>FMBT01000291.1:0-1265703 GCA_900095095.1 Fragilariopsis cylindrus CCMP1102 | reverse complement strand
ACTACAACTATCATAACACATTCTAAGAGGAAGGATAACCACTAGTGCAGTAGTCTAGCTAGAAAATATAGTCAATCAATTTCTATGAATTCATCAGACAGAAAACTTAAATCGTGAAAAATATACAACTACAACATTTATCTAGCATGCACACTCAACTGAACTGGAGTCTTAAGATGAAAAAAACAAAAAAACTGTATAATCAAAATCTGAAGATAACGTATTGGATAGAAAAGATATCTGTCAAATTATTATAATTTTAAAGCTTCAAATTGTAGTGGTTGGTGTAATTTATGTTTTCTAGAATAGCATTAGTAGAGGAACTGTAATAATAGCGTAATTGGTAAAACCCAAAGGAAATTATTTCGGGTCCGATGGTGGTGTTGATGTTGATGTTGTTGATGATGAAGTCGGTTTCTTCTTCTTTTTATTCATCGCGCTTCTAGGTACCTTGCCTTCAATTGACCCGTCAAGCATCATTTCAGCTTTCATTGAGCTCGAGCCTTCTTGATCCCATCTAGAAACTTCAAACTCCCTCTTTTTCTTGGGAGTCCGATTTTTACCGTCCGGATCATCTTGTGACTGCGGTTGTTTTTCATCCGCTGTGGCTACAGAGAAAGATTCTTTCATTGATTGTCGAAAGACTTCTTGTGCATCATCGAGCATCATTTCAGCTTTCATTGAGCTCGAGCCTCCTTGATCCCATCTAGAAACTTCAAACTCCCTCTTTTTCTTGGGAGTCCGATTTTTACCGTCTGGATCATCTTGTGACTGCGGTACTTTTTCTTCATTTTTCGTCCGAACAACTGAGGGTGAATAATTTGAAAATGAAGAATCCCCTTGATCCGCTGAGGCTACAGAGAAAGATTCTCTCATTGATTGTCGATAGACTTCTTGTGCATTGGCCTCATTCCCACTTCTTTGTTCCATCAACTCATATGCTCTAAATAATTGTTTAGTTTCATCTGTTCCTGGTGTAAACTTTTCTAGTGATTGCTTAAATAGTTGTCGTGCCTCACTTAGATTGTCAAGTCCTTCCTCCATATGCGTCCAGGCCGTAATGGCGGCTAAATTACGGTTGTCTGCATCCAAGGCACGGCTGAAGCAACGACGAGCAGCAGCAAAGTCACCCTCGGAAGCCTCCAGAACACCCCAGCCCTGCCATAGTCGAGCACACTTATATCCACCAGATTGACCTCCCGTCAGTTGTGCACATGCCCAAATTCCTTGTTGAAAAATATTGCGTGCTTCTTCTGGATAGCCCTCTCGAGTTTCCATGACACCCCACGCTTGCCACGCAGGTGCATGTCGCTTATTGACCTCTGTCGCACGTCGTAACAAGTCTCGAGCTGAGTCGATATCTCCTAATTTTGCCACATATAGTCCGTATGGTTGCAACACTCCAGCATCTCGTGAATTAGCCTTTAATGCTCGTTCAAACAAGTCAATGACTTTGCGACTATTTGAGTACGGTCGTTTGGATTCCATTATTGCATATGCCTGTATAACACGAGAATTGCGCTGATCAAACTTTAGAACTGTTTCATAGCATAATTCAGCCTGATCCCAATGATCAAGGTCGGCCTCCAACATCCCCAGTTGCAACCAGGCCGCAGAGCATTTCTTGTCGACCATTAAGGCGGCTTTAAATAGCTTCCTTGCCCGTCGAACATCGCCACACTTTTTATATTCTAGTGACGCCCAAGCTGTATATACGTATGATGAGGGTGGCATCCCCACCTTTTCCAGTTCGCGTTCTGCTGCTTGGAAACAAACACGACCCGCAGCCGCACCTTGACGAAATTTGCGTGTTCTTATTTGCGCCAGGGCCACCCATGAGGCTGCATGGGAAGGCCTCGATCGAACAGCACTAATATAAAGCGACTCAGCTTCCGATAAATGTCCCATTTTTTCTTCCAAGCAACCCAAAGTTTGTAACAGGAATGGGTTGGCACCCACATCGGGTTTCGAATCGTATCCGCATGATACACTCTGTGCGATACCAATTCGAAGATATCTTTTGCCAGTTTAAAAATCCCGTCGTCGTTGTGCGCACCTAGACAATCCAATGTAGGCTCGACCATCACGAGGATCAATCTGGATGGCCTGCTCGTATAGTTCTTGAGCTTCCTCTAGTCGATTGCTGCGTAATTCTTTTTTCGCGTGATAATTAAGTCGATCAGCATTGACACGAAGTGGATTGCCTAGCCGTATCCCGTCTCTAAATTGAATGGCACCGTCACCAATCAGTGAGGTTTCGTACATATCCGTTCCGCTTCGGTAGCCGAATAGACGATCTTCGACCATACGTGTAAGGGTAACATCAACCTTGCCGGATGTGTTGTTTTCGGTCGAGGTCGGCTGTTCAGAAACGATGGCTGCAGCTGCAGCTGCTGCTATTGTTGTTGTTGTTGTGTTGCTATTAGAAGTTGCTGAGGTAGGATAAGTTGATGCAAAAATTTGTGCCTGCGCTTCCTTATCCGTTATTTCTTTGATTGTCGACGAGGTCGACTCCATATTACTACTGGAATTGTCATCTGAATATTGTGTTTGAGTAGTAGAAGAAACTTCAGGTTCTTTCCAACTTCTCATCATAGTGCTAGCATCAATTGCGGATGTCGTTGTCGTTTTCAATTTTGGGAAAGTACTTGTATCGTCATTTGAAGAAAGTGATAATTTGTGTTGTCTTATTTTCTGATCCCTTCGACTTACACCGTACAGATCTTGATCGATCGTTTGTTCATCTCTCACCGGTTTTGGAAATAGATTATCAAAGGACCAGACACTAGGTGTAGTACCCTCCGCTCGTTCAATTAATCGTTCATACTGTTGTTGTCGTTCTTTATATATTCGTTTCCGTTCTCGTTCCGTTTCCGGTATTCTCTTTCTCTGATACTTTTGTTTGCGTGGCTTCCTTCGATTATTGTCGTTTCTATTATTATTATTATTCGTATCGTTAGATGATTCTGTAAATTCTGAATTATCGGAATATCGTTTTGCATTATTTGTTTTTGGTCCGGACGGTTAGGAGGATCTTGTGCCAAAACCATCGATAGAAATGATGTTGACGTTGATGTTGATATTGACGACGACGACGATGGGCATTGATTTATTAATCTCCTTCGTGTTACGGAAATATCTATTGACAACGATGATTTCATTAAGGAGTGACATGATCGATGATATGAGAAAGATACCAGTATTAGACAAAATAAAGATTTTCTTACAAGCAGTATCATCGGTATCCGATTCCGATGATCATTCTTGTAGTGTCGTCTCTTTGTATTAATATTCGTATCGGAAGTGATAGCTGGAGCATGCTGAAAATTATTGATTATCGGTGGTTCAAATGTTTATATATTATGGATGAGTGCATCGTAAAATTTGAGAAGAATGCGTTTTATCATCGAAAGTATTTCTCTGGCTGTAGCTTCGATTGATATGTGGATTGATCTGCTACTGTACTCTTAAAAGTGGCCTTGTGATTCGATTATATTATTTGAAGATGGTTGTATTGCTGCAAGTAACGGCATTAGACCTACTAGTAGCAAGAAGCAGAAGTCTGTGATTCTTGGCCAATAAATTTTTGAAAGAAATACCGGTATCGGAGAACGGTGTGCTACGTTAGTGAATGGTGCCAAACCATCACCAATCACATTTTGAGATTATGTGTCTTTACTTTTTACGCTTCAACCACGTGGAGGAGAAAGGAAAAGACGGGGGCGGATACTCAGATGTCCCCGTCTCAAGAAGGGTATGATATATATACTATGAATATTTACATATCTATGAGACATACATAGACATAGAACCAGTTTTCTTGTGTCAATAATGTCCTCTTCAAAAAATCCAAAAAAATACTTTCGAACTTCATTCTTCAATCGACGTCAACACTCACTACACACTAGACATATAATATGATGACAAGTACAAGCTAACTACCATCATAACTATTTATTTTATTATTACTACTACTAGAGGTTTTTGAAGGCAACTCGTTTCATAACGTGATATTAGTCAATATAGATAGCTCACTTCATATTTGGCAAACCATGGTGACCTCTTCGGAACAACAAGAATCGGGCGAAAAATCTTCCGGTAAATACATTGAAGCCGCTGCATTGTTGTCGCATGTACAAATACTTGAATCGAAATTACCAAAAGGAGAAAATGACACATTCGGTCACCGAAAGGCTCCACAATTAAGTTTGTGTCGTATTCTAGACCCAGATACAACAACATCTCGTGGCAGCAGTCGTCGCAATCTACCGATACTAGCCATGATGGCATATACCGAACGATGTATTTCAGCACAGCTTCTTAGGGAAAGTGTTGGATTTTCAGGTGTGGGTGCACCGGTAGAGGTATTGGTAGTAGAAGATGAAGACGCTATCACATCAGCAATTATGATACCATTAGAACGACTTGATTTGTCAATAGATGATACACTCGTTGTTGCCGATCAACAACAAAGTGATGAAAGTCAAACAAACGACGACGATCATTATAATCAGGAGCAGCATCAGCAACAGCAACGACCTAAATCGCTTATGAGTGGTGGCGTTATACCTATCTCACCTAATCCACGATTGGCGATAATAGTCGGTACTAAATCCAATCGAGTTATTTCCATTGAATTTACTGTTCAACCAAAATCGATGCAATTGTTACGTCGGAGCTTTTATGTAGGCGAACAGGCTTATCCTTATTTTGAACCCTTTCCACGCGATCGTTTAAGTACAAACCAAGAAGATCTACCTCAAACTACAGCCGATCGTAGTCGTTGGACACGAAGGAACAAAGGCGATAATAAAAAGAATAAAGAAGTAATAGTACCCTTTATTCCCACAGGTGGTGTTACATCGTTAGTTCCTTACTCTATCTCGACGACTCAATCACAACAACACAGCGTAAAGGAAGATGCTGCTGGAAATAACGATGATAGTAGCGGTGGCAAGGATATGATGGCAACACCAGTATCCTGTGCTGGGGATGATACGTACGTTTGGATTGGTTACGGAGATGGAACTGGTATTCGACTCCATCACGCGGGACTCTTTCCGTCGGTTGTCCAAAAGTACACAGACATATTTGTTAACAAGAAAGATAATGATAATGATAATGAAAATGGGAACATACTAATTGACGGTACAAGTAATAGCAAACTACCTTCTTTGGAAGATGTTCTAGGACAGCCTCTCATAAGATGGCACGCCCATTTGTCATTATTATCGTCCGTCATATCACCATCCGATACAATAACGGATAGTAATAGTGCTGCTACAAACTCTATGGTTGTCATACCAATTCCTAAATATCACCCGACACCATTAGCGGCGGCTACTAATTGTGTGACGCCATTCCCAACATCATGGAATGATGCATATCAAGTGGGCATGATGGGTCGTGGTATCGATACTGGTACTAATGATGATACTTACGACGACGATGACATGAACAAGAAGGATAAAGACGACAGTAACAACAATGCCAATGATATCAATGGTGATTGGTCAAAAGATTATGAAGCAATAGTATATTGCAAGAATAATTTTGATCACTCTTTTCCCACTCTAGTCTTCTATACTTCAGAAGATCAGTATCCAGGTCGATTTCAAGGAGATTTACAAGAATTACTTTACGGTTCACCATCTAGTGAAGAGAAAAAAAATGAAAATTCTACCGTTAGTAGCGATCCAATTTCTTCCATTGTCGGTGGCATCTTTGGGTTTTTTGGTGGTGGTGGTAACGGAGAGAGAGGAGGAGGAGGAGGAGAAATCAGGGGGAAAGGATAAAGACAATAATATAAAAGCTTGTGGAGAAGATATAACCAAGAAGGACGAAGATGATTGGGATTCTGTTCTACCATTTCCAGCTATTAATCGCGCACCCATCGATCTTTATGCTGGAGTCGAAATTCACGATTCTCCTCGACAAATTACATCGTGCACGATAGAACCCGATGGAAATCTTGCCGCATTAACAGATACCTTAGGAAGAGTATCATTGGTCGATCTGACAACAAAACAAATCATAAGAATGTGGAAGGGTTTTCGTGAAACAAGTTGCCATTGGATTCAAGTTCCAAGACTTGGAACAACTCTAAAACCGATGTTGTATTTGTTAATCCATTCGCGTCAAAGATGTGTCGTAGAAGTATGGCAAATGACTCATGGTACAAGAGTAAAAAGTATCCAAGTAGGAAGAGAGGCTCAAGTAATTAATTGCCGACAAAAATCCCCTGCAGGCTATTTCAATACGTGCTACATTGCTTATTCTAGTGTTCCATTTTCGAATATGAACCAAGTGGAGAGAATCGTAATACCTTTGGATGACGACGATCAAGAAAAGATCCTTTCACTGGATACTGCAGAGAAAATCGAATCTTCAATTCAATCGCAGGAGTCTACCGCTAGGATGAATCGTTTGCAGCAGTTCTTGGGTCAAACCAACGTAGAATGCCAATCGGTAGATGTGTACAAAGCTATGGAAGATATTGATTCATTAGACGATCTATCAAAATGTTTGGATACAGTTGCTATGTCTTCTTCCCTTGAAGAGAAAATGGAAGTCGATGGATCCTCCTTTCAACGACTGATATTATCGCTTTGTCAACAGAAGCTAGATGAGGCTATTTCCGGTGGTGGGGAGGAGTCTCTGACCAACCCCCATGTAGAATTATTGGCTTTCAAAATCTCGTACTATACACAAATCTGCTCTGGGTATGAAATCTTGCATAGATACGAGATGGGAAATGATGAGGCTGGAAACAATTTAGAAGTTAAACAACCAGACAGTTGGGGTCTCGAAGCCGCAGGTTGGACTTCAACCTATCTCAAAATCACAAAAGAAATCATTGACAGAAATATTCTTCCTCCTCCAACGAAACCCATGATGTTTTACGAATTCGCATCTTGCCTTGTAGCACCAAAGAAATGGAGGATGGCAGAGTTCGACGAGGACAACGGTGGATATGCTTTATATCTCAGTGACAGCACTCGTACAAGGAAAGATATTGTTGCAAGGATATTCCGACCTCTCGTTAGTGATATTTTTTCCTTCAATGTTGTTAATCAAATATTTGAGTCTATTGGAATCAAGAATAATTATGAATACAAATTAAGATGCTTTGGTGAATGGTTCGTCGGACTTCCAATCAAAAAGGCGACAAAAAACGCGGTATTTGCCCAATTTTCTCCTTCAATCCGTTGGCTCAAGGAAACCGTTGCGAGTCAGATAGATACTTTTCTTGATGACGAAGAAATTGCGCCTATGGATTCATTGTATAACTTCTGTCGTGCTTCTGAGGATTTAATCAGGGCATTCTGGTTAGGGGCACTTTGCCGTCAGGCTATTTATGAGGTTGCAACCGACAAGGAGGGGGAGACTTACGGAAAAATCGATAGCACGCAAATTATTGATCGATGGGATGTATTACTCCGACAACTTCGAGTCTGTTTGTTAGTGTCACTGCGTCTTTTTGGAAACCCGCTTGGTGCCTGCCCAATGTCTGTGAAGAATGTTGACAAGAACGGCAATTTTTCTGTTTACGAATGGCTAGCTCGGGATGAGCTTACAATGAGTCATAAACAACCTGAAATAGCATCTCTGGAGATTGCGTGCCAGATTAGCAGCCGAGCATTCGATCCATCGAAACCAGAAGGCGATGGGAAAACTCGTTGGAAAACTGTGCAAAGGTCATGTTTAACAGCGGCACTCGGAGAATCTGAAAGAGCTGAATATTTAGTTGATTTCGATGATGATGAAAGGCTGGGAGCTCTGCATCTGTATTTGAGGCTTCATAACAAACCCGAACTTCTAGCTCCACATAGAGCACTTCTTCTTGTTTCGAAATGGGGACGTAAGCCAAAAAGAATAGATATTCTGGAAGACGCAATCATTGCAATGCAGGCAATCGATCTGGATAAACAAAAAAGTGTAGCATATTCTGTGATTTTGGAAGTATGGCAAAGTCGTATTAGGCCTATTTTTCGAGCTATGTTGTTAGGCTTTGCTGATGTTCAGGAGATTTCTTCTGAGGTGATAGCACCGCTTCTCAATGATGCTGGTTGGGTAAATGCTTTTAGCAAACTTGCCTCCAAGATCTTGGACCTGCTAGTGGAAATTATTTTTGAAGAAGGTGAAAATGTTAGTGAATGGAGTTCTCAAGTTGCAGATGACGATACAACGTGGCCACCTGTTCGGGACTGTTTTATACTACAACGATTAGTCGCACGAAACAAAGCACTTGATAGAAGTGCTTTAGAAACGCACCAAACGCTGGTCTACGCTTTACGAATCAACAATGATGTTCAGAAATTGACAGAATGTATTCCTTCGTTCTATCATCTCTTCGTGCATGGGGCTTTGTTCACCGAGGTATTATATACAGAAGAAATTGAAGAAAAACAACATGAATTCATGCAAGATTCAATTGTTGCCTTCGCAAAAGCCTACCATGGTCCTAATATGGATATACTAAATATGGGAGATATCGGTACACTAGCAGATCTATGGGATTTTGATATGGTAAACGTGAATACTCTTTTCTTGCTATCTATGTACGAGTTTGGGAAAGATGCTGCAGTAGATGAATTGCTCACGAAAAGCTCCTCGCTCATCAGTGTTCAGCACTTTGTAGACGAAGGACTTGATATTATGTGTCGACGGTTAAATAATTTGTTGAATGTGAATCCAAGCGATGACATTAGAAGCATAATGGGAACACTTGATGCTGACATATGTGAATGGGTCAAGGACAAAGCGGAAGATTCGGAGCCTTTGTTGAATGCAAAGTTTGATGTCAAAATTGGATCTACACATCTTTTCGGGCTCCGTCTTTTAAGCTTGGCAGCAAACTGCGACGTACAAAAAGATCAGAGAATACAAATCCATTCTCTTATTGTTTTGAGTGGACAATTGTGAAGGTGCTTGAGTCAGCTGCTCGAGAAAATGAGACAACTGTCGAAGCGTCGCGGCCGCAGACATCTAAAGAAGGCTCTTCCTCTGTCTCGGATGTATCGACAGAGGAAGTAGGAATATGATGCCTTGTCATGAATTGTGATACATAGTTCATTTTAACTAACGACTAAACTTTCCACTATAATACATCTACAAACAAAACATAGCGTTTATTCAAACTTACAATTTACATTACTCGCATGTAGAAAATATACTATATAATGCATGGAATACCTTTTTTTTAAATTTTATTGATGAGTTAGATGCGTAGTAGTGTGTGCACACAGCACCTAACGTCGACGTTGTTGTTTGCCCGGGCGTTGTCCCTTTCTCTTCCCCCTCCTCCCCGTCTTTTGCGTGGAGGTTCGACTCTCCTCTGCTCTTCACCAGTGCCCAAGCGTACTACCCTTTTATCGTCCTTCGCTGCCTGCTCTTCCATCTCGTCCCAGTCCATCCCTTGTTCATCAAGTTCTCATCGCCATCAAAATCGTCGTCGTCTTCAGTGTCGTAGTCTGCTTCGTCGTCTTCTTCCAGTTCTTCTTCGTCATCGTCCCCTCCGCTTTCGTCACCGAATTCAGAATCATCCTCCTCCTCCTCGCCGTCGTCCTCATCATCGCGACCAAACATTCTCAGAATCTCCCATCCCAGCTTCCTTTTTGGTGTATTCATCGTCTCGGATTCATGTAGAATCGATCGTCGTCCTTCGCGGTTGCTAAATAGACTTCCAGTTCAGATTCATAGGTCCTTCTGTGTATGTTAAATCCATGCTAGTAAAGCCATTCTTGGATAGCATCTTGTCGCCATTGGAATCATATCGATCCGAAATGGCATCTTGATGAAATCCTTATTGATGAGAATCATATCAAATGCCTTACTCATGTAGGTAACGCGCTCAAAATGCACATGATCTATTGGTCAAGATCTACAACAAAGAAGGGTTCTCGGTCAAATTCACAAGCAATTTCAATTGGGGAGAATTGTCACCATTTCCTTGTGGGGTTACCAGTAAAACCAAGATCTCGGTATGGGACATCGAACTCCACCTCGTAGTTATTCTTCTTGGCGACGGCATCGACCTTCTTGCAAAAAGTCCCTAAATGCTGCATTGAGACGCTTTCGAAGTGTTCGTTCTCTCTGTTCGTCATCCATCTCATCGGGGATCATACATACTACGTCGACCGTTATCTACTGCCTGACTCGCATCAACAACCTCCGTAAAAAATTGAACATCTAAATGCTTCTTCTTACCAATCATGATAGCATTCTTCAAATGAAAATGTACGAGTACCATAATTTCATTTTCGCAGGGTTGAAAGATTGCGTATTTAATATTATTGAACATGATATCAACCACTTCATTTCGGGTAGAAATGAATCGGAGACCATTAGTGTGCGCTTCCAAATTACCTTGCGTTTTTCTTCCCGCAAATACGGGACGCATTGTTAGATCGGACAATCTTGGAACACGCTCATTTTTGGTACGAATCAACTTTTCTTGTTTCACTAGATTAAGCTCTTCTATTTCTCGAATCTCTCTGGCTCGGAAACGCTTTCGAAGTTCAGATATTTGACGAAATGCAGCCACCAAGTTGTTACCATCTAAACTACGAAAAGTCAATTCACGAATGAATGAGGCATACGGAGCGTACTTCTGCACAAGTTTTACCATATTCGCCGGTGCATCCTTTCCAAGGGCAATCTGCGGTGTAGAAATTAATTCGCAAGAGCGTAGCATTGTCCGGATCGGGAAGGACAACATTCTTGATGGTACTTATATGGAATGGAATTGGATTCCCAAAAACTGGGAGGAGGACACATTGATTTGCCATATCCACCTTAACTTGATTAGGCTGTACATTTGGAGGATAATCGCTGGGTTTTCGATATGTTTCCAGTTCTTCAGCCAAATCCTCTGCAGCGCCCTTTCCTCTATTTTTCGAGTTCTGCCGAGCGATCTCCCGTACCCGATCTTCGTTGCGTCGCGCCATCAGTTCAATCTGCCGACGCTCACGCTCGGCGATACCTTCGGCTGCTTCAGCTGTTTCATTCGGATCTCGCGCCAATCGTCTTGATCTTCGACCTCCATCAGCATTGTTAGGTTCTTTTGACAGTTTTCTGGCTAGCTTTGCATCTCCGTCATCCTCATCGTCATCATCGTCGTCGTCGTCATCATCTCATCATCTTCATCGTTGACATTATATGCGACGTTTGTAATGGCCTTGCCCATTTTGGTTAAAACTTCAGCACCCTTATCGGAAATGCTTACCATGTCCGATACCATGAGAGCATATGTATTCAATTTCTTAACCTGTTTCGGATACACACGACATAATGGAAGAGGGAGAAAAGCACGATGAACATGAGATCAAAATATTTATGATTATCCAATTCCGTGATTTAGATTCTACCGTTTTTTTCTTATTAATATATATCTGTATATATATAAATATGCATTCGATACGTACCGGACTGTTGTTGGGAGTATTACTTAAGTTGGATTCAGTCAACTCCAAATTCTGAAATCCAATGGCCAGACAAAATACCATACCCTTCCGTAATTGGACACTATTTTTGGGAGATAAAAGCAAAGTAGAATCGCGGAATTCCAATCCCTGGGCGAAACCTAAATTCTTAGGTAATTTATCTATCAAATCTTCATGTCCGTTGTTTTTCAAGTAATTCACGGCTGCCTTGTACACTGCCTTCAAAGGTTGACCGGGTTGCATTGCCTCTAAACAAGCCTCCTGTACTTCTAACAAGACCTCGTAGTTTTTCGAAACCTTTTTGGGTGGATCGACCAAGAATGTTCGAGTCATATTACTGCAATATAATTTGTATCTAGCTCCTAATGATACAACAATAATGTCATGTGCGAGTTGATTAGACGTAGACTGCGCCGATACCTTCAATTCGTACTTTCCGCCACTTTGGATGATAGGAAAGTAACAAGGCTGAACGTCATCTCCTGGGACATTCAATTTGATCTTGTTTGGATCTTCGAGAATGGCTTCTATTTCTGATGCGAATGCCTCGTGTGTTATTTCCTTTTCATCTTCGATGATACCCTCCAATCTTTTCACAAAGCCGTGTTTCATTACCTTGTTACTTAATACACTCGATTTCTTCATTAGGTCACGTTCAAAGTCATCTTTGACTGCCATAACGAGTGCAATTCCGTGTGTCGCATCGACTAGTTCAATAGTCTTGGCATCGACACTTTCGTCAAGCAATTTTTCATACGGGGAAACGATTGCTGCACTAGTTGATTCCATATTCGCAGCTCGTTCCTTCAAAAGTACACCCACCTTCGAGATGCTGTCATCATCGCCACCCTCCGTCTTCGCCTTGTCGGTGACGTGTTTCAACAAGGTCGCATAATTTTCAGCATTCCCATCTTCTTTGTTACGCAGCAAAAGATTAATGGTAAAGTCCTTATCCTTGCCGACTGCCGGTTCGAGGAAATCACATTTTTTCTTCGTAGCGCATATCCAAAGATTACCATCGTCTTGAAGGAGTAAAATCGTATCGGGTAGTTCGTAACCAAATAACCATTGCTGAAGAACAACGGACCGCAAGTACGGTTGATCTTCGTCGTTACTACCCCGTTGGATACAGAGAGATTTGGCACCGAGCCAGTAATTTTTCCTGGAACAAAGTTGGAATCGAAGTACGGTGTATCAGAATAATGCGATTAAAACGAAAAAAAATAAAGTTGCACAACAGCAATGATATATTAAAAAACAATTAAATGAGCGTTAGAGATAGATAATTATACAATAACGAGCACGAGCACGAGCACGAGAAGATTGATCCAAAGCATAATACAATATAGTACAACTACAGAGCTGTGCGCCTAAAAAATCCGTAGACCGTTAAAGACTTACCTTGTGTTTGAACGAAACTGCCATGTAACTTTCGAAGACGACTGTAAAAGCGCTCGACGTCGAGTTCGAGCGACATGACGATAGCTATCGAATAATAATCGAATTTATTTGGTTCGATTCAGTTTCTTGTCAGAATCAGCAACAGGCTAATGTTGTATAGATGAGGGATTAAAGATGATACGCAAACGATACGGTACGGTAAGGCAACAATATCAATGCGTTTTACAAGGTCGCAGATCTTTTTGTGATCATTGTTGGTGTGTTGCCTCTCTAAAAAAAATCTAGCTTTTTCACCAATGATGCACTGTGATGAAAAGGACTGTAGTTTGTCGCGCTATTTTTTAATGTGACGACATACAGACCCGCGCCAAAATTCGAAAGTCGACTCGACTCACTCGAATCAATCCTCTGCTTTCGCGCCGCGTCAGTATGACCTACAAATTACGACTCACTCGAATCAAATCGAAATAAGAAGTAAAGTAGCCAACGTTCGCGTCAAAATCTAAATAAGGGAGGGGAGTCACGTAAAGGGAATGAGTCACACGTGGAAGTACAGTACGTTCCTCTACGTGATTGACACTTGAAACTGCATCCGAGATGCAAACATCAATATCTCTCTCTGTTTATCATATTGACCTCTTTTTCAGGCTTGTTATTCGACTACTACTGGACTCGTTGTGTTGTCTCTATTCATAATTCTCCAATTGGAATGGAACTGATAACAAAGAACAAGATAGTGATACCATTCAGTTCATTCAAAATCAACGAGCCTAGCTAGAAATGATGAGTCGATAAACGATCTGACACTATACTGTTCTTATACTTGATGATAAATAACTCTGACAGCATGAATACTATGGCGCCCGCTAATAATAAAAGCACAAAAATCAAAAATCAAATTATACTTTCCACGATGTCGATCAAAATCTACAGTAGTAGGTTTGATAATATTTTTACTTATTACTTGTTCGACTACAAGTACTGTATTAGCAAGTGTATCAACGTCACCGATTTTGTCTCAAAACCAAAGAAAACGATGGACACAAAATAATGGTCAGACGTCGTCGTCGTCGTCGTCGTCGTCAATACCCGACGATGCCAATACTTGCAATGGAAGAACAATCGCCGACGATGCCAATACTTGTAATGGTAGGAAACGGAGAAACTTTCCAAACATTCTCCCCATCAACCATGATATCAAAAATAGAGTACAAGAAATTTCTAGGCGGGGTCAAATTACATTGACACGGTCCATACCTACCCTTAGAGATACCACCACCAAAAGAATAGACTCTGTCTCGTCGATCAATGGAGAAAAGCAACCTGCGCTCCTGCGGAATACTGACACGCTGGTAGATCCAGTCTCTATGAAAATAAAAAGTAAAGAAATAATGAGAAATATTCTAGACTTTCAAAAAAGTGGATTTTATTACGGGATTGATCTCGACACAATGATGTCTAAAAAAACCGGACAGCAATATAGCAAAACAACGACCTCCCAAGCTGAAAGATACAATGAACGAAGCACTAATAGAATTGAGATTGCTCCGACAAGAAATGGAACGTATGCGGATAGAGATGCAACAACTGAAACGAAAGATGGTAGGAGAAGATGATGATGAAAATATAGATGAATATTCCAGCGAAGAAGCTAAGGCTAAGAGAATGACGATTCGACGAAAAAAAAAGAAGGAAGCTGAAAAATTAGCAGGTGAAATTGAAATCTGGGCTAATGCCTTATTGCAAGAAGGAGAAGAAGATGGATGGAAACGATTGGAGTGCAATAAAATGTTTAGAGCAAGCGTGAATGGGATGGAAAGAACCTCGGCCTACATGAAGTGGTTACCAGACTCTAGAGGTGAAAAGGCAGATAAAGAAGATCACAGCAAACATCCGTGTATAAAATGCTTTTCAACAATCGATGCTCCACTCGAAGAAGTTTGTACATACTTATCTCAACCTGATAAAAGTGTAGAATATAATGATGTTGTCGAACATCACAAGGATATAGAAACAATATCTCCTAGTGCCAAAATATGTTGGAGTCAGTCTCCTCAAATATTGTTTGTCAAACCACGAGATTTTGTCACATTTTGTCATCACAGATGGAAGTCTGACGGGACAGAGGTTATTGTCAATCAAGCTTGTGAGCATCCAAAATTTCCTATGGAGAAAATGGAAAATGAGGGAAAGTCTTGTCGTGGATATGCTCTCCGAGGAATCAATAGTAAGTAAATACTTGTATTAGAATAACACGTCATCGACCATCTTTTGTTTATTTTCGTATTATTTTGCCTTTATTTTTTAAATTTGGAAAACGGCTGATACTAATCACTTGTTCGATCCCTTCAGTCCTCTCGAGATGCCCAGAAGATCCATCAAAGACAAGAATCGCTATCGTAGCACACGCCAATCCTGGAGGAGGATTACCGGAATGGGCAACAAAGACTGCTGTGAATGCAATGGCTCCGATAGAGCCGTTTAAGCTATTTCACAGAATCAATGAAAGGGTGTCATATGCCCAACCTCAACTTAAGGAACGTATAGAAGAAGAAGCTGAGACGATGACGTCAACTAGAAGTTCGCGACCAGGAGGTATCTCACAATTAGGTTATGCCTGCTTTTGGCCGCAGGGTGGAGGTAAAGTAGAAAGTGATATTCCTCTTCAACAGCCATCAGATATGCCTATAAATCCAGAAAATAATGACGTTGAAATGAAATCAGTTGAAGAAATAACAAACAAGGCAGAACCATACATAGACGATAATATACCAGACGAAAGCAGCATCCAATATGACATGGAGACGACCCGTGACTGACACTAAGCTAGCTAGAATATATATATATATACACATATATTAATATATATACATATTACAAGCACTTTGAAAATAATTCAATTCATACTACTTTATATAAAGCTAGCATCAGTAGTAGCTGCACATTATTTATAAATTTTAATTTCTACAATGGCTTATTCTAGAATACATCTTTGAAAATTATGAATCGAAGTGATTATTTGATGATGGAGGATAAATAGAACCATGTACTGTTCTTCTATCGATTCCTACAAGAACTTTTACGTCTAGTAGAACGTTTCTTATATTCATCATCAGAAATGCTATCGAATGTTGAGCCGACCATCGTCTGCTCCTCTTCAAACGTATTGTTGGCACAGGTTTCTTCGTCCGACACAAACCCATCATCCATATCATGGATCAAAAAATTACATCCTAACATCTTTTCGATAAAATTTAACGCGTCACGGTCGTATTCGCATCCTTTATTACTAATGTCCTTTGAACTTTTTCCTAATTTTCCTGCACTTCTTGGTGTACACAGTGAATTTAACAATCCTGAACCTTGCTGCATATCTTCTGTGAGTGACCGGTCTATAACTCTTGAATCAGTTGTGCATAATGTCCCTTCTTCTTCGTCGAAAGAATCCACGAGAACATCCTGCTGACCTAAAAGGGTACCAACATGTCTTCCAAGTTGTGTAAATGTAGATGATTCGTATAGGGTTTTGACAACTTTCAGGAATCGTACGAAACTGAAGTCGTTACATTGTGTCATTTTGGCTACAGAATCCGGTCGATCTGCTCGCGTGGACCACGAATATGGTAAATCAAGCATCATTCCGGTGTCACAGCAGTCGATGATGACAGTAACATGAACACCATACCGCATGGGTGCCAATAACGTCTTATAGATGAGCGTGTCACGAATGATTCCACTCTTATTATAATCAGAAGGTGCAATTATTTCATCGTAACTTTCCACATTATTATTAATGGGAGAGTCAAGGATACGACCACCATGTCCTGCAAATTGAATAAAGACAGAATCTCCAGGTTGACTTTGCTCGGAAAGTGACTTAAACGCTTCAACAATGTTTGTAAACGTCGGTGATTTGTGCTCTTTATCATCAAGCAAAATAGTCATCATATCATCAGTTTCGGGAAATCCATGAACATTAACAATATAATCCTTCATGGAACGAATATCGTCATGGCTTGCTTTTAATTCAGCGCCTTCTGTGCCATGGTAATTACAACCTATCAATAGGGATCTCTTCTTTCCTGTTGATTTATCGAATGATTCAGGAACAAGTGAAAATGGTGTATTTAAATCAAATTTTCGAGTAGAACTAATGATCGGAGCTTGTACGTATTCAATATCATTTATTTCATTTTTCATTTTCCGTAGTAGGTCAGCCCAGGTAATTATAGAGGGATTCGATTGGTCGTTCATGTCAAGAGACGCGAAGGTTGAATTACGAGTAAATGGAGCAAAAGTAGCAAGTGATTCATCGTCGTCGTCATCAAATAAATTATCTGCTGCCTCATTATTCTGTGCAGTATCTGCAGCCTCACTTGCTGCATCGTATAAAACTTTTAACATACTATTACTACATGCTCCACCATATGATCGTCCTGAATTTAAAATTAAAAAAAGTAGCAATTAAAAAGAATAAAATCAAAGTAAGAATTTTGGATATTAAGTACTATATTCATTCAGCAATGGTCATTGTTTCGTATTATTATACATATACTCACCTGGCTCTTGTGCTCCATCTGCCGCAATATATTCTTCACTTGTTGGCAAATCCCATACATTTCCATACCTTAAAAACGAACCACCAATCACTCTAACATCAGCTGGGATGAATGCCGCACTTTTCTTTGCATACTCTTCACTAGTAATGTCGGTGACCATACGTGTAAGTTCTGGATCGTCCCGTCTTGTTAAGGGTAACTTATTACTATTATTCGCAACAACTTGTAGGTATGCCATTAAATCTGCCATGGCTAAATTCACAAGAACTTGATCATCCTTAATTATCGATTTTCGTCGTGACAATACATCATCTTTACGTTCTATATTCTTCTTGCTGCTGTTCTGCTTTTTATTTGATGCTGTTCTACTAATGTCGTTGTTGCTGCTGCTGTGTCCTAATTTAGTCGAGGAGGCTGCAGGTGTGAGGGAAGGCATTGTTTGTAATTGGGTTGTACTATTCTTCTGAACCATGTCGGCGGTGATAGAATTACCCTTCTTCCCGTTTTCGGTTGGTTTTTTCTGGTTGTCGTTTGCTCTTTCTATCTGTCTAGGACTTTTTGATTTCTCTGTTTCAAAACGTCGTATCGGAATAATAACGTCACTGGGATTGTTTTTGTTCTTTTCTTCTTTCACGTGTGCCTGCGAGTCTGTGTTTCCCATTGTCGAAAGGCAGAGGGGGGAATTAACCACGTGAAGTACTGTGGTGGACTTTTTGATTGTGAATGAGAGAATCACTCTATTCTACTGTACTACAGTAATAGGTAAGATTTATAATAAGTTGAAGGAAGAATAGTGCATATTTATTTCGCTGGTAGCGACACCGTATGTGATAGTTGTTATCGCGTTTTTATTTGTTCTTTATGGATAGTAAAAAAATTCATACTTTCGCTAATTTTTCGCCTGCGATGCATATTATGCTTTTTTTATTTATTGGCGCTGTGCCCCCCGGCGCAAAAAGTATGCGAATCAATATTTGATATACGGATATGAATAATGTATAAAATCTATGAAGGACTAAATCTGTCCAAAGGTTCACATTTTATAAAATGAAGAAGAATCAATCATAACTCTTAGGATCCTACTTACTCAATGGTATGGTTGCGTATATAATTTTCATGACGAATAGGTTCTGAAGGATGTGGATACATGTACATTAACCTAGATACTGTAGTGCGCAAATGATACAACATTGTTGCCTGGGACAATCTGTCTGCTGTTACATTTCCTTTGAGGGACTCCCAATTTTAACATTGAAGAAAGATGAACATTATTGGTCAAATTACCAAGGTGGTATGCCCAATCACACAGGCACATTACATGTGTCTGTGTGCGCTTCCTTTTGCTTTTGGAAATGGGCAGTGGTGGTGGAACCCTACATGAACACCGCACTATGTTCACAAAGTGAGTGGGGGGGATCGGATGTCACCTCATAGTACATCAGTGGTGGACAATTGTTAATGTCATCCCAGTATCTATCATTGTTAACATTTCCAGATAAGTAGATAATGACAGATTGTGGTCTAATCTTTACCTGGCTTCATCAGAACTAATAGAAAAAAGCGAATGATTTTATTTCATACACTTAAGTTTTGTGGGGAAAGATGCCAAGTACCCCAAAATTATTATTTAGAAAATAGGATCCAAACTCTATGAAAAGTAGTAGTTGTATAATTCATTATGCATCCAGTTTCTTGTCCATTTTTAGCTGCTCCCACTAGGCACACCATGTAGGATATATCTTAGAATTAAGCACACCATAATATTACTGCAGTGGTAATTGAAAATATATTAAGAAGATAGCGGACTTGTGACTATGTCAAATATTTTATTACAACTTACTATGACGAGTTCTGATTTTTTTATTCTACTTTTGAGAGGAATATCATGTTTTTAAATAACAAATGTAGTTGAAGTCAATGTTAATGTGTAGACGAATTCATTTTTCTTTAATCCAAAAAATAGCTACCGGCACAAAAAATGAATAACAAATATATATAATTTATCCCGTTCGTCCAATCACTTTCCAAGTCTTTTTGAAGTCTTCTGTTTCAATGACAAGGTATCCTTCTACAACACCAGGCCCTTGAGCCTTAAACTTGACCGTGAAATCTGTCGCTTCTCTTTGCTTGAGAGCACCCTCGGAAGGAGAACAAGTAAATTCCTTCGGTGAATCGTCAGTAAAGGCAGCCCGAAAATCTGCAAAGCCCATATAAGGATTCTGATTTTGTTTTTGATTGTTTTTTCAAAAGGATATATAATGTGAGAGAATTATTCAAGTCGTAAAAGATTAATTAACTACCAAATTCGGTAAGTTGTCTTTGCTATTATTATTAGTAGTAACAGTAGCAGTATTTACCTTTAAACTCATTTCATGCACTGCGTAGCCGGCATTCATCTGACCTGTTAGATCAATGGTACCTTCAATGTTTGTGTCAGCAGCGACAGCTCCGAATGCTTCGTCCATGTCGAATTCCTAAAGAAGTGATGAGAAGTATTAAAGTGCAATAAAAAAGAAGAAGAAAAAAGAGAGTGAGTGAGAGAACTAGATGATAAACTCGATTCGATTCATCTTATTATTGGGAGAAAAATGCATTGTATAGAATGACATGACATTCTCTCATCAACACACACACTGGTAATTATTTTAATTACCTGGTTACGTTCCACACCAAAGGATGCAAGGTTTCTCCAGTTTTCATCTTCCGATGAATCGACGCTGTCAAAGTCTTCTGTCAAGGACCGTTGTGCTTTGCGTTTTTGCAATACTTCTTGTTGATTGTGCCTAATAAAATAGGTAATAGTTAACGGGGAAATTGTGCACGGTTGATTGTATGTGAAAGAGATTGTGAGTGAGTGGACCAGGAATGTAAAGGCAGGAAAACATTCAAGCATTCAAGCATTCGTGATATGAAGACGATACCGTAGTGTGCCCAAAATAATTATATAAAATCAAAGTAAGTATAATAAAGGATATAATATATATCTCACCAATTTTCTAGTTGTTGCGCCCGGGAAGTATCAACACCTTGTTCAATTAAAGTATCCGCATATCCGGTATTAGTACCCCATGCATTTTTGGCTGTATTATAACGAGAACAATAAAAAAAAAGACACAAATAGAAATTTGATAGTTTTTAAAATTAGAGTCGTGAGAAGATAGGATGTATTGAGAAATACAAGTACCGTATACCGCCTTATGACAACACGAACTAACGTATGATTTGATTTGATTTGATTCGATTATCTTATTCTTACCAGACATTGATTTCGACTTGGCAATTGTGGACATATCAAATTTATCTAATCCTTTATTACCATCACCAGCAACACCCATCTGACCATCACCTCCATCAAACTCATCAAATTCTACATAACTATCCCAATCTCCTGGACCAGCACCAACAATTTTGTCTTTGGACATAACATTCGCTTCGCGTGCTTCTTCTGCTGGGATAGGATTAGAATCAGGTGCAGATAAATCCGCTGCTAGATCATCTAAGTACCCCATTCTTCTGGTAACAATAATCGAGGTATGTACTTTCGCCGGTGAAAACGATGTCACCGATGAGGTAGCCTCAAAGAAAGAGAGGGATGCGAGAGCAAATGAAGAAAATTTCATGATGATGTTGTTGTTGTTGCTTTGAAAGAAATATTTATGTTGCTTCCTAACTTTATTGTAGTTTGATTGATATGGTTGCATGTAACTGAAGTTCTCATTCATTCCCTTCAAATCTGTCATCTGTTTCCCAGCATGTCTTCCCGAGAAATTATTTGACAAATGAATATTTTGTGATGCGATCTTTTTTGCGTTCGCACGAGAAAAACGATGTCAAGCTGTTATTTTGCGCGCATCTGTTATTACGTATTAATAGAATTTGGTGTATGTACCGTATAAAGATTTATATCCTACAGTACGGGTATATGCATATAGCATACTAATCATACTCTAATGAATTGCGAGATTTCGTTGAACGTCGATAAGCTTCGAAATGGCGTTTCACGCTGTTGTTACGTTGTACAATTTCCAATTTGAAATTATCTTGACAGTAAAATATATTAGCAAACAATAATATCAGCCAGAGGAACTGAAGAGTTGATAGCAACTACTGTACGAAGAACAAAGACGATAATAATAGTAATAACAACTACCATAAAGATTTAAAGATGACTTCCGATGAGAAAATTGATGATGGGGCAAATGCCGAGGCAAAAAAGAAAACAACTACTACCAAAAAGGCAAAACTTGGTCAACCATCAGCATCGGAAGATTCAGCATCGCCGTATCCTGATATGGAATTAGCTCAACAAATCCATAAGCTTACGGTGAAGGCATTTCACGGTGAAACTGGCGACGAGGATGGTACTAATTTACAAACAAAGGTCTTAACTCGTATACGAGAAGAATTAGAAAATCCATCTTTGTATGAATACGTTGAAAGTAGTTTAGGCGTAACGACAGGAATATGGTCCATCGAAGATATTGCTGCAAAAAAAGAAAGTAATACTAAAATGGTACAAACTCTTGAAGAAAAAGTTGATGATGCTAAAGAATCTGCTGGTGATATGGAGGTAATGGATGCACGGATTGAAATAGCACGATTTGCTGCAAAGTCATTAACAGAAGATGAAGCGTTAGAGGCATATAAAAAACTATTAAATTTACCAAAAATTTCTAGTGGTAAAAAAATTGATGCCGTTATGGAATCGTCTCGTGTATCATCCTTTTATGGTGATTCTAAAAATGCATCGGAATCAATTGATCAAGTAAGTAACCAACTGTAATACCAGCGATCGTGACGAATTTGAATCGAATTTAATTTAATTGTGTCTGTGAAGGCATAGTCGTTCGTCATCGTCATCATTATCATTATCATTATCATTATCATTATCATTTGCGACCCCACAACGCTCATCATCATTCTAATAATACTAACAATAATAATAATACCTTTCATATATTGTACCTTTCTTTGTTCTTTGTATTTATTTAGGCCAATAAGATTGTCACTGAGGGAGGTGGTGGAGACTGGGACCGTCGCAATCGTCTCAAGGTTTATCGTGGCCTTCAACGATTTTTGGAACGTGATATCAAGGGAGCGGCTGCACTCTTGATTGATTGTATTGCAACCTTTTCTTGTAATGAAATATGTTCCTATCAAGAGTTTATTGTATATTCTATTTTATCCAATTTATTGCATCTACCTCGACCACTAATCAAGGAAAAAATTCTTGATGGACCTGAAATCTTGTCTGTTGCGAATGACATCCCTACTGTAGTAAGTAAAAAAAAATTTAGTACTACACTGCATGTGATATTCGACAATACCGTCGATCCTGCAGTGAGCAGTGGAATAAATAAATCTATTTTCTCCTTTAAAAAAATAAAAATAAAATTCACTCACTAACATAACCTCGCTGTTTTCCACTCGTGAAATTCATTCGCCCATTGTTGTTCTCTCTAAGATCAAACTGGTTCAATCCTTATATGATTGTGACTACAAGACATTTCTCAATGCAATGGTAGAAGTCGAACCGATTCTACAGGCAGATCGATACATCCAACCCCATTTATCGTTCTGGATGCGAGAACTTCATATTCTAGCATACAAGCAGTTTTTAGATTCGTATCAGTCCGTAACATTACAGGCAATGGCTGATGCATTTGGGGTTAGTGTCGACTTCGTCGATTATCATGCAAGTAGGTTCATTGCGGCGGGACGTCTTTCCGCAAAGATTGACAAATATGGTGGTGTCATCTTAACGAACCGACCCGATTTGAAGAACGCACAATATCGAGAAACAATTCAAAAGGGTGATTTGCTCTTGAATAGAATCCAAAAATTAGCTCGGGTTGTGGATTTGTAAATCAGGAAAAAGAAAATAACGAATTCAGAAAATCACTTTTCGATGAGGACATTATGATATAATTGATCCAATTGTATTGATATTTGCAGCGCCGTTTTTATTTGTTATAGTAAAGCAATTACCAAAAGCACAAAATTAAATAACGTATTATTAAATTTAGCTTTCTACTGTAGTACAAGTTTTACAAACGAAAAAAAAATTGAGAATGTATTACTCCTCATTTCCCATTCCATTCGCAAATGAAACCCTACGACACATCATAAGCTTGATTCGAGTTTGATTAACAGTAGACAAAATTAAAAATAACATTCAGCAGGACAAGTACGTATTTACATAGAGACAATTCACTCCGGTTCCCCAAATCTAGACAAAAGAGAAGCATACAACATATGGACGATAATTTTTTTTTGTTGTCTTTAGCAAATCATAAATTGTATATACAAATTAGATTAACTACTGTACGTGTGTGGTTTGATTTAAACAATAGACATTATTAAAAATTAACATTTTGGCAGGACAAGTACTATAACAGATAGACATTCATTCCGATTCCCCAAATCTAGATACTCCCCCTTTGGAGATATGTGTTGATTGATTGATACTCCCGATTGGCTATGTGTACTTCTCCTCTCTTGGGTAAAAATGCGTGTTATTGTGAGCATGATTGCTTCTTTCTTTTGTTCTTTTCCACGGTACGGTAAGTTAGTTAGTAGTCCTAATCTTCCTTTCTCCTGGCAAGGCGTGCCGACCTTCGTCCTGCTGGTGTCATGACAGTTCCAGTCTTCTTATCGATAGGCGTTGATGTAGAAACAGATGCGGATTTCACTGGCGACTTGAAAGATGCTTCAAACTGTACTGCCTTTCCTTTGGTCGAGAAAGTCTTTACTAGACCCAGAAGCATGAGAATTGCAAACACAATCTATGACAACAAAAAGACCATTATATTATTATATCAATGCGGTTGGAGTGAAGGAACAGGTCAGAAAGTGAGTGTGTGAGAGAGAGAAAGCTACAAGAAGAAGAAGAGAACGTCTTCAATGGAATGAAATGCGACAAAAATGGCGGTGACTTAACTTACCGCAATACCAATCACTGGCTTTTCAAGCTCTTTTGGAATAAAACTACTCATCTCTGTGATATAACTACTCATCTCTGTGATATCAGTACTGTCTAATGATATGGTCTCTTGGATGTTTTCTTGAATATTTGTAAGGGTTGCAGTAGGACTATTCATTTCTTTAATGTTGTTAAATATTAATTGTATGTTCGAGTGATTTGTGAAGAAGTTGCGAAGGCGATTTATTAAGAAATTTTCTTTAAAAAATTAATTTAATGAGATAAATTGTGCTGTTTTTATCTCGCAAAACAACGGCGAGAAGAGCTTGACATCAAAAAGTATCATGAACTGCGACTTCTGAAAAACAAAAAACCGTTGATGAAAAGTAACGGACACAATCTACAACGAGGATGCCACTCTAACCTCACAAATTGAACGAAAAATTTTAGTTTCTCTTACCCCCCTAAAAATTTTATGTTAAATGATGTGCGCGCTCATTGAACACAACGTACTATTAATACCTTTTAACATACCTTATACTACCTTTTAACATATACCTTGTACCGTCCTAATATTGCGCGCTTTCAACCAAGCACTAACTACAGTAGATGTATTTAATTAATGTTGTTACGCTGATTAAAATCGACAATCTAACGTACCGGTAGCAATCTGCAATAAACAAACAAGACAAACAAAATCAATGAGCAACAGATAAATTTTATTTTTGTTGTCTTTACTTTCAACTTGGGCCTCATCTTCGACTTTCCAACAACGATACAACATACACTTAAGTTAATTCAAAATCAAGATGTCATCTGACGGTAGACAACGTTCTCGATCACGTTCGCGTGAACGAGATGGCGGTGATGCTTTAACTCAGTCTATTCCAACTGGCTTACCACCTCAACCACCACAGTATTCTAGTCTACCTCCTATTGTTCCATATGGAAATGGACCACCAGGATCCTTCACCGGTCTTCCCTCCTTACCTGCCTTTGCTTCAGCTACGGTAAGTTAATTAATACCGCAACAACAACATTCGATCGGTGCAATGCGATGAATGAACAAAAAAACATGATGGTGGATGGTTCGAATAACATACGATACGGTATATATATTTTAATCTGCGAGAAGAAGAAGAAGATACCTTCGTTTTAGTTTTCTCATTATTCTTAAGCTCAAGATCAACAAGACATATTATTTCTATCCGCAACGGAATAGAGCTATTTCTTTATCTAATACTTTTGTTTATTTCTTCTATTGTGTATTGTATTTACATACTGTAAATTACTTGTACCTACTATTGTGTTTTATACTACAGAATGCTCATCAAGCGGCCCAGGAAAAGATCAATCGGAGTTATTTGTTGGAAATACTCCACCGGGGACATCAGAAATGTTACTGCTGCAGTTCCTTAACGGGGCCATGAAACGTACCAATCTCTGTGGACCTGAAGAAGCACCGATTGTAAATTGTAGAGTCAATAGTAAATTTGCTTTTATTGAACTCGTCAATCCTGTAGTGGCGAACAATGCACTTAATCTTAATGGAATTCCCTTTTTAGGGGCCGTTCTGAAGGTTAGTCGTCCATCGAAGTATGCTGGTCCACCCGTCCCGTCTCGAACTTGGCAACAATTAACGGGACAAGCATTACCACAGGGGACCGTATTGGACGCAGAGCAAGAGAAGATTAATAGAGAACTCTTCGTGGGAAATACAACGCCAGAAATGACAGAACAAATGTTACGGGAATTTTTAGGCAACGCTATGGGTAAGTAGCAATACCGCACTGTTTTTTTTGTGTACAAGGGATTACAGTAGTTAGTGTCCGTATTACGTTTTGGCGTCCCTCTTATTAGCTCGTGTTAGTTAACTAACTTTTTCTTTTTCGTGGTGGTGGTGACATTATTATATACGCAATATTGAATCCGTAACGTTTCCAATAAAATATTATAGAACAAGTAGGACTTAATACCATGGCTGGAAATCCCATTACATCCTGTCGTGTTAGTGGCAAATTCGCATTTGTTGAAATGCGAACGCGAGAAGATGCCGCCAATGCTCTCAATTTGAACAACATCCCCTTCATGGGAGCCCAACTTCGTGTAGGACGACCATCAAAATGGAGCGGACCTCCTGATAATCATGGTAACTGGGAGGATGTTCTAGCCAAGTACATGTCGGGTGAACTCCTTGCTGGTAAAACAGTTCCAGGTCAAGGTGCAGCCGCTATGAATGCTGGTACCGTGCAAGCTACTCGGGTCGTCGAACTGCAAAATATGCTCACTAATGATGATTTAGCCAATGAAGAGGAATATACTGATATCCTAGAAGATACTAAAGAAGAATGCGGTCAATATGGGCAGTTACTGAATGTATTCATTCCAAAAGCTGGAGAACCCGGAGTGACAAAGATCTTTTTAGAATATGCGTCAACGGACGATTCTTCGAAGGCAATCACGGGGCTTCAGGGTCGTACATTTGATGGGAGGAGGGTTCAAGCGACTTTTTTCGATGAAGCAAAATTTGCAAATAAGGAATTTGCTTGATGCAGCATCTTTTTTTAATCTTAGTTGATGGATGAAGACAACGAAATATGTCATACTAAAAGAAAAATTAAGGGCGGAGTATGATTGGATCGATTATGCCTCTAAGTAGCATTGTCAATTCTAATGCTGCTCGCGCACAACGGCTCTGACCTTATGCTATTATACTAATACACCTTTTTCTGCTGCTGTTGCTGCCCTATCAACCCATTTTTTTCCTTATTTTCAATTTTACTTTAGATTATTGACATGGATTGTAGAACGCAGGAACGCTATTTCGTCGTTTTCTTTGTTCTCGTTATTTATAAGCGTTATTTAGTACTTATTCCAGAGAAATTAAATCAACAAGTTGAAAGAAACAAACTTTATTTTTTACCTTGATAAGTCATCGGGAACTTGATGAAGTATGAGTACATACAGTATGCTGCAGTTCTCTTTTATATAGTCACTACGTAAAACGCTCACTGGAAGGTATCAGTTAATTATTGCCAATTTTTCCTCCCTCTTCACAAACTCAATACCGTGCTTCAGAGGAGTTTATGCAGACTAAGTGTCGTCACAACAGAGATCGGAAATGACTTGACTCAAGAGCATCATAATATTCTTACCATAGGCATATCTCTCCAGCGAACTTGGCATCCTTTCTGGACGTATTTAGAAGTACAAATATCACTGTCGAATCAATCTTACTATAATTTTTAAAGCTTGATATAATATTATAAAAAAGCATACTATTAATGTTGTATTAGAATAGATTCCCCTGTTAGTTCCCATCTATTTGCTTATTCATCAATAGTGAGGCAGTAGTTGAGTATCTATGGAATTCAACTAGTCCTAATATGGTTAATCAGTGTCACACACACATACACATACGTGTTTTCGTGATGTTAACAAGAGGCAAAATACAAATGCTAGATATATGTAGGAGAAATAGTAGTAGTATTTCTTCGTCGTCTCAATTCTTTCATAATGCGTAGATCTTCTGATTCAATAAAACCAGACTGTGTCACATCGAATTTCTTGAATTGGTCATGTAATTCATTGACGTCTGATATTTCAACGATACCCATTTCCATTAACATATATAATACATATTCATCTTTCGAAATTTTCCCATCATGATTTAAATCCATTAATGAAAGATCGTTCTGTGTTAATCCATTATTATACTCCATTTCAAATAACTTATGTTGTTGTTGTCGTATACATATTTGTGTTATAGATGCAAATATTTGACCAGCTGCTGCTAACAATGCCGGTATTAGTATTATAACAAACATCCGGCCTAATTTAGTAACTGGTACAATATCACCTAGCCCAATAGTTGTTGCTGTTATAAAACTAAAATATATACCATCAATGATATTCCATCCTTCTACCTTACCAATGATATATCCACACGATAATATAACGAATGTAGGTTTCGGTAGTGATTTAAATAATATTGTCTTCCATAATTGTAATTGTGATGAAAATGATGAAAATAATTGCTTATTATTCGATGATTTTGCTGCTGTTGTTGCTTTTGTTGTTTCCATTTCATGACCACTATTGTCAGATACAATCGATGAATTGGTTCTACTGATAATGTCTTTCGTTGTTTCTGTTTCAGTGTCTGCTGCTGTTGTTTGACTATCTTGTTGATCCTGCAGTTGTTTTTCCTTCTCCTTCTCCTGTTGCTGCTGCTGTTGCTGTACAACTTTAGGCATATGTTTGTCATAAAACTGTAATATATGTGATTTGCTTTGATTTTTAAGTAGCGACGTTGCTGTATTTTTCTCTAATTCAATTACTTCTGTACAGATAGTTGCAATTGCAGACGACCAAAGTAATATTCCAGACATAGCATAAAATATTGTAAATACTTTTTCTGAATTTGTTATTGGTACAATCACGTCGCCGTATCCAACAGTCGATAAGCATACACAACAAAAATATATTATATCAGTAATCGGGAGAGACGATAATAATATATACTTGTACCCAATAATTCCAATTGAAAGATATACTCCAATAGCAATAAATGCAGAACGTAACGGTAAATGATTGATTATGTTGTTGTTGTTGTTGTTGTTGTTTCCTTGCTTCAACTGCTTACGTTTCCGTTTCCGTTTCCGTTTCCTCCGTAGAACAGCAGGAAAGGGTATTGTTATGGTATAAAGTATATTCTTCACTATAAGACGAAGATTACCGGTAGTCCTACTACTCGTAATACGACCGATAACATTGTCGTTATCGTTTGTTTTCGTTTTCGTTATCATTGTCATTATTTTTTACTTTGATTTTGATACTACGCCTGTTATTGATTTTGCTGCTTGTATTTAAGGATAAGGGCGACCACCACAAAGAGGAATGACGAGTAGACATTGATATCCGTGTCGATGTCAATGTCGACGTTGACGTCGATGCCGATAATGTTTTGGCATATGGTGCTCGTGATGTCGATGCTAATACTGATGTTGATTTCATAAGCGCTAACGGTTGTAACGATAATATGGACTGATATCGTCGGCTTCGACTGCTTATAGTTTTCCCAATTAACGTTGCTCCTGGATTGACGAATAATTGAAAGGATTCCACTACGGCTATCGGCAATATCATTATTAATAAAAATAATAAAACGAAGACGAAACAAATTTTGTTTTCGTATTTCCAATCATCGCATGATTTTGTTAAGATCTTACTACTAGTAGTACAACAAGTATTACACTTCGTCAACGAGTATGTGCATTTCATCAACATCATCATCGTCGCGATGCTGGTTTTCCTTTTTCTTTTTGATTTTGTTGATTCATTCGAATGTCAGAATGTCAGTAGAGATGATTTAAAATTGTAGAAGATAAAAATAAATAGATCGATTGATCATCTTCGCTGGAAAGATACATTTTTAATCCCGCGTGACTCATCGTTAAGTTGAGCTTCCTCGCGAACAATCGCCGAACATTTTTTTTAAATATCCTAAGTTAGCGATCGCATGTACAAAGTATGCAACAATTCTTTTTGATAAAAAGAATGACGAATAACGACTTATTTCTTCACTCTTAAAAAAATGAATGAATGTGCTGTGCTGTGTCAACACAACAACAAGTTTATGCACTGTACAGCAGAACAATATCAGAACTTAATCAATACTACACTATCCAGTGACACCGACTAGTCCTGGCCTTGACATCAGATTTTAGAAAAAAATTCAAGAACAACAACAACAACGGTTGCAGCATAGCAAAAATTGAATACTTTCAAGTCGCAGATATACTAAAATATGTCGTCCTCGTCATCATCATTGAATAACGGTATGATGATCGTAAACGAGCACCATGATGATGATGGTGATGGTTTTATTCCCGCTCCTCCACCTCCTCGAACAATTGCCAGTAGTAGTATGTGTAGTTCTGTTCCTTCTCGCGATTCTGTTTCTGCAGCAATTGCACTTGTTCGGGCTAAACAAATGGCAAAGTCCAACAACAACAACAACAACAACAACAACAATAAGAAAGCGGTGACTGCTGCTGGCGCTGCTAGTATTGTCGAGCAGCAAGATTCAGTAGTAACAGGTAATGAACAACCGATGCGAGAACGAGTTTTTCAACCCCGTTCGTTTTTATCTGATCAAAGTTCGTCTACTGCAACGGATTCATCCTCTACTACTGCCAGTAAATTCAAGAAGAATGATGGAGTATCCATTACTGATTTGACTGAGATTGAAAATGCAATACCATTATCAGGTGGTCCAGCAGGTACAAGTGTAGGTACCGCAATAATAATTGGAGATCAGAAAACAGCAACGCGAGAAAAAATAACAGCAAAATCAAATGAAGATGATGAATCAGCATCATCTTCTGAAGGATCCAATCAGCAAGGAGGAGAGCGAAAAAAATCGTTTTTTTCTATAGTTAACAACGTATTTTCGTCTCGGTCTGAGGTACAAGCCACTACGTCGAGTGCATCTTTGCCCAAAAGACCCTCCTTTGAACAAAAAGAACAACAACAGCAACAACAACAACGCTCTGAAATACAACACGAACCGTCGTCGTCGACCACAGATATTCCGGCCTTACCAAGTGGGGATGATGATAATGATGATGACGAGAAATTACTTCCTGCGGTTGATGCGGAGACACTTCAAGACGTTAATGCCTTCCTGAATCGACTTGGTGTGGGAGCACATGGTTCGACAACACACTCGTTAGAATACAACAATTCGGATGATTCGTCGTCTATTATACATGCGGTAGACTCGATTGAAAAAATGCGTCTGGCGTTATCTTCCAGCTTAAGTGGTGCCAGTTCTTGTGACACGGAAGAAGATTCGTCGATTGGAGAAGTTCAACCTGAAACATTAGCAGAAATTTCGGCCTTTATTGATTCGATTGCTAAAAAGGACGAAGAGCGCAAGTTACAACTATGTATTCAATCGGAACATAAAGCTATTAAAAAACTAGAAAATCTTGAAAATCTTATGAGAGACGATGATTTCTTTTCTCAAAACGATAATAATAATAAAGGCGTCAACGAACGAGAAAGAAATGATAAGGATCGTAAGACTGGATACGATAGAGACGCTGTAGCACAAGTTCGAACGTCCAGACCTTCACCGATTTATGAATTGCTATCTGATGCCACCCCAGGAGCATGTAAGGATCCACCATCGTCTTTGGCTTACGACGTTTCTATCAGAAAGGCTGATCCACCTGGACCACCATCTACTACGCATTTGTTGGAAACTGATGAAGAAGGAGAAAGTGAGGATGATAATGATGATGATGATGATGATGATGGTGAAGAGGACGATGATGATGGGATGAACAATGAGGACCCGAACACTCAATTCGCTGATACTCCATTTACTGCGAGCGTTCGAAAGGTTCTCAGCACTGTAGTTGAAGTGGCCTCAACGGAAGATGATGATAACAGTAACGGACATGACGAAAACACGCACCACATTAATGTTGTAGGCAGTGTTGACACCTACGAAAAGTTGGAACATGCAGTTCGTGAATCCCGCTCTTGTACGCTTCAGGCCATACCCTCCGAAGAGGAATCAGTTTATGGTGATGATGGAAGAAAAGAACCCAGAGGAACTTACGACAAAGCCGACGTACAAGTGGAACAAATACCTGTCTGCGATATTGGTGTTGAGCAAGATATAAACGAGATGAATGCTTTAAGTAGAATGTCATCTGTTGACTCACAAAATATTGGATCCGAGCGATATGCAATTCTTGAGCATATTCCTGAAAGTGAATCGGATATCGTGAACAATCGCGTGACCGAAGACGATGCCGATATTAGTGTTAGGAGCTATGGATTGAGCGAAACTGGTTCAGTTCCGTGGGCTCTTCGAGACGTTGCAAGTGAGGAGACCATGAGAGCAACAGGTCGTACGCGTGCGCATTTTGTTGTTTCTGGCCCTCGTCCCTCAGACAAATCAAGGAATATTGTTAGTCTTCTATCTGACGATACCTCCATACAAGCAAGCGAGGCCGTCAGCGAAGTAAATAATAGATCCAGTGCCAACCTTGAAGCATCAACAAACGACAGTGGTGATGATGACGATTCTGTCAAATCTTGCGACCATTTAGTTTATGGCGACAGTGGTGAAGTTGAAATTATGGCTAATCGTAATTTGGTTACGGAAAATGACAATGAAGAAGCAAATGAATTACCGCAAACAGAGGATGATAATGCGGAAGAGATAAGATCCATTATGTCAGAGGTAGAAGAAAATCTTGGAGATCAAAACCCAGTAAACGAATTTCCTGGAGATAACGGAATTGATAGTACTGATACGTCGTCCTTTGAAGAAATGCCTGCATTTGAAGTTGGTCAAGGAGTGCTATCACCAACCAAGATCAGTAAGTTTGTTTCTGCAATAGATCAACAGCCTATCAGTGGAGTAGATCAAGAGCACCTCCTGCAGCAATTTAAGGAACTCATTGTTCCACTTGTTGATGGTCACAAACCAAATTCAGTAGAAACAGCTCAAATTAGACAAGCAGCACAGAAGGCAGATATATCTTTGGACCTTGTTGATCAGTTCCTTGATGATGCAAATGACACTATTTCTTTTGTATGCCCAAATTTTTCAAGTATGAATGAACATGTGTTGAGCTGGAAAACTTCATTTGAAGCTCACAATGAGGATGATGCTGATATTGCTGGCTTCCTATGCCGAGTTGAGGAAGCTCGAGTAGCTGCGGTCAAAAAAGCAATTTCGGCTACAGCTGCAGAGGTTGAAGCTGCTATGAATGCTGAAGAAGAGGACAAGGTTGCTAAAGTTAAAGATCTTCTCGGTGGAGAAGCAGAGGATAAGGCTACCACATTAGAAACGATAGATTCTCCTGGCGGGGAAATATTACCTAGGCTTGAAGTCGTAAAGGCTGACGACTCATCCGAGCATTCCAATCCTTTTCTTCGTCAATTCGAAGACCTGGATACGGAGGAGGAGGATCGGGAAAATAATGACAGTGTGAAAGAAAACAATGATCATGTTGAAACTCAGTCTCTACAGGACCCCCCTGATGATTTATCTGGTATGGCATCACCTACGATGCTGATCAATTACTTTAATACAATTGATCGGCGTCAAATTGAAGGGGGGAATGATGAAAAGTGTGTCAATGACTTCCGAAGAGTGATGATGCCTGTAGTTGAGGGAAAGAAGCCGACAATTATTGAAGAAGCACAAATTAGACAAGCAGCCCTTAAAGCAAACGTTCCTCTTGATTTTGTTGATACATTTCTCGACTATGTAAACGAAGGGCATCCTGAAGTTGTTCCACAAGCATCAAGCGAAGAAGATCGAGACTTGCTCTTGAAAGGCTGGGAAGAAAAAGATGTTGAAGATCTGAACGAAGATGCCGCTATCGCAGCATTTCTATCTTCGAAGTCCGGTGCGCCCGTTTCAGAAGAACCAGACCAAGCCAAAGAAGTAGAAGTAGAAGATGTTGATGAAGAGATAGCGGGGAATAGGTCAGAACCGAGCAGCCACGAAGTTGAGGGAAATGGAAGTCAACAGAATCATGCGGATTCCCCAACATCTCTGACCAGACGGACCTTTAACAGCAGCAGTAATGAAGAAGCTGATAGTACTCAAAGTAAATTTAGCGCAACCAAGAGTAATGATACAAGTGGATCAGAAGGATACGGATACGAGGAAGAAGCAAAAGAAAGTAAATATTTTGGTATTCCAAAAGTTGTTGGTACTGCTACAAATAAACGACACGAGAACGAGATCATTCGTGTTGATACTGACATCAGAAAAGCTTGCAAGCGTATTCAAAGTTACGATGAAGGGGTTTGGCAACGAAGAACAGCTATGGCGACCTATGGCTGGGGGTGGCAGGAGGCCACCTGGCTCTCTCCAAAAAAGCCTCCAAAAGTTGCTAATTTATCCGAAATTGGTGGCATGGCTACCGCTGAGGGTATTTCGAACTTCATGTTCAATAAGAAGTCTTTCCCGTTTGCTAGGGAAAACTGCAAACTCTCGTATAAACTACGAACGAAACCACATATAGGCTATTTCAGTGTTGATGTGAACTCATTGCAAGAATCTGCTGCATTTGGGGGAGACGACTGGCCACAGGATGAAACACCTTGGGAACTTCGTTATGTGCGTCAACGATTTCTTCACGAGAGAAGCCTAACTTTTTCTCGGAATTGGTTTGGTAATCTTGTAAATACGAGAGGTAACGACAAGATTAAAGCTCCTATTTGCAAGCCAAAATCGATGGAAATGCCCATGCGAAATATCCCGGATCCTGGAGATTGGACTCCAGAATGGTACACAACATGGGAGAGCCGTAAGCTTCATTTGCCGAGACCATCTACCGAAGGATCTGTTTCCGATTCCGACAGCGAAAATTCTGGTTCGGAGGAAGGATCACAATTAAGTGGCTCCTACTCATCTGGTAGTAGTTATGACGATGATGAATGGGAAGAAGCTCCAGAATGTGGCACAATAGTGAATACAAGGCAGAAGATTGGAGAACACGTGACAAGGGTGCATCCAGACTTTACAAGCTCGTTGAGAAAAAGCCGATGGCGAAAGAAATATTTCCCAGCTGGTTCATTTCCATACTAACAAAATAATTTTTTCCAGTCATATTTATTATACACTTTCCGTTATTACTACTACTATGTTCTTTTCTAGTTTGATAAGACCTAAAGATCCAACATGCACTTGACTTTGGCAAAATCTTGATTATTGACCTGTAATTAATTGTAGTGGGTACTTGTAAGGCACACACAGTGAAAGAGAGATACTCGTAGGCTTTGGTGGTTTCTTATGTAGTTTGGTTAGGCACCTAGACTGCTTTTGCCTCTGATGTTATACTTCCTATAAGATAACACTTGCTTCCAGTCTTTATTCACATATTACAAATTGTGGTCTATGGTAGTACTTAGAAATTGATATAATGGAATACAATACCGAATTAATGGAGCACAAAGTCAATTTAATAATGTAGCTTATCACATGAGACTATACTGGCTCATTGTTTACCACTGTGTCTTTAAGGCTTCCTTCTTCTATTTCTTTGTATTATAGTTGGAACAACTGTTGTCCTGGTAATAGTGCCTAAGAATTGAATATTTGAACTACTTGACATGTCATACATACTACTAAACAATCAGGGCATTGGTTGATTGAGACACAACAAGTGAGAACCTTCCCATACAAGGAAAGAAGTTTCCTTATCACTGGTACACTGTGATTCAATGTTGGATTTACCTTATGGTACAGTATGTAATTTCAAATTGTAATTGAATTTTAAAAACATGTTTTTTAATCTTTATCTTGTTGTTCTTCCTGTCTAAATATAGATACATTCAGTCTTGGATTAAATCACGACTCAAATAATATTAATTACATCATGCATGATAGCAACGTAAGTAACAGTCTGCCCATCACTCAACAGATGAGAAAGAGAGAAGAGATAGAAAAAAAAACCGTTTTTTACGCGGGGCGATCATCGCACTTAAAAAATCATCACAAAGTGAACGTCGCAGTTACATAAATTTATTTATACAGTAGTACAAACTAAATAAGAAAATAGTACTGTAAGAGTGACACGATTGATAGAAGAGCAACTATGAAACCCCTCTTCTATTATCCATACGAAACATTGTCTAGGTAATAGTTAACCCATTGCTACATTCCATGCTTGTTGTCATATACTAGTGGGTAGATAGGGCTTCAATAAGTAGTCTCATTCATTTATTATTTGTGAATCGATTTGGTGTTTAGGCAAAAGCAAGTCTCAATTAACGCAGGCTGAGACACATCATGAGCGCCATCATCAATGACGACGATACGGCAGCCTCGGAGAATATATCCATTAATACATTAGCCGCTTTTCTAACAGATTCTTCGGAAAAATCTCACACGATTACTTCTAATGATGCCCGTGCTTCAACATCGTCATTGGAAGCTAACCGGAAATATGAACTAAAAAAGGAGGCCGTTATCAACGCAATAAATCAATTTATATTACAAGCCGGGAATATCTACAGGGGGAAAAAATTATCTACGCTTGATGCAAGTAGGCTACGGGACTCTGCTACCCATGCTGGACTCTCGATGGAGGTCGTCGATACTCTATTGGAACAAACAGCTGGTCAAAATGCTGTGGTTGATTATTGCATGACTTCTAACGATGCATTTGCTAGGAATATAAGAAAAGATCCACATCTTTCACGAATGCTACTTGAAATGGGTGAGGACCAAAAAAGTGGTGATGGATTAAATGTAACAAATTCGATCTGGAGAATTTGCATGCACAAGATCATACAACAGCTTCTGAAAGAGCAAAATATGCGGTTGGGAGATATCATTAAAAAATCACCTCTGACAGGTCGACTCTACGAAGAGGCTTTAAGATGTGACCCGAACGAAACTAAGTTTGGACTGACAAAGAATGCATCACGGCTCCCTAGAGATTATAGCGAAGAAAGGAAACACGTGTTCATAACTGAATCTGACGCAAAGCTAGCACGGATTGAAGCTGAGTCTATGACGAAGTTTAAATCCCGAACACCATTCAACGATATAGTCAATAGGAACTTCATGTATAAACCTCCACCCGGTGAAAGTTATCCTGAGTCAAGAGACGATGATTTAAGTATTACCCCTTGTGCAACTGAACGAGAAGTTCCGCCGTCATTAAGTGCAGTCCTAGAGACCGATGAAAATCTGATAGACGAAAATTTGACCAACCATGATATGGTCAATAATAGGAACTTCATGTATAAACTTCCACCTGGTAAAGGTCATCCTGAGTCAAGAGACGATGATTTGATAGTTACCCCTTGTGCAATTCAACGAGAACTTTCTCCGTCATTAAGGGCAGTCCTAGAGACAAACGATGGTATGACAAACAAAAATTCGAGCGTGATCCCATGCGCTACCGATCGTAAATTTGTTTCATCGCCAAGGGAAGTACCATACGTACCGCAGGAAAACATCAATTCGATCAATACCCCAAGCGCAATGGAAAGAAAAGTTCCACCACGGATAGTTCCGGAGACAACTCTAATCATACCAGGAAAAAAAAGGACGAATGGGCAAAATGGAAAACCCGAGAACGAGGGCAATTCTGCTGTCAAACGAGGCTTAGAAATGCTCGAGAAGAGGATCATATCCCAGGTAAAGAGTTCATCTCCAGTTAGAGTAGAAAGATCGGGACACAATGCACCGTTGTCTGGAAATTTATTGAAGGCACGAGCCATGTTTGAGGAAAAAGATTGTCTACCAGTACCAAATAAGCGACCAACTAGCACAGATATTCACGAAATAATACAGAATGGAAATGTAAAAAAAGTTCTTGCCGCTTGGACACAGCAAGAGCCTGGTAATCTTCGGATTTCCCCAAAGAAAGAATGGAAGTAAGAGTATCGAAATGAGTTATACAACGGTTGAACAAGATTTAGTACCAGAAGATTCTCCGAGAGAAAAGCAGAAAAATGAATTGATATTGAATTGTCAGACAAGGTCCAGTGCTGCATGGAAAGAACAGGAAGTATACAATGCGATCTTGTACTAAAAGAAGACAAAACAACGGTTCGGAATTTGTATGGAAAAGAATCATTCGAAGAGAAACAAGGATCGTTTCTACGACAGATATGTCCAGAGGAAATATCGACAGACCAGGAGAGCGACGACCAATCTGAGAGAACAAAACGATCGTCGGATTGCTCCGTACTAGAAGAAGACACAACAACCATTCGGAATTTGTATGAAGAAAAATCTGTCGAAGAGCAACAAAAATCGTTTTTACTACAGACATTCTCAGAAGGAACAGCTACAGACCAGGAAAGCGAGTACTATGGTCAATTCGAAATCAACGACCAATCTGAGAGAACAGAACAATCGTCGGATTGCTCCGTACTAGAAGAAGACACAACAACCGTTCGGAATTTTTATGAAGAAAAATCTGTCGAAGAGCAACAAGAATCGTTTTTACGACAGACATTCTCAGAAGAAACAGCCACAGACCAGGAAAGCGACTACTATGATCAGTCTGAAATCAACGACCAGTCTGAGAGAATAGAACAATCGTCGGATTGCTCCGTACTAGGAGAAGACAAAACATCGGTTCGGAATTTGTGTGAAGAAGAATCATTCGTTGAAGGGAAACAAGAATCGTTTTTACGGCAGACATTACCAGAGGAAATAGCTACAAACCAGGAAAACGACTACTATGATCAATTTGAAATCAACGACCAGTCTGAGAGCACAAAACAATCACCAGATTGCTCCGAAGAAAGTCAGACGCCCAATGATCGCTACGATCAACGTAATGCTAACATGGAATCCATATTATTGACTACCTTTCCGAATAACGAAAACTTTCAAGAATTTGAAGGTACACCGTTCGTTTCCAAGGATCAGATAGGACTTTCGAAAGAGCTACACACCTTTAACGAACGACCGGTTTTCCCTCCATTGAATCTTAATAAAGAACCTTCAGGACAAGACATCGAGAGAGAATTCATTCACAACACTACCAATGACTACAATAATAGGAAAAATTCAAAGATGTTATCCATAAGTGATCACTCTGACTCAGACAATGTTTTCGTCGACTTCGAAGATCAGCCGGACGATGTGACAAATATATTCATCTCCGATCTTGCGCACAGCAGTAGCAGATCTGAGGACAGCTACTGTGTGATTCCTATTCCTCCAGCTGAAAAAATCAGGGGACTGGATTTTGCTAACAAAGAGAAGAAATGGGCTGGTTTTGAGTCAAACAATGTATTCTGCGACCCAGCTCAACCTGCTACAAGCCTGAAATATGGTCTCATCTCTCCAGACAAGGTTGAAGTCGAAGTTATTCCAATAAACCATCAAAATGGAAACTCAGAAGAAGGATTTGTTGTCGACTTTCAAGATCAGACGGATAATATGACAAAAGAATTTACCTCCGATCTTGCACAGATCAGCAGTAGATCTGAGGACAGCTGTGAGATTCCTATTCCTCCTACTGAAAAATCCAGGGGACCAGATTCGGCTAACGAAGGGAAGAAATGGGCTCAACCTGCTACAAGTTTAAAGCATGATCCCATCTCTCCAGACAAGAATGAAATCGAAGTTATCTCAATGAATCATCGAAATGGAAACTTTTTCGAGTCTGAAGATCAGACGAACGATGTGACAAAGGAATTTATCAACCTAGCACAAATCTGTAGTAGATCTGAGGACAGCGATGTGATTCCTATTCCTTCAGCCGAAAAAAATAGGAGACTAGATTCGGCTAACAAAGAGAAGATATGGGCTGGTTTTGGGCCAGACAATGTGTTCCGTGACCCAGCTCAACCTGCAACAAGTTTTAAGTATGATCCCATCTCTCTTGACAAGGTTGAAGTCGAAGTTATTTCGATAAATCATCGAAATGGAAACTCAGAAGAAGAAAAACTCGCCACGAGACCAAAATCAGAAGAGAAAGAGGAAAAGGAAGAAGAAGAGGAAAAAGAAATTACTGATCCAAAAAAATATTCAGGAGAACACATGCATACGGTGATGGTGAAGCCAGAGATAGAATTACATCTATACACAAATCATCGGAATGGAAGCTCAGAAGAAGAAAAACTCCCGACGAGACCAAAATCAAAAGAGGAGGAGGAAAATGAAACTATTGATTCAGATAAATATTCGAGAGAACATATGCATACGGGGTTGTTGGAGCCAGAGATAGAATTACAGCAACGCACTTCCATAAATTATGGGCAGAATCCTCATCTATCTTCTCCTCAAGTAGTAACAAACTCTATGCTCAAGACAGTCGATCAGGAATGTCGTTACGACAGTAGTAGTGACGAAGACGAAGGCCGCAATGAAGCTGCCACATTGCCCTACCCCCGCGGTGCCCGAATTCCTCCTTTGTCAACGATGATATTGATATTGATATTGATGATGATGATGATGATGATGATGATGAGTACGTCGACAATTGTGATTCCGATGTTTATGACGATGATAATGGTGTAGAAGATTGTGGAAATACTTCCACCCCCTTTCGTAGTAATCAAGACGCTTCTCATTCCAACCAAAGAGAAGAGGGAAATAGTACGTTAAAGTCAGATTCGGATAACTTTATTCCTGAAGAATGCAATGCTCAATCTAATTCTGATGCTGTTCCAGTAATACTAAACGAATACCCCTCTTTCCGTAAATCAGCTTCTTTATCCTCTTCCATTGTTGAGGAAGAATGGACTGAGTTTGATGGCGTATTTGATAGAAATGTTTTGTCGGAGCAGCCAGTATCATACCAGCAGACAATTGGTCGGAATCCCAGATCAAGTCCCTCCACTCAGTCGAGTGAAGCAAACATGTCAGTTGTAAGCAAATCCAAAAACTATTTTGCGAATCTTCTTCGAAATGAATCGTCTTCGTCCGACCTTAACGAAGGCTCTTGTGGCAGCAGTTTCAGCTCTGGAAGTGCTTCAAGATACAATGAGAGTGACTTACTTGATAAAGATGTTCGTGATTCGGGTCATGATCAATACGCTCTTCGGCAAACATACCCCTCTTCGTGTTATAATCAGAAAACGACAGAAACTTCATGGGAGACGTTTGACTCAAATTTTGATGCCCATACAAACAATAGCGATACTTTACTGGTTGAATCCAGCGAGAGTATGGTATTTACTAACATTGACAACAGCGATGAAGCATATAATAAACTGGGGTCGTTCCACTTCTTGCCGTGTCCAAAAGAGCAGAAGTTCGATGAAAGCTGTAGAGCTACTGACAATCGCATCTTGACCCAATTATCGAATTCAATGGAAGGAACAACAAAGGCATCAATGCAGCGTCAAAACAGAGTCGAAGAGTGTTCGCCAGTTCGTAGAAAACGAACTACCGAAGATGCACTACTCTATCAGGAGAACGAGAACACCCTAGAGAGAAATTCCTGGGTAAGTAGTCCATATTTCGTAGACAGGACTACAACATATTCAAAAAATGTCGAATCCTCTTTTTCACCTAGACAGGAATGGACGAACGAGACAAATAAACAAGAATATTTAAGCTTCGACCACCATGAAAATGATGAACGTAGTCGGTCTAGCGTCGAGAGCGAATCCAATGGTTTAAACCCATTGTCAAGAGAGAGTGAGACGGCAAAGTTCCCGAATACAAATAACAGGATTGGAACACTTTCAAGAAAAGTTGAGTCCTCTTTTTCACCTAGACTGGAACCGACGTATGGGACAAATGAACATGAAGATTCAAGTTCCCAACACAGCGACAATGACGAAAGCAGTCGGTCTAGTGCTGAGAGCGAATTCAATGCTCTGAACCCATTGATAAGAGAGAGTGAGACTGCAATGTTCATGAATACAAATAACAACTCTGTGACCCTGAACGAGTATAATTCGATACGAGAGCATCATCGAGGACTAAGAGAATTTTTGGAGCAAAAGGGAGACACGCTCGGGGAAGATATGAAACAACAAAGACTCTCTTCGGGACAAAGTCCGATAGACAAACTTCAGCGCAACGGTGACATACCCGAACAACGCGATCATTTTGAGGATTTAAACGCTTTTCTAGCAGACTATAAACGTCCAGGAAACGAGGAAAGAAAATCTTATGAAGAAGATACTCAAGTAAACATATCTAAACGCAATGTTGATATAACTAAGCAGGATCCGTCTGAGCCCTTAGATGCAATGTTCGGAGAATATCAGAGTTCTGAGATAATAACAAACAGCTCAAATTTGTCCCCATCGATACTGCATGGCCAAAACAATTCCCAAGACGTAGATGAAGTCCCACAGAACCTGAGCAGCACTGGACTGCATTTCCAAAATGCATCATTCAATGAAAGATACTCTCGAAACCATACAGAGATACAATCGACACCAAGTGAGTTGAAACATAACGATTTTGCTGAACTCGATAAACTAGCTTCAACTCTATCTGATACGTTGCAAGTTGAGACAGTTACCAGTGAAAATGATGATAACGACAACGGGCTTAGAAATTCCTATCAGGTCAATTGGCCAAACAATGAAGCCGAAAATCAAGGAGAAAATCTAGAAATTACGGAAGAAAATGAAGCTACGACGCCAAAGGCAGGAAATATCGGATATCACCATCACCATCACTATCCCCATGAGTTTACTCCAGATCCTATTACAAACTTTATGGACAATTCACTCATGGATTCAGATGATGATCAGGCTTTGGACGCAATTGAAAAAGAAAGACAAAATGCCGACGTTTCACTGCATCATGAATTGGACCCTCCTCCACACCGCACAGACAGAATTTCTTACCAGAGTGATCCCAAACCTGACCCATCTCCTAAAGGCAATCGTAGATCTATTGATCAAAGTTTGACTCCAATATTGTACAACACAACAGAAGTACCAGAGGGGACAAGTAAGGAAGAACTCAACTTATTGAACCGTTTCATCGAGGTTGCGTCTAGCAATTTTGGTGGAAATAAACTTTCAGCTGAATCCGAATCACGTGTTCGTTCTGCTGCACTTAAGGTTGGTTTGACCTCAAAATTTGTAGACCAATTGCTAAATAAAAACAAAAAGTCAACTGATTCCGATCCTGACTTGACATACGACGCTCCGCAACATGTTCATCATTCTGGACATCAACCGGTATCACATCAGTATGAAAATAACTACCAAGATTATCATTATACGAATCGAGATGATATTGTCCCTGCAACGATGAATAATCATGAAGGTGATAACGAGACATACTATACTGCAGACTTCTCTCCTAACACAAACCAAAACAGAAGACGCGAACCCACTGTCGATGCATGTGATGCTTGGGGAAGCATCAGAGAGAACCTTGGTTTTCTGCTGGCGAAAACTTGTGGTATCAATAATACCGATAGAGATGACGCTGGCAGCGTTGTTTCGGCTGTTTCTTGGGAATACGACAATGTTGGATCTTCTAGAGTAAGAAAACATCAATCTAGAGGGAGATTGAATGGTTATGATATGACTGAAGGAGTAAATTCGGGTCACAATGAGATTCAACAGGATGATAGAATGGGACTGTCACCTACCGTACGCAACGATGATCAACGTTCACCTTCCGTTTGCAATGATGACCAGAATTTTCAACGCAAGCCGATTCGAACACAATTGGTATAATATCTATATATTATATATATATATATATATATATATATATATTATATTACTGTAAAAGGGGAAAACTTTTTGAAATGTTTATACTACTGATTCTGCCACAGTAACTTCTTCAAATCGTTAAAATTATAGTATTAATTGATTAAACCAAAGAATATAGCATCGCCAACAAAAGTACTATAACTTCACCTTAATATCAATAGAAAAGATAGAGTATGCTTGATCAACATTGCTTTTGTCCAACAAAGGAAAAAACAGCTGTAAATATATTCAATATTATGATTGAGAAACTACTTAGTCCCGCAAGAATGGAAAAAGCGGAGAGCTTTTATCTTTTAAACTACACATCAATGAAATCATAATGCAGAATGTAGCAACGACCGGACGAATCGTTCACAATTTCGATAAGAAGTTACAAAAGAATCAATCGAATCAATAGGCACGAATAGCCGTATTCTGCTATTGATCCTAACTTTGCATTTTTATTCCACGGATCAACCAACACGCTCGTCATGCCTAAAGAAGCTGTCGTTTTGATTCTCGATGCGAATGCGACCATGACTGCGAGGGTCGTTGCAGACACAAGTGTAGTCAACGAATCAGATCCTTCACCATCAACATCAACATCATCTACTTCGAATACATCAAATACTCGATTCGAATGTGCCAAGGAAGCGGCTATTGCTATCATTAGTGATCTTATGGTTCGTTCCAAAACGAATGAAGTAACTGTTTTGGTCTTGCACACAGAAGAAACTCATAATTATTTTTATGAGAAAGATGATAAGGAAAACGACGACAAAGACGACGACGACAAAGATGACGACGAAGATGAATCAAATCCTCATCATGATTGTCCCTTTCCTAATATTACAGAAATTTCTGGAAATGGAGAGATTATGGACATCCGTCAACCGCTCCCAAATCTTTTGCGAAAGATAAAAAATCTACAACCTAATACAATAAGTACAAGTAGAAAATCCTTGTGTTCGAAAGGGGGTGGTGATTTTGTAAGCGGAATTGTATATGCTGCAGATGCTTTACATCGTCGAACATCGGGGAAGAAATATATTCGTAGAATTGTTCTACTGACGGATGCCGAGCACAAGATTGGTAGTAGCAATGATACTGATACTGATTCTGATACTGACGACGACGACGAGATGCATCAAAATACCTCCTCACAGCGACTACTAGTGGCACTAGATAGCTTACGAGCTATGCAATGTCGTATCCAAGTGGTTGGAATGAATTTTGAACATGCTGCTGATTTTGACGCACCTGCGAATAAGCCATCTAAAATAAAAGTAGAGACTATGGATGAGGGGGAAGAGAATAATGACGTAAAGGGGAAAAATGATAGCGACAAGGAGACGGAAGTAAAAACCGACGATGATGATGACGACGATGAAGAGGATGATGATGATGGTGATGATGAAGAGGATGATATCCTTGAGATCAAGCGAGCAAACGAAGAATATTTGATTCGACTAGCAAATATGACAGGAGGCTTTGTGTATAATGCGAAGGAAATAAAAGGTATGCTTGAAAAAGTTTTAGGATCGCGGGTCATTCAGAACCCAAGCAAAAGGAAAGTAATTGTTGAAATTGCACCCAGTATAGTTCTAGAAGATGCAAAATTTTATTTACTAATTTCCAAATCGGGAAGTACACCGCTCAAGAAGAGGTTAGTAATGGTGGATGAAAAGAACGGCGAACCACGAACTAACGAGCTGGGAGATGAAATGTTACAAGATTACGATACTTCCATTTATCATTATAACGCAGAAGATGGAGAGGGAGACGAAGAACTATTGTTCAATCGTCTTTCATATGCCTACCGGTTCGGTAGTGATTTGATACCTTTCTCTCCACTCGATGAGGCGGGATTAACTCAAAGGTCACCAGTCAAATTGACAATTTTGGGTTACACCCAAAAACAAATTCCACAATATATGCGACTGAGTCCTCCGTACGTCCTTACAGGAAATGAATCGCGACGTTGCTGTGCTGCTATATCGGCTCTAGCACGAGGATTGCAACGTACTAAACGAACTGCAATTGCCACATTTGTCAAATCTAAAGACAAGGATCCGATTTTATGTGGATTATTTCCATTGGAAAACGGAGACAAGCCATTGCGTTTGATGATGATGCAGCTTCCGTTTTCAGCCGATGCTCGAATTCCATGGATTGAACAAAAAAAAGAAGAAGAAAAAAATCCACAAACTGAAAGTATTTGTGATGAATTGATTGACAATCTTATGTTACCAGACGATGCCCTCGATTACGAACACATGCCAAACCACAAAATCCGATCATTCTATAAGACAGTTGTCAAACGAGTCCTGGAGGATAAGTGCGATGTAGTTTCAACTAGAATAGTCAACGGAATGGATCCCATGGATACGCCTAATAAGATCAAGGAAAAGGCCAAACCTGCAGTTTTAAACTTCTACGAATCATTTGATTTGAAAAAGGTTCAGGCAGACACAGGTAGGTAAATCGTGATGATACCGATTCTGAAGAGTATCACACGATACAATATTTAACATACCATTGTATATAATAGGCAAAGAAAATGTATTATCAATGATTAGAGAAGGGGTGGGGGTTGAGTGGGGTTCGATTTTCTCGGTTGTCGAAAAGTTTTAAATAAAAACATATGACTACTACTTATACTACTACATTGTGTTAGTAAGAATAATATTCAATTATAATAAGAACAGTGGTATGATAAATCAATTTTTTTTGATTTTGTTTGATGTGTCGGTCGTTACACTGTAGTTGGTCGTTATTTGATGTGTACTGTATGATTTAAAATTCAACATGGTATTTTGGCTTTTGTTTCCCTTTCGCTCGGACAAACATCTCTTTACCATTATTGTTGATGTTGATTGTTGCTTTCCTAACAGCATGCTTTGCTTTTCTCTTTTTAGATTTCTTATTCGTACCTAGCTTAACACCGACATTTTCACCTTTGAATTCTTTGGCAGCGATTAATTCATCCGATAAAGGAGTAGTAGTAGATGTATTATTTTCATCCATTGCATCGTCATCCTCGGGAGTTGGTGCTGGAGCTGTATGTAAGGCATTCGATAAACGTTCTAAAGACTCAATTGACATGGATTGCTTATCGGCACATTCCGCAAGTTTGGCTTGAATCTTTTTCATATTCTTTTGGTAAAAATCCTGTTTCCCCCATCAAATACGAACAGATTAAATGATGACAACGGCAACGGCAAAAGAAAGATATGCGTGTGAGTAACCCGTGTGTGTGTGCGTGTGTGCGTGTGTACATACGGTACAACAATAAAGTATATCATTGATTTTTCATTTAACTCTCTTACATTTCCAATCGTTTCCCTAAACTCCGATCGGGCCTTCCTCTTGCATTTAGCGCGAATACTTTTTGCCATCTTTAACTAACTATGATTTCTTTTTTACGTGTACAAGTTGCATTTGTTCTTCAAAAATGAATTTGAATTTGAGGAATACTAGTATGAATATGATTGATACGGTAATAGTACTTTTGAGGGATGAGGTCGTTTGTCGGCTTTGAGCTACTAGTACAAGTATCGGCATTAGTACGTCGTGGTCGCTTGTAAAAGACGTTAAAATTCTTTGAAACTTTTTTTTCTTGAAAACAAGTAAGAAAATGAATGGACTACTATATCCGAACGAGAATACGTTTGGATCTGGCCGCGAGCCGGGGACTGAGTCAGTCCTTTTTCAGGTTTAGTTTTGAGCACGCTTTATTAATTAACCCACATACAATATCAGAGGATGATAAAATTGTTAAATAGCTGTATTGCCCTCCTAAAAAATGCGACGATATAATTTTATTCAATACCCAATGAACACGTTCTACAGGATCTGTTAACACGATCGTAATCCCATTCAAATAATTCGGCTGCACGGTACGAGAGATATCTAAACAAAAATGACGAATTAATGGATGTATCTTGGATTACGATATCCATTATCCCCTCTCCTACTATTTCAAGAATCAGAAAAAAATTCTCAAATCCGATGCGTTCCTCAAATCCGATGCGATGTTTGATTAACTTACCGTAGTTTAAGTTACTAAACTAAGAAAACTTTATAGCATACGTATTCCGATGTTTATAAAATCATATTCCCCTCGCATCCTCTCTCTCTCTCACACACACGTACATCTTTTCTTTCATACTACAAAGTGGTATCGAAGAACTTATTACTGATTACTCGCCACATTCATTAACAATTGTAGTGAGTATTTTTGCGTCGCTCTTTCATCTGTATAAGTTTGTTTTGAGCTCAACAAGGCCGATCGTTTCGATGCTCCATTTATCATACACAATGTCTGACCGAATCTACCTACATTCTATGCTCACGCTCGTCATGTTTCTTTTTTCTTTTTCTGACACCTTGTTAGATATCGAATCAGACTAGAACGAATAATCATTCCTCAATCCTCCATTATGTTTCCTTCGAAAAAGTACATTTCTATCTTCCTTAGTCTTGGGGTACTTTGCTCCACCGATCTGCATCTACAAACGACGACATCTTGGATGTTGTTATTATCGGTGCTGGTTGGTCGGGACTAGCAGCAGCAAATTATCTGATTGAAGCAGGGATCACGGAAAATATTTTGATATTAGAGGCAAGAGATCGTATAGGAGGTCGTAGCTATACGAATGACGGTTTGTTTGAATCCGGACATCCTGTGGAGCTTGGATCGAACTGGATTTATCCCGATACGAATGTCTTTGACCTTGTCAACGAGCTTGGTATTGCACATGATACAACAGTTTCGATTTTGACACTCTTGGTTTGTATGACTCAGGGGGCGAACTATTGGAAGAGGAAAAATCCATCCTGGTCGATGAAACATTCCTTAAAGATTTTGTCAAGTATGCAGACAAAATGGCGAATGACGAAACGAGCTGGGCGGATATCAAGCAGAGCTACTTTACTGAACGACCAGATCTTGATAGCTCTAAAAGGCAAGCGATCAATGCGTTGGTACATACAGGTATCAGCATCGAGTTTGGTTCACCTCTGAACGAAACAAACTCAGGAACTACCAAAGAATATCTGGAACGTGGCGACTGGCGTAACATTGAGGTATGTATTATTGTTATCAATTAGTTCCCAAATGACAACGTTTCGCTTTTGTTTCATTTCCTGTTACGATTCGTAGTAATTATATCGAAGAAACAAATATGTAAGTCTGATACTTTTGCTTTCGTTTTAACCTATCTATTGTATTGATCGACGCCGTAAACTTTCTATCAGGTTATGTCAGTGTCAGGAGGAGAAGGTGGAGGATATTCAGGAGCTTTGTATCGAGGCCTTGCAGAATCTTTCGAGGAAAAGATAAAGACGAATACTCCTGTTGTCAAGATTGATCAGTCAGGAGATGTTGTTGAAGTATATACTACCAACGGTCAAGTTATATATGCGCGTTCTGTCATTGTTACAGTGCCACTAGGCGTTCTGAAGAAATCTAGTATAGAGTTTGTTCCCCCACTTAATGACGCCAAGTTGGAAGCTATTGATTTGATTGGGATGGGAAATATGAACAAGGTGCTAATGTATTGGGACATGACAACGCAAGATGTTTCGTGGTGGCCAGAAGGAAAGGTTGACATGCAACTCATCACGGACCAGGACTCTGACTCAGAAGACTGGACATATTTTTATAATGATCATTCTCATGTTGGAAATGAGGATTACCATGCAATGACCTCATGGAACGCTGGAGATGCTGCAGATCGATTAGAAAAAAATACAGACGAGGAGACGATGGATATAGTTCTTGGAAATCTTAGAAAAATGTTCGGCAACGACGTCCCTTCTCCATCTAAATATATCATCACGAGATGGAGGTCTGAAGAATTTAGTGGTGGAGCTTACTCTTTTGATACTGTGGGTTCTGATCTAACCGACTATCGAAAAACGCTAGGCGAGCCTATGAATAATGTGTTTTTGCAGGCGAGGCGACAGATATTGATGGGTGGTTTGGTACAGCGGTTGCTGCATACACAACAGGTGTGAAGGCTGCCGGGGAGATTGATGACTCCGGTATCCTTGATATGCCTCTTCCTGATTTCCAGCCTACCTGTACACGAATGCATGGACGTTGTGGAGAAGAATTTGACGAAGCCTGCTGTTCTGGTATGTCGTGTGTGCTAGAGGACAGGATGGCTCCTATTCCTACCTTTACTTCTCTCGAAGGCAGTATAAATACTATTACCACAACTATGATATGGATCTGTTCGCCCAGTCAGAAAAAGGAAACGGAAAGAAACAGGTTTGGATCCATCTCAAGAATCTCAAGGACGGGTCATCGTTTCAGTGGCTCTGGCTCGGATTAATTACCATGTTCAATACATATAGAGAGAAAATCTTATCCAACTATAAATACAATATGTAACTTTTTAATATGATTTATTTTTACCTTACTTTGACCGCCATCTTGAAGAAACGCTCTCGCTATCCCCGCTGAGTGCGGATCTAACATTTTCAATCATCTCGGCTCCAACCCATCTTGAAGAAACGCTCTCGCTGTCCCCGCTGAATGAGGATTTTATATTTCCAATCATCTCGGCTCCAACCCATCTTGAAGATACGCTCTCACTGTCCCCGCTGAGTGCGGATTTTACATTTTCAATTATCTCGGCTCCAACTTTATTCGATGATTCCGTCCAAAAGGCACTTTTAAAACAACCGAACTTAGATTCTGCTCTAGGAGTTTTCCTTGTAAACCCGTCTTCGTCGTAAACGTAGTCGCTGGAACTAGAAGCCGTCGTGCTTTTTGTCTGAAACGACCGTCCGCTGGGAGATGTTTCTATCTTCGACACATAGCGGACGGCATTTCTCTCGTACATGAGTATTCCAGCGGATTGATCTAGCATTTTATCAGTGAAGGTTTCCGTTAGTCCAGCATTCCGAGCTCGACCATGTAATTCCTTACATTCTTGTGTTGATAGACGAGATCCAGATCCATCAAAATACGGTTCTGCTACGCTCAGGAATATATTTATCATATTTATTTCACTGAGAGAAGACCCCACGGGACTTTTCCTGTCTGTCCTCTCTCTCGATAATGTTTTACCCCTGCCTCCTGGTTGTTTGTTATCATGTTCTGCTAATAGTAAACGTTTCCAGCGGCGTTTTCTTCTTTCTTCCTGGCCTTCTCTTGCCCTATCACTTCCAACCTTCGGTACGTCTGGTTTGCTGCAATCATCATCGTCATCGTTTTCTCGACCTAGTGGTCGATCGATCTTTTGAAGTATTCCTGGTGTTACGTTCACGTCCGTCTCTCTCGAGTTATTTCCCCCTTCCTCTACATCATACGACTGTTCATAGAATATCGTGGGAGACACTGATTGTGAGCAAGTGACACTCAACGATCTTGCCTGGACTTGTTTTGGGTCTATCAAACTGTTGTTTTCTGCATCAGTATCTAGAAGTGAGCCAATCGATGATAGTATCATCTTTCTCTTTGAAGGAGTTCGAACGCGTTCCTCTGACGATTCCTCGACGGCGCTTTTGTCATAGTCATTGTCATTCTTCATATAAATATCTAATTTATCCTCAGGTTTTGGGGAAAATTCGCTGTCAATATTTGGTACAGAACTCTTGACAGCATCATGTAGCTTATTGACGTACCGTTCTGATCCACGATTGTTTTCTGACACATACTGTGCATTAAATGGTTCCGTTGAGGCAATATCATCGACATCAGCTTCAGCGATTTCGATCCCCGTCCGGACCAAATCCATCCCCTGTGACTCGATCTCTATTGAGTACGTATCGATGTAAGGTACGTCACGACTTGCCCTCGGGTTAATTTCATCTGTCACTAAATCGATTGGTAAGTTGACACTATTACCCACACATGATGATTTTTCAAGTTTTACAGATATTTCGCCTATGTGCCCGTCGTCCTGTATGGTTTCATTCTTAAAAAATTCTGACGCTTCTGTACTCTCTGGATATGAATTATTGACAGCGATTTTCTTATGTTGTAATCAGTGGCGGTCATCGGAGAATCATCAACCACTTCTGCCTTTGGACTTTCTTCTTTGGAAGTCAAAGCTGGAACTCCAAAGATTTCTTCGTTCGTAAAGGAACCGATATCGTTCATGTGTTCGATCCAGTCGTAATTTCCCAGGTAAATAACATTATCTTGATCATTCAGCAAAAAGAACTGTGGATAGTCTCCCCGAACTCCACTGATCCCAAACAGCAGATTGCGAAGGTCTTTATTAATCGGCGCTGATCCATCAACTTCTTCGATATTATTTATCTTCCTTCCTTTCAAAATAGATAGAGCTCTATCCTGTTTTGTTCGTTGTTGAAGAGTTCCAGAAAACTTGGATGAAAGAACTATGAGCTTTTGATCAAATCTACCGCCTTCTTCCTCCTCTTCTTCTTCAGCGACATCTCGAGGACTAACCCCAATCTCTAAAGTATCTTGATGATGTCCCGTATCATTCACACCAATTTCTCCAGGGCCAAGCCCAGCTTCCAAACATCCAGACTCATCAACCAGTTCGAAAATCATCTTTTTTTCCTGAACCCCATTTTCGCATGTTGTAACAAGCGTATCAGAATTGAGGACTCGTCGTTCACTATCTAGTATCTTATTCCTGTCACATGCGTTTTCTTGCCGAAATAATTTATTCTCTTTGTCGAATTCTTCACCAGATTCCGATGCCGAATTGTGTTCAAAGCAAGGTTCTAAATCCTGATTTCTGTCAGATGCTACCATATGCGACGTAGTCGATTCTTTATCTACCATAGAAATCTTTGGATATTGTTGCAGTATACTTCCTTCAGAAAATCCGAGGCAGATGATTCTATATGCGACTGATGGAATAAATGATCATGCTGTATCTTACTCTCGCGACAACTAGTTTCTTCCCGACCAGATGATGTTTCCATGCTTTTAAAGGGAATGAACACATTGTCATCAAACTCAATATCGTATTCTGGTATTTCCTTCGAGATCTAGGCTGGGAATTTTGAGACTGTTTCTCTTTTTCTTTGTACAGTCGATCTTGTTTTGGATTTGGTTCCATTTCGTTCGAAAAATAATGCAAATTATTATTTGTCTGCTCCTCCTCAAAATATCGCATTGTTCAAAAAGACCCTCACAATTTGGTTGCGAAAATTTGGCTGTGTCGTGAATGTAAAATGGATCGAAAATTTCAGCTGGTTGAGGAGACTGAGAATATCTTTGTTTATATTATCTGTATCAGATTTCTGAAAAGCTGCTGACCGATCTACACTATTATCGTCGCCTTTAATAGTTCGACCTTTTCTTTTCCAGTTAGTATTCTTTAGCTGAGTATCTCCGGAGTCATGATGGAAAGGTTTCGTTTCCTTGGAACAATTTGCTGTCCTTCCACTGAGAGGTTGCGTGCCCTCGTCGTGTTCAATAGGTTGCCATCTCGTTTGATATTTTATTGGAGGCGGTGAATCATTGGAGAGTATTATTTCTGGAGAATTCTTCACTAATTCTCCATCAATCGGCTGCCTATAAAAATCGTGCTCGATGGGAAGTGTTTCCATATTCTTTTCGTATTCAGCAAATGGTTGCCATCTTGTCGTGAAGTCACCGGTGGCGGGTATAGCTTTTGACGAATAAGTCACTGATGCTGCTCTGTCAAGATCATATCGCTTGCTCTCGTCATGTTTAATGTGTTGCCAATTTTGTGGATTTTTGACTCTCGAACTATCGTTGAGCTGTTGCTGCTCATTCTTATCGTATTCAAATGGATCCCAAGTGGTAATATTGTTGACAGGAGATATTATTCCATTCGAGTCTACAAAGTCGATCATGGGCAAAATAGACCGATCACTCGTTGAAATCATTTTATTCCTCCTTTTCCCATCGTTCTTTTTGTTGCCATCAACTAGCTTGAAGCCAGCCCTTAATGCCTGCATTTTGCTGAATGTATCAACTTTAATACAGAGGTAAAATTACGATATAACTAAGCCAGAGAAGAGCACATAATAGTTTTTTTTTTCTCGAACTACATCTCTCATGCGAAAAATAAAGAAAATGTGAAACAAGTCTCGCCCTGCTCAATTTTTTTTCTTTTTCTCTTTTTATAACGGATTTTCTGGTTGGTTGACGGACGGACGTATTTTTTTGCGCCACAATTGAGGTTTTTATAGAATTTTTTCTTGAAACACAACACAAACAACAACAACATAAACGCAAACAACGAACAACAACAACATGCCAAACGGCAGTTTCAGCAAAATTTGCTAGCTACCTATCAAGCAAAAATATTCGATCGTAACATGAGTTACTATGGACCATCGTCCCCGCAAATCAATAACAAGACGAAGAGGGGGAAGAAACCAAAACCAAAAGCCTATGAACGATTACCACAATACGAATACAATTGTAGACATGATGAATATATTTCATTGAGTCGATCGGAACATTTTAATAGGCACAACAAACGATTGCGTAAAACGACGAGGTCTATCCCATGGCGGGATGAATGGGAACTCCAAGAGGTAGGAAAGTCATTACTGTCAGTTCTTCAGGAATGTGAACAAAGTGGTGATGATCAAAATCCAGAAGAATTGTTATCGCCACAAGAAGCCTTTACAAAAATTTCCGTATGGAAATCTCGATTGAATGCCCTGGAGGGGCTTCCACACGCAATAGAATCAACGGGTGCACTAGCACAAGTTTATTGGAGAGATTCACAACGACGACGACGACGGAAACAAAGGACGATACTGATGGATAATAGCGTCAGCGTGATGGAGCTTCGACTTGCATACTCCTCGGCCATTGTTCGGTGTATTAATGGATTTTCTGATTCTTTGCAACAACAACGAGCCATGGCAGCTAGTGTAGCCAATTTATGTGGCCAATTAGGAATCCCGTCTTGGTTGGTCGATACACGGCACGAAAGTTCACACAATACCTTACCAAACCTCGAAGTATTACGACTGTCGACATCGACACTCTTAGAATTTATGAAATGTGAATATTGGATTCCCAAATGTACCGATTGGAATAATGAAAATATTATAGAACGTACAATTCCATCAGAATCAGACCCATCAATGCAAAAAAGAATTTCGATCGATCTTTTACTTGACTACAATGCTTGTGCCTCGGATTGGGATAATTCTAGAGATAACACCTCTTATGACAAAGAAACAAAGGAATCCAAAGACGCTGCAACCTCATCAATGCCAACGAACAAACGCAAGAAAACGAAACCATCAGCGATTCAGAAAACGACAGTACTTTCTTATGATCCGCTTTTTGGAGAAGTTGCTAGCTTAAGTAGTAGCGACGGCGACGATGATAATAACGACGACGACGATACTGATGACGAAGGTGATAATATTGATATTCCCGCGATTGGTTCTATATGTGGAACATCAATAGGGACCAATGCAAATCGTTTTGCATCGTTGGAACCGCTAAAAAAGAACAAAAATAGCAAAGGAAAAGGAAAAGGAAACAAGAGGAAACAAAAAACTATTCAAAATACACCCAAAAAGAGAAAGGGTGAGAAATCCCCAAACGATTGTGCAAAACTCTTCGTTCAGTCCGTTTCGTCTCCTCAAGAAGGTTATGCGATTGCTACTCAATACTTGATATGGGGAGGTATCGGTGAGGCGCCAATAGGTCTAGGAGTTTTGATCCCTGGTTCGGAGAAGACTTTTCCAGCTACCCCACAAGGTGTTTCCAAGTGTTGGCAATACTATACTCCGCTGATTCACGTTATTTGTCGAAAATGGCCGGGGTTTACAGCCTCTTTGGTAATCCACCTCGTAGATTGTGTTTTATCGACTGAGAATCATGTGACATTCCAACGCAATGATTTAGATGTGGGGTCTGGCCGCAAACTCTACTTCCTTTCTGCGTGGGTACGGCTCATCTTGTCTCAACGCTTTGTGGCAGCACTGGATCCAACATTTTCGATGAACAATTCAACCAAAAATAGCAACAGTCAAAAGAAGGGAAACACCAATCCGCTGGAATTGCCGTTGGCACAGTTAAACCATTTGGAAAGCTTGGGATATCCCTTAAATAGTCTCTTGGATCGTTGCCTTCAGCATAATCGCGATGATAACGACAACGGCAAAACGACATCTAGTTCTATCTCTAACTCAATGAAGACAAGTCGAGGTATTATTCATAGTCTGAAGAAGATTCTTGGCGCAAAACAGACTGATAACTTTGGATACTCATATGAAATTGATGAAATAAAGAATGTTACGTTCCACGAAACTCAGAATATCGGAACCACTAGTATATCAGACCTAGGAGAAACGGATAATACTAATATGAAGTCTTTAGACTCCATGTCTTTGGATGAGATGGAAGCAATGCTGTCAGGCAATCACGAAGTAGTGTCAACTGTTTCGACTGCTGTCGGTCAACCACCTGATACAGCATTAGATAATCCGATAGGAATGGCAGAGATCGCATCTCGTTCAAAGCGACCGGCATGGATACGATGTAAACAATGGGATTCATGCTCTATTGGGACGTTACCGGGTTATCCTATGTGACATCGACAAGTCTATAGCTATATCCAATGTGCGCTTTTAAAATTTACGACTATCACAATACAATCATACGTTCACATAGAAAGAATTATATTTTTTCTTTGCAACTAGGACTATGCATCAATTCGTTCTTATGTAATATATTATAATGCATCATGTTACGATTAACTTTACAAATAACATATAGATACCTCAATCAATTAAACTACTATTATTACTGAATTTCGACTGGCTTTAATTGTTAAATTTAAAATTACAGGCGAATGTTGTCCAATTTGAGCCGTAGAATTTTGTCTGCTGATAATTGAATGTCGTATCTATCAGATTCGGAATTAAAGTTCGTGATGGTCCCCCATTGACCATTTAGTTCTGGTTTCGATTGTAGACCAGTTATTTTTCCTACCGTACCATTATCAAGAACAACATTTGTCGGTTTCAAACTTAGTACTTTGGATATGCTCATAACGTATATGTTGTATCTCTGTTTGCTATCATCCCATGCAAGGATTGTTGCCTTTTCACCATTCAAATCTGCTCTACTCTCGAGATTGTGAACCTTTAAATGTACATGCTGCAACAGATTGGATGGTTTTACCTTAATAGTTTCGTCACCATCCTCGATCTTCACAACATATCTACCAGTATTCGGATCATATTGTAGAACTTCTCCACGTTCCCCATTTTTCTCTGGTTTACTGACAAGATCCTTTAAACTAACGATAGTTCCCACCGGAATGGCATCGTATCTCTTTGGCTGACGTACACGACTTGGCCTACCCATTCCTGGATGCCCACCCATGCGCATACCCTGTCCTCCTCCACGATGTCCACCCATACCACCAAATGGTCGGAACCGCCAAAGAATTGACTGAACAAAAATTCAGCTTCGTCATGACTCATTTGATGTTGATGTCCTCCTCGACCACCACCACCGCCACCACCAAAACTAAAGGATCCACCCGGCATACCACCCGGGAAGCCGCCATGTCCATGTCCATGTCCTCCCATTGGTCCATCGGGCATTTGTTCTGATTGATCGGCTGCCTCCTTTCCATAAGCATCGTAAATTTTCCGTTTTTTATCATCTTTTAACGTCGCGTAAGCTTCACTGATCTTTTGAAAGTTTGTTGTCGCTTGCTCATCTCCTGGATTCTTGTCGGGATGCCACTTTTATTTTTTTAAATAAAGAAGGGAGGCAAATAATAATGATATGTCAGTACAATAAGTTTAATGAGGTACAATTTTTTCACACACACACTCATCAATTCAGTAATTTTTGCTCGGTTGAGCCACGATCATGACAGAGGTACCCTCGTTCAGTACAACGTAGTACGAAAAGTACGAAGAGGATAAATGGGACACCACGATTTGCCTTGAGCCACGATCATGAAGAGTACCCTCGTTCAGTACAACGTAGTACGAAAAGTACGAAGAGGATAAATGTGACACCACGATTTTGTCTTTATAATAATCTCCCCAACTAATCACTCACCTTTACAGCAAGTTTCTTGTATGCCTTTTTTAGTTCTGCATCACTAGCTGATCTTGGAATACCAAGAATTTGATAATAGTCTTCTGAGTTTAAATTCGGTGCCATTGTCAATCGTCAGAGATATCTATTTTATTTTATGTTTTACTAGTACAATTTTTTCAATGTCGTATACATGCTGAATACTAATTCGAATACAGTACACTGTAATGTTATTTGTAATTTTTCTAATTTGGCCTTATCGTAATGGTGGTTTGGTTTCCTATCATTTGGGGGAGGTACACGAATGAATTTTAGAAGTTCTAAGTAAAACAATTCCCCACAACACGTCAGTCCGTCAGTCAGGCAGTCTACCTCACAATTTTCAAATGAAGCTCAACGTTGTGTGAAACTCGGTTGTCAATAAAAAATACCTTTTGTTCGATGTTTTTCTCATGTAGAGCACACATTATAAAAGTATCATACATTGTACGGTACATACACATTATTGTAGTTGTAGTCTTGGCACCAACCACTATTGCTTGCTTCTCTTAACTCAATTACAATTATCTGCCATGAAGCTCCAACTCCTATCGCTTTCATCCCTATCGCTTCTGTTACTACTACTACAGGTAACAGAAAAACACGCCTTTTCCTCTACTACATCATGCTCATCCCGTAATAGAGTTGTTGATTCAAATCATAACCCCATCGTCTTATCAGCAGCAGCTGATGAATCTTCTGATAAAAGCACCAAAATTAGAAATAAACCGCTTACTCCGGCGGAAATTCTTGCTCGTCAGCGTGAAAAACAAGGATTATCTGCCGACGCCGATGAACCTAAGCTGTATAGCGATGAAATATTAAACAATCTGCAACAAATTCTATTGACCATGGAAAAGAGAGTAAAGGAAGGACCAGGATCAGTTACTTCGTCGGAGGTTGATGAATTCGTTGTCATGTCTCAAAATGTTTAGACGAAATGAAACAAAAAGAATACGAACGACTCCAAGATGCCTCATCCTCTGCCTCCTCTACACCAGCATCGACACCCGTTGACGTAACAGCTAGTAGTACCATCGTGACAAATCCTGATGATAATAGTGAAGGACCAGCCTTTAGTGCGTCCGGAGGAATGGGAGTCTTGCTAAGGGAACGACTAATACGTATATTATCCCAGGCATGGATGAAATGAATACCGAAGAATACCGCGACGCACTGCAAAAATCGATTTCAGATCGTCAAGCAGCACGTAAGGGAACTGGTAACTACGGAAATAGACAGACATGGGATTATTTAAATAATTTGAACGGTGTAGCAAGTGGTCCATCAAGAGGCATAGAGAAAAAAGAAGAGGAGAAGAAGGAAGAAGAAACTAAATAAATAAACAAACAAAACGAAACATGCAACAATCTATTAGGCAAATATATTATTCTATTTATTTATTGCACAGAAAGTATTCATTATGAAACTAAACTTTTTCAATCAGCAAAATTAGCTAGTAATCTGCTAGAGGCGAGACATTATCATAGCCATTAAGCAACCAATAGCTGTTTATCATAGCTGATTATTAGCCACCAAACGTGACTTTTTGGTCTTTTGTTATCTCGGCAAGACTTAGCTGAATTAATTTCATCACTATCATCGTATGATGAAAAAGTATCATACCTATCTCCATTATACTACAGTAGTACAGTAGTACAGTAGTACAGTAGTAGTGCTCTAGAAATAAAACTGAGGTGTGGGGCATAATGTAGCCATGCCATGCATGCATTGCTTGAAAAAAAGCCAATAATCAATGCTGTGTCAAGTTTGTGTTGTTGTTGTTGATGTTGTTGGCTGAATCAATGTGATATTCTCTATACTATAACTGTTACATACAATCACTATACAAGTGCACTGTCTTGTTTAACAGTAGAAGATTGACCAAACCCAAATACTAATACTGTAGATACAAGTTGAGATTAGCTACTTTTATCGTTAGTTCCGTTCCGACGCATTTCATAGATTTTTTACATTCCCGCGTGATTGATTCACACTTTAGTCGAGTCGTGCATACCTGAAAAAAATCGATGACGACTTCAACAAGATTTTACGTGGTCCGATTCGACGACGACACACAGGCAAGATTTATGATCTACTTGTATTGAATATAAATAAATGCGTTCGAAATTATATCGTATATCGTCATCAACAAAAGACTATTCATCATTGCCTTTTCCACTCTCCTATATAAACGCCTCCGTCCACAAAAGATATCACGAAAGCAAGAAAAGAAGAAGAAACAAAACTGTAGGAGAATGGTCGAATACAAATTAATAGAAACGGCAGCAGTTGGTATCGTAACTCTTACCGCACTTAATCTGTTAGTTAAGGCGTTGTCACATCTTTACAAGACTTTTCTTCGTCCAGCGAAAAACTTCAAAAAATATGGGAAATGGGCGGTTGTGACTGGAGCCACTGGTAAGAAATGAACGAGACTATATGTGTATGTGTATGTGTATGTCTTTCTATGTAGTAAGTCAGTCAAATCATTGTGATAGCTCCGACTAATGAACATCATTTTCCATTGCACGATGAATATTTCAATCAATTCCTTATGTCAAATTTAATAAATAACATGAAAAAATCTCTACGGTAATAGATGGTATCGGAAAAGCATATGCTTTCGCCTTGGCTAAGAAAGGGAAGAGTATTCTTCTGATCAGTCGAACAGAGTCTAAATTGCAGGACGTGAAGAAGGAGTTAGAAGCCAAGAATTATGGAGTTGAAGTTTCCTATTTGGTTTGTGATTATTCTAAATTCGACAAGGCTGCACAAGATAAGGTAGCAAAGGTTGTCAAGGAATTAGATGTCGGCGTTTTGGTCAATAATGTTGGTGTTAGTTACCGATACCCGATGTACTTTATGGAACTAACCGATAACGAGGTTACAAATTTGATGACAATGAATATTGATAGCACTGTGTGGATGTCACGAATGGTGTTACCTGGTATGTTGGAACGAAAAAAAGGTGCGATTGTTAACATCTCGTCCGCTTCGGCCATGTATGATTTACCATTATTGGCAGAATATTCTGGCTCAAAGAGTTTCATTGAGAAATTTTCCCGTGCACTCAATGCAGAATACAAATCGAAGGGTGTTACTACTCAGTGTCAAGTTCCTTTTTATGTAGCCACTAAGTTAGCAAAAATGCGTAAAGCTTTGATGGTACCTACACCGTCTGAGTTTGTTGCATTGGGGATTAAATGGGTCGGATATGATGATTGTGTCGTTTCTCCGTTTTTGCTACATGCAATCCAAGGTTGGATCCTTGATATTTTACCCAGTTCATTCGTCTCAAGTGTCATTATGAAAATGCACCTTTCAACCAGAAAGCGTGGACTGAAGAAGGACGCCCAAAAAACTGAATGAACGAAAGATAACACTATTCTGCATACGAACAACTTGGAAACAGATAGCCTAATTTTAAAAATTTATAGATAAAGTAAGCTATCTTGAATTTGGTTTTTTTTCATTATTTGGACAACAATAAATGATGATTTAATTATCTGATCTTCCTCGTTATTTCTTAGGCTTGGGCTTTAGTTAGTTTGTCGACAATATACTACTTGATCTTCATAACATTGCTGCTGTCAGTAAATTAAATAAACGAAGACACATGAAATTACACAGGGTATGCAGCGAGACGGCAAAAAAAAACACAACACACACACAGACAAACCTCTATCTGCTTCTTACCGTCCAATCATAATCATTTATTTTACATGTAGGCATTACTATTGTATCTACTAGTAGATACTAGTAGAAGAATGAGACATGAAATATCGCCGTTATCATTATTATTATTTCATTTTAGGAAGTTCGATTGGTGGTTGGTTGGCTCAAAATCTATTGTCTCTACCAAGCACTTAAGACAAATAATGGAATACCAACAGGCAAGTAAGTTACCATAGTTAGACCAGAAGAAGAGGAAGAGGGTCCTGCACTTTCAGTCTTCGCGATAGAGATAGTATCAATATCGGGTGCTGCTAGTGAGCGAAGGTAAATACTTGGATCAGCAATAGTAGTGCTGCCTGGGTCTCCTTTCAATGCGCTCCAATACATATCTTGCATATGTCAGAACAGTCGATCGAACATATTTTGCCTCTCTATTGAGACGATTGATGAAAACAACAACAACAACAACAATAAAAATAACAAAACTTACGCCAGTCGTATACGTTATTTGGACCATCACCATAATCCGATCCTATGGTAAAAATACTACTAATACGATTGATGAGCTCCGGTTCGCGTCGCAATGCAATGGCGAGATTGGTAGCAGGACCGGTCACAGCAACGGCAACTGCAACGGGCGATTCTCTTAAAATCTTAGCAATGAGTTGATCTGACTGATACACACTCAAAGGCATGTCCGAATCGGGAAGATCTTGTGCTTGTAAGAATTCATCGGTTTCGATACGCCATTGTAATGGGAAAGCACTCATTGGCTCGAGGAAGATAGGCTGACCGTACGAAACTGGTGTGTGTTTATCTTTACCAAAAAGTGTCAAGACTTGCTGTATGTTGATTGGTCCTCCATGATAAGTTCCGTACCCCTGCACCAGCCGTAGTGGCAGCCATCAAGTCAAAGAGAGGATTCGATGCCAAGTACATCAACGCAAGCGTATCATCATAGTGTGCATCATTATCAAAAATGAGCGGCCACGCTATGTCTTCTCCGCTCCAACGATTGCGGCGAAGAAGGTGTTTGCAACGAACAAAGGAACTAACGTTAAGGAATGATGTAAAAGTTGTATGGTAGAAATAACGCGTGTCGTCGTTCTTGTTTCTTGTTAAAAATTCTCAAAAATTTGGTTGACAAAAAATAATAAGCAAAATTTGGGTTTTGTGTCTGCTGTATATAGTAGGATTCACAATCATAAATAGGTCCTGGTACTCAAATCAGTTGATTTCTACAAGATCTAATAGATTTATAAATTTAACATTTTTACTTAACGACTTTTCTTCATAAAAATATAAATAATATTTTTAGAAATTTCGTTTTACAACTTATGCCCCTCTGACGAGGTGCTCAAAGTAAGGTCCTAGTCCATGAATTTTTTTAAAATTTACAAGGGGGTTCGAGAAAACTGTTAATTTTAAATTCTTTTTGAAATTCATTTTACACTACTGCATACTACACTAGGTCTACAGTACTACTACAACATTCATACCTTTTCGAAGTAACAAGTTGGACAAGTAACAAAATTTATACAACCATGGTCAATCGAGCATGTATTCTGCTTCTTATTGCATCTGTCTCAGCCTTTACGGACGTCAGGAATGTCGCCCAACTCCAGCAGCATCAGCAAAAGCAACAGTATCACCATCTCGGATCATGTTGCCACTCATTACGTTCGAATAAACCTCTCCATCTGGTACCATTAACAAGGTTTGCGGATTCGATTTCTTTCTTTTCGCAATCGGAAGACTATAGTTGTATAGGTGATGATGGGTATTTTCGATCATTATCATCGTCGTCGTTGTCATCGTCGTCATCTATGATAATATCAGACACAAAAACGATGAAAAACGACGGCGATGCCGATGCCGATGCCGATACCGATCTTGGTCTTTGTTATGAGCTTGGACTAGTCGAAGAAAACGAATTGCCAGAATTGGCTAGATTTGTTGTATCTGCCTTCGGTGCAGAGGCTATAACATTATCACAGGATATGAATAGTTTTGAACGAATGCTTATGAATCCAGCAGCAGAATTTCTTAATGGATACTCTGGACTTGTCGCGTTCGCTGAAGTGTATTCAGGAACGAGACAGCGGATATCGAATCGATTTTTACAACAGCCTTCACAAAAAGAAATGATTTCAGCTCCTGAGTTAACAGGATTGTCTCATGAGGAAAAAATTCGTAAAGCGGAACGAGAGTCGATAGTTTTGGTACTAGCTCGACAGACAACCGACGACTCGATTGATGTTATCGCCTCGATCGAGCTACGATTACAACCATGTGATGCGAAAATACCGTTTAGTATACCATGGCTAGATAGAGTAGAAAGAAAGTTGTGGAAGATGGAGAAGAATAGTAACGACTTGCAACCATATTTGAGTAATTTGTGTGTAGACGAAAAATTTCGTGGACAAAAAATTGGTCGAGGACTAGTGAGATGCGTCGAGAATATCGCCAAGACCTGTTGGGGCTATAATCGAATATACTTACACGTCGACGAAGATAATTTGTCAGCCCTTAATCTGTATAAAAGCGAGGGCTACCGTGATGTAGGACATCGATGGAATCCTTTTTGGAGTGGTGATGCTTCCAAAATTGGTTACTATGTGAAGTCATTACCTTAAACCGCCTTAGTGATAGATATATTTATTTTATTCTATTTTATGCAAAAATATTTTAATAGTAAGGGTTGCCAAGAAATGATCTCTGGCTAACGATTATCTAAGACATCATGTCATGTTTACAACTTTTCATGTCTGCACAAAAGTCAGTATTGCTATGGTGAACGAACATAAAACCATTTATAACATTAAAATCAAATTTGACTTATCCACAACATTGCATCTATCTTTCCTAAAGAAGTTTCATTTATTACCTTTAAACATAATTGAACCATTGTTGAGCTGATATGTAAGTACGCATGCTATTGTTCTCTCTGGTTGGATGATGCCGCCAAGAGCTACTGGACCCGAGTGAATTAGTATCTACTACATTATGCCATATGATATACAGAATAGTATTTCGTAAGTGCTGGGATGCTATTTGTTCTTAAACGATCTTTCCGAACATCAATATATGGGCCCATTGTCATATATTCTATAGTCAATTAATAACAAAATGTAGATCTTTTTCTGGATATTTAATTCTATACCCTATTTTTTGTAGTGGTTGGTGAGGGTGGTATAATATACAAAACCAATGGCCGAGGTGAACAAATTCTACTGAGTACGTTTTCTCTACAAGTAGAGTCCAATTATTGTCTAGAACATGAACTGAAATTAACCCACCAATGCTATGCATCTCTTCTTTATATATATGGAGTAAAATACTGAGATAAATTAAGCGAAGATAAATTAAGAGTAAGAACAAAAAAGTACTGATTCAGCTTCGTTTATAAGTGTACATGTAAGCGTTTCGTCTCAAATTTCCGATTTATATGTCATCCCATTCCCCATTTTCATGAACAGATGTTGTTCTCATGATAAACTTCACAATTCACACAGATCTTCAAAGTCTGCACTATTGTGGCTACGTAGCTAATGGATACTTTTTAATTGACACAAAAATCTAAACAATGAGATAATTGTTCCTGGAGAGATGATACATTCCATTCACCTGCAATAACACTATAAACAGAAACAGAAACAGTAACGCGTCGATCCCGACTTCTGTCATGATGATGATGATGATGATGTTGCGACTGCGACTTTTCATCGTATTCATTTTCCTATCGACCGTAGTTACTGCAATGGTAGCAAAAGGTTCAAATAAGAAACAACAATCGTTGCCGTCTGGGTGGAAATCTTCATCTGCCACCGTCTCGATTCAAGACCACCAAAGAGTCCAAGAAATACTTAAAAATCGACATGCCAGGAAAAAGCCCCAACTTCAAGATGGGGGAACAATTAATACCGAGACCTGTCTTGATGACGATGATATAACCGAGCAACGAATTGTAGGGAGACGATCGTTGTCAACAATGGTACCGCCGAAGAGCGAAACAATTAGGGTTGACAGCAGGTGCAAAAATACTGATTCAAGTTCCGTTATGAGTTCCTATTATTCCAATGGGACAAATTTTCCATATGAACTTACCATCCAAGCATTACAAGCCTTTTACAATGAACATTCCCATCTCGTACTACCACGACGGTATCCGGTCCCTGAAAATTCGTGCTATCCCACTATTTGGCACGGTTTGGATCTGGCAGGAACCGTATACAATATGAGATGGTGGCAGGAGCACATAAAGGAACAACCCGATCGTGTTAGTGAATTGAACAAAATGGGATTCGTATGGGAGAGATTACAACCTGAATGGAATTTAATTTTGGAAAGTTTAATTATGTATAAAGCCTTGAATGGGAATGTCTTGGTCCCATCTAATTTTACCGTTCCATATGATGATAATCGATGGTCTAAGGCATGTTGGGGGATTTCTCTTGGCAACTCAGTATACAAAATTCGAAATAGAGGTGATCATCTTAGCGGAAATAATCCCAATGCTTTTTCCAGACGAAAGCAGCTAGATGCTATTGGGTTTGTCTGGGATGTTCAAGAATTACGATTTACGAAGTTTTGCATCGCACTGCAACTCTTCGGTCGAATAGAGCAGCATCATGACACAATTGCTGTTAAGGTGCCATCTCAGTATATCGTCCCAAGAAGTAGTCGCTGGCCTAACGAGTTATGGGGTTACAGACTTGGGGAACGCTGCACTCAAATTCGTCAAAAGGAATTGTATATTAAGGGACATCCGCATCGGCTCAAGATACTAGCGGATTACGGCTTCTACATTACCGGTGGCAGCAACAACAATTTACGTTGGTTGGAAGTAGTCCATGCTGCGGCTGTGTACTCGCAAATGAACAACAACTCTTTAGATGTTCCATCGAAGTTTGTAGTTCCAGCACCACCTCGTCGTATTGCATCGCTTGTTATGGGTAGTGATGATGCTTGGCCGTGGCCTGGTAAGTTTGTAATATGTCACACCGTGATTGAGTGTGCTTGGTAGTAGAAGTTTTATATTATGTATTTTTTTAGAGAAATATTTCACTAACAGATTCATTCTTTTACATCCATGTGTTCTTCCAACATCATAAATACAACCAAACAGAATGTCTTTGGGGTGTTCCACTCGGTCAAAGGCTACGCGACATTCGAGTTAAGGGAAATTACTTGAAAGGAAAGAATAGCGATGCTCGTCGACAACAACTGGACGCATTAGGTTTCAACTGGGAACCCAAACGTGGACGTCGATGCCAAGGCAAATAATAAAAACATTCCGCTTTCAACGATTTTGCTTATCATGCCTTTATATAGTCTCTCGACCACACAGCATTTTCAGTAGCTATTAGGCCGTTAGAGATGTAAATTATAACTCAACAATTTTGAATTACTAAGAACTGTTTCAGTGTAATTTTTTACAGAGAGTATGTACTATGATGTCAAACCTAGCTAGCTATTGAATAGTATGTCATATAATAAAAGAATAATTTAGCAACAGTAATTTACAATGAGAACTTTTGCACTATTAGCAGGGTCTTATTGCTGTGCTACCGATCGTGGAGATTCCGTGAATGAATCTCTGTGCAACCTCTTTTTTGTAGAGTACTCGCACGAGGAAGATTTCTCCTTTGACATGAGTTTCATGCTGGTTTGTTCAAAATTTATTGATTTGTACAGTTGTTGTTGTAGTGATTGTAGTCTTTCAATAGAGTTTGGATCAATGTCAACATATGGTAAGATAATGTCGTATATACTATCACATAATTCCCTATCATCCGTGTATATACTTTCAATGGCGTTCAAAAGCGACGCCACCCCAACTGTTGATGCATTAGTTATTACAATGTCAAATTGTAGGACTGAAAGACTAGCTTGGTAACCCGCCAGCTCAATAATTACATCTTGTGCATGTTGATCAAGAGCAGTACTTTTCGAGGCAATCATATCTAGGTAGATACGTACAAAATCCATTGCTGTTGGAGGATTTATTCTCCATTGAATCGCATTTAGCATTCTCCGTTCCATGGCTTCAATATCGTTTTTCCCGTGCGTGCCCTGAGACAATTTTGCTACAAGATCTACTGATAAGGCTTGAGGACAATGTACCTTTATGGAAATATACAATGCCGTTAATGCTGCTAATTGATATTGCGATCGATCCAATAATACTTCACGACCGTCTCGTGTAGAAACAAATCTATCTAGACACGACATTGTCACTGCAGCATATTCTTTTGAAAAATCACAGGCATCCATTATATCCATACACCATTGGGCGATTTGTTGTCTCGCATCAGCGTCGACGGGATTTCCTTCGGAATTTTCTGAAGAACGATTTTCTTGAAAATAATTCTTTATTGCATACCAATTTTTTTCCTGCTGCAACATAGCAAGCAAGCTAGCACGTAGTAGCAGGAAGGATGATGATTCTGTGTCCATTATATTATAGTCGAATTAGTAGAGTTAGTGAGCGTGTTATATTAGACGAGCTTCTTGACTTGGATTTTCTTTTTATGTTTTATGGTTCGATAGTTGTTGTCAAATTAGATTAAATTGATAACGTGAGAGGCTTCGTGCTTCGGACCGGTTCTTAGGTCATAAAAAAATTTATGATCACCGATCGGCAAGATCGAAACGAGCATCGGATCGTGGCAAGATCGAATAATATAACACACAAGCGCTATAACATACCGTACATGCTATGAAGGAATGAATCACACTTGAAACGGAAAAAGAACAAACTAGTGAAATATTGACTCGGGACTTGATTTAATCGAAAAACTTCACACTTCTTAGTAGGCGGCGAATGTTTGTAATAAATGATATATATTGTATTATTATGTTATTTGATGCTTTTTATTTTATTGTGTGTCAAATAAGCTGATATTATACGAGTTCCCCTAACGCCGTCGTCTACTGCCTCCACCGCCTCCACCGCCGCTACCACTACCACGAGATCTATTATTACGGTCTCCGCTTCTATCTGCACTACGATGGTCATCTCTACCGCCTCCGCCGCCTCTTTCACCACCGCCACCACCGCTGTTGCCCCGAAAATTTTCTCTGCCACCTGTCCCACTACTTCCGTCTCCACTATACCTTTCGCCTCTGCCATTTTGTCTATTGCTATCGCCATTATAGTCGTCATCGTATCGTCCACCTCCTCCTCTCGGAGTTGGACCGTCTGGTTGTCTTCCTCTGTACGAAGCATCGGCACCGGACCGTCCCCCACCTCGTGATTGCTGAGTCTCTTCATTTCTATTCCGTCTTGGGGGTGGTCCATCGTCGCGTCTTCCGCGTTCTTGACTGTTTCTTCCCCCATCATTGCCTCGTCGTTCACTCTTATCCTCTCGAGGGGGAGGTTTTTCTTGTCCTTTATTATTTTTCCGGCCTTTATTGCTGCCCTGATCTCCATTGGATTTTCCTGTATCTTTAGGCTTGGAAGAAGTCTCAGAGATATTCGTCGTTTGCTTTCGCTGATCGGAATCCTCTTCTTTTACCGTACTTTCACTCGGATTCTCTTTTTTTGTTTTTTCCAGTTCGTTTTCTCCTTTTCTTTCATGATCGTTCGTATCTTGTTTATTCATCTTAGTTACATCAAGTTGTAGGCCATTCTTCTCTGATAAAATTTCAATTTTCACGTCTGTGCTTTCATCCATATCGATATTATTTTCTGCCTCGTCGTTATCGTCTGTATCCTTTTTGGTACTTGGCATATCTCCTATTCCTTTCTGAGCTTTGTCATCTTTCATTTCTACATCCGCGTCACTACTGTCAATTACGTTCTCACCATCATCGTCTTCATCAACTGTAGTTGCAATTTTCTTGTAATCATCATCATCATCCGATAGTTCCGAAGATGGCATTTCACCCGGGATGTCCTTTCCGTGCGAATTTCGGTACCATTCTCTGGTGATCTTCTCGAGATCTGCAGGTTTCCGACATTGACTCATAAGTGGCAATTGGTGTTTAGCGTACAACCGCATAGCTCTCCAAGTAAACAAGGAGTTGTTCTTTGGATGGTACTCGTCTTCAATGCCCGAATCAGGGTCGAGAGCGTCTACATAAAGTTCCAAATGTTGCTCCAATGTTGGTATTTTCTCATTAAAATCTTTGGGTATTGTTCGGTCTAAAAAATTGTGGGATGACGAGGTAAACATCCCTTCACTGGTCGCATTTTCATTGTCCAAAGTAGTAGTATCACCTAATGGGTAGTCTAGCGATCGTCTTTTTTTGCTTGAACTTTTGGTTATGACATCAACGGCATCACCAAGGTCGAGATGGATTTTTCGTTTGAAATTCGGTGCAAAAACCTTTGATAAACATTTTTGTTTTTTCCATTGACGCCAATCATCTTCTCTACCAGTCGCTAGGATGGATTCCCATAAAATTTTGTGAAGATGTGGATGATCATTCTGTAAGAGCTTGCGTGCACGTACGAGAAGACTGGCAAGCGCATTTTTAAGGGGTGGAGATTCGGCACCTAGATGCGAGGCAACAATCAAAAATTGTGTCAAAACGCTTGAACGGAATGAAGGATCATTCATTTGGGAAGGCAATAATGCCGAAGAGGTCAAATATTTCACTTGTTTAGAGTGGATTGTCCTCGACGTGACGATTTTCGACACCTTGCAGCCACTTCCAGACGCTGTTGCGGATTCCATAGCCGCTAAAATCAGTCGAAGTTTCTTGATAAATTCTCCAACTTGAATCTTACTAGGATTTGCGAAATCGTTTTGTAAGTACCAAAAAGCCTCGTATATATTGTATTCGACTACAGAAGTAGTAGAAGTATTTGTAGAGGAGGCTATATTTGTTCTTAGAACCTTGTCAAATTCTTCTTTGCTTTCAAAATCAGTCGCATTGGTGGTATGAAAATTTCCCCACGATTTCATCGCCGACTTATCCGCGATCGAAAATCCTTTCGATAAAGCCCATAAGATCCGTCCCTTCCATTCAACTCTAACAGCATTATCCGAAGAGTATTCTAATCGCTTGAGGAATTGATTAGTAACCTTCAGAAATGGCAAGTGGCTACTTGGTAAGGATATTTTCTTGCTGTTGTTTGTTTCAGTCAATTGACACCAAAATTTATCTCCAAACAGTGTATCGACCAATACAGGTTCTACATAGTTAATCCAGAATTTCTGTGTATCTTCGAGTGATGGTAAGCCCTCTAAGCAGTCAGATAGTAGTAAGAAGGGTAATCTCCGACAACTTGCCATATTGTCATACCTAGTACAGGACGAAGATGACGCATGATGAACTATATGGTGACAAAGGTCTAATGTCGACTTCCAAAAGGTACCAATCACATCCGCAATCTCGTTATTATCGCTTTCTTTTATGTCATTTTCGTCATGATCATTACACTGTAGCTTTTCATTTTCCTGCAATAATTCAAATAATTTTTTTCTTACGCCAATCTCTAGATCTTCCAATCGCCGATTAGTCTCATCCGCAGCACCGCCTTGTTGAGCGTCGGTAATAATTACTTGTTGCGCCACCGATTTGAAAAAAAGGTCCTCGATCGAGTCAATATAATCAACGTCCGTGGGCTGAATATGGTTCATGGCTTTGTTTTTAGTTCCTGCCGTTCCCACTGTGTCGAATGTCGATTTTGTCTTTTTGTATTGTCTATAGCCGTATCTCCACTTTCGTCCACAGATGACAGTGAACTTATGATGCATGTTCAATCTTGTTGTTGTGAACTTTTACTTACTGTACAGTGTATTGTTGATTTTTCAAATATCGGATGTTTACAGATCGCCGGACGACAGACGGGCATGTTTTTTCATGCGTGGAATAAAAATGTGTGAAAAACTCTTGAGATTACAAAGCAAGGCATTTAGTCGTGCTTGTAAACTTGAATAATTAAATAATATCAGAATTATTGAGCACTACTGTAGTACATCGTAGCTACTATCATAGATAATGCTGCTACAGTATAGTATGGACTACTAGAATTCATTACTAGTTAGTAGAAGAAAGAAATCACATCATGGTACTATAAGATAGTATTGTTTAACTACTGATCACATTTGTTATATTAATACAAATACACTTGACTTTTATGTTTGCATTACAGACAGATACCGTATACACAAACATTTAAGAAAAATTGATACATATTTGCTCAACAAAAAGTCGCCCTAACGATGGACTGCTCATTCCCCTCTTCTACTACGCAAAGTCAGATTCCTGTAGCAATATCTTCTTCCTCACTTCCTGCGTCTTTCTTGTCTTTCTCCATTAAACTCTTTCTGCTGCTGGATATTGTTTTGAGGACACCTGTTTTGCTGCTTTTACTGCTTTTACTGCTTTTGCTGCTCTTGCTGCTCTTGCTGCTGCTTCGAGATTTCTTTTTCTCCCCTACAACAGAACCACTGCCAACCTTTCTTCCTCGTGGTTTTTTCGACACATTACCCTTCAAGTATCCCACGAAACCCTCCCAACCGTTGATGATATCCTCCTTTAGCACACGGTAGTATCCCGTAAAGTTATTTCCACCCTTAGACAGAGTACGCTTTTTGTTCTTCTTAAGGTACACAATGATGAATGTGATCGCAGTTAACGCCAACACCACCCATGTAGCGATATGTAGGGGGTTGGTGATCATCATGTTCTGGTACGCTCTTGTAGGATTTCCACCATGGGCCACAGTTCGTAGAGCGTAATCGAATTTTTCTTTCTGCCCGAACGGATCTGGGCAACCATTTGGATACAATTGTATGTCACAACTCCAAGAGCTTTCCAACAACGCAATAACACTTTCAACCGAAGCCTCGTTACCGTATTTATATATTTCGTGACAACCAATACTCGAATGTTGCTCGTTGTACTCGGTGAAAGAATCATCAATGGTTCCCGAGAAAAAATTCCCATCACAGCTTGAAGATTGGAAGGCGGCAATAACGTAACTACCGTCAGCGGCGCAACCTAGCGTACCTGTATATTCGTCGTTGTTGTCTTGGCTACCCTCGTTGTCATTATCTTCATCATCTTCGTCATCTTCATCATTTTCGGTGTCAGTATCACCACCTTCGTAGTCGATCTCAACGCAGGCCGCGTTTGCTGATGTACCACCACTTCCGTCGTCATTGTTATCATCCTGATCGCCATCATCGTAGTAAACGATGGGTGTTTCCCCAATTGCCTTTAGGAGACTGTCGGCACCGCCATAAGTGAAGAACGAATTGATAAAGTGACGTTGGCTACAAGAGAATAACGAAAATAGACCTTTGTCACCCCTTTTTTGTCCGTATAGAGAAAACGCTGCGTTTGCGCAAAAATTTTGGGTACGGTACTGCAAAAAATGGGTTGGTAGAATAAATGTCAGAAAAAATGTGTGTGTGTGTGTGGAGAGAGAGAGAGAGAGAGAGAGTAGAGAGGAAGAAAGAAGATGCGTTGTCGTATACAAAACATATGAATCAGATACACGTACCTGGTACCATTGCGAATCTCCGTCACGGTAGTCTCCCATAACTGCATCATCAGCATCATTAATGGCGCATTCTGACCATACACACCCATGTGGTTCGATCCATAACTTCTCGTATTCGTCTAGAGCATCCAAGACGTCGACGGAATCGGTCCAAAAGCTACCCAACTCGTTCACAGACACTGCCGACGTCTTCTGTCCAGCTAGCGTATCACTGATGAAAGTGGAGCATAAGAAAATGAGGAATTGCATATATTTCATGGTTGCTTCTTTCCCACTTTGTTTTGTGTTATCGTTTTTGGATTGGATGATTGGATTTGATTGGATTGGAAGTTTATGAAATAAATTTATGAATGTTGAAACTATCGGAGTCAGTCAAACGAGACGTGTCCGTTAAGTTTTTATTACTATGAGTACTTGAAGTATCAACGTATCAACGCATTATTTAAAAACAAGGTTGTGATATTTCTAATTAATTCATACATTTATCATACTAAAGAATTTTCTTTATCTTATTTACAGCACGTTGTAAGAAGGGTATAAATTTTTTATTTAACCCGTAGCTTCGTTAGCGATTTATTTCTTTTCGAGCACGTGCCTCAATTACAACTGTGACCCCGCCCCGCCCTACATTAATTTAAGAACACAATTTTGTATTGTATTAGTAGTCGAAGGAATATCATTATTGAAGGAAATACGGATGATAATACAGCTGTACTAGAGAGCACCATAGTCGCCTTTTGAAAAAAGAAACGACAGTATCCTGTGTCAAAATCATCGCGAAATATATCAAAAGGGAACCAAAATAATCTTGCTCACAAGAAAAAACAATCATCCAACTATATTGTCATCATCAATCACACAATCATCTTAATCAAACAAATGATGATATTTTTTCATTCTCGTCGACGCAGCGACAGACTGATTTTGACCTTGTTGATGGTAGCAGCATTGATTGCTGTGACGAAGGCAACACCATCATCATCATCATCATCATCGTCGATGATGCGCGGCCAGAAGAATTTACCCTACCTTCGTGAAGAGGATCTCTACAAGTACACCGGGTCCTCTTTAGGGAAGAATGAATGGATATCTACATCGAAAGACGTTCAGTTTATACCGGTCATGAATACACCACCAAGGATTCGTAATCTCGAAGACGCAGAGGAAGAACAACAAACAACGGGATCGTGGGAGCAATTCGACCCGTACAGCGTCCAACCATTTGTTGAGGGTATGTCAGAGTACGATGAATATCAACAAGCGTGGAGGATGTTGGTACGTTTGACGTGTGTATATGGAAATGGGGCGACTGTGTTTTAGTTTGTTTTTGTTCGAGCTGCAATGTCTATGTATCGTTGTTATTTGCTTCGTGAAATGATATCGTCATTCGTCATTCCATTCCATAATCTCACCAAAATCAAAATCAAAATATTACTTTCATTTTTTCTTACCCTTTCCTTCGTTTTGTTTCTTTTCGCTCCACAATCTCAACGGCGAATAAATATATTATAATATACTATAATATCCTTCTACATGTGTTGTAGGGTTTCATGGTCGACTGCAACTTTGTCGACAATGACGAGGAGGGCAGCGGATCCAACGACCAGGATACCACCGAGGATGGTTGCGCACGATACGTTGTTTGGGCCGCGGTAAGTATATTCGGATATCATTGAAGTACCCATTTGTATCTTGATATCTGTCTTGTTCGGTGACTTGTGTATGTATGTGGTTGTGGCTATCAGATTGACTCTAACAACTTCCTATAATTAATTGCGTTCCTTTTTTCTTTTCTTCTTTCTGCGACTTTGAAAAACATTGTCTATCCTTTCATAGTACGTCGACTTAGATTATGAAGGTGGCGGAATTGCAGAGTACCAGTATTGGGATCGTGACACCCAATCCTGGGACGACTCTGCCTGTGCCTACGCAGATGGCAGTGATGATGGCGATTCCCGATGTGCCAAGATGGATTGTCATCTGGACGACACATCCTTTGCCGTCCTTGGATTCTTTAAACATCGTAGTTACGATGATTGGATGGAACAGTTATTCAAACATGAGGGTATGTGCGTATGGTCCGATGAGGAATACGCGTTCATGAAAAATGCTAGAAAGTCATGGCCTCAGGGCTGTGTTGATTCTGGCAAGATGAGCGATGACGGTGAATACAATCTCTACTACAATATCAAACCGACGACCAACGGTCGGATCTCTATTGGCTTCTACACCGATACTAAATGCGTCGAAGATTACGCTGTAACAACGGAACAGACGGAGAATATGATCGGGAACTTTTTCCTCGAAAGCGACAATAATAGTGGCGACAGTAATGATAATGGAGATTACGATTTCTCTTCAGAATCTCTATCAGAATCGATGGATCGTTGGAATTCAGCCTTTGCTGTTTGGACAACTTGTCACCCATGCGTCGCCTACGACATCGAGAACACCGATGGTTCAGGATATGGTGATGATGATTGTAATGACGGTGACCGACGTCATCGTAATTTGGGTGGCGAGGCATGTCCAACTGGTGAAAAATTCGAATGTTATGACGATGCTGGTTACACCAACGTCAATCAGGTAAGTGTGTGTGTGTATATATATATATATATATATATGTGTGTGTGTGTCTGTCTGTATTTTCTTTCAATCTATAATCCACAAAAGTTTATTCAACTAATTTTTAATTTCCGTCATTAACTATCATTACTTTCTGTACCTAACGAACAACTGATACTCGCAGTGCATGAAGTTTTCGGCTAAAACGGTTATGAAAACGGCAACGTTCCGTGATATTGCTTTGGGTAGGACTCAACAGACTTTGGTTGAATATCCTTTGTCCGGATTCCTGAGCGAAGCTAGTCAGTTTACTTATGACGCAATGAGTAGTTTCGCAGCGTACTTCTGGTTCATCGCTGTGTCATCGGCCTTTTGTCTTTCTCTCTTTTGCCTGTTCAAGGTTTCAAGAGACACCACCACAAAATCGAAGGGTGCGAACCAAGAATCTTTACTGACGATGTAGACAGGTGGAAGATGTGACCGACTGCGACTTGTTTGTTTTTGTGATAATAAGTCCATGTGCTCGAAGATATCTAAAATTAGTTGAGTATTTAAAGTTAGTCAATATAATAGTATAATTGGGTTGCTGTTTGAAGAGATGATAGATATAGGGTGTTAATTACTGATCCATTTTTTAAATATGTAGAACAACATTATTATTTCTATCAGTACTAGATGGCATGGCGGGATTTGTCTGCTTCTACTTCGTTGATAGTTAATATCCATATATTATATTTATATTCAGAATATAATAGTTGTAATAATTCTACCGTTGAAAATGTCATATTTCCACCCATGCATGTGAATGATATCATTTTTCATGTGTGTGTGTGTGTGTGTGTGGAGGTGCGTGTGTGTGGAGGGGGGGGGGGGGTTATAATATATTATAATACATATATATATATATATATATATATATGTGTGTGTATATGGGTTATGATGTTTATCCTTCAATGTATAAACAGACGACTGGTTGAAATTTTGGTACAGTACAAAACATAGTATTATTAATGACATCATATGTTGTGTTGATGTCATCTGCAATATACGCTTTCAACAACAAAAACTTAACGTTGTCATAAAATAATATGGCGCGAATTATATCTAGCCCTGTCTTTGAGCGACAAGGAGCTAAAGCACGCTTAACTGTGCGTTAAAAAAGTGCGCCCCACTTTGAGTAGATAACGTCGCGCCATTTTTTGTAAAGAAATAAACAAAATAAATACTATGTACCATACCTTGTATTACTGTCGCATCATAGAAAGACTAGAGATACAATTCTATTTTCAGATCGTTATTTTGATTTACCTATTACAGGTATGTCGTCTTCTATTCAAACGCCATTGACAACAAAATGTGAAGAAAACGACGACAATAATAATAATCCAGTGTTATCACGATTGTTGAAACAATTGCGTCCATTTCAACGCGAGGCGTACGAATATGCAACCCAAGGCATCGTGAGTAGTCGTCAATTTAATACCGGAAATAGTATTAACGACGGTAGTGCCACAAATGATACCGTTGGCGACACATTTCCAGGTAGGTGTCTCCTAGCTGACGAGATGGGGCTTGGCAAATCAATCACATCCTTAGCAATAATGAGCCACTACATTTCTGAGTGGCCGTTACTTATTTTATGTCCTGCTTCATTGAAATTCATTTGGCCGACTGAGATAGAGAAGTTTATTCCGAGTTTGGCACCAAAAAATATCTACGTTGTACAAGGATTTGATGATGCTGATTTTTACGACAATGCTCATAAGCGCAAAGATATTCGGATTGTAATTGCATCGTATTCTTTGTTGCAAAAACGATCAGCGAGCGCGAGATGCCTTCAACAGTTTCAATTTAAGTGTGTAATTGCCGACGAATCGCATAATCTGAAAACAAAAGGTAGTCAAAGAACAAAACTTGCTTTACCGCTTTTACAAAACGCGAAGCGCTTGGCATTACTAAGTGGGACGGTAGGTAGCTGATCATCCGAAAACCTTTCTTTTCTTGATGTCGCCGTTATCATCGTCCTATACACGCACCCAATCTTACAATCTCGTCTACTTTTTTTGTTTCTGTGAAGCCTGCATTGGCTAGACCGGTTGAGTTATGGACACAAGTATATGCATTGGCACCGGATCTCTTTGGAAGCTACTCATCTTACACGAAGAAGTTTTGTAATGCCCGTCGGGGACGTTTCGGTTGGGACGTGAATGGCGTCAGCAATGTTGAGGAATTGCATCACAAATTGAAGCAAATTATGATCCGTCGACTCAAGTCAGATGTTCTCCACGAGTTGCCGGCAAAACAGCGATCGCTTGTTCCCATTCATATTTCTAACAAAACCAAAAGAAAAGAATGCGAGGCACTAATAAAGGAACTCAACGACACACGACAATCTGTAGAGGACTTGGTCGGAGACGATGCTGCAGGGGCTCATTTTGAAGCACGCAAATTATTAATGCAAGCATATCAATCTAGTGGTGTCGCGAAATCTGAAGGTGTAGCAGAGTACTTGTTGGAATGGCTACGAGGTAGTGGTACTCAGAAAGTTTTGGTATTTGGTCATCACAAGGGAGTACTCGATTGTTTGGAAGCGGCTGTCGCGAAGGAGCTGAAGGGTGGGGGTCATATCCGCATTGATGGTAGTGTTTCCAGCCAAGAGCGGGCCCTGAGAGTTCGAAAATTTCAGAACTGCAGCACGATCAGAGTAGCTATTCTATCTATGACAGCTGCAGGAACTGGTTTGACCTTGACAGCTGCCTCTTGTGTAATGTTTGCAGAGCTACATTGGTAAGGGGTTACTTGAATCATTTTGCTTTGTACTGTTATCTTTGATCAGAACAAATATTCGTCCTCACGGTCTTGCATTTATTGAATTGAAAAAATTGATATAAATAGGACACCTGGTGTGCTAGCCCAGGCAGAAGATCGATGTCATCGTATCGGGCAACAAAATGCTGTCAATGTCATGTATCTTATTTGCGAGGGTAAGCTAAGTGTAGATTACATCATATCTGTATTCAAATCGATCATTTCATCCTCTCATTTTCTCTCGTATTGTTACATGCCAACGCCACAGATACAAATTTGAGTGTTGATCTTCAATTATGGAAAATGTTAAGCCGCAAAACTAACAATCTAGGACGGGTAGTTGATGGTGAAAAAAATGCTGGCATGAATGCTCAGAAGTCTGCGGAGAATTTAAGTGGAGGGGGTATGTCAGGACAGGACGAGTTGCAGTCATTTTTCGCTGAGAGGTCCGTCAGAGATGAAAAAGTTCCAAAAACTCCTGTGAAAGGCAGTATATTGAGTTATTTTGGCAAACAACAGAATCAGAAAAATCAACCCAACAAGGCATTGGGGGGCAAAGTCGATATCGAAGGTGATGCCAAAGAATCATCAAAAGCCCAAAGCTCAATTGCCACGAAAGGCATATTGAAAAATCGTATAAAAATTGAATGGGATTGCGTAGCGTGTACTCTTCATAATTCTCAAGAGCAACAACACTCGGATTGTTTGGTCTGCGAAGTATGTCAAACGCCCTATAATAACACGATCGATGTTGATGCAGATGATAGTGACTTGAAGAATCGTCTTCACCAAGTAACACCAGCAAGTTCTCGTAAGGGAAACATCAGCAGTCTAGGGAATTCAAACGTGAATACAAAAATCATCAGACGATACGAAACAGAGACTACTGTGATAGATGAGGCGGAAGAGGAAACGAATAATGACCCTGTTGCTCGCAAATTGGACTCGAGTCTGGAAAAGCCAATTGTTTTGTGCGATATCCCTGAAGAAACTTCTTATTCGAGGAAAAAACAGAAAACGACCCATCATCAACTTCAATCTAAGGTGGCTACGAAGCACATATATCCAGTATCTGGTAGAGATAGGTTGAAGACGAAAATTGCTCCGTTATTATCTTTTAGCGTTTCCAAAAATAGTGGGCGCATCACTATTCACTTCTATGCAACCGGCGAATCTACTCTAACGAATTTCGAGGTAGAACAAATCGTATCAAAGACGACTGCAGATCATCTAATGGACGCTCAACTTAGTCGCAATAAAAATGCATATGTTGCGCTTGTGTACGAACAAGCAGTACTACACCGAGGTATGTATTTAATCTGCAGACAATATTGACTTTCGCATAGGATATATTCATATCTATTCTATACTTGTTTTAATTTCATTTTGTCTTAAATTGATCCTCACCACATTATTCTAGTCGTTGATACTATTGATAAACGGAAGCTTCCAGAAAATACTGAGAAGACTACACTAATTCGAGAAATCCAATCTTTTGTAGACCAATATATGCATTTAAGAGAGGTCGAAAAGAAAGCATTAAAGGAAGGAGGAAATATTTATTCAGGAATTAATCTGCGGCAAGCAGTCCTTCGACTAATACCTGATTCTTTACCAAGTACGGAAAGGTATATAGGTGGTGCAAAAGAGAGGGCACCGAGCGAGTGGAAATGGGAACCGAAGATGATAACGATGTGTTAATCCTGGCTGGTCGGTGCTGTGCCTATTGCGGTGGGAATCTTTCGACAGTATCTCGGTTACCTGGAGTAACCTCCACGTACTGCTCCAGAGAATGCACAGAACAAGGTCGATTAAAGAGAGGCGGTATGGGAAACCAATTAAGAGAACAGGTCTTTGCTTTGGAAGGAGGAGTCTGTCGCCTTTGCGGAATTGACGGCCATGCTCTCTTTACTCGTATACTAGCTTTGGAACCCGCAGAGAGACTCAACGCCTTATGCAATGCAAACTGGAAGCTACCTAAAAGCGCGAAAGCTCTTGACCGATTATTACAAGAACCTAAGGAAGGTGATTTTTGGCAAGCCGACCATATAATACCAGTTGCTCTTGGTGGTGGAGGCTGTGGATTAGAAAATCTAAGAACGCTATGTGTGCCCTGCCATTTAGGTAAGTTTCTATTTGAATCACTATTGGTGACCGGTTCTTATTAGTAATGATGAATTTTATCGGCAATATAAAAGTCAAACCAATTCACACCTTGTCTGTATTACCAATATTCGAATTCCGATTTCTTATTTAAAAGGAGAGACAGAAAAACTAAGAAGTCGTTTGAAGCTTCACAAAACCAGCGACCCCGAAGAACCCTACAAGCAAGCAGATATCCGAACCATGTTCAGTAAGACATAAAATGAAATATGACAAATTGATGTTCTTCCTGCACAATTGCGTGGAATCGTCCTATTTGAATACCGGGCGATTTTGTAATTTCATCTACTTTGAATTTTTTCTTCTTCTTAAGTTACGATGTTATCTTTACTCTAGCATTTTTTCTGGATATTCATGATCACGAACGTTTCCGAAACAAGGCAAGGAAAAATCCCATTGTATCAGCTGAGTCACTTGGGTCAAAACGACGCACATAATTTCGTTCTTTTGCGCTTAGTCCATACCCTTCTAGCGCCGATTGCGAAGGTGGTAGTTCGATTGGTACCAGTTCCATAAGCGGATAGGTCTGCAAAATATGACTCACAATACCTTCGTTTTCACTACCATTGATTGTGCAAGTACTGTATGACATACAGCCACCTACTTTAAGTAACTTGATAGCTTGCGCAACAAATTTCTTTTGGTATTCAACATGTTTTTCCAACTCATTCAGATTTTTTTGTGCCACGAAGAGTTTAGGTCGTAGTCCAAGTGCGCTGCACGGTGGATCTAGCACAATTTTATCGAACGAAAGTTCATTGAATTTTTTTATCTCTCTTAACCCATCCATACCAATCGGAGCTTCTCTTAGAATCTAGATTTAGTGGCGGAAGTTTAGTTTTTCGATCATTTGTACATATACACGCGATGGTTAGAATAATATACAATGTAGTAGTTAGTCAAACATTAGTGAAGAGGTGATGTCGGAACAAACAAACAAAAACGTTGAAAAAAATATCAGTGTAGAAGGCAAAACAATAGCGTTCTTACCTGATATATGTCTTTCCTCTCTTGTTTCAGTGAAGAATTACCAACAGCTTCGTCAGTACAGCAATTTGTTGCATCCAGTACCAAAGGTGTAATACAAGTAGCTCCCATCCCGATAAAGAGCTCTTTCGCACTAACCACCTTTTTCCGACTCTTATCACACGCCACAATAAGTGTCTGATTATGATTGCGCACCAAACTTGCCAAATGTAGGGTTTTCCCACCTGGAGCCATACACATATCAAGAATAATATCATTCTTACAAGGATTGATCGCATGGCCAACAAATATTGATGGCAAATTTTGTAACATCATTTTGTCTTGTAACACCCCGCTTAAGGGTGGCAACATCGGCCCACTTCTATCCTTGGAGTTCATTGACATAGTAACAGCTTTTCCTTTTGTGCTCTTAAAGATTTCGTTCCTATCACATTCTGCTATTCCTAGTCCCAAATATATACACTTCCCTCGATACTGTTCCAGTTTCAATCCACGTGTAAGTATTCCATTGTTGACCTTACATGGAATATCTGCGTATACAGCAACTTTCTCTCCAGCTCTAATACCAGAATCCGCAGCCAGTACACCACGGACAAATATATCACTCCCGCGTAACACAGCCTCTCCGCAGAATCGATCACAAATGATACTCCGATAGTCTATCGGCCACCCTTGTTCCTTCCGTAACGGCCAATTGGAGAACAAAACATCTGATTCTTTTGGTGTTGTTGCATCTATATTGTCAATGCTATCGCCATCGCCATCATCCTTGTCACTATCGTCACTGATGGGCCCAGTTAAATCCGATAGAATATATTTTGATCCAGTCGGTATGATGTTGATTACATCAGGAAAGTGTTGATCTTCTTGTACTTCCAATTGTGAAATTGGGGATAGCAATTGTTGTAATTCGACTAGTACCTCTTGCCGTGTAGTCCGAATGAAATTCACTCGACATGTCGTGTACGCCGGAGGTCTTTTCATTGCCGATAAAATACGTCCCATATGATCATCACCACCATCGTCGTCGTCGGCGGCGGCGTCGCTGGTATGGGTTTTGTTGTTTTCCTCATCATTCCCTACTGTCGTTTCCTTTTGATGATTGTACTGGGATTCTAAATGCCGTAAGATACTTTCTTCTAATTGAATTTCAAGACTTTGGAGGGAACAAATGTTAGGAGAAGATGTCATCCTTCTGATCTACGCTGTCAGCGACGTCACTCATACGAAATAAAAATAAGTATTGCTATTTTCGAATTTGTAAGTGAACTTTGAGAAGGATTGTACGACAAAAATGATGTGCAGATTTGATGATCCAAGAAATTAAAATCAGCACGAGAAATAAAAATTGAGAAAAATTTGTCTTTATTTTCCCATCCTCCCCTAAACACCGATTTATTTTCTGAGTGAAAAAAGAAGAACAACGCGGAATAAGAAGAATTCTGATGACGTATTAGAAAACATCTGGAGCTCCAATCAGTGAATCGGTTCGCCTTTAATACATACCAATCAATTTCCTACAAAAGTTCCGGAGAAGACTTTAATCTGTTGGAATGTAAAAACCCATCAGAATTCCTCGTTTTTTTTTCAAAATACATCCAGAAGAACATGTAAAAATGCATGTATTGTAGTCACAAATTCTAAGCAATGCGATAGTCTCCATTGGTGGGCCATCAAATCACTCGTAAGCTTCGCTTGATGTTCTTGTTGAGGTTGAAATCTAATTCATCTGGATCGCGACTTGCTTCGGTTTCATTCACATCTTATATATTACCCAACCACTTACTTGACCTTTTTATTTGATAATATTGTTCTACACTTTGACACTGGCGTAGAAAATTTCGCTCGACACAAAAATCAAATAATTAAATAAACTTGTGTGTCAATTCTTTCATTTCCTACATTTTGATCTCTTTTTCTGACAATGTTATTGAGGTTTTCACAATGCTGGGCCTTCCTATATTGGGTCACCGTATTCGTGATGGATACGGAGGGATGGTCAATTACACCTTCAAACCCGTCAAAGATTACCAATAGTAGATATACATCGTCTACATCTACATCCGCACGTTATGTTAGTGTCGTCACTGACTTTTTGATTGCACATGCAAATGAAGAGAAGGATCAATCGTCGTCGTCAGGTCAAACTACAGCAACAACAGCATCAACAGCATCAACACAAACAAAACGCAAAATTCCTAGAAGTGAACGTAAAGCTATGGAACGAGATAAGAAGGCTAGGAACAAAAATGGCGGGAATAACGCGCAACGGCGACAACAACAGCAACAACAACAACGGTCGAAAGATCCTGCTTACAAATTGCATTCTACGGCCATTTCTCAACTTACAGCCGATTCGACGGCAGAGGATGTTTTGAGAGCCATTAAACGCGCTCAAAAGTTACATGACCATCATGATTTACGTGTTATTGCTAATTTTTTAATTGACGAATGTGACGTTGGTACGTGAGGAGAGAATAGAGAAGAAAAAAATCCGTTCCTTTTTAAATCTTTGCAACAATCTTTTTTGTCAACGTCATAATTTATTTTTTGTCAACGTTATTATTTATTGCTTTATATAATTAATTTATAAAATCTAACCAATTTTCTTAATTTGCTATTCGGAAATGAAATGAAACGAAACGAAACGAAACGGAAATTCCAACAAAATCCACATCAATCGCAGGTTTTGCCTACGGGTATAGAGGATCACTTTTGGCTCGTTTGGCTGTAGCTGCTTTGAGATGGGAAAACCATAACGTTGCTAGAAGAGCAATCGAGATCCGACACTTGGAATATAGAGCATCCATGCAACCAATGGAATCTGCTGCAATCATTAGGGGCCTACTACGAATACATAACGTAACAGATGCTCTAGATATAATTGCTGACGAATTGTCGTTACCTCTTGCGGTGAGTTTTTCAGGCAGATCAAAATAATAATTTTCTTTACATACTGTAAATTGATTGAATTGAATTGAATTGAATTGAATTGAATTGGATCATACACTTATTTTTTTATTTTTGTCTAAAACGTGACGTCGAAATTACACACATTCTTTTCAACACTCTAATAATAGGGCTCTGACCTAGACACGGAAGAAAGTCACGAGAAAATCAAACACAGAGCTCGATCACTTGCATCGGTTGCATCTCGGCATCTATTTGAGGGTGAGCCATCAATGGGCGTATTAGCCTTAAAAATGATGAAAGATATGGGACCAATGGCGCGGCAATTAGACGCTGAAGAATTGGCCATTCCTTGGCTCCGTTTATTGCATGCTGCGGCTCAGTGTGAGACTGGACGACGGAATGGCTCTATTCAGCCATGTGAGGGACCTCCCGATGTAGAGCTTCCCTGTAATTTGGTATTTTCTGTCCTTAATGCCATGAGTTCGTTTCCTTCAGAAAATGACGATCTTGTATACGAAGCACTGTCAAATTCCTTGGTTCGACGAGTGCTTTTTGTTACGGGGGCGGTTGATATGAATGGTTTGCCACCTCCCGATCGTGGAGAGGCTTGCTTCATCGGTAGATCAAATGTGGGAAAATCTTCGCTGTGTAATATGATCACCAACCGCAAGTCTCTAGCGTATATAAGCAAAACCCCGGGAAAGACACAACAAATGAATTACTTTGCTGTTAATGATAAGCCAGGGAGAGAAAAGGAAGTCAGATATGGCGATACGGTGGAAGGAGAAAAGGACGATGACAGTTTTTACCTTGTAGATCTTCCTGGTTTTGGTTTTGCTCGCGTACCCGACGAGCAGCGAAAAAAATGGGGTTCCTTCATGGGTGAATACTTGGCTAGTCGCAAAAACTTGAATGTTGTGTTTCACTTAATCGATTCTCGGCATGGGCCCATTGACGAAGACAGCAACATTATGAAGCTCGTGAGTGAAACCCTGCCAGCGAACGTTGCATATGTTATTGTGTTGACAAAAGCCGATAAGAACGCTAAGGGTAATTTGAAGAATAATCCTGGTAAAGGTAAAGTCTCTAATGACGTTATGAACGATCTCCGTAAGGTTATGCACGAAAACAACGTGGGTAAAGCGCCTGTGCTTTTGACATCTTCCGAGAGCAAGCTTGGAAGAGATGATATTTGGAGATATCTCAGACGAGCTGCAGAAGCCTAAGGTGTTACTATTAATATTTTTCTTAAATGATCAGAAACGTATTCTTGCGGGGCTGTACATATTACGCATTACTATTGGTTATATATACATATAATATATAGCAACAAGAAGAGAAAAATAATGAATTGGCGACAGAAATTTTGACTGACGTGTTCAGTGCCTCCGTCTCAATCTCCTCCGTTTGAACATATTAGAAAAATGCAAAATCAAGAACGTAAACAACGGGCTGTTTGTTGTGCAGACGCTGCCAGTATTTTGAACTCAAAAAAACAAACAAAATTTATATAGTACGTAGAGTAACTGGTTAATAGACCGAGTAAATCAACATTCAACTAAGATATTCTACAACGAATTTTTAATATCCGATTTCTCTCCTTCCTTCCCTTTGGCTTGTTTCTTCGCCTGTTTTCGAAGTGCTTTTTCTATTCGTTGACGATCCTTCCGATCACGTACTTTTCGTTCCTTGAATTTCTTAACTAAATCGTCAAAACCAATATCCATTAATTTCATTTTAGCAAGACGAGCAGCTTTGGTCACCGGCCCTAACATCTTTATTGCAGCTTCGTCGGTAACCTCGGAGCATTTTCCAAGAGGTCTTCCAGTTATCTCTTCGGCTGCATGGACTAACGAAACATCTGTTTCGGATACTAAACTAATAGCACGACCACGACGACCGGCTCGAGCAGTTCTACCAATTCGATGGATGTAGGAGACAGGATTTCTTGGCAATTCCGAATTAATAACTAGGTCCACAGAGGGTACATCAAGACCTCTACTAGCAATATCAGTGGCCACCAAGACTCGAACCTGTTGAGATTTAAACTTGGCAAGTGCCGCTAGCCGTCTATTCTGTGTGAGTAACGAGTGTAATGCCACGTTCTCTACACCAACGTGGGAAAATATCTCCGATACCAATGCTGCACGTTCACAGGTTGCGACAAAGACAATTGCCGAACGGGATTTTCCTTCCTCCTCTTCGTCGTCATCATTATCTTCCGATTCATTCCCGTTATGACGATTCTTTCCTCTCCAAGCATGACGACCATTACTATCCCTCGCTCGTCCTCCATTCGACAATAAAGTTCGAATCGTAGTAAGCAGGTACGCATCTCTAACTCTAGATGGCATAAATATGTATTCTTGTTTCAATCCAGCTGGAATTCGTGGCGTCATATCTTGTACACTAATTTTTTTCTCCTCGTCATCATCATTTCCAGGATCATCACAGTTTCCAATAACCCCATCATCATCTTCTGCTGCACTGAGTTTCTGTCGCTTAGCCTTATCGTCACTATTACTATATTGATCATCTCTAATGACAAATTTCTTCAAAGGTAATCGTCCTTGTCCCGCTCCCGCAATTTTTTCAACACTCTCCAAACTTCGTGTCATCGTCGCACTAAAGAGTAATGTTTGACATTGCGTCCGTTTATTCCGATTACAATGTAGTAGCAATTCTGCCACGTCCCTTTCAAATCCTGAATTTGCAGTCAACAGACGATCTGCCTCATCTAATACCAGAAAACGAACATGTTGAAGCTTTGGTGGACTAGGTCCACGAAGTAACTCAGCCAATCGTCCAGGCGTAGCGACGACAAAGTGTGGTTTCCGATGTTCTAAGGTCGTTGATTGTTTTGTCATGTCCATACCACCAACGACCAACGTCGATTCGACGTTGTATGAACTACCAAGTGCCAAAACTTGTTGATGGATTTGCTTCGCAAGCTCCCGTGTAGGAGAGACAATAACGGCATAAATGCCGTATGGATCAGCTGATAGACGATGTAGAATAGGCAAAACAAAAGCAGCTGTTTTACCTGAACCCGTAGATGCCAGGGCCAATACATGAGCCGACTCTTCTTGTAGAAGGTATGGGATTATATTTCGTTGGACGGGTGTTGGTCGCTTGAACCCCAATGCTCTGCACGTCTCCACGAGTGGCTCGGCTAAACCCAGATCATTAAAGTCTGCCCACGGCGATAATTGAATAGGATTTTTCGTTTCCTTTTGACTATTATTTTCTATCGGTGATGATGATATTTCTATTTCATCTTGTTTTCTCTTCAAATCAGTATTGTGACGCTCGCTATTGAGAGACTTCTTCCTCTTCTTTCCAAAAAGCGATGACATATTGAATGCTACTAAGTTATTTCTCCTTTTTTTTAATAGTAGCTTTGTCCTGTCAATGTTTAATGTCGTGTCTATTGTTTATTAAGGATGATGTGAGATGTGCTTTTGTTCCTTGTAAAAGAAAAATAATAATAATTTTATTTCAGAGTTCATCACGACGATTGGCGGTTTGTGCATTTAAGTCGTGGCTAATTTATGCGGACGACGGACAGTAGGTGGAGTCACACACACACTGAATAAACAAACACCTATTGGGGCGTCCCAGTACTATTAGTATTCGGCACAGGAAGTTATGTTGATCTGGTTTTGTTAAAGAAAGAAGAATACAGCATTAATGAATTGTTAATTTAACTTACAAAGATTCTAAACTTAATCAAGTCTTAAGTATGATAGTTTGCTAATATGATGATAGTCTTATATTCTAATAATAAAAGCATATACCGTCACAATCACTCTCACTCTTATAGCGAGAAAAATAGCAATTTTAGATATAAGTGTTCGTAGTCTTAGCTTTCTTGAATGGCAACTTTGTCTCTGCGTGAGAGGTGATTTCTTTCTTCCTCTTTCCGAAGAGATCGAGATCTTCTTCAGCGTCCACCAAATCATCTTCGTCCTCAGAACTGTTATTTTCCTTTTGATCCATCCCATCTTCTTGCTCGATATCATCGTAGTCATCTTCAAACTCACCATATCCACCTGCTTCTGCATTTAACATTTCTTCCATCATAGCATCCTCTTCGTCGTCGTCGTCGTCGTCGTCACATTCGTCGTCGTCATCATTTCTAAGCCTATCATCTGGGCTTGATGTATCATCAGTAGTTTCCACGTTGCATGAAGCATTATCAAAAACATTAGTGGTACCGATGCTGTTGTCTTGATTGCTTCCGACTTGTTCTCTCATAGCCTTGACGAACTCCACATAAACTTTACGGCGGTAAGTTTCTGTTAGTTCTTGTTCATGATACTTACAATAGTTATAACATACCTTTATGACTGATTTGTCAATATCAAATCGTTGATAATAGATCAAGAGTTGTGCACAAATCAACAACAGTCTTATGTGTAAGGGTGGTAATATTATAAGTGAATCATTAGTTTCACTGTTCTCGGTATCGGCGAAGTATTTTGCGTGATTAACCAATAGAGGAGATTCGAAATCAGGATCGGAACAAACAAATGAAATTGCAATTCGCGGTGAGATTGTCGAGCTGGTATCATCGTCACTATTATCACCGCTTTGTTCCACATCATCACTTTGTGAGCCCCAATGAATAATGCGATGTGTAAAGAGAATCGATTGACCAGCTTTCCTGGGAAGGCATCGTATATGCTGGAAGGATTCCTTTGTTGATAAGGCTCGATATAAAGGATTGTCATTGATACTAGTAGTAGTAGTAGTAGATTCTTCGGTAATATCACCGGTTGTGTAGCCAGGATCGTACGGCTTTGGAATCACATACAGACATGAATTTGCAGGTGTTGCGTCTGATAGAGCAATCCATTGTGTAATAAATTTCGGTTGGTTGTCAGAATGAAATGTTGTGCTCGCATCATCAGGTTGCCTATCGCGGTGTGGTGAGAATCCAGCACTACCTGGTGGAATATACCAAGCGAGGAGGTCGTAGTTGAATATGTTTTTCTTGTGCGACGATTTTTCCAGTATGCGTTTTGATTCAAGAGCTAGTTTCCACGTCTCATCGAACATCAGGATAAATGTTGCCGGGAGCTTTCGATGGTACAAGGCTTCGATACCTTCACGAATCAATTTAACGTCCAAAGAATCATCTACAAGAGCGTATCCATCGTGTGTCAATTTTTCTTGTCTCCTCTTAACTTTGATCTGCGTATTCGGTGTTACTTCTATCTTTCCATTCTGAACGTCTTTTTTGTGTACAGCGGATGTAAGAGATAGCCCTGGACAAATTTCTTTCCATGTTACGGGATCGATTCGTCTTCGGGGATTTGCTAAAAGCGATGCAAGGTCAAAGACTTCCTTCTGATGGCATGTCGATTCTAACGTTTCGTCCATTATGATAATTTTCCTTCTTTTGTTAGCTGTCAATCATACAATCATGAAATCAATGTTCAGGTGATTGTTTTGTGTATGTAAAAAAGAAGGTAAATTTAAAAATGTAGAATTGTAATTGAAATAGAAAAATAGAATTTGCTTGCTTTGGAGAATGGCGCGCTTATTTTCGTCACGTACGTACGTCGTCAGTCGGAGGAAGTAGGAAACTACTAGTATCTAATTTATCTTTGAATGCTAGGAAAAACTAGGACTAGTGACTAGTTAGTGTAATGTATATACTGCTTTTATATTGTTTACTTTAAAAGCTTCTGCATTTGCCTATTTATTTTGGATCCCAGTTCCAGAAGATCCGCCATGTAGGAGCGAAAAACTATTGAACTATAATACATGATAATAAAAGGGGATAAAAAACCGGATATGTTTTTGAGTTAAAAGTATATCAAGTCTTCCATCTTTAAAGTAAGATATTTTAGTATAGACCATCATCTTTAATCCATTGAGCCGCTTGCTTGGCGTAATATGTTAGAATGATATCAGCTCCAGCACGTTTGAAACATGTCAGAGTCTCCATAACTACAGCCTTTTCATCTAACCATCCCCGCTCACACGCTGCTTTGATCATGGCATACTCTCCCGAAACATGGTATGCGGCAATTGGTAAAGGAGAATTATCCTTAAGACGACGAACGACATCCAAATACGGCATACCTGGTTTCACCATGAGCATATCTGCACCTTCGGCTGCATCCAAGGCAGCTTCAATTAATGCTTCTCTACCATTGGCAGGATCCTGTTGGTAAGTTTTCTTATCTCCAAAGCCTGGATGGCTGTCCAATGCATCTCTGAAAGGTCCGTAATATGCACTCGCGTATTTGGCAGTGTACGCCAAAATTGAGACATTAGTAAAACCTTCTGAATCTAGAGCATCACGGATGGCTTTGACTCTGCCATCCATCATATCACTGGGAGCGACAATATCAGCTCCAGCTCGTGCCTGACAGACGACCTGTTTGCAAAGTTGATTGATGGTTTCATCATTGATAATTTTACCGTCTACTACAATACCATCATGTCCCTGGTCAGAATAAGGATCTAATGCGACGTCGGTACAAACAAGCGAATCTGGATAAGCCTCTTTGATCATACGCACAGCACGCGGTATAATACCTTCAGGATTGTATGCCTCCACTCCCATATTTGTTTTCAGTTCATCAGGAATTTTTGGGAACAATACAAAAGTTTTGACACCTAAGTCGTAGGATTCTCCTACTTCTTTCAACATAGAATCAAGGGAATGACGTTCACATCCAGGCATAGATTCAATTTTTTGATTGAAATCTTCGTCGTGAATGAAAAGTGGATAGATAAAGTTGGAAGGAGTAACGATATTCTCACGGACCATCCCTCTCATTGTGGCTGATTTTCGGTTGCGTCGAGGACGTGCTCTCTTTTGTACAGGGATATAGTTAAGTTACGACGAAAATAATTCCATCAAAGAACAATGAGGTAAGATAACAAAGTTGGATTTGATGATAGAAACTTTATAACATTATTTTTAGTACTTCATTTGTTCTTACCTGTTGCACCCATACTTCACCTTTGTTGTTTCGTGTTAGAGCAGGGTTTTCTCCGGCAACAGGATCAAAATCAAAGCCTGATTCGTCATCGATTCCTCGCATAGTTTTGTCAATCGAATCGGGATTTAAACTATCACTTAAAGCGGTAGTAGATCCAACCGAGGGCGGAGCGACGACCGAAAAAGCAGAAGCAGTGCAAGCCGAAGAGGCCAGGAATAGAGCGAAAGCGATAATCTTCATGGTAGATGTATGTTGTAAATGTACGTATTGTTTGTTATGATAGAAGAGTTATACGTTTTCTGTTGTGATACCGAAGAGAAAATCAGTAAGATTGACTTTTTATTACCGGCACGAAGAAGTGCATGAGGAGTGTTGAAGGGATCGGAAGACATGATGAGCCGTCAACCATATCACATATCGACATACACGCGGAACCTACTTGATTGATGGATCATGATTGATTCGATCCATTCATTCACGAGTACACAAAAAACTGGCCCTGTGAATGCTAGAATAAACGGTAATAAATAATTACAATAAGCAAAAGAAGAAAAATCTCGATGTAGGAATATGGAATATGTACAAGTACAGTACATCAACCTTCCTTTCAGGATTGGATAAAAATTTCAGTCTTACTGCAGTACATGCACTGCAATAATATAACATTTCCGGTCACAAATTATCTGGTATAACAAACAATAACTAATTTATTCTTGCTACTAAAACAACAAGGTCTAGAGTTAAAAGTAGTACAATATGGGTACAAATTGTGGATGGCATTAAAGGTCGTGGTAGATAAAGAGTTGGTATAAAGCTAGGCGGGATAAACTGATTATTATTTCCTATTACAAAGCCAGCAAATCTATTGATTTAAAGAATTAGAAATTTTGTTAAAGAAATCGTAATGACAGTTCGTGAAGTGTTTCATCAGCATACCACTTCATCACTTGGTGATAGTATTTGGCTGGTAGTCCCGCATTGTTTCTGCAGCTATTATACTGCCAATATATAATAGCCATCGGCAAATACCATGAAACAAGAGCAACTACTTTCTAGAGTTAGAAATTTTGTTGATTGAAAATGTAGGATACACTATATCTTCTTTTGTGGTATTATACATGATTCCTGATCTAAGCTTTCATAGTCAAGATTCATCTATCTCTATCGTTTCCAACGAATCTTCGTCTAGTAGGAGTGCATCAGCTTTTGATATTTTATCTTCTAATTCATCGATGAACTTTTCGCGTTTCTCTAATTGTTTTTCTAAAATTTCAATCAACAGCTCTCTAGATTGATGTTCACGAATTTATTTGTTTCTGTAGCATAAGAAAAACATTGTGGGACATTTCGTCTCGTCTTCTCCTATTTTCATTCATTGTTGAGTTGAGTTGAGTTGAGTTGAATTGAATTAAATCGAGTAAGGTTTAAGAATGTGGTGATAGCGTTAGCTGACCAATTTAATGTATATATACAACACGAATTATACACTATTGTAGAAGGTAAAAACGTCACAGACGGCAACCCTTCAGCAGTGCTAGTGCCAAAGCAATCATTTATTTTTACTTACTTATTTTCCGCTGGTCGATTCACTAGGTCGCTTACCAAATTAACAAATCCTTGAACAACTTCTCGATTCAGTCGTTTCACTTCATCTCGAATAACTGCCGGGTCTTCACATGTATCTAACGGTTGAACAGTCAACGGATCCTCTACAATCTCACCAAAAACTCCTACCACATCACCTTCCTCCTCTTCTAATTCACTCGTTGTATTACCAGCCAAAACACCACCCAACACATCCGCCGTTTGATCTCCTTCATCCTTCGCCAGTCGCAACCTCTCAGCTTCGGCTTCAGCACGAACTTTAGCATTAGCTGCATGCGCCTTTCTTGTCCCTCGTTTTAATGCCTCCATCGGTATTTCAGGTGGCTTTAATGTCGATGCTTCTGTGTAGTAGAAAGGAGGAGGGGGAAATTCGGATACCAACAAAGTTGCTTCTCCTGGTGTTTCCCCTTCGACAGCGCCTGACGATGCATCAAGTGTTTTTGAAGAAGACGACATGATTATAATCTACTATCCGTTAACGGTGTATTATGAATATCCTTACTACCTAGTTAGTATTATTATGTTATCTATTGTTGTGTATATTATGTTGATGTTGTGTAAACTTATTAAATTATATTTTATGTAATATCATCAAAAAATCCGGAATGAAAGGGCAGACGTGACTGAATCTAGCGCGCCAATTTATATTTGCACGATGCATGCATTGATGCATTTGGATTCAAAAAGTATGAACATTTTGATAACAATCATACCAATGACGTGAGAATGATCATCTAATACATAGACACAAAATCGCTATGACAACTGTTTTATCCTCCTCGTTGAGAGGCGGTACCAGCAGAAATGGTTCATCTTCGGTCTCCAACACTGTCGATGGTAATGGTAATGGTAATGACAATGGTAATGGTAACGGCAATGACAATGAAGTTCAAGACAATAATGAAGTTGTTGAATTTATCACGGTCGGTCGACTCGTCGAAGTGGCGAGTCGTACCTGGCCAGGGATAAACAAACCTGGAGGAGTAGCAAAAGTGAAGGTTGTTCATTTTGATGACGACGAAGATAAAGATAATTATAATGACAATAATGCTACTACGACGACAACAGTAACAGCAACTGAAGAAGAAGGAAGAAAGAGGAAGAGTCCGACCCATGTGAACGTTCAATACATGGTTGGAGGTTCCAAAGAAAAACGAGTTCCTATTGAATACGTCAAGTTAGCTCCTGAATACGAAGTTCCTAGTAGTCGTACTAATAGTGCATCAGCCTCTTCATTACGTGATCGTAGTATGTTGTTGGGGCGATGTCTAAAATGTGGTAGTCTACGAACTGATTGTGGCTCATGCGATTGGGCTATAGAAGAGGAACATGTATCGGCTAACACTAACAACAGCACCAAGATGACACAAAGATCATCTTCGAGAAAAAGGAAAAACAATAAAAATCTACGTCATTCTGAAGGCACTCCTCTCCAGGATGAAGAGAATGACAACGATAGTGATGACAGTGATGATACGATAGAATTGCAAGAATTGGTCCGGCAAGCTCAAAGAAGACTTAGAAAGAATTCAAAAATGAAGAAGAAGATAAACAACAACTCACATCGAAATTATCCCCGTATACTATACTCTTCATCGTCGTCATCATCATCGTCGCCTCCTTCCTCAACTTCTTCTTCTTCAGAAATGGAGGGATCGAAGAGTGTAAAACGGAACACGAAAAGATCAGCATTGTCTCTGCGAACGAGAATATCTAAAGGAAAGTCAGTATTAGAATCTTTACCGTCTAGTGATAAATCAAAGGTCACTACTACGACGTCATCTGAATTTACCTATGATCCTCTATCAATACGACCAAAATCCAATACAGAATTATCAATATCTTCAGGTTCGGAAAGTGATGTATCTAATAGCTCTTCTCCGGAAACAATTCCCCATAAATCACGAATTCGGCATTCAAAGATAGCGCATCATCATCCACGCCATAGTAGAAGAAAAGCAAGTGACGACAGCTCAGAGTCAGATATAGATAGACGTAGCATCCCACTGGATGCTACTACTGCTAGAAGGATCGCGACGGCGTTACAACCTTCCTATGACCACCAATTATTGGCGTTGGAGGCTCGGGCAAGGTTTCAGATGGAGAATCGTCAACAAGATGGTAATGTTGCCACGGATGTAGACTTCATTCAACCCGAGGGTGAACAGGCTGTAGAAAACTTACCAGAAGATATGCTCGATATGAGCAAGACGGTACCGTATCCTGACCTTGGAGCCTTTTACGATTCAATGGCGAATAAAATTGAGGACGAAACACTTCCGGACTTCAAACTTAAGGTAGCTGAACTACATCGTCAACTACGAACCCTGAAAAATGTCGGATCTAACAACAACAAAAGTATCAGTGATTCTAATCTTTCGCTTAAGCGATTGCTTGAAAAATACAATCAAATATGGGACGAAGTACGCGTCTCACTGATTCAGGGCGGGACCGACCAATGCCGTGCAACACTACGCCGCCTAATGGATGATCGACTCTACCGAAAACATAGAAAAAAACTTACACCAGAGCAGCGTAAGCGATGCAGGGGTGGTAGCATTATGGATGCACGCAACTTGCGCATGGATGCTATGGACGACACTGTTGAGGCTTTTGTTCGAAAGCTCAAAGAAGCTGTCGTACTTTGCGAAGAGGAATGTGTGCAAAATAATCTATCAGAAATTGGTGAAGTTGACGATAACGATGACGATGATAACAGTGATATATATGGTGGTGCGTCCGAGTCTTCTGGGGATGACAGCGCCTTAGACCTGCTCCCAGTCTCAGAAATGGCCAGGGAAAGCAAAAACGAATCGACAACGATAGATCCATCTGAACGGTTACTTTCGACATTTAATCCGCATTCACATGCACGCCTTGTAAGAAAAGATAGATCAAAAAAGCATGGTACATACTCACATATGCCAAAATCGTCACGAAATTGTAACGCTTCGAGGAAGAAACCAAGAATTAATTCGACAGCGGATGAGACAAATGAATCGGCTTTTATTTACGACAACAAAAATCGGATGAAAGATAGCGGTCGTTTTGCCGTCCGGATCGGCAACAATTCTAAACGAAAGCGGAATGTGGGAAGTACCACTTCAGCAGAAACATCCTCGAATGCTGAAGAAATAGCTGCTGACGATATAGATGAGATATTTGAAAATGACACAGCCGCTTCGGCGAGCAACAGCAAAAATATTGGGATGGAAACCGAAAAACCAAGATCACTCCTCCAGGATTCTCATGGGAATCCATCCGAAACAACGCTATTTGAGTCAGCTAATGGTGGTGATCTTCGACACCTAAATCCATCGCATAAAAATGTTAGACAAAAACGCCCTAACAAATTGAAAGGAAGGTCGCCTTCAAACCAAGCTGATTTGCCTATCCCTCGTCCCTCCGCACGATCTATATCAGACCGAATGCAAGCTTTTCTTAATGCAAATACAGGAAATGGAATATCGATGTATTTTAAAGATGGAGAAGAAAGGGAGCAAGTCAAATATCGACGAAAGTCGGCAGGCATTACGAGACATCGACGAAATATTTTGGTTTCAGACCCCAAGTCTTTAAGTAATGGAAGCCGTGGTCGGAGGAAGAGATCACAAGGTAATACTCAAGGAAGAAATAAAGAGCTAGGAGACCAACAGGAAGACAGCGGTCTGATGATACGAGAGCAAGAAACACAATTTACATCATCTAAAACAGATGCTCTGTTCGCGCAATTATTGACCAGACCCCACGCATATCAGGGGAATCCGGGGGAACTGGTGTTGGTGGGGATTCACCTGAGGGTGCTAATAATTTGGAACGAAACATCCCAACTTCCTTATCAGAGTATTGTAATTTATTGTGTGGTATGGAACTTGAATTATCAAAAAAAGGGTACATGAACTCGTTCCTGCATAAAGCATATATATGCTAGTAAGTCGTGGAAGCAGAATAATTCAAGACATGGTTGCTTCTAATGATGCTGAATTATCGCCACATATCCGATTGCTTTCTTTGTGTGTTCGTTCACTAAATTTTGTGTCGAACGATGATTTACCTGTAATCTTTACAGAGAGAAGACGTGACAATTTCTTGGATTTCTTGGTGCTTCAAATGGTAGATGCTCTATATTCAATAAATGTACCTTCGGCATGGGATCTCAAAATTCAAGACAGACAACGCGTCATGCATGAACTAACCACACTTCGTAATGCACTCGCCGAGAGTATCCCATTAGTTGAAGCGGTTTCTCGGTGTGTCGTTCAAAGCTTTGGATGTCAGCAATGGAGGAAAAATAACCAGAATAATCATTTATTTGTTTCAGCAGTAGATCCAAGCGGTTGGAGAGATTTCCTACAATCAGGAGAATACCCCGAAAGTCCCAAGGTACGTGAATTGTTCCAACCGAAAAAATGTTAGACGCAATCGTTGCTATTTGTAGTAGCGTTAACTAAAAAAATTCAAATTTAGTCTCTCGCTATCAAAATTTAGGCAGAGTTTGGCCAAGAATTGAGACCGATGCGCTGTGGAGAATTCTTGCTTTCATAGGGGCGGCTCATTCCAATTCAGCAGAAAAATCGTTATTCCGTTGGCAAATTATTTCCAGATTATTTTCTAGCGGAGTGCTGACAGCGGATGATGATGATATAAAGCCAAATTGGCTCCCAGTGAGGCGCAGCTTTTTTCTTGTCAACTAGAAATTGGTTATTTTTCTGCTCTGATGAGTTCAGGTGCTCTAGATTCTTTGCCAACAAGTGATTCGATTCTTGTCAAATTGATTCAGCGTTCATTGCAGTTGCAATCAGATTCGTATGAGTTCGATGAGCGCAGTCGTGCTTCTTGTTTTCCAAGTGCTAGTGATGGGATGGTGGTGAAGAAAACATCATCTATGTTCTGGAGGATATCTCATCCACTGTGTTTGGACTCAGAAAACATTGATTTTTATCATGTGTCAGTTTCTGATTTCCCCTTTCCGCACTTTAATGATGAAAGCGGTATGAATTACAAAGTGCTTCTCTACCCGTCGTCGAAGCTATTATTGAGTTGCCTATCACTCCTCGTTAAATGGATTAAACATATCCCTCTTAAAAAGGTTCGTCAAAGTCGATTGACAAAGTCACTCAAGGCATTGCAAGATTCTCTCCTGAAAGAAGCAATTAATCCATCACAAGAGCCTCCTGCTGACAAAACAGACATATCATTTGAAGATGCCTTTTCTATAAAACCTTCTATTGAAGTAGGAATTGGTCCAGAGCGAGTATCCATCTTCAAGCAGGAAGCAGCATCGTATCTTCAAATTTTCGGGTCCATAAGTATACACAATAAATTTCCCCCTGAACTACCTGTGGCAGTTTGGAAAAACATGTCTGACAATGATATGAAGAAGAGACAAATTGACATCCTTGACCTTCGAAATCAAACCCATAGCTATACGGGAGACGCCTACCGCTTGCTTACAGCAGCAAAGGTAATGACGACGGTGTTGTTTTTGCAGATGAATGTGTCACCATGGCATCTCAGTCTTGGCAACAGAGTCACACAATTATTTGTCGACAATACGAAGCCTGGAAGTAATTGCTTTTCATTTACAATGTCTTGTATTTTTTCATGTCTTGACTGTCTCTGTGATCTTGAAGTCGGGCCGCAAGTTTATGCGCAGTTGTATGAGATCGTTGTCCTTGCTTTTCACAACCTCACTGCAACAATTGGAGCAGGAGAACGATCCCTGGCCAACGACCATCTCAAATCTAACTGCGTTCAATGTTTTATTCCAGTGTTGATTAGATGCATCAAAATGCATCTTACCTCGTCCAAGGGCTGGCATGAAAGCTATCACCTCCGCTTATGCCTCTCTTCGGTCCGAGCAATTTACACTTTCGTAGCAGCACAAAGTCTAGCTACCGCACCGCCTTCAACAACGGAGAGATTATCTACCGCTGATCGGTGTCAGATTACAGTCACAAAAGATAGCAGTAATGATGATGATGATGATATGTGGGGTGATCTTGATGACTCTGTGCTGGCGGCTTATGACTTAGAGGATGTCACATCGAAACGTCATAGTAAAAGCTCGGTACAGACTCACCTTTGGGAAGTTCTGTCCGATGCACTTCAGCAATCGAAGGTAAGAATATTAGTATGAAACAATGTGATTGTGATTGTGACTGTGATGTGATTATGATCAATCTTTACTGACAATATCATATCACGATTTCCCGCAGCCTTCCAAAAGATTTGCTATCCTTGGCGGCACTTCTACTATAGGATCTACATCGACTCTCCAGATGAGTTCAATAGGGAAATTTCTAATTTCCAAAGAAATTAACGAAGTCTGTGATTGCTTTTCTACTGCGATTGCATCGACAGAGATCGAAGGAAGTGGATTGTCTAAGTTGGTTTCGAAATGGATCCACCCTTCGTATGAAGATGACGAAGACTCTGAATTCTTTTCAAGAGCAGGAGAAAAGTTTTCCTCTGAACTATGTTTACTCGCAGCAAAATATCCAGTGTGTCAAAAATTTGTCCTTGAACATGCCGATGCTATAATGTCTACCCTTTTAAAGATGCTAATGGATTCAAGTCGACTTGAAAAACTTCCTTCATGTAATTTGGAGAGAATTGGAGAAAGTACCGGACAATCTGGTACGAAACAAGCATTACTAATGCTCGATCTTTTCAACGACCATTCCTTTCAAGATATGGAAGATCGTCACGGAACAAGGTTACGTAAACTACAGACAAAGCGCCGGGAGAGCGTGACAGGGATTTGGAAGTTTTGCCATGAGCTTGGGACTGCATTCGCGAAGAACGATGCACCGCACACTCTATCCACTGCAATCATAGGAGGCGCACTACTAAACTTGACAGTGACTTATTGCAAGAATTTCCTCTATTGATAGTACTATATCGTTGGAAAATGAAACCTTCAAAATCTTTCGACTCCTCCGTAATATCATAACTAGTGCTGTGACGAATGATGCAAGCTATGTTATGTTTGAGAGGATTTCTTCCTGTTCACTGATGCTACTTGCAAACCACATACTACGGATTGTACAAAGTTTGAAATATCACGATCAGACTTGCAGCGCCTCATCTGGAAGTAATGACAGAGAGTACAAGAAAGCTAGATTATCTGAGCTGCTTTCGTCGTTTGTTGAACTTTTCATAGCATCTACGGCATGGATTCTTCGAGAAGGTGCAAATAATACATCAAAACCATGGTGCTTTCTTGAGACATATCTCAGAGACCGACTGATCTCTCCGATTTTGAAAAACCAATCAATTAACTCAGCACTAGTTCTACAAGAAATCATAGCGGCTTCTAAATTCCTCCTCGGTGGTCCTTACAGTCAAGGAGTGTCGCTACCAACAATTAAATGCATGGGTCTTGTTGGATGTTCCAAATATCTTGTTGGATATTTCTTTAATAGTATTATTCGTCGAAGCAAACAATTTTTAGTAGCGACGACCGCGTTAAATCGGAAGAATATTAGTCTTCGGTATGCTATCTTGGAAGCGGTGATAGGATCTAGCAATAATATTGAGGAAGCTGTATCTTGGAAAGTTGGGACATCATTTCCCATCGGTAAAAATCGATTAATCGTAAACAAAGTTATGTGGCCTTACAGTAGTCCGATTCAGAAGAAAATTGACGAATATTTACAATTTGTTGAGGAGAAAGTCGCCTCAAGAAATAGCAATGATGGTGGAATATCGTGGCTGAAATGAAGAGATCATTTTTGATAGATCAATTGGTTCCTAAGTTGAATTCCGCTATAAGTATAAATATGAAACGAAGAGCACTAAGACTTTTGAGCTATATCTTGGAGTACACCAATTGTGTTCCTTCTCCTGACGATGAAGTGAGAGACTCTATTGACATCCGCGTTGTTTGTGCCATTATCAAGGCAATAAGATCGAATGTGCACCTGTGTCTGATGCAATTGTCTGTGGACAATGACATTGCATGTATTCTTTTTGTCTGCTCAATGCACTTAGCAGACGTGGTCCTTTCTGTGGAAGGAGAGCATCAAAATCTGTTGAGTTGGAGCCGCACCAAGATTTTAGGGACTAAAGAAAAGGTTGTGTTGGACTTGTCGAATTTGGAGGAACAGGCTTGTTATGTATGGAGTTTCTTCCAGTGGCTTCAGACTCTAGGGAAATTGTCTTATGTCGTGACGATGATCTCACGCCATTGCGCAAGCAGTGGCAAGAGACACAATGCATCGAGTCTGGATATGGATAACGAAGAGATACTAAATTTGGAGCAGCCTAAAAATTTGGACTCCTGGGACCGAATGCTGGTAGACTTCGAAGAAATTCTTTCTCCTTCAAAAATTAAGAAGAATCAAAATGTCGTCAATGTATACGCCAAGTCATCAAACACGCATTACCAGCAATCAATATTGAACGGTGAATTATTCCAGCCATGGATGCCTTCCACTGCTGTGAAACGGAGTTTGAAGGAGTTAATGGCTGTTATTCTTTCAACCTCTTAGTAACTATATTAATCGTAGGGGCTGCTTTGTGATTTTGAGAAATTTATTATAAATTGAACCAGATAGCTGCTAGTTAATTACACATAATGCATATTGTATTATATATTATATAGGCTAAATACATTATGTAGTCCTAGTCTATCATATGTACATTACATTTGGTATGTTGTGTAAAGGAAAATACTCTTTAGCTATCAACACACTGTATTGGAAATATGATTCTGTCCCTCTGTATAGCATAATAATGCTTAAAACAGGACTGGGAAAATAACAATTCAACACAATACATATTGATTGTTGATGTTCTGTGGAGACTATGTTACTGCTGCCACTCACTCCAAAAAATATAGACCATCTTGAGCCACCCAGACCTAGTTTTTACTCCAAATGTGTGTGTGTGTGTGTGTTTGTGTGTGTGTATGATTGATAGATAGATAGATAGATAGATAGATAGAGAGAGAGAGAGAGAGAGAGAGATATTCCTTTGACATAGCATTTCTTTGTATAATAACAACTAGATTTTAAAAACATGTACTGGATATTACACATTACATGGGATCAGGAAACTACCATATATATATATATATAGGTGGAGAAATGGTAGCTCCATACAGTAAAGACGGGATCTTTATTTATACCTTTACTCTAATGTAATATTGACTACCAATATCCACTATGAATAGTGTGATTTCTTCCTTTGAAGCATGAATTTACTAGACCGGGAAGCACGCCAAAAAATAGGTAAAATATTATATATACTAAAAAGATTAATTTTTAGGAGTGACGGACAGACGCACGACAACATATTGAAATCTGTTTTTTGTGCTTGAAAACAGCGTTACAGTAACGCCACTACGACTGCTAGTTAGTACTGCTACTGTAGTACTAGCTAGCTAGCAACTAGTACTAGTGTACTAGTAGTTTAAAAAAATCCAGCTACAAGCTACAGTGTGTTAACCTAGAATAGCTAGAGAGATTTATCCGCATTCAACATCCAAACAAACAAACATTGCCTATTCTATTTATTTCGCTTTTCCGAGACCGTCGTCGTATCATGGCAAATAGCCTTTCTTCCGGATCATCTCTTGGTTACATGCAATATATGCATATTATAGTATCACGATGATTGCTATTAACGAATGCCCTGAATCAACTGATACTACTAGCAACGGCACTGGCACTAGCAACGGCACTGGCCCCGGCGCTGGCACCGACAATGGCTCTGGCTCTGGCACTGCCCAGCAGCAACAGAAGGAACAGCAGCAGCAGCAACAACAGGAACGACAAGAAGAAAATAATAATACTGTAACGCTTCCACAACAAAGCCTTCCTCCTCCATTGCCACCGCCACCACCTTCACCTCTACCTCCGTCACTACAACCACCTCAAGATTTCGATTGCGAATACGCAGAAAGGGTTATGAATATGAGTCTTTTTGATCCTCCTCGATGGGGATGGACTGCTGTAGGGGGTGTAGCTGATCTCTTATCTCCACACGAAGTACGTGCACAAAAATTGTACTATAATAACGAAGATGTTTATGTCGATGTCGACGTTATATTATATTATATTATATTATACTACAATATATATTTTGCCCAGTGTTATTTCTCCCACAAGAAATAGGAGAAACGAAACAGCTTTTCCCTTTCCTAACGTTCTTGTTCTGTTTTATTTTATTTTATCTTATCATTTATTTACCCCCCTTGTTTCGTTTTGTTTGCAGCGATCACGGAGACGTAGTACATGTATTGCGTACAAAAAGAAAGCCCAAAGAATGAGACGGATCGGTAATAAATCAATAACACTATCACTTTTAGCCACTGCAACAGGAATAGAAACTCCAGGAAGAATTGCTGATAGTACTAAATCGACAAATATAATAATACCAATCCCTCCTCCTTCCAATCAGCAGCAGCAGCAGCAGCAGCAGAAAAACGATTTAGATTCAAACACGACGACGAATACGAATACGACGATTACTGCACAACTTAAAGATCCACCGGCGTACTCAATAGAATCATCAACATCAGCTTTGTCTTCGCCCATACCTGTAGCAAGACAATCCACAATATTAGAAAATCAATCAACTTCTCAATCTTCACCTACACCTTCTTCACAATCATTATCCAAAGACCTGCAGCAACCACAACATCTGACCGATACGGCGGAAACAAAAACGACAATGGTAGCGGTAGCGGTAGCGGCGCCGATAGCGACAGCAGCAGAATCGATATCGATACAAACAACAGATGTCGTTACAACAAATACACCTTCTTCTACTTCCGTTCAACAGCAGAAAGAAGTTGATGCCTGTAGGAATGAAAATAATGATGGATCATGTGACCAAACTCAGAATAAGATAGACGATCAGCTTACACCGGGATCGTTAATTCTGGTAGATTCTTCGGAGGGAACAGGAGAAAAAGCGATTTCTTGTTGTCCGATACCACCACTAATACAGCCACCGGCAAAACAACCACAACCACAACAACCGGCGGAAATTGATATAGGAGTGAAAGTGATGGGTATACCGTTAAATATTTTAGGAATGAAAATAGAAAGAACGGATAAATCATCAATACAAGGTAGCAACAATCACGATCTAGAAAACAATTCAAGCAACAACCGTAAACAGAATAAATACAACAAAAATAGCAAATTATTGAGACGGTCGGGAGGTGTTGTGCCTAAATACGATTGTCACGTACAGTGTCTTGGCTATGATACTAATACTGCTACTACTGTCATTGATTCTGATACTCAAGGTGGCGAAGTGGATAATAGTCGTAGCAATGAAAAGATTTTGGATATGTATACCTATCATCTAGGTAGAGAAGGGATGGAACCACGAGATGCAGAGACTGGGGATTGCTGATTACTCAAGAAGTTACAGATACCAACCATGACTTAGATGCACCGAAATCGATCGTTTCTATTGTAATAGAATTTCCTTTGGAAGAAGATAACGAAGAGGATGATTATGACGATGACGATGACGACGACGACGATGAAAGCATCGACAACAACGAAAAATGCCATAACTACAACAATTCTAACGGCTATGGCAGAAACGATCAGAATAATAAAGCTATGTATGGAGAAATAGGGGACTCCAACGAAGCACCAAAATCAACAATAAGATCTTCGCAGAAAGCAATTTATAGAGAAGTCATTACTTGGGACCTATCAGATAAAAGTACACCTACGCCGCTCACTTTTGCTGCATCGATAGCTAGAGAGTACGGGCTATCTTTTGGGCAAACCATGGATTTGGCCGCGTCTATAGACCAACAAGTTGAAACTCATGTTACAGCAACAACGCAATTCCGTGAGCCTATTACAGTTGAGAACCCACAGCAACACACGGAGAGACCTCGACATGCCGGACCGACCATGCAAGCCTACCGATATGACGAAGTCATCAAGACAGGTCAGAGCGGTACTTTTAAACTAAAGAAAGACCGGACGGCTACAAAATCTCGTTCTGCTGCTAGTCCTGGACAAACCAGAAATAACAGCAGTCTAGTATCGGATCCGAGCGGGACCAATCCAGGTAGTAATGGAAGACGACAGGATAATAATCTGGAACCAACTGCTGTGTGGACTGTCGATCATATCGGGAAGGAACTAACCGACGAGGTTAAAAGACGATCTCGGGAGGAATCGATTCTAGATATCAGTCGAAATTGCAAAATTGGGATAAGAGGGGTTATGGAGCCAAATGGTCTCTGTCATATTTGTAAAAAACGGCATGAATTTTGTTACAGCTTTGCATGTAGCCGTAAAAATCATCTGTACTGTAAACAGCATATGGAGGTGAGTTCCGGATTGTATCGAAGTTTTTGCTACTCTGTCTTTTGTATTCATGACATTTGGTGCGACGTGACGACTCATGTTTATATTTTTTCTTTTCTCCTTCTTTTGCATATATCATTAGACGAGATTAGGGGTCACAGGGGAATCCGGGATTTTCGCCTATCATTATTGTCCTATTTGTTGTTTGACATGCGAGTGCGCTAGATGTCAACGGAAACTTAAAAACGTAGCAACACTTTTAAAGGCGAAATCTATACAGCAGGAGAAGGAATATCGGAAGTCTATTTCCCCGATATCTTATCTCCGTGCATTAATAGTATCGTTCCTACAGAACTGAATCACGCTGTAGATATGATAACAAAACAGAAAAGAGAAGAGAATCTACGTCGTCAAATTGAGGAACAACAAAATCAGGAGGACACATTCGAGGAAGAAGATCAAAAATCACCAACATATATTAAGAAGACGCGGACTGTTCAGCTTGCAGGACAAACGATGGTACCTAGACCTCCATTGACTGATTTTGCTAGGGAAGTTTGCAGTAACGGTAAAGAATTGGAAGCTGGAACAATCGATGTATACTTCACAGTGTTTTCTGCAGAGGGACAGAAACAAGTCAATGATTTACCAGATGCCTGGCTGCAAAACGACAGAGGAGTGAAACCAGGGTCGTCTCTACTGGCAACAGATAATGCAAAGCTACAAGATGAAGAAGATGGCAATGTCAGCCACTGTCATGTTTGTACGACCGGTGGAGATCTGATATGCTGTGACTTTTGTCCGCGCTCCTTTCATAAAGAGTGCATGGCAAATTATCACCAATCGAATCAATGGGATGATCAATGGGTGTGCTATGTTTGTAAGAAGGAAGAGACTGATTCAGACGAATATTTTATGGATGGGAAGGAATCGATAGATGCGATCAGTGCAGCCTTTTTGAATTTAGATATAACTGATGGACGATCTATCAAAGATTTGGAAGTTCTCAGTGTCATCCATCAGATGCTCCAAAATCTTATGGACTACAAAGAATTCGGGGAAATCTTCAGTACACCAGTCGACACTTCTGAATTTCCTGGTTATAAAGATATCGTCAAACGTCCTATGGATCTTAGTACAATATCTTCTAAATTAATCAACGGAGACTATACCGAACTGCTTGATGGAAACTTTTCGATGGATGATCTAATAGTAATAATACTAACTGATATCGAGTTAATTTGGCGTAATTGCATCAAGTTCAATGTTATAAGAAGCACTGTTTCTCGTATGGCAGCTGTGCTCCGTAGACGGGTTATCATGATTCGAAGACATTGTATCGATCATAGACTTAGTGAAAAAGTGAAAAAAGGCGTTTATGTTTACTCTCAAGAATTTGAAAATGCATGGGGTAGCCGTATGAATGAAACACCGTCCAAGGAATGTGTTGATAAGTCAATGCGATGGAAGGAGAATGCTATTAAGAAGAAGAAACCGAAATCGAAGTCGAAGATCAATCTCAAGAGCACGGGCAGCGGCAAACCGATTGCGATTCTGGATACTGTGAGCGGGCGGGTCGTGAAGACGTACTCCACAGTCAAAAGTGCCTCACAAGCTGCTCAGATACTACTAAAGTTGGGACACCGTTGCGAATGGAACGGGGGTCCCTCTGGTCTGAACCTGAAGTTGATTGCACTGAAGAGTGCAAGCGACCCATCATCGCTTCTGTTTGGCTATCGTTGGCTCTTTTTAGAGGATTTGAGTGAAGGAAACGTCACCTTTGTAAAACCTGTTTGTGATATGATCGATATGCAACACAAACAATGCACATTCGTATTTCGATCGATTGAAGAAGCACTATCATCGTCAGATTTGTCAAAAACTGTTAATATTGATGAATTACGAAATAAACTGACCGACCTTCCTCGAAACGGTGATTGGAATGGAATTGACGGAATGAAGTGGCGTCGGCCTATATTACCCGAGAAAGAAGAAGATTTGATAAAAGTCGAAACAATATCAACGAAATCACAAACTGCCTTCGTCACCGATTCTGATACCCATAGCAGTATTTTACCTTCCTGGAGAAATTGCACCATATTAAAGAAAGATCTGGTGACGGATAGAAATTTAGTCGGTTTTGAAGATATATCTTTCGCCCACGAAGACTGGATGCAGACTATACTTTGTTCTCCAAGTTTTCCCGAGTCCGAGGCCCGAACACTCGAGAATTTCAAAAAGTTTTATCTGGATGGAGATCGAAATGTAGACGGTATCATTTGGGAAACAGTAGACTGTAGCAATCTATTGGAAGAAGAAAAAGCAAAGGAAGCTACAAAAATTGACAACTTGCCTCATGCGACGGAAATCCAAGATAAGGCAACTCAGAACGTTAATCCTGAAGAAATGACGGAAATCTATCAGCAAGAACCGAAGAATCAAGAAACGTGTCGTCTGCGAACGAATCTGCCATTTGTATGATTGATGATCAACGAATAACATCGAACCCTGCAGCCGATCTACCGGTAGATGAATCTGTCTCTCGAAAGAGGAAGTGCCTAGAAGATGAAGAAATGGAGGACTTGCAGCAAACTGGCAAAGAAGCACGTTTTTCCGTTGTCACTGTATAGTTAGTTATTTTGACGTATTAATGATCTTTGAAATCCACGCCATCATTCTAGAGTTAGGTGTGGAATGTTATATTAAACTACTAGGTTTGCTACGACAAGATAATATGTATACTTATAGCATGTCCTACCGATACTATATATATTTTTTTCTCCTTTATCTTAGTTAGCCATTTTCAAAAGGAAAGGAAAGTTGCCACGAATGTGTTCGTTGCGAGTTATTATACGCACAATAATAATTATTAGACCCGCCGTAGATTGAGGCATTTCTTAAATGTTTGAATTCTATCAACAACAATAATTGGCAGAAAGAAATGGGAATTATTTGCCAAATTAGTTCTGTTTGACAGGGAAAAATTGAAATATACCAACGAGTTACAATATTTGAGCTTGTGATCCTATTTACGTGTATGCATTTATCAAATAGTAGATAGATTGAGAGAGAATAGAATAGAATGTACAAATTATATCTACTAGAGTAATGTCATTTTATTTCTTTAATTAGAGGCTTCCATATGTTCAATTAGATCAAGAACACGAGTAGAATATCCACATTCGTTGTCATACCATGATACAAGCTTGACAAAGTCATCAGTCAAAGCAATACCAGCCTTTTTGTCAAAAATAGATGAACGAGGATCAGAAATGAAATCAGATGAAACAACATCTTCATCAGTGTATCCCAAAATTCCCTTCATTGCCGAACCTTCTGATGCAGCCTTAATGGCATCACAGATGGTTTCATACGATGCACCCTTTTCTAATCGTGCTGTCAAGTCAACAACAGAAACATTGATGGTAGGAACTCGGAATGACATACCAGTCAATTTTCCATTCAATTCAGGAATAACTTTTCCGACAGCTTTGGCGGCTCCTGTTCCAGAAGGAATGATATTGTAGCATCCAGCACGTCCTCCTCTCCAGTCCTTCTTGGATGGACCATCAACGGTTTGTTGTGTGGCAGTGACAGCATGGACAGTGGTCATGAGACCTTCCTTAAGACCAAATTCATCATTGATGACTTTGGCAAGTGGTGCCAAACAATTTGTTGTACATGAAGCATTTGAGACAACATCCATGGAAGATTCATACTTTTCTTGATTAACACCCATGACAAACATAGGAGCATCACCAGAAGGAGCAGAAATAATAACTTTCTTGGCTCCACCCTTTAAGTGAGCAGAAGCACCATCAATAGATGTGAAGGCACCAGTAGATTCAACAACGTAGTCAGCACCAACCGATCCCCAATCAATTTTGGATGGATCCATTTCTCCGAAGACCTTGATATCATTTCCACCAACAGTGACAGTGTTTTTTGCTACATCGTGTGATACTTCCTCATCGGCACGCCCATGGGTGGAATCGTATTTGTACATGTATTCCATATATTCGACAGGGATGAACGGATCATTGACGGCGACAACTCTGATATTCGGATTTTTTTGGGCAGCACGCATGACGAGACTATATTAATTTAATTGTGGATCATATTTGTTGAATAATAATGGCAAATTTAAGAATATAATATTCGAGCAAAGCAGGATTTTTTTTGGGTCAAGAATTAAGTTTAGAAAACAAAGGATCGTCAATGGCATTTTGTGAGAAAATAATAAATAAGATGCAAAAGTACGAATGAATCGAATCTTTCCGTAGTCGATTTAGATCTAAAAGAAGAATTCTGTTCTTATTATTGGTGTACAGTACTCACCGTCCGATTCGGCCGAAGCCATTGATACCAACGGTGATAGGAGCCATATTTATTTATTTATTTGAGAAACTTTTGAAATGATTTTTAATTTGTGTTCCTGTCGTCCGTCGAATTTGGTCGAATGAATCTCTCAATGATAGTACGCACAAATGACTGGCTAAGCTACTAGTACAGTGCTAAGCAACGGCTACCGTTCTACTAGTAGTTTGTCGTTATTTGCGACATCATTCTTCTTAGATTTTCAAGTCAGCGATGACGAGGCAGACGTATTCAAAGATTTGTTTATTTATTGGCGAAGCTTTGCGGTTCGCGTGTATGTCGTACTTCTGTGATAGTAAAAAACGGTATGTTTCATATTTTTTGATAAATTATTTCAAATTCTATCAAAATACAGAAGCTGCGTATATTTAGCATTAAAAAGGAATCTCTTAATTTCATATTTAATATTTTTTGCCTTTTTCACTCGAGTATTTAGATGACGTGTTTGATTTGTATCATTTGCAGCCGTCTATTTCACATCGCAAATAACAAAGTAGCCGTTAATCGCCTGTTCAGAAAAAAAATTAAATTCCGGAAATTTAGAATGCAATTTTTTAATGTGTATATGCACAAGTGCTAGTAGCAGCTAGGTTAATTAATGACCCTTGTGCTCGCGGCAGTAAATGACAGAATCAATCTCGTCGATTTCATTCGACTTTGGTTGGCGTCGCTAACAAAAAATTTTATCGACAGCGATCTTGCTCTCATACTATCCACTCTGCTCTATTATATTAAATTAATAAATTAAACTCGTATCCAAAATGCAATCCTCCATCGCATCTACCGCATCCAAGGTAGCCACTCGGTAAGGAATTTACTTTTTGATTCTGTCGTTTTCTGGGAACTGTATTTATTTTGTCATGTCGTCGTTGGTTTTCCTCCCTCACAATCATCCTTTTTGTTTGATTCGTTTTGTTTTCGAAAAATACTTACTTAACTTAAAACAGTGCTTACTCTTCATCAGCTCGTGTTGAGGCCCGTAAATTTTTTGTTGGCGGTAACTGGAAATGTAATGGTACAGTAGGACAAAGCAAGGATCTTGTATCTATGCTTAATCAATCTACTTTGTCGACCGATACCGAAGTTGTTGTTTGTCCGTCGCAGATCCATGCTCAAAGCGTACACGAAAATCTTCGTGGTGATATTTCTGTTGGTGCACAAGATGTATGGACACAGGGTAATGGTGCCTTCACTGGTGAAACCAGTGCTGAGATGTTGACTGATATGGGTATTAAGTGGACACTTGTCGGTCATTCCGAACGTCGTGGAAAGGGTGAACAGAATCCTGAAGTTGCTGCCAAAGCAAAATACGCACTTGACAAGGGACTTTCTGTCATCGCATGCTGTGGAGAACCATTAGAAAATCGTGAGGCAGGAACAACCAACGACTACGTTTTCCCTCAAATCGCGGCCTATGCCGAACAATTCGACAAGGCTGACTGGGCCAAGGTTGTTATTGCGTACGAACCTATCTGGGCAATTGGAACTGGTCTTACCGCAACACCTGAACAAGCTCAAGAAACGCATGCTGCCATCCGTCAGTACATTGCAGAAACCGTCGGAGCCGACGTTGCTGCCGATGTTCGTATTCTTTACGGTGGATCAGCAAATGCTAAGACTGCACCTGGTCTTTCTGCCAAAGAAGATATTGATGGATTCTTGGTCGGTGGAGCTTCTCTTAAACCTGAATTTGCTGACATTGTTAACTGTCAAGGAACATTAAACAGTTTGAAACCTGTCAATATTGGTATCAACGGTTTCGGTCGTATCGGACGGTAAGTTTTTTTTATACGTTCCTTTTCAACTTACTCCAGACTGGATTTTTATTTTAATTGACAAACAAAATAATATTCTCATCCCTCTTTCTCTTTTTTCCTGCCAGTCTCGTCATGCGTGCTGCACAAGACGATCCTATGGTCAACATCGTCGGTGTTAACGATCCTTTTATTGGTACCAAATACATGGAATACATGTTCAAACATGATACCACCCACGGAACATACTCCGGTTCTGTCAACTGTATCGACGAATCTCACATTGAGATTGACGGAAAGACAATCAAGGTCTTTGAAGAAATGGACCCATCCAAAATTGCATGGGGTGATGCTGGTGTTGACTATGTTGTTGAATCTACTGGTGCTTTCACAACAACTGAATCTGCTTCTGCTCACATGAAGGGTGGAGCTAAGAAGGTTGTCATCTCTGCTCCTTCCCCTGATGCTCCTATGTTTGTCATGGGTGTTAATCAAGAAAAGTATGAATCATCCATGGATGTTGTCTCAAATGCTTCATGTACAACAAATTGTTTGGCACCACTTGCCAAAGTTATCAATGATGAATTTGGTTTGAAGGAAGGTCTTATGACCACTATCCATGCTGTCACTGCCACACAACAAACTGTTGATGGTCCATCCAAGAAGGACTGGAGAGGAGGACGTGCTGGATGCTACAATATCATTCCTTCTGGAACAGGAGCTGCCAAAGCTGTTGGTAAAGTCCTTCCTGAATTGAATGGAAAATTGACTGGTATGTCATTCCGAGTTCCTACCATCAATGTTTCTGTTGTTGACTTGACAGCTCGTTTAGAGAGAGGTGCATCTTACGAGACTGTATGTGCTGCTATCAAGGATGCATCAGAAGGTTCAATGAAGGGTATCTTAGGATACCAAAACACTGATATTGTTTCATCTGATTTCATTTCTGATACTCATTCTTCTGTCTTTGATGAAAAGGCTGGAATTGCTTTGACTGATGACTTTGTGAAGCTTGTGTCTTGGTATGACAACGAATGTGGTTACTCTAACCGTGTATTGGATTTGATCAAACACATGGATGTTACCAAATAAATATCTTATAAACCTACAAGAAATGTAAAACTATTACTTAACTAAAATTTTAAAATAACAGGACCTACTTTCTATATTGAATGAGATTTAGTTCGTTCGTCTTAGAGGAGTACGTATGACTAGCAAGTGATTCATTCCACTGTCTAGCTTGGTGTACGTTTCCTATCTTCTCATTCTTTGTTGAAACTGAACCTTTTCGTAGCTGAAGACTCTCTTACTCTTGCTGTACTTTGCCCTGAATACAATTTATAGTAGTCTTTCATGCTTTCATTGATATATTATACGTGACTGGATTTGATCACGGGTATAAGTACATCGGTTCGTCTTAAAAGAATAACCACTCAAATCAATCCCATAGAATTCCTGTACGTACAAAAGCACCGTGAGTGTGATTCGTAAAGTCGTTGTCTTTCTTTGTTGTTTTGTTTGTTTGTTTCATTGTGATCATACCAGACGCAAAACTACCTACAATTTATTCTTCGGCCATTGTGTAGTGTATTCCAACTCTACTACTATAAAGCAGAAGCAAGAGGCTTACACGCAAGTAAGATGGGTAGCTCATCGTCAGAAGAAGCCGCCGAATTGGTTGCTACTATTCGTGGAGAGCATGTTGTAATGAAGAAATGGTTTAACGACAGTGACAGTCCCTCCGCCGAGGCATTACGGAATAAGTTTGGGTCGTATCCAGGTTTATGGAAAGAAGTCTTGAATTGGGCTGGATGGAAGGAAGCTCGTAAAACTTATCTAAGACATACCCAAGGAGCGTCATCTCCCGCAATAGTGAAACAAGAATCGAAAACTGATGAAGTAAAAGATGACGCCGCTCCTCGTAAGAAACGTTCTTCGCGTTGGGGTAACGCGGATAAGAACGACACACAGGATAATAGTGCAAACAAACGTCGGTCTCGATGGGGAAGAGATGAAACAAACACGACAACATCAACAAATGCTGCTCCAACGGGATCATCTATCCCCGGCCATTATGGACCATCTGGAGGAGGAGGCGGCGGTGGTGCAGCAATGCAACCAATTCCTGGCTTGGGACTTCCAGGCATGCCAACTAATTTGACACCCCAGCAGCAACAAGAAATGAGGACCTTACAAGGTCGATTACGAGAAACAAACCAGAAACTAGACGGTCTTGAAATTGAAGCCATTCGGGTGGACTCCTTACCTAGAGGTCATCGAGAAAGATCGCCTTCTCCACCACCAGGTAAGTACATCCTTTTGAAATTGTAACAGTTGAGAGACGTATTTGATTTTTCCCAACTAACTTTTGAATTTTTTTAATATTCTTGTTTCATTTTTCTGTTTTGCATCTGATTAATTCATGATGTACTCATCACAAACACACTTAGTGTACGGTGCGGATGGTAAACGTAAAAATACTAGGGCCGTTCGCTGGCGTCAACGATACACAGCAGAACGTCACGACGTCCTTGAAAAACTCATGAGTATGAATCCAGCCACACGTCAATCAGGACTATTTAAACGCAAACGAAGCAATAAAATACGAATTCCTGTCGAGTTACATCCACAATACAACTTTATTGGATTAATCATCGGACCGCGTGGAAAGACACAAAAAGAATTAGAGTCCAAAACGGGATGCAAGATCGCGATCCGCGGGCGCGGTTCGGTTAAGCAAGGAGCAAGAGGACGACGAGATGGCAAGGTCATGGATAGCGACGATGAACCCCTTCATGTTGTTGTTACTGGGGATGACCAACGATCGGTCGATGCAGCGACGGATATGATTAATCAAATGTTGGTAGTTATCGATGATGAAAAGAATGTTCACAAGCAACTGCAACTCCGAGAATTGGCACTTTTGAATGGTACATTGAAAGACGATGAGTATTGTCAAATCTGTGGTGAAAAGGGTCACAGATCCTTTGAATGTCCTAAACGATTCAGCATGAACAAGAAAAATACTGTTCAAATTAAGTGCGCAATTTGTGGCGATACGAGTCACCCGACTAGGGATTGTACACAAAAACCTGCTGAAAGACCGGCGAATACAAAAGAAATGGATTCGGATTACATGTCATTCATGGCAGAACTAGACGGGAAAAAGGTGGAGAAAGCCACTTCACAAGCTCCTCCTGGGGCACCAACACTACCAAGTCGTGGTGTAGGGAGTCTCCCTCCTCCACCAGCGAATCGTCCCAACCTTCCTCCTCCCCCGCCAAGTACTGTTGGAGTTCCACCCCGCACGAATCTTCCTATTCCATCTGGAATTCCTCCGCCACCGCCGCCACCAAATGTTGGGACTACTGGATTGCCCCCACCTCCTCCAAATGTTGTTGGTGGTGCTCTTTTGCCACCACCACCTCCATCTGGTATCTCTGGAGTTCCTCCCCCAATGCCACCGCCACCGGGTAACACCAATCACCAATATGGAAATTCAAATCACTATCAACAACAACAGCCAAATCAGCAGTACGGCAATCCCAATCACGGTGGCCCACGACATGATGGTGGTGGTAGCGGTAATTACTATGGAGGTCATGGAGGTCATGAAGGTCATGGGCAACAGTCAAATCAGCAGCAGCAGCAGTATTCGATGCACAATCAACAGCAGCAACAGCCAAATCAACAAAAGCAGCAACCACCAAATCAGCAGCAACAGCCAAATCAGCCACAGCAACCCCAAACCTGGGACTATACCGCATATTACGGGCAAGGAAATGGTAATGGTAATGGTGCAGCAGGTGGAGCAGGTGGTTTCAATTGGTGGGAAAATTAAAAAAAGACTACAAGTACATCATTTTTTCGATGCGAGTAAATCAAATCTTAAGGTAATACTACTTTCTTAATTAGTTGTTAGATTCATTTAATATTCAATGTCCAATCAATTAATATAATGAATCGTGGTTTTATTTTGGCATGTACTGTATACGTAGATATAGGACCTATATTTATATAGTCCTGCAAATATATTGTTACATCATGTCAGTTAAAAAGCTGGTGGGACTTATCTGAGGAAAGCTCTCTTTGCCAATTAGTGTAGCAGCTATCCATCCGTTTTCATTTTTTGCCACGCATCTATCCGTTCATACATACATTATTGTTTACCGTAGAGTAGATAAGTTACTCTAGTAGGTTTATTATTAAATTAATAATAATGAGCGATGCGCTGTACTTTTTTCAATATGATTCATGTCGCGCATGATAAAAAAAGCGTTCCGGCATTTTCGCTCTACGGTCGTCGATGTTCATTCATTTTCTCATTCACAAATTCATTTTTGCTTCGTCTCAACGGTATTTTCTGCTCTATTTTATTCGGTCACTACTGCACACTTTCCTTCCACAAATAAATAATCATTCGCAAAAGATTTTTATAATAATAATAATTTACTAAATCAAAACCAAACTCCTTAAAACAATATGTTGTCAAAAATTGCTCCAATCGTTGCACGAAGTGCTGCACGCTCCACAGCCGTCAGAGGATTCGCTACCGCCGGTGAGACGCTTACTGCCGGTGATGCTGCAAAGTTGAGTGGATACAGTAACATCGAGTATCGAATCAACGAAGGTGCTATGGTTATTGATGCCGTACAACAATTTGCAGCCCACAACATTGGTTGTCTTGTGACTGTAAATGATGCTGGTAAGTTTAGGCTACCGGCACCTAACTACTCCTATGTGGTCTCTTTATTATGATATGCAATGCGTTATGTTGAAACATTATTGTATCATACGTACGGGTTGTGCTGATATTGGATTATTCACTAAGATAACCGATATAATAATTACTATTATTTATTTTGTTGTTGTTACTGTTGGTTATTGAACGATTCGTGCTGGTATTTTTACTTTCATCGTAATTATACTTAAATATTTTTTGTGTCATAATAAATACTTACTTGTGTTTTTGGTTTTGTTTTTAATATTATTATTATCATATTTATTATAATAGGTGATTTGACTGGAATTATTAGTGAACGTGATTACATTTCAAAAATTGCATTACTTGGTCGTACCTCAAAGGATACAATGGTGAAGGAAATTGCCACTCAAAGCAGTAAGCTAGTTACAGTCAAACCAGATGATACGGTCCAAGCTTGTATGGAAAAAATGCTTGCATCTGATATTCGTCATCTTCCTCTCGTGGACAATGGTGAATTGAAAGGTATGTTATCCATCAAAGATTTAGTCAAGACAACCATTAAGGAAAAGGAAGACGCTATCAAGGTTCTCAGTGACTTTGCCTTAGGTAAGGGAGGACACTTCGGATCTGAATAGACGTATCATATACTCAATATTCAAAAACAGCCCTAAAAAAATAGGGTTGATATTCGATACATAAATTTAAAACAAACAAAAAATAATAGAGGTTGCTCTAGGATGTAATTTCTCTCATACAAATGTGTTCAATATCCAATGATGCATGTCTACCAGTAGATTTCTAAAAGTTGTTGTAACAAAAAGAAAAAATCGTTTATTTTTATTTTCGTTTTATAAGATAATCGATTGAACGATTTCGGACTTCATTATGTCATGTACAATGCATAGTGTTTTTGCTTTAGAACAGATGTATAGTACAGACATTAAATTGGGGATGATACTTGCCAACGCAAATACGAATATTATTGCTCGAAAATTGCACAAAGACAAAAACTACTTCTCAGAAAGCCAGCCTAGTTCGGTTGTGATTGAAGAAAAAGTATCATGCATTTTGAGTTTGTCCACTTTCGTAAGAGTCCCATACCTTTCGTCCTTTAAATCCATCAGTAGGTCGACCGCCTTTTCTCCTTTGCCACAGATACGAAAATGTTCAGCCCGTGAAAGAGTTTCATCTACGAATGACATCTTCTCTGTACTATTTTTCTTTTCATTTTCTTTGTTTTCTGCGCTTGTTCTCCTCGAAAGCACAGCTTGAGACCGACCCATAATCTTTGGTTGAGTCTTCTTAGTAATCCACTTTGCTTCTGTTGGTGGACTACTGAACGGGTGTTTTGAGGGCGAAGTGATCGTCTGAACATCGAGATAAAAATCCTCTGGCAGGGAATAAACAATATCGTGGGAGCTTTGTCCAACTACTCCTTGAAGAGAAGTACACGAATGTTCTGGATTTGCATTCTTGTTATACGCAAAACCTCGCCTTTTTAACTTGTCCAAGAATTCGCATTCTCCTTCCTCTCCAAGGACAAATACTCTCCTTCTTTGTAGCTCCTCTTTCGTGAAATACTTGGCAGTCTGATTCCCGGTATTCGTAAGTAGGGTTCTCCGTAAACCATCTGTAAAAGAACCACGAAAACCCGACACCGTGTTAGTGCAATGTGGTAAATTTTTTGAATCAATATTATTCTATAAAACTCACCTTTATGTATTTGTTTCTCGTATCGTTTCTCTTCCACAGTCCCTGCGGTAATAAGACGAAAGACCTGTACTGCTTTTCGTTGACCGATTCGGTAACAACGATCAACTGCTTGGGCGTCCTCGGCTGGATTCCAAGAAGGATCGTATACAATGCAAGTGTCTGCTCCTGTCAGTGTCAGTCCCTGACCTCCGGCTTTCGTAGAAATCAACATGATATCTATGTCGGACGCTTCTTCGTTGAATTGATCGACTCGGATCTGTCTATCCTTTTCCTTAGTCTTACCATCAATTCGTTGAAGCTTAAATTTTTGTTTGAGCACCCGCTCAATGATATCTAGTACTTTTGTGGACTGAGAGAAGATTAAAATTCGACGACCTTTTCCGATCAACCTATCAACAAGGTCAGACAGTACTTTGAGCTTTGCGGATGCTTCTAATAATTCGTCTATATCATGTTCATCGAAACATTCAATTGAGTCTACGGACTCCTCTTCCACGAGTAAGGGATGACCACATAGCTTCTGAAGCCAGGTGATAGCAAACAATGGTGAAGTAACAACACCTTTAAAATAATCAGAAACATTTTCCGACTGAGCGTATTCGGAATACCTTTTTCTTTGTAAAGACGATAGATTTGTCCAGAGTACGTATTCCTTTTTAGGAGGAAGTTATCTGAGAGATATTCACTCTTCGTACGCTGAAGAAAGTATGGATGAATCAGTCTTCGCAGTTCTTGCATTGCTTTTTCTCCACTTTTAACTACGAAATCTTCGGCATCTGCGCTTCTCGCAGCCTCAATCGGTCGACCAAAATTCGTCTGAAATTCTTTGTATGGTCCAAGAATCTTACCGGATGTTGCGAAGGTGAAAAGTGAATGGAGCTCATTTAAATTGTTCATGATCGGAGTACCTTAAAATGAAAGATATAAAGTTAGAATAGTAAGTGAGTATATTACACGGCTTGATGTATGAATCTAATACCGTCATGACTCCGCTTTCCTACTTTACCTGTTAAAATTAACCGACGAGTCCTTGCACTGTGTGCAATTACTTTCATATTTGTACTAATGATTGTGTTTGGATTCTTTAATAGTGTAGAACGAGACGGTGAACACAGACATGGGTTAGTATAATGGTACTGAAAGTCTGATAATCCATGTCGTTTCAAACGTTCCACTGCTGGAAGACTATCCTTCGAAAAGTTTCCCGTGATCGATACTCAATTTACAGCAACAAACAGAAAGAAAAACTTCATATTATATTGCATATTATAAATCAAGTGAACTCACCTTTATCTTGTGCTAAGAATCCAAAATAAGTACAACGAAATTTCGTTAGTCAATATTATACTGAATAAAAACAACGATCTTTATATTTCCTCGTGATATTAAATACTTACCGCTTCGTCTAAAACAACATAATCCCAGACTCCGCTTCCAGCTACACGTTGTGTAAAGTGATCAGGATTATTTGAAACCAAACCAAAAGTTGTTATTATTAGTTGTGGGATTTGTGCTTCTAATGCCTGATGTAATTTCTTTTTTCGTTTTTGTATTGAAACATCTGAAGCGATCACTTCGATATTGATTTTAAGATTAATGCAATTCCGTAGTATCTTTATAGCTTCATTGGCCCAATTCCGCAAGACGGAGACGGGTGCAACAATAAGAACTTTTTGAATAGTCTTAGCCTTCATGAGACCACCTAGTAATGACAACGTCATATACGTTTTCCCCATACCCATATCATCGGCAAGAACACCTCCTATCTTGCCCACGTATAATCCAGCCATCCATGCCACTCCCTCCTTTTGAAAGTCGTATAATTTATCGAATAGATCAGAAGGAATAGAAAAGGCGGGCATCTTGTCATTTCCACCGATGGTATACTCTTTCGATTTTTATTGAATGACCACAGGAAGTTCTTCTTCTTTGAACTCTTTTTGGGTGCTATAAGAGGACATTCGTCATCTGAGCTTGAAGAAGAGGAGGACGAGGACGAGGAGGACGACAATGACGAATCAGAACTATATGTCCTTTTCACGAGAGAAGATGCATATTTTTTTGGCGTGGGCTTATTATTTCTGCCATACAAAGTATTTGATTTCGCTTTCTTGATTAGATCGTTCGACTTGATCATAGAAGAATTAGCATTTGGGTAGGAAGAAGAAGAAGAACCAACACCAGTAAAGTTGCCGCTCTTCTTTATTGATCTGATCGGCTTAATTGGTGATGTTTTCCTTCCGTCCTTTCTTAATGAGCACACAGTAGAATCGCTTCCATCACTCTCGTCATCAGACGACGACCACGAAAGGTCCTCAAGTTGTCGGTTTTTTCCTCCTGGTGGTGGTTTTCTTCTATACTGTTTTCCAATCTCTCGTACAGTAGACGACGAGATTTTCCTATCATTGGGATCGAAAGAATCAACATCAACATCATCATCATCTATATCATTTTTGTTGTCATCATCGTCGCTATCATCATCGATATCGCTGCCATCATCATCATCATCATCATCATCGTTCAGCTTCACTTTGTTCATGGACTTAGACAACTTATCAACATTATCATCATCACCGAGCTGACTTTGTTCTGAATTGAGTATTTTCACTGGACTGCTTGCCGTTTCATTACAATCGTAATCCTCGAATTCATCAGAATCGGAATCTGAATCCGATTCTATAATGTAACGGCGATTCGTTCCTTTCATTTTATTAGAGTCGTCACCTTTGATGATTCCTACTAAGGAAAAAGCTCTTTCTTTCTATTCTTTTGTTGTTTTGTTTGCTTTTTGTTTGTTCATTATTTGTAATAATGTTTTCTGTCAAATAAATCATGCAGGATGCAGGTTCAGTCAATGAAGCTAACACAAAAAATTCAAAAAGAGGATGCCGTCACGACAGCGCCTGTTCGTGACCGAAAAAGCTCAGAGCACCCAAAATTCGTCCCCTTTTTCATACTACTAACTACTGTTATTAATAGTCAGTGTATTACCTGGTAGAACTAGTTTCATCTTTCTTCTTTGAATACAATCAACTGGCCGTATTCAACATCATCATCATCATCATCATCATCAGTAGTGTATCTTTGAGCTTTTAGTTGGTGTAATTTTTTACCAACATGCATGCACATGAATAGAACATGCATGTGTTGCAGAGAGAGAGAGAGAGAGTGAAGAGAAATAGAGAGAGAGAAAGATTTTATTACAGATCTTATTTTTTCCAAGGAATCTATCTTTGTTGCAATTTACAGCCTGTAGCTGACTGACACAATTTCTCTGTAAATATAGCACTATGGAGTCAATCAATTTATACACATACTTATGAGCAACAAAGATGTTAATACAATAGCAGAGTAGCACCTACCTACGCTACCTCACCTCACAACAACAATAAACTGCAAGGTCAACACTGTGCTATATCAATCATTAAAGAATGATTGCATACTATTTCCTGGAGATGTGACTCTCTCTTTAAGCATTGTAAAGTAAGACTGCATTACATTGCTAGTAATTACTATTGTCTCTGCAGCATAAAATAGTACATATTTAATAATTGCTACAGTATTTATCTTCAGTATTAATTTATTTTTTATTTTATAACAATGAAGATGCATTCAATCATTACTGATACAAGCAAGCTGTAGTATTGGTTGCCATTTCAATAACAATTAATAGAAATAAGTATAAAATATTCTAGGAAGACACCACACTAGATATTATAATACTATATTAAATTTCCTAATAGTTAATGAATAATATTCAAAGTTTTAAAGAAGGCCTCTTAATTCATTTGTCAAACCACACCACTTTTAAATGTGACGAAAGAGTATCATCTTGTAAACTAGGTCTACACCTGTAGACAAAAGAGCTTTTATTTAATTCAGGAAAAGGTACTAGTAAGGAATACGTTTCTTATCACCCTCTAATCGATCCGTCTTATTTGATCCTCCAATGGTGTAGCGAGATTTAAGCTTCTCATCTGGATTTATCATGCAAAGCTTGAGAGTTGCGTATCGATTGGACAAGACCCTACGGATGACACTGTGATCTCCTCGTGTTACATGATGGCGATCATCCTTCTTATGGTAGCTGCTGATCCATAATACTTCGAGCTTGGAGCAGACATCCGTGCTATCAAGGGCCTTCCAGCTAGCTTCACGAAATAACATGGCAGCCTCTTCTACGAATAACCAGGACAGGTCAGCACATGACAAAAGGATCGATTCGATTCCTTTGTCACTGGCTTGTGTGGAATTGTTCTTGTCACCAGTATATTTGTTCTTGTCACAAGTATATTTTTGTGTCATGGATAACATAACCCCTTTGAGTTTCTTACATTTTGCCAATGCGAATAAAATTTCATTGGTCAGTACACTTTCAGTGAAAGAAAAACACTGAAGATTTTCTCTGCAGATATCTATAGCATCAACGATAACATTGGGATTCACCTTCCTTTGGCTTGTCCCTCCGACTCCCCCCGCTTGGTATCCGTTAATGAATATACATTCGGTACGTGGTGTGACAGCCTTCAGCAGATTCTCAGCTGTTAAGAAGCATTCTCCGCTACTAGGACAAATAAGATCCAAATGACAAGCATCCACTATGGTAGGATCATCGGCATGGTCATTCAGATCGGTCTCTGGTAGGAACACAACGCATTTGTTGAGAATACTGGCCTTTTTAAAGCTAGTGTATTGTGCGCCATCACCGTCAATGCACAGTCCTCTCATAGCGTAATTGCGGTCAGATAAACGCTGGAGCAGATAGTAATACGAATTAATTGGTTTGCATGTACCTGAATTTCCATATTCTCTCGGTAGATGCTGTTTGCCCCCAGCAACGCGGCACGGGTTTCGAAGGAAAATATTCTCATCGATCACGGCGACGTTAGTGATGGGGCCAGTGACTGTTCCAAATCTTCGTTCCGTAGTCCTCGGTTCTTTCTTTTTTTCTTTTTCTTCGGCTCTTCGGCGAGATAACTCTTGACCTCGTTGCTATCCAGCTCCTCTCGTCTCCGTCCTCATATTGTACTTGGTAGAATTTAGACTTGGTATCGTAAGAAATGACTTCCCCTTTGTATGGCTCCCCATCAAAGGGTTTAATTATCTTCGTTCCAATTGCATACAATGAAAGTTTGGCCTTCTTTTTAGGTGGTGGGTCCGCCTTGGCAATTCTCATTTCCTTTGCCTTTGCCTTGTCTATCGCGCTAATATCCTCGATGAAAATAGAAACATCCTCATCCTCATCTAGATCTGGATCGACGCACCCAGCTGAATGGTAGGGCGGAGAATCATCTTTATACAAATCGTCAGCCCAGCCAACAAACTGACATGTCGCTTTTCGCTGAACTTTAGCAGCCTGGATTGCATCCGCCTCAGTACTGTACGAGCCAATGGTGCGACGAGTAGTACATGCTTCTATATATTCGTCGTCGAGGATCTCTCCGGAGTGACGTCCGCGCCCTGATGGAAATGATTCGACAATCAATCGTAACTGGCCTTAATAGCCTTGCCTTTGCTATTCATGGTCGTATGAATTGGAGTTGATAGCGTTTTTTGCGACGAAAGAGATGATGGTCGTGGACTAATTGGTGCTGGGTGTGAGATATAAGAATGATACCAACTTTACTTCTTACATACCGTGTATATGAATGTTTATGTTGTACAACTGTACGGTAACGGTGGCCCCTACTGTACCGTCGCTTCAGACATAGCGCGCCACAGTGCAACAAAGAAAATGCGTATCCTACCGTCTTGCCGTCTTCCCGCATTTTTATTCAATAACGTAGATAATAGTATAGTACCGGTAAGGAAATAAATAATGCATGGAATAGTAATTCACACCCCGACCAATCAAAACGACATTAATCTATAAATATATATATATATATATATATATACATATATATATATATCCTAGGATAGGTCCTATATAGTCCTATACATATATGTACATAGTCCTATATATATATAGGAGGGAACTTCGGGGGAACGGGAATTTTGTCAAGCGAAACAGGAATTTTGCGTTTTTACCAAAACGCAAAAATAAAATTCTTACACGAAGATTGCGCTGTAATAATTCCTCACGATAGCGCGTGCGAATCATTTTGGTGAAGAACACGTGAATTCGCTCGCGCAAATTTGCGTTTTGGAAAAACGCAAAATTCCTGTTTCTCTTAACAAAATTCCCGTTCCCCCCGAAGTTCCCTCCTATATATATGTATATATATGCAATAAATATATGCATTGATATGTTTCATTTATTAGTTTCTGTTATATTTGATTTGCCGCCTACCTTATGTTGCACCTCACAAAATAATGTCAGACCAAAAAAATTGGTTATTTTCTACTTTTTTCATCCTTGTTCATCTCACCGCAGAATACCCCTCTGTGGATGTAACAGTGGGTGGAACAAAAATCAGCCATATGCAACATACCATTGTTTCTCATGCTTTGTCCTCCAATCTATGCTAAAATATTGTATGCATAATATGTGTGTGTGTTTGAGTGAAGTGTGTACTACTACTTCAACAGTTATTGTTGACTGTAGTAGTAGTAGTAGTTGTTGTTGTTGTTGTTGTAGTATATATTATCATCAAGTAAAGATATGGACATTGAAGTATTATAAATAATATAATGTATGCTGATCAAAAAGAGTAGAGTGTATTTGTATGAGCTAAAATGGTGAACAGATTAATGGCTACTTTGATTGATACATAACATAACATAACATAACATAACATAATATAACATAATATAACATAACCTGACCCAACCCACCCACCACAACACACAAAAAGTTTAGAAAAATTCCCATTCTAAATAATTTGTATGATTAAACTGTGATGAATCTTGCTAGCTACCGTAGCTAGCTGCAATATGCTAATCCATTGCCAAAATGCAAAGCTGAAACTCTCTCTCTAATAGAGTACAGTGTATTATTACTACTTGTACTGAATTATTCGCATATTCCCTGAAGTGTATACTTCCAGATAAATGTAAAAGGAACACACACATACACACACACACGCACAAAGCTACAATTTATAATGGTGAAAACAAGCTAGCTAGTGATAATGATAATGCAATATCAGCAAACAAAAAATGTTCTTGGAAATCCAATATTCACAAGCTGTTCTGGTTATTGTTGTCCTTCTCTCGTTCCTCCTTGGTGGTACGGCACGTCGTAAAATATTTTACTTTGTTTATCGTTATCATTTAATAATTTTATGTGATATATTAGTATAAATAATGCGAGTTTTTTAAGTTTGTCCACTATACTAGTATAACAGATAAAGCCTTGTCGTTCAGTCCCTCGTGTGTATGCATGCATGCGGTGGTATGTATCTTTGGTGAAATATAAAATAATGACTCTTAACTTGATCTATATTCTTTTTTTTTTACTTTTCGGAAACTTCTTCGAAGTTACCTTCTACAAGGTCAGGAACATCATCGTCGTCATCATCGTCATCAGCGGCAGCGGCGGGGGCAGCAGCACCTGCAGCACCGGCGGCAGCCATGCTTTGAAGTTGAGATAGGTTATCCATACCCAGTTGCGAAACAATGGACGGTAGAAGATCTTGCAATGGTTTCGTGTCGGATGGACCAGAAATGACATACGTATTGGCAGCAATTGCAGCTTGGACCTTAGGATTAACGAAATGAATGACATTTCCATCCTCCTTGAAAAGATTGACTTCTTCAATTCCTGGAATGTTAGTAGCACCAAGTTTCTTGAGTGTTGTACCTAGCTTAGCATCTGATTGAGCAGCACCCTTTTGAGCGACCTTTTTCTTTCTACGAACGGTTCCCTTTCCTCCAGTAGATGCCGTGGCTCCACCGAATCGTTTGGCGATCATTTTCGCTCGGGCTGCTGCCATTGCATCTGCTTCTGCCATATTGTATTATTAAGTTTTAAAATTATTTAAATATTAATACAGTGGTAACGATTGGTGAAGCTACATACAAGTTGTTTTATATCATAAAAATGCAATACAACAACGTGGACGATAATAACGTTCGTAGTGTTCAGAGATAGACACAAAAAAAAAATGGGAGAGATGAAGTGAGAAAAATATACAGTATTCCATCATTGGATGATAAAGAAATCGATTCAATAAACAAAAAACAGCATGCACGTCTAGAAGTTGTGGTGGGCAATTTTCTTTCATTTATTGTCGTTGATTGGGAAAGGTGATCGTCCTAGTTCGATTCAATTCATAGAATCCCGTACTACTAGCTAGTATCGGAAGCACTTCAGATGAGTGAAATACACAGTAATCACGAGGAAATGTTCCTTTTCCTCTCCTCAACTTTGATCATCCCCAACAATCAATCCAATAGTAAAGACCCTTCCTTGCTGTTCATCTATTATATACTTTTGCCTTCCTTCTTTCGGCATCAATTTAGTCCTGTCTTGTCTCACCTTCTACTGTTCTTTTTCTTTCGTGTGGGAATGTTGTTACAACTACTTGTTATCATGGTCCAGCTAGCTACCGTAGCTAGCGCTGGTCGCAATCAAACGCGTCTTCCAAAGGCAAATCGTGCGGTAAACGCGAACTTTCTCGTGTTGCTTAGTTGGGAGGCGCAAGTCCATTGAATTTCGCGGGTGCATTGTACAGCATTACATCTCTCGTGGAGCTTTTGCGGTTCTGAGAGGTCAGTAGTTTTGGTCTGGCCGCCTACTGCTGTGGGTAGAAACTGTATTCCCCCCTTTTTCTAATCAAATGCATGTCATATCCCCTCCCCATCAGTGGCCAAAATTGTATCTGTGGAGATTTCGCACAACGGAGCATAATTTCTGGGAGCTATGTTCGAACTTGTTTAAACAATTTTATGTTAACCGATATCTTCAAATCTCTCATAATGACATGACAAGAACGACAACAGAAAACAATTATTAGTAGCTTGTACTGTATCGATTCCAGACAATAACCACCATACCTTCAATACGGGGCCGAAGCAAGATCGAAACCAGAATCTTCAACACACATCTCTATAAGAAATCATACACATTAGCGACTATTTTTTCCAGTATGAGTACTACTCCCAACACAACAACAGAAGATGATGATGATCAGAAAAAGAAGGATACACTTATACCCGGCGATAATTGTTCTGAGGAGGAGGAAGAAGATGGAGGAGGAGGAAGAAGAAGAAATCGATGACGAACAACTTGAAGAATACAAAGAAATGGTGAACGATCTCGGGACTTTCCCTGTACGTGTACATCAATCAGATAAAGATTTGATAATAACCTGGAGGAAATGAAATAATTAATTTTAACTTGCGAACTTGTATTTCTCTCTCTCTCATTCAAATTTCATCCATCCTAATTATTTGCTTTGTTTGTTTGTTTGTTCCTATGCTTTATTCTGAATTTCCAACTGACTTCACTCATATTTTTAAAGGATAAAGTAAAGATCAATAGTCTTTCAATGGTGGCAGAAGATCACGCAGAATCATCGAGGAATGCAGCAGCTATTTACAATATAATTCGTAAATCACTTGTTTCGGACAATGTTCATTGCGATCGAAAATTACCTTTAGTTTATGTTGTAGATTCTATTCTGAAAAATGTAAAGGGTCAGTTTATACCCATTGTTGAAAAGGACGCCTCGGATTGGCTTCCTGTGGTGTATCAAGCCTTACCGACAGATAAACGTGCGAAACTTGAAAAGGTTTGGAAACTTTGGAAGAATACATTTGAGAAAGAAAAGTGGGAAGAAATGGGAAAATGCTTCTCTGAGATAGCTTCATCGACGGTGAATAATGGAAACGGCAGCGAGATTATAGTGGTTGATTCCGACTTAGAAAATGCAGGACTGAGCCTTGGGGTACGTCAATTATTTCATATTATTGTTTGCTTTAGTAGTAATTCAATTATTGATATAATAATTATTCCTTATACACATGATATTTACTATATACAAAAAATCTGTCCCCAATATGGCTTGTATTGAATTTCCATTTGGTTTGTGTGCTTCCATCATTCTCACTCAATGATACTGCACAATTTTTTCCATTTTTTTTCTCACAGAAGGATGGAAGACTCGCGTTGATCCCAGCCCTACGCGATACAATGCAAATAATACTAGACGAAATGCAACAAGAAGAAAGCGAAATGGAAAAGGTCTCGTTAGAACGATTAGCAGTTATCAATGTTAACTTGTTGATACAAATAAAGGAAATGGCAGAAAGCTCGTTGAAAGCCAATTCTTCTGGCGGAGCCAATGCATTGTCATCATCTTCATCAAAACCAACGGATGGAGGAATAGGTGATGAGCTTTCATTTTTTATTGAGACTAGAACTCCAGAAACATTACAGCGTAGTAGCAATTGGGAGAAAATAAGCATAAGCCAGAACATGAAAGACGCTCGCGATGTTATCGCATCCCTTCACCATTTGGTACGGGAATCTTCAAATATCGAAAATCGTTACACACAAACAGAAGCTATTGAAATGACTGGAGCGCTGGCTACAGCATCTGTGACTGCTAGTATCTTGACAAGCACCTTACAGCTAATTAAGGATGCATCAGATAACAAGAATAAAAAATCCAAAATGTCAAAAACGGGAAATGTCGGCCGAAATGGGATGTCTCGATCTTTAGTTCCGAATTTTTATGCAATCGACAAGTCACTTTTCACAAACGACGGGATCAAAGAATTGAACGAAGCAATTATTGAACTCCTGTATGGGGTTGGATTGCCCTTCATAAGTTCGGGTGATGGACGGAGGTTTGCAACTCAGCTAGAATTATCCAATCATCTAGATGCCTTGTTCAAAAAGGGGCAACTTGAAAAGAGTATGGCAACAACTCAGGAACGGGGATGGTACGACAACGATCCTATATGGAGCGGGGGAGACAAGACACAAAACGATGCTACCTCGACTGAACTTGACGACGGCGATGCAAGTGGACTACAAGCTGGGGACGATGATACTAGCCCCGACGAAATTACTATGCCGGCCGACGAATCACGAGATCGTTGTGTCATTTGTGGAATCAACTTCAAAATGTTTTTCGATAATGATGATGGTATTTACAAGTATAGCAACTGCCGAGAAATTGAAGTTTTGAATGATGAAGCAGCAGCCAAAGAATCAGATCATATGCTAGTCCATGTAACGTGTTGGAGAAATTTAGGATCTCCAGAACTGATGACCGCTGACCAAACATTACAATAGAATTTCTTTTTTTAAGAAAAATATTAAATAATTCTTTTCTATTTTCCTTTTGAAAAATTTGTACCAACTTGCATTTATAAATATTCCATTGAACCTTATATGCTTTTGATTGTGTGCTAAGTGTGCTTTTCTCAATACACTGGAGTTGTAGCAACTCTGATGAAGATAATTGATTTGATTTGATTTTAGAGCTGTCATAAACATTTAGCTAGTGAATCGAGTCGAGTCAGTCGATTTGAGTCACGAACATGAAGATCGAGTAAGACAATCAACAAGAAGAAACAAAATAAATTAAAATTTTCGCTTGAGTCTACAGTACAATATTTCCAAATCACATCACCTTATTTGTCTCAGATCTCAGAGTTTGATGTTGTTGACATCATCGAGAATAAATACACCAATATTTGTTTTCCTTGCTATTCCATACTACAATAACGATTGTAAAACGGTACAATGATGATGCAGACATTAACAAGAAGGCTTGTAAAACGCCAGCTGTTTTCACCAACTGCCGCACTCAGACGACAATTTAGCTTTAGCTTTGTTGGACCGAAGACGTTGCATGAAATTTTGAAGAAAGATTTGGTTGAAGATAAAACACGAACGGAGATATCTGATATGTGGTACACTTATCATGAGAGCAAGGTAATTTACACGACTAATACTGTACACTAAAAAAGAAAACGAAAATTAGATGATCGCAGCTCGATTTCTAACCAAATGTTATTTTATATTTTACTTTTTTTTCCATAAATAGGATAATGTTATAGGTCTTGTATTAGATAAGAAGGAAGGAGAGAATATCTTACCACGAGCCACATCCAATCCATTCTTTGTCCAACCAATCTTTCGTGATGATGGTCACTTCATGTTGGTGTCGCAATTTTTTGAACCTTCTCATTTTATCATGGCGTACTTGGAAGATTATAAGATGGATCCCTCAGCTGCTCAGCCGCTTTTGACTTTTTCGATTTTTGACGATTATGCCGAAGAAAAGAATTTAACTTTAGTTCGAGTAGACATATTAAATAATGGAATCGATGACGGCGAAGGCCTGAAAGTGGTAAGGTCGATGCTAGGTAACTACAAAGACGACGACGAATTTCTCACGGTTAGGGCCTTTAATAAACAACAAGATTCATTTGACATTGATGATTACATATCGCTGCAAAGTGCTAAGTGGAATAGTGGAGACGTTGAAGACATAGTTACAGAAAAAACAGTCGATGTGGAAAAGTAACTAAAAATCTTTTGAAATACAACAAACGAAAAAAGCAAAAAAAAAAAAAAAAAAAAAAAAAAAAAAAAAAAAAAAAAAAAAAAAAAAAAAAAAAAAAAAAAAAAGCGCAAATTCATTCATTTGGAGCTATTCCAGTACAATAGGATGTCTATAAACTGCACTACCGTAGAATTGTTTCATATCAACCTGTTAGCATATCTATCTCAGAAAACAAGATGAAGTTGATATAGCTGTGCCACTAGTCTATTAGATTAGAGATAAAAGCAAAATGTAAAGGGATATAGATTAGAACATGCCATATATTCAACATGCCAAGGTACAGCGTATCAATAATTTCCAATTTTGATGGAAGGACATCAGGATACAAGTTGGTGCACTTGCAAACGTTTTTGGTAGTATCTTATACATTATACTTCATGTCTGCTTGAACAAATCAAATTATTTCCTTGACAAAATCAGATATATATTTTGTATATAGTAGCTTGTTATTCATTATATATAGTAGATGTGGCTTGTTCAGCAATAGTTACATTTTTTCTGGATTACACTTACTACTACCCACTGCATCCAAGCACAAACTATTGTACAGTACTGTTGAATGTCAATTGTCATCTCATCAATTATTGATTTTGAATCCCCAACTACTTCAAGTACGCCTCTAAATCTGACTACTATATTTTGAATTTCCCCTCCCCCTCCCTCCAAATTCAAAATTACTACCATACTTATGCCGCACTGTACCCGTGTTGTAGCGTCTAACGAAACAAAACCGGAAATCATAAATTTTGAAACAACAACAACAACAACACAAACAAAGCGGGTCCGCTTTACGAATAAATACTACAATACAAGTACTTGCACCTTTTTGAGTGTCTTTATATTTGTTCCCAAAGTTATCAACAGTGTCATGGATTCCCTTATCATTCTCGAACCGAAGGGGGGACTTGTTGAGGAAGTAGAAGGATCAACACTACTGGATTCCCCAATAAAACCCACAACGGTGGGTTTAAAAATGATCGATGCACCGAACGGCGTCGCTAATGGTCTAGCATATCGAATTAATGGGTGCAATCTTGAACGTATTTTAGTAACAGAGGACGAAGATAGTGCTTCCAGTATCAAAGTGGTTGGCAGTTGTATTCTTTCGGGGGGTGCTGTCGGTGCTGTCCATTTAAAAGCTTCTCCGGATGGACGTTTGGTGGCCGTTGCTTGTATTGACGGATCACTGCAGTGTTACGACTCAACCGCCACCAGTATATCATTAAGATGGTCAATTTCTGATGCTCATTCTCATGTAACACCAAGTATTTCCAGTCCGGTGTCTGCCGATCGATCTCATGCGGCCTGTGGTTCGGGACCTATACTGGCGCTTGATTTTTCTTCATATGATTACAACCTTGTATTGGTAGACGCTACCAAGGGTATGGCTATTTATGATGCGGGTGTTGCCGATCCAATCAATCTAATTCCCTCCACACAACAACAAATGATTGAAAATATTTCGAGTGCTGCTTGGTGCGGATCAATTGCAACAAAAGAATGCGACGGAGCAGCAATTCCAATAGCCATTGGACGATTTGACGGTTCTATTGCTATTCTATCGTGCAACTCTAACTCGTACCCCGATGTACTGGAACCTATTTCCGAGCTCGGTTGCCCATCTGAAGAAGATGGGTCCGTCTGTACTCATTTGAACTGGACTTCGGACACCTTCGTAGCAGGTATTTGTCGGGTTTTCCCTCCCGAAGACGACGAAGATCCTGACGAAGACGACGAAGTTGACAATGCAGACCACGAGGCTTGCCTATATGTTACAACCATAGACGATTCACTCAATCGATGTGCCGACTGGATGGAACAAGGTGATGTCGTTCCCTTTTTTACAGTACCGAAATTTGGGCGACACGTCTTTTTCACCTCCTTTCTACCACACACAGGAGGTAAACTGATCGCTGTTGGAACTAATGTAGGTACCGATATTGGAGCAGTTTCTTCCAAAAATGATTCTGATGGTATCAATGACGTATGTTGGCAACCAGTGGAATTTCAAGAGGGAGCAACCGCCACGACACCTACCAACGAAGACGATGAATTCGCTTTTCCTCTCGGTATCTCTATTCTTCAACTGTCATCTTCGTCATTTCGACTTCTATTGGCAGCGACAGATGGTTCGTTATCTATATTCGAATACCAGCACATAAATGATCCAAAATACTTCTCTTCACCTGTATTAGGATCAACTGCGGATCTGCCAAGCGAGCCTCTTGTGACTACGACCAAGTCTCCATCAGCAACATCGAATAGTATATCTCCACCCCAAACACCGGAAACTGCCTCGTGGGTGGTAGTCGACGAAAACAAGGACGATGACCTTGAAAAAAGTGTAACCCCGGTGCTGACTACGACTATCGAGTCTACAAACGAAGTGGTGCAATCAGCAAACACAACGAACTCGGGCTTATTTGAATCTGGTTTCAAGCCCTCGAGCTTCGGGTCCGGAAATGTCAGTGGGTTGACATTTGGAAGTCCTAATAGCGGTGGCTCGTCGTTTGCCTCATTTGGAAGAAAGGTAGATGAAACGTCGGTGTTTGGTGCGGTTTCATCACTAAGTGCGACGGCTTCTCCGGTAACATCTACTCCTGTTAAACCTACCAATGCATTTGGATCAACTGGAACGTTTGGATCTAGTACACCGTCGTCAATCGGTGGCTTCGCGGGACTTTCTTCTGGAGGTGGTGCGTTTGGTTCCAGTAATACTCCATCCCCGGGTGGCTCAAGCCCATTTAATGCTTTTTCAAAGTCATCGATACCAGTATCGACAGTAGGAGGGTTCTCAGTGAAGCCACTTTTTGGTCAGGCTTCCGCGCCACCAACGAGTACAAGCGAACCAACCACGGTCTCAGTTCCCTCACCATCTTTAAAGTCATTAACAACAACGACAACAACAACAGATGTTCAACCGGTTACACCGATTAGTTTTCCTCCAACGAAAGCATCAGACTTAACAGCAACGGAACCAACAAGAAAGGAGGACGGTATATCGTCATCTACGAAAACGGAAGAGTTGTCTCGTACCGAAAAGGCTGCTGCTCTTGTTTTTGATGAATTTGATTCCACAAGTTCTGGATCTGTTCCTGTCTCATCATTTGAAGATATGTCAGAAGCACTTGGAGAGGGATTCCATGGAGATGAATATGATGCTCAAGTAGATCTGGTTGACCCTTCAAAATCAGGAAAAATAACCAGAAGTGCTTTTCTTACTTGGTACAAGTCTCTTGTAGAGGGTTCAGATGACGATGCCTCATTAGATTCTGCAGATAAAGAAGAAAGAGCAGAAGAAGAAGAAAAGGCCAAGGATGCCTTTGGAAAACTATCTGAGGTAGAAGGGGGGGAATCGTATATCACTATTGATCAGTTTGGTGATCTGTTTGAATCTATGGGATCCACGTATTGTGAAGAAGAGCACAAGAAAACTCTCAAGAGACTGAAGAAAGACACAAATCGCATTTATCAATCAGACTTTCTTGTATGGTATATTGATTGGTTATTTGGAGATGAGGACAGTAGCGATGATGACAGTGATGAGGATAACATCAGTGATGATGAGGGCACTAATATTGTCAATAATAGTGAAGGTCTAGGAGATATTTTCAAGATTGATGTAAATAGTTGGAGGTGTGATATTTGTTCAGTTCGGAACAATGACAGTGCTAATCAATGTGTTGCATGTGAAACTTCGCGTCCAGGTGCTGAAGTTGTTACTGTAGATAATGCAGCCAAAGTTGATTCCGGGTCATCTGCTTCCATCGGGGCGGGAGGCTTTTCATTTGGAGGAACAACTGCTACAGCTTCTGCGATCGGAGCTGGAGGCTTTTCTTTTGGAGGAACAACTGCTACAGATACTAAAACTTCAGCGATTGGAGCTGGAGGTTTTTCCTTTGGAGGAACAACTGTTGCCGATAATAAATCTACAACTTCAGCGATTGGAGCGGGGGGCTTTTCTTTTGGGGAAGCAACTGGCGCAATTTCGAGCAGTGGTCTCAAGTTTGGGATAGCAGATAAAAGTAATGATGATGGACTTCCGGTAGACAGTAAAACTGTTACACCTTCAGGAGGATCCGGTACGTCGAATAGCGGAATGAGTGGTGATGCACATGTCCAGCAGGAGGTAATTAACTCTGATAACGAAAAGGCTACTCGTGTTTTTGATGAATTTGATTCCACAAGTTCTGGATCTGTTCCTGTCTCATCATTTGAAGATATGTCAGAAGCACTTGGAGAGGGATTCCATGGAGATGAATATGATGCTCAAGTAGATTTGGTTGACCCTTCAAAATCAGGAAAAATAACCAGAAGTGCTTTTCTTACTTGGTACAAGTCTCTTGTAGAGGGTTCAGATGACGATGCCTCATTAGATTCTGCAGATAAAGAAGAAAGAGCAGAAGAAGAAGAAAAGGCCAAGGATGCCTTTGGAAAACTATCTGAGGTAGAAGGGGGGGAATCGTATATCACTATTGATCAGTTTGGTGATCTGTTTGAATCTATGGGATCCACGTATTGTGAAGAAGAGCACAAGAAAACTCTCAAGAGACTGAAGAAAGACACAAATCGCATTTATCAATCAGACTTTCTTGTATGGTATATTGATTGGTTATTTGGAGATGAGGACAGTAGTGATGATGACAGTGATGATGAGGGCACTACTATTGTCAGTAATAATGAAGGAAAGGATGAATCATCGGGTCTGGGAGATATTTTCAAGATTGATGTAAATAGTTGGAGGTGTGATATTTGTTCAGTTCGGAACAATGACAGTGCTAATCAATGTGTTGCATGTGAAACTTCGCGTCCAGGTGCTGAAGTTGTTACTGTAGATAATGCAGCCAAAGTTGATTCCGGGTCATCTGCTTCCATCGGGGCGGGAGGCTTTTCTTTTGGAGGAAGTACTACTACAGGTACTAAAACTTCAGCGATTGGAGCTGGAGGCTTCTCTTTCGGAGGGAAATCTAATACAACTTCAACTTCGTCAAGTGGCGGTTTCAAGTTTGGAACCACAAGTAACGTTACCTCTGATGATACGAAGGCATCAGCCTCCGCCAGTGGATTCTCGTTTAAATCGGATGCTGCAACCCCAACTAAGAAGGTTTCTGCTAGCAGCAGTACTTTTGCTGCACTTCCTCCAATGCCAAGCAAGGCACCGACTCCATTTGGGGGCATCAAGCCAGCAGGAAAAGCCCCTGCTAGTACTTTCGCTGCTCTCCCACCAATGCCAAGCAAGGCACCGTCTCCTTTCGGAGGAGCAAAGACACCCAAGCCTGCGGAACAAGCCCCTGCTAGTACTTTCGCTGCTCTCCCGCCAATGCCAACCAAGGCACCGACTCCATTTGGGGGCATCAAGCCAGCAGAAAAAGCCCCTGCAAGTACTTTCGCTGCACTACCGCCAATGTCCAGCAAGGCACCATCTCCTTTTGGAGCATTTGGAGCAAAACCATCTAAGCCAGCAGAAAAAGTCCCTGCTAGTACTTTCGCTGCATTACCTCCAATGCCAAGCAAGGCACCGTCTCCTTTTGGAGCATTTGGAGCAAAACCATCCAAGCCTGTAGAAAAAGCCCCTACTAGTAATTTCGCTGCTCTACCTCCAATGTCAAGCAAGGCGCCATCTCCTTTCGGAGCATTTGGAGCAAAACCATCCAAGCCTGTAGAAAAAGCCCCTACTAGTAATTTCGCTGCTCTACCTCCAATGTCAAGCAAGGCGCCATCTCCTTTCGGAGCATTTGGAGCAAAACCATCCAAGCCTGTAGAAAAAGCCCCTACTAGTAATTTCGCTGCTCTACCTCCAATGTCCAGCAAGGCGCCATCTCCTTTCGGAGAAGCAAAACCATCGAAGCCCGCAGAAAAAGCTTCGGCTAGTACTTTCGCTGCACTACCTCCAATGTCAAGCAAAGCACCTTCTCCATTTGGAGCCAAACCATCGAAGCCTGTAGAGAAAGGACCTAGTACATTCGCTGCTCTTCCGCCAATGTCAAGCAGGGCACCATCTCCTTTCGGAGGAGATATACCCAAGCCCGCAGAAAAAGCCGCTGTCTCCACTGGAAAGGTCGCTTCATCTCAGAACGCAACCTCACTGGGCACAGCAAATTCTACCCTATCTGGTGCAACTATACCCCAGAACTCCGCTGGACAAACTGGAAGAAAGAAAACGAAAATACAAATACAGCTTGATTCAGTCATCAGTAGCTTTAGTCGCACCGTTGCAGAAGTATCACAGATGAGAGCAGAAGCCAGTTTAGACGATAATGAACTCCAACAAGAAATCGAAGACTTAGCGATGCAGATAGAACAAGAAAGATCGAACATATTGAATCTCGACGATTCTATTCGGAATAATCGTGGCGAGACAGCATTCTTGTTGTCTAGGAAGACGGATTCATCTCGTCAGATCGATGAGGCACGCAAAATGATCCAAGAAATCAACCTACCGAATACGGGGACCGAAAGCATTGTCGATACTCAAGGCTTAGACCAAGAATCAGAAACGAAACGTAGGATATTTGCGGCATCATCTCGATCTATAGTCAGGCAGATGACATTGGTTAGAGAGAGAGTGGACTTATTGGAAGCAACCAGCGATGATGATCATGGTTACGGAAAGATCAAACTACTTCAAGGAGTTATGAATCTATATAGAAGATCAAAAAATTTTGAGGAAGTTTCTTCACGGATTCAGGGAAAGATTAATGCTGCATCCAAAAGGGTACCATTTAATCACAGAATAAAGCGTGCGGGTACTGGACGGTCAACATATGGCTTAGAAAGTCTGTCTTTCAAATCACCAAGACATCGTGATAAGCTACGGCCTATTCCCCTTGAAAGTGTAGAGAATATCGAAGAAGCAACAACAGACTAAACCATCCAAATCGCTGGCTTCTCACTGGAAAGATATCGAGTCAGCACTCCAGCAGATAGGAAACGAAAATATAAAGATTGACCGATTCAACACTTTAACGGCCAAAGGTGCCACTAATAACCAGCAGTTACGTGATGGTAGAAACGAAGCTGGGGTACAAAAGCCTATGACGCATAGTCTACTCATGAGTCCACCAGCATCAGAGAAACCATCCGGAAATCCAAGACACGAAAATTCTCTAATTTTGTCCAAAAGAGCCAGTATGTTCTCTCCCCCCTCGAAAACGAAAGCCAGAAATGGTTGGGACCAGCCATCGACCATTGATCAAAATCGAATGAAGCAGCTATCATTGGCCGCTCCACGGGATCTGAACCAAACAACATTGTCAAATGCTTCGCGAGAAACTCTTGCTAGTTTTGGTACAACTCCCGAGAAACTGCAAGCTACTACGGAAATGAAGAAGAAAGAATCGACTTCGTCAGCTCAAGGTCAAGCTCACTCAAGTGTGGGGCAGACAAAGCGTAGTATGGGCGCATCGAAAGCTGCCTTCCCGCCTATGTCAAACAAAGCCCCAACTAATCCATTTTCCAACGGCAAGAAAAGAGAAACTGTAACTTCGCTGCCTTCAAAGAAAAATCCTACCGCGAAGTCAAATGCCTCCTCATCAGCGCCATTGCCGCCTATGCCTAAACAGGCACCCAAAAATCCCTTCTCGAAAGACTTGCCCACCAAATTAAAGGACAAAAGCACTAGCACTTCTGCATTTGCTCTCTCTGCTCCAAAACCACCTTCGGAGGAACAACAGGATAAAGTTACAGAAGGAAAGCCACTTGCTTCGAAGAAGAGTGAAGCATCATCGGCAGCAGCTTTCGGTAATATGAATGCTCTTGGAAGTTCTCTATTTTCATCAGGATCTGACAAAACGGGCGCAAACCCTGCGCCCTCGTTTGGAGCCGTACAGCCAATATCATCGTCGTCGAATACTACTGAAGCAGGAAAAACGAATTCCTACGAATCTATTCTAACTTCTTTTTACCAAAAACACAATCCCGCCAAGATTGGAGAGGTAAAGAAAACGCTTGAGAAATTCCAGGGTCGCGAATCAGTTTTGTTTGAGAAGTTAGCAAACAAGTACAAGGTATCAAATCCTTTGGAAGGAACTACAAAGACAGCAGCATCTGGTGGTTCGTCAACCTTGTCGGGATTTGGAAATCTTGGATCAAATTCAGCACCATCAGCACAGCCTCACTCGTCCGGGTTTGGTACTACCACTGGATTGGCATCGGCTCCTTCCCCTTTTGCTTCTTCCTCTGGTACCACTAACCAACAGAATCCAGGCGTTACTTCTTCACCTTTTGGAAGTTCTGCCGCAACGTCTTCTTCTTCTGGTGCGACCATCGGTAAAAGTCCCACCCTACCTCGAATACCGGGATGTTCTCATCAAATCCAGGTGGATTCCAACAAGCACCAGCTCAATCACCGTTCGGTTCTTCTACCCCGTCGACGAATATCTCAGCTTTTGGAATGTCCTCGTCAGCTACAAATGCTCAGCTCCAGCGCAATCACCGTTCGGAGGAGGAAATGTAGCATCGAGTTCTCCTTTTGGCGCAGCAACAACAACAGGAGGATTGTCGTCGGCATCGCCTTTTGGGGGTACCACAACACCGGCCCCATTTGGTGCTCCATCGCCATTACCCATGCAATCCAATTCGCAGCAAATGTTCAATGGGAGAACTGCACGGGATTTGTTGCTTCAGTTTTACCAAGAGAAGAATCCTAGTAAAGTTGCCGAAGTTGATAAGCTTTTGACAAAATATCATGGTAACGAAGAACAAATGTTAGAAACTTAGCAAAGAAATACCAGCTGGATTGTTCTGTCTTTGGTATATCTTCGTCCGCTCCTAATCCTGGCTTCGGCTCACCACCAGTCGCTAATCCGGCGTTTGGTCAAGCATCAGCAATGGGTGGAGGATCGAGTCCATTTGGTCAAAGTCCAGGGGGTTTGGTCAACCTTCGTCAATTGGAGGGGGGAGTGGAATGTCGGGTTCTTCTCCTGCAGGACATTCCTTTGGTTCTGGATCGACAGCAGGCTTTGGTGGATCGTCTAACTTTGGCTCTTTGTCACAATCATCTCCTTCGCCGTTTGGAGGGCAATCTAGCAACGCTCCTGCATTTGGAAGTCCTCCATTTGGAGCTGCAAGACGTTAGATTGTATACTAGGGACAGTGCATAACAATGATAATTATTTGTATCCACGGATGACGTATTGATTTCTTTCTCGCCACGATTTTTAGTTATACCTTTAAAAATATATAATTAACTAAAATAGATGAGATTTTTTCAGTAATATGCGAGAGTCATCTTCGTAACGAGAAAATTAATATATAGAAAAATAATGAGAGTCTATTATTTATTATATCGTTGTATCGGTATGTGCATGCGCTTCTGGTGATATCGACAACACGGAACAATTTGCAAAATCATAAAGCAATGGGGTTGTACCTGTGAGCCAACTTCTAGTAGCCTGAACGTGTTCGGGTCCCCATCGTTTCAAAAATTGAGATTGCTTTTCAACTCGTACTACCGATTTCGGAATAGAAGACGATTGAGAATGATTATGAATACTATCAGGTGGATGCATTATTTAGTGGAAAGATGACGTTTCACAAAAGATGCTAATTTGTAAAAGTCGGTTGGGAATAAGATATCACAATGGTGAGGAGCACCAAGATAACTTTCGTGGTCTTTTCCTTCCATATCGGTAACAATTGGTGAACCTTCGGCCCATTCTGTTGGAACAACTTTTGATTTTGCAGTTGCTGAATGGTGAAAGCAGTCTAGATCTGGAGGGGGAAGATAGTCAAAGTCAGCCAATACTACTCCTATATTAGGACGTTGATTAATTACATGATGGAGTACACCACACGCAACAGATGGAATCCAACATGCTGTAGTGGTACTTGTAGAAGATGATTGGATGTAGTTTGGGACAGTTTCGATTATCATTTTCAACAATGGGTCCGACAATTTTACAAACGTTTCATGTTCTTCAAGATTCCTTTTCGTAGTAATCACCTCAGCCTGTTCAATTTTTTGTCTCGTTCTGCGTCTTATCTTATCATGAGGTAGATTGTCAAGTACTTCCATTCCCATTAATACAGTCGGAATATTAGATTTTGAGAGTAGTGATACTCTAATACAAATTGTTTTGAATGGAATGGAATTATATTATATTAAATTCATTAGAGAAACATTTAGGTGAGTGACAGTGAATCTACTGACTACATTTCACATTGGATAGATAAATAAGAACAGAAAACACAATGGAACAACAAGAAGATCAATGAATCTTGAGAATTCTTCATAAGATAAAACACGATAAATATAAGTACAAGTAACTCACGTTCCCTCGGCGACGTTAACAAGATCCTTTAGTACAAATCGCATCTTCTCGGCATGTGGTCCATCTATGAATGTTTCTATTTGTGTCTTGTGTAATGATCGGCTGGAATCAACTAATGTATAAGTCAACGATGAATATAAATCCGGTCTATTTTCTTTCAAGTATGATAAAATCAAATTTGCGTTCGTTCCTTGCCCCCCACCGACTTCCATGATTTCCAATGATTGAGAGTTACTATTACTATTACGGTTGTCGTTACTGTTTTCGTTTTCGTTTTCGTGACTATTGTTGTTGCTACAGTTGTTTTTATTATTGTGAATCTTCATTTGCTCATCAAAGTATTTTGCACAAAAATTCCCCATCACAAATGAATAATGCGGTGCGAATAGCTCCACGGGAGTTAGCCAATGTCCTTTTCTTTCATCGTATATCTTCTGAAAAACTCTTTTCCAATGCCATTCACCCAATAAAGACGAAAGTAATTTTGAATCTTTAGGCAACGTAGAACGTCCAACGACCATTTCAGATGGTTGTGAATAATACTCTGCTAACCTTCGGCTTAACACCTTACGAACCAATGTACTGCATTTAGTAGTCATTCTTTTGGATAGCTATCACGGAGGTTTCGTCGATTGTGATTAGTAGAGCAATGGAAGGTCGTTTACAGTTGATTAGTTGATTCGAAGATAGATTTGATGGGAACTGAGAAAATTGTCGTCATTGGTCGTAGATGGGTCAAGAATTGATATTACAGCTTTAAAATCGAGGATATGGAAACGTAAGAACAGATTGATACTAGCGCTTGATATGCTTGTTTGATTGAATGTTGGTATCTTTGTCGACGAGCAAGAAGTGTAAGGGGTTCAAAATTAGACCGCCATGGTCAAGATATGATTTTGATTTTTGTTGTGGATGCAGTTTTTTTGATGTCTGATGGTTATTAAGTCACGATTACGTCACAGGACTGAGAGTAAAATATGTTCCATCGATCGGTTAAAAATAGAGGTTACTTCATTCATAAATACTATAACAAAAAGTGAGTTTAAATAGGTCAAAATTTCTATGTTATTAACTAGAATAACAATCCGCGTCCTGCATTCTCAGTAGATAGACTGGTCGGGCTTTGTATATGAATCTAGCTAGCCTTCAAGAACATCAGAAATAAAGATGTCCCTTGTTTCGCCTGCTATTCTATCAACATCATCAAAAATGGGAGTTACGTGAGACTGTATATGGGTATAAGTCCGGTCTAGTCAGCACCCATGGCTCTTCACTTCCACTCCATTCCTGACTTTTGTCATAACATATGAGACAAAAGACCTCCACCTCACAAGTTGCTTGATCCTCACGACTGACTCTGAAAAAATTTCATAGCTGCCCCTACTACATTGATCAATGGATATACCAAGCTCTCTGGTTGATCCAACTTCAATCTCGGTTGATCCAACTTCAATCTGGATGAAAAAGGTTGGATCCATCACAAAAGATCATGTTCCAACTAAGTCTGCGTTATTCCTGAATTTTTTCTCAGTCAAACCTACACCAAGACAAGTAAAAATGTCTACAATGGCATGGCAAGAACTTTAGATATTGCTCCTAATCTGTAATGAAAAATGAAAACCAATAAATGGACCACGTCATTGTAGGCTGTATGAAAGCCTTTTCCATTCATGTAATCAAAATCAAAGGTTTCACCATTTGCAATTAGCTTGATATCTTCATCTGTACCAATTGATGAATCATCTGAGGTTTTCAATATCGAAAGAAGGTAATACGTCCATTATCATCAGCCCCTTCCTTTGGTCTGGGGCCTGCATCAACAAACTGAGTGGAAAATGACTGAACTTCTCATATTCATCTTTGTTCCTATCATCAGAGGCAATTGTCTTCACTACATTCCAAAACTCTGCATGCCCTGCCTAGGACAAGATCTCTTCCATGAGTTTGACAAATTTAACAGAACCTTTAACGGCAAAACCACAGGCAATGGAGAGAACGCTAGTTCTGTACTATTGAGCTCTTTGTCTACTCCCCAAATCTCACACAAATTCCAGCCATCCAGGTAATGTCAAGGGCGATATCTGGCTGGAAGAGCATAATAAATTAAATTACCAGGGTTTGTAGTCCCAAATGCCTTGAACATGTTAACTGATTAAAGTTCAAGCTCATTATAATAAGTCCTCCATTCAGTACACACATTGTTCGAGTTGGTTCATTAAACCAAGACTCCAATGAACAGAATGCGCAGTTAACTTCTAAAGAGGTATCAATTATTTTTCCAAGGGTGCTATCTCCAGTTATAGAACACATAAAAGATTACCAAGACATCGCTACTCTACAACAATGAAGATAGAGATCTGAGTTCTGTTATTAACTGTATTATTCTTAGACTATGAGGATGTCTAGTTGTATTGTTGGTTTCCTTTCATTCAATGCTTTTGCAATGAAATGATTGATGTTGAGCTGTTTGCTCTTGCGGACTGTTAATTGAATGGAAAAATGTTAAAGGGATTGATATCTTTGCCTATGTAATATCTACTTATACCGGTATTCCAAGCTGCTGTTGGCATGTTCCAACCGGGTCTGTACAGGTAGTAAAAAGTGGTACATTTCTGTACTTTATATTTAATAAAATTGGGTGAAATTGTAACCTAGCAATTGCGCACTTGTGGTTTAGTGGTTATAACGTCTCCTTCACACGGAGAAGGTCCCCGGTTCGACTCCGGGCTCGTGTACTTTTTACTATTACCATTGGTTTGAAGCAGGAATGGCTGATACTTCCTATGCTTTTTTTGTTTTACAACTGTACTTTATAGTACTAAAATGTGGTCTGCATTTGTAGTGGTTATGATATCTCCTTCACACGGAGAAGTGTTTTTCGACCCCGGTTTTAATATCTGATAACTAGCAGAAATTATGTTGCAGCATTTTTTTGTTATTTATCTTAGATACAATCTAATCCTTTTAATGTTGACTATTTATATGCAGTTATTCTTTTGGAAGACGAGAATATTTACTACCGGTACAAGCAGAGGACCAGCAGTTTCTAATTTGTTACAACACACAGTTGGACGTAAGAATAATAAGATTGTAATTTATTTTGGATGTCCTCTTTATTCTTTATTCTTTACACTTTTCTTTTCTTATTTGAGATAAAAGTAGGAAGGATGAAATTTTAGCCACCAAATGAGAATTCATCATCCTGAGTTAGATCAAGTATCTTTTTCCCAGATGATGGTGAAGCCTTTTTATTAGCAGGAGATTTACGGCGTCTACGAAAAGGACTTCTTACAACTGATGGGGAATTCGCGGTTGTTTTTGTTGTTGTTGTTGTTGCATATTTCGCATCATCATCTTTTTTTAGAATGGTCGACTTTCTTTCACGTTTCTTACTAGGTAACTTTGATTTCGTAGATTTTTTGGTGGTAGGCGTCTTTTTGCTGGATTTTGAATCACTGGTAGTAGCCTTACGTTTGGATGCTGCTGTAACAGATTTCGTCGTTCGTCCTCGTGCTGTCGTTGACGATGGATTGTCTTTCTTCTTCTGCTTCTTCTTCGCTTGCCCAACAATTGATTTCCCGCCCTTTTCTTCAATATAATCATCACCATCATCATCATCATCATCTCCAGTATCATCACTGTTGTTCTCTTCCTCACCTTGACTGTCTTCCTTCTCAGTATCTTCTAAATCGGACTCTTCGATATCCTTATAATTAGTCTTTTTGGTACTAGCTGTACTTCTAGATGCACCACTTCCCCTCCTATTAGAAGACTTCATTTTATTATCTCTTGTTGGCGTAACAGACGAATCATCATTATCATCATCATCATCATCATCGTCGTCTCATTACTGTAATTATCATCGTCGTTCTCAGTAAGATCTTTTTTCGCCTTCGTTTTTTTACCTTCTGTCGTCCCATTATTTGCCCCTCTACTTTTTCGTACCTGAGACGAAGACGGTCTCGTCGTCGTCACTTTTTTCTTTGTCAGAGATTTTCTTTTTTTGTTGCTGCTGCTGCTGTTCTTGTTATCACTATTATCAACATCTCTCTTTTTTCCTACGGAATCTTCGTTGTCACTACTATTACCAGCAGTAGAACTATCAGATGAGATCACTATCTCTTCCTCCTCTGCATACTTCTTTTTCTTTAAAGATGCTTGTCGTTTAGGAGGTAGTCGCTTTTTTGTGGCCGACACAGTAGCAGCAACGGTAGCATTACTTGTTGCTGTAGTTGTCGTGGCATTTTTCTTTCTTCTTTTACTAGATGTACTAATTTCAAAGGAACCATCAGAGTCAGAAGAATCAGAATCGTTGTTGTCAGAAGGACTACTGTCCAAAGAATTGTTCGCTTGAGCTGTATTTGTTTTAGTTGTTGATGTTGCAACCGGAAAACCGAAATCATGTAATGAATCAGTACAACTTTGCTTGGTCCAGATCGGAACAGTGTTGTTGTTGTTGTTTTTCATGTCATCATCATCCCCATTTATAGTTCCTGGTCCTGATGTTGCCTTGTTGAGATATCCTTTTACTTCCCCGTTTTGTACCATCAACAGTTCTTTCTGATCCACCATAATGCAGGAAAGTTTTATTATTACTATTACTATTCTTATTAGTCGTTGCTGCTGCTGCTTCGGCTTTCACCGATGCTGATACAATTGTTGTTGAAACCCCTCCCTCCCAAGATACCCACTTAGGAGTTTCAAATACTATTGCAGAAGAAAAAATACTCTAGTAGAGTAGAATTAAAGGAAAAAAAGAGGAAATAAAGTGAGATTTAGGTAGATTATTACATCCCAACCACATTGAATATATATACACACATATACATATTGTTATGGAATGACAATATAATATCGTGAATTGTAGTTAGTACCAATATGGAGACTAAAAAGATTTTATTCAACAAAAATGCGTACAGTAATGTTGTACAGTACAGTACAGTACAGTATATATGCAAGATGATGGAACGTACCTTGCATTGTACTGTTCCATTTTTTTTATTTGAACAGGACATAATCAAATATTTTGATGTAGTTTGTACTTTTTTCCCTGGAAATATTAAATCTTTTTGAATATTTGGAAATGGAATTTTAAATGTTGGTATATCTGTTCGTAAACCTTCTATTCTCCCTAATGAATGTATCTGAGTAGGAGTAGTAGCAATAGTAGCAGAAATCTTCCTATTCTTTGTTGTTGTCTCCTTTAGAGGTGAATCCTCATCTTATCATCTTCATCGCCATCGTCGTCGTCGTCATCATTATCATTATTAACACTCTTTGATTTGAGATCACCATCGTCGGATTCTACCTCTCTTTCTTCTTCTTCTTCTTTTGTTGCTGCTGCTGCTTTTTTCGTCGTCGTCGTTGTCGTATTATTATTATTATTATTGAATGAAAACATACCAGGGAAAATTAATAAATATTTTCCTTTTTCTTTTTCAATATTTGGTGTAACAACAGCAGATCGTGATAATTGTATATCTCGTCCATTACATATTTGTTGTAATAATGAACCAGGACGTAATGCTGATGCATTAGTAGGTAGAATTGGTGGTTTGGACGTTACAGGTAAATTTTTAGATAATATAATTGCAGGATTTATATTTGATTTTGATTTTGATTTTGATTTTGGTTTTGGTGGTTGCTTTTTCTTATTATTATTGGTGGTTGTTGTTGTTTTGGGTTTTCGTTGGACTTTGATGATTTTCTTTTTCGCCGTTGATGTAGACGATGTTGATTTAACAACAGTTCGTTTAGTTGCCGCCGCCGCCGACGACGACGACGACGACGCCTTACTTTTACTTGTAGTCGACTTTTTGGTAGTAGAAGTCGGTGCCATGGTGAAAAAAAAAAGCAAAAAGCAAAAAGAAACACAACGGAACAATGGACTATATACTACTCGTATTCAATATGATACCAACTTGGGGTATAATTCAATAGACTACTTGTACAAGTATGAATATAGTAGGTTTAAATAAAATGATTTGATAACGTTTTACGATGAGTGATCATATCATATATCATATCATATCATGTCATTGCTGTCATTGCTGTCAATGCGGCGTCGTGCTTTGACTCTATTACTGTTTTGTTTACTGCCACATTACATTTAGCGTGCGATCCATATCTTTGGCGCGCCTCATTTTTGTTGGCGCATTTTTCAATTCGTAGTTTACACAACCACACAAGCAAATAAGCCGACGAGATTGTTAGATTCTCTTGGAGACAGCATAGAGACGAGAGGTTCAAGTAAAAAACCCCAATACTCAATAACAACTATAGTATCTATCTAGTCTCGCCAAACACTCCAACGGCTAAGCTGCACTCTAATCTAATGCATTGGCGAATGCATAATATTCCTTACTACGTCATCATAACCTTTGGCATCGTATGCTTATTCTCTCCCACTTCTTCTTCTTCATCATCATCATCATCATCATCATCATTAACGTCAACAAGAATAACGTCAACGTTAAAGTCAAAAATAATGACAACAATAATCACAATTTTATCTTTATCATCATCAATACGGTTGATTCCTTCAATTCGTGCTTGGCAGCTGCATAACACTATCAACAGTATAATAATAACAATGCCAACGACAAGACGATCATTGCGGTCATCGTCGTCGTCGAGGGTTTCCGTCTCACTACACACAAAAAACGACAATGATTATGACAATGGCAATGACAATGACAATGACAATAAATCGGAAAAACCATCGAAATTACCACCAATGATAATGTCAACGCCAATAATTCCGACCACAATCAAGAGTAATAACGAATTACAGTTACAATCGGAAGTACAAGAACCACCGGAGAACGATGTTAATAGTTTGTTATTATTCCATACATGGATTGATCATTCACATGCTGATTATCATGATTTTACAGAAAAGGATGCAATAGAAATTAGATCTGCATTATTAGAATGGTATAACAAAAATAGAAGAAAATTACCATGGAGGGGTGATCCACCACCATTTGATGGTAGTACATCAGGGATTAATAATAATAACAAAAGTAATAAAAAGAATAAGAGCAAGGATAATAATAAAAAGATGGTCGACAACAACAAAAATCAGAAGTCAATTACTTCTTTTTTTGATAATAAACCAAAAAAATCAAACTCCACCAAAATAAAATCGACGAACGTGAAAAAAGAAGAAGAGGGAATGGTAGCAGTAGAACAACAAAATATCATTATAGATCAAGAAGATCAAGAAGAACAAGAAGAAGAAGAAGTTGATATCGGCGAAGCTATACCAATTACTGCTTATGGTGTATGGGTTAGTGAAATTATGTGTCAACAAACAAGAGTAGAAGCTGTTATCCCTTATTGGATCAAATGTAAGTTTTATATATAAAATGTATGGATGTTAATGTTTCGTTTGTTTGTTTGTTTGTTTGTTTGGAATACAACCAATCCAGCAATAAACTTAACTTATATACATCAGAGAAGTTACTATAGAGGTTATATACCGTAATTCGTTTCTTCGCACGTATATTAATATTCCAAGATAATGATTGACTTAATCAGCGTTTTTCTCAATGTTTCTAACTTTCTATATTTCGATTCGAAACCAAACAAAACAAAAAACGCCTCCGAAACAACAACAACAACAACAACACCAATAACACAAATTGCAACAACAATTACAATAACAATAACAAATAGGGATGAAATCTTTTCCTACCGTATACGAATTAGCAGCAGCTACCGAAGATGAAGTTAACGCACATTGGGCAGGTCAGTCGTAGTATGTTATGTTGTGTTCTGTTCTGTTCTGTTCTGTTCTTTCTTAATTCTTTTTAATCCTGTCGATATCATTCATTCATTCATTCATTCTAATCAATTAATTGTGTATATAATAGGGTTAGGATTTTATAGACGGGCACGATATCTACATCAGGGTGCTAAATATGTTGTTAAAGAGTTAGATGGGAAATTGCCTACGACACCTCAAGGGCTGTCTAAGATTCAGGGGATAGGTCCATACACTGCTGCAGCTATTGCATCAATTGCTTTTGATGTTTGTGTCCCTGTTGTGGATGGGAATGTTTGTAGAGTCTTATCACGATTAAGAGGGATTGCTAATCATATTAAGCACCCCATTCTTAAGGATAAGCTGGGTTGGAAATTAGCTGGTCAAATTGTTGAGGCTGGAGATGGAAGTTCACCTGGTATGGTCAATCAAGCTCTTATGGAACTTGGCGCCACATATTGTGCACCATCAGGTTCAGGTATCGACGATCGAGATCCGCTTACAGAATATTACTTAAGTACGCTACTCGGTCGTTCCTATCTCGCTGCTCTACAAGATGACGACGATGGAAAGAACGAAGCAGAATTATTTACTACTACTACGTCACAAAAGAACAATACTTCAAAATGCGAGTTTTGTGACCACGATGCGACCCAAAATATCATAGATCAATTCCGAGAATCGATTTGTTCCGATAGTACGCAAGAAGAAGCCGCAAAACTCGGTCACTCAGTATTTCCAACTGATCCGCCCAAAAAAGAAAAACGAGAAGAAGATCTTGCCGTTGCGGTCCTTCTGAATCGTATGTCTAACATCGATGGCGAAAGTAATGACATCGAAGACGACTATAGCGTCCGTTATCTTATGATAAAACGACCCAGTAAAGGATTACTGGCTGGACAATGGGAGTTCCCCAATGTATGCACCGTACGAATCAAAGACAAGAAGAAGAATCAATCAGGTTTAATAAAGATACCGAGTAAAGCAGACCGCGATCGATCCCTGTCCAAGTTGCTCGTCAAGGACTTGTTTTTGGATCATCCGAATGATGACATTACCACGACCATCTCCGACTTGTCGCGTCATGCCAAGAAGGACCCATTAGAACATATTTTTAGTCATGTTCGACACCATATGTGGATAGAAGTCGGAAATCTTTATGTAGATCTTGGAAGCGACTTAGAATGGACTACTATTTCGGGAAAACAAATGCGATGGATGAACAAAAATGATATGAAAGAGGTGGGTATCACGTCTGGGGTGAAAAAGATCTTACAAGCTGTCGATTCTTCCAGTTTGGATAGTCCCACAAAATGCAAAAGAAAAAAACAAAAGAGATAGGATTATAGAGCTAACATCATATTCATCAACAGCAACAGCAACCATACAATGGTCATCATTACTAGGAACATAACTCTTCTGTTGGGAAATTTAATCATTATGGTAACTGCAACAATAATAGTTCTGGATAGTTTTGTGTGTTTCTTACGATACAAATATAGAGTCTACTATTAACACATACGATCCCATGTGGTGTACGGCAATGAATTGGTAAGGCGAAACACAAGAAAAGATCCATATAAAAGCATTTATCATATTCATACAAACACATAGCATGTTATAGTATTAGCTATTGATCCTTATTATTAGATAATTTTAGGTTCAATCGTGAGACATAAATCAATCAGAAACTATAACTCAAAACTGGTACAGTTTGTATGCTTGTACTTCTCCAAAATAGGTACACGGTTGTGGGGCTATTAGTTAAGTTATTTGGGCTGATTGTTATATCCAAGACGACTGCTTTGAACTTCCCTCTAGAAATATTCATCCGCTTCTAGGAACCCTGATTTGGTAGGTTTCATACTCGGTAGCCACGGCACTTGGCAAAGAACGGCCTGCCCCAGGATTTCGCAATTTGGAGGCAAGTCTGTTTTAAATGGGAATGCTGCAATTATTAATGCATCCTCACCTACATCAAGTACAAGGAATTTTCTTTCTGCGAATCGATTTAAATCTCTATCTACTAACACGACAATATCGACCGGTTCCTTTATAGATTCAGGTAATGGGATAGAAAGCGATGTGTGCTCTGCAATTATTACAACAGGATCTTCACAAACCGCCACAACATTACTACCCTCAATTGCCACTGTTCCAAGTTGTGGTCCATCGGGGTCACTAAAGTCATAATTCCATTGCCCTGGTTCCGGTGGAGGTTCCGATTGCGTGGCGTAAAATTCTTCTCTCGTTATTCCGGGATAGGCACCGGCAATCTTTATGAGAGAAAGAAAAGAAAAATATATATGAGTACAAATGAATTTTAAAAAGGATAAATGAAGATAAACAGCACGACGACAAAAACAACAGCAATCATACCTGAACGATCCGAGGACCGTAGTAGTCTTGGTCTAGTTGTTTCAATGGTAAGTAACAAGAATTATCTCCGTGGAGACTCCCATACGAAGCAGCATTTAATTGAGAAATCTTATTCTTCGAAATCGATCTGCTTGCCGGAATCCAGGCGAGAGCTGGAGTCAAAACTCCTAAAAGAAGTATGGAAGCTTTCATCGTCGTTATTATTATCCGGCTGAGGGCACAATGCGAGTATTATGTTCGTCGAAACCTTGTTTTCTTTCGTTGGAAATGAAAAATGTGTTTTTGCTGTTTGACATATGTTTGTGATGGCTACCGCCGTTCTACCGTTATCTCTGTATGTATGCTATTGCGTACGTTGTTGTACCGTCGACGTACAAGTAAAATCTAATGATGTAAGATCAGACAGTAGCTTACACGTGGAAGTTCTGAATAATTTTTAATACTAGTTTTTTAGAATTCAGAATGATTTTTTTAAGAATTGAAGCAGAGATGGCCGTGTTACCAGTGTAGTGTATCTATTACTATGTATGTCCTTCAAGTCTACCTTCTGGCTCAATGGTCATTGGCGAGTTTCTTTCTCTCAGGTTTAGGTAGCAATCAATATGTTATTGATTTTTTGTCATTTATTTTTCTTTGTAAATTAGTCCTTACTAACTACTCTACTTTCCAAAATAGAAATTTCAATGAACCTATCTATTTTTTTCTGATTCCTAATTCCTTATCCTATGGTTTAGAAAATATAAGTTTCAGCTTTATCTTGCAGTGTATTGCAATATAACTCTTTGTCTGAAAACTTGCAGTATGGTAGGACCAAAACTCTAAGACAAGATCCAGTATCATTACAGAAGAAATTATAGTATCATGCATGTGTTGTTTGATTACAAAGTAAAACCCCTCCTAGAATAGTCACATTTGTTGACATTATTGACTTTAAACATAATCAGAGTCATCGTTATCATGCTCGCTCTATTCAATTAGAGTCAAGGGTGCCAATACTATGCTCATATATGTCAAGATGACTGACTCTGATTCAAACAGCTACTGTACTGTTACTTTGCTTGAAATCTGTTGGGGGGAAGCGGGGTTTCGATGATGCCAGCTAATTCGATTTTCTCAAATCAAGTCGCTGGAAAAAGAATTCGACAACAACACAGCAGAACTCAGCATACAGTAACATTAAAAAAATGATCTGATATATATCTGTTGATCTGATGTTAGGAATGTTCAATGATAATTAGAGAGAGAAGAAAGGAGAGTGTGTGAGGGAGAAAGGAAGAGAGGAGACGAGAGAGATACATATCCTAGAACCGTTACTAACATGTCTCAGTCCGACGATGTTCTCAATAGTATCGATGATGACGAATCCAAGAATCATCTTTCTCTGGTCGAAGCAATGAAGGCCGCTGACTCCATTCGAACAATTTTTCTAAAACGAAAGGATCCCAATGAGACAGAGACATTGCTACCACCAGGATCATTGGAAGGCAGTTTCGCATTCATGACGGCCGGCTTGCTGTTTACACCATTACGGAGCACAATCCTAAAGATGACAGGTCCTCCTGGTTCATTCCGATCATTTGTAGATCTGGTCGTTACTCCATTTATGGCAGTAGCGTCTGCCCAAGTCGGACTAGTCGTTGGTTCGCTTTATGGTTCGAGCTACTACCTAGAACGAGTGGCGACGGTTTCTGTGAATGGAACGAAAGCAACGTCCGTCCAAGTAGGACAAGATACTAACAACACCATTGCGGATGAGTTATGTCAAGAGTTATTGTCGATAACTTCGTCACCGTCGTCGTCATCACAAGAGGTTACCTTTGGTTCGTGGGATCCGCGAACGAAAGCTATGGAATCTTTATTCCGGGCTTTAGAGAATTGCCGAAAAAAAGAAGCTGAAGTTTCTTCACAGAAGAAGAATGCGGCGGCGGATAAAGCGTGATTACAGTATATTAATAAAACAAACATCCGAAACGACTTGCTGGAATATTTTAAATTGCATATAATACCGGTACGATCATATTACTGAAACCGGAATCTCGTACTCGGAAACGCACGCAAAACCTTAAAAAATAAGAAATCCCTTGCATCCATTTGTTCTTCCAAACACTTAATAACGTACAGTTCCAACATTGTGTAACGATGTCGCAAAAACGCTCGTACAAAGAAAAGAAACTAATAATATTATTGCTGTAAAACAGTATTTAATTTATACTGCTATAATAGCCAGTCTTAAGAAAGACAGAGGTTGGAAGAGAGTAGATGTAATTTTATTCCAAAGATATAAATTATATAATATAATTATTTGATGCATCTTGGGATAAATATTTTTTAAAGGATTGTGACAAATGAGAAATAAAATGTTGTTGTTGACATCATTGATACACTCAAATCTACTACTAGATCAGCGAATTCTTCTTTTCGTAACAGGAACTCTAATCTCACTGTCCTTCGTGACGAAGATGGAACCGTCAATAACCGCACCAAAACTAACTAGCCACGATTTTCCTACCTCGATACTATCCCTCGTTTCGCATTCATCAATGTTGCTATCATCATCATCCCCATTACCTTCACAAAATCCTAATTGTTGCAAACAATAACTGAAACCAACCGATGGACGATACGCCTTAGCAATTCGTCTCAAACCTCGCAAACGCATACTAGGAACCAAAAGGTCTATTAGAAAGAGTCCCAAATTGGGACTCTTCTTGTGTGCAAAACGAAAGAACCAACAATAATCAGAACAAGCAATTGCTTCACGAACTTTAAGAGCGTGATGAATTGCGGGATGACTCCGTTGTGCTGATGTAAGTGATTGAATAATATGAAACATATCCGACGATCCACCTGAATATTTTTCGTTTGTTGATAAATATACATAATACAAGAGCCTATACGCAATGAATTCTTCCTGGTTTTTCCAAACGAAAGACGAACCCTTTTTATTATCAACAGCATCATCTTCGACGATATTCACGCTTTCACTGCTACCTGTGGATGGACTATTATTATATAGCTGTTTCAGCTGTGTTTGACATTGATTACTGGTCGAGGTTAAGGAAAAAAAAATGCGCGATTAATGTGAGATTTTCAATTCCAATATAAATATGTCAACTTTCACATTATCCCCATTTAAACATTGTCTATTATGCACATCATCGTACTTACTATTCATTCAAATCACCTTCTTGTAGTGCTATTCTTGCGTGTGTCTCATAAACTTCCACTGCAAAATCGTCTTGGATGCGCTGTACTGTGCAATCCTGACGAATAGCCTTCAATTGACTACAAAACCACAAGTAGTCATGTCGAGGACGGTGCTTTGATGATTTAGGTCTATCAAGTGTATTCCATTTGTCTTGTGGGGTTCGCATCTTTTCTAGGAGAATCTTACTCCCATCGACGTTATCTTTATCATCATCGTTTTTGACATTACTACTACAACTACTTTCATTACTACTATACGATACGCCGTAATATTCATGTTGGAGATTACACAGATGTTGTTGTAGAATATTCAGCGGACGGACGAGTTCAGGACGTGGTTTTTGTGTTAGTCGAAGATACTCCTTTTCACAAATCGTTGACGTACCCTTGACAGTCATTTTTTCATAATCCCCCTCGTCTAGCGTTACATTGGATCCACCAATTGTACGTTTACCCATGTACTTGTCGTGATTATCATCATTACTTGTGTTGTGAATCCCTCCACTACTACTTGAAGAAAAGCGATTGGCACGTTTGCTCAACGTCTGCCGGGAAACGTCCAATCCACTGTCGTGTATATCTGTTGGAATTGTGTTCTTCTTGCGATTCTTCTTTTTGCTACTAGGTCCGTATATACTTTCAAGGGACATGAAATCTTCATCTTCTTCTTCTTGATGATGACGATGACGTTTCTTATTATTATTTTGTTTCTTATGATTATGAATATGCTTTTTGTTTGGGTTCTGTGGGGAAGTTGAAGAGAAGGAAGGAGAAAAGGAGGAGAGGGGGTTACTTTGAATGGGAGCATTGGGTCCATAGTAATTGGTCGTCTTACTGTTGACCGAGGACGATTGATTTTTGGTATTATTATTTTCCACAACGTTATTGTTATTGTTCATATTATTGTTCATATTATTGTTGTAGTTACCATAATAATTGTTCTTCCCAACAGAAGAGTTATGTTCGTAGTAATGATGACCATTGTATGGTTGCTGTTGTTGTTGTTGCAGTTGTGGTGGTGGAGGCGGTGGAGGAGGCGGCGGTGGTGGAGGCGGTGCTTGTTGTTGTTGGTACGGAGCAGTTGTTGTTACATGTATCCCCAAATCTATCAATGGCAACTCATCCCAATTTTTGGACTGCAAACTCCCTTGTTGTATAGCAGCAGCGAGTTGCCTTTCAATTTCACCTTGTACAAGTTTCTTCAACTGTGGATTGTTTTTTACTTCGTGTCGTTCCATATTACGTTTTACGTACCTCGTAACAGAACCAACGGGATTGGACGACGATGACGCCGATGACGTATTACCTGTTGTACTGCTGGACGATCTCACCGCCGTTGTGGATACAGCACGGTTGTTGTTGTTGTTGTTGTTGTTGTTCGCATCTGGCGGCGCGGGTGGCAAAGAAAAGGGAGCCGTCGTGGATTGGGGATATGAGTGGAAGTGGTGAGCCGCTCGCGACGACTCTTCTGCATAATAGGTTGCCCATTGAGGATTATTTGCCTTCTCCTGACTATTGTTGCCATTACGTAAAGTCTTTAGTTCCTCTGCACGCTTAGTCCAGCCGTGATAATATTGAGTATAGGTTTGGACAGGATTCGGAGGAACGACGTTGTTGTTGTTATTATTATTAATATCATTATTATACGGTTGCGATTGTACTTGTATTTGCACCCACGACGTGCCATTCCATTCCATGTTCCCACCGCCTCCTCCCTGTGATGACGAGGAAGGCTGTTGTTGCTGATATTGCTGGGCCTGATATTGATTGTACATGATTGCAGTAGTAGTTCTACTCTCAATAGAAGTACAAGTGAAAGTTTAGGACAAGAAAGTCAAATGAAGTAAAAGTTAATGAATGATTATTAATGGTGTAATTTAATTTGTTCTCATTGTCTCTCTGTGTGTTTGTCGTTGTTCACTACTCAGGGGTATGTATACATGTATCAGTATTGTATCTGGGTCTCTGCTCTCTGCTCTTTTCTAGTTTCTCTCATTGTCTTTCTTCGTTTTAGGATTGAAAAAAAAGGAACATCAAGTCTTTGCAAGAGAGATTCAGGGGCGGTTGAATAAAGGGGGGATGTTTCGATCAGGGGTAATAATTTTTTTTATGACCCCTGTTTTCGATCAGGGTGATAGAAGTTGACGTCATGTGAATTTGACATCAAAACCAATCTGCCATTCATGATGACGCGGACGAATTTGTTCTCAAAACCAATCTGCCATTCATTCTTCGCTGAGAACGAGCGCACTCCCGTGGCGTCAAAAAATTAATCCGGAAATAAAATTCAAGTTTTTCTGTATTTGTAGCCAACGCTACGTCATGATATCGTCACGCAAGTGACTAACTTTTTAATGAAATACCCGGGAAAGGAGTGTTGCTTGCTTAGTACTTTTATGTACTCACTATTATCTCACATCTCTCTTATTTAATACACTGTACAGTACACAAGAATTCGAAACAAAAACAGTACCCAATCCAATTGATTCCAAGTAGCTAGATTTAGCTACCGTAACGAATTGCAGCAGCAAACACATCGTGGAAATGACAGAGTTCAAACCGCAAACAACATCGTCGCAACTTCCAATCAGGAAGCGCAAAAAGACAGAAGACGAGGACGAAAGCAACAGAAATATTACTACAAGTACTAGCGAAAGTAATTTATCAAATGATAATGATGATGTAATTCAGCAGACAGCTGCTAGCATGACGACAGAAGAGCCTCAAACTAAGATAATGAAAATGACGCCGAAGGATGATAAATATCAACAACAATTATCTGTCATTAATAGTACTAAACGAGTAACCACAAAAACACCAAATAAGGCTCGTGAGACTCGTCTTGAACAGAACCGAAAGGCAGCACGCGAATCTCGAAGAAGGAAAAAGGTGATGGTCGAAGATCTTCAACGAAGTGTCATCTTCTTTTCACGAGCGAATGGAACAATCAAGCATCAAAACGACGAACTAACCCGTTTACTTATGCAGGCCCAAGCCCAGGTATCTGTGATTGAAAGTACCAAGACAGTAGACCAACAGCAGCAGCAACAACAGCAACAGCAGCAGCAGCAACAAAATTTACCGGCATCCAACACGAGTGAACTAACACCACAATCATCGACATCGACCACCGCAAATTCTACTAATGTACCTGTCCAAGCCGCAACGTCCGCCGTCATCACTGCTACTGCAGCTCCAGCCGGTACATATGTGGCCGCACCATCATCATTATCGTATCCTAGTTTCCCGGTAATGCAAACTGGTGCAACAATGCAAGCAATGGCAAACTTTCAACAGGCGGCAGCAGCTGCGATGCAAGCGGCTGTTCAGGGTATGCAACAAGGTAGTATCCCAGGAGTTAGCCTTAATTCATTGGCACAGACTGCTCCGACTAACGGATCCTCCGCTCAACAGGCATATAATGATACCATGACTGCCTTGGCTATGCAACAAGCGGCAGTAGCTGCTGCTGCAACCGCTGGTGGTCAACGTCAAACAAATTTCCTTCCGGGTGCTACCCTAGTACCGCCACAATTCATTACTCAAGCGATTCAGCAACATTCTGAAGCAACTCATCAACAACCCATCGCACCGGTAGTAGTAGCACCACCACCAACTCAATCGTCGACGACACTGCCACCCGTTCCCGCTCCTGCACAACCATTATCTGCCATTGCAACCAAGAGGGAGGAATGAGTATAGTAGAAACGTATTTGATATTTTGTTGTTCATATAAATAAGGGTATGATAGGGGACAGGGTCCTACTATTGTTAAAATTCTGTATATTATACTATAATATTAAAAATTTATACTGTCGAATTCTATTTAAGCAAGCAGTATATAGTAATTATAACACCTGTAGCAAGATGATTCATAATATGTTTTTTTTTTTCCTACAGCATAGTGAGAGGCATGGTTGCATACTCACTACGCACACACACACACACACACACACACACACACAAACAAACATGTGGATGGAATTGAACTATTATCCCCCACATTATCCTTGGATGATTCCCTGAATTTTTATACTTTTACAGCCTACCGTAATATATATATGCTTATCTTTATTATTATTATTGGTTTATTAGAAGGAGTCAATCCCATTACCATTATTGTCAACAGTAGTGTGTTTGAACGTTTATCGTACGAAAAATTCAAATGTTTACTTTTTGTAAGGCAAGCTAAGTACGCAATCATGCACCGAAGAGAACCATCTCAAGTTTTCCTATGAGGATTACTCCAATATTATTGCCGTATCTAATAATATTCCTTAGAGTTAGAAAATTTGAAGGAATGGAAGTGAAAAAATTTAGGTGCCTTTACCTTTAACTATTGAAGTCTATAGCAATTTTTGTATATATTTTATACTTTATATCTCATACTATGCCAATCAATGCTCACGAGGAAAGAAATCTACAGTACTAGATTTCTGTTTGTTATAAAAAAAGTAAATTTGAGGAGGAGAAATATTTTACTTAACGAAATCGTTCCAAACGAAGAATTTTGTTCTGCGTGGAACACAATAATCGTTTTATCTACTAAAGGAATCCCGTAAAAAATAATTCAATCGTATGTAGCAGTAAATACACCGCCAAAAAAAAAACAAGAGTAAAAAAATTTCAAATTAACCAAATTTTCTCGCCATCAACATACCATCATTATTTACTGTACCATGTATCCTACAATTGTAATACTAATAGGCTCCTCGTGCTTTCATTGAATGCCGATGATTTGGGATTGACACATAATTTTCTACCCTATTTTAATTTTTGTTTTCTATTCCTCGTGCTAGAATATAATACAACAAGATAGACCGCCATCACATCGCATCATATCACGACATCACACCTTCGTGCACTATAACGCTACTGTTGGACAATACTTACTTGTAAAAAGCGGAAAAAAACAGCAACGAAAACAAAAACAATGACAGCGCTTGTGGCACCAGCGTTCCAAACAAAGAGCAAACGAAATTTGTTTCTCCAGAACGATGAAATAATAGAAGAATTTAATACAGATCAGGATGCTAGTTGTACAGAGGAAACGAAAATAGAATTTCCTAATGAACTAAACGATAAAGTCAACAGTGACAGTGACAGAGACAGTAATAATAATAATGATACAAATGATATGAACAAGGAGGAAATCACAACAACCGTACTACCTACCATAATGGTTCCTGATATCGCCAAGGTCGTTCCCACCACCGATACCGAAACCTCCAGCAGTCCCAAGAATAAAAATGCTCCTGCTAAGGGTAACTTTTTCTCACGACTATTTGGCGTGGGTGGTAGGACGAAACGCAAAAAATCCCGAAAACGTCATGCTACTAAGTCGAAGGGGGTATATTTTGATACCCGAACAGGTGATGTACCATCTGAAAGTATAAAGACAATCGATACAGCTATATTAACCAATGAGGTTGTTGTTCTTAATTGGATACAGAGTGACTTAGAGAATCATGAGAAGGACGTACCGATCGTTGTTCGAAGACCGGCATATGATATATATAACGAGGCAGATGATAAAAAGTTGTTAAAGAAAATCTTATTAAATTGCAGAAAGTTACCACAAGCACTTGGGAAGTATGCAAGCAATCATATAATGGTAAATAAAGAAAGATTGAAACGAAATATACCACCATTACGAAGAGAACGACATATGGATCAGATTGCTAGAGAACAAGCACAATTGATGGCAGAAGAACGAAAACTTTTTCAAATTGATACTCCGACCGATCTTCAAAATCGACTTAGTATTCATACTGATGTTGATCTATCATTTCAACGGACAGGAATGAATATCGGACGAGGGAAAAGTGTCCCTGAAATACATAGGTTTATGATGGCAGCTCTTGCGGAAAGGAATAATATTAACGATAAACGATTTTTTAAAATGGGAATGGGCACGGCGAGGGCGGAAAACGGAGTGTTATACCTCTGCCAAATCTTTGGTGGTGGTTAGATGATCATACGATGGATGAAAACAGCAAGACGGGAGGAGCTACAATTTATTTTATCAGATAGAAGGATGCCCACCGACAGTCCACAACAACAACGACAACAATATTTATTAGCTAGCTACTAGATGTCCTATGAACCATAACAAAATCAATGTTATTTAGACTCCAAATATTTTTGTATACTTTGGCCCTATTCTACATTTTTATCTTGATAGAAAATCATCCAGGTATTTCTGTTCCTGGTGTATGACGACACAAACAGAAAACACAATATAATGAATGTATGATAGAGAAAAATGTTATGCACACACTAGTCTTACATCTTTAGTACGATAAAATCGTTATCATCTGATCTAGATACCTAACAATACCTTACTTTTACACAGAAAACTAGACTGTATATACCAAGTGGTTTTGTACACAGTTGGCGTTTCCGGAAGGTTAGATTAGATGCTTATGTTACTATTACTACTACTGTGTTAATGACTACTATTACATTGTATATACATTCCTAATATATATAGTATATATTCTATAATAAGACTGCGCCAGGTGGGCTAAAACTATTCCAGTACTATCTGAATAGCAGTAACCACACGTTATTTTCAGGCGTAAATTTTAATTGTTGAAAATTAGAAATTCACATGAATCAATCGAATCACATCACATCACATCACATCACACACATCACATCACATCACACATTAACATTGAACATGACGTTTAGAAGATTGGTCGGTCCTAGCAGTTGGAAAAGTATATCGACAGGAACATGTCGAACATTCCAACGCAGTATATATATCGATCGACGCAATTCCTTTCACCAATATCGTCGACGTGATGAATATGAACGGATAAAAAAGAAGAATTCATTCAGTATTATCGTCAATAGAAAAAAGGAGGGTAATTCATTTAGTACTATCGTCAATGAAAAAAAGGAGGGCAGTGCTTTTTTTAACAACGTTACGGATGACCACATTGGCGGTGACTTTTTTGACGATATGAATGAAGATGACTATATAATAAACGATGATGACGATATACATGACGGCGACGATGATGAGGACGACGACGACGACGACGACGACAACCACCATCACGAGGCGTCATCCTTTCAACCATGGAAAGCTCTACTGGAAGCACCAGCTAGGGCAGCATGGCGTGCAACTGATCCACGTAGGGATCCACCAGAGTATCTGAGGAATGCAATGTATAAAATTCTTGATGAAGGTGATCGGACGTCCAAACAGCTCAAACGAGCCCATCGTAAGATTATGGCGATGCAATCTAATCTAGCAGAGCGTCGGGAACTGGAACGACGAATTATGGTTAATGGTAAAAGAAATTACAAAGAGCCATATAACACTGCCCCAGCTGATACTGAAACTTCCACAAGTGATAATGCTAGAAACAATAAAAGAAACAGTAGAGATGATATAAACAATAAGGGCAATTCCTCGTTCCAACCCGTGTATTATGGATACGATGAGACGCTTGGATCTCTAGCTCATCGACTTGAACCAAACTATGCCATTACGAAGCGAGTGCTTACAGAATGTCAAAGCCTATTGGGAGGTAAGGAAAATTCCTGGAAACCTAAACGAATACTAGACTTTGGGATAGGCTGTGGGTCAGCGTCAGCTGCTGCGATTGACCTTTTCGGAAGCAGTGACAATGTTTGTGACAATAATTCATCATCATCATCGAGCGTTGAATGGGTGCATGGTATCGATCCCTCCAAAACCATGCGAGAATGTTCCAAGAATCTTATAGAATATATGACAAAAGGTTACCATCATCGGGTTGTAACAAAAACTGATACAAGTAAAGATGTAATAAATAATGAAACAACCCCAACACCTCCTCCTCCTCCTCGAGTAACGTTTAGCAACAGCCTATCATCGTCAGATTCTAATGAGGGTGATGATTCGTCTTCACCGGGAACATTTGATTTAGCGCTTTTTTGTTATACTGCCTCGGATCTTCCTGATGTTATGTCATGTTTGGCTGCGGCGGCGATGTCATTTGAAAAACTCAAACCTGATGGCGTTTTTGTCATGATCGAACCTGGTACTCCAGATGGATTTAATTCAGTTCGTGCAGTGCGGAACATGTTGTTAGATTGCTGCCCACCGGATGATCCCGATTTTGAGTGGGAAGAACGCTGTCATATTATTGCTCCATGTACACACAACGGTGCATGTCCCATGGAACGTCATAAAAAAAACTTTTTCCTACGAAAAAAGCCTATCGGTAAACTGGGACATGATCTACCTCAAATACAAGAAGAACTGGGAACGAATGGCGGACTGGAAAACGATCACAACGATGAGGAAGAATCTGACCAGGATTACGTTGAAGTATTCTCTAACAATGGTCTTATGTCTGAAACAGACGCCTTCAACTCATCCTTTTGCAGCTTTGTTCATTCAGTCTCTGGCGACAGTAGAAAGAAGGGGGAAAAGTTTTCATATATTGTTGCACAAAAACAGAGATTCCGTCGTGACGACCCCTCAATGAAAGATGATCCGTTTCGTCATGATAATGTGACAGATTTGTTAGCTGCAGCTTTTGACGCAGCATCACAACAGGATGACGATCTGGCGAATGATACGTACGAAAAGGCTAGAGAGCTGAGATCGCGCTACATTGAATCGGACAGTGATAATCTTGGACTTGAGTTATTACGTAGCGAAAACAAGCGACAATCGATGGGTAGAATAGTTCGAGCTCCCATAAAGAAAAAAGGACATGTCTACATAGATTATTGCGCTGCACCTGGAAGAATAATTCGCAGCAGAGTTACGAAAGCAGCATCTAACAGTGTTGCACCTGGTATCTACGGTGCAGCTCGAAAGTCGCGTTGGGGAGGATTTTGGCCAGACTACTATGATAAATTATTTTCATCTCCCAAAAAGTAGATTAGGTGCACTAATACAAGTAGTAGTCCTATTTAATAATGTTTTAGTATCCTATTATACTTGCTTACCTATATACAATACTATCAGGAAGGGTTCACTTTTTTATTCGGTATAGTTTTGCGACTTTCCCTGCTACATGAGTCGGAACTAGCTTCGATAGTGACTCCTCTTTGTTCTTGTCGTCATCGGAATTATTATCACTACTACTTGTATTACAAATATCTCGAATTAATGTCGAAGAAACATGATTATATTTTGGATCCCCAATAAGATATATAGTTTTAACAGGAAAGACGGGACCCAATACCAACGGCCCCCATGTGTTAAGAATTTGTAGCGACCTTTCGTCCTTTCCATCTTTTTCCCAGCTACGAATACCACGTATGAAGAGAGTTGCATCCACCCGTTTCGCATAACGCCAAATATACCCTTCAACGACTATCGAGATAAGAACAATGTGATGATAAGTGATGAGTCGTACAAGATAAGATTGAGGAGATATTATATAGATTGCTCTGAATGATCATAAAACTATTACGACGATTCAATCCGAGGCTAAGAAATTGGTCTTATAATAAAGAATCGACTCACCATCAACTTCTACATTATTTGTTGCTGAGGTTGATTTCAACATGTCTCTTAAAAGATCGGCTCGTTGTTCGGGTGAGACCAAGTAGTCTTTATTGGGATTGAAGCCTACGACTGCGATCACCTTGGTATATCGCTTGGAAAGATATTCCAATATCCGAACATGACCGTGATGTGGAGGATTATATGATGCGGCAAAGATAACTGTCCGGTTTATTTGTTTTTCTTCTTCTTTCCAAGGATATGTGATAATTTTAGGCCAACAAATTTGATAGACAAGAACCACAAGAGTTACGGCGGCATATGCCAAGCCAACATATACAGCGAGCCAAAAAGCCTTGAGATCATCCAGTGGCGATTTCGTCATCTTCTTTGTTGAAATTCAGGCGACGATCGGAAGTAGAACATAACTCCTACTTTGCTTTGAATATTATTATTCTCAAGGTTCAAAAGCGAGTCAAGTAAATGGCCCCATTTTGCTAAATGTTTAAAATTTCACATTCAATCTTTCTGTAGATCTGGATTTGGAAAAACAAAATCGAAAATCAGCGGAAACCTCGCATCCCCCCCCCCCCCCGCCGTATAAAAATTGACCTTAAACCCTTATTTTCTTTGACCCCCTCCCAATTGAATCAATAGAATCAATAGAGGTAACAGACCCAAATAAACATCTTCCTAGTTGTTTGAGATACTGTAGTGTATAGTATGATATCATAGGGAATCTTCTTTGGTGCTGATAACTGGCAGCCCCAATGAGATTTGTCAGTTCAACGCGCACAAAGCCAACCACTCCTATCCTGTTATCCTACAAGTAAATGTACCACCTATCATATAATGAATGTTTTCTGCCCTACTCTTAGTACAATTGTGGTTCACAATGCCCTCGGAATAATGCAATTAAATAATAATGGTTTAGTTTATGACTTGTAAGCGCCGTTGAATTTTCTTTAGGCCGTATTGATATATTCGATTTGACAATGTATTGTATTATGTAACTCAGAAAAGAAGAAAGAAAACAATTGCACTTCATGTAATGATGCACATCAAAATACTATCATTATTATCTTTATTCTTGTTCTTATTCTATAATAGGTGCTGTCAACACCGCGTTCTGATTATAATATGTGTTCGTCCGTTTATTGAAACACACGAAACGGACAAACAGAAAATTAAGCCAGCAATTCTAGCACCCTTTGTGCTGCCGCCTTTGAACTCTGAGGATTCTGCCCGGTAACTAAATTACCATCGACACAAACATGAGATGACCAATCATCGGCTTTTTCATAGGTAGCACCCTGCTCCTTAAATTTTGTCTCAATTAGATATGGCACATGATCAGTGTGTCCAACTGCTGCTTCTTCAGAATCACTAAATCCAGTTACGGTTAAACCTTGTACTAAAGGTGTTGTACCGTCAGCCTTAAAACATTCCACGAGTGCAATTGGACCATGACAAACAATAGCGACAGTTTTAGAGGCTGAGTACATACTTTCAATGGCCTTTTTGACTGAGTCATTCCCAACAAAGTCGTTGCAGCATCCATGTCCACCTGGAATATAGAGAGCATCGTAGTCAACCGATGTTACGTTTTCTAACTTTTTAGTATGACTGAACATGTCCATAGCATCGGCATCGTAAAGAAATTCTTTCGACTCATCAGTTAACATGGGTCCTCGCAACGAATTCGCGTCGATTGGAATTGGTCCACCCGCTGGACTGGCGAATGTAATCTCACATCCAGCCTTTTTGAAAATGAAGTATGGCGCAGCTAGTTCCTCCAACCATAAACCAGAAGAGAATTCATTCGACTTTCCAAAAGAAGAAGCTGAGGTAATTAAAAATAATATCTTCGCAACATCATCATGATACAAGTACAAACACATTAAATAAGAAAAAAAGAACAGTGAGCGTCGTTTCGATCGGACAATAACCGAAAACATGCTTAGGCTTCTTCACAATATTTTTCTGGGCTAAAATAGTACGTACCTTTGCCATCGTGATTTTAGTATGTTGTTACTTTAATTTACTTTTTCGTTCGGTGAGATTTGAGATTATGAAAAGATCGTGATGATCCGATTCATTCATTCAGTTACATATCGTGTCGTGTAGAATTCTGGTGCGAGAACAGCTACCGGTAACGTCGGTTAGTTAGCAAAGAATAGTTCGCCGAGAGAACACTTTCGAACTTATTATGGCGCGCTTCGTGTGATGCAATCCCACAAAATAAATACAATCCCACGTAATATCTTTCCTTGTCTTTTATATATCTGTACTACATCATATCTTACTCTAGCTCCTGTTGTTCTTGTATATATATAGTTGTCACATTTTTTTGATAATTTTCACAACTGCAATTTGTAATTATAAAGTTCCTGTACGCAATGTTACACATTATACAAAATAATTACCCCAATGCTTTATCTGTTTGTGATCGAGTGATACGATCAGTACCCGTCTAGATCTGGAGTATGCCCCTACTCCATACACGAATCTATTATAATCGAGCACCGGATAAGTTGCATCGCATGGAAGCAAGGGAAGACGAAATCAATAATTTTTTAGATATAATCTTTATTACATACATATATATATATATCTATTTATTCCTACACATTTCTTTTTGTTGAGATATTATATTCCCGAGCCTATTTTACCATTTCAAAACTTGCACTAAATTCATAATCCCACTGATGATATTCGGTGACAACGTATTAGTCATTTCGAAAATCTTTTTATGAAAATCCATCCCCTGGACTTGGTTATAGGCCGCTTCTAACAAGGGTGCGGGAAGATCAAACCTAATAAGTCCCATAGTCGTATCAGCCCAAGAAGCTTTACGAACTGCATTTATCAAATCATTTTCTTCTGGACTCATGTTAATGTTAGTATAATCAGTGACCTTATGCTGCTGTAGAATGATTTCTCTCATAATATTGATTTCTTCGGAAGGGACACTACTTCCGAGTGCTGTTTCAAGCTGTTCCTTGCTCGATTGAAGATAATTAAGATTCTTATCTGTCCAAAGGCCGACCCGATGGTAGGCAATAGCTGTTGCAGCCACATCCATCGCATTAGGAAATTTCTTTACGGTTGAATCATGTAGAAAGAATTTTGTAAATGATAATACTCGAAGACAATGGTTTCGGTATGAGGATAGATCTTTTCCGATAGAATTGGAAAGTGAAAACAATTCATCATCAAGGTATGCATAATGATCAAACACCGTATAACTGTCATGTGATTTAGATTCTACACCGCTTTGTCGCCCAAATAAAAGTGGATTATTTTTGTAGACGTATCCAAATAATGCAGCAATGCATACTACGAAAACGGTGAAGAATTTTAACATTCGAGGCCCTTTTTTTGCCATCAATTGTTGCTTGGTTCCTGGTTCTCTATCCACTTGTTTATCTTCCATATTATCGTTGTTCCACCCGATGGACTCGTCGTCGGCGGCGTCGCTGTCATCATCATCATCATCATCATCGTCATTATCATTAAATGCTTCGGATAAATCACTATCACTGCAGGTATCATCGTCAGTAGGGTCATAGTCATCATCATCGTCGCTATTATTATCATTTGGATCGTGATGATCGCCATCTTTGTCGTCAACTTCGGACATGGTGTTATTGTCGTTCTTTCCTCGTTCCTATACGTATTCGGCCTGTACTAATGAGGCAGAATGAAGGAATGGTTTGTGTTTTGTGCTCGTACTTATTTGACTATGGCGACAGAATTTTGATTGAAGGCATTATTACCGGCATGAGGCATTTGAAGCTCAAATTTGTAGGACGTCTGGCCCTCGATCCACTCACACATTGCGATTTTTATCACACAATCATATTCTAAGATTTGTAGATCACAACAATCGTAACTACAATTATGTACTGAAGACTATTTAATCATTCGATAGAGCTCAGTACAGTATGGTATTTAGAAGAATAGAAAAATGCATACAAACAAAATATATAAAACGCACAAATATATTTTCAATATATATATATACATATATATATATATTGCATTAATTTTGCACAAGAGTCAAAGTTGAAAACAATCCAATGAGATTGATTTTTTAAAGCTTGCAATGTAGCTATGTATTGCCTTCATATGCCTCCTGTATCATATGTATTACATGTGCATAGTGTTTTGATAAAGTGTTATCTTTAGGATGATGCGATTTATATTATCATATATCATATATCATAATATATTATATATCATATATCATATCTTATCACATATTTTATCATATATTCTCATATATTATCTATAGCATACTAGCAATTTTTTCTTCTATTGACATAGTATCGTCGCTATCAAGATTTTTTTCATTGGTTGACTTACTGTCGTCATCGACATCATCATCTTCGTCACCTTTAGGTACTGCTTCAATATTCCCAGATAGATAAAGCCAAGGTCCGGTAGTTGTAGATCTTTGAAACGTCGATGTTTCCATAAATGACGTAGTTTCACCTGTTTCTCGTAATACCATTTCCGCAATGAATTGAACTGTCGCTACTTTTTCTATATCTGATTTTTCTTCGTCGTTATACTTTTCCTCAACGATGATACACTTCGGCATGTCGAAATTATCATACATATTGGTCCTGAAAAAGAATGAGAAATGAAAATGTAATCCGGGGGTTGGATTTTTGTTTGTGGTTCGGTGAGTCGAGTCTATGTATTTAATATTTTATTTGAATGATATCAATTCAACTACGACGCCGACTTATTTTATAAAAGTATTAATCAATCAATTCAAATTACTCACTGGATAGTTTGTTTCCATCGCTTTAGATCGTTATCAAAATCTTTATGATTAGGATTCGTGGATTTGATTAAAAATTCCGCATTCTTTTTAGCGTACGCTGAATATCTAGCCCGAACTACCTGTTCTGCCGGTGCTGATTTGAATGTGTTAATATCCTTGTGTAATTTACCACAACAGGACGAGTATGTTTCTCCTACTCCACACGGACACAGTTCCATAGCTGCACCCCCAAACGATGACACTGTACTTGTAGTGCCACTTCCGCTTCCATTTCCACTTCGATTCTTCTTCTTCTTTTTCTTCTTCCCACCAGCGGCAAAGAGACCGGTACTAGATAAAGACGGCGACAATGTTGTTGCTGGCATCGACAATAGTGCAGCAGGAAGTTGATGGGATATTGCAAAGCCATGAACATCAAGAAAAAGTTTCTCGCCAAAAAAAGATAGAATTATCCATGTTCTCATCAATGTCGAAAAAATCCCGGCATCGCGTACCTTAGTTTCAAATTGAATCGAATCGAATCTGTTCTTTGCGATCTATTGAGCAGCTACTCTTGTTGTTGTTGTCGTCGAGAGCTATGTTTAAATGTGTCGATCGTCGATCGACTAATATAAAATATAACAAGAAAAGATGAATTGAAAGGGTGATGGGCATCCAGACGTGCGTTATCTTAGACGTGAACGATTTGATTAACTCGAATAGACTGATAACGTGTTACCATCTTATGACGAGAACGTCACACGCAACGCACCGCGATTGAATCTCAATCCGCCACTCACATACCGCTTACTCACTCAAACCTCAAACCAAACGACTCAAGAAGCAAAACACATAAACGTTATGGATCAGTCGGGAGAGGGATGACAAAAAAGATACCGGTGGTGAAAATGTTGTTGTGGCATTACAACCACTTCACTTTTCTTGGAGAAAGGTAGTATTCCCCTCCAACACAATGTATTCATAAATTCCAATCGCAGCGCTTATTGCCTATATAACAAATTACCCACAATAACATAAACAATTATATACATCATGAAATCTTCCCTAATCCTTCTTTCTGTCGTTGGCGGAGCATCTGCATTTGCCCCTAGTAGCAAGCATTCCCCGAATAGCGTTGGACTTTCTGCTGCGACCGGAGAATGGGACGAAGAAGAAGGTAAGGTGTATCCTACCATCAATGGCTGGACTGCCGACCCCACAAAATTTTGTGCTGGTTTGCCCGGTGCCATCGCACCATTGGGGAACTTTGACCCACTCGGATTCACAACGGATCTTCCCGTTCAAGAAATCAAACGTTTTCGTGAAGCCGAGGTCACTCATGGTCGGGTCGCTATGTTAGCTGTCGTTGGTTATCTTGTACAAGAACCTTTCATCCGTTTTTCAATGGATTAGTCACTGGGCCCGCCAATACGCATTTAACACAGGTTCATGAGATTGCACCATTCTTCTTTGCGTGGCTGGGTGGAAGTATCGCCACTGCAGAATTTTTCCGTGCCAAAATCGGATGGGAATCTCCAATCGACGCAATTTCAAAGAACACAGCAGAAGAATTTGAAGCAAAAACATATTTGACTAAACTGAATGATAAATATTATCCTGGTGACCTGAAATTCGACCCGCTTGGTTTGAAACCGCAGGATCCTACAGAATTCGCTAACATGCAAACGAAAGAATTAAACAACGGTCGTTTGGCTATGATCGCTGCTATGGGCATGATTGTTCAAGAACAAGTAACACACCATACTCTGTTCTAATTAATAAAGCACGTGTATAATTATATAATAATGGAAAGCAATTATCCAAATCATTTCATCGTCTTCTCTTTTTATATTTAGGAATGAATACTCGACAGCGCCTTTATACAAATCTTGCTGTTGTCGAAAGAAAAGAGGTGCGGTGAACACATGTGATCTGCCCACTCAATTTTAATTGTCGTACTGTTGATCATTAATTGGAAAAATGTAGAATAGTCCAGTAAGTACCGCAACTACCTGCTGGACAGATCCTCTATCCATCATAGCCTCTCCTTCCTCTCACATGATAGCTATGCATGATACCGGTATTGAGTACTGTATGTATAACATAATATATATATTCTAGGGGAATTTAGGTGGGGGTGAGGGGGGGGGGGGGGGGGGCGTTCAAATTTTGCCGCAAAACAAAAGCACGTCTCATTTCTTGACATTTTCTAAAAAAATTACAATGCATGAATGACAAATGACATGCAATGATGCAGTAAAATAGCTGGGCACATCATACACACAGTACACATTGTATTTCCTCTTTCACAGTTGATTATGATGCGTTATATTTTATGCTGTACACACCATTGGCCATCTAGTAATTGCAACGTCCGACGACCGACGCAAGCTTCTATTTTCTCTAATAAAACATCAAAGATATGGGACGAATAACGACAGATTTGGGACAAGTACAATATATATGAATTTTATAGTATGGTACCATTCAAGTATGCAAGAAACCGTCGAATACATACCAAGAAGATCCCCCGCTCGATAATTCGCTACCCCCTCTACGCATGCTGTGTCTTATTATTTGTTACCGCAGCAGTTTTGAATACCGTTCGAATGTTTCGTTTCGTCGGAATAAGGAACGACATAAATCGAATTAATAACGATAACGACAACGACAACGACATTCCGATGCAAATACAAACGCAACAGCTTAACGTTGACAATGGGAGAAGGAATATCGAAAGAGCTATATTTTACAATATTTTCATTCCAAAAGATGACCAATCAAAGAAAGAATACGCTCTTCAAATCGTTGATGAGCAATTACAGTATTATAACGCCGCATCGGATTTCATTCGTATTGATGTTCCGATATATTATACTTTGATTGGTGATACCAATTCGACCAAGGATGTTGAGAAACGGATCTGTGCAATGGCGGGATCAAATAATTGTCACCTACTACGAACAACTGAGAATGGCGATGAAGGGTTGACCTTAGAATCTTTATATGATTACTGTAGTAGAAACCATAATTCACAAGTTACATACCTGCACAACAAAGGGTCGTTCCATCCATCTCAACAGAATACGGCAATGCGTCGCATGATGACGAAGTCTATCTTTTCAGATGAATGTCAGTTGATGTCCGTAGACAAGTGCACGGTTTGTGCAGCGAGATTCTCTCCTCTACCACACACACATATGGTAGGGAATACTTGGACTGCAACTTGTTCCTATATCAAAGATCTCATCCATCCATTACAGTTTTCGAAGAAGATGGATGAAATGATAGAATATTCTTTACAAATACAGGATGATGCTATTTTCCCGATGCCTCATCCAAAATTTGCCACCAGGCCTCATGATTATGGTCTGAAACGATTCTCGTTTGAATATTGGGTAGGCTCACATCCTCGACTGAAACCATGTGATGTTTTCCCGATCGTGCGTACAAGTACGGCTTTTTGGGCCTTGGCGATGGCAATGATAATGATAATAATAGTGTAGTGTTATTAATTGGATGCCCAAACTACAACAGGTGCCATGGATATCACTGGACGGATTTTGGCACTGGAGCTTTACAGAATGGATGTGCGGTCGGGGTCGTCTTCGCAATACAAATTTTTATACGGAATGTATCCAGATACAGATAGTTTATTTGGATCTACTATAGCAAACCTTTGAAAGTATCATTCAAAAATCTCTACAGTCTTTTTGATAGGGGATGTCCCGTGCCGGTTAACAAATTGGATTACCTATAGAAAATAATATCGACACGAAGGTCTTACATAATTTTGTTAATTCACACGTGATGATGAAAAATGAGAAAGATCTTGACTATCAATTACCAACTACTAAGCTATGGTACTTTATATATTTTAATGAAGCAAAAATCAACCATCTCAAACTATTATAGAGACAGATAGAAAGACTCTTCTTTATTTTAATTTTTATGGTCCATCGTCAATAGTACATTATGAATCGCTTGTTGTGTTGTATTGTGTTGTGCTGTGTTGTGTTGATACAGTTGATGGATTGTGTTATATCTCGCTGACCACAAACTAACTGTGTTCTAACTATGTATAAGTAGTTAGACTTTTCCACGTAGAATGTAACTACAATGTAGTACGGTGGTAGCTAGGTTTTACTAATTTTCTCGTAATATATAAATACATCAACAATAACGCGGGACTCAAATAAATGTTTACTTTCTAACAATTTTTGTTAGAATTAATTTTTTTTTCTAGAAAAACAGCTTGCCGGCTAATTAAAACTTTCGCATTGCTTTGTTCATTTGCTTTTTGCTTTCCATACTGTACAAAACGATTGGGAATTGTGCGAATACAATCAACCAAATAAAAGTTTACAATGGCGGAAGAAACGTGTTCTGCATCAATTTTGGCCGCAGCGGCTGCAAATTCAGAAGGAACTCCCTTATGGAAAGTTATGATCTTATCTTTCTTTGCCTTTCCGACCGTCTTTTGGGTTGTAATGTACGCGATTCCTCAGTTATTCATGACATTTAGACCCGTTCCTGATCTTAAAAAACGGTACAATGCGACCTGGTCATTAGTAACAGGCGGTGGATCTGGTATAGGAAAGGCATTGTCGTTCAAATTAGCCAGACAGGGTCTTAATGTTGTCGTCGTTTCACTCGATGATGACTTCCTCAAAGCAACGATGAAACAACTTAAAGAAACATTTCCAGATCTGGAATTTCGTTCCGTAGGATGTGCCTTTTCTCCTGGTGTTGACTACCTGAAACAAATCAATGAAGCTACGAAGGATATCGAGATTCCTATTATCTTCAACAACGCTGGATTTTTAGTAACAGGTTTCTTCGATCAAGCACCACTTGGAAAACTTTTGGCAAATGTCGAATGTACGTATATAATATATGTTGAATGCACGGTACTATTCTTAATGATTGTTCCTTCATCTTTATTTCTCGTGAATTTTCCCTCACATTCATTTTCTTTTTGCTCTACTGCTCTTCGACCAAACAAACAAACAAAAGGCAACGCAACGGCGGCCGTCAATATTACACACCATTTCGTTTCGAAATTAGTCAGTTCGAAAAAGAAAGGATGTGTAGTTTTTACTTCCAGCGTTGCTGGTTTCATTCCGACACCTTTCTCTGGCATGTACGGTACGTTATTTACTGTATATACTTTCTTTCTAAACGTTATTTTGTTACTTTTAATTTACTGGTTATTGCACTCTGTATGATTCACATCTATCTACGATGTTCGATTTACAAACAAAAACAAAACGCATCTTACCATTTTTTGCTTGATTGCTTGTAATAACAAAATATAAAGGTGCAACCAAGGCATTTTGTAGTCAACTGGCGTGTAGTTTACACATTGAATTAAAATCCCTGGGCATCGATGTTTGTGCTGTACATCCATCCCCCGTATCTTCTAATTTCTACAACGATCTTGACCACAAAATTGAGATCTTGGAGAGTGCTTGTAAAGCGGCCGTTCCACCTGAGGACTTACCCGATGATATCTTTCGCAGCATTGGAGCATGTGCACTACGAGACTTGGGAGGTACGTACGCGTTGCCTGTATTATAGTGTTAACGAACGGAACGGTAGCCATTTTTTCTGGACTATATCTCTTTGATTACAATATTCTCAATTTTCCCCATCTTTTCTTCTCTAAACCTCATTGAACCAAAAATTTCTAAAAAAACAAAACAGGTATGGCAGTCAGTTCAAGAATGGGAACTTTCTTCCTACCATACAACTTTTTTACGGAAATGTTTGCCACGGCAGCCCTTACCTACCCGACTGGAAGACTCATAACAAGACTCGCCACTAAACTATATGCTATAATATTGTACTATTCATTCAATGTTCAAGTATAGAAATACCTCTATAACATTACAACGGTATTACTCTTTTTGATTATACTTATCTAGCTATTTACCAGTAGTTACTTAGTTAGTTAGTGTGATACACTCATAAAAAATAAAGTAGAAAATAGTGTACAGTTGTAGTACTTATAGAATGTGACTATAGCTATATTGAATATACTTTTAATTCATTACGAAGTGGTAATACCGATATCTCGTTCACGTTGTGTAATAATCTTTGCCATTTCCTTCTTCCATTCCTCCTCTTCTTTTCTCATTTCTTCATACTTATCTACAACTTTTTTCTTCCATTCCTCTTCATCCATTATATCTGGTGTAGTCCATGCGGGAATATCTTCCCCTAAATATCGTGTCAATACAGGTACACCTAAATCTTTTCCTTTCGATTGTCGATCATATAAAACTTGTAATTTCTTTTTAAGTGCCTTTTCACCATCCACCCATCGACTTGGTTGAGCTTCCATCCGTACTGTGGCTGCATCAGATGCTTCACGATTCGATGTTCCGGCAGTAATTTTCTCTATATTACTTGTATCACGATCAGGGCGATTCTGTTGTTCTTGTTGTTTATTTTGGTTTTGGTCTTCGTTGTTTATTTGCTGTTGTTCTCGTTGTTGTTGGTCTTTATTTGCTTCTGGGGAATTGTTGTAGTTGTAGTTGTAGTTATTATCATTATTTTGACTATTATGCAACCAATCTTCTATCTTATTTTCTGCTCGAATAGCAGTTTCGGTAAATTCATTCTTTGGTAGGAGAAGCCACGGCACACATATAACCACAAGAAGCACAGCAATTATAATATATAACGTTCGATTATTATTCAGACATTTTCTCCGTTTATTTTTATCATTGCTGCCTTCAAATCCATTATTTTTTGTACGATTTTTCGTAGATACACCAGTTGAATCCGACGTTTTTGTTCGACGTTGCATGGTTCAATTATAGGCTATGTAGGCATTGGGTTGTAGACTTAGATTATTGTATAGGTACAGTAGATGACAGTGATGAGAAGTATGACAATAATTGAATAGGACATCGTTCAGTGGGTGTGACTGGGATATCGGAAGGATTTAAAATAGATTTAAGATTTGTTTTTTTAGTTCACCCCCCTTTTACTACTGACTCACTCCTCCCCCGTTTCAACGACATCAATCTACAGTATATAATCACTCTATTATCCATTCATCAATACTGTAATTCATAACTTCGTAATAAATCATCTCACGTCAAATAAATTGCCGATAACATCAAAATCATACAACAATGATGATATCCAGAACAGTCATAAGGCGAGAACGTCAGGTACAACGACGACGACCATGGCGACTTGCAGGTATTTTCGCTGTCACAGCTGTCTCGTTCACGACAAAACGAAATTTTCTTGCAACAATAACAACTGGGTTATCATCATCGTCATCGTCTCCTTCTTCTCGTCATGATGCTCAATTTGCTCCAAACAACAGCAATAAAATTGCTGTGGTCGGTGGTGGAGCCTCGGGTATCTTTGCTGCAATTGCTGCCGCAGAAAATAATGCCGGAGTTGCTACTGAAGTTGTTGTTATAGAGGCCACAAGCTCGACTTTATCAAAAGTGAAAATATCCGGTGGAGGTCGATGTAATGTCCTACATGATACGTCAAAATCCGTACCGACAATATTGGCAGGATATCCGCGTGGACAAAGAGAACTTAATGGTCTTTATCACAAACGATTTACTCCGACTATGGCAAGAGATTGGTTCGAACAACGTGGTGTAATACTTAAAGTAGAAGAAGATGGTCGGATGTTCCCCGTTACAGATTCATCACAAACAATTATTGATACATTGATGAAAGCTGCGGAAAACGTAGGGGTTGAAATTCGATATCGAAATAAAGTAGTAAGTATTGATAAAAAAAACAATGATGATAGCGATAATGAACCAGTAGCTGATGGAAGTAACAATCTGTTTACAGTCAATTACAAGGATGGTACCCAAGAAGATTTTTGTTCAATTATTTTGGCAACTGGATCAGCTCCAGCAGGCCACTTATTAGCAAAAGCTTTAGGACACGACCCACTTGTACAACCAGTTCCGTCATTATTTACCCTTAATTGCAAACATGCCGTTTCTTCTTCAGACGACGAAAATGAGAATGGGCTCCTACATGGTTTATCTGGTGTGTCCGTTCCTTCTGGTCGTATCACCCTACAAATAGAACCTTCTACGAAAGATGACGACGACGACAACAACATGGAAAAGGGAAAGAAGAAAAAGAAGAAGAAGAAGAAACAACAACTTGTACAAGAAGGTCCACTCCTTATCACCCATCATGGAATTTCAGGACCAGCCACTTTACGTCTTTCAGCATTTGCTGCTCGAGAATTTCGGGACATCAATTATAGGGGTCATGTCACAATCAATTGGGATGCGGGTTCATTACCCAATAGTAATCCGGATCAAGTATTGGAAGAATTATGGAAAGTAACACAAACGAATCCAAAGCGAGGCGTTGCTAGCGTTTGTCCGTTGCCAAATAATTCCATTCCTCGTCGTCTATGGCAGGCGCTGGTTTTCTCAAGTGGATTTACTTCCGACTCAAAATGGGGGAGCGTTTCAAAGAAATCCGTTCGCCTGTTAGCCCAAAATATAGTAGAATGTCGATTAGAAATCACTAGCAAGGGTACCTTCAAAGAAGAATTCGTAACAGCGGGTGGTGTTGATCTTAAAGAAATTAATATGAAAACCATGGAGTCCAAGATTTGTCCTGGGTTATTCCTTTGTGGAGAAGTAATTAACGTGGATGGTGTGACAGGTGGTTATAACTTCATGAATTGTTGGTCTACCGGATTTGTGGCTGGGGAATCTTCTAGTAGTTATCAGACGTCGTTGTTAGTTAAGGAAAATGAAGTGCAACAGCAGTCCTAATTTTATTAAAAACAATGTTATATTATTTGACTCAACTAGTCCTAGCATGAAAATTGACTGCATACAGATTGTTTCCGGCAGGATTACAACCACCACTACCTTCTAACTTGTACGCCATTAACTGTTACTATTAATTTTTCATATATATTTTATTTTGATTATCAAATTCTCACTTTGTCTTACTTTTGTGATCACATATAAAGACAGTAAATATAGCAAGAATCATCTTCATCTTTTCAACTGGTTATGAAAGTAGCAGCCAGAAGTGCGGCAAAGTAATGATTGAATTGTAGGTAAAAATGCTCTAGGAGACTTCCATCTGAACATTCTAAAAAATGAGACAACGAAATTATTGGGGGATGGAAAAATTCAAACAAATGCTGCTCAATTTTTATTTTCCGCGCCACAAACCATTCACCGATGATATTTGAAGTGTTACTAATAACGAGAAGCAAGAGGATAAGAATGATTTAATCTAATCTTTCACTTTTAATCTTCATACCGAGATATTACCCTGTTGTAATACAAGAGTATTGCATGGATCCTACACACAAACTTATTGTAATCAAAGGATATCATGATGCAAGTTGTCGTTGTTCTAATTCCATCGGATCTATCAAAACCTCTAAAGACTCACTACATCTCGTGGGATGAAACCGGATCAGCAAAAATCGATCATGGTATCCTTTCGTTGCTGCACCAAGACGAAGATATCGAAATCAGCAATTTTGACGCAATGGACGACCGGATCGAAGTTCCATTATTGCGGCCAGGAAATTCTACTGATTCGCCCGGTCTTTACGCATATTACCGTTCTTATGGTCGATTAAAATCACAGCCGACACCAAATATTCGAGCAACACGATTGGCGATGGCGGTTGGACTAATGTCATTGCGCTTTCATGGAGATGTTTTGATTGCGAGATCGCATCCATCCGGTCGACCTCGCTGGTCCAACGTGACGATCGAAGACCTTCGAGGAGCTTGCATCTCACCCGATCTACGATCAAAAAATCAAAACGAACTCATGTGTGGCATTGGCGATGATAGCGTGAGAGAAGACATGGAAGTCGCCCCTTTATGGATAAAGAACGCTGCACAAAAAAACTATCATGACGCGGTGGCCATAGCACGTTTACGGAAGGTCATGGAAAACGAAAAGAAGCACCAACAAAATGTTGGTGACGAAAATGACAGCAACAACAACGACGACGACGACGACAATTGTGACGAAAATGATAGCGACAGCAACGACGACAATTGCGATGACGATGATGATGACGATGAAGTTACAAAAAAGGGAACGACAACAAAAACAATTAAAGTTGAGACATCAACAAGGAAAACGACAGATAAGATGCTAGCCAATAGTTCCTCCTCGGAAGAAAAATTCTCCTTGACAGCTAAGAGCCCTCTTTGTTTACATTGTCGACGACCTTCAAAAAACCTTTGCAAAAGTTGTTCTGGCGCGTACTTTTGTTCTCCTCAACGTGGTTGTCGTTCTGTTGGATGGTCGCATGACTGCCAATGTCGTACCTGGATGTCTTACGTATCACGTCGGGAGGAATTATCAACCTTTGGATATTTCGATCCAGATTGGCAAGCAAAATTGGTCGGTCGAGAATTTCAACTATCAGATGATCCATACAAGAAGTTTTTGGCATCACAGATGAATATAAAATGTGATGAGGATTGCGAAGTTATTTATTCTTTATCGATGTCGTCTTGGTGGAGGACAGAAACTGATGGCTGGGCTGGTGGCGATAGTTCTAGCGCCCAACAAGTGGACATAACTACTCGAAAGTCGTACCTTCAAGGTTTCGCTCCCATTCCGAGTGAGTATCTTCCTCCTATGCAACGAGTTTGTGATCAGGACTATGAGCGACTTCTCTCAAAGAACACAAATGTTGTAGGTTTGCGGAGGTTGTTGAGTTGGGAAGACTACTACCGTCTTCGTGATATTCCCCCCCAGAGTCCAGTAGCACTTCTCTGCACATTTCCTCTAACCATATATCATGCCATCGTCGAATACGGTGAAGTTCCTGTGACAGTTGCACGTATGTTACGACGCCCTCTTCGCATACACGTTGTTGGCACAGAGAAGGAACTCAACTTTCTGGATTTGTTTAAAGAAGTGGGATTTCTACTACCAGAAGATTTAAAGGTAAGAAAGAGTCAAGACTGTGACTCAAATATTAACATGCTAAAAGTGTATAATCTGCATTATCAAATACTATTCCACTTCGAATGCATTCTGGTTTGTTTGCTTTGTTCTATCTTATTTTCATTCTAATGAGTCTAATCTTACTGTTGTATTCTTTATCTAAATCTTTGTAGGTCGAAATAATTTTTATTGCTCGCGAGGACATGCTACCGACAAAATGCAGGATGGCAACATCAGCATCGAGCGATGGCGATGGCGATGGCAATAACGACGATCGATTTTTATTAAGAGTTGAAATGACAACTAACCTTACGGTTGGAGTTGTCGGGGGGACCTATGCTGGAGAAAGTATAGATGATACTACCCTAGATCCTAATTTCGATTGTGGATCGGGACCTCCTGATATGATAATTGCTATGAATGCCGGTCTCTATGCATACGAAAGCTGGAGGAGCGTCATCGATTATCTTTATCATAACAAAGGTGTGGTTGGTGTCTTTTCCGATTACAACGAATATAGTGGTTATAACTGTGCATCTCTAGGTGGAGCAGCAAGTCGAGAATCGTTATGCATTAATCCTTTTAGACAACCTCTCTCGTTGCCCGTCTATTCCATGAATTTGCCTCAATTCAGTAACGGATTTATATATGTCTTCAATGAACAAGAGCTAGATTAAACAAACAGAATAATGATAGAAGTAAAATTATACTTATAATGTTTGCTATAACTGTTAAAATTGCTTTAGCAAAAAACTATATTTTGTCGTTCCTTTTTCAAAATTTTAATGTTTTCGTTTGTAAGATCGCTTCGAAACCATCTTAGATTGGGTGCCGATCGGACAAATCTTTTTAATGATTCCTGACCTTCTTCTGTTTCTCCAATGGACGTGAACTTAGATTTTTCGTTGTACCATCGAGCTCGAAGGCAACTCACTCGAACCAAGGACTGAATATTTTCTATCAAAGACGACCACAATGCCTCGGAATCAAACTCATCTTCTACAATATTGTCGTTGTCGTTGTCGATGTCGATGTCGATGTCGATGTCGATGTCGATGTCGATGTCATTACCATTATTGATATGATTGATTCCATCAGCGTCATTATTACCATTGTTATTTACGTTACCATTACCATTATCATCTTGATCTTGTTCTTCTTTGCTGCTGCTGCAGTCGTCTTTGTCGACGTCTAGCACGTCGACGACGTGAAAGAGACGGACCAAATAATAGTCTTGCATCGTCGATGTGTAGCTCCTTGAGATTACGACACGCTCGTAGAATATCGTATGTTTGATGATTGATGGGCCAAATTAAAGAACGATTCCAATGAATACGTTCCAATTTTGGATTATTTTCTGCAATCCATGCTACACCAAGTGATGTCAATGGAAGATATGACATATCGATTTTACGGAGGTTCGGTACAGTAGGGACAAGGCAAGACCGTGTGCAAATCCTTTATTTATGTAATCTTCATATCTGAAAAGCCAAAATGGCGATGACAATTCTTCTTTTTCTTCATCATTATTGTGCATCGAGCAATCGAGACTCGTTACATGTTTGAGTGGATAGCATTTGTTAATAAATTCTTCATCGATACTTTCAATATCCGATGATAAACAATTCAGACCCGTTAAATGCAAATGTGTTCGATTTCCTCGGAATCTTTTGTGCCATTTTCGTTTTCGTACTTTCAACATCAATTCGACAATACTTTGGACACCCCCATTACCACTACTACCGAGACGGATCGTCCCTGATCTTGTCTGATTAAGTGATTTGTGACAACGAACATTGTAACATTCTTTTGAAACTAGTGAGAAGTTGTTCGTGTCTGGAAATGAGAGAAATTCAAGAATATTAACGAGACAATTGTGTATACGAAGACACGAGAGACAAGAAGAACGTGATCCTAGACCGAATCGAGTAGGCGGCGAAACTTCTTCTTCTTCGTCGTCGTCATGGTCGTCGTCGTCGTCATCTTCGTTACCACCCGGAGAGGGTTCCGGTATCATATAGAATATTCTAGACATAGAAATCGTCATAATGTTGTGATCATACGTGTTTCTCTACAGTTTATTGTTTAGACTATGTGTGTATGTGTGTATGTATGCAATTTTGTCTATTTCATTGGTACAAGTACTGTATGCTGTTGCTTTCCTACGACAGTATCGTGATGTATTATCTGTCATTTATTTATTCCGGAAGAACAAATACAACGATAAATACTAAACACATTCCGTAAAAAATTCCAGTGGGAAGTATTTTTTGTTCTAGAATTGATTGAATTATACACGCGTAGTTACGTCACGCATACTAAACACTTGCGACTTTTATTCATTCCTGAATCTCAGATTTTTGATTTTATCGTATGCATGCAAGACCAGTTTACCACGGAAGTAAGTTTACTACAGTACTGTAGCAGGCGTTTTACAAATTTCAACGACAGCCAATGAATTTGAGATCACTTATCTTTTTTTTTGAAAATTTACTTTGAACGGTGGGTTTGACTTTTAAAAAAAGAGCACGTGATGGTGTACAATGTAACCAACTAACTCTTAAAACATACTGGGCAGATCACACAAAAATGTGTTACAGTTCATTTTCGTTATTTCTGACACATTCACGATGGAGAGTGAATAGTTTGCATGAAGACCTCACAGGCTCTTTATATTCGTTTGATATTACCACCAACAACCAACAGCAGTAATCCAACATGAATTGATAGCAACCTATTATATACAATGGTGTTGTTATGTATGAGCCAAAGATGGAGTATTTATCGAATCCTTGTCTCGACTCTATATATTTGGTCGATTCTCGCATTTTCAAGTCGATGGACCAAGATAGCAGCTAGAGGCCTATTAACACCGTCGCCGATACATGTAGCAGCAAAGTCTATATTCCGCCCTGACAGTCGTCGTTGCTCTACTACTGAAAATATTGGCGTCTTACGATCTGTTGATGCAACTACAGCAGCATCTTCTTCACCTTCGTCGTTGTCTTCGTCATCGTCACCAGTACCTGAATTGTATATGGAAGAGATTCGGAAGTTTCTAGGTCCCGAAAGCAAAGCTTCTGCTTTGTTAGAACATTTTCACATTCAAGGATGGCGATGGCATATCAAGAGCTTGGTCCGAGATGCTGGACGACTACATCGACTGGCATTGAAAAGTGATGTAACTAATGCTGAGACACTGAAAGATGCAACTGATTTCGTTGTTGGTTTCAACCTTTTGGGTTTACACAAGATTGAAGAAACATTATTCTTTCCATGGATGCGTGAGAAATTAACTTCGGTACCAAAGAAAGAACTTTCTTCAGCCTTTTCATCTGTCATGGATAAACTTGAGAACGATCGACAAACAGTAGATCATCTGGGTAGTAGTATTTCCCAAAACGTAATACTTGCGTGTGATACAAACCAACCGGAATCGGATCGATCAAATGCTATCATTGAGGTTGCAGCTCAGTCTGCGCAACTTCAACACTGTGCACGAAGTATGATGTACATTGAAGACAAATGGCTAGTACCGGCTATTGCCAATATAGTTCCAGAAAGAGAACAGAAATCGTTCAACAATAAAGTGCTTTTGAAACTAGGATTATTGGATTCTCGACTACATCTTGTGGGTATGTACGATGCTATTATGGAAGAAGATAATGATGAATCAATGAAAGAACGAGAACTTTTTCAAACAGCCATACCCTCAATATCTCGTCGATTGATTCCAAGATGGAATCGCAAACTTTACCAACCGAAAACTTACATGTTAGAATAAATTTGATTGATTGATTGATTTCAGGTATGTAAAAAATAAACTGTACTCCTTGTTGTTGATGTCTGCAATTTGTTGTTGTATAAACACATGAACTCGACCTGCGCGCATACCTTTACACAGTTGGTATGCCATGCGGTGTCACCTGCTTTTGATTCGCGCTGACCGTCCTATTCTGGATGGATTTTCTGAGGTAAAAGCGATAGCAAACAGTTCTAGATAACGTGACGGGGTGTTGTACGAGCTTGTTTTCGGGTTCGTCCTGAAACGTTTGTCCACCCTTTGTTGAAGCTACATTCCCAATCCTTGACGAGCGCTCTGGTGCTATTACGTGATAGGACATAACCGTAGTTGGTACATTCTTTCATCTGACAAATATTCGTTATTATACATATTTTTGTCTCTAATCTCACGCATACTATTTTATCTTTGTATTTGGTTGATTTACAGTTATTTTCATAGTCTTGGTTTTATTCTGTGGTCGATTATGCTCTTCCCTTGAACTAGATAAATAGTATATTATAAATAAGACTGATGAATTATAAATATTTAATTATAGCATATTATTAATACAAATACCTTTTGTCAACTATCTACATTTTTATGTTTTGTCTCGTGTATTGAATATACAGTTGTTACATAATATATTATTCTTTTTCGATCATCGATGCATTGTATTCTAATAAATAACTGATAGTCTTTTCTAAGATTGAGAAGATAGAATCGAAATTAATTGTATATATATTTCGATTTATAATATTAATCTACTCATCCATATCCTCTGCGGTATCATCTATCATATCATTTTCCCCACCATTTGTTGCATCGTCGTTTTCTTCTTTCCCCTTTTCATCTTCAATATCACCACCGTCGTCGTCGTCATTTCCTCCGCCTTGATCCATTGAAACGTCTCCTTCTCCGCCATCGTCGTTCGCATCGGCATTATCAACATCGGCATCGATTCCGTCATCATTGGTATCATCATCACCCTTGCTGATACCACTTTTGGTTTCGGTAGCTGGTGATGTTTCACCGTCTGGAGTAGCAACAACGACATCGGGAGCAATCGGTGTGGTAGTTGTGGTGGCAGCATCGGCATCAGCATCGACATCAGCACTCACACTATTATTATCCTCCTTTGCTTCTTTGGCCCTAGCGGCAGCCGCCTTGGCTTTGACATCCTTTTTGTTCTTTTCTGCCTCGCGATACCCTTCCAGGAATGAGGTCAACTCTGGAGAAAATTCATCGAATTCGAGTTCCTAAAAGAATGAGATAGATGAAGTGATGGGAAAAAAAAATCAGCAACGACGATGATAATAAATAATGCAATTAAAAAGCACGATGTATTGAATGGCAAGATGGAAACCAAAAAATGAGATTAATTCAAACAGTCAAAATGAGACAATTATTGCCCAAAAGGAAAGGCATGCTGAAGAACAAAATACCAAATGATAATAAACACAGATTGTATTTTGTCGGAAGAAGCTAGTGTCACACACACACACACACACACATACACATAACACTACAACACTCACCTTGATGGCAGCCAACACATCATTAGCTGTGATTGTTTGTCTTCTATTTTCTCGTGCAAAATCATTCGCACATGCGGTTAAGTAAATGATAAAAATACCACTTGCACGGGCAAAAGCCGCAACGGCATCCTTCCCAACGTTACTCGATGAAGGTAGTGTCTTTTTTAAAATTCGTCGTACGCACGCCACGGGAGGTTCAAATTCAACAGCCGAAGGTGGAGCAACAGTAGTAGTAGTAGTAGTAGTAGCAACAGTAGTAGCAGTGGTAGGGGAGGTATTATTGTTTGTTGTCCCAGTATCGGAAGCAGCAGTAGTAGCAGCGACAGCAGCAGGATCAGTGGAGGTTTCGGTTGTGACGGGAGTAGTAGGGGTGTTAGGAGCAAGACTGCTACTCTCCTTTGCTGTGGGAGAAGTTATAACATCGTCACCACCACCCTCCATCATTGGTGTATCCTTGGTCTCATTATCATCGACAGATGGCGAATGTGCAGTTGTTGTGCTGACAGCGACAATTGGAGAACTCATTATTGTTTATCTATTTATTTATTTATTTTCACTTTTACAATAGTAATTGTATAACGTTTGTTATTTCGTTGCTGGTGATATGATTGTAGTTTAAACCGCGGCTGGAAGAAGGAAAAATAAGTGCCGATATTCTCACGATTATGACGACTAAGTTTCTCAGTTGAACAAGTCGATGATCGATGTTAGTTTACATGTACTTCAATTATAAATCTTGTAGTATGCTGAAAGCATTTATTGTCTTCTACGATGTTGTGCAAATTTGTGCATTTGATTTGATACTCTATCTTAGTAAGTTACAGTAATTCAGAAAACAAAATAAAATGAGCAATGCCATTTCTCTGTGCGCGAATCCCGCGCCGAAACGGGTGGATGGACGGACGGAAGATTTGAGGATAGTTTGAACTGTAGGTACAGTAACTTACAGTAATTTAACAATATCCGTTATTACCAGTAGCTATCGCATCGTACACAGAAAAGCATTCCTCAATTTTCTAAATAAATAGATAAGTTTTACAATGTACCAGATGTAACTAGGACCATCAAAGTTTTACTTGTATATGCTGCTGTGTTACTACCATTTGCAGCCGAATATGTATTTGGAGCTAGCTAGTTTAGATCTTAGACAAACACGAAAATGACTTCTCAAATTTTTACTGAAACTACTTCCTACTCGGGTAAAATGTGAATAAAGTTCGAAAAGTTGAGTCGAAAGTAAAATTGATAAATATAGTAGTTATATTAATTAATTAGTTTTTTTTAAACTATAATTTAGTAAAAACTGAATACATATATGTAGCTATTATATTATATGCTTGAACTTGAGAAGAATTGGAAACATATAATAGTGAAGAATTAAACAGCCATTTCGTCACTGTCACCTTCGACCGAGGTGCCGGCAGCGTCAGGGGTTTCATCATCTTTTACCACATCATCATCTTTGTCATCATCGTCATCATATGACAGGACGACTGGAGGCTCGTCGTCACCAACATCGCAGGCAGGAGTGGATTACCGGCCAACATCTGACGCTTGGATTTATCAGCCATGAGTTTCTCGGAACGTTCTTCGGCAGTGCCGATGTACACTTCATCACGTTGAACGCGAGTCAACTTTTTGATGATGAAAGCAATAACCCATGCACCATGAAGTAGTCCTGTCATCTCCAATAAGAGACACAGACGTAGGAAAACGTAAGGTAGAGGATTCTTGAAGAATGCGAGGGGGAAGGCAGAAGCCACAAGACGCCAAGATACAGATGCGACAACGGCAACGATGAGGGCACCAAGAAGACCGGTGTTGAATATAGCTTGAAGCCAATCTGGAACACCAAAGATGTTTGCTTCTCCTGGCTCTAGTTTAACGGCCGTAATGCGAGCAATGAAGAACATACAGGAAACAACGCATAGCTGGCGTCCAACAAGGAAGGCAGCAAGATTGTGGTTGTGATTCTTGAATAGGATACATGCCGACTTCTTGGCGAACCAACCCATGCTTCCGTCTTGACCTTGTTCGGATGTCTGCATCTTGACGACAGCGAAGTAGGCGATCTGTGAACCCTCAAGAATTCCAATGCATCCCATTAGGGAAAAGAAGATGACAACTGATGCCCATGGAGGAACTTGTTCCCAAACGGTGGTCTTTTTCTCGAAGATTGCAACGAAGGTGACTGCAAATGCGAAACATAGTAGAGCGAATGACATAAGACAGCGACCGTAATAGAAGATGTTCTGTAATACACTCCTATCGGGTTCCCTAGACTCGATGGGCTGACCGGCAACGTAGCCGACAAATCGTTGAACAAGGTAGCAGATATGAAGAATACCGGAAAATTCAATAGCCAATGCAACCCAGACAGTGATTAGAGCAAACCAACTGTTGACTATGAGCAATGGGGAAAATGAATGACAACGAAAAACACAACAAAACAAAAATAAATGTTAGTACATTTGTGTAGGTTCCGTGTCATGTTATAATGCCATGTAATGTAATGTCATGCCATGCAATATGTTTAAGATAGAATAATTATAGTCGGATACTGTAACTTACGGTAATCAAGCATGTAATGGCAACTAATAATTTCGGAATTGAGCTGGCCGACCATGCATGTAAAGAGAATCATGGCAACACCGGACGATAGGAAGATATTGATGATCCAATTGGGAAGACCCCAAAGTTCAACGCCGTGATCACCTCCGTGAGTAGCTCCGCAAAGTTCGACGATAAAAACGATCAAAATGACCATGAACTGACGGCCGAGAAGGTATCGTTGAAGGTTGTCGCCCTTGTAGACGATCGAAGTACACCTGTGTGACATGGGGTGACTTTCCTTGTAAAGATCCGGGTCGACGGGTCCGAGACCGACGATAGCACCTAATCAAACGTAAGAAAGAAGGTATTGGGAAGAAAAGAAGGGAAAACTGTTAGTTACGCGGTAAAAAATGCATTGGGAAATATTATTCGGAGCAAACGATCAAATACGACAACAACAATATTATTATCTCGTTTCGTACCTTGGCCTCCCTCAACCATGGTCAACCATACAATACTGAATAGCATAACAACCAGAGCGACTGCAGGATGGGTTTGAAACGAAAGACGTGTCTGAAGGTTGAAGATGTTACCAACGATGAGAGTGATACTGAAGACGAGAAGAAGTGATGAGTATATGTACTTAAACATCCTGCATGCCGCGTTGGCAGACCTATCGGTTCCTGTCATGATGATTGTTATTATTTATTGACAATTAATTGATTGACAACTGATTGTAATAATTATCTCAACTTTGTTCAACGAGATGTTTACTAAGTGAAGAAACTATTTTTTATGTGACTACTTGAAATACGAATAATGATTGTCCGAAACCGCTATTGCTGTCCAAAAGTTATTTCCAAAGAAACTTCGATCACAATGTCATGAATAAATGACGAGGATTTCGCCGGTAGAGAGTTGGCGAGAATTACATCAAATACAGTATCGGTGTCAAAAGCCAACAGTATTTCATTATATTGCCCAACGGATACTGTAGGTATGTTCTATCGCCAAATGTCAGCCAAGCGTTACTGTTCAATCTCTCAATCACTTAAGAAATAGAAGTGTATCAGAGAAGAAGAAGAACAACTGGGGAGCTGGCACCACTTTCATCATTATTATACTTTTTGATTGGCTGTGATTGATTGATTGATTCGATCCATTTAAAATCGTACAGTAATACTATCATTATTTTTTGCAGGCGATAGATGGCTGAATTTTTGTTGGTACGTTGATTTTGTGAATTACAGTATCATATTTCTACTGTTTATTTTAAAAAACACCACGAAGGTAGTGAGTAAGTGGGAATGTGTAAGCTTGATGTGCACGCTTACAGAACCCGTATGCGCAAAGTTCCGTTTATTTGCCGTTACCTTTTTGGAATATCGGTTAGCGGTTTAAGATTTATGTTCTTCGTGTCAATCGTGAAATCATTATTGTCGCTAATAATGAACATAGTATAGTACAGTAGGACCTATATGTTAATACTACTAGTAGTAGGAAGGAGTATATAGTCTAATGAAGCATAAGATATCTGGATGAACTTAAGGGTTGATAGTAGACCTTTGTCTTTCTTTGCTGTGGAAAGATCACATAGAAAGGGCTTCACAGGATTGTGTTACTGATGATGATCATGCATACACACTCTCTGTTGCAACTTCATCAACATATTGATGACAAAATTTGTGCACGCACACAACAAAGAGTTTGTCTGGGTGTTTTCGGAGTGTACAACAAAAACACACAAGAAGTAGTTTACACATAGCTGGACAAACTCAAATTTGCAAATTGATACTGAAATTGGTGTACCTTATGGATCACTGGATATTATAATCAAATTTGTGCAGCAACCATTTTTTTAGAAAGATTTACAATGAGATTATTTTGTCTTTTAAGGTTTTAACTACAAAAGACAAACAAACTTAAGACCATGCCTTTCATGGCCAGAAAACAAAGAACTGCGATGCTCTTGATAACCACCTATAAACTCTGCTAGATCTTCTTAACAATGCTAGCAGCTAATACTGCAGTATTATTAGAGAGTATCATAGTGGCAGCTATACAAAGTGTGCCTGATGAATCAAATAACCAAATAAAGCAGCTAAAGTAAAAATACAGAGCATTGCATTTTAGACTATCATTCTAGTTAATGTACATGATATGTGTGATTTGTAGAAGGACTATGCTCAACTACTACCACAATAAACAGAGAATACACAGCAGCAGCAATCCTACTATGTACATTACTGACTTGTGCTGGATTTGATTTATGGGGTATTATTAACTAATGGACATTGATTGTCGTGTGGTTTGTTCTTCTTTGGGTTTGGGTTTGAATAAGTTTGAATCCAGGCCAACTTTCACTTATGATGCTTCATGTCTTGTCTTTAGCACAAAAGAGTCTTGATTATAGAGAAGTATTAGCGGCAATGGCACAATGCCATGAATTCAAAAATTATTATGAAAAGAGCTGGTTGTCAAAAAATTATGGTAGTGCTATCTTAGGCATTTATTTATCAGTGACACTGATGCAAGGATACTCCTTTAGTAGAGCAGAGAGGGTAGAAATTTGGCAAAGATTAGAGCTGCTTTTCACCTACAGAGGATTAAATTCTATAATTAGATACACATATTAAGTATATCATAGTCAGTTGATTTGAGCTGCACAGTCCTGGAGAGTATCAACAAGTGATGGTTGATTAGAAATAGTATACATGTATAAGCTAGCGGGCAAATAGTTAATATATAATTAATAGAAGGCATTACGGTCTAATTGAATTACCGTCATATTATGTATTCAGTGATCATATATAAGTATAAAAGTGTAGTAATGTGTCCTCCTGACAACAGTAACACGGAAACATGTAGATTTCTTCTTTTCTTATCTCAGATTTACCACACACTCTCTCTCACTCTCTCTATGGATTGCAGCAATTTTCGTCATCCTTTAGGGTGAAATTCCATTGAGTTTCATGTGTGACAAGATTAGTACTGACGACTTTTTGGTTTCTCATAGTCATTACATTGGCATCGAATACCATACTCCTTTCTGGAAGCCAAGAATATCCGCAGTAGCACCTGTCTTTGTTTAATGCATAAATTTCCTCTTCCTCTCGATTTTGCGAATGATCGACCTCGAATTCACGCGTGATAATATTTTCGGTCTTGGTCAGGTCAACACCAAATACCATAAACCCTACAAAATCATCTCCAATCTTTTCTCCAGAACTACCCCAACGAGAATAGACGGAGACAGGGATTATAAGACGGCCAAGATCACCAACTTTTAGGTATCGAAATGCTCGTTCGTCCCAAGACGCACTGCTTCCTGACCAGCTGCCATCGTCGTCTTCAATTACGAGACGATCAATAAGCACTGGATCAGTAGGTATGGTACTATCAAAAATTGAAACCTGGAAGCCTAAAATATTTCCCTCTTCATCAGCATCCTGTCCAACTGTGATAAGTACCGAATTGTCGTTGGTGATTGGGTGCATAAACTCAGAAAACCCAGGAATTTCGAGCTCGCCAAGAACTGTTGGCTTCTTTGGATCAGATAAGTCAAGGACGTAAGACGGATCTGTCCTTTCGAATGTGACAACATAGCTTATGTTATCAAAAAAGCGCACAGCGGTGATAGTCTATATCATGAGAAGAAAGAGAGAAATAGGGGTAGCAACAGAATAACGTTAGACAAAGCTTCATCTTTGTCTTTTTCTTTTAAACACAATCTTCTTGCACTTACCTCGTCCTTTTTGCCGAGTTCGACGCTTCCAAGTCTGACCAATTCGTTATTTTGTCTATTGTTATCGTCTACTTTCGGAACTTCGAATATGATGATCTGATTCTTCGTTCGCGATTCTTCTTCCACTTCCTGTTCAATCGAAGAGTTATCTTCTTCTACGAAAACAGTTTGCATCGGTCGTGGAGCCCCCCACCAGAATCTCTGGAAGAAGCTTTCAGTGGTTGCGATTCGCAAATATTCCTTGATATTACCATCCTCCTTGTCCTCGCTCTTAACGAAGTCGATCGAAAACTGGCTCAAAAGTCTTCCTTCCACAGAGCCAACTGCAGAAAATGTTGAAGATGCTCCGTTGAATCGAAAACCAAGAAGCATCGTCTTTTCGGCATACTTATTCTCCTCTATATCCCAGTTCCAACCTTGATCTGTCACCCAGATCCACTCGTCAGTGGCATAAACGTAGCCTGAATTTCCTGGTGAAGAATAGCCGCTTTCGAAATATCTAATTCCATATTCTCCTCGCTTCCAGTAGTGCTCATATCAAAGGAATTAACCTGTGTAATAGTATCGGCAATACCACCACCAAACAGGTCACTCATATAGGTATCACTTGAGTCGGAAATTGAATCCACGAATACTGCCAAACGGGATAGGATGACATTGTCATCAACAGTAACAACATCCATAACGTTGTCGACAAAATCGGGAATGATTTCTTCTGCCTTTAAGATTGCTGCTTCGATGTATTCGTCGTCATCCATACCTTTGAACGCATAGCGCTGCAAATACGTTGTCAAATGGTCATAGGTGTTTAATGACATCTTGGTTACAACGTGAACATTGTTACCTACTGCATACGAGTCAACGTGGTACCCATTGACGTCTTTCTGTGAAAGTTTGGTCAATTTATCACCTTCAATATCATAAACAATTATGCGAGTTTCCATGTAGCTGTAAATAATGGGGCGGGTTATAATCATTCCATCTTTGATGGGGTCATATTCCGTCCCATACCCGCTTACAACCACAGTGAGTTTATCCCCTAATGGATTCATAAGTAAGGCTTGAATGTAAGGCTTAGGCTTCCACCTATAATAGTTGTTATCATCTGATTGATCTGGAATATCAATTTCCGGCATGGGAATACTTTCGAGAAGTGTCCCAGCAAGATCCCAAACTAAAATACTATCGTCAACAGCAGCAAAGACATGGACACCATTTGACTTCACTAGATCATTTTTGACAACTCCTGCCTCGTGCTGGTACGTTTCAAAGTCATCTACACCAGCAAAGGCTGCTCCACTATCTCCTCCTCCAGAACCATCACTTTTTGAAGCTTCCCTCAAGCTGCACCATCAGCACCGTCTGGAATACGCCCATTATTATTATTATTATTATCAGAGCTTGCCCCGTCTAAAATGACTTTATTGACAATGGATTTAGCCAACATTTCTAGGTCAGCTCTTGCTTCATCAGTCGAAACGTAGGGCTCCGTGATGTTGGCAGAAAAGAGGCGAAGATCGACTTCAAAAGGAACTTTTCTACGAAGAATATCCTTTTCTGTTCCAGCACCAGCACCAGCACCAGCACCAGTATCAGCACCAGTATCAGTACCAGTATCAGCACCAGTATCAGCACCAGTATCAGCACCAGTAGCTTTAGGAGTTTTAGTAGCAGTAGTAGTAACAGTACCACCCCCATCACCTTCGAAGCTGTTGTAGCTATTACCATTGGTGGTTTCCTTCTTGTTCCAGTCTGGAAGGACGACAACCAAAGACACAACAACTGCAATGATAACGACAATTAGAAGTATGCCACCCCCGATCAACATTTTCTTCTTTCCTGTTCCATCATCCGCTTTCACTACTTCTTTGTGACTGGAGATATCATCTTTGTTGTTGTTCGTACCCGTAGGACCTTTTTCAATCTCTGTCTTTGCTTGTTCCATCATCTCGTTAGTTTTGTTGGTAAGTCCTTGTTCACCATTCCCGATAGGAATCTCAGTTGTGCTCATCGTATGTGTCCACTGATGGAGGTCCTGTACGTAAATTGATTTATTCGTCGAATGTAACTGTAATTTTCCTTTAATTTATTCTATCTTTCTTTTTATGTCTAGATAGAGAGAGAGAAAGTGTAATCGTCAATCAAGAAAGAAGTAAAATCTTACTCTTACGCCGTGCTTTCTCCAACTGTCAATGCGAATGCGAAGGAGATGTTACGACTCACCCCCCTACACTTCTACAGTACTTCGCGTTTATTCCTGGAGTACGAAGTATATAATATATATGTGTTAGCTTCATGATACAATTGACACGATCGACATCGCTCGTTGAACGTTGCAAAAGTGTTCTAGTATACATATTACATTCTAATATACAACGTATTAATAAGGGCAATATTAAAGATTCAGTCGTACAGTACTTGAAGCTTTTTTGTCACTTCGGTATATTTTTGTATTTTTGTTGTTGCTTGATCACTTTCACATGATACTAGTACAGTATCACACTATTATACAAGAACCTTTAATGGTTGGTATTATCTATCAATTTTTTGGACTACTATGGAATGTCTTTTCCTTGAATGGCTCCTTTAATGGATGGTCTTCATACCGGTAGGCATACAGTATCATCATTATTCAGGATTGCAGTGTAATATTGTTGTGCTTACGCTTAGCTTGTTTATCCTAAAACAACAATCATCCTTTTTTATTAAACGAACTTTGACCATGCATGCATGAGTCAATGGCATGCACATTGTATGATTCCTAATATTTTCCCTGTTTGTAGTTTGATAATACTAGTGACTATAACTGTACAGTCACTCATGGTTGAAACCAACTCACACCTAGCTAGTTTACAGGACAGTTAGGAACTACCCGTTCACAGGGTTAATTCGATGTAGCTGGGTAGGCAGGGTGGGTCAGATAAACAGTTAAAGTGTAGTCAGCATGGAGATGTAATAGTATGAATAATAGGTAGGTATTGGGTACAATGGATGTAGCGGTATCTTGTGTAGTGTAGATAAAAAGAGTGATCATTACCTCGTGCTGGACCGGTATTGTATTGTATGATTGCAAGATTGCGAGACTGACTCAGTCTCTACGAGACATGATTTAGTCCTAATCTAATCTATCCTGTAGTACGATTAGCTACAGGGCCTTCCGTTAGTAGTCAATCGTGCACCAAACACGATTAAAATCAAACAATGGCTTGGGACTAAAATTTAGCGAGCGAGCGAGTATTTTTTTTTTTGAGAGCATGCCAGCCCAACGGAAATTTTTACGCGCGCGACCAGAACATTTCGGCGATATAATTATTTCAGGGGAGGGGATAAAATTGAGATATATTAGGGGTATGAAACAAGGTGAAACTTTTTCACCTTGTTTGTCAAACAAGGTGAAACGTTTTCACCTTGTTTGTCAAACAAGGTGAAAAGTTTTCACCTTGTTTTAACGTGCAAAACCTCGCGTGTTTTCACCTTGTTTGAAACAAGGTGAAACTTTTCACCTTGTTTTAACGTGCAAAACCTCGCGTGTTTTCACCTTGTTTGAGAAACAAGGTGAAAACAAGGGAACAAAGTGTTCCCTTGTTGTTTGCGTGCAAATCCTCGTGCTTTGTTCCCTTGTTTCAAACAAGGGAACGTACACATAACACAAGAAAGAAAGAAAGAAAGAAAGAAAGAAAGAAAGAAAGAAAGAAGAAAAGAAGAAAAGAAGAAAAGAAAGAAGAAAAGAAAAACTACACCACAACACAAGAAAGAAAGGAAAGAAAGAAAGGAAAGAAAGAAAGGAAAGAAAGAAAGAAAAGAAAGAAAGAAAAACACGATACACACAACACACATTACACAAGAAAGAAATGGAAGGCATCATAGAAGAAGAAGAAATTCCTACTGGGAACAGCGGACTTACTCATGTCGTTGCAGATGACGAAATATTGAGGTTAGGTCTTTTAACAGTCAAATACGATGAAGAGCAGCTACGGAGATGTGGCGATAAAACAAATCAGTATCGGTTCGAAGCTACGTTTGGGGTTACACCGACAACAATGTGTAGAATATACGAAGATCTCCAAACCTCAACTGCGGAAGATACAACTACGAACCCACCACGATCAATGCGTCTCAAAGGATCAATAACTAACTTACAATGGTTCTTGCGGACTTTCTACTACTTGAGGAAATATCCTACAGAAGACGACATTGATAGAGTACTGAAAATAAATAAAGGATGGGCTCGAACAAACATATGGGATATAATCGAAAAGATTCAATATCTTCAATTCAAGAAGATTACTTGGCCAGATGAGTTAGGTGGTGAGGATATATGGATTATGACAGTCGATGGCACACACGTGTGGATGTACGAGCCTGGTCATCCTGAATTTTCTCAAGATAGTGAATACTACAGCCACAAATTCAACAAAGCAGGAGTTAATTATGAGCTTGGAATATCTATTGCTTCATCAAAATTAATCTGGATGGCAGGGCCTTTCAAAGCAGGAAAGAACGACCTGAATATTTTCACTTTAGCTGGTCTAAAAGAGAGACTGCTACAACTAAAAAAGAAAGCAATTGGAGATGGTGGTTATTCTGGTCATCAAGAAGCTATCTCTTCACCGAACACTCACGACTCTCGTCCAGTCAAATTGTTTAAATCAAGGGCCCTAAAACGACATGAAGGCTTTAATGGAATGACAAAGAGTTTTCAAATTCTTCGAGAACGATTCCGACACGGACCGGGTAAAATTGGAAGAGCTTTCGAAGCGGTTGCTGTTATTTGCCAATATAAAATTGAATCGGAAGAACCATTGTGGGACGTTCTTGTTGAAGATATCCTAAAAGACGCAGAAGAAGATTCTGATAGTGACATGGAAGATATGTCGGGTGATGACGATGATGAGGAAGATGATGAGGAAGATGATGAGGAAGATGATGAGGAAGATGATGACGAGGAGTAGAGCAGTACCGTATAGTTAAAGATATATAACACACATTCATTTCTATGTGCTATTATTATCAACACATCAGTAGTCCTACTCGCAATAATACATAGATAAAGAATCTTATGTAGTACTAATAGCTAGTAAAAAGACGAAGCATTTTCTTGTGTTCTGTGTGTTCTTCTCTATAATAAACAACCTTATTCTATATGTAATTGTAAATCGAATTCCTCGTATGTCCTATAAAAACGCTTTCAAGTAGAATTTTGGATACAGAATAGCGTTACTGAGCCGTGCAATCGATCATTTTCTTCTTCTTCTTCTTCTTCTCTTGATAGCTAGTTTTTGTTTGATGTACCTTTTTTACCTGCAACTTTCTTCTTGGCCTCGGTCTTGTTTTCGGGACAACGACTCACATGCATATGAATTCCCTTATTATTTTTCCATGATTTACAGAAGGGGCATCTACATGTTTTTTCTTCTTTATTCTCAATCAGACGGATGGCATCCCATTTATTATTACCATTAGATCGAATCAAAAAAAAACGGACACCGGTTCTGTCAATAAAAAATGTACCAGCCTTGGCATCAAGCTTAGCACAAACAAAGTTGCTCTCAAAACCTGCGCCTCCTGCGTATGCCGGAGGCCATTCCCCTTCAAATAAGAAATCTACCGCTGCTTTCTCTTCAGGATTCAAATCACTTAGTTTCCTTGAAAAAGAACTTACAGTCCCAAAATTATCCCAACTATATCGAGAGTATTTTAGATTCTTTGCGTGAGTTTTTGCTCCATCTGACAAATCTCTCCATGCCAAACCACCAGCCTTGCTGGACGTAGATGTAGATGTAGATGTAGTAGAAGTAGTAGTAGTAGTACTTCCTGTAGGTGATGCTAAGCTTCCACTCGCAGAAGAACTAGAACCACCAGCTGGCACAGAATTAGTAGGACTAGAAGTTGACGAAAGAGCTGATTGCCGCCTCACCTTCGAAGCAGCTGTAGACTCCTCCTCTTCTCTTTTACGCTTCTTCCTGATCGTACAGTTTAATGCGTTCCTCGGATCAAACACGTTCGTGCCTATCCATCCGTTGAAGGATAAGAAAACATCATATGTCTTAGTACTCTTGTCGTTGAAGAATATTTTCCAGATAAGATCATTGAAGGTACGAAAGAGAATTTGATCAGATTTGATTTCAACAATAGTATCAATTTCTTGTTCCAACTCTAAAAGAACGCCTCCGTTGGCAACTTCCTTGAGTGGGAATGGAAAGTCTTCATTATCCTTGTTTTTGGGAAGATCTTTTTCTAAAAACTTTTTGTATAACAACTCAGCCAAATCGGTCAGCTCTTGAAGCTTTGACGCTTTGTAATTACGATTCTTGTCAATCCTAGTCACATATTCAAGATGAGTACCGTCTTTCGCTAAAGCTAGCGCCTTGATTGTTTCTTGTAATTTCTTGTTAAGGGCAACCTTCGCCTTTTCGGATGTCTTGAGTTTACCATCGGATGTCTTGAGTTTACCATTTGCGTTCATGAGGTCGTTAGTGGTCGATGTAAGATCATCTTTAAGAGTTTTTTTCTCCTTCTCTGTTTGCTCGTATTTGAATTGAAGACCCTTAGCATTCTGTTCTGAAGTTTCTTTTTCTTCACATCGCTTTTCGTGTAAAAAATCGACCATTTTCGAAGCTTCTTTTTTTAACTTCTCCTCCTCTCCCAGAGACGTCTGTAAACGAACCACATTACTCTCGGCTGTCGCTTTTAAGTTCGTCTCTGCTTTGAGAGACTCATCCTGTAAAGTCACTCCTTCTTCTAAAGTCGTTACACGAGTCTGTAAACGAATCACATTACTCTCGGCTGTCGCTTTTAAGTTCGTCTCTGCTTTGAGAGACTCACCCTGTAAAGTCGCTTCTTCTTCTAAACGAACCACATTACTCTCGGCTGTCGCTTTTAAGTTCGTCTCTGCTTTGAGAGACTCACCCTGTAAAGTCGCTTCTTCTTCTAAAGTCGTTACACGAGTCTGTAAACGAACCACTTTACCCTCGGCTATCGCTTTTAAGTTCGTCTCTGCTTCGAGAGACTCATCCTTCTCTTCATTACGTCTTCTTGAATCTTGTAGATCAGCCAAAACTCTGGGATGCATCCCATCAAAATAACAGATTGTTGCATCCTTCTCTGCGATTGATATCATAAGCTTCTCTCTTACATGCTTAATCTTCCATGTAAGAAATCGATTTAATGCAAACGAATATCTAAGGACAACTTTGCTAAAAGCAAAGTAGCAGTGATTGACATCAATACAGCGATTGACATCAATACAGTTTCTTCTGTTATTGTTGTTCGCGTCGTCATCGTTGATGTCATCGTTGATGTCATCGTTGATGTCATCGTTGATGTCATCGTTGATGTCATCGTTGATGTCATCGTTGATTTCATCGTTGATGTTGTTGACGTCTACCATTGTCTTGCCTTTGTTTCTATGCCTTTGGTATCCAGGTGAAAGATTAAAATAAACAAGATGCTTTTGTAATTTCGGGTTTTCAAATTTATGAATGCTTTTGTTATTTCTGTTTAAAAAAATATGACTACACATCTTGTTAGAACACTCGTTACAACCGCTTAAAGCATAGCGAATAGTCGTCAAACTCTCCTTGTCTGTTGTAAGTAAATACGAAAACGTATCGTACACGATGGTTGTACATATTGCAGGTGTCTGTTGGTTTGATAAGAATCATCAATTTCGTTTATGCATGGTAAGGTTGATAAGAATAAGAACGTGTTAAGTTCGTTTTGGCATTCGTGATTAAAATTCAACTTCTTTCGTTCGAACTTGTTTTTCAAACAAGACGAAACAAGATGGTTTAAAAAGTTAGGAGTAACCGCGTTATCGTGCTTTTTCCACGATATGGAACAATGAATATTTTTAATTCAAGTTTTGAATGATACGCTATTGTTATAGCGTGATAACACAAAAATTCTTCTTTCTTTTTTTCTTGACAGTAGCTCATAAAACGTTGTTTCGAACATATTGAAACGTTGAATCCTTTACTCTTATTATAATCCTCTTCTTTTAGTACTTTTGCCATGTCTCCTTTTAGATCTCCCAAGTCTCCCAGTACTCCTGCTGCTGCCCATCGCATCGAAAGTAAGGCGAAGATTGCAAAGTTTAAAACTTCTTTATCCGCGGCTACAGCCTCTCGGGTATTCCATGATGTTCAAGCTGACCATCATCTTGCTTTAAAAATTTCTTTATCCGCGGATAAAGCCTCTCGGGTAATCCATGATGCTCAAGCAGACTATCATCTTGCTCAGGCTCAAGCTTCTGCTGATGAAGAAGCGGCTCTTGACACTGAGATCGCCCAGGAGACGTCTTTACAAGGTATCTGCGAGGATTATATCCGTGCCTTTGAAAGTGGTAATGGAGAGAAGAAAAAGAAACCGTGGTATAGATTTGGATTTTAGAGGAAATTTAAAATCTTACGATGTATTCAGTTGTTAATGTTAGTAAAAGTATCTACTTATAATAATAAATTAACCTTTTAAATCATATATTTGTATATTTAAAATAATTGCTTGTATTATTATCTATCGTAAACAGTTAGTTGATTCATTCATCAGTGAAGACTGGACGTTCGATTAGTAGTTATATTAGTTAGTTTGTTGTATCAAGATGATGTAAACAAATACATCGGCCGATTAGTATGCTTTGTGTTAATTATCGTACACAGTTAATTCATTCGTCAGTGAAGACTGGACGTTCGATTAGTCATATTAGTTAGTTTGTTGTATCAAGACGGTGTAAACAAATACATCGGCCGATTATTAGTATGCTTTGCGCTTTTGTATCAATATCTCGTTTCATTTTAGAGCTGTTGGTAGAATAGATTAGTAGCAGGATCTTTTTCCAAAGCTTCATTAATGAATCCGAACAATGACCATGTGTCTAAACCTTGTAAAATCGATAGATCATCTGGGACCTCCATACCAAGATTTCGTAATTCTACTTTCTTTTGATCGACCTGTAGATGCATAACCTTTCTTGTAACACGCAAGACATCTGGATCGAAGTAGCTGAGGGGACCTAGTTCATTTTCATTGGAACCCGCAACCCATACAGACGAATCTTCTCCTGCCCCTTCGTCCGAAAGTGTCTCTCCAGTCGAAGCTCCTAGTCCTTCTCCTGGTGTGCTTGAAGTATCTTCAAGAGCCTTTCCCATGGCAACAACGTTGGCAGGAACGGTGGCAGAAGAGGCAGGATCGGGAACGCAATCATCGTTGTCATCGTCTGATTCTGTTACATCTGCACGCGGGATCAGTGGAGGCGGCACATCATCATCATCATCATCATCATCATCGTCGATGGGGAAAAAAAAGGTGGCAGAACGGTCGGTTTCCTTCAAGAAGGTGTATTTGAAACTGTGTAAGTGACGAACAAAATCGTCAGCTGTAGATGTACTAACAGTACGTGAAGCTAACTTCGCGTTAAGACGCTGTCTGACTACCTCTGATCTTGCTTTATCGTCCATGTTGATGTGATTTGTAATCAAAAATGAATTTGAAAAGTTTTGTGCGGCTTTTCGTTTTATGGTGACAACAATACCAAGCGTATCGTAAAAGTCGTTCCTTTTGTTTTGACGGGTTTGCATGCAGGGTGGCGGTTATAGTTTGTTATGTGTCGTCTTGTGTCATGCGATGTTATTTCAAGTTTTCTTTTGTACTTATCTTACTAACGTTAGCGATAACAAACGGACATACGAAATGTCGCTACTTTAACGGTCGCTCTTGAATAAGAAAGAATTTTCCTTCAAAAAAATGGTTGCGTCGTCTCCTCATAAGAAAAGAATTCTGTTAAGATCATGTTAACTTACTTTGCGAACCATATTAAAGAATGGTGGCATCCTGGCAAACCAAAATCGAACACACATCAAGAGAAAACTTCAATCGAGGGTGAACTAAAAGTGACATCATGTTCTGATTCGAATGGAAAAATATTTGTTCGTTTATCCGCAGACTTTCCAGTATCATCGGATGATATTGCCAAGGATGCTAGCAAAATCTTCGGAACAGTACTAGCTCAATTTTCAGAAAATGAAATTCGTATTGGGAAAGTTGATGATACTTTCCTCGGTGGAAGATACGAAGATGTTCAAATCATTCAATATCGTGATCATGCCGACCCATATGAAGAAAATCACAATACCTCGTCTTCTTCTTCTTCTTCTTCTTCTTCTTCTTCCTCGCAGAATGGTATTGGTACAACTGGTCATAGCTTTAAGCCAATGGAAATTGAAGGTTTCCCAACTACAACTGCACATACATCTTCCAACTACAACTGCACATACATTAGGCGCATCCGCCGCCGTCTAAAGAATACAAATATGTGTGAAAAGAATCATTTTGCTTGAAAGAAGAAAAAAAAGTGAAGTAATCACCATACTAATAGTGTGGTATGATATCTATGTTAATAATAACGTAGCCGCCTCCGCCGCCGTGTAAAGAATACAAATAATTGATCATTTTGCTTGAAAAAAGAAGAAAATGAAGTAATCACCATACTTAATAGTGTGGTATATTAATAATAATAATAATTATAGTAATTTAATTATAAAAGAAGAATGAAGAGATAATTCAATTGTATTTATACGTTGCTGCCTTTCCCCTAACCTTCAACGTGTGTAGGTACTTTGCCGAACCAATTTCTTGCCTGATCTTATCACGAAAGACCGACAAAGGAAACTCATCGTAGTATTCTGGTCTTGTTAGCCAAAATTGCATCTTATGATGCTTAGGATAGTTCTCTTTCGTATACTTATACAATGTCCCGTCCTTGATATCTTTTTTCAACAGCCGTTGTGCGTTTGATCCCTGCCATTGAATGTATCCTTTGTGACTCACTGTTGATACTTCATTGTTTTCAACAAATTTATCAAAAGCCTTCTGATCGTCTTCTGCTCTGCCATTTTTTGTGTTGATAATACGCCGTATGCCTGCCAATCTACCTGAAAACTTTTTATAGCTCCACAAGTTGTACTCCTCTTCCATCATGTAAACGACTGTGTTATCCGTGGTTCTCTTCCCGTTTACCCTGGCATGTAAAGGCACCATTCCTGTCTTCACATCCATATAAAGCAGTTTCCTTGCTCTTGATTTCGCCCACCCTATATCCGGTTCCGGAAACTTGTTGCTGCTGTTTTTGTTAGTCTCAATGATACTAAAAAAGAGTAACGGATTGCCTTCTTTAATAATAGTGACATATTGAACAGATCCATTAAACTGATTTTCGTCGGCACCAACAAAATGGAAGGTAAAACGGTATTTACCCTTTTCTTCAACGCGATCAACTATAACGACACGGCTTCTATGATCTTTATGAGGTACCTCTACCTGTGGTCTTATCATCTTGGTGAGGATCTCGGCTTCGGCTTCTATACCAGCACGCAATGAATTCTTTTTCTTCTTCGCCATGTTGAAACTTTCTTGTCTTCTTGTTGTTTTGTGCGGGCAATTTCTTATGACACAATTAATTGTTCCGGTTTTTGGCGCGAACATATTTCGTCGATGCGTGACTTTGCACGCGTGAAGAAATTTTCTTATCGCCTACTTGTACGTATAAGAAATTTTTCTTATCGCCTACCGGCCGTACTGCATGTAGCTCGCGTAAATTTCGCTCATTTCAAATATATAGGAGGAAGGAAGGTAATAGGAGCAAGAAACGAAACACAAAGCCCATGTGTAGCCAGGTGCCAGAAACGATTCACAAAGCGCAGGTTGTGAGTAACACATGTTGTTAGTACCGACACCGCCAAATACAAGAGCAACAAACACGATCACAAAGCGCACGTTGTGTGAGTAGCACATGTTGTGAGTACGTAGCGACAACACCAAATACAGGAAGGAGCCAGAAACGATTCACAAAGCGCAGGTTGTGAGTAGCACATGTTGTGAGTAGCGACACCGCCAAATACAAGAGCAAGAAACACGATTCACAAAGCGCATGTTGTGAGTAGTAGCACATGTTGTGAGTAGCGACAACACCAAAAACAGGAGCAAGAAACGATACACAAAGCGCACGTTGTGCGTAGCACATGTTGTGAGTACCGACACCGCCAAATACAAGAGCCAGGAACGATACACAAAGCGCACGTTGTGCGTAGCACATGTTGTGAGTACCGACACCGCCAAATACAAGAGCCAGGAACGATTCACAAAGCGCATGTTGTGAGTAGCAGCGGGTTCTACGTTCCAGTGAAATGAACCGACTCAAGGTCGTTGCGTTTTCTACACTATCTGCCGTGTATATAAAATGTAGCTGAAAGCAACAGTTTCGTCTCATAGTTCTTTTTGCCAGAAGAGTAAAATGCAACAGCAAACATTCTACTCTCCATTATCTACCATCGCTCAAAAAACCTTGCTACAACAAATTGAACGGACCGGTGGTATAGATAGATATCGTAACAAACAATACGGAAAGGAACAACTTATCAAACCATTGCTAGATAAATTACCTGATCTATTTGGTAAACGCGGTGATCCTCGTCGTCGGCAAGCAGCAGAAATCGTAAAGTACTGGTACAACTTTTACTACAAAGAAAACAAATATAACGAACTTCTCCGCGACTTTGATATAGCTTCGCGTCTTGACTCTGCCAGGATTCATCGCACTCCTCATATAACTTCGCGTCTTGACTCTGCCAGGATTCAAAGTACTCCTCCGGCTAATACTACACGTGAAGTCAACAACATTACAATCAACGCAAACGCATCGTAAGTTTTCCGTTTTCCTATTGTGTTGGTTTCCCTTTACTCCTGTGTCTTCTTCTACTTCCATCGGTTGTTTCTCACACACACAAGAGCCTTATTGTAATTTCTCATAACTTAATCTCAGGCCATCACAACCAGTCTCGAAAGAAAAATATCCCAACACTTTACCTCATTTGTTGCCTTCTACAACAATAACGCCTTCAAAAATGAAAGATCATATTCTATCCAAAAACGCTCTTGAATTTCCAGAACATATCCAAATCGAGGGCTTGTCTTTCGTTATGGAAGAAGGACATGCTATTAATAATGGAAGTAAGTCAGTCGACTATCTTGTTATATCATTACCTATCAGCGATCCCGATGACTATACTGAAGGACGTCATGGTCTTGTGATTGCTGAAGGAAATCGTCTCATCGTGAAGATTCCGAAGCATCGGCAATCGCAATACAATACTGTCGGCCTGTACGGCGAGGAATTAGCCGCATCCCACGTCGCAAACAAGCATAAAGAGATGGGGGCAAGAATGAAAACACTCATAAGAAATGGAAAGGAGGATGAGCTTGTCCACATGTTCGCTATCAGGTTACCTTGGCAGGTTACTAATAAGCACACGACGAACTCCAGTACGGGAATTTTGATGTACGAAGAAGGAGAATGGTCTGTGTCATGGGCCGGTGAGAAAACCCTCAAGGTTCAAGAAGAATTGAAAACCCAATGGAAGTTGTTGGCTAAAACAGGGGTAAAAGTTCCCCTCCTTTCGTTGGAATTCCGCGTTGCTATTCCAGACACTTTGAAACTACTAGAAGTTTCTATGGAATCAACCACTGATTACTTGGCACAGCTTTCTATGGCAACGAAATCGATGAGTGTCGTTGTGGACCCTTCTCTCGGTGCGTAATACATGCTGTGGTATTTTTAATCTATATACTGTGGTATTTTTAATCTTAGTAATATTATTTGTTCTCACGAAAACTATTACTTTCTATATTTATTACTTTATTTATTTATTGTAGCATCTAATGTAGATGGTGTAGATGAGGATGAGGATGAGGATGGGGATGAGGAGATGAAGGAAGAAGAAGAAGATGAAGATACCGAAAGAATCAACATCGAAGAACAGCGTCGTATACTTGCTGAACAACAACGTCAATTCGAAGAAGACCGTCGTGAAGCACAAATTCTAAGAGATAATCTTATGGAAGAGCGTCGCCAATACGATGAAATGCGTCTTAGAACTGAACAAGAATTTGTTGAAAAATTGAAAGCCACAAATGATGCAAAAGTGCATCTTTCTAAAACCGTTTCGAACATTCTTACGGAACAGCGACAACAAACTGCGCAACAACAAGAAGAGAACGACCAGCTTCGTCGTGACCAAGAAGCTGGGAAACAAGAGAACGACCGGCTTCGTCGTGAACAAGAAGCTGGGAAACAAGAGAACGACCGGCTTCGTCTTCAGCAACAACAACAACAACAACAACAGGTATACAGCGATACGCAACTTGTGCAACAACAACAAGAGAACGACCGGCTTCGTCGTGAACAACAAGCTGGGGAACTTGTGCAACAAAAACAAGAACAAGAGAACGACGGGCTTCGTCTTCAGCAACAACAACAACAACAACAGGTATACAGCGATACGCAACTTGTGCAACAACAACAAGAGAACGATCGTCGTGAACAAGAAGCTGTGCAACCACAACAACAGCAACAAGAGAACGACCGACTTTGTCGTGAACAAGTACAATCCTCTACTCATGCTACTACTACTGAAGCAGCAGCATTTGTACAACCCTCTCCTCCCAAACCGCCAAAGGAACGCTCTTCTCCCAAAACGCCCAAGGAACGTGAGTACACTACTGATCGTAGTGATTATTATGAAATGCAACGGGGGGAAGGTCGTAAGGAAAGAGCCAATGACGATAGAGAAGGTCGGACAATCAAAACAGGTGTCCAAAAGGATAAGAGGGCTAATGCACACTTGAGTCGTCTTGCTAAGAAGAGGGATGAGCAGATTCTTAGGAGAAGAATTTCAGGTAATGGAATTACAGCGGCGGCAGGAATAACAGGAGGTGAAGAAGGTACAGCAGCGGCAGAAACAGCAGGAGGTATGGTTGTTCCAGCGGAGGCAGAAACTACAAGAAATGAAGTTACTACAACTCCTCTTCGCCGCAGTCTGCGAGGCCAACGTACCATTATTCAAACTGCAGGCATGTGGGATAACATTGTGGGCGGTGCACTTGACATGGACCGAATCTTAGCTCAAGGTGATGCTGCTGAAACGGCAATGAATGAAGAATGACTTCTACTAGGGGAGAGTGATGATTCCTTTATCTCATTTGTTGATGGTAATCAATCCGACTCTTCCTTAGATGTCGACCCTGTAAAAACTCTCACGGAGGCGGGTGCTATTCTTGATGAGCTGGAACAACATATGTGTGAAAAGAAATAACGTGGAGCAATTTCGTGTATAGATTAAGAGAGGAAGCAATAATACTACGTAGAGAACTACTAGTGTATATAAGAAAGGAAGAAAGATAGAAGAATGATGTGTATGCATCATCTCATTCATGATTGATAATAGAATAAACGCATTGAGCGTTCATCATTAAAATAAGTAAATACAAATATCGTATCGCTATATAATATAACTATTGTTAGGTGATTATGAATCTATACTGTTCGTTCGTTCTCGTTTGTGCTGTTTGTATCTGCTCTTCTTGTTCGTTCAATAAATCTTCGTCTTGTTTTTCTTCTTCTTTTCGTCCTCCCTCTATGCTATATTACTACTATTCTGAATATGTCCCGTACCGCGAACGTAACAGTAAGTAGCATGCCTTGATGTCATAAAAGAAAGATTCTTCGTGTGTGTGATAAGAGGAACAATGCTCGTTACTTCTTCTTCCTCTTCGGATGCAGTGCACAGCCTTTTACATGGTTAGTAAATCCTTGGGTTTTGAAGGAAAGTTCACAAAAGGGACAGAATAACTTGCCTAGTCCATCTTTCTTTAGTAAATAAGCATGCCAACGTCTATTGTCAATACGTTCATGTAACAAAATTGATCTAGTTTGGGGCGCATCTCCTACCGTTCCAAAGCAGGGTTCTGTAATTAATGAACCTTCTTTTTCGTTACGTCTTGCGGTATATGTTAGGTTAATCTTACCTGTGTCTGTGGCCTTCCTTTTTCTGCCAGTTACTGCTTTAATTTTGGTGATTGCCAGTAACAAGTTAGGACGATTTTTGAATATCATTTCGCTTACCCATGCATGGAATCTTAAAATAGTGTCAAGATAATCAACGCCAACTACTTCTTCCCCAACAAATGACATTCGTATAAGTTCATAGAAAGTACTTACAAGAACATTATCGGATTCAATTAGGTTTATCAGTTCTTGATCCTTACGTAATGCCTGCAGTAAATTAGTTGGGATCGTATCTGCTTCAATTGGGAAAAAAGAAGAAGGATCGACAGGATGGCTGGTGGTGTCTTTGAAGCGTTTACATACAATACGGACAAAATTCTTCATCTTCGCAAGGGTATCAAGTGGGTAAATTTTACCTGATTTGATAGCATAGGCAAGAGTTGTACGAGTCGTAATTTCATTTTTTTGTTCGTCAATCCAAGCTTTTAATTCATTATATGAGTTGGTTGCAAGGGTAAGACTTGTAGACAGAGTTCCTATTTCAATTTTTTGTTCGTCTACCACTTTTGTTGCTTTATCGTGGAGTGTTTGACATCTGCTAAGCTCTTGATTTTGACTCTCTAACAGTGAATTGTTCAAGATTATGACTTTGCCTTGAGACTCTGATACTGCCTTCGTTTCTTCAAGATTCGTTCGTAATTCTTGTTGTAGCCTGTTTGCCTGTTCCGTCGACGTAACCTTTGAAGAAGAAAGCTCGCGATTTGTGTCTTCTAAGTCTTTCTTCGAAGCTTGTAGCCTGTTTGCCTGTTCCGTCGACATATCCTTTGAAGAAGAAAGCTCGCGTTTTGTGTCTTCTAAGTCTTTCTTCGAAGCTTGTAGCCTGTTTGCCTGTTCCGTCGACAGATCCTTTGAAGAAGAAAGCTCGCGTTTTGTGTCTTCTAAGTCTTTCTTCGAAGCTTGTAGCCTGTTTGCCTGTTCCGTCGACAGATCCTTTGAAGAAGAAAGCTCGCGTTTTGTGTCTTCTAATTCTCTCTCCAGACCTCCGAAACACTCTACACGACTCTTTAAAGTCGTCGCCTCTCCTTGTAAAGTCTTTACAGTCGACTCTAAACCCACTACACGAATCTCAGCCTCCACTTCCCTTGCTCTGGAAAGAGCCTCAGAAATCGTCAATTGAGTGTTTTGATCAACGATGCGTTGAATTTGACCATCCTTCTCTATACCATCCTGTAAAGTCGACTGTACACGAATCTCAGCCGCCTCTTCCCCTGCTCTGGAAATAGTCAATTGAGTGTCTTTTATCGCCAATTGAGCGTCTGCAGCATTAGTAAGAGCCTTAAATTTTTCTATGGTTTGAATGTGCGCTTGAATATGAACATCCTTCTCTTCATTACGTCTTCCTGAATTTTCTATGGTTTGAATGTGCGCTTGAATATGATCATCCTTCTCTTCATTACGTCTTCTTGAATCTTGTAATTCAACCTCGAACGCGTCGATGCGTTCTACTAATTCTTTCTTCAAAGAAAGCTCTTCCTTTGATTCTCCAACTAATTTATTCATATTAACCAACATCGTCTTGAATAATTCGTTGCAGTTTGTAGCCTTCTTGAGCTCCAATGCAGCTTCGTCTTTTTCTTCTTTAGCCTTCAATGCAGCTTTTTCTTTTTCTTCTTTAGCCTTCAATGCAGCTTCTTCTTTTTCTTCTTCAGCCTTCTTGATCTGCTTTATAAAGCGTTGTTGTAATAAAAGGTTCCGAAACCTAAGACTTGCCAAGACATCGTCTTTCTTTGGCAATTCCATGTTGACTGTTTTGCCATCGTCGTTGTTAAAGAGATGCATACTAATGAATGTAGTTAGTTTATTATTGTACTTCTAAACTTATACAATGTATTTATTATGAGAAAGTGAAACACAAAACACACACTCATCTCATGTGTAGTAGATATTTCGCTACCACTTCGACAGGAAAGTAGAACACAAAACACACACTCATCGTGTATCATGTCATCGCTACCACTACGACCCAGCGTGGACCGCCGAATGAACGATCTGTTGTGGTAGTAAAGGATAATATTCTAGCGTGTGTACTACTAGCGTGGACGTAGCAGCATAGCAGTGAATGATCTGTTGTGGTAGTAAACGACAATATTCTAGCGTGTGTACTAGCGTGGACGTAGTAGCAGTATCAGCTTTTCTTTTCGCCATGGTCGTTAATATTCACACAAGAAACAACAACAAGAATATGTTCTTGTGTTCTTATTTCTTATATACTGATAGGCAGTAGCGTGTGAAAAAGGGGAAGAACGTTCCCTTGTCAAACAAGGGGAAAACAAGGTGAAAACGTTTCACCTTGTTTGTCAAACAAGGTGAAACTTTTTCACCTTGTTTCAGATCATACTGCCCCCTTTATAAAGAGCCCCCCCAAATAAAAATTATTTAAATCGCCGAAAATTTTAGTAGCGCGCGTAAGCATTTCCGTTGGTTGGACACGCTCTCAAAAAAAATTCACGCTCGCTCGCTAAAATTTAATCCCACATAATTATCTTGATTTCAATCGCGTTTAGTGCACGACTGACTTACTAACGGAAGGCCCAGTAGCTGCTGTACAGTGGTATAGGCTAGAGTATTTCGTTCTAAAATAATAAAATTAAAAATATAAATCTTCTACGATGACAATGATGATGATGATGACGATGACGACGACGATGATGATCGTTGTTGCATTATGTATATTTCCAGTGCTCGAGGCGTTCGAAGTCTCGCATCATCATAGTACGAAAGCGACTTGCCCACTATTATTTTCGGTCAGAAGAAAGGAACAGCGAGGAATAAATACTTGTCTTTTTGACAAAATTAAACGGGACGACGACAATGACAATGATGACAAGATAATAATGGAAGAAGAAGCGGTAGTTGAGGTAGGTACAAAAGAATATTATACTGGATTCCTTTCTTCTCCAATTCAGGATGAAACAGTGGCAGAACGAGGTAATGGTCTAGAACAAGCGTTGAAATTAGGGGGAGGTGTTCTTGTTGTTTTAGCCGTACTGGTGGTTGTCTTCCTGGCTAGCAACGGTCTGATATAATATTGAACAAGAGAAACTAAAAGGCCCTCATCAGTAAATAAATTGCATGCTAGCTGCTAATCAATCATTCGTCGTTAGGATTCTATTTAGTGTCTACGGTAGATAAAATAAAATGATAATAATATAGTGAGGAGTTAAGGAGAAATAATGCCGCATTTTTGTTTTATTTTATTTTAAATCGATACCATAAACAAATATGTATCGCATCAGACATACATAGGTTTCTAATTTTAAACGACTTAGACGGATGAGGAAAGCTTCACTGGAATATATATATATGTTAACTGAGACAAAGACAAGAATGAAACGCATATAATATGTGCGTGCGTTCATGCACATCATCACATATCCGCGAAATCCAGGACAACTACAATTTTGCAGAATTCTTTTAAGTACTATATTCGTTGCTTTTTTTTCCTTAATCCAAATTCTTTCTGAAATCAAGCCCAAGTGATTGCATTTTATTAGCAGCCATAACGGTACTAACTGCAGCCTTAAACTTGCGTTTAGCATTGAACTTCTTAATTTGGGCAAGATTTATTCCAAGATCAAGAGAGGCAAGTGTTTTGCGATCAGCACCAATCCATTTGTTCTTGAGTGCATCGCCCGCAGTGTATCTATTATCAGGATCAACTACAAGTAAATTACGTATCAAGTCCTTTGCATCCTCCGACACTTGTCCCCAATACTCTTCGTGGAATTCGTACGTACCCTTTCGGATCTTACGGAAGAGTGTCCGTTGATTTTGCTCAATGAATGGTGGGTATCCTCCTAATAGGATGTACACGATGACACCGATCGACCACATATCGGATTGGGTATCGTACGGTTTGCCTTCCAGAATTTCTGCTGCGACGTATCCAGGCTACAATTTTAGATTTAATTTGTTTCGTGGTTGATTTTGGTTGTTTTAATTACATCATTGTTGTCATTTATTTTCAGAAACATAATTTACAAAGTGAGGGAGGAGAATAGTATTATCACTAGTTCAATATAATAATGAACGTAAACGAGAAAGCAAAAGAGGCAGGAAAACATCATCAAACCTGGAACACACACACAACACACAAACGCATAATACTATATTTTTTCTGTATAACTTTCTTCCTCACTTACCGTTCCACATTGAGTTGTCAAGGTTTTAGGTCCTTTCACCTTCTTGGCAAAACCAAAATCAGCAAGTTTGATATCCGAATCATCACTGTCGCTCGTTAGCAGCAAATTTTCTGGCTTCAAATCACGATGGGCGACTTTTTTCTTGTGACAATAATGAATAGCTTGAAGTAAAATTTCAACAGTATCACGTGCCTCATTTTCGTTATAATACGACTTTTGTACAATACGATCAAATAGTTCTCCACCTGTCATTTTTTCTGTTATCATGTAATAATGTTGTGGTTCCTCAAACACATCATATAGACGGATAATATGCTTATGATCGAAGTCCTTCAAAACATCAATTTCATCCTTTAATGCAACCTCATCTTCTTTTGAAAGTTTGGCTTTTGTAACAATTTTGATAGCAAACGACTTGTGTGTTGTACGGTGCTCTCCTTCCTTAACAACAGAAAATGCACCTTCACCAAGCTATTTATTTGAACGGATAAATAAGAAGAAAAAATGTTAGAATCATCCATCCATATATATATACATATTAATATTTAAAAGAAAGGAATGAATGAATCGCGTATTTAATTTAATTCCTTTTTGCTGGGATGGGCGTTCAATTCAATTCAATTCAACACTTGATTTAATTTAATTTAATTTAATTAACACTGCTACTATTACTGATATCATCGTCCTTACCTTCTTTCCATCTTGTAAACATCATTGAAGTGTTTTCCCGTTGATGAACCTTCTACTAGTCCATTTTTACTACTTTTTGGAGTTTTAGTTTTGCTACCTCCTTTAGAGCTAGAAGCCTATAATAATAATAATAATAATAATATAGTTATAGCAATAATGGTACGACGAAAAATAAAAAATAAGATAAAACAAAAGATTGATTGATTTGAGATTAATGGATTGATCCATTCATTCAGAAGAAAATCTCAATCGAAGCGAATAACCATACAATAAATAAATAAATAAGTCAGGTAGGTAGTACAAGTACTTACTGGTTTAGTACTAGTTTTAGCTTTTGCTTTAGTACCTTTAGTAGAAGCAGGAGCAGGAGCAGCTACAGGCGGAGGAGCAGCTTCTGTCGAATTGCATATACCCATGATGAAATTGAATATATTTGTTTATTTGTTTATTTATTTGTCTAGACGAGGTGGAGAATAGGTATTAGCAACTTGTCTATTTATTACTGTCGTAAAGTGTCTGTATTGATTTGCAGGTTTAAGGATCGCTGCGACGAATTTTAAGGATCGGATTGTAGAGGGAGACATTCTGCCTGACAATAAAGACCTTGGGTTACCGCGTGCAAATAAAAAATCTAATTATTATTAACGTACTGGTACAAAAAAAAATGTTGTGTAACAACGTTACTATCGTAAAGTTACGTGTGTTAAATTACTGTGGTGTACACAGTAGCGGGATGAGCAAAAAGGTAACAATAACGGTATGCCGACTAGAAGTTGGCCAAAATAGGCGGGCATAGTAAATGTAGGGTCCCGTTCATAGAACATCAATGAAGTTTATTCGCCGCAATTTTTTTCTTCTTAGCTTTTGACATTTTAGCGCAAAATAGCGAGAGAATCATAATACTTTTACAGTACTAGGGGTCCTACGGTAATCCTTTCCATCCTCCTTCCGTTCCATTACTAAGTTATTATTACAGTACATCATGATGCAATTATATTTTCATCCTTCCATCCATACAACAAGCAAGTATTGTAAACAATGTAACAACACAATGATGCGTTTATAACAACACTATGATGTGTTTCAACAATTGCTATTCTTATCATTGCTTGCTAGCTGACAATTCTGCAAAAAATGATGATATAGCTAGCTGCGCTGTCATTATTATATTGTTTCGTCAGTTTTACATCTTACTAGAAATATTACAATTGTCTTGCACCACTCATCATTCAAGCTTAAATTCTACCATAACTAATCCTTTTGGTAGATTCTACGCATCATCTTGCATTCATTCTACTATTTAGAGACACGAAAAGCACTAACATATAATAATATGTACACATTCAACACATCTGTAGTAGTAGTGACTTTCTGTACATAAGTTGCAGCAGTATGACACTTTACTCAGGAGTAAGACATGAGTAACTAGGGGATGAATGATGACGGACAGACCATGTGAGTAGATATAGCTGTACAACTGAGCAACTAAGCTCACACTTCTAATAAACACTATTTACATACTTTAATAGCATAGAAGTCTTCAGTCTAGTGAACATACTTAATTAGGTAGCTAAACACACTTACAGGTTGTAAGAGCATTATCTTTCATCACTGTTGAAAGATAATGTATTGTAATTTTACACAGGATTGTGCTATCAATTAGATATCAATACCACCGTATCATTGTCAATAGAGGTTGCTCCAGTGAAGGATTTTACGAAACAAAATTCATACATGACTGAGGTCTAGATCAGTTATGTTTAGTTTCACAGAGAAAATCTGGTAGAAAAATCACCACTGTCTACCAGGGGGCAGGAGCAATTGTAAAAACAATAGCACCAAAACAATAGAAAGTTTTAATATACATATTGCTTTTTTTTAAGGTGACATTGAATATTCTACAAAATTCTCCTCTACTAGAAAATATATACAGTAGAACCAATCAAGTCTAGAACCTGCTTCTTCTAGCTAGTATTGCTTTTGTCCAAACCTTCTACAGTTTATTCAAGATGTATATTGATGTATTTCTTTTGTTTCTTCTAAACTTAATTTCATTATTTGATGTCAAGAATGACGTATTGAATGCTGTATATATAATATGTCTCAATTGCTTTGATATCTATGGTGCCCTTTTCTTTAAGTCATACCTAAAGATACTGTTTGCAATTATTACTTCGGGTAGCCAATGTCCTCTTTGGTTTGCTGCAACTTGCTTTCAAAGCATCCTTCTCTGCAGCGGCAGCTGCCAACGTCCGCCACTTCATAGCTTGTACTGGTGGTTCTTTACTTGGAGGTAAATAGTGCGACGCTGGAGGAGCACCAAAATGTTGTCCACTCGGTTTGACAATGTGGTGTGATGTTTCGCGAAATGGAAGATAGTTTTCATTTTCCTTGTGAATAATAGACGATAATGTCGTGCTCTCACTCCTGTTTGACCTGTTCGATTTAAGAGATATTGTTCCATCTGAGCCGCGAAACACTTGCTTCTTTATGTTCATAAACCCGGAGGATGCTGTGGTTCCGCTACTCATGCTGCATCTCAACATTGCTGTGGTTGTGTGGTTGCGAATCTGGCGCACTGTGGCTACAGAAGTGACACCTGTCATTTCAGACATTCTACTACACTGTGTAGCATCGTCATCTTCGACGTCTTCTTTCTTTGAATCGGCGATGTCACTGGTTCCAGACGAAAAGAGAGAATCTTCATCGTCGTCGACATCTGGAATAACGTTAAACTTTGCAGCCATTAAACTATTACTCATCCCGGTATTTGCAGAGAAAGTGCTTGTCTTGTAGTTAATTAGCGCCCGATTTCGTACGGGCTGCTTATTGTCAAAATTATGAGTATGCAGTCTAGGATTTTTCATCTTCTTTCTCATCCTCTTCAACTTGCGAATTTCGGTAACCCTGCTATTCAGTTCATGAATTCTAGTCGAAACAAGACCACCAGATCCTTGTCTCAATATCTTCGCAGGACTTGCCGCGGAAATACTAGATCGTCTTTTTACAACCTTAGTGTTCTTTGGGCTCCTACCCTTTCCAGGGCTCTTTCTTCTAGGTAGATCTTGAGTGTTGAATTTGTTCTTGGCATCCTTGAAGCGATAGTAGGGTGACTTTGTTGCATTTGCAGTTGACTTCCCTTCAACATACGGCGTGACACCAGTTTCATTGTAAGTCCAATGAATGGAAGTATCGTCTGGCGACTGATCCACCTTCTCGTCTTCTTCCGGAATACTATCAATGGTTCGATGCGTTCGGACACTCTGTGCACTTTCTGAGCTCTTGCGACCTCTACAGCTCGCTGTATCGGAGAGGTTGGACAACTTGTTTTCGAAATGAGGAAGATCAATACTCTCCGCAAATGAACCACCACACGCCGTCGTTGTCCCGAACTTTTTACGAATTTGATGATAATTCATCTGGTCGACCTCCAAATCTTCATGTTCCACCGAGATCTCGGTATCTTCGTTGGTATCCTCAATTATTCCAGAGAGATTCGATTCTACTCTTTGTTCATATTCTTCACTGTCCAACTTTTCCAAAGTTTCTTCCGCTTCTGCAAAGGATTCTACTGCATCTAGTAAATCTCCTTCGACATCGGATACATCCTCCACTCCATCCAAATCTGTTTCTTTTGAAAGAGGGGTAGAATCTTCGGAAAAGCGTACATGTCTCTCGCTTCTGTGACTGTAATGATCGACGCTACCATCGTCTGTTTCTTTGAAGCCCCTCATTGGAATATCGACACCCTTCTGGGTAGATCTCTGACTAAATCGACTTCTTGCTGCTGCTGTCGAGATAGAGAACGCCGTAGCACTACCACGTAACTTATTTGGATCCTGGGCGATGACGACGGGACCATAATCATTTGCGAATAGGAACTCGCCATTGCGCTGCGCTTGATTGGAAACCATATGCTTTGCCAAAGAAGGAGAGGGATCTTGCTGAGAGTCAATCGACAATATAGACATCGAAGGACTTAATTTGGCAAGCTCGTTGTTTCGAAGACCAAGTGAGATATAATTAGCAGCTTGGATTACACCTGGTGCTGATTCAGTAACTTTGATCTCGTACGGGTCATAACTCGAAAGGCTTTGAGCATCGTCTGTGGACAAAGCTGGCAAGATGGGTCTGAAGAGAGATTCCAATTTGCTCATTTTGGGTTCCCTATCTTCAGATTTCTTTCTGCTTTTAGCAATGTTTTTGGCGCTGACTTTTTTCACTTCGGGCCGAAGATGAGGAAAAATATCAGATTCTTCTTGGTGATTCACTTTATCGTCGTGAACAAGAAGCTTCAAGTCTTTTCCATCAACCTTCTTATAACTTTTAGACTCAGCAGTGTAAAGAGAACTATGAGTCTCATGACTCTGCCTCTTCAAGTCCTCGCTTTCAGGTGTTTCGGTATCACTCTGCTCATCAGAGAAAACCTGTACTTGAGTATCAGCCTCATCCTCGTCAGAACAATAAGATTCTGGGGACGACGAGTCCATTGGCCCAGTATTGGTGTAGAAGCGCATAAGACTGCTCACCGGGGAAGAGTTAATATTATTCTTCGTGGTGTCGAGTAACGCTTCGTTGTCCCGCATGTCTGGAATAGAATTGTTCGCACTGAACATGTCACTGATAGGACTGTTGATTGGTGTATCAATAGAATCTGGTAAAGATGATCTAAGAATCGATGTTACTCTATTACAAGCAACTCCATTATTGACAAAGGGTGAGGACCCGTGGTTCGCGCTCGAAGAAAGAGACAACCGATCAAAATAAGCATCTTCTTGATGTAATGCAGCAGATGTAGCTAGTTCCATTTGATTTCGTTGATTTTCCATCATTATTTCGTCTGCATCCATATCGTACTTTTCGTTGTCACTGATGTCGTTGTTCCCTTTCTGCATCTCGGAATCCTTTTTAAATTTTCGAAGAGGGACATCTTCAATTTGCTCAGAACGACGACGACTTCTAGCAGTTGAGGTTGAAGGTTTCCTTTCCTCACGAGGACGAGCCATTGTCAATTCCTCAGCCGAGATGAGTTTTGGCTCGTCGTCGACATTACCACCATCTTCTTCTCGTCGATTGCTCTTTTCCTCCAAGCATGCAATTATCATTTTGAGCGCAATTTTCTTTTTGATCATTATCTTCTTTGCAGCTTGTCGGGATACACGCTGGAATTTATTCTCCTTATTGTTGCCATCTTTATGCTTCTCAAGATTGGCAGCTTGGTCAGATCTTCTTTCTTTTTTGACGAACCCTAACCCACGATCTAGCCGTCGTTCTGATTCCTTTGTTGGAAAGTAAAATGCTCCAGGAGGTAGAACCTCGCCTTTACCATCACCTGATGTACTACTGCTTCTACTTTTTCGAACTTTTACAGCTATAGGAAGATTATTCTTATAGCCTTTCCTCGACAATGGTTTTGCGTTTGGACTGAAAGGTGTACGAACTTCAGCAGCCCTATGATGGGGTGGTTGATTTTGATACTGAAGCTGTTGTGGATGTGGTGGATGTGGATTATATCGAACTCTGTTAAAATCGGAGGGATTGGAAAGGTCAGAGCACGGCGAAATAATTTCGAAGGACTTGGTAGCTCCTTTTGGTTCCCAATCCTCTGGTGGGTCAACGATTGGTTTTGATTCTTCACTTCCCATGATTTGATTCGATGATACAGTAGGTTGCGGTTGGTGGTAGCGGTCACTTTATTGTATGTGAATGTTGATAATATCAAAAATACTACTAAACGGGCGCTCGTTTTTGTAAGTTATGCGATCGTTGAGCCTGCCTTCAGTTTTGTTTTATGAACGAACGTATATCTTTACAGTAATTTTCATCCATCTATCTTTTTGTACAGTGATTTATTCTGTGACGATTGATTAGCGAATTTGAAGTTTTCTACAAAAAGTGAGCACATCCATCTCATCGGAAGGCAACGGAAGAAAAAATCAATGTAACGGATTTTACTAAAAACAAACTTCTGTCTGACCGCCTTTAGGCCACAAATCGCGGGATTCATTTTGTGTCTGGTTTGAGTTTTTGCCTCCACCAATCTGCTCTGTACAATTTGTAAGGCTTACAAATCGTCGTGCTCCACCACGAGGTTCAGTTTACAATGATCGTAGTCGCTTTGAATTTGAACATTATTTCTCTTGAACTTGCTTTTGAGGGTCTTTCGAGTTACAGTACATAAACCTATTATCTTATTCAATCTTATCATCTGTTTTGCTTACCCCATTGCAATAAAGCCATACACGTAGATTTTAATTGATACCACCATGTCGTCAACACCGCTACCACCACAGAGCACAAAAAAGACGCCGGCGAAGACGCCGTCCCAAACTTGGGGTAATGTACTATTTGGCTTCATGTCTACTAAAAAACCTGTAAAACCCAGTCCTGATTCTACTACGGAGTCTCGTCGACGATCATCGTCAAAATCTAATAAAAATCTAGAACGAGTCAATCTCGAAGATAATTACAATAATATAAACGGTGGTGTCGCATCCCAATTTTCTAATGTATCATCTCCTGATGCTGCTGCTGCTGCTGCTGCTGTGCCAGGTGTGTCATTCGGAGCATCTCCTCTTCCTTTGCAACAATTACAAAAGGACACAACACGACCTGTTGCAAGACGATCAGCCACTCCTTGGAAGTCGGAAAGAGGAAATAATTCTGTTCAATTTGACATGGGAATTGCGAAACCTAAACCGTCGAGAGATAGAACTCGTAGACATGGGAATAACTATACTATGTCAAAGTCTACCATTGCTCCTGTGAACCGTAGAACAAGAATTGGTGGAAATAAATATAAACCTAGCATAACATTTGGTATAGGGAAGCGCAGAAATAGAGGAGGCAATAATATCGATGTAAGTGCAGCCTTGAAGAACGTCCGTTCCGCTATCGAACCATCCAACCAGAAGATTCAAGCTGATAACAACTATCGCAACAACGTTGTCTGTAGACCGGGATCACGACTACTTGATCAGCAACGATCGAACGGTCGGTTGCCTGATGAACAACAACATCGAGAGAATACCAATGGCAAACGAGAAATAGTAAACGACGATCAGTATCAATCGACCACGGAAGTCGCACGTAAAAAAAGGAGAGTTGGCTTTAATAACGAGGAGAGTAACGACAGTACGCCGATCGAAAATCTAGTTTCAACTTCAACTCCATCAAGAACCTCTAATAAGCATAAGCGGAAGGCGACACCATACAAATCGGAAGCTAGCAATGGGAATTTCGATGACGACGACGACGATGATGATGATGACGAGGGAATGACCGGCGCATCTAAATCAATTCCAACGATAGCATCACGTGATCTAGTGAAAGCAAAAAGACCTGCTTCAAAAACTGCCTCGAAGAAGTACGACAGCGACGAAGATAAAGAAGAAGACTTCACCATTATGCCTGCCTCGAAGGATGACTTGGTTGGGGACTATAAAAATTGGAGCACATCCGATGAACGGGAAAAATTGGGAGAACCTATCGTGGGAGATTTTACTGCCCCTGATTGTTTTATGCTAAAACCGCCTGTATCACTAGCGGACACTCCCAGATACAACCCCACTCCTTCTCTTCCTCAATTCCGTCAACTGCCACTGGCAGAGAGGACGGATAGGACAGTACCGGACGAAGATGACGATTGCGACGATCAGCAAGATACAAAGCGATCGAAGATAGAAACTTGGAAATGTGATGATTGTGGATTTGCCAATGCAGACGACGAAACCTATTGTCAATTTGTTAAGGTTGAAGAGAATAAACAGAAAAATCAGAGAGAGAAAAAATGCTTGTGTGGTAGATCAGGAAAGGAACCACTTGGCTGGGGGAATTCATTTGGTGCTATATTAAAGCAACAACAGGATAGAATTAAATGCAAAAGTTGTGGGGTGTTTAATGAAAAATCTAGATCGAAATGCGCTTCTTGTGAAGTCAATCTTCCTACCGGCGGAACAGGAAGTACCAACGGAACTTCTACAGCTACAGCAACCGGTGCTGCTGCTGCTAATAGTAAAGTTGAAACGGCAGGTAGTATCGGCACGCAAGGTTTTTCCTTTGGCGCTTCTTTAGGTGGATCCACTACGACTACCACTGGAGCCATATCTTCGTCCGGGTTCAGTTTCGGTGGAAGTAGAGCAGCCGTAGCAGCACCATCATCCACTGATGCTGGAGGAGCCATATCTTTGTCGGGGTTCAGTTTCGCTGCAAGCACAACAGCCGCACCGGCACCCGGAGCCATATCTTCGACGGGGTTCAGTTTCAGTGGAAGCACAGCACCCACACCAGCACCCGCGGTAGCATCTTCAACAACGCCGTCTACTACTATTACTAGTGCTGGCGGTTTTTCCTTTGGCAATGCTACTACAGTGCCTCCATCATCGGCTACTCCTGTTGCCAGTACTGTTGGTTTTCAGTTTGGTGCTGCTACTACAGTACCTGCACCTGTACCTGCATCTACCACTGCACCGTCGTCGTCGCCACCTGCTTCTTCGGTACCAGCGCCAGTGTTTAATTTCGGGTCTTCTTCTACCTCAGCACCACCCACTACTGCCCCGCCATCTTCAACGGAACCAAACACAACCGTTCAATCTAATGGCGCTGCGACATTATTTGGGAACTTTGCCGCTTCGTCTAGCTCTGCAGCCTCCACCGTCCCAGCAGCAACTACCGACTTCAACACTACAGTACCTTCACTAGGAAGCGTGACCACCGAAGGCAATGATGGTAGCTCTAAGAAAAAAAGACGAGGTAGAGATGATACTCCCACGTCCTTCGGAACTACTTCGTCATCTGCATCGTCTAGCAATCCACTACTCGACAACGGAAATAACTCATCGTCAACACAAGCTGTTCCTGGTATGTTTGGTAACCTAACATCAGCAGCCCCATCGTTTCAAGGAGGAACAACGACTTCAGCTCCCGCTTCCCAACCCTTTGTTTTTGGAAAGCCGTCAACAGACTCTAGTAATCAAAATGAAACCTCTTCATCTGCTGCTCCCGTTCCTGCTCCTGTTCCGATTGCATTTGGTAACACCTTGGATAATAATAGCACCGTCCCAGCTCCTGCTCCGTCATTTCCACCACCGGCCAGCGAATCAGGCCTCTTTGGCTCAACTCCTGCTTCATCTGCTCCCATTAATTTTGGTTCCACACCGGCAGCCGGTCCTACGTTTGGTTCGACAGGGCCTGCACCAGCAACTACTTCCATACAGTTTGGTTCAACTCCTGCGCCAGCACCTAATCCTAGCTTTGGATCCGCCGTTCCTTTCGGCTCGACAACACCTGCGCAATCGTCAACTACGTTTGGTTCTACACCCGCGCCAGCTCAACAACCATTTGCCAATTCAACGCCCGTTCCTGGACAGCAATTTGGTAGTGGGTTTGGTTCGACGCCTGCACCTGCTCCTGCTCAGCCTTTCGGGAATAATAATGCTTCTGGTGGCTTTAACACGTCCACCACGTTTGGTATTGCACAACCTTCAGGTGTTTCTGCTCCATTACCATTTGGTGGTACTGCACCAACTCCTGGTATGGGAGGATTTGGCGGTGGTACTTCGCAAACGCCTGGTATGGGAGGATTTGGTGGCGGTGGTACTACACTAACCCCTACACCGGGTGGATTTGGTGGTGGGGGATTTGGTCAACAAGCACCACCTCAACAACAAGCGCAGGCGGGGGGATTCGGTCACACAACACCCAATGCTCCACCCAATGCTCAAGCTGGAGGCCAATTTAGCTTAGGAACTGGTGGGAATACCAGCAATAGGGGAAGAACTCCCGCTACAAGTCGGCGTCGCATCGTCAAAGCTCGTCGACCGAGATAGGAGCGAAGATGTGTTCAATTTTTATATCTCGAAAGAGAAGGAAGAAAAAGTGCTGGTTGAGTCAGTACGCAAGTACATTGTAAAGACTAACTTAATCATTAATTACAAATACGCAATAAAACCTGCAATCACGACTTTTAAACTTCTATTCTTTTCATCCACAATCTTTCTGATGAAATATTCACGACTAATAACTCAGTATTACTTCAGTATTACATTTTTCTAATTTGTGCATGTTATTTATTAGACCGTACTGGAATATTAAATGCGGCCTACAAAGAAATGTAGGAAGTACGTAGTTAGTACGTAGTCAGAGTTTCGTTAGCGGTATGAATTGTGTACACGCTCTACTATAGTATGTACAAAAATTATCCACAAATTAAAAAATAGTGTCGCCGTAAACTTCGTCGAACAAGGGGGGAGACGATTTTTCGATTTTGTTTCGTAAGCCGTTTTTTTCGCGCGGTCCAGTCACCACAAGTTTTAATCTCTAGATTTAAAATTCACATAATTTTAAATAGAGTCTTACTCATTTTGAAATATTTTTGACGGTTGACGATGATATTAAGATTTCTAGTCACTTTCTTATTATAGCAACATATAAAAAAGCAAGAAGGCATTTTGCAGTAACAACTTTTTCTTCAGGCGCCGCAACAACCATGAAGATTCAGCAACATCGTTTCGTTCCATTATTTGTATCGTTGATCCTATTATGTGTAGTTGGTTTAGCTAGCGGTAAAAACTTGCTTTCGCGAATCGGCGATATGATGACCGGTAATAAAAATGATGCGGATCGACAAGGAAATCCAAAAAAAAACCGTCGTCGTCGACTGTTGGAAGAAAAAGGCAGTTCCGGAAACGTAGATTATGATGCCGCAACTGGAACGGTGCTGCAAGATTCTGCGGCAAAAAAAGAAGCGACATGTGACGGACAATTGGCTTCGGCATTGGTACAAGCAAACGACGATGTCGCCGTCATGAAGAAGGAGCGTGATGAGACCTTGGCGGACCACAAATTGGCGCTCGAGAAAATAACCCACCTAGAAAATGTCCTGATACAATCGGAAAGTAATTTGATCGAGGAACGGGATGCACGAGGTGCAATCGAAATCGAAATTGCAAGAGCCTTAAAAGTAGAGAAAGACAGATCCATGAAAGAATTGACGTTGTTGAAAGATGAAAAGGATGACATTATTTCTTCATTGAAGGAAGAATCGGTTCGAGAATTAGAGCAGATAAAGGAAAAATCCCAAACAGATTTTCTTGTATTGAAAAAAGGGAAAGATGAGATCATCGAGGAACTGGAATCAACTTTAAGCTCGGAACTAGAAAAGGCGAAAAAAGAAAAGGCTACGATGATTGCCTCCCTAGAAGCTGATCGGGATGCAACGGTTTCAAAAGTGATAACAGAAATGAAAGATGAGATAGAACATCTAAAACAAGATCGTGACACGAAGGTGGCAGAATTGACAGCCGCAATGAAAGTCGCCGTGGAAAATGTGGAACAGGATCGCGACACGAAGGTGACAGAATTAACACAAACTGTTCAGCAGGCCGCAGAAGCAGCTGGTGATGTTCTACGCACGACAAAAGATGAAGCAAAAACATATTTGTCGAAGCAAGTGACAATTATCACGGACGAACTCGCGCAAATTAAGGTAGAGTACGATGAACTTCTAACGGAAAAGAACAAAAAGATCAAGAATCTGCAAGAATACACCGAAAAGATGTTGGGAAAGAAGTCGTCTGCCGAACAGGCTTTGTATGATGCCAAATCGGTGAGCACATCGTTGTTTGTTTCGTGACCTTTTGTATTGTTCGTGTTGTTTAGAGTCCATGGAAATTATAGTGCTTCACAATCTCTCACTTGTACGATCATTATATTCTAATAATAATACGAAAACACGTTCTGCTCATCATTGATTCATTTTGATTTCAGGAACTTGAGCATTGGCGATCTCTTCGCTCTAACAGATCGTATTGCAACATGACTCATTTCACAAATGATGTGTTTGACGCCAGTGCCAACGCATACATCCAGACTTTGGAGACTGCAAAGGAAACACTCAGCCAGACATTGGAGACTACAAAGGAGACTGCAACTGTAGTCTATGCAGAATCTCGAAATTACGCTGGAGTAGCGTTCGAAATAGTTAGTGAACATGTATCAGATGGTTTAGAATTAGCTAGTGGACATGTATCAGCTGGTTTAGAATACTCCAAACGGTTCATCAATGATCAAATGAACGAGCTTTGGCCAAAGATTCAACCGTATTACAAAGAACATATTACAGACAACTACAAAACACTTATCGAACCGCATTTGAAAGAACATGTCTTTCCAACGCTCCATCGAGCATCCGATTGGTTCCACGAGGCAGCAATGCCTATGATCGTGCAAACGATCGAGGGCGGTCGAAAATTCTATGATGCACAGGTATCTCCGCTGATCCAGAAACTTGTTCAGAACGGCAAGGAAACTCATCAAACTACGATAGGTTTATACGGAGAGTATTGTCAATCTTCACTCGAAGAATTTCGTAAAGCTAGCAAAGAAGTTGATTTTCTAAAGAATAATCCGCCTCCCATGCATTTCATGGAATCATGGAAAAAATCGTGCGCCCATCCTCAGGAAAGTTTGTTTGCATTGATGCAAGGATCACTATTATTAATTACAATTCTTTTTCGTCGTCGCATTTTTGGATTGTTCTGGTGGATTTTGACGTCCTTGCTTTCAATCGTTATTCGTTTCACTCCACTGAGGTTCGTATTTTCACGACGTTCCGGTGACAAACCGTCAGCAAAATCAAAAGGGTCGTCTTCACCTACTAAAATCAAAAGTGAAGTAAAGAAAGAAAAACTCTACTAGCTATAGTAGTGAAAGAGAAATGAAGTCATCCGAAGGAAAAGGAAAGACGATAACATTATTAATAGAATTAATGAAGGAAGTTAATTTTTTACAATATTGTACTTTCGTCTTGTTTCTAATTTAAGTGTCTAGCTAGTTGGTGCATTCCATCAAATAGCATTCGCTCATCATCTCCTTTAATATCTTTGACGAAAACAGCTGTGTGTTGTTATTAGCGTTACATATTAACTATTTAGATCAGTCAATCAAAGGACAAGGGCTTACCCATTCTCTGAGGTAATATCTACTATGTGCACAGTGTTGTGTCAACATAATTCGCAATTAATCAGCACCGAACCTCGTGTATTTCTCCTAGTATCGTTGAAGATCTATTACACTTTTGTACTTGTTGAAAGGGAGATTTTCATTTGAAACCTTGTCTATATCCTAACTCACAGACCCTCACTACTCAAGTATATATATGTATATATATATATATATATATATACACACGAAGATAGAAACTATAATTCTTCACCTCCTTCATCTTTCTTAAAGCTAGCAGTAGAATCGTTCGATTCATTCATCGTATCTTTGAGACTACCACTTCGTCTCAATATCATCTTTGGAGTTAGACTGACTGCTTTGTATCCGGAGGCCCAGCCAGCAACAATTTCCACATCTCCCACTAGGAAATCTATTTCCGAGGACCCTTCAACTTCTTCGTTCTCGTTTGCTGCTGCTGCTGCTGAAACCATAGTGGAATTGATTTGTAGTAGGACATGTTGATCATACTGTTTAGAATAAGCTCGATCTCCATCGCACATAATACCCGGACCGACGAAGGATACACCATTTGCTTTCACTTCCACAACAAACTGCACGCCTTTTTGTTTCATACTTGGTGGTACTTTGAGACGAAGCTTCAGTAACGACGACGTCGTATCGTCGTCGTCGTTGTTGCTGTAACACTTTCCGTTTCTTTCGATGATGGGAAAAGGTCATGATAATTTTGCTGCGTAGATGCCATCCACATACTACTTCTACTATTGCTGACATACGGTTGAACTTCAATGTATACTTTTTCCTGAGATTGTTCAAAGGGAATTATATGCTTATGCATGATGACTTCTTCCTCATCGTCCAATTCTATATAACATTTTAACCAATTGGCATATGCGTGGACTGATGACGATTTCGTTTGTTCAAAAGACACAATCACGAAAATAACCAACAACTGCCAAATAGTAGGAGAATATTTATTCTTGTTCTGTTGACGACAAATTGCCACGATCGGCAACGACTTCGTCTTCATTGGATCTTCATGTAGATTTTATCTCAAGAACTACCTCCTTTTTCCTCCTTGCCTTACAAATTATTGTTTGTGTAGCAATAAAGTGAAAAGTGATAAGTAAAAAAGTATGGCGAGAATTTTTAAATTTTCAAATTTCATAATGCGAAGATACGTAGCGTGACTGAAAATCGTCCAGTCCCGTAACTAAAGGCATTGAAAACGCCGAAAAATTTCCTTCAAAAGATGTGCGATTTTATCTTACGTTGGCGTTAGTGTATGCAAGGGGGGTGGGTATTCAGTACCGTAGAGGTCATTCATTGTCAAAACCATTTTTGTTGTTGCTACCTCGACCAACATTATTGTACTTCTTTTTCAAACCAACACTCATCTACAGTAAGAATCGATCACTTACGACATTATTCCTTGTTGTATCTCATCGATCTACTTAATCTATCTATTATATATATTAAATAAAGAAAAATAACAAAATGCAAGAGGGAGGTTGGGATGTTACCCAGCTCGAGGAAATGTCGGGCACTCGGCTGTCATATCATTGTTGGCCATCTTCACGGCTTGAGGCAACGAGATGTGTTGCACCAATTGGAGCACTTTACACCCCTATGAAGAAAATTCATCCCAACTACAGTCCAGCAACTGCCCTGCCATATGATCCCATTCGTTGTTCTTCGGCTACCTGTCATGCTGTTTTAAATCCATACTGTCAAGTTGATTTCCGTTCTAAGCTTTGGACTTGCCCATTTTGTTTGACGCGCAATCATTTCCCTCCTCATTATGCGGAAAACATTACCGAACAAAATCTTCCAGCTGAACTTATCCCGCAATACAGCACATGCGAGTACGAATTGCAGACAGTTCCCGATCAGGGTCCACCTACTTTTCTTTTCGTCCTTGATTCATGTACCAATTCGAAGGAGGAACTAGCTGAACTCGCCGATTCCTTGACGCAAGCTTTGAATCTTTTACCTCCTGATTGTCGTGTAGGAATTATTACGTATGGAACGAATATCAATGTATACGAATTAGCTAGTGAAAGTATTAGCAAGGCTTACATCTTAAGAGGGAATCGGGAATATGCACCTGGTCGCGTGGGAGAGTTGTTGGGATGCACGGGAGGACGTCCCCAACAGCAAGATCCAAGTGGTGGAGCTCCTGTACCTCCAGAATCTCCGGGACAACAGATCTTAAAGAGATTTATCTTGCCCGTATCTGAATGTTCCTTCGTCGTTGAATCAATCCTTGAAGATATCCGGAAAGATCCCTGGCCGGTACCATCGGACAAACGTCCAGCCAGAGCCACTGGTGCAGCATTGAGTGTTGCCATGTCATTATTGCATTTAGCTATCCCTCGCGGGGGTGCTAGAGTTATGCTATTTACGGGTGGTCCATGTACGTCGGGACCTGGAGCTGTCGTTTCTCGTCTTAAGGAGGATGATATGAGATCACATCAGGACTTGCAAAAGAAAGCCGAACCTCTTTATCAACCGGCCTGCGAATTCTACGCCAAGCTAACCAACCCAGCTGCATTGGGTACTGGTGGTAAAAACGAAAAGAAGAATAAATCATCAGCTATACCACCCACATCGGCTTATCATGTTGTTGACATCTTTGCCTGTTCTTTGGATCAAGTGGGTATGTTGGAGATGCGTTGTCTTGTGGAAGCGACCGGTGGTATAATGTTGTTGGCTGATTCTTTTGGACAGACTGCCTACCAGGAAACACTCAAGCGTGTATTCAATAAATACGCAGATGACGTACCCCAAGATGGTGGGATAATGTCCATGGCATTTGGTGCCACTCTGGAAGTTTTTACGAGTCGCGAATTCAAGGTTAGTGGTGCCATCGGTGCCGGAACATCTCTCAATAAGCACGGATCAAACGTTTCTGACTTGGAGGTCGGTAAGGGAGGAACAAGTGCCTGGAGTTTAGGTGGATTAGGACCCGAGACTACTGTTGCCATTTACTTCGACGTAACCAATAATGGCAATAATCCTCTTCCAGAAAATAAACGTCGATACATTCAGTTCTTAACGAAGTACCAGAATTCAGCTGGAAAGACAAGGATGCGAGCAACTACATTGTGTGGGCCATGGTACAATCCACCGACTGCGAAGGATGGAGAACCATCCAACTTCGATGCACAAAATTCCCCGGTTCGCGCTTCCTTTGATCAAGAGGCAGCGGCCGTCTTGACGGCTCGGCTGGCCGTTCATCAAACAGACTCGGATGAAGTTGCCGATGTCCTTCGATGGGTCGACCGATCGTTGATTCGATTATGCGCTAAATTTGCTGATTACCAACCTGATAATCCTGCCAGCTTTCACCTTACTCCTGAATTTAGCATGTACCCGCAGTTCATGTTTCATTTGAGACGATCTAATTTCCTCGATGTGTTTAATTCTAGCCCAGATGAGGCATCTAGACATCGTTACGATTTGATCCAACAAAATACTACCAATTCTTTGATTATGATCCAACCTACACTTTTGTCTTACGGATTCAATGGTCCACCTCAACCGGTATTGTTGGATTCCGATAGTGTCCGACCGGATACTATCTTGTTGTTGGATACATTCTTTCAAGTGGTGGTCTTCCACGGCGAAACGATCGCGGCATGGCGTGAAGAAGGGTATCAAGAACACGACGAACATGCAGCCTTTAGACAATTACTGGAGGCGCCACAGGCTGATGCATGTCTGATTATGGATTCCCGTACACCCGTTCCTCGTTTTGTTGTTTGTGATCAACATAAAAGTGACGCCCGTTTCTTGATGGCTAGACTTAATCCAAGTTCCACTCACAATTCTGACTTAGACGGTGGTGGAACAGGTACTCAAGTCTATACTGACGATGTTTCATTACGAGTTTTTATGGAGCACTTGACAAAACTTGCGGTGCAACAGTAAAAGTCTATCTTCACCGAGTTACAAATACAAATATAAGGAATAAAAATAAAAAAATCTCGACAATGTAATGGAGTTGAATTTTATTAAAAGTGAGATGACACATTATTTTAACCCCACTTTCTTTACCTTATTATTAGCTGTAATTGCTTCCGTTTATCGAAAACTTTCTTGAGCCTCACAATAGCAGCTGGACTTCTTCTTTTTGTAGGGGTTTAATTTTCTTTTGTATGTCTTCCAATCTACAGTTGCAATCCAAAAGCAGTGTGTCTTCAATTATTCTCATATTTCTTTTCTATTAGAGAAATCATTTTTTTGTTACTGCTGCGTGTGGTGTCCTGGTTCAAAATATGAGCCCCATTCTTCTCCTCCTTAACTGCCATTTTCTAAAACTCATAATAATCATGTAAATCCCCCTGTAGAAATATACACCACATAGATTACATTGTAGTGTGATTCTTGATGTGTTTTGTATGATGATGTGTGTGTCAATGTTGTTATATTAGATTAGACATTTTAGGCTGTGTGGGGTATGAAAATCCCTACACATGATTAGTGATGGATGATTGATTTCCATTCCCTTATCTCACACTATGACGTTTATCATACTACACTACTAACTAAATGAACAGGAGATATAATCCCTCTACATAACCATTATAGGTCTAAAAAAACAAGATTGCTGCTACAAACATCCTATCATCCTAATTGATCAATATGTTTGGAATATGCGCCTTGATTCTAATTCAATTTTTATCTTGTAAATGAAATGCGGCTCCTCTTCTTCTTCTTCTTCTTCTTATTGTAGCATTGGTTTTTGTTACAACAATCAATTGTACTGTACACGTTCAGCAAAAGCTGTTGTTGCACTATTGCTGAAAATGTGCAATGATTGTAAGTATGGTACAACAATTAAACTGTAATTGGTTGATTGTCTTTGTTTGACAAATGGTGACAAAGAAATGTGGCAAAGGATTCATTTTTTTGTTGAATTTTGAAATCCGCGAACTCAGCACACATGTCATGATGGTTTTGCGGGTTAAGGAAAAGGGCATAGATTTGGTTTCTTATGACGTAAATGATAAACTTCTATATAAGCCTCAACGGCTGAATCACCGTTCAACCCAAAATCTACAGTTGAACAAAATTAATACTTAGAGAGACGAATGCGTTGTGTTTCTGACGGGCGCGTTTATATGTGCACTGCAAAGTTTTTCAAAGCAAAATAATTTATTACACAGCGCAAAAAGCATGAACAATAAATAAGCATACAAAAATTGCTAAACACACAATACTTGTACACTAGTACATTGAATGCAGGCTGTGATTTACATCGAATAGCAGATACTATTAGTTGTATTACCGACAGACACATTCCTGTATCAACACGGAAACATTAGAATAGAGTATTCAACAATTGAAAGTATTTGTACTAGCTAGTATGGGAGGAGGTAAGAAAATGACAACAATTCGATCGATCGATCGAAACGAACAAACAAACAACAACGACATCGTACACTACGGAACATGAGCAAAAGAGCATGAAATCCTTATTTATGAAACGAAAACAATTTATCATACAAATTTCATTCGTATTCAATAACGATCGATGATGCCGATCCTCTCGTTTTGATGTTTGTAAAGAAAAATAAATGCATGTACGAAGAACATGAGTTTTTCGACTCCGCCAGCGCTGTTAGTACGATTACTTGTCCTCGCAGACAATTAATTTATTAAAACACGGTGTAAATGAAACTTTACTGCTGAGCATATCATCCATCCATGCATTCATTTCATCACAGTCTTTCCTTTTCTCTCTACGAAAAAGAAAAGCTGCGACGCCTTCACAAAATTTTCGGTCCGATAATGAAAGAGCAATAACAAGCGAGAGATTAGCGCGCACAACATTTTTCCTCTTTTTCAAAAAAGGGCACGCGTGCGTTTTCGACGTATTTCGGCGCGCTTTTGCTTGCTTTCACACTATTATTATTTAGCACATGATTATTTTTCCTTCTCGTTGCATATAATATTTGTATTTGTTGTGTTTTTTGATGAGGTTTAATTCTCGACAAGCGGACCGTACTTTAAACTTGCTATCAATCAAATAAATACTGTATTCTACCTTCACCGCAATGCAACTACCGACCTATCGATTCGATTCACAACTAACTTTTTCAATCCTTCCTATGCTACCACTCGTCTTTTATTAATTTGAAATCACAACGCCGATTATACACTTTATAGGAACAAGAAATACATCCAAGTCGAACGCATATCGTCGATCACATCTGAAAGTTTCTCCGAACGACGCAGACGTGATAAGCAGCAGGACAACGATCAAGGACGACGACAGCAACAACGTCAGTTATCCCAAGAAGAAATATCACGTCTCATCTTCATCAACCCGTCGTAGTAGTAGAAAAAATCGTGTCCATCCAGCAGCTATGCTAAACGTCGAAGATAATAATAGTAACAGTAATGACGGTGGTTTATCGAGCAATAATGGTAGCCAGCAGCAGCAGCAGCAACGTAGAAGCAGCAAATCATACAAGAAAAGCCCAATCTAACAGTTGATACATCAGCGGATAATAATAATACTCCATCATGTAACACACCGAGTGGAGCTCGTGGAAGTAAAGACTTGAGATCTCCGGGTATGCCCAAAACTCCTGTTGTTGCATCATCATCAGCAATTCCAGATTTCATCACACAAACTGATGCGAGTGGTAATGCTACCACTCCACGATCAGCACAAGCGATTGAGGGTGCAGCACGTGCTGCTACTAAAATACATCCGCAAACAACCTTGGGGAATATTTACAGTAATAGCGGTGACGACGACGAACATGATAGTGATAGCAGTAAAGACATGATGACAGAAACCTGTGATACAATTGCTGATAGTTTCCGATTAATGTGCTGTTGTCTTGTACAGTCAGAATTAGATGACGATGCTAACAATCCAAAAAGTATTTGTGCTAAAGCGACACTGGATTCTGAAGAAAATACTGATAATCATATCGTGACTACTCCGCATGACAATATTCCACGATTATTGGGACCTATTCATCGACTTGATACCGGAAAGAAATGTTTAGTTCTAGACCTCGATGAGACTTTGGTACATTCGAGTTTCCGAGCTGTGGCAGGTGCCGATTTTGTTATCCCGGTACAGGTACGTTGTTGCTGCTGTTGTGCTCTTTTAAAACAATACAGTTTCATTGATTTATTGATTTATACAGTATATTCATAACATCGTTCCACTTCACCTAACTTAACTCTCCTCTTTGTCTTTCTATCCTTTATTATCGTAGATTGAAGATGTTGTTCATTTCGTTTATGTTGCGAAGCGACCAGGTGTTGATGAATTCTTAATTGAGATGGCCAAACATTACGAAATTGTTATATACACTGCTAGTCTTAATAAGTACGCAGATCCACTTTTGGATCTACTTGATCCACAAAAAACAATTCGTTATAGATTATTCAGAGAGTCATGTGCCTTCTATGAAGGCAACTACGTGAAGGATCTATCCGTATTAGATAGAGATCTATCTAGTACTATTATCATTGATAACTCTCCAAACTCTTATTTGTTTCATCCCGAAAATGCTATCGATTGTTCTTCTTTCATTGACGATCCAAGAGATAGAGAATTGGATCAGATCGGATCATTTCTAACCGGTATTAAGGACGCTAAGGACGTCCGTGGAATTTGTCATCAGTGGAGAGACTGGCCAGTGATTAACCCAATTGAGGAGGAAGATCGAAATGAAAGACGGTAACAGAAAACAAAAAAGATAATGTGATTGTGATATCGGTGCAGTATGGCATGCACTTCACATTATTTTTACAAGCTATTAGAAGAGAAAATTAAATAGAAATAATTATTTCAATGTATTTAGTAATATATTTCAATCATCTATATCTATATCATTCACATGTATTGTTTGTGGTAGGTCCCATGGTATTTAGTCTTAGGATAAGCTTCAAGTACAAAACTTAAGTCTAGACTATCAAGATTTCTCTACTGAGTTGGTGTGCATGTTTAGGTAAAAGTCATTATCTAATCCTGTTGCATTGGAAGATAGGTGCCAGAAAATGCATGAGTACAGATAGGCAAATATTATGTTGTAGTTGAAAACTTTTGTAAGTACTGTTTTGGACTGTGGAACTTAGTACCCATAAACCACAATACGATATATTGTGGTAAAATATATCAATAGAAAGTGTGCTCTCGCATTATCCCATGACTACAAGCAGTCGTAGGTAGCATAGCAACCGGTAGTGAATAGACGAAACTAATCAAATTGCCGTTAGAAATCGTTCTACCGCGATTCAATAAGGGCTTAATAAGAATTTTACATACTTATCATGGATTTCACTTCTTGAACGACTAAAATAATTTGACGACGTCATGAAACAAAACCGCATCTAACCGCTATTTCTCCTTTTGACTCTTTACCACGACCAATACCGAAATAAGAGCAACACAACACAACACAACACAACAACAACAAACATCCTATTACGATGCATGCAGGACTAGTACACCACTTACAATAGTAATAAATAATAACAACGAATGGTACGGAACGGAACGACAACGGGACAAGCACAAAAAGGAGACACAAATTATAAGTTCCAAAGAAATAATAATATACCAAAGATAAAATAAAATCAGGACCAACCAATAAACAAAAAACAAAAACGTTTCCAATCATAGACTAACATGCATCCATCAGACGATGATGATGATATTACACAAGAGCTAACAACCAAAAATTTACCTAGACTTGTACCAATTACAAGTAATGATACCGACTGCCTACTAGCGGTTAGTCGAAGCGAATCAATATTAACTCGCTCATCAACATCATCATCAAATAATTCCTCTTCCTTATTAAGCACGGATATGTTGTTACAAGACGAACTCTCTGGTGTTTTTGAAAGAAAAATGGAAGATGATGATCCCATAGCAGTAGTAGAGGCGGCGAAGAACAACAACACGAACGACGAAATAAATAATGATAAAGAAGTATGCATCGACGATACTATAAAGCACGGACAACAACAATCACAATCTAAAGAAGAAAAACAAAATGAAACCGATGATAGTATCACCGGAAAGGAAATAACAACAATAAACGAAGAAGAAAATAATCAACAACAAGAATTATTAGTAGAAGAAATGAAAGTAAAAGTCGACATCGAAACCATGGAAAAAGTCAATAAGCTCCTCCCCTCTCCTGTTGGAAATAATGGAGAGAAGAAAGAAAAAGAAATAGAATGGATTTCACGTCTAAAAGAAAAAGGAAAAGGGGATGGTACAGAAACCGTTGAAGATCCGCCTGGTTGTGGTATTGGTTGTGGTGTTGGGGAAAGTGTTGGCACTGGTGTTGGTACTGGTGTTAGTAGCTCCATGCAAAAACCACTAAAGATGCTTCGAAAGGGTGCTACTGCTGTTGTTGGTGGGACTATGGTTGGTGTTGGTCTTGTTATGATTCCATTGCCCACTCCTTTCGGTGCTGTAGTTGCAAGTGGTGGACTAGCTGTATTAGGGACTGAATTCACCGAGGCAAAAGAATTGAATGACCGATTAATCGTTGGTGCAAAAGGTCATTTCAATACTGCACGAAATGCACTCGTTAAAGGTATAGAAGGTATGGACAAAAAAGATACTAGTGCTGCTGGTGCTGGTGGAGATATTTCTTCGACGAATAATACTATCAGCAAGTCATCATCCGAAAAGGATGAAGCTGAAGGGGCTAATACCGTTATCAAATTGTCTGCCAGTAGTACAAGTTTTGGTGGGGATGATGGCAACGAGAACGGTAACAGCAATAGCAAAGGCAACGACGACAACAACGAAGGTAGTACAGATGATTCCCTTTGTGGTTACATATGAACCCCATTGAACTAGAACGTCAAGAAAAGTTGGCCAAAGACAAATATCGACGAGAGAATCAAACATACTATGAACAGACGAAGGAGAACTTTACGAAGAGGACAGGTAAATTTCTTTCAAGGAATATTTTACCATTAATAAAAAAAAAGGAGGTAGGGGAAAAAACGGAAGACATTTTATCGACGACGGGGACGAACGACGACGAAAATGATAATAGCGATGATCCTGTTGTTGTTGCGAAAGAAGAAGAAGAAGAAAAAGAAACTTCACTACCAAATGAAACTTTCGGTACAGAAACTACGGATGTCACGAAAACGGAAAAGGAGGTGGATAACAATCGTATCGTCGGCGAAGAAAACGAAGATGGTTATTTTCTCGTAGGCCCCCAAGACGATATCATATAGCAGAAGATGATCCAATGAGTTCATTTCGCCATTCTAGATAGTATTGAATTAATTAATTTTACACTTTCATTCTTTTACTTCGTATAGTACTTTTACTTGCGACTATCTATGTTCAGAAAGGTAAAAATAATGAAATAATAATCGTAAATCTTTTATAAAAATGTATAAAGTACAGTAGTAGTAATTTCCCAAGTTGTTACAACAGTTCAATTATCATTGCTTGCAACGTGCCATATCACTTTTGAATGACGTCTACTTCAAAGCGAGTTTGTCGTTCGTCACACATGTACGGCGGTTCTGATATAAATAGCGAAGAACAATTTCAACAGTGAAATGAAACTCTTATCTTCAATCTAGCTATTGTACAAGCTAATTTCAGTTTATACGAAAGTGATTGAGCGACAACGACGAAGTATTTGTTGGCTTTTCTTTGGGAAACGAACAGCCCACCAAACCAGGAAGGGAATTTCAGGGATGACAATTCATGTATTAACACGACGTTGCCGATCGATCTAGGCACACATTAGTAATCCAGTGCGTATACTCCCCCACTTCCACTTTTAATTCCTTCGCAACGTATTCGATGAGCACCGCAAAGAAATGAATATTCTTGACGAATATGTTTGCGTTCTGCATCCGAACAATTCCGGTGCATTTTAATTTTCCATCTTCCATATAAAAATGCAATTCCCGACAACACTTGTTTTGTCCCTGGTCCTTCCAATCAATCTGGGCCGATCCCATCATCGCATACGGAATCGGAATCACTGCCCGTTTACTCAACGGTTCTGTTTTGAGACAATCAATGACATTGTCGATTTTTTCCTTCATACCATCACGATAATCACCCTGTGCACCACCCCGTTCGGCCAATTGCCATTTATCGTAGTCTTCTTGAGTGTATTCCCAGCCCATATTTTTGGCCGTATAATAGTCGAGAGCGCCCTTGGGAAAGAGATCTGTTTCGACCGTTGAGGCTGCGACGGAAATGTCCTGAATGACACCGACAAAGTTCCGTACAATGAATTCCCCCCTCCACCGGCCTAGAAAAAAAACAATTGTAGTATTCAAGGAAGTATATTAGCAACAGGTTTTCCGCAGAAAAATGAAAAAAATCTTGCTCATATACGGAATACGATGGCACATCATTTATTACCCATCGATTGATTCATTCATTCAACAAGCATTCAATACATTTAGAAGTGGAGGTACAAATAATATAAGCACAAAACGCAAAGCGTACCGAAGTCAACTCGACCAAACTGGCATGTAGTTCTTTCGCTGTAGGGAATTGAGGATATCCAACATTGAGATTATTGGAAGGAGCGCATTTGATTTCTGTACTACATGTATTTGTTGACGCCATGATGAATCAGCGAATTGATTGAATGAATGAATCGAATCTGGACGAACGAGGAAATCAATCTTCAGTATCTCAAACGACGGAATTGAAGTCTGAATCTTCCTTCGTTGTGTTTGCGATGCTTCTCGGCAGCTCGCTGAAGTTATTGACGGCGAGGGGATTAAAGAATAAAATCACATCGTGATATCTCCTTTTTCCATTTTATATCTTTTTATCAGAATTAAGAGGGGCAAATTAGGAGGATTTGGAAAACATGACTAGAAACTCAACACCCCCAAATTGAAAATATACGAAGAACTAATACAGTACTGTATGTCGCGCTCTATTTTTTGATCTTGATGATCCTTTTGAAAGTATTTACCGTACTTCATGAGATGAGGCGGCCACACAATTTAAGGAGGAAAATGTATTCTGTTCTGATAACTAGAAAAGACTTTCGGCGGCCAGTTTTTCACCAGTGTTCAGTGTTTGACCAGTAAGCGATACGAGCTTTGTACGAGCTACTTGGATTAGGAGGGAGGCAGCGCGTTAGTATATTAAGGATAGGGTTTTCAGAATATTTTTGCCAGCGCGGCGCGCCAGAAGAAAATCAATCACAATAATAACGTTACTTATTATCTTGACAACCACAATCTTAAGAAAATCCCCTCGACAACCATGGTATCGTTGTCGTGCTTGTCCTTTATCGTTGCAAATGGATTCTTTGTCGTAGTATTTCTTCTTATTTCCCCCACCGTCATCGTGACTACAATCGAATCCTTTCGATTCGATTCCTCGACATGCCGCCCTAATATGGCATCGGCACCAAAATCTAGATCGACATCGATATCGACCTTGCTTTCGGCTCATCAATTAACAACCGCGTTGGAATACCTATGGGAAGAAAGAATTTCAAATCCAGATCTAAATGATGATTATCAATACATTTCGTGGTTGGATATCGCCGACACGAACACAACTGCAACTACTACTTCAGATGGTGATGATACAATAAGTAGGATTCCTTTGTATCCATTGAGTGATGTGTATTTACCGTCAAACAACGTCAATCACACACTTAACAATGTCGAACCACAAAACATTCAAATGGCATTGGATGTTCTATCTGGATCATCGTTGCCGCCACGGTTTTGTGCTGTTCTTCGTTCTATTGATACTGGTCGAGTCGCAAAGATCGGGAACATCCTACGAATAATAAACTCTGAGAAGCAAAAAAACAACTTTGGTGGTAGCTGCGACGGCGACGACGGCGACGATGATGACAATAACGACAACATTGCACGTATTCGATTGACATGTCAATCAGAAGGATTGGTTGAAATTATTCAAATCGAGAATGGTTCTGGATGGAAAGAAAATCGTCTCAGACGATCAAAAGAGTACTTGTGGGCACACGTAAAACCAATTGGGGAATATGTCGACGACGAAAACGAAAACGACGAAGAGAATGAAGGGAATTGTATTGATAAGCAAAGTTGGAAGGACGTATTTAGAACGATGAGGGAGGACTTCCGTATTATCAAATTAATGTATCAACTCGAACTAGGTGCCGATGAATTTCCACCGGGTATGATGTTGCGGCTTGGAGATGCTATTCAAGAGTTTCCGGAATTGGATGAGTTAACAAACACGAACGCTATAATCGATACTCTTGCCAAATCATCAACGCCATCGTTTATCCTGTGGAAATTCGCCCAAGAGTGGCAATCCGTATGTATGACACACAAGACAGGGATCCAGGCGCTGCTTGCGGCGGAACGCAATGACGGGATGGTTGCAGCAGCGAGGAAAAAAGGTGGACCGTTAATGTTACCTATTCATATGGAAGATCTTGATCCAGATTCTAGGTGGATAATTCAACAACTGGATAAGGAAGCGCAAGATATACATGAACAATCAGGGATGGATCCAATTCTTGACTTTCAAGTGTTACTTGGACTACCAACAACGATACAACGTTTTGAGTTTTTAGCACAATTAGTATCTCGTGAACGTCGACGTCTAGAGGAAATTGCCTCCTCACCATCTCAGCGTCGATAATAAATGTGATCTCATTCCATGAGAAATCACCAATTGTTGTATGCATAAATATGAAATGTACATACATATAGGTATCATATTTCACGCATACAATTCCTATTCAAACAAGTATGACGATGATTTAGTATCTCTGAAATTAATCAAATTCGTAATAGATGAAGGGTTTGACTATGATATTATTGGAGTATGATGTTCGAATGATATCTAGCTAGAATATTTAGCAAAAATGCGACAAGAATAAAGGGAGAAATTCTTCTGTAAGATCTGAAGACAAGAAGATAATAATATGTTCAATGCTATGCATCTTGTGTTACTATAACTCTAGTGCCACTGGCCATTATGTGTTTTATTAAATGCGTGATAAACTATTCCAGTCAATTCTCTCAATTAGGATGAATGAACAATACGTATTTATAGTACTGCTACTAGTAAGTTAGCTTAGTATGAACATAATCGTCAGTACGCAAAGTCCGCGCCAAATCCTAAAAAATGCTGCGCATGTGCTACTATGAAAAAATGAAAAAATCTAGGCTACACTTACAAGCAATGATATATGTGGTGATCGTCACGATCTCAATTTCGTCAAATTCTTAAATTTTTTGTGTAAGTCTCCGTAACCACATACACTTCAAACTCCTCTTACGTACTGTGCAAAGTTCGAAGTTGCTCGTACAAAGTACAAGTCAACAAGGACAAGTACATAATTCCGATTCCGATCTATCAAGATCGTTTCTAAAATCAATAGAGCATGTCGACACGAAATTGGTGTGATACATGCCGTGGTGACGGTTCCACGTTCGATGCATTATTCCGATGTACATCATGTCCTCGTCGATTCCATAAGGAATGTGCTGGATTACGCACGAACCCCAGCAATGGATGGGAATGTCCCTACTGTGTGTCGGAGGAAGATAATGGTGGTGATGATGATGGTTCCGATACGAAATCAAGCAGGAAAGAGAAAAACAAAGTCAAAAAGCGAATCGCGTCCGTTCGAAAGTATCATAAGGAATTGAAAGACAATTCTAAATCCTATTTATCCGAGAACAAATCAAATCTAAAACCATTTGTGAGTTCTAACTGGTACGAAAGTATGACGACAGGGGGCAGGGCTAAAGACGGAAACAACAGGACTGTTACCACCACGCTGCCTTTCCAGATTGGAAAATCCCCGAAATTCGTCAATGCTGTACTACGATCGTATCAAGTAGAGGGTGTGAATTGGCTCCTTTCACGGTACAACCTCGGAACGGGATGCATCGTTGCTGACGAAATGGGTCTTGGCAAAACGATCCAATCCCTTAGTTTCATCGCAGCTCTAAAAAACGAGGGTCTACCCGGGCCGCATTTGGTGGTGACACCGTTGGCTGTTTTGCAGAACTGGGCGAACGAAATTAAGAGGTTCACGCCAGGTCTATCGCATATTAAGATTCATGGGAGTATGTCAGAACGAGATCGATTATTGTCCAGGGATGATGTACTTGGAGGGGAGTTTGATGTTTATTTAACAACCTAGTAAGTTTAACTTGAGTGCTATTGTTTAACGTGTCTATTCTTTACATCATTTATTAATATATCAATATCAGATGCAATAAAATCCTATTCTAATTCTTTTTTGTTTCCATTTTTCCTTCTCTCATGTCTCATCATCATCATCATCATCATCATCATTCCCAGTGACACTTTCCTCTCCGAAGAGGCTTTTTTCACGGAATCATTCCTATTTCATACTGTAATCATTGACGAAGGTCATCGCCTTAAGAACGCCTCTTGCAAACTCTGTAAAGGTCTCGCACGGCTAAACACGCCGTTCCGTGTGCTTCTCACGGGAACTCCTCTTCAAAACTGCCTTGCTGAACTTATCGCCCTTCTACAGTATATCCTTCCCTCTGTACCCATCGAGGAACATTTACTATTACCACCCTCCACCACCAACTCAACAGACAATGCCGAAACGAAAGGCCTCGATCGTGCCCTTATTTCACAAGCACGTATCCTACTCGAATCATGTATGATTAGACGTATCAAATCTGAAGTCGAGGCCTCCCTTCTACCCAAAATCGAGTACGTCCTCAAACCACCACTCACCCGCCTACAACGGAAATGGTACCGATCGTTTCTAGAATCCGATGGAAGTAAGGCAATGGGACTACTCAGCAAAAATCAACTTATGATGAAAGTTTTACAACTGGGAAAGGTCGCAAATCATCCCAAGGCAATAGCACTTACCTATGATCGTGAACGGACGAAAAATGCAAGTATGGTCAAACGTGCGCAGGGGAGTATGTTTGTCAAATTGAATGTTGAAGGCGTACCGCAAACCCCTGAGGCGATTGCCAGTGAGAAAGAACTGAGAGGCCTTGTGGGTGAAAAATTGGTGAATTCGTGCGGTAAATTGGCACTCCTCGATCGGCTTATGTTGGCTAAAAAGCAAAAAGATTCCCGCGTCCTGGTCTTCAGCCAGTTCACTTTGACGCTTGATGTATTGGAAGAGTACGTCAAGCATCGATTCGGACGCATGGGAGTCGCTTACCTCAGACTAGATGGGACCACAGGACGGATACAGAGAGAAATGGACATGAGGAGTTATAATAAGCCTGGATGCGGTATCTTCTGTTACCTCATTTCCACTCGAGCTGGTGGGCAGGGTATTAATCTTGCCACTGGTATGTACAATTTTATCATCTATATTTTTATTATCCCGATACATTTACCCTATTTACTCTTTTCTAATCTCACAAACACTTGTTCCTCTGTCTGTAGCCGATACTGTTATTCTTTACGATACATGTTGGAATCCACAAGTGGATTTACAAGCACAAGACCGCGCCCACCGCATCGGCCAAAAGAAACAAGTGTTCATATATCGTCTCATTTCCGAAAATACGGTGGAAGAGAGAGTCCTCGCTCGTGCTCGACAGAAGATGATGCTTGATGCTTTAGTAATTAAGAAACGCGGGAGCGATGGAGGGCTAGCAGATGTTTTGGTAGATGAAGGCGAGGAAGAGGAAGAAATGGCAAAACTAAGCGTTGAGGAGCTTTGGAACATGCTGAGCGAGGGAGCAACGAAAGTCTTTGATCCCGCTGTAGACAAGGCCGAGGATTATGATGCAGAAGAATATGATCGTTTGATTCGCGAGGCAAAGCCGGCGAAATGGGACGATAGAACCGGTGGCGGGAGCAGCAACGAGAAGTCTTCCGTTAAGGGGCATAACCAGTCGGAACTGGATGGGACAATTTTTGCCCCTGTCAACGTTGACAGCTCGTCATCGGTTGAAGTGGTAGATCTTCTATCCTCTGAAGATGAGACAGTATCGGATGAATCTGCCGCTGCAATATCGCGTATACAACGAAATACAATATCCCAGGAGAATGTACGACGGGGTAAACGCACCAGGGCTCCTGCAGTAAAGTTTGAAGCAAATGTCTGGGAACAATCTACTGTAAAGAAAGCCAAGATCCGTCACGATTCAAAGTGCTTTCGCTGTTGCAAAGGTGTTGTTAAAGATTGTCAATTTCCACCATCGAAAACACCACTTGAGTGCATTGCTTGCCCTCGTGTATATCATCTTGCGTGTTCTGGTGAACGTCAGCGACCAAAGACACGTTCATGGTATTGTCCCTGGCATGCGTGTGTTACATGCGAGCGTAAGAGTTCTGATGTTGGAGGGATGCTTTTTCATTGCGTGTCGTGTCCCCTCACATACTGCTTTGATTGTTCGCCCGATGAACATACGGAGGGAGGACAATCAACATCAGCGGTTGCTTTATCTCTGACGGCCAGTCTCGAGCGTAGAGGGATGGCACATCTGAAAAGTTATATGTTTTTCACCTGTGGTGATTGTAAGACTAACACACACCAAAATCCTTTCACACAGGAGAACAAGGCGATGATTGCCAAAGTGAATGAGAATGAGAGTGGAGCTCAATCATATAACATTGCCGAATAGAATCAGAGTGATAATGCAGCTCAAAAACTTGTACTACTAAAAAACGTCACACGTGCTGACACAACAATTCTTCCACCACCAGCGACTACTACCCGTACTTGAGGTCCATTCATTCTACGAGGAACGCTTGGCTGTTCATAAGACCACTAGCATCAGAAGGAGGAATGGCATCCCATCGCATTGAAGAAACCTAGCTTTTTTAAAACCCTAGCAAGTGTTTTTATCTTATCATCAACAAACAATAGTGTAATATATAAATAACTTATTAATCAAATAAAGACATTAAATACAGTATTTGACTAGATCCTATTGCACTGCATAGCATAGGCTTGTTATGATGTCATACTATACCATTTGATTGACTTAAATATTATATGTACATATTTATATAATATATATCTATAAATACTAGTATAGGACTATGCAAAATTCAATATTCTTAATACTGTGTACGGCGAACCCTAAAATTGGATCCATTGAGTCAATCTTTCTTGCTTTTGTGCGTGAAATTCCCTTGCGATAGCGCGTGTAAAGTATGTTTTAAAATAATGTTGGTGCACCAACATTACGACTTGATTTTCGAATTTGTTATTTGTTATCATCATAAAAAGTAACATAGAACATAGATACTGTACAAGCAAATACTTTTTGAAGTAAGTATAAAGTACAGAAAGAAGTAGTACAGGTATGATGATAATGTCCTACTTGTTTCTACTGATACAATTAGTGACAACGCAACTCTTACTTTCTTCAATTAACAACAACAATAATAACAACAATGTTGTTCATGCTGCACATTCGAGACGTCGTCCTGTTTATCGAAGATCTGGGCCCGTTTACGATCGTGAAATTACAACCTTCACAGAGGATGGTCGACTGGCACAAGTTGAATATGGATTAGAGGCATCTATTCGTGGATCGACCATTGGTGCAATACGTATCCCATCAGAATCATTAGTACAACAACAACAACAACAACAAGGAGGAGGAGATGGCGATCTAGTAGTAGAAGGAGAAAGTTGTGTCTGTATCTGTATTGAAAATTCATCCTTTGGGAAGATGCATCGGATTGATGATCATATATGGATGATAACAGCTGGACTATCAGGTGATGCTAGGATGTTAGCAAATAGAATACGAACAGAATGTCAAAACTTTCGATTACAGTATGGTGAACCACCAACAACGAAACAGGCTGCTAAAATGACAGCAGATTTTTATCATCAATTAACTCGACTTGGTGGTTGCCGTCCACTTGGTTGTACTGCTATATTAATTGGTGTTTCAGATGAAGAATATGGTGGAATTGCTGCAACGAAAATTTTCTTAGCTGATCCTGGTGGTGGTGTAGAAGAATGTCAATTTTGTACAGCAGGTGCAGGAGATTCTCGTAGTAACTTAGGAAAAGAATTGAGTAACTTAGTTGCACAATTTACTGACAACGTCAGTAATAATAATAATGATAATGATAGTAAGGACAAAGATGAGGATGATGCTACAAGTAATAGACCGCGTACTACACGAACACGTATTAGTAGTAGTAGTGTTATGAGTGTTGCATCTAAGATGGCTGATCGGTTTTTGATGAAACTTGATGAGGCCAAAGGTACAACAAGTACTACGACGACCGGATCAACAACATCAACATCAACAACCTCATCGTCAACGAAAATTGATGTGTGGACAATACAGCCGATGAAAAATTGTCGAGGTGGAATGCTCGCAACTTGTTATAGTGGTGTACAAAAGGATAATATCCAAGATATTTTTCGACAATAGCTAAGTAAGGCAGGGAACGGAAAAGGTTAAACGGCAAACGACGTAGAACAAAATTACTTGGATTTGCAGCAGCAGCAAAGTCAAATTTTTGTGTACATTATAAAAAATTCCCCACCACAATATAATATAAATAATATCATACAATATAGTACAAGGTAGGAGTTTGTAACAGTACAGTAATTTTTATACACAACATTTGGGGGAGGGAATGAAAAGAGTATAAGCATAGTCATTGTACCATCACAAACAATAATATTATATTCTTGGCTGTACAATTAATTATTATACTGTATTATATTAGTTTACTGCACATCCTGATCACATCGATTGAATAAAGTTTCATCGTCACTATAATCATAATCGGGAACTGGAACATAGTTTTGCTTTCTTCTTTTATCTCTCTTCCGTGTCATTGTAGACCGATACAATACAGTTCCGATGGTGATTGCTACAGCTATTATCGCGACAAAATTTAGACTCGTTGTTGTAAAATGTGTTGTTGAACTCGAAGGAGTAGTAGCTGTAACCGATTGAAGTAACGAATTCAAAGGCAACGATGATGATGATGATGGAGGCGGATAGTTATCTTCAAAATCAAGTTGCTGTGTCCATGACGTAGTTTTTCCGGGCAGTAGATGTAGTAAAATTAGTGGTTCCGGCGAAAAGGTACCAGATTCGATGTATAAATTGTATGCGTACATCGAGATACCACTATTTTTATCTCCAACTTCTGGGATTGTTTCTCTAATTGCGGTATTACATGCTCTTATTGTAAATTCTCCTTTAGCTTTATCATCTTTCACGAATTCTGCTTTGATTCTAACGTTAGATTCAACACCTCGTTCCATTTCAATCCGTACTTTGTCGTCTTCATTCTTAATCTTAGCGTAGTTCAATATCGGAGATGCCCAGGTCCACGTATTGGGTTCGTTATATTCACTATTGGCGGCACTTAAATCAAAATCTACAGAATATCCAAGATCAACAGGATGTGTATCACACGTAAACAAGTGATGAGAGTACCATGCCGTTGAGAATGATGCTTTTCCGATATTTGTTAGGGATGTCTTGATAAGAAGTTGATCGTCATTTAAGGTAATGCATTTATCCAGCTTGTAGCCGCTATTACCCAATACTGCTTTGTGGCTTAATACAACAGATTTGCCATCACCTTTGTCTGTCAAAGTCCATTCGGGTGTCTTTGCAAATTTATACGGACTGTTGAATTTGTAATCTTCTGCACTGTCACAGGTAATACAACTACCTTTAATTAATTCTCCCACACCAATTTTCAAAAACGAATCTCCATTTTTTGCCTCCTGATAACCAAGCACGCCATTGGTAACCTCATTGGTTTGATCCCAACCACAAAGGAAATTACATAACGATCCGTCGTCACCGACACCAAATTCAGATGCTAAAGCAACACCGCTCTCTGGCCAATACGGATCATGTGGTAACCTCCATTGTTTTGTTCCATACAGAGAATGAGTTTCCTTTTCTCCCGTTAATGGATTTGTCGTTGTTCTAGTAATTGATCCAATCATCGAACTCCAATCAAAACGTGTTGAGGCATAATATGTACGATCGTTCGGTTTCAAACCACTCGGAAGATATATCACAGTAGATAGATCACCATTATTTGCTGTTAAAGTCACATTTGCATAGAAAGATTCAAGGGCATCAACAACTTTATTATTTGGAATAATGATAACAAGCACCACGAACACATAATAATGAAATAGTACGAGTATTCTTTCTAAGCAAGATCTCATCGCTCGTTGTGGTATCTGGTATTGTTTTTTGTTTTTTATTTCTTTTTCTCGTGTCTCTTATTTCCGATTCGAATAGATTGCCTTATCGTTTGCGAGTGACGATTGACTATCTTACTTTTCTTCCTATTTGCTTCAAGTAGTCGGCGGTAGCTAACTTAGTTAACAGTCTTCAGTCAAGTAGAATAATGTAGAAGCAAGTGCCGAAGTGCATATGGATAGCAAAATAAAGCTAGGGTAAATACTTAAAAATAGAACGGAAATGAAGATATTTTCGAATGAAGGAAATGTGAACCGAAGGAAAACCGACAATCTGGTGGACATTTATTTATGGAATTATTGGTGCTGGTATTATATAATCGACGTCATAGATAGTCCGTGATTAAATCCAGTCCCGTTCGTCAGAACGCAAGCCAACGACTGGTCCTGTCTACATACCGGTACAGTGACAAATATTGTTCTAGCGTATGGTACAGTATTATTCTTTTAAAGTAACGTTAATAGACAGAATATATATATACTGTATATATAAACTACAGTAACAGTTTCTAAAACTTTTAAAATCATTACGCGTCCTACCTACAATTGTATCTAGCGTAACCCGATTAAGGATTCCTAAACTCAGTCCAAGTTCAAAGAACTAATAATCAATAAGCATTATTAGTAGTAGTAGTAGTAGGAGTAGGAGTATGATGGTTCCTCTCGTCAAAAAATGCCTCCTGTCTGTAAGAATTGACCATGAGCTACCAAATCCTAACATCCCTAGATTATGTACAAATGACGTACATATCTTATTCTGCAACATCCTAGAATATCTGACGAAACAATGGGGTAGAAGATATCGTAATGACTGATGATGGATCAATCATAGGGTATGGGGTTAGATCAAAATTCATTTGCTACAAATGCACTCACCACACTCATCAGTAAGATACTTCGAAGTGCACATTTAAGATTTGATCAAACAGTTAGACACAATATCATTAGGCCAAAGAAAGTTGCAGTTGTGATCTATTATATTATGTACATATTATTATCTCTAATGCCGCGCCGCGACGATATGATTATCATCGACCCCGATCATGCCGCGGAGGTTTTTTCTTGGAATTATTATAATGACCATCGCAATCCTTTTTCTTAATTTGATATCCACGTGTTTGGTCAGAGATCCTACGACGACTTTTTGGAGAAGAAGGAGGACTACGACTGCGACTTCTGCTTCGACTCCTCCTACGTGCCTGGCCATGGTAGTCATGTCCACCACCACCACCACCACCACGTTGATTATCGTCCCTGTACCCACTGAAAGGATCTTCACAACGATCACGATCCCCACTACATCTTGTTGCTGGTGGTGCTGCTGGCTATCAGATTGATGTCCATAATGCATAGTAGTACCCTCTTGCTCGTTGTCAGAATGTAAATGGACACCGTTTTGGTGAAAGCGTTTTAATGGAAGGGAATAAAACCGACCTTTGTAGCGCCGCACGCCCCTACCACGATAGATCGTACCACCTGGACTAGTACGTCCATTTTGGCGATCTGATTGATCACAAAGTAGTGGATGTGGCTTTTTTTCGTCTTCAGTTGTCATATTGTTATTCGTATCATTATCATTTGTGTCCATATCCAATGCGGCAAAAGCAGCCCCCGACGACGCTTCACCCGAAAGTTCAGAATTTGCTGTTAATAATAAAGCATCTTCTTGGCTCGTAACAGACTGCATATCGGTTAACGAGCCGCCACAATCACTCCCTACATTGACCACAACATCACTACTACCCGCGTAGGATCCACCAGACTTAACTGAGCTCCCATGTTGTTGTAAAAGCCATTGTCTAGATAATGGTGGACCCATACCTTTCTTATGTTGTAACATCCCAGCCATATTAACATCCTCGTCGTTGCCACCACCACTCCCGGTATGAGAGGATGACGATTCTGCATAACCCGCCGACGACGGTTTGTTTTGCTTCGGAACAACAGCTCTGAGTGCCTCTTGTGATCTAGCTGCGTAATCAACTAATCTATTTCCTTCTGGACTACTAGATCGACGTAGAGTAGTAGGAACCGTTCCCACAGAAGGAGGTGGATAATGATGGTGCTTTGCACTCGCTGTCTGACTCTGACCGACGTCTCCAGAATAATGACTTAAATCCTCAACATCATCTTCCAGGACGCTACCAGAGCAAACGGTTGCAGTATCACTTTTTGGAGCATCTGCCGATGCTTGGTACAATGACGGAGGGAACTGATGGGGTGGGTCCCCGTTGAGCAAATGAGCAGTACTAGATGTTTGTCCGAAGTGAACATGTCCGTGAGGAAGAAAACCTCTATCTCCTCCACCATCTCCTTGGTATACTAATGACTCAGCAGATGGATCGCCTCTCCCTATTTCACTAGAAGGATCTGATTTTTGGGAGGAACAGTGGGATCGTGTATCAAAATCACGTCCATTGTAATTATGGTGTCTTCCTGCTTCACCCCCTTCTTCACGAGATCTATTAGATCTTATAAAACGATCTAATTGTTCTCGACGACGGTCGCTGTCTTCGTCATCATCACCATCGATACTTTCCCAGACGACTTTTCCATTCTTTATCTCGTTTTAGGAATGTACCGGTATACCGTTCTTACAGAAACTCACGCTATCCAGCGGTTGCAGGTAATCTACACTCAGGACGGATAGATAATGAGAATGGAGTTACACTTTACAAGTATGTACTTGTACTACAGTAGGTACTGTGGACAATAGTCATAGGTGGTTGTAGAGAAATACATCATATTATAATAGATCTCAACAGCATATAAAATACAAATGCATAATCGCCATCGGTTACTCTCTGATGATACGCTTGTCGTCATTGTGACGATTACATCATTCACATAACAATTTGCAAAATAATGAAGCAGATGGAAAATTTCACTGTTGTGAAATGGTGCGTCTAATTACGCATGAGATATTTTTTGCCTTGATTCGCGTCCTAAGTTGACATAAATTTAGATGTCATTAAGTCCGAATTAATTGTGGCGCGATATTTTTGAATGAAAGTCGCACAACAGTAGGGTCGGACGGCCGGCGACGATACTCTTTTTTGAGGTTTGTACAGTAAGCATAATATAGCTTCTTCTACTAACAAGCTTCGAGCAATCCTACCTACCTAATACAAGAAATCAATAGCACTGCTGGATAGATAACTATGATCAAGGCATGATTAGCATCTGAACTTAACTTAACCTAACTCATTGATTTACTATGTGATATATATATATATAAATATATGTATATGTTATCAATCTAGCTAATGCCCAAGTAGATCTGAAATTTCCACTACTTATTTGTTGTATACTATACTAGCGCATGTAGTAGATTTCTGCAGAGTAGATCACATTGTTCCTTGGATGAAAGTATTAAGACTTACTTTTTCTCACTAACTAAGTGCACCAGTTTTTTCACATACCCATTGCATACCCAATGACAATAATATGGAACTCATATGAAAGGTCTCCAGTATTTCACAATCAACAGACATGTGTGAAATACTTTAGTCAGTAAAAATTGGTATTTTTACTAGTTTATTTATGCAGGGACCCATGCCAATGATGGCCATGTTTTGCAAGATGTGTTTTTCCCACAAATCTATCTCTTTAAATAATCTCTGTGTTGGTATTGTCATGCTTCCATGGGAACATATTCATTCTAGGGCGGCTGCAGAATCATTTCACAACTTTTACACCACCACTATAGTACTATAGTGTAATGGAATGATCTAGCAAAGAAATTGATCCCATTCTCAATATATATGAAAAGGATACCACAAAGTAAGTAGGGGGGAGGGGGGGGGGAGTAATATACAATTCCTGTAACTACATTGTTATGATTTATATAAACTGTGTCCTGGATATAATCTATGGCATAATAAACCTTCCTCTCTAACTTGATCACTCAATACTTTTTACCAGAAATAAAGCATAGTGGGGTTACAAGTTCAGATTCTAATCTAAGTGGAACAAGTGTTGCATGCTTTTTAAACTTCTGTTGTATGTGAAGTAAATACTGGAGTGTCAGATCTAAATATATGTGATGGCAGCTACAGGGCTACTGTACAAGTAAGTACTGATATGCATGCTAGTAGCATTTTGTTCCCACCCCCTTCTACTTCTATGAATTATAATATTTACAAAAGTATGAGTCGAACTTGAGTGGAAATGAAGTATTGCTGTTCTAATATATATATATCTAATATCAAAGTACAGTATGTATTTATGTATGTGTAATCTCTGCTCTCACAGAGCTTATGTCTCGAAATGTAGTGGCACAATATTGGTGTCGTATGTCCTGGTATGTTGTATCATATATCCATATCCATATCCATATTCAGATCTTTTAACACTACATTGTGAAATTCCATACTTCCCATACCTCGTGATCTTCTGTGATGATTTGATCTTCTTGGTGGTCCGTCAAGCATTGGTAATGTTGGTATACATTTCCTTGAGGAGGACAATTCTGCTACGACTTGATTCCTTCGAGGAGGAGAGATACGAAATGATGATGATGAATCTCTTAATATATCTTTTGGTGATTGTGAGGAAGATCCCCATTTCATACTACTATCACCATCATCTCCAGTGAGGCTCGTCCGACTTGGGAGACATTCTTCTTCGGTATTTAATGATTCAGAAGAGAAAGATGAAGATGGTCCAAAAAATACATCAAAGTCTAGTAGTTCTTCTAGTACACAACTTTCGAGACTACCACTACAATCATGACCAGGATACTGTGATGGTAGACCTATTGACGAACTTCTGTTTTCGAGTCTTGGACGATGATGATAAGGAGAACACGGACTGTGTTGTGTTTGTTGGTGATGAGATCCTGACATACTCCCGGTAGGAACATAAAGCGGTATCGACGAGCAATCAGAAGTAGATGATAATGATTTCGTTGTTGGAGTAGTTGTTCTTATTGTTGTTGGTGTTGTTAAACGAGGTTTTTGTAAATACTCATCTAAAGCTAAAGATTGCTGTTTTGTTTGCTTGATATCATCGTTTCTTGAAAACGTACTTCCAGGACTTGTGGATGGATTATATCGATAGCCGACGCTGCCTATCATAAGAGGATTACCAAGATGATTCGGTTTAGAATTCATTGTGTGTGCGATTACCTTATCAGAGTAGAGCACTTCGTCTTGTAGATCTTATATCACAATGTATTGTTGAAACGGTTCAAAAGAATGTGTTTTCATGGTAATTCATGTGCGTTTAATATTTTGAATGTCGCAACCTACTTCAGATTTATTCTTTAATCGTGTCCTCCAACACAATAATTATCGTGTGTGAGATACATTGTACATAATGTGACATACAAGGTACTTAGCTCACTTCTTGATACAGTAGTACATTTTCATAATCCTGTTGGCGCATCTCATAGTGTAAAAAATAGAAAATTCCAGTAATAAGCAATTGAAGTGCGCGATGGCGATAAGCCGGTGAAATAATTGAAGAACAGTTCGCACTTGAAGTGAGGTTACGATAAATATGTTTTCAGTAACTTTTTCCAATTTTGGCGTAATTGTATCATTGCTTTCCGAGTATATAAAATTATAATTCGAGGTCTAATTTTACCACAGCATCCTTGTCAATCGGAGATCAAGAAGGAAGTTCTCTCTAGAATACTGAGCGAAACTTAAAACTGCCTGCCCAGCATCGACATCACGTTGCACGTGTAAAAGGTTTAGTCCTATGTAAAACATTTCCGTTGACAAGTATTTTCAAATTGAGTATGAACAAAAAGTATTCGCGGCAAATTTAATTATATACTCCCTAATACGATACACTATACAGGATGGTTCACGGATCTTCCGAAGTTTTAGGGGGCCTCTATTTTTTTAATACTACCGGTAATAAAATAAATTCCATTAATGATCCCCCTTGTAACTGTTTCTTGATTGATTAATTTATTGATTAACTGGTCGTTTTTAGCAATGGAAATAGAAGCCACCAATAACAACTACACTCCTACTAACTTACTTAGTAACAGATTTGGGAACATTCCTACAAGAAATCACACCAACTAGAGGTTACTTGTGACTTTTAAAATGATTCCTGCTTAGTATTGGTGCCTTTGAGATTTATTATGAAGACAAAAGCTACTATAATAACATTGTCTCTCATTTCAACTACTATTGTATTGGGTAAACAGACTGGAAAAGTGGCTTCCTTCAGCATGATGCCTCAGACAAGTCCTCTCTTGCACTCTCAGGAGGCAATATATGAACTCTGTAACAATACTGCCCCACCTGTATAATTTATCTGCAGACAATGGCAATACAATAAATAGTGCCAAGGAAGAACTGAACCATACTGTACTGTTCCTCTTCTCTATCAAAGGTGGATACATCAACAGAAAAGCAGACGGATAAGGTTAATCCCGCGTGACTGTCATTTTATTTTTAAATTTGCTCAAAAAAGCAATGGAAATGCAAAATGATGATTTAAGACAATGATCATTGCTCGTCGCCGTGATCGTTTGATGCATCGAGGACAAGAACAGTAGTCCAGTATACATACTCCAGGCAAAGTCAATTCCAATTCCGATTCTGAAGCTGAGATTCGAATAGAAAGGGAGAAAATGGAATCGAACGAGCCGAAACCTCAACTCGCTCGCAAATATTATAATGTAGACAGTAGTAGCGACGACGATGATGGCGACTTACAAATTCTCTCGCCTATTCGAGAAAAGATGAAGATGCCAAATAAAAAGCTAGATTCAGAAGACTTGACGACATCGTCAATAATGATACCAAGATAGCAACAAAGAAGAAAGCTCCTTCGATCGCCACAACAACCATGGCAAAACAATTATCAAAAAACAAGAATTATTCTACTGCTGCTGCTACTACTAGCAGATCTATAGACTTGTCTCTGATTCCGATACGGACGACGATGGTGATAGACTTTTACTGAATTCAAAACGAGTGTTTGAAAAGAGAGAGGACCCAAAGCTAAAAAAGAAAAGAGAACGTGACGAACAAAAGGAAAAAGAGAAACAAGAACGGATCAAGAAACGAAAAGAAGCAAAAGAAGAAAAAGAACATCGAAAGCAAGAAGAAAGTATGGCGAAGAAACAGCACCAAGATAACCATTATCAGACCACGGGAAAATATGCTCACGAAGAAATTGCTGTGTTGCTTGACACAGATTTATATGACGATGATCCTCATGGGTTGGTAGATAAATTAAAAATAGACTTTTTAGTGTATTCATATTCTATTTCACTTGGATCTCCAGCAAAAGCGATTCAATTTGTACGGAAAGACAAACTATTGGGTGGGGCCAAAGATGCCGTTGAAAATCTCGAATCCATCAATCGAATAAGAAATAAAAAGAGTACAGCAACTACTAAAAAAATTGGTGCGGATAATGATGGTGATGGTGGTGATTGCGGGTATGAGCATATACAATATTTGGTTCTGATTTTCGAACCAGATGATTTCATACCGTTATTGCGTCGAAATTCACAAGACGAAGAGGACGACTATCCAGCTTTAGAATCATACCTAGATTCCATCCGATCGCAATGGAAACACGTGTGGAACATCCCATCGTCGTCTAGTGTTGAACCAAAAATTATCTTCTTACTTCGTGACTTACCGAAAGCTCTGGACAAAAAGTGGGTGGAATACCGTCGTCATAAGGAAGTAATGACGAACGTTCCCTGCCAACTGTAAAAGAACTAGAAGACGCAATGCAGTGGTTGTTGGTACAATTTCAGGTTGAATGTATCCTTTGTTCTAGCATCGAGCTCATGCAATTGACTATTCATAAAATGACAAGGAGTTTAGCCGAAAAACGGTACACAAACCAAGTAACAGAACTAGAATGTATCAAAAAAATCAAACAGGGTTGTACTGCATTAGATAATAAACTTGAAAAGGCTAAGGATGTTTGGATACGTCAGTTGCAGCAGCTACCTGGCATGTCCGAATCTAGGGCACAACATGCCGTTTTCCACTACCCTACATGTCAATCTCTTTGGCAGGCTTACCAACGGGAACATTATCAACAACAACACGATAACGATAACAAGAACGATGCAGATTCATCCTGTTCGGCCCTATTGGAGGATAAGTTTTCGGGAGATAACACACGATACAAAAGTTATCTGATTCCGTTTACCGTGTTATGACTTCTAATGATCCTAATGAAATGATTTTATGACTTTGGTACTTTGTTGGGAATATCAAACAAACATACACTTTTTAAATATAGAGGGGTAGTAAACTAAAATAATAGATTGCAAAACAAAGAGCACAAAGTAATATTGCTTATACTTTCTTCTGCTCTACTAGCTAGAATTAAGCATATGCGTTGTTATTTTTTGGTGTTTCTAAAATTGCTCTCTATATTATTTCTCTATTTTATCTATAAGGACCCCGTAGTATTAATTTGTGAAAGAATCGTATCAAATTCATGTGAAAGTAATGCACGATTTCGATTTAATCGTCTTCTTTTTCGATGATCGAACGGAGACGAGACGGCAGCAGTAGCATTATCTGTAGTAGTACCACTAACGGCGGTATTCTGATCTGTTGTTGTCATCATAATCATTGAAAAATCAGATCCTCCACGTTGTCTCTTCGACGACGATCGTTGTTTATGTTGTGGCTGTTGTTGTTGTTCGGATATTCTTGCAATTGAATCATCATCGTTGTTGTACTGCTACTGGTTGTTGTCATCTGAAGTACAGGTACTGTTACCAGTATTAGATTTAGGAGTCGTTCTGATAATTCTTTTGAACGTGAGTCTATTTGCGTTCGTACGTGAAGTAGTGCCGTTTATTGACACTGCTGCTGCTACTGTCGCTGCTCCAGATGATAATGATGATGACGATGACGATGACGATGACGTAGTTCGTCCAACAACATCCCATGATAACAATGAGGAAGATAATGATTTATTTTGATGCGCTATCGTTTTCGGTTCAAAGCGAGAAATCATAGGTCTTCTTCTTCCACTTGTTATTGATGTTGATAGATTCGGACATTTTGCTTGCTGTTGTTCTTGACGATATTCTCGTCGTGTGGTAGTCGGTAGTGTTTTCATCTCTATTACAGGATATAATACTGACGACGACGGAGATGATGGTGACGATGGTGATCTAATCCCTACCACTTCTTCGTCTTCGTCTACCTCAATTACAGCTGATTTTGATGTCGATGTCTCTGTTAATGGTTGGTCCTGTTGAAGGGAAAGACCTTGGAATGAGATTATGGGATCATCTTCGTCTTCGATTGTTGTTCTTGGTGTTGATGGAGAAGATGATGTATGACAATCACAGTCATGATCGATACAAGTAGAGTCACCATTACTACTCGAATTACTACTAGGACTTGTTTTAGTGTAAGATTCCGAACCGGTTGAAACTCTACTTGCACTATCAGAACCACCAGAAGAGTCTTTACTGCTTAGTGTGGAAATATGAGGTGATAAGTGTGACAACCACTCCAACTCCACAGACTCTTCTTCTCCACTACAGATCGTCGATAATATAGGTGATGAGTGTTTCATTATGTCTTGGGTTATGATGACGATGTCAATCAGTATGCTCTTGATATATCTTGTTGGAGACGATTTATTTTAGTGTCCGGAATGCTATGAGTTGATTTAGCAAAGGAGATGAAATGAAATAATTATAATATCATTTAGTTTTTTGTCAATCCGACGTACAAGTAGAGTACAAGTACAAATGCTTTTGGAATTTTGTGTTTTCTTGTGTTGTGTTGACAGATCCAAGCGTTTTCTCTGTCTTTACGATGTTTTGTATTTCGACAAGAATCGAATCTGAGTATTGAAATCGTTAAATTGTAGTATGATAGAGAAAATAATGAAAGATGAGCTAAAACAAATTAGTAAATCTCCCTCCACTAAAATGTGTCCGTTCGATGAGTATGTGTAGGAATTAATGTGTGTCTAACCATTATCAACAACTCTCATTACTTTTGAGAAACAAAAAGTTCATGTTTCACAAGTGAAAGTCGTGTAACGCACAGTGTATTTCTAAATACCACGGAGTCGGTGCGGAGTGGCTAGGTGGGTCGTTTGAACACAACAAAATTACAAAAGTTAGATAACAGATCTCAGATTTCAGATGTCGCCGTAATTGACAATGATGTCGTGGCAGATAAAATGCCAAAAATTTCAAATTCTCATACTAGATGAGCATCTGTTAGGGCATATTTGTTGTGCATTTTTATTCACCCCTGTTGTATAGCATATGCCCACTTGATAATCACCTTAAACGTAAAAAGCTTGATGGGCGATAACAATGAAGCGTGTGCGAACGCACGGAATTCTTGGCAATGCTCCGCTCAACGCATCACGGTGAAGTTTTTTGCTTCAGTCATTTTGGTATGGCGATTTTTCGATGGTACAGTAGTGTTACACACTTGGCTATGGTATCTTCTAGAAGCATGTCTAATCGAATGAGTCAGTCGAATCAAATAAATGAATCAGCACAAATAATGATGCAGCTAGAAAAGTGAATTGAACAGTGGAAAATGGAGTTCACATATTGAAAAAGTCTATAAATGAAGAATGGTCTCTTTCTTTGGCTAGCGTAGCATTGACCTTTTTGGCTGCTTTATTGCACAGTACTATACTGTAGGCAGGGTTGTTTTGTTCTACTATTACACCATCGAGGATTAGTGATGATGGGATGTTGTCTATATCCATCCAATCCGATCCAGGAGCAGCAATTTGATTGAACTCTAATCAAGTGGTATATTATAGTGCGTATATGTGTGTAGGAAGGAGGGGAGGGGTCAATCTTCCTTTCTGTAATGAATGATGTGATGAAAGCATTATTACATAGTTCTGCTTGTCAGTATTTAAACGATGGATGAATGGGTGTGCTAATACCCAATATTGCTGACTTTTTGACCAAACTGTGATTTTCACTATATGTAGCACTCAAGCAACAACCTTGTATACTCACATACAATAACAACCACAATATAACAGACTAAAAATCATGACAAATCTATAGACAACATAGAGTTGCTATGCTTATCTTATTGCAATTTTTGAGAAGTGTTGATCAACAATGGAATAGAATCACTGTTGTGTTCACATTTCCCCCTTATACTAGCAAACATACAAGGAAACAACTATGCCTACAACAACAATACCAGTATTGCTGGTGGCAGCAGCAGCAGCAGCAGCAGCAGCAGAAATAATACTTTGTTGTCAAAATGGATGAATAAAAGCTTGGCGTGTTTTCCTCTTACCGCCTTTTGCTTGATGTTCTTACCTTTCGTGATTGAAGCAGAAACATCTTTGATCACGAATTCATGCTGTAATTGTCGTGTTATTGCGTGCGAAGTGTGAAGATTTTGAAATTGTGGGATCTTACGAGATGATGGATTGCCGATGACAGGCGTGCTCAGCTTATGAAGGCATTGTTGATATTGCTGATATTGTTGACGGAATCAGAATCCAGAATTTTCTTGACACTGAGAACCGAGCTTAGCAAAAGTAGGTAGGGGTAGGTAGGTATAGTATCAGCAGCAATTGATAAAGAGCAGAACAAACACAGAAATACAAAGAAAACCCGGAACGAAAGAGATGAGAGGAAGAAAAATGATGTCAATTGTGACAATTCACTCCGCCATATCGTTTCAAAGATCGTTGGCATTTGTAATAGGAAGGAGGGTGGTTGGACAGATACCATCACGGCAATCACCATTCTCTTTCTGTAGTAAACAATGTACTTCTACTGCTACTACTTCCAGCAGCAGCAGTAGTAAGATTAATACTTCAAGTAGTAACATAATCGATGGTGTCGATAAGGAGAATGAGGCAGTACTATGTGTAGCGGTGGATGAACATAAACATGAACAAGAACAACTACTAAAGGATATGCTATACCGAATTAGAGAATGCAATAAGATGAACGATGATGTTCGTTCAAGTATAGTCGAATTTCAAGTTGATGGTCTTGTGCTTGGAAAAGTTCATCCTCAAATGGTAGAAATTTTATGTTCTACTTCTATATTATGTATCGACGATGATGATGAGAGAGACAAGAACAACGAGCAGGATACTGGAAATACATCGCCTGTTTTTGAATTGGTATCAACGCCATCCTCATCATCATCATCATCATCTTCGTCTTCATCATATTTTCGTCCATTCCTTACATTGTCTGAAAAAATTGCCGGTACGACAATAGAATCACGAACAAAAGCTGTTGCTGCTGTTATGGATCAATTAAAAATGAATGGTATTGTTACCGGATGGAGAAATGAATTATATTCGGTATCAGATTCATTTTATAATCCAACCGTTTTCTTAATGGAACGTGCAGCAATTAGTGTACTGGGTGTACTAGAATATGGTGTACATATTAATGGAATAGTACTTGATCAATCAGATAACGAAGATAATGATAATAATAATAGTAGTAAGAAATTAATGTGGATGGCACGTCGATCTAAATTGAAATCGAAATATCCTGGTATGGTGGATCATATCGTTGCTGGTGGTCAACCAGCTGGATTAAGTTTAATGGAAAATGTTATTAAGGAATGTGAAGAAGAAGCGGGGATACCACCAGAAATAACAGAACCAAATATATATCCCGCGGTGTTGTTAGTTATGAAACAGTCACTGGCAACAAGAATGGAATGGTAATAAAATATCACGTGTTGTATATTCAATTATGATTTGTATTACCAAAAGATTATATACCAAAACCGTTAGATGGTGAAGTCGAAGAATTTTTTCTTTGGAATTATAATCAAATTAGGGAAAGTCTTTCACCAGACTTTAATGATCCAATAAAACCAAATTGTTATTTAGTTATCATTGATTACTTACTACGTGAACGAAATTATATTTCACCAGATACGAAGGGTTATTTAGATGTTGTTCGTGAATTACGAAGTGGTGATTGTATATAAATAATAGTTAAAATTTAATCAATACTACTTTACTTTAAGTGCAATGTACAATGTGTAGATATTTGCATTAGTTATTTATCTGAGCATCTTTTTATGCATCCTTTCGCATAAAATAAGATTATTACTAGTAATATAAAAGTGCATTGTAGTAAGTTTATTTATTTGTATTGAAAAAAGTTTTTTAAGTAGTTTAGTTTAGATTTTATTTCCCGCAATATCATCGTCATCGTTTTTGTACGTTACTTGTAGTATCATTATTATTATCATCCTCGTCTCTGTAGTTCGTTGTACAGTACGATAATAGTTGAATACATCATCATGTTGTGTAGTAAAGTATAATAACACAAACACACACACACACACACTTTTGTTTGGATCTTTTATTATATATCAAAAGTTCGAAAATATTATTATTAAAGTTTACAATTAGTAGTTATAATGTAGATAAGATCTCAATTCAGTTCAAGACCAGATCTCAATTTCAGTTAGGAAGAAGTTTAGTTTTAGTTGTCCACAACTTCTTCCTTATCGGCACCATCAGCATCCGCTTGATCACTCGTCCATAGAGTTAAGTTATCACGAAGTAATTGCATAATCAATGTTGAGTCTTTGTAGGATTCTTCATTTAATGTATCAAGTTCAGCAATAGCATCATCGAACGCTTGCTTTGCAATTGAACATGCTTTGTCTGGTGCATTAAGGATTTCATAATAGAAGACGGAAAAGTTCAATGCAAGACCCAATCGGATTGGATGTGTGGGTGGTAAATCAGATTGTGCAATACCACTCGCGGCTTGGTAGGCATCTAATGCGGCACCGGCTGATTCTTTTCGTGTATCACCTGTTTGGAATTCAGATAAGTATCGATGATAATCACCCTTCATCTTGTAGTAAAATACTTTAGCTTCTTCCGATGTTGAGTTAGGAATTAATGATTCCTCAATAATACCAAGAATATCATTACAGATTTCAACAAGTTCACATTCAATCTTTGATTTATAATCTTTAATGATTTCCATCTTGTCACTATCACCCTTTTGTTCGATGCTAGTAACAACACGCCACGATGCTCGTCGGGAACCGATAACATTCTTGTAGGCAACACTCAACAAGTTACGTTCTTCGACGGTAAGTTCTTGGGGTTGTTTGGCAACCTCCTTCCTGTTATAGTTTAGATATAATTAAATTTGATAGGATAAACAAGACACATGGTAAACAGAAAGGGTCAGTAAACGTATATATATAGCATTTCCTTCATTTTTTTTGGAAGGGGATTTAGTTTCTTATAACAAATTTAATGGTCACAATTAACCAGCGGCCAGAAAAATCAACTAAATTTTTTTAAAAAACTGTTCTCTCTTAATGCTTACATATCTTGAACCATCTCATCGAATCGTTCAGCTTGCTCAGCAAGCTTGGCTTTGTATACAAGAGAATCACGTTCCATTTTGAATTATTTTTTTATTTTTTTAAATTAAGGTAGTAAAAAGTTATGTTTGGTGGTTTTTATTTGTTTGTGTCTGAAAATAGCGATAGTAAGAGGAATGGTGAGATAAGAGGAAAATGACTTGAGAATGTACTAAGTAACAACCGGTACTAACGTAGTATTCTGTTTTACTATCAGCATGATGGCAGGTTTTTAAAAGTTCTTATTTGCGCGTTCGTTGTGCAAGAGGAACAATTGAAGTGGCAACTGGGTGATGCCGTTGTTCGTTTGAAATTGCAATAGAATGAAGAAAAATCTGCTAAACACAGTAAGAAAGCGACACGGCATGATCTCAGCCGTCAATTTTCTTTCCATTAAGTCCCACACACAATGAAAATTAATCTAACGACAAATAAATAATAGACCTCGTACAATAGTCGCAAAGGAGAGCTGTTTATCGTTTATCCAATTTCTTAATGGAGAAATTAAAATATCCATACTTATACTTTTTATTACAGTACATGTATGTATGCAATCTCTCTTGTACAAGTCAAGTAAAGTATTCAAATTTCCCTAGCCTATTCTACAGTACTAGTCTTCTCCACTAATTCATAATTCCCTCCCCCTTTATTTCGTACCACTCACTTCAACTCATTTCGTTCCCCCATCCCAACAAAAATGACAGGATAACAAACGCAAACACACACACAAAATAGTACAGTAGGTAAGTACAAGTAGTTAAATTGAGCCCCCAGGATCATCATCTGTCAGCAGATAGTACTTACTGCTACAAAGAATCACCTGCACTACTATGCTAGAGCTTTCAAGTGTCTTGCGTTCTACCATTTTGCGAGAACCCATGCCATACCATCCGCATAATAAGATAGAAGAAATAATATGAATCAAGTAAGTGTATTCAGTGTGTGTTCAATTTTAGACTGCTTTGGATGGTTCCCAGGGAATCTGCTACTGTACTTCTGACATGGACAATGGAAGGTAGAGAGAACTAAATAATTGTGATGATGTTGTGTTACTATTGTTGTTTTGTACAGTAGACGAGCTGTGCGAATCGAACGGGGGTCAGGAGAAAATATGGTTGTTTTGCTCAATTTTACAGCGCGGTATGATGTGCGTTCCAGTCGACACAGCACACACACATCATGATCATCATGACACATGCGGACAAAACAAAATTCGAAAATAATTCTTCGCTAAGATAATTTGGCTGAAGCCAAACATTCACACATCCACAAGAGACCTAGAGAAGATAACAACGAATTCAACCAACAGTATGTGCTATCAATCATCAATAATGTCGTCAATATTTGTCTTGCTATTAGTAATTGCTGTTTCTATAAGGCAGTCTGTACTAGCTTTTGTTATCACTTCTCCGAACCCGTTGCTGCTACAAACGAACAAACAACATTCTTTATTCCAGCCACAATCATTTCCATCATCATCTGTATCATCTCTCATTATTCTGCACAATGAGTGGGCAGATTTTGCTGTTTTAGAAGATGATGATGACGATGAGGATATTTTCATCGCCGCCAAGGAGGAAGATACACAAGAAGAAAAGGCGGAGGCAGGTGCATCACTTAAAGCGCCAGAGATCGAGGACAATAGTTCATTTGCCGGTATTGCACCACTCTTTGTTCCCGCTGGTTCACAGCTTTCAATGGACGAAGAAACAGTCCTGGGTGTACTCGCCGCTTGTCGAGAGGAGATTGGTACAGTGTTCGGGTATACGGCCGAAAATCGAGGTGTAAGTTTTAACAAAAAAGAATTACAAAAAAGAATGCAACACATACATTAACATTATTTTACTATTCAATATCTGTCGTTTTCTCAATCTCATCGCGCTCTCTCTCTCTTCAAATCAATTAATCCTTATTAAACATATAATTTATTATCTGAAATTTTCTCTAATCAAATCATTCCTTTCGAATATAAAAATTGGAAATGGATAAAATAAACTAATAGGTGGGAATTACCGGTGGTGTCGATTTTGTTGAACTTGACGGTCCCGTTGTAGTTTTAAGATTAAAAGGAAGATATTGGCATCAACGTACAACAGTTTTGGACCGAGTTGCTAATTTTCTACAACAACGTATACCAGAAATAATTGATGTTGTAGTAGAAGACGAATGGCAACTAACAACCGAAGCAAATGAGCAGGCTGCATAAAGAAGAAGAAGAAGAAGAAGAAGAAAATTGAAGTGGAAAGGAATAAACAGTACAATACAATACAATACAAGTATACAGTAATACACTACTGTATGTATTCATTTATTCCTTCGTTAAAGATCTGTCACTTTCTTCTTGAACTTTCATCTCAGTGTTTCACTTTCGTTTTAAGTTAGTCGGACGACGACATAGTAATATTTTATCGTGATCGTCTACAAGTTATGTTCCATATAAATTGTATTTCGAGAATGCGTGAAGTATCTGAAAACAATCATAGATATTATCACTATACTATACTATCCTATACTAATTATTTACTATGATACTATACTAAACAATTTAATATACTATAATACAATACTATTACATCTATAATATGTTTATATTGGTTTTTTATTATTATTTTCGTGACGGATCTACTACTCCATTGACACGTCGTACATCAAATCGCTCTCAGCTTTACATTGGAATACTAAATTATCTCTTGCTGCTGGTACTATATAAGAATGTCTCTTATTGTCGTAACTGAATAAGTAAGGGCCCCCATTATATTTTTATCGTTTTGTTAATCCTTGTCAATAATTTTTATATTACTGATTGGATGTAATGCACAGTAGTGCATCGCCACCGTATATATATGCATGCATATTGTATCTCCTTTTGTATTATGATTATATGATTTACGGTGATTATTATTAGTGTACCTTGTTTATTATTTTGCATGTTCCTTGGTGTATTTCTTCGCCATCTTTTCAAATTCTTTCGGCTTTTCTCGCAACTGCTGTGCTACACTCTCTTCGAGTGGATGGTCCGAATCCGGTGCTTGCATCATACTGTATATAACCTGAATACAATGTTTAGCATTTAATGTAGGTCCCCATGCTCCAACAACATCGGTACAGACGTCCCCCGTATCGAGTTTCACCGATGGATGGTAAATCTTCGTAATGAATTTCAATTTTGGTGCCTTGAATGGATACTGAGTTGGAAATTCGATTCGTAAAATAAATGTACCTCCTGCGTATGGAGTATCGGCAGGACCCTTAATACTAATGTCCCACATGAACATATCATCTCCAACTGTATTGATTTCTTTTACAAAATCCAATGAACTCTTTTCGAGCATAGCACGTTCCTTTTGTTTGTATTATTTATCATTAGAAAGCACAGTCGAGACGAACGAAATAATAAACAACAACAACAACAACAACAACAACAACAGTGAGGAGAGGATAGGTGGGAATAATACATATACTAGTAGAGAGAGTCGCGTCGTTGTATGAAACAAGCGATTATATGATGGCCGAAGCACGGCGGGGCCAATTTCCAATTGAATTGAATTCTTAAATTGAATTCTTGAATTGAATTGAATCGGCGCGGACGGAACGATTAAACTTTCTCACCAACAACAAACGGTGAAAACATTTTTGATATCTCTTACCTTCAGTAATCGTTTCGCCATGTTTATTCGATGTTAAACAGTATAATTATACACTCAATGCGGTTGTCTGATTGATTCGGTTGTTCGATTCTAGGCTTGGCTTTGAGTTTACAGAGATTGCATATTTATTGTGACAACACACAGTCTTTTTGATCAATCACAATTCAGATCGAAAAATAACCAAGAAATTTTAAAGATTTCCACCCGCCAGCAAGAAAAACCGCCACGATCAAAAAAGGCATACGGCGGTACCAATTGTAGTACGGAAACAGAAAACTAATAGTCACAGGCGCCAGCTCAAATCACGGTTTCGTTTCAGTCACTTTTATTGAATTGGAGACGTGACAGACGAGCATTTAATTTTCAGTCTTGCTTGGCTCATCTCCGATCGTTTTTTTTTTATAGTCTTTTGCTTTTTTGAAGCAAGTTGCTTCAAAAAGCAAGCAAATATTTTGTCGCTGCTCACCATCTTCTAACGTCTTTCAATTTTAAAATTGCTTCAAAAAGGCTCTTTAATTTAAATTGCTTCAAAAAGGCCCGCAAATATTTTGCTAGCAAGTCGTTCTGTATGTGGTACCGTAAATCGTAAATGACAAACAATAAACGAAATCGTAACCAAGCAACAGCTATCATAATTTACACCAACCAACAGTATTGTCACCACAGTCAAGAATTAGAACGATGATGTTTACTTGTCGATCTTCGCCGCAGCGTACTTCGTCGCTCTCACTACGAACCTTATTTACGCTATGTATGGTATCATTATTTGTCATTATGGCACAAGGTGGAGATTCAGATACAGGTCTTCGTGATGGTAGTGCTGGTGGTGATCAACAAGTAAAAGAACAGCAACAGCAACAGAAGCAAGCAGATTCTGCATCCTCCAATCTTGTACAACCTCCTGATGGCTTATTTGAACGTTTAGATTTGAATCATGATTCTGTTTTGAGTATTAAAGAATACGATGAGGGATGGCCATTAATTGCAGATGAATTTCCATCCAATAATGGTGGTGGTAGTTGGTTACCCAGCTACCATGGTGGATTTTGGAAGGGTTTTACTAGTGGTGTTGCTATGATTTTAGCTACAGAAATTGGTGACAAAACATTCTTCATTGCAGCAGTCCTTAGTATGCGACAACAACGATCGGCTGTATTTATCGGAGCTGTATCAGCTCTATACGTAATGACAGTGTTATCAAGTATAATGGGACTTGTACTGCCCAAACTCGTCCCCGTTGCGTATACACATATTTTAGGTGGTCTTCTATTCTTGTATTTTGGTTTTAAATTATTATTCGATGCCAAGGGGATGGATAAAAATCAAGTTAGTGATGAATTAGAAGAAGTTGAAGATGAATTATTACATCCCAAAAAGGATGAAGAATCACAACAACAGGTCGTAACAACCAATTCGATCCGAAAGGGATTTTCACAAATCGCTCTCCAATCCTTTTCACTTACCTTCCTGGCAGAATGGGGTGATCGATCTCAGATTGCAACAATCGCATTGGCTGCTGCTAAGAATCCATATGGAGTAACATTAGGCGGATGTATCGGTCACACAGTTTGTACAGGAATGGCAGTCCTAGGCGGACGGATGTTGGCAGCAAGGATCAGTGAAAAAACTGTTAGTATCTTTGGAGGTACCATCTTTCTTATTTTTGGAATACATTCCGTCTTCTTTGAAAGCTAAAGGATTGTATATACATATATGTATATATATATATATAATTACATAATAAGCGACAGATACGATACGACAAATTATATATATCAAAACCTTAGAAACTCAATTGCAAGAAAGCTACATTAGTAAATCTATGTTTTGACAGAAAAAATCAACAAGAGACTTTTTTTTGAAATTCTATTTCTTGTTTCATTCCATGCAAAATTGTAGGGGTAAAATGCAGTAGATTGGCTTTATAGACCTGATAAGCATGCATGTGATATTTTCTACGTTCAGGATACCTAAAGGAGTGCGGGTAGCTGAAACGGCTGCGGTCAATAGATCAAAAAGTCACTGATAATATTATGTATGTATACTTGTCTGCATCGTGAAGCGGTACATTAACTTAGATCAAATCTATACTTAGAAAATTATGATAGTTATCAAATAAATGTAATGTTTACGCAGGATTAATCTCTCTGTCTACTATTTATATTTGTTGGATAAAAATGCCAAGTTCTGAGAGTAGGCAGAATATAGCATCTACCTGGGTTGGTGGCCCATCATAACACTGCAGTTGTGTGGAAGATGGTCCTGCCTGTAGAAAATTATAACAAACACATGTATAATGTTGTGATTTGCTTGTTGCATTCTGAGACTGCACTGACAACTTTTACTGCTCTAGTTTAAAGAACTTATCAATTAGTTGACAAAATTGTTACTATCTGAAAATCACATACAGGAGTAGCTACGGGAAGATAGATGGTAGTTCATAGGTATCATAGGTATGCATTGAATATAAATAGGTATCATACTTATGTATTCAATGTATGAGGCTGATATCCAAATAACAATAAAATTGCTTTGTGATGACACATCATAATATTAACTTAGTCCTACTGTATCATCTTTATTACTCATATATAGTATTTAATGTAGTAGATGGTTTTATTCCTATTAGAGTATTAGAAGTAGATAACGCGCGATCCTAGTAAGTGGTTTTGTATATTTTACTTTTCGTGTAGTACTACTAGATAACAAATGGTAATCATCATGGTGATTCTTATACATTATATTTGTCTGTATATTACAAAGTGATTGCACTCATTATATTATATATAGTAATTGGTTTCGAAAATGAACTATACCGGGGAAAAAAAATGAATTTCAAGGCTCGTAGCCAAATTGGGAAAATACCGGTGTCTTTTCTCTTCTTTTTATAATTTGAGTTGCCAATTCATTTTTCCTTCGATGAACACTCTTGAACAATATGGATCCGGCATCTGCTGCTCTGATGGATCGAGAAGTCATCATTGTTTTGTCAGAAGGTGGATCTCTTTGAGCCGGATTTATAGCAAATTGATGACGATTCTTGCTGCGAATGTAATCAAATCTATCCTTAGCCGAAATCTTGACAGCCCCGGCACTACTTGTAGGTGACGGAACATCGTTCTGAGAGGTAGAAATATGATCGGTTTGTTTCCCGTCATTGTGTGATGTTTGATCGTTACTATTGTTGAGCCAGGAAAAATATGATTTCTTCTCTCTTTCTGTCGTTTTCGTTGTCGTTTTCGCCGTCCACTCCGCAGCATTCGTTTTTGTTGTCCATTCCGAAGCATAACCATCATATTCCTCTTCTGAAGCTGAAGAGTCTGTAATTGCATCAGTGGGGTATGTATCCTCACTATATCTTGAATCGATGTATGACGGCTTCCCATTATCTTTTGATACTACATGATTTGCTGTACGATTTCGTGGATGATAACCTGCAGCTCTCATTCGCTTCCCTTCGACTACTTGTCCCATACGATTTTTTATCACCTCAATACCGGATCGTGTATACCGTTCTACACCATCACACTTTCTAAACTGTGCTAATACACCTTTGCCCGCTAATACACCTTTGCCCCAAAGATGAGTTTTCATTTTTTCTACTGGTTTCATAGTGTTATACATAGAAGAAGAAGCCGATACTGGTTCGATAGAAGAAGCACCCGATCCTACCGATGTCAATGGAGGGAAGAAACAGTCCATATCTGCCTGTTTGCTTGTTTGTTTGTTTGTTTGTTTGTTTGTTCGATCGTTCGTTCGATCGAAGATACGATTTTGTATGTTTGACACAGTGCCGATTTCTCTGGTGACTTCTTGTTCGGAAACAATGTATATGGGAGATACTACAGTAGAATATACTAGTAGTCCTACTTGTATGAAATGAATACTTCAAGTTACTTCTTGAAGACAAATTTGATAACATTAATGAGCGATCGTAAGTGTTTCGCCAAAACATCAAAACGTATTTTCTTAACTTTCCTAGTTAAAAAATATATATTGAAGTCACACATGCTGTCACCTACGACTTGTACTTAGTACAATCACGATGATGGGGTCCGTCAGTTGTACGTTCTGGGCGTCAAGACGAACCGTGAATTCTGTAAAAAAAAGCTTTTTCTTTTGACAACAAATTAAATAATAAGTATGACCAGCTAAGTTAGTACATTCTTATAACTTATAACATCAACTTAATTAGAAAGCGACAAAGGAAATAAAAATATAAAAATATGTCAAATATCAATCTCGAAACAACTGTGGGGGGTATTCCACTACCTAGTTGTGTCTATAATGCATCTGGTCCTCGTACGGGAGCGTCCACAGCTTTGGCTAAGATTGCTGCTTCAAAGGCGGGTGCAGTACTTACAAAATCAGCCACCATTGAAAAGCAGACGGGAAATCCTCAACCTCGTGTTTGGCATTCTGATGATGATATTGCATCAATGAATTCTGAAGGATTACCAAATAGTGGAATCGATTATTACCTGTCAAAGACTACCATTGATGAGACCATGGAAGGATGTACAACAACGAAGCCATATTTGGTTTCTATATCTGGAAAAACTTTAGCCGATAATTTGGAAATGCTCGATCGAATAGCTAAACAAATCAATGACGGAGAAAAGAGAATTGCTGGCGTTGAATTAAATTTAGCATGCCCAAATGTGATTGGGAAACCAATCATTGCCTACGACTTTGATCAGATGAGGGATATTCTCGATACGATTGCCAAAAAGAAGTATACATTTGTATTGGGGTTAAAACTTCCACCGTATCTTGATAGTAAACATTTACAGGAGGCGGCATCGATTATTAATGAATATTCAGATATGGTTCGGTACGTTGTTTGTATCAACACCATTGGTAACGCTCTAAGTATCGATCCGATTTCAGAAATGCCATATATTTCTGCTAATAATGGACTGGCTGGATTGAGTGGACCAGCAGCAAAGTTTACCGCACTAGCTAATGTTCGTCAAATGCGTCAACAGTTGAAAAGTGAGATTGATGTAATCGGCGTGGGTGGGATTCAAAGTGGTGAAGATGCATTTTTGTTTCTGTTGTGTGGTGCATCAGCCGTACAAGTTGGAACCTGTCACTGGATTGAGGGTCCCAAATGCTTCGATCGGATCGTTGATGAATTACAACAAATATTACAAAAAAGGGATATTCAAGTGCATCGGATTGTATTGGTAAGCTCAAACCGTATTCGAAAGAGGGTGCCGCTAAGACACGAGCCGAAAAGAAGAAGATCAGGAAAAATGCAACGTCTGGTACTTCACAGTCAACGAAGAATGGCGGCATCGGGATCAACTTGATCGTCGAAGTAGTTCTTGTACTCGTGATTGCTGTTTTGTTAGCGGAAAAGTACGGCCTGGCGAAATTCTAAGAGCCAGAGCGTAAGATACACACAAATACTTATATAAGCTGGTTGGTGACATGAATAAATATATAAATTAAGCTTTGCGGGAAGAGAGAAGATATTCTGTAAATAATACTTGATTATGATATTTGTATACTGCACTATACTACACTACACTCTATACTAAACGTTTTTTAAAAGTAGGAAACTATTTGACATGTGTATGTACTGTACTGATTGTTTTTTTTAGAATAATTAAAATTACAGAATTCCCTCCCTTGAAACGGTGCGCGATTGGCATGATATGATTTTACATGTAGCTCATTAAGCTGCACCCCGAAATAGTAACAATAAGAATTATTATTACCATTGTTAATTAACGCACATCGGATCAGTATATGTATATATTATATATTTCTTTTTCTTTCTAGATATCGTAAATGGCATCGCATACACTGCCCACTCTTTCTTTGTATTTCTCTCAAAATTATTGTTGTAATAATTATTGTCATAATTATTTTTGTTGTTGTTTATGGTCTTGATCATTATATTAATCGATTCGATTGATTACTTCGAAAGATTTATATTAGATATATTATCGTCCAATCGATACTATGTTTTGTTTCATAATTAATAGTAATTACGACGTGACATCGATGATGATGCAACCGATAATCCCGATGAGGCAACAACTGCAGGTGTCACTTGCTGTTGTTGCTGCTGAGGTTCAGACGGCGACGATATCGATATCGATATCGATGTCGATGACCTTGGTGTTGGTGATGGTTCTTCCTGTTTATCATCCAACGACGGATCACCACGACGCACGACATCATCTACTAAATGATTCGTTTCGCAGTACTGGAGTAGATCTTCTGGAAGCATCTGTCGTAAAGTCGAAATCGACGTCCGATCCCTATATATATTTTAAGATGTTATATATGTTGTAGAACGTAGAAAGGAAGAATAAATTTGTTGAGAAAATAGTCATAAAATAAAATACAAAACAAAACAAAATAGAAGAAAACCAAACAATACAGAACCAAAAATGGAATCAAGATCGACTTCGAATGAACTTACATTTCCATTTTCTTTAGGATAGTATTATCATCATTAATTTCAAATGGTAAACTAAAATCAAACATAACATCAGTCCGATCACCAGACATGTCACATTGTATGACAGCTGATTGGTTTGTATTAACAACAATGAATGGTAGTGGAATTTTTTCATCTGGAACGATTCCCCTATCATGATTCCTTTGTACTAAATTCCTAAGACATACTTGTTGGATTAATAAATCCCGTAATGATTCACGTTTTTGTTCAATTTGATATTTACGATATTCAATTTCCTTTTTCATTGAGTCCATATCTTGCTTAGCTGCTGTTGGTAATCCCTTCCAAGTGATTTCCTTTTTTTCTTTTGAAATAATGTCCATTGCCATTAATACATTTAATGCATCATATACACGTCGACGAATATTCTTTTCATCAAATTTACCATTCGGATCTTCCTTTCGTCGTTCGGCAACAACCTTCTTAACAAGTTCATCAGCAACCTCATTGTATGTAGTTGTTCCCTTTTCTTCAACCTTTTGACAAACCATCATTGAAAAATGACGTAATCCACGTGCAGCACTAGTAGTACCAGTACCTGATGACTTAGTACTTTCTCCAGTCGGTGATGATCGTGCTGCTGATGCATTCGATGGTGATGATTTCTTAGCCTTCTTATTACTTCTAGTGATGCTGTTGTTGCCAGTAGTTGTTGAAGCAGTATTATTTGCAGATGAAGACAATGATGATGATGACGGTGGTGTTGTCGCAACAATGTTTGACCGTGACTGTGATGATTGTGAAGGAGATGATGTTGATGATGACGGTGCGGGTCGTTTCTTGCTACTGCTATTATGGCTGATGCTACTGTTTGAACCGACAGTATTATTGCTACTATGAAGAGGAGGAATAGAGTGTGGATGATGTGGATGATGTGGATGATGACGAGATCCAGGATGTAATTGATGATGAGGATGAGGATGTTGTTGATACTGTTGTTGTTGATGGTGTTGTTCTCGTTCTCGTTCTCGTTGCTGTTGAAGGTAATGAGGGTGCTGTTGAGATGGATGGCGAGGATGCTGCTGCTGATGATGAGGATAAGGATTCTGCTGATCCCGATTATTCATACTACTGGTAGACATCGGCTGCATACCAGGTCCAGAGGGAGAATTGTGTGAATACGAATGCTGAGGATGTGGATGATAAGAATGATGAGGATAATGATTGTCTGACATGATGATGATGATGACGATGATGATAAACAATTTGACAGATGATAATAGCTAGCTTAGCTCGATTACAGTATTCGATTTAGCTTTTGATTTGCTTTTGATTCTAGGCTTGCTACAAAATTGTGTCACTGTTACAATCAAGAAGCCAACAACAGCATTCCAAGTTGTACTTTGCAATGCAATGATTATTGGGTTGGCAAGTTAGTACTACGTACAAGAATGACGGCTTTGACTCTTTTGGTATATGTGTGTTCTCAAGATCAAAATGGGGGGGATATTCAATTGAGTCTTTTGATCATTGTTCATTCGTTGGACCAATCACTCGAATATATCCAATTAGTAGGGCGCGAAGTGAATCATTTATGAACGATGACGTTAATAGGCAGTCAAAAAGTCACAGATACATAACAACATCAAAATGTTTCTGTTTCTGATGCACGCTTTTCTACTTTAGCTGAACGACAGTCCGGACGTCCTCAACAGCTAGAGTAACAGACAAACAACTGATTTTGACAACGGAAGAAGTTGACCTGTTCTCGTAAATCGGATTGTTCTCTGGGACTTTTCATATGTCATTGTTTTGTTGTAAAAATGTATGTAAATAATGATGTAAATGTAAAAGGCGCCAAAACAACAATGCGATAAAAATGAGGCATAGACATCGCAATTGAAGCGCGCCATGGCACGCGTTCTCTACAATTACAATAGCCTCTTTCTTAAAAAATGTCTATATTGTATTTCCGAATTTCTTAACGGCTAGAATCAACAATCCGGGACTTTCTTTTACAAATGTCATTCAACTCACTAAAAGAGGGGATGTAAGATATTTTCGCGAAATATGGGGAGGGGAGTTAACATAATTTTCCTTTTATTTTTATCTCCCCCGTTGAGCGTAATGTTTGTTCTTTCTCTCAAAACAAGAAAAAATGGCCTTCTGTTTCATCGCATCATGCATGAATCGTGCTGTGAACGCATACAGTACAATACCAGTAGCAACTTCAGTACAATAATTACTCCAACATCATCAACACTTGTAAACTTTATCTACAGACACGTTACCATTACTGAAATCGACAATTGACACACCGTGAAGAAAAATGAAATCATATCTAGTACCGCAGATAATATGTGTCTTTACTGCTCTATTTTTCGAGTCGGCTCATTCCTTTTCTAATGCAATTGCCAAAAGTCGCCTGAATACTTCTACAAAGAATAGGAGAATGGTGTTTTTGTTGCGATCCTCCTCTGCCGATACTACCGCAGCAGTAGTCACCGCAAACAACGATGACGAAGACTCGGACGACGAAGAAATCGTCGACTATGATATTCCTGAAGACGCTGTTATTAATATTAAACCAAAAGCCATGAAACGATTAAGAGAATTACGAGAAAAGCAAAAAACAGATTCATTAGTATTACGAATGGGTGTACGAAATGGAGGTTGTAGTGGTCTATCCTACATTATGGATTTCGCTACCGAGGACGATGTTCAAGAAGACGATGCAATTGATGAATATCCTGGAGAAAAATTAAAATGTGTTGTGGATGCGAAGTCGATGTTGTACTTATATGGCTTAGAATTAGATTTTTCGGAAGAACTTATCGGTGGTGGGTTTAAATTTTTCAATCCGAACGCTGAAGATAGCTGTGGTTGTGGATCGAGTTTCGGCGTATAAGAAGTTTTGGATCTAATGTTGTTTGAGGCGAATACAAATGAGAAATAGAAACTCATCCAATAATGCATAATACATATTTTTAATAAAATCGAAAATTTAAATTAGAAACCCCAAACGTACTTCGATTTATGTGTCAGCTGTATCCATACGATATATTCATGTGACGTATTTGAATGATTAATTATATCTGATCGGCATTTATGGTAAAATATGGTTGTTAAAAGGAATACAGGCAAATTAGCTCCTTACTAAGGGACCATAATTTAGGTTCTATTAAAAATCATCTTTTAGTGCCGCAGCAGTACTTTGTATGGATTCATTCAATTAGTACTAGTAGTAGAGGCGGATTATGATTTGATACAAACGCTACAACGTATCTTAATAATTATATTTTGAATCTAGAATCTCAACTGATCAAATTAGCGAAGAGATTCAAGATGACTTCCTTTGTAGCGGTATCACCGTTATCAGATGTACTGTCTTTAGATGGCGATCTCTTCTTGTTTCGTTTTCCTTCATCTCTCCCGAATTCCCCCAGCATCAATAGATCCATTTGTTCTATGAGGTTTCATAACGATCGCAAGATCTTCTGTCACGATACCACCACGCTTGTCTGCTTAACATCAATCAACTTTTCCTATTCGCATTTGTCCTCTTTAATGGATCACTTTCTAGAATGCTTTCCCTCCTAGCACTATTTTGAAAAGAATTGTCCGGGACCCTTTGAAACGAAGGTCCACCCACGTCGATTTCTTTGATACTCCTCTTTTCACCCCGTGCATTATCCTGTTTTGGTTTTCTAGATTTCGTTCTTCTTTCATGAACAAGCGGTATCTGCTTCTTGCTATGCCTAGATGATTCATCTTTTTCGTTATATAATTTATCTATCTTGTATAAATTGTGACTGGAACTAACATCCTTCGCTTCGAGCATTCCGTCGCCAATATTTGAGTTTTCGCAACGATCGCGGGGAAATCGTGGTTTGTATGCTTGTTACTGTTACTCTCTCTCATTCCACTCTTCTGATTCGAAACTACATTTTCATCTGGATCAATAAGCCCTACAAACTTTTGTTCCTTCTCTCTCTCATTATTAGTCTTTTGAGTCGGAACAATATTTTCGTTCTTGGGGTGTTCTCGGGACGTGGGTATACTGACAACATGATTTGCATTTACTATGCTTCCGCCTTGTTTGTCAATAGACTGATCTCTTGCTTTACTGTTATGTTGCCTTCTACTAGAAGTGGTTTGACGGCTTCCGGAAGGCGATGAAACAGACAAAACATCTTGATTTTTTCCAGATCCCGTAGCATTACTCCTATCATTGACTCGATACGTTGAGATATTTGAAACTTTATTCTTATCAATCATTTCTTGGATTTGATGTTCAAGATAACTGATCACACTGTCTTTCGCTTTAAGGCCTTGTTGAAGGTCGTGTATTTTCATATTGGACGTATCATTCATATCTTGGATCCGACGTTCAAGAGAATTAATCGCACTGACTTTTCTTTTAAACTCGTCTTGAAGATTATGTATCTTTATATTTTTTGCGGAGATAACCTTCTTAGCTTGCGCCAGCTCGGCTTCAAGTTTTTTTAAATCTTCCAGACGAACATCGTTGAAAGGAACAGATACCTTCGTCATGTTATCTGTTTTAAATTGTGTCGTTGGGATCTCTGATTGAAGTTCGCGCAGAGCAATGTTACAATTATCAGATACATTTTTTTCGTTTCTAACGGACTTGGTGTTATTACTACTATTATTGTCATCTGTAAGCACAGATGTCGGTCCATCAGCACGTCCGACAAGAACCTCATCTGTAGACTTTTCTTTGGATCTCTTGAAATCATCTATAAATGCCCCATTCCGCCTGATTAACGATTCCAATTCAGATTGAATAGATTTTTTAAACTTAATAGAGCTGTCATCAGCGTTGTCGACTAGAACAATTTCCTTGATTGGATGTTCGTCTTCCACTCTTTTTGAGTTATCGATTGTCTTTGATCGTGTATGTAGTCTTTGGCTTGAACCCTGCTGATTGGTTTTTTCAGTTCCAATTAAGGATTTTGTTCGTCCTTAACTATTATTTTTGATGACGGTTCCTTCTCGTTACCTATCGTAATTGTTGAGGCTAGAGATATCTTTGTCGTTTTCTTCTTTGATGATGCTGGCTTTCTTCTTTCACTTCTTTGACTCTCTTCATTCCCGATAACTATGAGTGGGAGACTACACGTAGAATGTTGGAGTGTTTGCGTTCCGTTCCGTTTCTTACGATGTTTGTACGCTGTCCTCGAGCTTCTTGAATGTGAGAAATCCATACTTTCGTCCAAGGAATCACCGATATTAAATGCATGGAGTGGTGGTCCCTTACTTTGTTTATGTTGATCCTTCGGTGTTGATTCGTGCCCTTTCTGATTAATTGGTGTTATTTCATCCGAATCGGACCGTGTTTCTTGATTGTTCGTATGCAAGTCGGACATAAATTTGTGTTCATGATCACCTTGTTGTTTGGTATATAGTTGCTCTTCTATATCTGTACTCTTTCTATCAACGTCGAACAAAGGTTGATTTTGATGTGGATTTTGATCTTTTGCTTTATTATTTTCCGGTAATATTTATTTTCTTTATACAGGGCAGAAACTGCAAATATCTGATTTGACCGTCTAGTTCGAAAAGCAGACATTACACGTTGAATGGTATCAGGAATGGTAAGTTCCGCCGTACCATTTGCATCATTATTAGGATCGCTACTTTCTGCAAGAGCACCCATCGACCGTAGATTTTCCAGTGCTTCTGGACTAAGCTTATCTAATTGTATTTCAAGAGATCGATTTATTTCTAGATCCATGATTGATGGGTCGTATCCATCCATTTCAACCGCGTACTTAACAGCTTCAATCGGGACTCCAACTTGTAGCATTTTGAAATAATGACAAAAGAAAGGATGATGTTTAATGCCAAAATAATCTTGCCAAACACGAACTTGAATGATTCGAAATCGTGCTAATTCTTCCCATTCTTTCTCGGTCAAACAGTCGTCGTCATTCTCACCACCAAATTCATCTCCGCTATCGTCATCATCATCATCATCATCCAATGAATCGTCCTCGTTCATTTTCAGTGAATTTCTATTCGATCAATTGAACTAATTTGAAGAACATGATGACTTGATTTCATCCCAAGAATACCAGTCCTTTTTTTCCATTCCTTCCTATTGGATTGCATTTTCTGTACTTCATTAATCACATTTATCATAGCAGGTTGATGTCGGCGAACGTTGCCATCTCCTCCTCCCTTAGATTCTGATCTACAAATTCGGCATGTATTGACATAATGATTATGATATTCTGTCATCCCTATAGACTGTTGCGGGATATCAAAAATTATTTGATTAGGATGACGGATGCACATACCCGAACGATCCATTCCGAAATTTTTGCAAATGAATGCTTCTTCCATGAGTGCATTTTGGAGGTATCGGTGCCGTCGTCTATTCGAATCTTCTTCCAAAAGTGGGCTCTTGTTGTTGATTATATTACTATTCATTTCTGATTGAGAACTATCTAATGTCTTCATCATTCTCCCACTCTTACAAAGTCCATCCGCATCGGTCAATGGCGAAGACGATCTATCATTCTGCTCGTGTGCGTCTGCGGAAGTGGAACAAGACTCACCTTCGGTGCTTTTGCTGGTTGTTTTCTCTGTGCTCTTATCTATATCCTCTATTATCTGTTCAGGAGAAGTAGGTGAAATAATAGACTTGGCCAAGTTGTACTGCCGAAATGATTTCCTCACAAAATCCCAATTTCGAGAAGGTTTTCTTCTCTTCATAGTGAAGTGTTATGTCGCCTTGGCTTTTATTGTTATTGTAATCAAGTGCTGTATACTATAAAACTAGTGTAGCTGTCCAATAGTCGTAGCTACTGCATGCATTAGTTGTTATTAGTACTTTTGATGCCATTCCTCATTCCTCTTCCTTCGATCTTCGATCAATGTTTTAATGTTTTGATAGTTTTTGACGTTTTGATAGATCAGTTCATCAAAGTGAAAGTGTTGAAATGAAAACTAATCGAGCTAGTCGTACGAAAAAAGCGCTACGCAAAAAAAAACAGGTCCATAAAAAATAAGAAGAGAACGATGAAATTTGTTTATACTACAGCAGTAAGGAATATTGTTCGACTGTCTAGAATATAATATATATATATATATATATATTATATATATATATATATTATATACATTTAATATATATATGGTGAGCAACTTAGATTCTTTACTAGATATCTTGTGTTCGTTAATTATTGTGTGCATTTTCATGTACATTATACAGCTAGTTACATTCTTCTACACCCTTCTGCGCCATCTCAGTATGTGCATGTTCTCGTCCATAAGATGTCTCCCATATATCCCTCGCTAATTCAAATTCTTTTTTAGCATCTTCTTTTAATCCTTGAGTTTGTAGCATGAGAGCGATGTTGAATCGACAGGCAGCGACATGAGGATGTTCTGATCCCAACGTCTTTTCAAATGATTCGGTAGCGGAGCGATATTTTTCCAAAGCTTCCCCTTGACGGTCGGGTAACTGGCTCAAACTAGGCCATGTTGTTGTATGAACTCGCTATATCAGGATGTTCAAGGTACCCAGAGCTGTTTCCAACAACTCATGCGCTACCTCGTATTCATTTAAGGCCTTCTCCCACAATCTTTGTGTCTTGTACACGTTCCCTATACTTCCAATTGTTATAGCCAAATTCGGATGCTTCGGTCCGAATAGATCTGTCAATATTCGAATTGCCTCTTGATGATGTTCTAGAGCTTTGTCTGGATCGCCCATTCTTAGATACGTCAGACCAACATTATTCCATGATGCTGCCGTATCGGTGTGATTAGGTTCTTTGGTACGCAGAATATCAAGTCCTGTTTGATAACTTTTCATAGCATCGTTGTAACTGCCTTTTTCGTAATGAATAGCACCTATGTTGTTATAACCAGTTGCCGTCATCGGTGAATCGGGTCCGTAGATTTGTTTTTGAACAGCCAGTGCAGCATCGTACTGTTCCATTGATGCTTCGTAATTTGCCATTTCGGCATACAATTGGCCCAAAGCAGTATGACTTACTGCTATATCGGGAGACACCATATTATTATTACTGGAAGTGTTTCGATCATCATTGTTATTTGTTTTTCCGGTTGTCGTTTCCTCACCTTCTTCGAATATTGATTGCTGTTTTTGACGAACATGCAAAGCCTTTTGTAAGTATTCTAGTGCGGTATTAGAATCACCCAACTGTTTCCACGCCGTGCCAAGATTGTGGTAAGTGCCCGACGTATCGGCATGTACTTCACCATGGATTTTCAAATGAATTGTGAGAGCCTTTTCATATTCTCTAATGGCTCTTGCGTAGTCATTCGATTGATAATGCAATGCCCCGATGTTGTTATAACTTGATGCAACAACAGGATGCTCCTCACCTAAATTCTTTTTCTGAATCTCTAATGCTTGTAGCATATACTTCAAGGATGTTTCAAAATCACCCGAATTTCGATACATCGCACCTAGATGAATGCATGTAGCCGCAACTTGTTGGTGATCCTTTCCCAATTTTTGTTCACGTAATTCCAATGCTTGGTGGAGATGTTGTAGAGTTGTTTGGATATCCCCCAATGTGTACATAAGTACGGCTAGCTGGGTGTGTGTCTTAGCTAATTCCGCTGGATCGTCGCGTTGTAGCTCCAACAAACGTTCGTATAGTGGCAAAGTATTACTCTGCAATTGTGGTGGTATGTATTGTATGATCGTTTGTATTCGAGAAGGATCATCCATCTTCAACAATGATTGCATATAATCTTCCGGTAGTCGTTGTTGTTGTTGTTGTTGTTGTTCACTACTATTCATTTTTTGTAAATGTTCTTCCAGTGTATTGATATCTGCTTGCACAATAGAATCGTCAATGTCCATCAGGTAGTCACCGATCTTCACCGAATCTTTTATCTGGTGATATACTTCTTTAATTCGACCTGCTTTCGGGGCATATATTGCCACTCCTTGGTTGTCTTTCGTGTCGTCGGTAGTAGTTTCGATCGTACATGTAGCAACTACATCCCCGGCAACTACAATCGATCCAACAGGTAGAACTCGATTCAAAATACCAGATTGAATATCAGCAACGTCCTTGCCAAAGGACATGATTTCAACCTTAGCCATTGAAAGTGGTATAGTTCGTCGAATAACAGAGGAAAATTTGCGACTGTGAATGGATGACAAAAACAACTGTGATGTAACTCCCTGGTCTCCTCCTTTTCTCGGTATGCGATTTAATGGGATCATTCCCATACGATGAACTGCTGACAGTCTACTGACGATCTTATTGGTAGAAAGCATGATTGTGTTTTTGTTTGTTCAAGATACGTCAATAAGTAGTGTGTATACAAGTGCTCTCTTTCTTTCTATCTATCTTTCTCTCTCTCTCTCTCTCTCTCTCTCTCTCTCTAATTTCAGATGGTAGAATAATTTTTGGCTCCGACTTGCAGTCTGTAAATTTATGATGTCGTAACGTTACAACTTTGTTTTATCTGCTTCCTTCGCTCTCGGCAATTTCAAATGTTCCATTAACCGTACATCACATCATACTGAATACTGTAGTTAATTTCTTGGATGCACGTGAAATCAATGAGTGGTTCGTTTTATGGCCGCATACTTTTTATTCCCTTCCGGAACATGACGTGGATTGATCCACGTCTGACGGAAGATGGTGATCCTGCATTCAAAATTTTCTAAAATCCATCACGCACACACACAACAACGAAATAATAAAGCAGGATAAGTCCTCGGCAACGACAAACGACAAACGACGTAAGGCAAGAGGTCCAACAGAAAAAGAAAAATCAATCGGACGCCAGCTTTAACACCCATGAATCCTCAACGACAAGACGAAAAGAAGAACGACGATGGCGCACCTACAATACTTTTGTTTGATTTAGACGGTACCCTATATGACCATGCGTGTGGTTATGAAGAAGAGATTCATTCTAATATTTTTAAATTCATGGTAGAAATGTCGGGAGGGAAATTCAATACCATAACTACCGTAGATGAAGCACAAAGAGTCTGGCAACCTATGTTTGATAAATACAATTTAACGAAACGAGCTCTTATAGGAGAAGGTTATGTATTTGATTCTAAATACTATGATACGTTTGTCAGAAGGGGAGCCGACAAGTACTTTGTCAAAGACGACCAGTTACGAGAATTTTTAGAATCCTTCCCATCTGAAATGAAAAAGGTGGTGTTTACAAATGCACCAGAATCGTCAGCTAATGAAATATTAAATCTATTAGGTGTTGATGATCTGTTCGATCATGTTCTAGGAACTGATTTTCTAGACTATGGTTCAATATGCAAACCAGATCCAAAAGCTTTTACAAAAGTTATGAATTATTTAAATGTTTCACCATCGGAATACCATCGTGTGTGTTATTTCGAAGACTCTTTCAAGAATCTAAAAGCAGGAAAAAACCTTGGTTTTCGAACAGTTTTTATAACATCAGAAACGTTGGAAAATGAAGGTAAATCGAAACAAGAATTAGAGGAAGAAAATTTTGATGCAATTCTTCATAAAAATGTCAACATGACGCAACTACGGTCACAACTACCCCAGCTATGGAAGGAATAACAAAACTTTCCGATTATTGCATGCACTTTACTTAGTCCTCCATTTCTCAAGTGCTAGAAATTCGAACCAACCCAACAACACTCTTGACCCTGATATTGTGTAACACTCTTGACCCTGATATTGTGTAAAGTATGAAACTGCACGAGACTTTTTATAGTTATATATATCATGCAGTAAACTTTTCTTTTTATTTTCTTCTGCTTTTCTTCCCTTTTTCTTTCGTTTCGTATTCGATTTGGCACTTTTCTTATCCTCGCTATTTACTTGACTTTGCAGATAAGCGATGTAGTTTGGACTTGTAAGACACGATTCCGCCTGTATAGTAGGATTGCAGATTTTTTTTAAATGTATTAGTGAAATATGAGAAATGAAACTTATTCTTGTTCTTATCCTGTTGACGTTTATCGTTACCAAGATCAAGATCAAGTTCTGTTAAAAAATTTGTGTACGCATCGATCGCACCCTTGTAATCCTTCTTAGCTAGAAGTGAATTCCCGTACGACTTGAGAATTCCAGGATCCGAATTTAACAACGACGACATGTTGTGTGGTTCCTATTTCAATTTCCAGCACTTTCCTTCACTGTTTTCATTTTCTACCGTATTTCTGATTGTTGTTAGTTTAAACTCTGTCTTTTGAACAAACATCATACATGAGCGAAGCGACGGAGTCTTGAAGTAGTACGAACGAAAACCGTAAGTTAGTAGCCATAATAATAAGTCAAAACAAATCGAAAAAGCCTCACTAGAAATCTACTTAAGGTATAAATTAGTCCCAAATTAAGAAATATTAGGGTTTAACACACAATAGGATTCATTCTACCTTCGAGCATGGCGTCCATGCCACCTGCATTGCAGTCAAACCGATAAGTTTTTGGGTTCTCTCATTGATAAATAGAAACGCAGGGGACTAATGTTTGCTGAGCTTGCTAGTATTCTTTCTTCTTAGAACAAGAAATTGTGAGAAAAATAGATAGTTCGATTGTGGAGAGATTGGAACTTTCGGAGCACAACAGTAAAGACTGGATTCTAGTTCGTGCTCTTATCAGCGACTTATGGTTATGGAGCACCTGCGCTGATACGAGCAGCATGTAACTCCAGGGGATGCTGTCAGCAACCGCCTTCATGGCATAGAGACAGAAGGATTTGTTGACGGCACACCGTGACATTGTTCAATTTTGTGGTTCTATTCGGATCTCTATTTTCTTTACTCTACTCACTCTCCACGACACAAACAATTATCATTCAAAAGGCTTGATCCTTCCAACTTTGGTTCCACATCTATTGCAGTAGTGGTTCGTCTGTTTCAGCGGTGTGATGAGAAGCGGGAGCCAACATAGCGGCCAGAAAACGAAGACTCCTACTCCGACACAGGCCCATGTGGTACCAGTGACTTTGGTTTGGGTGCGAGTGGTTTCATTTTGATTGGCACATTGGGGACAGTATGTGAGCGTAACGGGCCTGCGGCTACCCAAATGAACATATTTCGGATTTGTAACTGTAGCACCGGTGTTGTGTGGTTCGGCAACAGGCGTCGCTGCATTGGGATAGTTGTCTTGATCGTAAATAATCACAGCGTCAATCGCGTGCGGTTGGCTAGTAGATTCTTGGAAGGATTCCTCGGCGGGGCTATAGGGATAAGTCTTGACGTCGGACATTTTTGGTCTGTTACTTTGGTTGTTGAGTTGTGTTTTAGTTTGCTTGGTTTTCAATTTTGTGAGATTAAGAGTCCAAAGTGAGAAAAGCAGGAACCAACGACCAACAACACGAATCAAACTCGGTATCGGCGAACAAAATGTCAGTCGTTCGAGTCAACTCATTCGTGCTTGCAATATGGGACTTGATTATGGGACTCGAATTTGATCGGAACAAATATAATGTCTTGACTTTTTGAGTCGTTTTCAACACACTCCTGTGATCAAAGTTGAGCTAGTCCTTCAAGTTCATTATAGTTTTGCGGAATGGAATTTCGTTCCTTGAAGCGGTTTAGTAAAGAAATCAGTGACCATCTCATCAGTGCCTTGTTCGCTTGGAACTTGACTTCCATTGTTCTCAAGTCGAATTTTACGGATTGCTCGTCCTAACTCTCAGCGCACAATTATTGTCTTTTTCGCACTGATAAAAGCAACTGTGAAGTCTAGCTAGAATGTCGGTACCAACTGTGAAGTCCAGAGTGGATTGGATTGGTTGTTGTTGGATATTCCCTTGTTCTCTTGATACAGTACGTACTGTACAACATCGTAGCAGAGACTTGGCTGTTTTTGAACTTCGTGTGTTTCCGATCTTGGTTTCAATCGTTTTCACCTGCTACTAGTACTGTATGTAAAGCGTCAATACAGAAGCGCTCTAGGATGAGCACAGGATGACAGACCCTTCACCTGACCAACCATCCCACCCAGCATGATATTTCGGACCTGGTTGTAGGAAGGCCTCTTGTCAGAGTCAAACATCTTTAGTGTTTTGTGTTCGCCATTGGCATGATAGGTATCGATGTGATAGATATGGTGTGTGGAGAGGGTCTTGCTGAGTTCCCTGGAAATATTAGTGGTCTGATCATAACTTCCCAACGTGACAATGTGATTGAGTTCCAGCTCCTTCGCACCAGCCACGGGAGGACCACCTTCCCATTTCATTTTGATGAGGAATTCTCCAAACTTTCCAGATTGTCGGAAGAACTCAAATGCCATGATATTCCCATGCTGGGTCTGGATTTGCTTGCAACAGAACCGATCCGATGGCACCTTATCTTCTTGGTGGAGGCAATAGAGCTCGTCCAGCTTGGCGTTTCTATGTTCAATGTTGCCCAACGCTTGATGGCACTGGACAATTTTTGCGATGAAGAACCATTCCATACTTTCCTTTTCATCCTGAACCCCAGCAACGTGTGCCTCATTGGCCAGCGTGCACGCTTTCAGGGCAACATCCCATTTCTGTTGCTTACCCAACTGGACACCAACCCCCAACAGAATATTGTCATGCTTGGAAGAGACAACCACGCCATTCATTGTTGTTCCTTCGTCGTCGTTGGCAACTTGAACAGTGGCACCAGCCAAAGCCAAAGAAAGACACTCAATTTCTTCTTCGTTTCTTCCTTGATCGCTCAACAATCCCGCCAATCTCATGTGTCCTTCCAAAACAGAGGGATGAATGGCCACTGCACTACAAATGGTTGCTTCCGCGGCCTCTCGGAGGGCTGGTATGTGCTGCTGCACCAACGCAACGTCGAGAAGGCATTTGGTGAGTGTCTCCTCATTGGCTCCTTGCTCAACAGCAGCTTGTTCGGCTTGCTTCATCATAGCCAGAGCCTTTTCTTTCTTTCCCGCCTTCATCAGCAGCAATCCTGCAATGGTCATGGCAGGATGGAGATTGGCATCAATCGCAATGGCTTGGCAAAGCGTTACCAATGCCTCTTCTAACCCACCCTGGTACATTTCGAGACGCCCATTTACCAACAATCCGTACGGGTTGCGAGCTTCGCTCTGTACCTTCGTCCACAGTAAAAGAATTCCCCTCTGCACATCATCGGGTTGCATCTGCCTCTTTTCTCCTGCTTCGAGGAGACAATCGAGGGCGTCGTTGAGGTTCTTGTAATTGTTGGTGGAAAGAGAAACAGACATGACTTTGTTGCGCTTGTTATTTTGTAAGAAATAGCGGTGATTGACTGCAGAGTGGAGACGAGGAAAAAGGGATTACGTCGCCACATATGTTAGATCAAGTATGGTACTGCCAAAATTCGGACTGTAAAAGAGAGAACGGGCGGGGGACGACCACGTTGGAATCGTGGTATTGTTCTCTTTTTTTGCCTTTTTATAATATTATTAATTATTTTTATAATGTTAAGACTTATCAACACGTTTACTTAAAGAGGCTGCTGGAAATGGGCTCGCGCTCGAATTTTCAGGTTGACAACCGGAAATACTCTCACTATAGCATGGCGGTGTGTTTTTTTTCTCGTTTGGTAAAACCGAATCTAGAATCGCTATCAAAAACATCAATTAGGCCTACAATGTACTAAAAAGCAAAGTCCCACTAAAAGAATATTAAATACAATAAATTTAAATCACTTTACTACGACGCTTGTAGAACACAAAAACGGTATCTTGTAACTTATTAACTACTTGTTCAACATCTTGTTATTGTTTGGACGTCCATCTAACATCTAAAATCGTCCACCACGAACCTTGTTAAAATTAGATGGATTACAACCACAACCACACCCATCATCATCGCCATGAATCGAAATTGGTCTTCACCGTTTAAAGGTCCGTTCAAGAATCTATCAAAAAAAGCGAAGAAGAAAAGGTCGGAAGATGACGAAAATAATATCGACAACGAGGCTGGTGATGCGTACAGGCTCACATATCCTACCCGAGATAGTTGACAATAACCCCCGGATCGGCCAAAAGGAAAGTGACGACGTCAAAAAACCTCGTCACATTCCGAACAAAGAGATTGTAGGAAAAGTAGTGACGATAATGTCGCAATCGGCGACAAAAAAGTCAAAAAGAAGCGAAAAAAGAAAAAGGAACGGATAATAATAGTGGCGACAATAACACTCAGAAAAATCTTTTACCACCACAGCCGCCGCCGCCGCTTCGGCAAATGATAGTAACAAAATGATACAGACTTGACTACAAAATAGGGGATGGAATGGGAAATAATGATATGGACGACTCGGAATTTCATCATTCATCGCCAAAGCGCGAGGAAAAGGCTAAAAAGAAATCGAACAAGAAAAGAAAAAAACTTCGAAGGTGCAAGAAGAAAGCTCGGTAGTATCGAAGCTTCTCTCCCGAGAAAAAAATCAAAAAGAAGAAGAAGGTACAAGAAGAAAGTATCGCTAGCATCGAAGTCCTTTCTCCCGAGAAAACAATTAAAAAGAAAAAAACTTCAAAGTTCAAGAAAAAGTATCGGTAGTATCGAAGCCCTCTCTCCCGAGAAAACAATCAGAAAGAAGAAGAAGAAAAGAAAGAAATCTCCGAAAGAGGAGAAAGATAATAAGATCGACGAAGGAGTGGAAGAAAAAGAAGAAGAAGATGAGAAAGACCGAATGATTCAAAATCTCAGGGAGGAATTAGAAAAGAAGGACGTCATGATTGGGTCCCTTCACGAGACTCTTGAATCTCTACGCGAGAAGGTTCAATCTATTGAACGTAAACTCCATAATAGTCTTAATCATATCGAATCACTTGAAAGGAATGTGGAAAATACTAGAGACAAGAAATCGTCAAGCAATAACGATAGGGAAGATGTTGAAGAGTGCGTCTCGGAGGAATCATTAAATCTTTTTGAGAAAAATTCTGATACCGGCATGCATGCAGAGCAGTCTTCTGTTAGTGAGTCGGAAACGAGTGAATACTTGGAGGAAGAAAATGACGAAAAAGATTGTACTCGAAATAACGAATCGTCAAGTAATAAAGTTGATAGGGAAGAGGTTGAAGAGTCCTTCTCAGAGAAATCAGAAAGTCTGTTTGAGAAAAATTCTGATACCGACGTGCATGCGGAGCAGTCTTCTGTTAGTGAGTCAGAAACGAGTGAATACTTGGATCAAGAAAACAACGATGAAAGTTCTATCAACTTACAGGATGTTTTCGACCTTCCTCTATCAGAACACAGTTCTTCTAAAGAATCTCTTTCGCAAACCGAAACAGCGAGATCACATTCAAGGAGACCACTCCTGGAAGCAGCCTTGAAGGCAAAGTCCAAGTCAGAATCACACTTAAAGTATGACTGTGACAATGCCTCGCTGGATGAAGACGATATTTTTGATCCACCAGCATCAAGATCACGTTCAAGGAGACCACTCCTGGAAGCAGCCTTAAAGGCAAAGACCAAATCAGAATCACACTTAAAGTACAATTGTGACAGTGACAATGCCTCACTGGATGAAGACGATATTTTTACTCCGCTAATGTCGAAATCACGTTCAAGGAGACCACTCCTGGAAGCAGCCTTAAAGGCAAAGTCCAAGTCAGAATCATACTTAAATTATAATTGTGACTACAATGACAATGCCTCGCTGGATGAAGACGATATTTTCGATCCACCAACATCAAGATCACGTTCAAGGAGACCACTCCTTGAAGCAGCCTTAAAGGCAAAGACCAAATCAGAATCACACTTAAAGTATGATTGTGACAGTGACAATGCCTCACTGGATGAAGACGATATTTTTACTCCGCTAATGTTGAAATCACGTTCAAGGAGACCACTCCTGGAAGCAGCCTTAAAGGCAAAGTCCAAGTCAGAATCATACTTAAATTATAATTGTGACTACAATGACAATGCCTCGCTGGATGAAGACGATATTTTGATCCACCAACATCAAGATCACGTTCAAGGAGACCACTCCTGGAAGCAGCCTTAAAGGCAAAGACCAAATCAGAATCACACTTAAAGTATGATTGTGACAGTGACAATGCCTCACTGGATGAAGACGATATTTTTACTCCGCTAATGTCGAAATCACGTTCAAGGAGACCACTCCTGGAAGCAGCCTTGAAGGCAAAGTCCAAGTCAGAATCACACTTAAATTATGACTATGACAATGCCTCGCTGGATGAAGATGATATTTTCGATCCACCAACATCAAGATCACGTTCAAGGAGACCACTCCTTGAAGCAGCCTTAAAGGCAAAGACCAAGTCAGAATCATACTTAAAATATATACACTCGAACTCGGAAATGAGCGATTCGTGGGAAAATGACGAATCTCGTGAAGAGAAATCGAACGTTGTGCCTGAGCATCTTCTGAGCCTAAGTCAGCCAAGGCTTTACCATCCATCTGACATTCATTCAATTGACGACGATGATTTGTTCGAATCACTTCCAGAAGACCCACCTCCAGGCAGGCCATTACTTAAGGCGCGCTTCAGGCTAAGGTGCAGCAAGAAGAAGGACTTCTCCTCCAAGTAATGATGATGTACCTAATCAGTTAGTCAACGGCCATCATGCTGAGATAGTCCCAGAACATTTGGTGATGGTAAACCAACCAGCCATTGTGCATGTGCATGATGAATATTCCATTGAGTCAGAAGAAATTTTCGAGGCGTCTACAGAACAGGATACGTGTACTAGTAAGCCGCTGCTCACGGCTGCTCTCAAAGCAAAGTCGCAACAGGAACAAAGATTAACAAAATCGTTCTCTTATTTTGAAACGAAATTCGTCGATACCAAAGTACCAATGACTTACGAAGAACTTTCCAAAAGTGTACCAGATCATCTGTCGAATTTGCACCAGCCCATAAAACTATCATCGCATGCACATGATGAATATTCCATTGAGTCTGAAGAAATTTTTGACGCGTCTACCGAACAACCAACGTGTACTAGTAAGCCGTTGCTCACAGCTGCTCTTAAAGCAAATGCGGAACAGGAACAAAGATTAACAAAATCGTTCTCTCATTGCGAAGCGAAATCCGTCCACACTGAATTATCCACTGTGAACAAGGAAAATGATTTCTCTAAAAGCGTACCAGACCATTTAACGTTATTACATCAGCCCATAAATCTGTCCTCGCATGTACATGATGCATTGTCGATTGACGACGATACTTTGTTCGATCCTCCTCAACCAGCGGTGAAAAAACCGCTCTTGGCGGCGGCACTATTAGCCAAAAAAACGAACGAAGAATTACCTGCCATGAAAAATCAAATAAAGCTTGCCGAGGGAACCGATGAATATCCGGATCATCAAAGTGATGATCGGGAGGCAGCACTTCGAGGCGAATCGTCGGTGAAACGCCACAATAAGGATGAAATTACAGTAATGAATAAAAATATGAACATCGAAACTGCTACAAAAGGAGAAATATCCGTGGAAGATGAAGGTGATTTGCGTAAGAAGAACGCATGTCGTGTATGCGATGAAGAGAAAAAGAATTCTTCAATCGATGACTCGGGCGACGGCACCATAGACGAAGAAGGGGAAGGATCCGAGTATTCATATAACGACTCGTATGTGCATACATCTGGCGAGGAAGAAGCACGTGGCCATGAAAATGATGACTCGTACGATGATGATGACTCGTATGAGCACACCTCTGGAGAAGGAGAAGGAGAACGCGGCCACGAAGATGATGACTCGTATGAGGTGACACCCGAAGGAGAGAATGTATTCGGTGTGGAAGATTACGAGAACGACAAAGAAGAGGACGATGAGGAGAATAAACTCGATGAATTGGAGAAAAAACTCGATGAATTGGAAGAAGTTCATAGGCGTCTGCTGGCTGAAAGCAACGAAGGAAAAATCGGCCACCGAAAAATGAATCTTGCGAAGGAAAACAACGAAGAAGAAGAATCGTCTGCGGACGAAGATAATGACTCAGATTCGGACGAAGATAGTGACTCAGATTCGGACGACGATTCGGGCGAAGGTGGCGACGGCGTTGAGTATGAGAAGATTGAAAGCAATGTTTCTGACAACGATGATGAGGACTATGGTGATAGCTCTTATGAAGGCGTCGGTGACGACGAAGATTCAGACGAGAATGATAGCGAAAAGGATTTTTACGAGCTCAATGATTTCGATGATATTAGATCTCCGGAAGATAGTCTGTAGTTAGTAATTAAATAATAGTTATGGGTGGTTTGAAGAGCAAGACTTGGTTACGAAAGAACAACTCAAGTACTGGTTATCTTCTTACAACTACTTTTCGTTCAGCAATAAATTGTGACTGAAATAACAGAATGTGAAATTGTGCATACATGAATATGTTTTGATACGGTATAAAATATAGTAGAATTAGTATGACAAATAATTTCCTAGAGGAATCTTACTGTTCGACGCTACCTGCTGTTATGATACCGCGAAGCCGTATATCAACAAATAATCGAGAATTCTAAACACGTTGGGGATCTTCAAATCGAGCCCTGGATATACCTATCGCAGATGACCTAAGCATGGTCGTTTCCTGATCCAACCCAGGCACGAGCAATCTCGTTGCTGACGGTCACAGCTTTGCCAACCTTTTTTTGCCCTTCGTGAAGTACATGGACTTGACTTCCCATTCCGTTGAGAAAACGGGTAAAAGGGTTCTGAATAATAATATTGTCCTTCTCAGGAAACTTCAAACCGCTTGGTGCGTGTACAGCGAAGCACGTGAAGTTATTGTAAACCCCCAAGCCTTTTCCAGTATGATGGTCAACGTCTTCATGTACATCTACGTGTTTTATTTTCGTGCCGTATCAGAAAAAGAAAGACAAAGAGACAGCAACAAAAGAAGACAAGGGTAAGTGAAAAAATAAGATACGGTATCATCATAGTAGACAGGCGCAGTTCTGTAACATATTATATTTACTTACGATAACCAGTGTAGTCATACTCGGTGTTGACATCGTATGGAAGTTCGCATTGATAGAAACAGACGCTGCCATGTTCGCCCTTCCAGATCATCTGATCTTGGACAGTGTGTTCACAAAAAAGTCCGTACATATTGACATTATCCCCATTAACAACAAGGGCGTTGTTGACCATGCATTCGTTCACCTTGTTATGTATTCCGTCGACCGTTTCGTAGATCCTGACTTGATGATATCGAGGGAAGTTTTCATCGTTGGGTTTTTCACCCGGTCTCAATTTTCCATGATCGGCTCTCCATAACCAAAGATTGTCACCAACGACATTACCAGAAAGCACTCTTACCATCACATCAGTTGAGATGGAGCGATCCAAATTGGATCCTCCAACTCTTGTAAATAGGTCCGTGATGGCTCCAGGATTGGAAGTATCCCCGCGATCAGTTTGATAAGGTTCTCCAAAGTCTAAAAGGGATCGGACATTATCAGAATTGTTGTTAGATTTGTCAGTCGACAAGCTTTGTTTCGACGCCTCCAGCACCAAACCTGCAATACGAACACCTGATGTGTTTGCTAGTACACGAATACACGGTGATCCATCTTGGGGGGCGACAAGGGTTGCTAGTCCAAGTCCAAGAATAACCTGGTTGGTATACTTCACGACTAATGGCTGGGTTAGGAAGAAAATTCCTGCGCAAAGTACTATATCTTTGCCATCATCAAGTGCTTTTTGAATCTCCGAGGTAAGTTCCTCGTCAAATTCAGTAATATCATTATATGTAGAATCAGGGATTTCGGTATAATTTCCGTCATCGTCGATAGGGAGGAATGGTTTACAAACCTTAACTTTAGAAAAGGATCGTACGGTGTTGTTGCTATCATCCAAGTGTGAACCTGATGTCAGCTTCGGGTCGGTCGTACCTTTGGGTACATGGAGTTCATATTCGCCATTCTCGTTATTCAATACGATGAAAGGCTTTTCCACGCGAACCTTAGGTATTTCCTCCACCGTACTTACAAGATCCCCTACTTCTATATTCTCTTTAGGGACATTAACGCCAGTGCAGCCTGCAAAGACAGTAGACCAGGCACCACCTTCGACAGCTCCTTTGAAATCAACAGCTCTACTAAACCATTGCTGATTAGCCACGAAGTTGCATTTCCCACCGACCTCGGCATTAGCCAAAAAGCCGCCACTGGAGTAAGCTCCACCGTCGCCGAATGTTAAATCACTACTAACATAAACATTTCGAAGTGGCGCTGCTTGGCTCACTGCCCACACGATGTTCTCGGCACTGAAGTTTTCCGCAGAGCGCCAGAACGTATCCAAACATAAACCCGAACCAGGATAGGGAATTGATCCACCATCAGTCTCAGGCATATCCTTGTTAAGCGCTGGAACGAATGGTCCACTATTCTCGCCAGTGAATCGAACAGCACCTTCTCCTTTGACAGTCTTACCTAGACCCAGCATTTGGACGTAATACCCAACTTCAAAGGTACAATCCTTGTATTCGCCAGGAGCAAATAGTAGGGCGTAGTGCTTGGTAGAAAAGTGGTGGTCCGAGTTATATGTAGACGCTGTATTTCCTTGTGCGTCTATGTAATTCGTAATAGGATCTTCAGTTATGGCAATCTTCTTCTTGATATCAGCAATATCGTCATCGGGTGTAAACACCATAACGTTCATTGGCCATTCGGGTACTGTAGGTTCGAGCTCCATTGTTGTATTAATTCAAATGTTCATTTCTTGATTTTGATCTTGTTCTTTGTTGTTGTTTTGAAGTTTGTATTATTTGATTTTGTGAGAATTATGTTGGTGTGAGAAATTCTTCAACGGATATGTATGTTATATTTAGTTGTAAAAAAATCCTTCTCATTTCTCTTCACACGATGCTTTACCAAGTGTTCTTTGAAGAACGTACAACAAAGAATTCAACCAACCATCGACGTCGTTTTTTTCTTCCGCATGCAATTAGGAAAAGTTGGTATGTTCGCTGAAAGAACTTTCCATGCTCAGGAGCAGAGGCGTCATAATAATGTTTGTTTGATAGTACAAGTTGTGAATCTAGAAATAGAACAATGATTAATTGCAATAAATGTTTTTGTAAAGAATTTTCTCAATTTTTACATCGACAAAAAATTATCGACATGCATTTTTTACATTTAGCTACTATGCATTATTTGTGGTATCACGTACGTAGCACACGTTTGAACGTACTGGGCGTACTTTACGTAATTTTAATTAACCTTAACTTAATACTAATACTGTTGAACAACACTGTACTGTAACCTCTGCTCTAGCTACCTAGACCCTGCTACTAGTATCAATAAACGATTACTGCAGAATTCATATTATATTATCCATTATCATGCATGGTTAATTTGGTCAGTCTTTTTGTAATTTGATTTGTTTGAATTATTTAATGTAAAGTCATACTACTATTATTATTTTAATTTTTATCCTTTTTACCACATACAGAGACATTGCGTGGTGTTAGACGAGCTTGTAATCACCAATTACAGGTTACTACAGTAATATCTTTTGTTTACCAAATCAATCAAACAAGAAAAAGACTATGTCTGAAATTCCATTGTTATTTCATTTCATTCTTCCTGAAATTCCATTGTTATTTCATTTCATTCTTCCTTCAGATCTAACCTAGTAAAGTAAAGGAAGTATCTTCTTCTAACTAAATCAAAATGGATTTTTCCTGTGATTTTGGGTTGTTGTCGTTGTTGTTGTTGATTAAAGGGACTGGTATTTGATTTGTGCAGTAACTGCTTTTGTTGTACTTACAACAGGAAGAGCTATAGGTGGACCCAAAAATATCGTTCTATCTTGGCACTTCAAAGGGACATTTAATTATGGAACACTATGGTGGCACATACTACACAAGCACAAAATAATAAGGAGTATTTATTATATGTGGTTATAAGGATAATACATCATGCTACAACATATTTGCAAGTAAGTTTACAAACTTCTGATAATTTTGTTGTTGTTAGCTAGTTCCTTTTCTTGATATATCTGGATACTTTATTCTTGTACAATTGTAATTTTAACATACTACAGTATATTACTATCAACATACAGTACATTACAGTACAGTAGTCCTACTTCAGAGTAGAAGTGAGGGTAACATAGGAAGTTCCACCTGGAACCCATAAAATGTGTTGTCAATTTTGATTTTAAAAAAAAATTAATGATTTTTTAAAATTGATAATTCCAATTTACAAAGCAAATAATACAATAAGATATCGCATTACTTGCGTACCGGAGGTAGTCAAGACATAAACCGTACATTATGAATGTTCTGACAGGAGGCAGGCTTATCTGTCTTGTGGTGTTTGTCCTCTTCGCCTCAACGAGCCTCGCCACTAGTCCAGTAGGTCGTTTTTCTTCTTCTTCTGCTTCTTCTTATTCGCCGTGCAACGAAGATAATGCAGAGCAAAATAGTACCGTTGCGATAGCTCTATCAGATAATGTAGATGATAATAAACGACTTGACAACAATGTTCCACTGTGGAAGCGACAACTTCCCTTTCCTCTGTGCAACAAGACGAAGACCCTGCAACGAATTTTCGTTCCAGGACCAGGACCAGGACGGAACGATAACCACGGCATCGTCGACAACAATAGAGACTGTGGAGTTGAAGTGATTTTGCTTGGTACTGCACATGTTTCTAAAGATTCGTCTCGCGATGTTCGGCAGTTACTAGAATCGATGGAACCGGACGCGATTTTCGTTGAACTTTGTTATCAACGTCTTCCTCTACTAGTAGAGACGACGTCGACGACAGAGGACGATGACGATGACGACGAGAATAGCAATACGATTCATAGCGAGGACGGCATCAAACAAGACGAGCAAGAGCCGATGAAGTCGACTGGGAAGTTTTGGAAAAAATGGAGAAATGTGAATAGTAGGGAAAAAAAGAAGAAAACAAAAAAAATAATAGCAAATCTGTTGATACTCAATCCTTATCAACAATCGCTTCCTCCCTTATGAGTAATATGCAAGAAGATTTTGCCGATTCGTTGGACGTTGAATTAGGAAGTGAGTTCAAACAAGCCTACAATTATTGGAAAACAGTCATAGGTAACCAAGATACTACTCCGATTCCATCAACCTATGTTGAGCAAAATCATAATAATTATCACAATAACAACGATCTTAAACAGCAGCAACAACAACAACAACAACGACCAAAAGTTGTACATATGATATTGGGAGATCGTCCAGTATCTATTACATTAACGCGTGCGTGGGAGTCATTACGAGTGTGGGGGAAGATCAAATTATTGGTGGGATTGTTCATTTCTTCCCTCCGAAAACCAAATCCTGAAGAGATTAAAGAATGGATGGAGAAAATTTTAAAGGGAGATACTGACCTTATGTCCGAATCGATTGCTGAATTGGCTAAACATTTTCCAACACTCGAAACGGTAAGATGATTTTTTTCCTTTTTCAAAGATATTATATTATATTGCAGTTATATGAATAGATATATAAATCTATTCATTCATTTTTACCTCTCACATTAAATAACTTCCCTCCTTCCCAAGGTTATTCTCAAAGAAAGAGATGCTTATATGGCTTGCAAATTGTATCAGACCTGTCGGAGTTTATTGATGAGTGATAATCCCGTTAGTAATAGTATAGGTCGAGAAGGCAACAATCCTCGGCGGTATCGCCTTGTGGCTATCGTAGGAGCAGGACACATTGAGGGGATTTGTAGATGGTTAACCACGGGTGGGTCGTTGTCAGCGACTTCGTTAAATGATCTAAATACATCGGAACCAGTAGCAGCGTCGTCGTCGCCATTACCACCATCACCGCAGCAGCAGCAGCAAGAACAACCGGAGGATATTCTATCACAACTGATACAAACCAAATCACCCATCTCAGATGAAGATCAAAATTATTTAGTCTATGAAATAACGGAAATCAATCCAGATCTCATAGATGACTTAGGTATATAACCAAAACAAAACCAAAAACTTCTCGTTGTGTGTTGTCACTTGGAATAGAATAAATTATAAATTACTGTAACCAATTAAATAGTATTGCTAACATGGGTCTCTTAAAAAGTGTATATTGTATTTAGGACGTAATCGTAAAATTGGCAAATTTGCATCATTTTCGATTTCATTCCTTTCTTTTTTTTCGTGGTCAATTCTCTTTAAGAGCCCACAAGACGTACGATCAGAAGAATATTCCCAATCAGTAGAAGGCAAACACATATAGCCACAAATACAATATATCCTCTACGTGATATCATTATATCTGCTAGTCGTTTTAGTGGTTTTGTGTTGACAATCTCATCACCGTCATCAGCATCTTCCTTGTTATCGTTATTTCCATTACCAGACTCTTCGTCTCCGTCTTTGTTGTTTTTATCGGTACTCTTATCATCCCCGTCTTCCCCATCATCGTTATCATCATCACCCCCACCATCACCTGTTTCTTCGTCTACTATACCTAATCCACCATTTTTACTTATTGCTCGTCGAATGGATGTTCTTACGTCTTCTGCAAGTCTTTCATCTTGAGTTTCAAAACGTGCCCTCACTTGAGCGTTTAGATCTTCTCTAAGCTCAGACCGACTAATGGGCCTATTAAAAGAAGTCTCATTATTCTTGCTGTTGATTACACTTGAAAAATCTGACTTCTCATCAGAACTTGTTGACTGGAAACTACTCGAACCATCGTTACCCCCGTCTTTCTTCAATAAACGATGCATGTAAGAATTCCGTTGTTCCTTTAATACTCGAAAACTAAAATCTGGATTACTTCTACTATTACTACTGATACTGACATCACTAATAACACTACTAGTGACAGATCGGGTAGAGGTTTGTATGTAGTCGTTTTGTTGATCATTAACAGAGGAGTCTGTACATGAAGCGTTGATTTTTGTAGTAGAAGAAGTATCACATGCTACACTAGCTTCCCATTCTACTTTATCCTTATTTTTCCTACCCTTTTTCTTTTTTCGAACAGAATTTCGATTATTATTATTATTATTATTATTATTATTATTATCCACTTTCTCGACCACCCGATAATATATTTGTTTGTATGATTTGTTGAATATCTTCCCTTCTTCTTCATCTACATCTTCCTCTTCCTTTATTTCATCTTCATTCATTTTCTCGTCTGCGCCTGAGCCTGGTGTTGACGTTAACGTTGACATTGACGTCGACGTTAATGTTAATGTTGAGTTTACCTGGTAACTTAATAATGTAGAAACGGAATCATCAAAATTTTCCTTCGAAGTAGAACTAGAATCGTCTCTACTAGCTGATGGGAGGGAGCTTAGTTCCTTTCCTTTTTTGTATTGACTATGATCGACCTTCTTCTTCTTTCCCCTATTCTTCTTCTTCTTCGAAAGTATATTATCGGCAGGACACATCATAATACAGTGTACGGTGTCACTGTTCCTCTTGACCCGTCGGCGATGGAAAAAGGGAGGTGCAGTAACCGTATGTTTGGTGGTTGTACTGTATTGTTTATTTTATGTCATCATGGCTTCAATTCGTTTCCTTCTTGTTCGAAAGAGTTGTGATGCGCCAGCAAACGCCAAGCGCATATAACTTTCTTAGTTTATCATACTGTATACGGTATTCTATTTTTTTTGGTCGTCCAGTCCACGCGTGCTAGGTGTTCATTCACTTTTTTTTTGCTCAGTGGTGGCAAGTTAGTACAAAAATTCTCGTGGCACATGTTCAATGTGCGTGAGTTAAAAATTGTCCCAGCTGATTTTTTTCAGTCACAATTCGCATTACTAGTAAAACTATAGTACTTTCAACGGCATGCAACTTACAAGAAACTATTCATAATAAATTTAGATTTAGATTTAAATATATTTCTAGACCCATTTCTAACCGTTTCTGTTGAATACAAGCGTAATATATAATCATTTTTGATTGAAAATTGCATGAATTATGGAGTTGTTTTTTGCTACAATTCTGTGTGTTTCTCTCCCACGTCTTCCCCGGCAGCAATGCGCACAAAGTCCCCGTACGTGAATCGTGTCGCTCCGTCTTCGCCGACGTTACCAACGGTCGTAGATGCAGATGCGGATGCTGTGCTCCCGGATAGAATATTTATGGAATCTGTCACCATTGCGTATGCCAGCAACTCGGTGGTGACCGAGTGGTACCGCGTCGGCAACCACGGATCAAAGACCGCATGAAATTTGAACACGGTCCAGTCGAGCCAGCCGTATCGGATTTCTTCCGTAATGATGTTGGACGGCTGGAATATCCGAACAAGTGGAATATGCGTCGTCATCTTCGATACTTCGGACGCCACGGCTGTCTCTTTCAGTCCCATCATGCGCATGGTTCCCATCAATACGGGCCACCATCCCATGGGAGTTCCTGTTTCCGTGAGCTCTTCCTTGCTGTAGGGTGTCGGGTCTGGTTGTTCCGAATCGATGGCCGTAAAGACGGTGATTGTCGTCGCTTGCATCTTGCCACAAAGTCTTGTCATGGATTTGGCCATGGTAACTTCCACAAAGTGCCAGTCGTGGAGATCCGACCGCTGGGGAAAGGCGTTCCCGACGGCAATGAAACAGGCATCGGCTTCCATCGCCGCCAGCTCGTCGTGTTGGTCGACGTTCCCGAGGTCCGAAATGTCCTCGAATTTGATTACCTCCAACGGAAGCTCGTCCCACAATGCCACAGGATCGATCACCTCGGGTGGGAATGGACGCCGTCCCACCAGTATCACCTTGGTAAAAAAGGGCTTTTTTTCCGCGAGCATGGCACGAAAGACTTCGTTCCCGACGGCACCGGTCGCACCGAACAATACCGCGGTCTTGGCTTCGGTCTCTCCGATTATTCTGGAAAGCGACAAGGCTGTCAGGCATAGCAAAGAGCAGGAAAGTGTGATGGTTCGAAGCATCATAGTTGTATCAGTTGTTGTACTATCTATGTTGTGTGTTGTATGAGCAATTTATGTGAATTACTTCAAAAGCGTAACTTAAAAAATGCGCACTTGCTTGATACAAGATGTACTTCCTCCGTGCAACGGAAAACGCGTATCGTTCTATCCATTGAAAACTTAGAAAAAAAAGCGTACAGAGTGGTTCGAAAACTATCAAAAATCTCATTTTATTTTTTAATTTCCTGTCAATTGGGTAGACTTTAAGGGTTATGAAGGCTTTAATAATGTAAAAATTCCACACCATAGCCTCATCTGCGTTTTCCGTTGCACGGTGGAAGTACAGTACGAAGAACTTTCTTGGTCCTAGCCGGCTAGGGGTGGACCCTTAAGTAAATTGTTGTTCGTATCTCACCGAAGTTCTTTGTGACGAAATTAATTCGTGTGTTGAAAAGGGGTTTTATTATCCCCCTCCCCTGTCCTTCTAAAAGGGGGAGCAAGATAAAATCGGGATTGATTCGCTGTTTGATGTTGTGATTGTTGTCAAAAAAGATCCAATTTTTCCATTACATGCATTATTAAATTAGCCATCACCAATATTAAATACACTTGCTATTGTCGAACCAAGAATACAAATATAAGTCGACAATAACATTAACAATAAAAAAATCATGTCCGAAAGTAGCAAAGAATTCTTTCCTGACATTAGTAAGATCGAATACAAACCAGAATCGAAGGGTGATGCATTAAGTTTTAAACATTACAATCCTGATGAAGTTATCTTAGGAAAGCCTATGAAGGAATGGCTTAAATTTAGTGTTTGTTTTTGGCATACTTTTGTTGGCGGAGGGGGTGCTGATCCGTTTGGATCACCGACGTACATACGTGATTGGGAAGGTGATTTAGAAGGAATTGAACTTGCCAAACGACGGATCGATGTTGCATTTGAATTCTTTACTAAACTTGGAATTGAATACTATTGCTTTCATGGTAAGAGAAGTGCTCTATTTATTTATTCGTTTATGTTCATTTCTTTGAAATTTTTGATCTTGATTCAGTTTGTGTCCCGATATCAAACTAATAAATATTATGTACGTTGATTCGATTCATTATTTATTCATACTTTTGGTCGTTGATTTGTATTCATTCATATTTACTCTAATCTGTTCACACAAGATTTCGATGTGGCACCGGAAGGTGAAACCATCGAAGAATCACATAATAATCTGGACGTTATCACAGATTACTTGTTAGAAAAACAAAAGGAGACAAATATTAATCTATTATGGGCGACCCAGAATCTCTTTAGTAATCCTCGTTATATGAATGGTGGAATGACCAATCCGGACGTGCAGGTCAGTATCTATATTATTATCTTTAAAATCGAAAGTGAAATTGAAGGTTCCTTTTGATTAAAGCCTTGGCAATTTAGTGTTGAATCGATGCATCCCCTAAATTCTCTTTTCTTTCCTTCATTAGGTCTTTTGTTATGCAGCGCACAAATTCAAAAGGTGATGGATATTAATCATAAGCTTGGGGGAACCAACCATGTATTCTGGGGAGGCCGAGAGGGATATGTGAGTGTAATTGAATCATTGCGTGTGTGATTTGTGTTATGTGTTATGTGTGTGTGTGCGTGCGTGTGTTTAGTTTCGGAACCAAAAATACTGTATTATTCTGTGCTCTTATTCAATTTTGCAAAAACTGGGCTATAAATACTGTATTATTTTACTGCCTCTTCGTATTCTACATTGTTTCTTCCACAAAAGCAATCTCTCCTCAATACAGAATTCAAGTCGGAATGTGACCAGATGGCAATGATGTGTAAGTTCTATATAAAATGATCAATGAATTATCTTTCGAACCTTTAAATTAATATTGAAGTAATATGATAACTGACACAAACTTCTTTCTATGTTCCAGATAAAATGGCCGTGGACTATAAAAAACGTAAAGGATATACTGCACAGTTCCTTATTGAGCCAAAGCCTCGTGAACCTACAAAACATCAATACGATTACGACGCACAAACAACCTTGGCTTTTCTGCATGAATATGACCTAATCGATCACTTTCAACTTAATATCGAACCTAATCATACAACGTTGGCAGGGCACGAGGCTGTTCATGACATTTACGTCGCATCGCTGTATGGTAAGCTCGGATCAATAGATTCTAATACTGGTGATATCCTCCTCGGATGGGATACGGACAATTTTCCTATGGATTTAGCGCAATCTACTGCTGTCATGTCCATACTACTTGAACAGGGTGGCTTCGTCACTGGTGGCCTTAACTTTGATTGTAAAGTCCGTCGGGAGTCTGTAGATCCTGTTGATTTGTTCATAGGCCATATTGGCGCCATGGACAACTATGCTTTAGGATTGCGCAAGGCAGCAAAAATGAAAGAAGAGGGTGTACTCAAATCTATGGTACGTAGTATACATAGTTCAATAAATACGAATATCTTGCTGATGTATTACACTGTAATAACATAAATATTATTAAAATCCAAAAGAAAGCCTGAGATTCGATGCAAGCGATCTTTCTCTCATATTTTATACTTCCTTCCTTTCGAACTTGTAGGTTGTTGAAAGATATCTCAGTTGGGAGACAGACCCATTAGGTACGAAGATTAAGAATGGTGAAGCTTCCTTGGAGGAATGTGTTGAATATGCAAAGGCGAAAGGTGAACCAAAAAAGACATCTGGAAAGCAAGAGCTGTACGAAATGGTTCGCAATCAGTACTTATATGGGTGAATTGGTCGTTCCAAGAATAATTGAAGGTCCATATAGGAATAAAGGAAAGGAGTGCCTATCAAAGTATAAAATGCGAATCTCATAGAAAAGAGAGAGAGAGAAAGCACTCTCTCTCTCACACACACACATACACAAAGAAAGAAAGAAAGGAAGAAAGAAAACCAAAAACCAACTAACGTTACACTTCACTATAATTTAGAAACAAATGCGAACAGTCTCAAAGATTACTATTCCTAGTTAATGATAGGTATATGGTCATACTAAATACCATCGGATCATAAATTTGGTGCGCCTATCTATTCGTTTCGTAATAGTAAAACGATTCCGTGACTGATTTTTTAAGGAGCTTTCTCTCTATAATCTAAAAACTCAGAAGTAGTGCTGGAAGCTGAAGCGTTGATTATTACTGACACCAATACGGCGTGGGTATTCAGTAAGCATACAAAAACCGCCCAAAGTATCTGGAAGAGCATCAATTATCTATTCAAGGTCCGAACATTCGTCCTTGCCTGAAAACTTTTCCTGGTTGACAAAGAAAATCTTGATCTGTATCGCTGAACTGGCACTCGCAACCAATTTCTTCCTCACAGCAATATTGACAACATTCGCAGTCAACTTTGGTGAAACAGTCGGTGACGAAATACGTCGGAGCAATTTTGTCGTCAATCTTGTCTATGACAAGTGCATCGCATACTGAAGACGGAACGCTTCCGTTCAAATTATTGTATTCCAATCGTAGAATTTGTAGCTGTGAGAGCCTGGAGAAAGAGGACGGCACTGAACCAGTCAACAAGTTATCTTGCAACTGCAAACTACCCAAGTGACTAAATCCACCTAGCTGTGTAGGAATAGGACCGTATAGTTGGTTCGAAGAAAGATTTAGGACTGTTAGTATCATACTCAATTGACCCAAGTCACTAGGAATTGTACCAGTCAAGCGATTGCCACTAAGATCCACGCTTCCTTGTAGGTTTGACAAATTTCCAAGGGAGCTAGGAATTGTGCCAGTGATTCTATTGTATCCTAAGGAAATTGTTTGAAGATAACTTAGTTTACCAAGCTCACTAGGAATAGTCGATGAAAACTGATTTCCGTAGAGGTCAAGATTGACCAAGAACTGCAAGCGACCAAATTCGGAGCGAATTTCTCCTGATAAGAGATTCAATCCGAGATATAGGTTGTTCAATTGTTGAAGTTGCCCAATGTTTGTCATTATAGAGCCCTCGAGCTTGTTGCGTTCCAAGTCTAAGACCGTTAATAGTGAAAGCTCACAAATTTCAGACGGTATAGTACCTGAAATTTGATGATTACTTAGACTCATGTATTCTAACTTTGTCAAGAGACCTAACTCAGATGGCAGATTACCACGAATAAAAGTATCATTGCTGTCATCGGTTTTCTTACCTGTCGCAAGTTCTAGGCGAGTCAAACTGTTGGAAAGCAAAGCGAGTTCTGATGGGAGGCTCCCTGAGAGACCATTTTCATCTAGTTCTAGGTTCATTAATAGGCTCCCAGAAGCATCGCAAGGTTTTCGAAAGCTTTTTGTTTGGTACCACAAACATTCATTTTCTTCAGATAACCAACCGTCGTTGTTCAACCAATCTTTGCCATTGGTGCTATAAAAAAACGTCGCCATGGCGAATCTTTGTAGTAGCTGCTGCTCAGAATACGCATCAAGGTTGGAAGTAGAATTCGTTAGCCATTTGAAGGCCTCGCCCTGTGGTGAGGAGGGCGTAGCAATTGATTCTTCTAGAGATGACCATCGAGAAATGAGTAGATTTTGAATAGCCGAGGGCTTCGATTGTGGGACTTGTGAGGGTGCCACACCAGAGCTTGCGGTCGGGTTTGCTGTAGGAAGGGACGTGGGCGAATCAATGGTTACTGGCGGGGTTGGTGAGGCGGTATCAAATATTGGCTGGGATGTAGGGGCAATAATTATAGGTGGAATTCCTGGTTGAACCAATGGAGCTCCTGTTGGACGTAAAGAAGGTGTCTGAGACTGAATTGGGGTTATAAATGTAGCTGGTTTCATTATCGGAGAAGAAGACGGTAGGGTAATATCGATGTCTGCTTCAGGGTTCGCAAACACCAGGAAATACACAAGAATGACAATTGCAACCAAGACCAGTATTATAACAAAGCACCCGGCAGTGCGATACCAAACTTGTTTTGTACAATTGAAATGACCTTTATCGATGGAAGATTCAACGGTTGTGGATACAGAATCAGAGGATGCTGAGTTGGGTCCTTCTAGATTTTCCTCCAAATCACCAACCGCGTTACCCTCCGAGTGTTCATGTGCATCTATATGCAACGACGACGGTAGTTTCTCTCTGACAGGCTTCAACTGGACCATCAATTGTGGTTCATCATTATGTTGCCGTGGCTTTTTGTACATAGTATCGTGGTATTCCGCAGTTTTCAAGTTAACCATCAATTGTGGTTCATCATTCTGTTGCCGTGGCTTTTTATATATATTGTCGTAATATTCCGGACTTTTTCTCATTGCAAGTGCCATTGAGGCAGCTTGGGCTGCAAAGGATCCATCCGCCACTTTCACTTCTTTCTTTGGTTCATAAAGCTTGTCGTAGTATTCTGCAGTTTTCAAGTGAGCACCACTTTTTTTCATTGCAAGTGCCATTGAGGCAGCTTGGGCTGCTAAGGATCCATCCGCCACTTCCACTTCTTTCCGTGGTTCATAAAGTCTGTCATAATCTGCTTCCGTCAATGGCACTGATTTGCTTTTCATTTTCACTGCCTCAGCTGCTGCCGCAAATGCAAGAGATCCAGAAATTTCGGACTGTCCAGTGGCCTCGTCCTTTACGTTCGCTGGCTCTTTTTTATCTTCTACTGGCTTGAGTTTGACACTCAAAAGATCGTTCTTAAAAGCTGAAGAGCCAAGAATCTGATAAATTTTATCTTTCTCGTTCTCTTCTTCTTCTTTGCTTTCCCTCTTTTCCACAATTGGAGCGGGTTGTTCTATTTCTAGATCGTCGTTGTTCCCTTTATTTTTCCGTCGATTGAAGATACCCCCCAAACGTTTCCACCAGTTTGATCTTGAGTTTTTGTCGTAAATACTCGTTCTATCTACTGGTACAGACGCAGACACAGATTCAGATTCAATTTCAATTTCAAATTCAGACTCGGAGTCAGATGAAGCTGATGATAATTTCCTATTCACTCGGGCATGCTGACTATTACGTTCAAAAATTGCAGCAACCACCAATCCCCGGGCGGCTTTTATTCGTTCCTTCTCATCTACGTCATTTTCTTTTTTGCTCTGTGTACATTCCAGGGACGCCTTAATTTTTCCACTTGGATCGGCTAAGGATAACGTAGCTGACGTCGAAGGAAAGCCACCATTATCATCGTCGTCGTCGTCGTCGTCGTCGTAGACGTCGTAGACGTCATCATCATCGCTGAAGTTACCAGTCGTATTGTTCCGATCAATAGCTTTGAGCTCCTCATCATCCTTCGCTTTGAAAGTGTCATCATTCTGGTGCTGATATTGATAATTAAAGTTATCATGGCGTCGCTTTTCCTGCTCCACCATATTAATGGTCGCGCTATCAGGGGAGGAATATTTAGCTAGAATAGATGCCGCTGCTACAACTGCTTCGTCATTTTCTTTCTCCTCCTCCTCCTCGACCTCACTTATGTATCGATGATTTGACGAGAACGAAGTAGACGATGACGATAACGATGGTGGTGGGGATGGTGGTGGGGATGGGGATGGGAATGGGGATGTATTCATCAAGTTTACATCTACATCTACATCTTTCTTTTCTATCGCTTTACCGAATAAAGTAAGACTCAGCATAGCCCGGTTCGCCTTAAGCCGGCTTGCAATTTCTTTGGTTTGATGCTCATTGTCGGATTTGTTATTCGTGTTCCTTTTGTCACCACCACCGTCAGATGGCATAACTTTTGCTGCAGATGAAAATGATCTCAATGAAGGCACTGTTTTGGGTTTCATTTTTTCTTCTAGTGCTTTACTATTATCATTGTCGGTATTACTTATCGTTTTTTTTGGTAGATTAGACTGGAAATTTTTGACGTCATCTACACTTTTTGATTCCCCTTTCCCCAAGCCTTTCCTTACTTCGTTTATTTCCCGTGTGGATTGGATTTGAGCTCCAGACGATGCTGGTTGTTCTCCCTTGTCAACATTGTGAGCAGAAGTCACTCGTCTCTTTTCGATATTTCTTATAGCTACCATTGCTGATACTCCTGATGATGTTTCTATTTCTCCTATCTTCCCTTCGTCTTTGTCGCTATTAAAGCGAGAAAACGAAGAATCATGTGCCATGATACGTGTAGTAGTTGTGTCAGCATTTTGCTGAACTTGTTCGACTCCAGCATTTTGCTGATCTTGTTCGACTCTTCCCGACATATCAATACTACTGATGTTGCTACTCGAATCTATGATGTACTTCTTTACTCGCATCCTTTTCGGTCGTCTCTTAAATGGAACATTACGCTGTGATGAGCCCGAAAGAGATGCCATCATAGAAAAACGAAGAGAATCAATCAGATAATATCCGGTTTCCTGTAGGTAATAATCTTGTTGTCTTCTCGGTTTCCTCTTCTGCTTGTTATATCTGGTCTTTGTCACCGCTCCAGCATACGCAGAGGCATATCGTGATAGTAGTCGAGTTAAGCTCTTGTTTTGTGTCACAAGTCACAAACTAAGGGTACGTTGTTGCATTCTGAATTCACATATACGACATCATGACATCATACTACTTCAGTAGTACTAGTACATCATACAAGTCGTACAAGAATAACTGAACTCGATTCTTGTGATTGTTTTTTGTCGAAAGAAAACAATTATGCCGAATTATGGCGAATTATTGATACCTAATTTAGTTTTTGTGTAGAATGATGAATGAATGAAGAATCGAATAAATCATACTCCAAGTACTATACACACTACAAATCAAGTATACTTAGTGGCAGTAAGCTTAGTAAAGATAATATGAACAGAACACAGATGCACCAACACTTGACAAAAGCACCGCATCTTTCTTGTGTAACTAATTGCTGCTGCTATGCTTAGCCAGCTAGCCAGCAAGCCACACATAAACTGCTCCGTTTGTACATAGTTGTTTAATAATCTTCCTACTTTTTTCTACCACAAGTGCACACATTGCCTGTGTAAGATAACCAGTTCAGGTTATACATAATGAAGGGTTTGGGACTGGAACACAAGCACTATAATGATGGTCAACACATAGTAAGATTAGTAGCTAATTGGTTAGTAGGCATTATTATTATTATTGATAAACTATTTTCCTTTATTATATTGACAGAAAAGTATGTTTTGATTTTGCAATTTATATAGAATGCGTATCAAACACAAAAGTCAGTACTGGTTATACACAAAATATACTAATATGTACAAGTCAAGTAGCCGTCGTAAGTGTTTAGGAGCGAAAATTAAAAAAATTTAAACTTCTATAAGATACCTATTTTTGGCGCGAGAGGAAACGTCGGCGCGCGCCGGAAGAATATTTTGTTGACAATAACAGCGAGGGCATAAGCATTTTGCTCATTTTTTCAATGATTACTTTTTATCACTCGACGAAATCATGGCTTGAAATTTTATCGCACCCTTCTCAACCGAGAGGTACAGTACTATCCAGGTATGCTTTTACTTAGCTGAAGTAGTTGTCTCTTTCCATGTTCAATGTTCAACCAAGAATGATCAATCATCATCGGGAGATAGAAAAACGAGGCAGGTTAGCGTCGAATCAATATAAATCCCCTACGGTAGACCCAACAATCAGGGAGGGCACTCGAAGCGAAGTGAATTTAGAACGATGAAAGGCGGAGGATCACAACGACGGCAACCATCGCCGATGCGCCGTAAGCCATCGGACGCACGTCGTCATGGATTTGGTGGATCGCCCGAAGGTATGGAAATGACGGACGCACCGCCGCTTGAACCAGCTTCGACAACCGATTCCACACCTCCGTCAGCTGATTTGCCTATGCCGTCATCAATCGCCAAAGAAGAAGAAGAAGAAGAAGAACTAACTACTACTACTAGTAATATACCATCGCGACAGCAGACAGATACATCATTGGATGCAACACCAACCAAACCTAAAAAGAGGAGGCTATTTTCTACACCCTCCTCCAGTCGCAAAGCAAAACACAAATCACCACAACAGCGTCAACCATCAACGACATTATCTCCTCAGCCGCCACGGGGTACTCAGAGCTCAACTGCAGCATCCGCATCAGTCACGACACCACCACAACCAAAAACTAGAACACAATTTAAAACACCCGGTTCAACAACTCCAGGCAGCAAAATGGGTAGATTATCGTCTTCAGCAAGGCAGCAATCATCGGGGGGTAGATCACGTGGACGTCGACAGCCACCGGCGGCTTTGTCGGGACTATCAGGACTTTCTCCTGCAACACCTCGATCGAGTCGAAAACAACGGTTACCAGCATCTTCAGGTCGAAGAGGTTTTAATCCATTAAGTCGCATTCAAGACATATTCAGTCCTCAAACTCCTTCATTTTCATCACGAGCTTCTCCAATACCGTTTGGATTTTCGGGAGGAGGAGCTTCTGATTCATCGGCTTCGGATGCTAGTAGTGCTAGTGGTAGTGTAAAGGAACCCTTCACGGAGCAGGTATCACGACTCGATGAGCTATTGGCAACACCGTCACAGCATTTAGGAGAATTAGGAATGACTGTCACCCAGAACGAAGGAGAAGATGACGATTTAGATGCTGAAATGGAAGACCTAGAATCTAGTCAACGTGCGTTAGCAGATGAATTGTCACGGGTAGACTTTTCAATACTCGACGATGGTGGTGGTTATGGGGGTAGTGATGGCGGAACTCCAAATAGATCATCTCCTGGCTTTTGGAAAAGTAATTCGAGAACAAAGAACAAAGGAAAAACTAATATCGATAACGAAGAAGACGATTGGGTGCCGCTCCTAACAGCAGAAGAAAACCCTCCACCCAACTTTTCCCCAATACAAGTAGGACAATCGGAATCGGAATCGGATCAGGATTATTCGTCACCACTTAAATCAACTCCCGGTAGTGATAGAAGTAGTAATAGGATCAAAGAAACGACAATCATTTCAGGTGATGGAGATACGACAATCATTTCAGGTGAGGAATTTTATAATACTCTTGAGACACCTCCAAGGGACGAAGCAAAGGTCGAAAAAGAGTCTGTCGAGAAAGAACGTCAAAACCAAAGTAATACGTCCCCATTGATTCCCTCAAGTATTTTCAAAGCGTCGAGGAAAATAAAATACGATTCACTCAACACGCCTCCGAAGGGGAAATCAGACGATAAATTTGCTACCGGAAGTAACCAAAAAGGTAAAAATTCGACCCCAACAATTTTATTTGTAGCAGGTGGAGAAGTAGAAGAAAACTTGTATCCTCCAGTAGAGAATACCAGTAGTAGTACACCATTGCCGGGGCGGTTAAAAATTGTTGAGATAAAAGGGAAGGAGACTGAAACATCAGGGAAGAAGAATTCCGATCCACTCCTAACTCCACCAAGGGAATTACCCGAAACATTAGATACGAAAAGTAATCAAAAGAATAAAAATTCGCCTCCTGCAATATCATCATCATCTATTGCAAGTGGAAGGTTTAAAATTGTCGGAAAGAAAGGGACCGCAGCGTCTTCAAAAAGGAATTATACTCAACTCAAAACGCCTCCGAAGGGCAAGAAGGGTGGTCGAAAACAGGAAAATAAGGTTCAAGCAGTGGATTCTGTGGTTAGCACGAATGATCAACTAGATTCGTCTGGGGTGGTTCCATCCATTGCAAGTGAAGTAAAAGAAGACTCAAAGCCCGCAGTACGAAAAAAGTTGACAGGTAGTGGTACTACTAGTAGTAGTGATGGATACTTGGGCATGTCTGCAAACAGTCTCCAAGAGGCTCGAAAAATTCTGAAAAAAGTCGACGTCAAACCAGCAGATCATACGATGCCAGAAAGAAAAAAGAGCACAGGACGGTTGAAAATTGTCGAAAAGAAGGAGGGAAAAGTTCCTAGTAATAAAAAAAATATAGATATTACCACTCTACTCGAAACACCCCCAAAGGGCGAAAAGAAGAAAGAATTAGTTACCACGGGTGACCGAAAACAGGGAAATAATATTGTTCAAACAGATGATTCGGTGGGTAGCATATATTTGTCCACAATTTCGTCTGTTGCTGGTGAAGTAGAAGTAGAAGAAGGCTCGAAGGCTGCAACACAAAAGTCTCCTCCGGGGCGATTGAAAATTGTCGAGAAGACTGGGGGAGACGCAGAGATTCTCGATCAATCAAATGTAGCAGAATTATCACCTCCTCGATTCGACCCCTTCGGATTTGGTAGTGGTGGATCGTCGGAAAGCTCTCTGCCTATCAGTCCGATAGAAAATACCTCTACCGAAATATCTCCTTCAAATACTATTAATATTTCTGCTGGAGATACAACATTGTCGTCAATTGCCCCGGGTAATTGTTCTGAGGAAAGCGTAAGATCACCTTTGGCTTCTAAAAACGAAAGCGTTTTTCAGTCATTAGTTTCTTTTGCGGAACGCATTTCAGATCGAACACCTGAGAGACAGGTCGAACATTCTACTCGTGTTTTAGAAAATCTTAACTCGATTTTAACACCCCCCGACAATCGACCAAGAGATGAGATTGATAAACGTTTACCTGCAATCACGCCTGAACGTAGAGTACTGTCTCTAGCTGAAGATCTTACTGGAGAGGGTCAAGGTGATGAAGAAGATGTCTTCAATACTCCACCACGAGATCAAGATCCATCACCCCCGTTAAGCGCTGAAACAGATAATTCGAAAACAGAAAAGGTCGTCATAGAAGGTAGCAATGATAGTATTTTGGGATTGTCCCCCATTAGTCAATCATCTGAGCAGTTTCAGTCATCACGAAACAGTCTAGAATCAGCTCGACTTTTGGAGACGTCGCCTGAACGTAATTGCGTTCCTGAATCAGAAGAACTATATGATCGAGAATCAACGCCGACACCAGAAACCACGGATACACCTGAGTCAAATGACGTAAAGCAGATCAAATCGCACGATCGATCCATTATTGTTTCGATCCTACCTGACGACTCAGATGATGAAGTTATGTTCGACGAAGACTCACCACAATATACTGATGGTGGTGGATTTGATTACGAACAACCGCCAGACCTGCCAGACCATTCGAAAACGGACTATGCATTTGACCAGTCCAAGATGCCAAAGAACTACGATGGCAACGACAACCCGGATGATTTGCCAGCAAAGAAATATTCAAAGAATACACCTGTGCATCCAACACGGAATTGTAAAAGGATATTCCTAATAGTTGCAATTTTGGCATTTGTTATCGGTTTGGGTCTTGTCCTAGGAACTATTTTTATTACGTCTGGAAGCAAAAATTTGGCGTCTTCGCCGGTTCCAACGTTGATGCCTGCACAAGCTACGATGCCTGATTTCTCTGTAACACCCTCGCCGACCCCAACGACTACAATACCTACAAGCGATGCACCTACACCGATTGATACTGTCTCTTTTACCATTCCTTACATCATTTATGTCGCAAATGGTCTAGTGGACTTGGTTCCTCAATCAGAATACGTTCCAGAATTAGTCATGAGCATGGACTCGCTTTCTTCTGATATACTCTTAAACATAAGTAAAAGGAGGAGAATGAGAGGTGGAAGAAGAAAACATACGACTGTTATTCTACCAACAGAAATCATTAGCGTATCTGATACTGCATGTCCAAATTATGTCATGAATAGTTTATGCCAAGAAATCGTTTCCAAGATTTCCCTGGTCGATGGGGAAGATTCTTGGCAAGAATTCAAAGATACAACGGAACTTGCAATTGAAATTGGAAGATTACAATATCATCTACAGCGTGTAGATCCAGATTCTCCCGTGGAAGTGATTGATGCAGTTTGGACTCCTCCTGCTCCAACACCAGCTTCTTCTCCCACGGTAGCAGCACCTATCGTGGAAGTGATTGATGCAATTTGGACTCCTCCTGCTCCAACACCAGCTTCTTCTCCCACGGTAGCAGCACCTATCGATTTTTCGTCATCGGATATGCCTAGTGACTTTCCATCATTGAACAACCCAACTTCAATCCCATCCAATCCACCCTCCTTTTCGTTGCTTGATCTCTTAGTGAGGAACTCATTCGACGATGGTGAGGCACTAAATAACACTTCGTCCCCGCAATACATGGCCTATTCTTGGCTTCTTGAAGACAAATATTTGATGGAATACTCACGTAAGAAGAAACTTCAACGTTATTCATTGGCTACTTTTTACTACGCAACTAATGGTGACCAATGGCTTAAAAATGATTTTTGGTTATCTGACCGGACAGAATGTCATTGGTACGGCAAGACGGGCTCTCGTAGACTTTGTAACAAGGAACAAGAATTGGTCAATCTTGAGCTTGATACAAACAATATTAATGGTTCGTTACCTCCAGAGATTGGACTGTTGTCATCGTCGCTGGAAAGGATCGTAAGTGTGATAAAAAGTAATGAACAGCGTGTGTCGTATATTTACACGAATCATTAGTACTTGTATATGTAAATTGATTTATTCTAAGATCCTACTCACCGAATCATCATTTTATCGTTATCATATGTATTATTAATTATTATCATGTTAGACCTTACGCGGGGGTCCCGATACTCATTTAATTGGGACGATTCCAAGTGAATTAGGTTACCTAACAAGACTTAAGGTGTTCTTTGTGCGAAGTAATAACTTAAGTGGCACTATTCTATCTGAGGTTGCGAATTGGAGCAGTTTAGAACAGTTGGATCTTTCACATAATAAGCTTTCAAAGACGCTTCCAACTGAGCTTGGATTGCTTGCTGAACTAAAGTTTTTTGATGTCAGTAAAAATTCTTTATCAGGGTCGCTACCATCTGAGCTAGGAAATCTCAAAAATTGTCGTAAGATGTTCTTCGAGGACAACGCCTTCGTTTCGTCGATTCCAACTGAGATCGGAAATCTTAAAAGACTCGAAGCATTAAGAGGAGGAGGGAATGTGCTGACTGAACTACCTACTGAGCTTGGTTTGCTTTCATCAGCAGATATAATTTCATTTACGGATTCAGAGATTACAGGCTTCATCCCTACACAATTGGGCTTGCTTCGCAAATTACGTACGTTTGATGTAAAATACTGTGCAGTAGTTGTATAATCAACCATTTGCTTATCTGGATTTATTTAGTCTACTCACACAAAACGCGTTTTTTGTTGTTGTTGATGGGTTTGGTTTCAATTTCATCAATTTATCTTCTATTATTATTCCTCTTTCAGGATTTCTGGAACTTCAAAACAATGATCTAAGTGGTAATATCCCGTCTGAACTTGCAAGTATTCTAGGACTACAAAATATACTTGATCTTTCAAATAACAAGCTTTCGGGGTCACTACCAACGGAGCTTGGGATGCTTGTTGAACTCAGTAAGTATGATACCCTGCTATTAATGTTGGTATTGTTTAGCAAAAACAAACATCTCCAAGATCAGATCATTCACAATTTTCTACGAAGACAGTTCACTGCTACTAGTAACTGAGACTCGATTTCTTCATTTCTCTTCTTTCTTATATTCTAATATATTGTCTTCTCTTCTGCTCGCTAATGCTATTGCTGAATTCGATTCGAATTCGAAAACGAATCTATTGATTTAAAAAAAAACAGGGGGATTGAAGCTTGACCATAATTTCTTATCTGGAACCGTACCGTCAGAGTTTTCTAGACTGAAGAAATTAACTTCACTGTCTTTGTATTCGAATGATTTATCAGGTAGTATTCCGAACTCAGTTTGCGAAACTTTCAACACGACATATCCAGAATTCGAGGCCGACTGCATCGATTTCGATGACGATTGTGCATGTTGTACATCATGTTGCGTCGAGGATACATGTGTATGTCGATACTTGGGAACACCGAAAGAGTTTCTTTGCTATAATCAATGAAGATAATATTATAATCATTTTGTATGTACCAGTAACTTACTATTATTTTCCAGATGTTGGTGTAAATTAAGTAAATTATTCTTGTAGAACTCTCTTGTAGCAGTATTGAATAGTGAACTATACACTATGTTCATATCTTGTTTTTTGTTTTGGTATTATGAAATCAATTCATGTTCATACCATTGCTCTTTTTGGCACCGTATGATCTGCTGGTTCGACGTCGACTTTTTTCAGAATTTTTCGAGCCTCTTGGAGACTGTTTGAAGACATGCCCAAGTATCCATCACTACAACTACTAGTACAACTACCACTACCACTATTTTGACCACTGATTGATCGAATAATGTTGTGCTGTTTGAGTCGTTCTTGCTTCTCCTTTCTCGTCACCTCAGGATCGACAACCTTACGTAAAGATTTCCTTACATCCTGCATTCTATTTATCGTCTCATATAGACCCTCATCTTTGTAGCCCTTTACAACTGTAGCTTTGACTGGAGGCGATTTATATGCATCTGGTTGTGGTTTGTCGGAGCGTTCTATCTTATCATCGTCGTCGTCCTCCTCTTCTATCGATACTTGTCGTTGTCGTCGTCGTCGACTTCTCCAAAAAATGTACACCCGAGATAAAATTGCCGAACTTGAAAATAAGAAAACGTCGAGTGAAACAGAACCAAAATATGGGATATTTACGTCTATTTCTCCCCCATCATCATTGGTTCGTTTCTTAACGGAGAATATGGGATTGTCTCTGGCGTACGTCGAGACAGAAGATGACCATGTCGATACTTTTTTCTGAATATCCTTCGGAGTATCGTAAGAAAATATAATGGAAGACAAAAAATCTAGAAAATTATTGTATGTGAGTCTATCCATTATTACAGAACCTCTTCAAATTAGGACGTTCTTGTAACTAGCTATAGCCAGAATCAATCAGAATGCTCTGTATGATGTGACAAGAGGTTACTACGACGGTACTAGTATTTATGATTTATGACATACTGTATATTAATAATATTCCTAGGATATCATTAAACATGCATATATATTTTTATTACCGTATGACGCACGTCGACTGTCGTGAGATAACTAACGTGCACGATTGAAAAATATATTAATGTGAAGAAAAAGTAGGTTCTCACTATATTCATCTCAACAACAGTATTGAAATACAATAGACAGACACGTTATTTGATTTAATTTAACTCATTGATTTACTACGTGATTTAATACTTGCTATGGCTATGTAATGCTTGAAGAGACTATATAATATATGTTTGTTAACTTAGTTATTTATATTTCCCTATTGCATAGATTAATAATAAATAATGAGAGTTAAGATGACACCTCAGTAGAGGTGCGACGATAGAGGTACGCTGCATTAGCATGGTGTGTAAACAGCATAACATCTCTTGTCAATTATCAACCTCACATTAACCAAGTGAACATATGGTTATTGTTGTAAGGAAATGACGTGTGTAAATATCACAATGATCATGACATGACACATGTCATAAAAACCTCACTCACGGGACTCAATATAAATTGAATCCTCAACACACTCCTATATTTTTTATATTCAATATAGCATAGTATATTTTTTTACTGTTGAATATGATCCCTTATTCAATTATGATGGCGACGACAACCTTTTAGCATCTGACTACCCTTTTCTGTATCTAGAGATGGAGTCCTCTGAATGGCCCATGATAGAATTTCGATGGATTCTAAATATGTAGGCTACCTTGTAACGGTTTACTTAAGTAGTCTGAAACCATTTTCTCTGTGGGATGATAGAATGCTTCCATCCTTGGTCTTACTCGTCACATAGAAGTATCGAATGTTAATGTGTCTGGTCCTCTTGGTACTAGACGCTTGCCCATTGTTCTCCAGTTGTATTGTGCTTGTGTTATCTTGATGTATAACGACATCAGGTCCAATCTTTCTTAAAACTGAATCTTCATTAATTGATTTGATTTGTTGTTCAACGAATAGTTGGACCCATTCAATGAAGTTCATTGCATCATCAACACCAACTAATTCCGCTTCTGTGGAGCTCTTCATGTTAATCTTTTGTTTAAGAGACAACGGCATCAACATTAGAGCCCCCTGTCCCAATATTGGTACTGCACCGGTATGGCTTTTCATGTATTTGTGTATTGCAAACGACGCATCGACAGACCATAACAATTGTCCAGTACCATCCCACCCCAGTACTAGTGGAATGAAGATAGTTATCTGTTAAATATTTAATTACCCTGGTTAGTTTGCAGTAATCAGACTGGGTAGGAGCCTTGACTCTTGTACATAAGTATGCAGCCAAAACCTGTAGGTTCGGTCTTGCTCTTTTAGAATCAAACAACAGCCTAGCTGTAGTCCGATGAAAGAATTATGCTTCTACTTTCTCATATTCCTCATGTCATACTTGTATGCTTGATATCATATCAGCATGTCCAACAGTAATCGTCATTGTCCCATCTTTGAGTAGTTCTGATTCCATCATTATTTCTGGGGTAGCTACTGCTGCTTCCAACTTTCCCATACTGTTGGCGTCCATTGCTACCACCTCCTCTTCTTCCGCTTTTACTTTCAAGTTGATTGATTTTGTCATTCAGTGCTGTGATTGTTCCTGCAGTTGTGTCTTTTGCCATTAGTGCTGCATACAGTTGTGCTATTTGTTTTCCTAGTAGTTCAATCTTATCATTTGCTTCAACTAACCCGTTGCCTGTGCTACTAAGATTCTTGGGTTTTCCTTATTTTGATCTACTTGTTCTTTGACCGTATTGTATTAGCTCGAATTGCTCATTCATATACAGGATACTTTAGCTCATTTCTTGATTGATGCTGTATTTAATTTGCCGATTCTAACTCCACTCTAACTATGAACTACTAGTTAGTCTAAACTATAGACTACTACAGAGTAACAGTAAATTCGCCACAGAAATTTGTATGCGATTTTTTAATTTTTAATATTTAATTTTGTATATCTTTATCCATGTCTGAAAAAGTTACCTGTTCTACCATTAAAAACTCTCGTATTTTTAAACGTGGTAATCAACCAAAATTGTCCATTCAACAAAAAAAATTCGGGCTGCAATGTTGGTGCAAATGACTATCTTATATAACACTAATGATTTGTAACTCCTAACTTGGCTGAGAAGCGCGTTTTGCTCATTGCGATTGCGGGACTCGCGACGGAACCACTTCCGGATTTACGGCGAAGAGTGATAAATTTTCCTAATTAATTTACAAGTTTGCCAAAATCTTTAGTTGTTTCATCAACTTATTGGATGACAATACTCAATACATACACTGCTAGACCAACTTACAAATCATTCAATTCTCGTAACAACACTGGATTGTTTCAATTGTTATCTTCTTACCGTTGATGACTACCAAGTTTTACTCGCGATCGATCCGTTTGACGAATTAGCTAGCTTAACATCTCATACAAATCATACCAAGTAAGAAGTACATGCAAAAAAGTTTTACTTTGTTCAGTTCAAAGTGAAGTCGCATCGGTAACAATCGAAACCCTGCACAATTAATTACAAGACGAAGTAATCCGTAAGGTATCATCAATAAGCAACTATATATTGAATATAAATTAAAATTTGAGGAAATTGAATACTGTTAACATGGCGAAGAAAAAGAAAGAAGAAGAAAGTAGTAGTGAAGAAGAAAGTAGCGACGATAGTGATAGTGGTAGCGATAGTGAAAGTGAGGATGGTTCAGCGTCAGATGGTTCATCAGAAGAAGAAAGTAGCGCCAATAGCGATAGTGATAGTGAGGATGGCTCAGCGTCAGACGAATCCAGTGGCGAGGAAGAAAGTAGCGATGACGACGACGACGACGATGATGATGATGATGATGATAGCAGCAAAGAAGAGGAAAAGAGCGACAGCAGCAGCGACGATGATGATGAGGATGATGAGGATGATAGCAGCGATGATGATGATGATGATGATGATGATGATGATAGCAGCGACGATGATGACGACGATGATGACGATGATAGCAGCGACGACGACGACGACGACGATGATGATGATGATGATGATGATGATGATGATAGTAGTAGCGAAGGCGATTCTAGTGCCGCTAGTGAGAGTAAAGAAAGTAGCTCTGACGAAGATGATGATTCCAGTAGCGATGAAGACGAATCAAAAGATGAGGATTCCAGTAGCGATGAAGACGAATCAAAGGATGAAGATGAATCAAAAGATGAGGATTCTAGTAGCGATGAAGACGAATCAAAGGCTGAAGATGAATCATCAGATGATGACGATGAATCTAGTTCATCGGACGACGAGTCGGAGTCAGAATCCGAGTCGGAGTCAGATGAGAAATCGAAAGATGCATCTTCGGAGATCTTAGTTCCAACAAAGGTCGAATCTGGTGATTCCGAATCTGAAGACTCATCATCAGATGAAGAAGGAGAAAAAGAAGAAGAATCATCATCTGGAGAAGAATCCTCCGATGATGATTCGTCAGATGACGATGATAGCGATGGCGATAGCAGCGATGACGAGTCCACCGAAGAGGATAACACAACGTTAGAGACACAGACACAGCGAGGCTTCTTGGAGACGACCCGCAAGATTCAGTACGAAAACTTGATGATTTACTTGCACCTGAATCGCCAGAACAAGGAGGTAAAGTATCTGAGATGCTGGATGGTGCGGAAGCCTCGGCACTAAAATCTCCGCCAGCTTCAAGTGAACAAAGGAAGTCTGATGGTTCCGACGAGGAAGATGAATCATCCAAACAGGATGATGATAGTTCTTTTGATGCGGAGAGCGTTTTAGAATCGATTGCTAGAGATGCGCAACAGCAGGAAGACAATGACGAAGGAGATGCAGCAATCGCAGCTGCTGGTGTCACTACTGCTGCAGCTATCGCAACTAGAGATATCGAAGAATCAAGCGAGTCAGAAAATGATGAATCAGTCTCTGCCATTTCTTCAAATGAAAGCAAATCCTTTTCCAAGAAAAAAGAGAAAAAAAGCGGCAGCGGTAGCGGCAGCAGCAACGGCTGTGGCTGTGGCAACTGTAGACGAAGAATCTTATGACGAAGAAACTTTGGGTGAGGAAACTTTGGATGAGGAATCAATTGAAGAAGAAATCGTCGATAGCAAACGAGAGCTTGAGTTTGACGATGAAAATGAATCTGAAGCATCGTCTAGTGATGAGGATTCATCGTCCAGTGAGGAGTCTCTCGTTGCACGTGCAGGAAATTTACCTGCAGCAGCTGCGGTATCTAGAGCGGACGAGGGTGTTAGTGGACCCGAAGTTAACAACACAGCACCGATCAGAACAGCCAGTGCTGTGAAAAGTTCAAATGCTCCTATTGCAGACATCGAATCACAGCGAGCTGATGAAACGTCTAAGCCCAAAAAACCAAAGGTAGTATACGACACAGATACTAGTAGGAGGCGAACGATCGGTTGTATTTCGATTGCAACTCTCCTCTTATTAATTGGAATCAGTGCAGGTATTGCAATTGGTATATTTGTTTTTGATGTGAAGAAAGAAGACAAATCAACCACATTTGCTCCAACTCCTCAACCTATCTTCACACCTCCACCGTTACCCCCAATAGCATTCCCAACCCCACCCCCTCCTCCCCTATCTCCATCAGCAACATTGGCACCGACGACGATAGCATCTCCGACAGCTTCTCCAATTACGACGGGTCCTACGTATTCTAATCCTGTCACCGACAATATTGTTCGGGCATCGGCACCGACAACTTTGCCAGCGGCCTTCGAAGATGCCGATTCTGTTCAATACCAAGCTTTGACATGGCTGTTGGGTAACGAGAATCTCCAATTTTATAGTCCAGAAAAGCAGCTTTACCGCTGGACTTTGGCAGTCTTTTACTTCTCCACCAACGGTATGGACTGGCTTGACAACAGTCGCTGGTTGAGTGACTTCGACGAATGTACATGGTATACTGCGGGAGTCACAGCATGCAATTCCGAAAGATTATTTGCTAACTTGGTTCTTGGTGCCAACAACGTCGTGGGAACGGTTCCGCCAGAACTTGGTTTGCTTTCAGATAGTCTTCAGGCCATAAACATTCGTGGTCTCTCTGCTGATGGTCTCAATGGAACATTACCAACTACACTTGGACTATTAACAATGCTGGAGGAATTAATTGTACGAGGGAACTCGTTATCAGGTGACATTCCATCGCAACTATCCGACCTAACGGCCTTGGTAGAATTGGACTTAAACGGAAATGACTACACGGGCCCCTTACCTGGCGGAATTGTCTCTGTTATTCCTTCCCTGCAATATTTGGATCTTGGAGATTGCAAATTTTCTGGGACTATCCCCGAAGATTTTGGATCAATGTCTCAACTAAAGAGTCTAGTTTTACCAAATAACGAATTGAATGGAACTGTTCCATCAATCATTGGTAGTATGACCAGTCTGGAAGTTTTAGATTTGGATTCGAATCTATTTACATTTGTTCCTCGAACCATTGGTGATTTGATCAATCTTAAGATTTTTTCCGTGAGCAACAACAATATTCAAGGTACCGTTCACACTGAATTTGGTCAGTTGGTAAATTTGGAAGGTTTCTTTATTTCTAACAACGAGTTCGGTTTTCAAATCCCCTCAGAGCTAGGTCAGCTAACCAAACTACGCGATGGCTTTGACGTATCCACGAACCAATTGATTGGATCCGTTCCCTTTGAGTTGGGAGCCTTGACCCAGCTGCGACAGTTCCGCATATCGGGCAACCGGATCGCTGGAAACTTGCCTGATTCTTTGTCTGCGCTTTCCCAACTACGAGTCTTTCGTATAGATGAGAATGATTTGACGGGCGAAGTTCCCCCAGCGCTATGCCAAAGCATCGACGTGGCTGAGGCTGTCGCTTATGCCGATTGTCAGGAAATAGCGTGTCCTTGTTGTACTCATTGCTGCGTTGGAGGCCTTTGTGAGTGTCAAGTCTTAGCAGGAAGATTTCCAGATCCGATCCGATGTGCAGGGTCTCGTCTATAGGAAAATTAACTATGAACTATACCCGATGTGATCACACATATATTTTTCCTGTGTGGAATAGGAAAAATAATACTCAAATAACTGTATTTAAGATACTATCTTTTTAAAAATAGTTTTTACTTTCATATAATATATTTCATTAGGTACATGATATACTTCCATATGCTCCCTCACCAAATGACTATTAACATGAATCAATTTAGTATAGTGATGCGAGTCATCTACTTATACAACTATATCCCCTAGTGCCTGGCTAGAGTAAGTCAATGTCCTGGGTGGGAGAGGATTTGCGATTGATTTGCTCACACAATATGATTACTGACTAGTTGGCCAAAGTACCCTTTTGATCTCTATAGGATGGATGTTTGAAAGTTAAAGTTCTTCTATTTTTATTGAGAAGTAAACCAAACGCAAATACGCCTTTGGTGGTGCATTTTTGATTTAAAAATGCTAGATTATTGTGTAGTTTCTTTAGCAAGTTTAGCAAGCAAGAAATGCAGTATACTAACATTGATTTGTGAGTACAACTCTTCCGGAAAAAGTCAAATCCTAATGAAAAATACAACCAGGGGTGTATTCAGTATAGAGTAGATCGTTATGCAAAAACATTTTCAATGTATTATATACACAGGGCATTGATCAGCAGAAATAGTGAAATTTGTCCACCGTAATCACATATTATCGATGTTACATACTACACATACATTGATGGCTACATATCATAGTTTGCATCATTTTATACTCGCTGCAGAACAAGGTACAGACCATCGCCGCAACCACTACAGCCACAATTCAATATCTCTATTCTAAAGTTTCGGACGTAGATTGAAGTCGGAAATGGGAAAACTACGAACCTTTGAAAAGAAGAAGAAGGAGAAGGAGAAGAAGAAAACTGCGTCAATAGACAATTTTGTCATGGGAGTCTCAACTAAATTTAGTTCTATCCGTTTCTTTCTCGCAGTGTTGATTGGTCTATACATTGGCATCAATATATCTGGATTATTTCATAACGATACAACTTTGGAATATCATGGTCCTCATTCTGCTCCTGGTACAAGTAGCGGTAACGAAGACAGTAACCGAATACGTCAACAGCTGGAAAAATCCCAAGCTGAAGTTAAACGTTGGAAAGCAGAAGCAGAAAAACTCAAAAATGATCATTCGTCTTCATTACGTAACCTCGATCAGTTAAAAAAAGTGTCATGTACGCAAGAAGAGGACGAAACGAAACAAAATCTGATAAAATTAATGATACTACATCTTCTTCTTCTCAACTAGCATCTTTAAATAAACTATCCAACACCAATACTCATCCATTTTGTCAATCGGTACTACCGCATCCCGCACCAACCGCAATGTCTCTTTGGAATGAACACATACTACAAATCTTGAGCGCCTCTCGTGTACCCAATGATAGCCGCTTTATGTTCCACGATTTTACCTCACAATTACTACAAATTATTTCACCGCGATTGCAACGATCGGTTAAGACTGTACCGTACGATTGGAGACCTGTTGAGAATGCACTTACCGTTGGATTTGAACGGTATAAATACTTACAACTATCCCAAGAAGAACGACATGCAACGACCATCAACAACAGCAACGATGTACCATCACCACGGCCACTCAAAATTCTTATCATGGGTGGTAGTCTTTTAGTCGGTACCAATTGTCGTATGTTAATGAAAGAATTGAACTTTCAATTCCAATTACCCAAGCGTGAATGTACATGGAGTAATCGAGTAGGACAGTTCCTTAATTCATTTTTCGTTAATGACAGTAATAGTAGTAAAAAGAAGAAGGGTGACGTCGAAGAACCACTCGTACATGTAACTAAAGTTGCTATGGGTGGTACCAATACTGGAACAGGATCCGTTATATGGCAATATGATTTGATACCAGAAGAAGCTCGTAATCCAGACATTGTAATCAATGCATACTCGACTAATGATATGCATATTTTGACCGCTTTAGAGGCCGAATCGGCAAATACAACGTTGCGTGAACGAACATTTGAAATGATGCAAGGATTTGTACGGCAAGTTTTGAATACAAAAAATTGCAATAATAAAGATACAAATAATGAACCTATCCCACCCCTTCTGCTTCATATGGACGACTATCTAGGCAACGAGCAACGTAAAATATGGGACACGACGGAATTGTCACAGGGAGCGCAAGTCTTGGCTAATTACTACGGCTTTGTCAGTATGAGTTACGCAGATACGATTCGAGAGTTTGTGTATGGTGATACATATGAAAAATGGTTCAGTTCTGAATGGTGGGTACAAGAGAGAAGGAAGAAAACACTTACCTTTGATCGTCAAATCCATCCAGGTATGGGAATGCACATATCTTCTATGTGGGTGACAATATACAACTTAGTCCACTTGGCATCAACGTATTGTAGTATGCCAACTCCTCCTCATCGAATGAACAATATTTCTGAATATGAAGCAGGTTTTTGGGGACTTCCTGACCTAAAAGGGGATTTTAAAGAACCCATGGGAAAGCCACAACCACAACCAAAGGGTTTACCACCCGAGTTGACAAAGGATTTGTTATTGGAGGATGTTACATCATTATGGAGACAGAGTGCAGCCAATGACCAACAACAACAGCAATCGTATAGTACATCAACATGCAGTGATGATGAAAATACACCTCATCAAAACCATAAAGTAAAGTGTCCCTTTTCTTGGGTAAGTGGGTTGTCTCTCCAGCAAAATAATATAACGTTTATTCAGGAATATTTTCGGCATCAATCGAGTACATGGGAAGGATGGGAACTCAGCGAGGATGGGGACAAGATTGGATTTATACCATCGGCAATAACAAAGACCAGTGGAAAGAATTCTAGTCAATCAATGGTTTTGGACTTTCAATATTCACAAAAGATACGTTCAATCACTTTTTTCTTTATGAGATCATACGGAACGAAATGGATAGATAGTGAATTGAAAGCAAAGGTCTGGTCCTCGAATCATCAACTGTTAGAGGAACGAAATATGCTAGGTACTCATAATAAGAACACGAGTGAAATATATACCGAAGAGATTATTTTGAGCAAACCAGTGGATGCTGGCGAGAGACTACAATTGGAAGCAAAGCTTATTGGTGGCGAGACGTTCAAGATCATGGGACTTGCTGTTTGTAGCTAAACAAATTAAGTAACAGTTCTTTAGATAGTTGCACTGTGTATATAGAAAACTTGCTGAATATGTTAATTCGTTCTTTTTTCCTAAAAAAATATTAATCTGACTTTCTTTACTGTACTGGAAGGGGAAATACGTGCTGCTACCGTATTTTGCGAATTTAAACCATCTATCATACATAGGACTCCATATTCACTCACTCTCTCTCTCTCACACACACACACACACACACACATCTCTCCTTCATGGGACATGGGACATGAAAGATTTACCAGTAAGTAGGTCTCAAAAGGAAGTGTTTCTAAAATCCTTTATTTTCATTGAGTAACGATCGAAGTAAACTAGGAAGTATCGTGAATTATGTCAATTTTAACGCGCGCCAAGAATAATTTCTACTAAGGTGATGTCAACATAACAATTAACAATTATCAAGCAACAGCAACAATTGAATAGATCCGTTTTATGTCATACAAGACATATTTTTCAAATCAATAATGATGAATAGTCACTACAAGATCTTCATTGTGGATCATTACAAGTTAAAAGTATTGATGCCTTGTTAGCTATTCGCCATCACATCTTACCAAGCACCATGAAGAACAGCGATGGTGGTCGATTGGTCATTTTAACTTTAAAGAAGCACCGAGAAGGAATATGGATCAGAAAACTCGTGGAACGGTTGGAATCAATAAAAGTACAAGTAGCAGCCACAAAACAAAATTGCAACGATCATAATAATTATCAGATCGAAGTCAGAACTTTGGAAGACTGGTTAGCTTCAGGATGGCTGGTTTCGGATACACTTAATCAGCAGGTTAATCACAATGACATATTAGGAATAGTCAACCGTGTTTCGGATGCTGCTAGTCCGGCATTATACAAGGCTTGTTGTGCAGTTCTTCATTACTTTCAATCCCTACGAATACCTGTGTGGAATGGATCCAAAGCTTACTCACTATGTGGTAATAAATGGATGCATCATCTTCTTTTTCGACGAGCTAATCTATCGGCGCCTACAACAATGTCATATTGGATAGGTGATGATGACGGGGACAATGACAGAGAGGAAGAAATGACTGAAGAAAAAACCACATATATCGACACTAGCATCTTCCGGCAGGACGATATAACAGGAACGACGCAACTTCTGATCAAACCCAACGCCGGTGGCTTCGGAGCTGGAATCAAAAAGATCTCGATACCCTTACCGTCGTCGTCGTCTTTGGGTGATGATGCAATATATACAAAACAAGGCATGGTGAAAATTTCGATACCTTCATCCTACGAGGACTGTATGGCTTTAATTCAACAATACGAACAACCAAGAGATCGAAAACTTTATCGTGTTTGGTTTCTCAATGGAAAAATCCAATGTGCGGTGGAACGACAAATTGGGAAAGAAACGGAATATGACGATGATACATCCTCCGCTGAGTTTACCTCAGGGTGTGCTAGTGGTGGCGTATGTACCCTTTCCGACGCCTCTTCTCGCCGAAACAAAATAATAAAGCAGAATAATGGGAGCAGCAGTAGCAGCAGCGACCAAAATCATGGTAACAAATACGAAACTACTAATAGTTTAAGTCAAAAATTATCCAACAATCACACCGTTACTACTTCGCCGTTGCCGTCAGAATCACTTCATTCGTCTCCCTCTCCTTCTTCTTCTCCTCGAATGGTTGCCTGGAAAGTTCCAAATGAAGTCCGACAAGAAATTGAGGATCGATTGCTTCCACTGCTGGAAGACGCACATAGTGGGAGTATAGAATTCTTATATACTTCCTTAACTCTATCAAACGAGAAGAATGCTGCTTCCAAAGGTAGTAGTGGGTCGGAAGAAGTATCATCATCTTGGCCTCGTCTATATTTCGACTTGAATCTGCTCTCGACGTTGCCTGTATTTGACGATGACGAAGTGACAGAGGAAGACGGCGGAGGAAAATTTTGGTCCAATGATTACGACCCTAGTTACGACCCGTGGCATGAACTGGCGCATAGTATTTGGGAATTTTGTATCACCACATCAATCGCCCAACCACGAGGATAGGGGAAAAACCATGATGAAGATCACTAAAGTAAAATTGATTCTTTTTTAGAAGATAATCATCCAAGTTAACGATAAAGTAAAGCGGAAGAAAATCACACTATGAATAGTTCTAAAAGGCACACACAGGGGATTTTTGTTTGTAGATAAGTTTTAAGTTTGTTTGAAGATAAATTTGAGTATATGATCGATTCTAACGGTAAAATGTAGCGTTAGTTCGCAAAGAGAAAACATTTTTGGTAGGTTCCCACTACAAGTATACATTTTATGTTGTTGTAATGAGTTTTCCACAGATTTTTGTCTAATTCTTTACTTCGCGTCTAATCCTAGTAGTAAATTTGACCCACCTCCTCCTGATCCACCACCTCCACCGGTATTAGGAAGGTAGATGACGTTGCGACTATTCGAAAGCTTCGCAGCAATTTCCTTCGCGGCATCGATACGTCGGACCTCGATAATACCATTGCCCGTCTTTTCCATGGCATTTGTAATAATAGTAGCAGCCTCCGCTTCTCCCTCTGCCCGAGTGACCATTGCCTGTCGTTCCTGTTCAGCTTTCTTAACAACCCATTGTTGACGTTCTGCCTCTTGAGATGCGACCTGTTTCGATTCAATGGCCATCATGAACTCCCGTCCGAAGGTAAGGTGGGTGATTGACACATCGTCGAACTCCAAATGGAAAGTTTTGGCGCGTTTCATCATTTCTGTTTTGATCCGTAGAGAAATTTCAGCACGCTTACTTAGGAGCTCTTCAGCATTGTATTGAGCAACTATTGACTTGAGGACTTCATTTCCGATGGAAGGCAACACACGCTCATCGAAGTCTGTTCCTAACTCACGGTAAAGTTTCGGTAGATCTTCAGCTACGGGCCTCCACAATACACGCAATTTGATGTTGACCATCTGTAGATCTTTCGTTCCTGTCACAGAGGGAATTTCCCGTGGTTTGGTACGAATATCGAAGATGATAGGACGCTGGACGAATGGAATCAAAAAATGAGTCCCTTCTCCCATTACGTCAGGCAAGATTCCGCCCCGGAGCTGATCGAACATAACAGCTCGTTGACCACCATCAACGTTGTAGATACAACTACTGACGGTAAATGTTCCAGCGGTGGCAACACCCGCCAAGCGTCCGATACTTTTTAAAGCTTGTTGAGCCATGATTTGGTATTAATATATTTTTTCGGTTGATTAACAACAGGCTTTGTGTTCAAACTTGGTCTAATTGTTATTAGGTCACTAATTTAATTTGTTACTACTTGTATTTCACGATCCCTTCTCCTCTTTATTTCGAGGCTTTGCACGGTAGCAACTGTTACGGAAGATTGAAGATCGTGTGAATGTATGTTTCCTTTGTGAGTACATGTTTCGGTGGCCTTGAGTAATTAATGAATGAGTCACGTGGAAAATTCGGGGGAATATTTCAATATCCACTGAAACAGATATCCTCCTGTTGACCCCCAAATGCCACGCAAATTTTTTCAAGATCATTAGATGCAAAATAATGGTGTTACAGTCAACAACAATCACTTTTCAATGAGGTGGAAGATGGATTTCTGTAGAGAAATCTGCTGGGACGCAGAAAACAAGGAATGCCAATACCAATAATATCACTTCTGTGAGATTTTTATTCCACAAAGTGACAACATGTATGTAGATCCCAGTACAGGCTTATTTATGAAGCCACAAGTCATATTATAGTGTAGGTCCTATTCTAATAAATGTAGTATATGTATTACTACAATTCTTTAAAGCTCTAAACTTGCTTAATAATTTTAAGGCTCATCAAGCATAAGAGCATTGATACCCACCATGTGTAGAATTGCCCCAGCTAAAACAAGTTTAACAATTAATATAGATAGAAAGTTAGTAGTAACACAACCCTTCCAAAAATTAATACTCATTTCGAATTTTCCCTCACCTTCTCTATTACTGCCTTTTCATAGGCCACTTGCATCTCCCATACTCTACGCTAGATCACATACTACTGATTTTATGAAAGGAGAAGGTAACACCGAAGAATTATAAATACAGAATGCAAGGCTTTGAAACTACAGTGAGTTGGTTTTAACAAAATGTACATTTTTGGGCATGTATCTAATTGTTCTATGTTTAATAATGATTTCTTTGTATTCTGTTTCAGTTACACCATATGTCTTGTGAATAGCCGCCAATTCTTTCCAGTTGCTCAAAAAATTCAACTGCATCATTCTTGTTCATGTTTCCCCTCTCTACAGCGATTCGATGCAACGTTTGATCAACACATTTTGCCATGTAACGGCCGTCCCCACAAATGTAAATGTGTGCTCTTTCTTTTTTAAGATATTTCCAAACACGGTCACGATCTAACCATAACAAATCCTGTACGTATTGTTTTTCAGAATTCGGTGTTGCATCTGTTGGACGAGAAAATGCAACTTGTAATTCTAATTGTGCAGACTCCAGTTCTGATCGATATATGTAGTCATTTTCGTTGCGACATCCGAAGAAGAGCATTGCTTTTCGATGATCCCCCGCTTCTGCATTCATTGCTTGAATGAATCCACGAAATGGCGCCAGTCCTACTCCAGCACCAATCATAATGATCGGAATTGAAGTATCTTTTGGTAAACGAAACCGATTATTTTTAACGACACTTACTTCTACAAGATGTCCCGGTCGAATATCTGCAAGATACCCGGAGGATACACCACGAAACTTTTCTGAGTCGAGTTGATCGGCAGCAAGTATCGTGGGATTTTTTACTGATGTGCCCTCAATTAACCCCACCGTCACAGTAGCGATTCGAGGTTCTGTTTTTGAAGCCACGGATGAAGAAGAAATCGAATAATATCGTTTCTTCATTGGCGCAATGGTGACAAGCGCACTTTCTAGAGTCATCTGAACACTAGGAAACGCAGATAGGATCTGGAGTGGGCGAAGCTGCTGCCAGTCACCAATTACGCCATCGCAAATTAGTTCGGCAATACCTTTCAGGGTTTCAGCTTGTTCTAAATCAGTCACAGAAAGTACCGCTGCATTCACAAAAGAAGTAGTAATTGGGGCTTGAAGATCCACATAACGACTGAGAAGATCTGTTACCTTGATTGGAATACCAAGCGGAAGATGACGAAATGCTTTGTCATCGTTGCTAGCGGCTGTCATCATTACAACCCGTCCCAAATCATGTTCCTTGAGGAGTGACGCAACACGGCGAACAAGTTCAGAGTCATTTTCAGGAAGTATAGCAAGGTGATCACCCTCGTGATAATCCATGCCAATTGGAAGCTTAAATGCGACATGTCGAGCACTCCTGTCTGAATTAGGACTATGTAATTCGCGTGCAGAAACGACAGTTGCAAGCCTACTACCCGCGGAACGAAGAAGATGATGGCTTTGCTTGGTCGAGTTGGTCATGACAGGTTCGGGGACATCACTGCAATAGCGATCGATACTGACCCTTTTGGCACTTATGTAGGGTTTCAATCCAACAGCCTCAAATACTGTAGGCAAAAATTCCGAATCGACCCAGCTATCAATATCACCTTGAATGTCTTTCTCTTCATCAGCCACACCTCTTTCACAGAGAATCTCTGCGCCAGCCGAACGCAGAGCAGTTTCGATAAATGATGGAAATGCTTGAAATCTCTTCCAATTAGAGTTACCTATGCCAATTATGGCAACTTTGGTGCCTCGTAAAGAATTCGGTCCAAGATTTTTGCAATATTCAGCGAACTTCTTGGCATTGTCAGGCGGGAGGCCGTTATATGTAGATGCTACAATTAATATAAGTCTATCCTTTTCAAAACCTTCTGAAGCAGCAAAGTCGAGAGGCCTAACAGATGCATCAAACCCCATATGTTTCGTTTGGTCGTACAGTCGCTGCGCAAGATCCTCGCAGGTTCCCATGCTGGAACCATAGTATATACTCAATTTTCCATCGTGATTTTCAATCACTTCTAGATCTAAATCTGTAATAGCAGGAGCCGTCGTAGTAGGTTTCAGCTCAGCGATCGGACAATGAATGGAAAGTTTTATACATCTGTCAATATCATGCGCAGTCACAAATACTTTGCTTAGTTTCATGAACTAGAAATGGATGACAAATAGGAGATTATATGTTAGTAATGAACGAATCTTGTGGATTACGTATACAGGCTAGAGAGCTAGATCCGATAGAAAAAACCTACAGTGCGGAACTTCTCCTTTACTTCCGCATCCTTGTGAAGTCGAAAGGTAAACTTCTGTACCATTCTTGATAAGATAATACGCGCTTCAATCAATGAAAATTGCATCCCGATGCATCCTCTTGGACCGGAACTGAATGGCAACCAAGCATGTTCGTGCTTTTGCGCATTAGGCGAATTGGGCAAGAACCGGGATGGATCAAAATCATCGACATTATCGCCCCAGTATTTCTTGTTTCTATGTACTTCTTTTACGAGAACAACCATTCGGGCTCCTTCTCTAATATCCCAGGGCCCGAGAGTTGTATCCTTGAGACAAGTCTTAATCAATGCATGTGCAGGAGGAAACAGTCTGAGGGTTTCTTTAATAACTGCCATCGTGTATAAAAGTTTCTTGATATTTTCCATGTTTGGGTCATCTTCACCCATGACTGTTTCAACCTCTTCGCGGATCTTCTGCTCTACTTCCGGGTGTTGGGTCAACACATAAATCAATGATGTTAACAAAGAGCTCGTCGAATCGTGACCAACCAAGAGAAACAAAATAAGGTGGTTGCGAATCAGCGTGATATCCATTTTTTCGTTTGTTTCCTTGTCGATTGTGTTTAGCATGCGATCAAGTACGTCAGGATGTCCCTCCTTGCTTATTGTCTTTCCGCTTAAACGATCATTTATAACCTCCATCGCACTATCATGAAGCGTTTTGTAAGCGCTCATTCGCTTCTTGTATATCTTGTGATCCAATCGTCCATTGAAAATCTTGCTGGCGTTCTGTCGAGACCTAAGAGTTACGTCAAGAGCAACCAAGAATTTATCAGTGGCCATCCTTTCTGGATGTTCAGTCGTTCCGAAATCGAGACCAGAGCCTCCAATGTAGTTTCCTATGATATCGAATGTCAAAGACGTAAATGTCTCGCCAATTTCAAATGGTTCCTGAGACGACCCGATACGATCTATTAGGCGATCAACTTTAAGCAATGTGATATCCACTAGTGTTTTGAGTCCCGATGAGGAAAATGCTACCCGAAAAAAAGTTGCCGGTGAATGAAGTGAAACAAAATCGAGAGGAAGTGAGTCTACGATGTATTGGTTATTCTATATCAAACTCATGAGCAGGGGTCAAAAAATTAGGAATGAAGAAAACGACAAACTTACCAGGCATTAAAATTCTATGTGCCTTACCCCAGTTTGGCTGTCCGAAAAAGATCGTTGGAAAAAGAAGTGGAACAAAATTGAGAGGAAGTGAGTCTACAATGTATTCACGGGTGCTAGGGGGTCAAAAATAGGAACGAAGACAACGAAAAACTTACCTCTGTGTCACTCGCAACAAAGAGAGAATCGCCGATAACTTGCCTCGCCATGTGAAAGGGACCTCGTCTATCTTTATGTGTAATTTTACCCCAGTGTTCGAGGTCAGTGGAGACGATACCTGCATATTCGGCGTTGTCTGTAAAGTATAGTCCTTTTTCACTAAGACCTGGAATATCAAGTGACATCATATCTCCATCGCACATATTAAAGGCTTTGATCATGGCAGGCGCCGGTTCTCCCGCTTCACAATATTTCCTGAGCGTTGGAAGATGACCCACGATAGGTAAGGAATTCCAACCTGGTGGATGAGGAGGCATCACGACGGAGGGTGGCTGCCCGAAAAAACAATCATCGGGAAAAGAAGTAAAACAAGTACTACCAGTCGTCCTTCTGCTTTTGTCTTATCATTATTGTATTTATCTGCGACGGTCATGGGACATATTTTACCCTCTTCAATACTGATGATAGGACATTTTCTTCTTTATCTTCTACGATCATTTCGACATTGTGGTTTAGCTTGTTGTTGTTATTTGTTTTGTACAATTCATAACTGCATAAACTTTTTACGGTACTGTTAAATAGCTATGGGTTAGATTAAATTCGATTCTATTGTGGCATCAATACACGGTTTTCGCGCACGATTGAAAGATCATAGGTAACTAAGTTAATAACTGGCTGAGACTTCTAAATTATCGTATGTAAATACAGTAGTGTTTATTAGAAGTGCAAGCTTAGTTGCCCATTAGTGGTATATATCTACGTATATGGTCAGTTCTTGGTCATTCATTCCCTAGTTACTTGTGTCTTACTCCCACAGATAGTGCACATGTAGTGGATAATAGTGATAATAGTGGATAATATTTATGGATAATAGTGGATAATAGTGGATAATATTTAGTGGATAATAGTGGATAATATTTAGTGGATAATAATCATGGATAATAGTGGATAATTTAGTGGATAATAATCATGGATAATAGTGGATAATATTAGTGGATAAAAGGGGATAATAGTTGATAGTGGATAGTTGATAGTAGTGCATAGTGATAGTGCATTTGATAGTGAATAATAATGGATAATAGTAGATAATAGTGGATAATAGTGATTATAATAGTGGATAAAAGTGGACAACTAACATAACATCAGCCTTTATTTACAAGAGTTCATCCATATCAGATAGTTCTCACATTAATTGCTTCCGTTCCATCACTTGTAGATGCAAGCAATTTCCTTCGACGAAACTGTTCTATATTAGAGTTGCAAACAAACATAATGAATGAATCTAAATCTATTCTGCTGTCACAAAAAAAGAGACATTTTAGTTTAGAAAGAAAAAACTAAATTATTCGAAGCACAAATCTTCACCTGTGAGACTTTTGAACTTGCTTGCAAACGTCAGTCACGACACACTGCGAATCTCGAATCTTGATGACCTTTTGTGCCATACATTCTTAACTCCTATTTTTTGTCGAGCACATACTAGAAATATTACTACGGCTAGTAGTATTCTACCGCTTTATCGTACACTCTTCGCGTGATGAATATTATTAACGGTCTTTTAACCGAAAACTTCACTTTCTAATTCGATCCGAAATAACTTCCTCCGTAAAATGGAATCTGTTCACGTGTATAGCGTCATAGAAACGTTTAGTATATAAAAGGATAAAAGCGAATGAGTAAGTTGTCGAAGCAACTACGCTATAATTAATTTTTCTCTCGTTCAATTACTGTATTTTACCCTGGTGACATTTCATGCCATAAACCCGTAAATAAATTCCATTACACGGGGAACATCTATGGGCGCGATCTACAAACGAAGACTTACTTACCAACCGTATAATTTGCGCGCCCCTGCTTCGAAACGCGATCATACACAGTCACTAACGGGTTGATTTAAAAAAAATAATCCTTCCTACCTCCAGCACTTTTTATTCTTCGCTATTGTATCACGGTAATAATTTACAGTAAATGACATCAATCATATTATGATGCGTACTAATTTCTTCTTTCAAATCGGAATTTCGGAAATTGTTTGGTTGTGTGCCGATTACAAGTACCATCATATACCATCATATTTTTGGTTACAAAAGAATTCCCAATAGCAGGTGAGTGAGTCTCTATATTTATATACAAACATCGATCAACTATCAGAATAGACAAGAAGTGGAAGAACAATAAGTCAAATAACGGTGGTTAAGAATTGAATTTGAAAGAATTTCTGACTTCTCACGAAAACCGAAAAATCGATCATACGACATTTCTATTTGTTTCTCTTCACTGTCGAAAGTCTCAAACAAAAACCAACAGAAACAGATAATATACTGCCCACCGTCCATCGTCTGACTTTTTGTTGAGCCGCCCACCTTTCTTCATCAATTTTTCTGCAGAACGTAACACACATAAAACATTTTCAAGTCTCATTGAATTTTAAAACCCCTATTGGTCATACACACATACACACTTATTTAGTTACTATGTCACTCCAGATCGTCAAGCTACACGTACTGGCACTGCCAGCAGATCGCCAAATCTGGAATCCCGTCCGTTACCACGAGACAACAATTACAAAAAGTTGAGTTTATTTAAACGATGGACCTCTCGTGGGATTGCTTTTACGGGTATGGGTATCACCCATCACAACAACCGTCATCAACATCAACATCAACAGCACCATCAACAACACCATCAACAACACAATCAACAACAACAACATTTACAAACGCAGCACAGTAGTAGTAGTACTACTAGCACTACTACTAGCACTGCGACCATGGTCATTTCTTCTCCATCATCATCGCCATCATTGGTATTGTCATCTTCTACTGTCCGATCTTCTCCTAGTAACTATCATAAGTTGCACACTGTCAATCCTCCTCATCATCATAAATATCACGTCAACAGCAAACAGCGCCATCACACGACGGAATATTGCCAAGGTCAACAATATGTTTCATACCGGCTACTACTACGTCGTCAGCAACGACTTTACCTCTCAATATCATGCATTTTATGCAAAACGACTGCCCCAATGATGTTTTGCCATTAATACTAGCCTATATTGGACCACAAAAGACAGCCGTTATTGGGAGAACCAATCGCTTTTGGCGTCAAATCACAGCACAAGAATCAACCTGGAGACGATTGTGTGAAGAACTATACAAGGTACGCACTCATTTCTTATCTAGGTCTACGATGTCAATAGTGTGATGGAAGAAAGAATTATCTTATTTTGCATTGTATCGTATTAACATCTATTCTCTTTGTTCGTTGTTGTACATTGTTCCTACATTATTTTACCTGTACATCTTCTTGCCTATTGTCTCAATCATCATGTGTTAGTGGAAAGACGGGGACGAGGTTCCAGAATCATGGAAGAAATATTACCAATACAATCCATGTGTCCCCGTAGACTATTCTACTGTCCATGGTGCTCTTGGTGTGATCGAGATGGCCAAGAAGGATTCCACTAAGCCCAGTGAAATTCGGATCCTCATTCGTCCCGGCCAATACGTGTTGCGAGAAGCCATTACAATAGATGAAGACAGAGACTCGGTGGCTGTTACAGTTGAAACGATGGAGTACTATCCTGGTACCTCTCATGAAATTAGCGACATCGAAGATCGCTCTTCTCCAGTTAAACCGCTCGAACAATCCAAACGTAAACGTAAGTCGACGATTCGTAATATATTCCAATGTCGCACCGTTGATGTTGAAGTAGGCGACGACAACGATGACGGCGATGATGATGACGAACGTCATATGGATGACAATCATGTGTTTCAGCATGAGGAGGATGCAGCAGTTACCACAACCTTGCTTGTGGAAAACTCTACATCGAGGAGTAATAATGAGAGTAATGGAAGTTGTAGGAACAGGAATGGTATCGTTACCAAACAAGCAACCTTGGTTTTAAGGTCACGTCGTCACAACGAACCATTGGTTCGGATCCGTCAGGGATCATGTACTATTCGGAATATTGAACTGAAACATATCAGTCATGGGACCGATATCTGGAATGGCAATGCAGGTATTCAGATTCAGCCTCCGATAGGACCAGACGATGTACCCCTCCCCGATGTGGTCCAACCTTTAGCAATTTTAGATCGTGTCGACGTGACATCTTCTTCTGGACGTGGGATTGTCAACATTGATGGTGGCCATGTGAAGATCATCAATAGCCACATTCATGACTGTGCGGCTACAGGCATTTACATAGGTGGACCTGGAAGTCGAGCTACGATCGAACAATCGGATGTATTACATAACGGTAAAGGTAACACTCACTATCGTCGTGGGATTGCTAGTGGTCATTCTGGTAAGTGGCAGAAAAGCGAAAGGGGAACATGCTCGTTATTTACGTCGCGAATCTGATTTTTATCATATCAAGGTACTAACGACATCGCTCAAAAATAATTTTTTCTTCAGGAATATACCTAGAACAGGGCCATGCCGATATTATCAACTGTAATATCTCGCAAAATTCATTGACAGGTATCAGTGCAATTAGTCCAGAAAACGCTTTCCTTAGGTTAGAAGACTCAGAACTTGTTTCGAATGGAACATTTCAGTTAGAAATGCCTGCCATTGGAACGGCTGCACACAGAAATAGCGTCACACTAAACAACAATTTTGCTTCTACTGGGTTGGCCCGTTCTCGTTCAGGGCTTGTTGTAGAGCCATAAAAAGAAGTAGTTCAGAAACATCGAATTATTTACGAATGTTATAATCGAATGGTCGGATTGGATCAATCGGAGAATCAATCAATCAATCAATCAATCAATCATGGTATGGAATCAACAACTGCAATTATCCCATATTAGATTATTCATAACAACAATTATATAATGTAATAATATTCATAGCAACCATTTTTTTATATTGATTCTCGACAGTAATTCATTATATGTCTGGTAGTATCACTTTTGTTGTTGTTGTTTGTTGAATATCAAAGCTTCACGCGATGATCTAATAAATCATATCATACTAAACGCACATCACCCACTAATTAGACGAGGACCCCATAGGGAGATATTTGTTTTTGTAGCTAACAGAACAACAATGAATATAATCATTGACTCCAGTTGATGATTTTATAAAAACCGGCAAGCGTACGGCAAATTGCAACGATTAATATAGTGTTATAATACTGCAAATTTTACTCTTCTTCAGGGTTTGTCGAATGTAGAAAAGGAAAACAGTGAAAAATGAAAAGAGATAAAAATGATTTGGGCTTGGCTGATAATACAGTAAACCACAGATGTGAGCTGGGCATAAGTTAGTCCTTTATACGTAGTTGGCGTACATTATTATATACTAGTATATAATATTATGTTACTGTCCAATAAATAATAATCACGACAAACAACGCAGTGCGCAGTTGATGAGGTGAACAATAAAGAGGGTTCAAATAAAGAGTGCTCGAACATCATTGACGAAGGGAACTTTCCAATACGCAAACCATTAATGGGCCTTATAGAAGTTTTGCATTCAAATACAGTAAAATAATAATAACGCACTATATCGACTATGTTCTCTCGAATTGCTTCACAATCAGTCAGACGGCTAGTTTCATTTCAGTCGGCATCATCGAATGGAGTAAACCAATTTCCCGTTCTTCCTTTGCCGCTTTTTCCACTGCTGAAATCGTTCCGGGTATCGGTCTAGGCAAGACATCTACTGGTATAGTAAGTTATACATAATATGATTGACTTATAATTTCGGCCCCGTACCGGAAAAAAGATATGCCTGCTGCACAATATTGCTTTTTTTTTTTTGCGAGAAACACACTCCGTTTTACCGTGCCTTACTCAGCTTTATTTCTTAATATATATATATGTATATATATGATTTTCTTCTTCTTCATATCAGGTCGGTCTTCCAGCGGATCCTGACGCTGTATCTAAAATTATCACATCGTATCAATCTCTTCTGGACCGTATGGCGGCTAGTGATCTACCAGAGACAGCACAATATCGAGTTGATGTAGAAAAGATTTCCAATTATCGAATCCAAATGGCAACAGACCAGCAGACGATCCTGAGATGGTAGAGGAGCTGTGTCAATGTGGACAAGTAGAAGAACTAGTTCAACAGGCCGAGTTAGAAATGGGCGTTTTGGAAATGTACCTTAAAGAACGTCTATGGGAAGAAATTGATTACGAGGTTGATGTAGAAGTTGAATTCAACCCAGATCCATCGAAAGATGGAGAAGGATTTGATGATGACCAATAGAATATTCTCGGCAAGAAGAACGTTGTTGCATTTTTTTCCTTTTTTTGATTTGAAATATTTTACTTTAAAAATGTAATCTCATTTACTATACTGGCTATCAACATCATTCATAAAATTATGTTATTTGAATCGTTCAGATTTTGCTGTCAAAATTCAATAGATCTGCATACATCTAGTATCTTGTTTTGTCTTGTCCTGAACCGAATAGAAGTTTATATAATATAATGCAATATAATATACAGTATCTGAAAGAATATCACAAACAAAGACAAATTAAGTACCATGAGAAAATTGTACAAAAATCATATGATCGGCAAATTACCATACCACATGTACTAAAATGGTGTCTTTAGATAGAAAAAGGAAGAGCCCCCACTAAATTACTAAGAGAAGGGTCGAACAGTGCTTCAGACACCACTACCACTTTCAATACGTAGCCCAACTTCGTCGTCGAATGTCTTCGAAAATAAAAATGCCTTATCCATCGTACTATGTAATGCATTTACCTATTGTTTATTCTGTAGAAAATACTCTAATACAAGTGATTATGATACATTTTATTCTAAATACAGCATGTAGGGTATGATATTTTCAGTTGAGATTATTCTACTTATTCATTTGTGATTATGACACAGAAATTGTTCTTTTAGCAAATTCCAATAATCTTCTACCGACATCTCGTGTATGATCTTCTGCTGACGAAGGCTGTGATTTTATTTGCCACCGGTCAAAATCTTGTGCGAACCATATCTCAAAATCAACATAGATACGTCCACCAATTATCATACTGACAGGGGAAACACCACTATTAACCTGGTTGTGATCATCTAATTTAGACCTTTCTTCCTTTAAAAATGCTTCAAACACTTTTTTCATACATTCGCTACTATCATCATAATCGTTTTCCTGTAGTAGTTGTTGGTGCAACCTTTCAAATGGTAACCAATACGTTTTATAGTAATCTATCGTTGCTAATTGAGATCGGAAGGAACCCAGAAGTAAATTACGGATCATATCTGTTCCATCCATAGATTGGTATTCTATCGTACGTTGTGGCTTAGTCCAGGTCGCATCTCGTAGAGCAAGACGTTCATAAACGACCTGTAGATCTTCGGTACCATCCTTCATACCTCGACTAATATCAATGGGAAAATATAAGATATCAACACCATCCAATAAAAACTTTATTAGTTTTTGTAGAATATCACGTGGTGAGAATTGGTTACTACTACTAGGTGCAATTAACGAATTAATCCTCTGCAAAAAATATTGCTTGGCAACAAGTGGTCGATGCCAACGAGGGTTGAAAGTGTCCTCAACAAAGTATTGTGCTTGTGTTGAAGAGGGTGGTAAAATAGCTGCCAGATATGAACTTCGATCACAAAATGTAGGAATCAAACGACAAAATTCTAATGTCACACCCTCTGTAATTACTTTGTTTCCTTCGTTTTTTACCACCCATTCCTGCATAGCTTCGACATCTAAAAAGAGCATTTCGTTGATAGATTTTAATAGCACATCATTATGACCACCACCAGAATTTGGCAATCCGATTAGGGCATCACGAATAGCAGCCAATACTAGTGTGATACTGGTGAAGCGTTGTTGACCATCTAATATGACCGATCGATGGTTGGACGTACTGCTTATATGACTCAAAGTAGTAGACCCTGGTGATTGTACCTGTTCCGGTACAACTATATTCGTACATGTTAGTCGACCTAGAGAATGTTTTATCGTTTTACGTTTCAACACATCTATCCACAAAGTATCCCATTGCGTGGTAGTATAACAGTACCTACGTTGGAAAATTGGCACTTCGTATGCTTGATTGTTGTTGCTATTATTACTATTACTATTATTATTATTATTATTGTTGTTGCTTGCTGGAACTAACAATCGTCTAAGAGTTCGTCTACCGACTTGATCACTAGTCGAAGTGCAGATGGCGGTTTGATTCGCATTCTTAACCTTCGATCGGAAAGCGGTTGGTTTCGTCTTGGAATGATTAACCTTGGTGGAAGCAGAGAACGTTGCTCCGCCTGACGGTGGTTTCGTCGTCGTCGTCGTCATTCGTGTCTTCTTTGCTTGATGGCGGGTGGCCGGTGGTTTCATTGAGCTTGTAGGAAAACTTGTTACCGATTCCATCCTTTTTTCTAGTTTGATTATGGAATGTTTGTTGGTCGAGTGAGTTGATGTTTAGGAGTATTTAGTGTTCTGGTATGCATTCTTCTGCTTATTTATTTTCTTCGCCTTCTTATTCTGAATGATACTATTTCTTGGTTTATGACGATACCGGTTTACAAAAGACGACCGAGAAAATGTTTTAGGACTTCGCCACCGTCGCCGCCTCCGCACCATAATAATAACGCGTACAGTAGCACTGCTACACTTCCAGTCTTGTGAAGTCGTGTGAAAATTCTTTGCTTTTAAACGGGACTGAGTATAATAGGGCTACGGGAAAATATTCATGATCGATAATCGGGTTTTTTAATGCTACAGTTCGTTCTTCAACGCCTCCGGTTGTTTTCTATTTGACCTTGGCTCCAGGAGGTTCAAGAGTTTACCACTAGCAAAAAGAAGGTTGTGCTAGGGTAGAGTAGACAACTCCAGTAGTTCTTCTTGCCAGGGATCTCTAAAAAAATGCCAAAATGAGCTGCAACCTGTATGTGAGGGCTCTGAATCTACTACATGCGATAATCCGTCATGATACTGTTGTCATGCATGGAAACATATCGTGACCAGTTAGTTGGGACCGTATATATTTGCAACTCGTACTTCAATGCAATTGCGTTTTTTATTTACCTCGAACGTGAAAAAAATCAGGTTTTCCTCTGTGCCGTAGCCCTACTACGGTAGAACAACATGGATATTACTAGTGATTTAATTTACGGGTTGCGCGCCGCGCATACTTAAGTCGACGTGTGGCATCAGCATAAGGGAAAAACAAAGAAAGCACAAGCCAAATTTTAAATTTACGATCCATTTTTCAAAAAAGTAAATTAATTACTCCGTTAGTTGTTAGTGAATTTATGCTAAAAAATTAAACGACGTCGAAAAAACCCTCCCTCTCGACGCAAAAAGTACTATTTGAAGTAGATGAGAAGCCATTTTCAAAGAAGCGAATGGTTAGAAAAAGCTAACGGATCTACTGCAGTACGATAACGTTAGACGATGCACAATGTGGTTGTCTTTGAATAGGATTGAAACGAAATGACAACGGTCATAAACACAGTTTGATTTTAACCTTGTTGTTGATACATCATGCTGGCTGTTCCTGTTTTAAATGCACGATTCTGGTTGGTTCTTTTCCTATTCTCTTCTTCTGTGGAAGGCAAAGTTCCTTCTTCTCCTTTCGTCGATAGAGGGGACGGTGAAAATGATGGCGAAACAGTTCAGACTAAAAAGTTTCTAAGGAAAGGTTATTCGGCAGCAGAAATCGATATTTCTGCCACGCCTTCTGAGCATGAACGAAAATTAGCAGCTGGTGCAAGACTGATAGCTAGATACAACTCGAATCGCGGCTATCAATTGGCACGAGAGTGCGCTAGCGAGATAATCTCGGACATAGATGAGACTACAGATGGGATCAACTATAATGACATCGATGAACGAGGATCATATAATAATCATACGCTGGAAAATCGCACCGGAGAAATCATCTTCATTGCCGATGAAGATTGCATGTTGTTCTTGAAACGACAGAGGCGAGACTTAATGTGGGTTGATTACGACCACCCTACGAAGCTTTTGGATGATGGTGGTGGAAAAGATTGGTCAGAATCGTTGCTGGATTCTCTTAAGAGTCTTACGAGTAGTAGTGACGGAAAATCGCACAACGATCACTATTCGGAATGGGCTTTGTCTCTGATTCAAGCCGACGTAGTCAACAAAGGGAATCGAGATACTAAGATATGCATTGTTGACACAGGCATAAATCTTAGCCATCCTGCCTTCGATGGGGTGCCGATAACTGGAGACGACAACGAAAGATGGTCCTGGGATCGAGATACTAATGGCCATGGTACGTTCTACCGCATATGTTCGAAACTTTAGGGAGGAAAAATTCTATCTAACAAGCGCTTTTCATGATTACTTTTGTCTTATCTCAATTTATTATATTGTATTATAGGTACGCTAGTAGCTGGTGTTATTGCTGGCTTTAGTAGATACGTGACAGATGGCTCGGGTAGGATTCAATTACACATTGTGCGGGGATCGGGTGACGACGGGCAGGGCTATGAGTTCGAGTTATACATTGCGTTACAACAGTGTATCAAAGCCAATGTTGATGTTATCAATATATCACTAGGTTCAGATTTTTTGTCATCGCTCAACGACGACCTTTATCATGAAATTGTCAATAAACATGGAATTATGTTGATCGCTGCTTCCGGTAATGACGGGGACGGTACGAAGCACTATCCAGCAGCCCATCCAGCCGGTATTGCCGTGAGTTCTGTCAATGAAAATGGCGAGTGGTCGTCCTTTTCAAATAGAGGAAATTTTATCGAATTAGTCGGACCAGGTGCGGCAATCAACGGGCCTACCTTTGGAGATAGTTATACGTCTAGATCTGGGACTAGTTTAGCTTCCCCCTTTGTGGCTGGAGCGGCCGCCATCCTCCGAACACATTATGATCCTAAGATCTGTCCATCGGTGGCATTACGGTACGCTCTGGCAATTAATGCGGTTGTACCGGGAGCTCCTACTACCACCGGGATTAATGGGAACGATATGAAAAATTTGGATCAATTTCCAGGTATAACAAGAAGAGATGACAATCTTGATTCCTTTGCTTTCTTTGCCAGTGCCGGTTATAGTGATAACTACGACCAAGGCAAGTGTAATAATCGATATGGGAATGGCATCGTTAAAACTCGAGACGCTCTGAATTGGTTGCGGCATTATGATTGCTTTAGTCCAGTTTTATCCATTATACAAGATATCAAACACAAAGGAGTAGCTTCATCTAGTAGAACAGTTTCAATTGAAAGCATGTTTGCTTCTGCTTCTGTCGGACCAAACGAGGATCGACCATGGCTTTCCGTGAACCAGGATGAAGGAAACGAAGACGATGAGAGTGGAGATAGAGATTTTGTTTTTGATAGTGCACGTCTGATGACATCGGCACCTTCAGATCAACGTATTGGAGAAAAAGGTGATGATGATCATCTTGAAGGACCCATAAACATAATAACATCCTCCGACGAAAACATAATAACATCCTCCAACGAGGATACAATTGATGGCTCAAGCAGTGAAATTGTAGGTGAAAGTGAATCTGATAATGATGTAAACGAAGCAATGTACGTAATGTCTCTGGAGAAAATGCTTCCATGGTACGAACGAAGGGGCGGTGGCTGCTACAGCGGTTGAATATAAATATGCAGGATCTAAAGATTCGACAGCATCGAACCTTATTACTGTATTTGTTAAAATAGAACAATCTGGTGAATTAATTTACATCATATATTTCATCTTTTAACAAGGTATCTTCGTAACACAAGGAGGAAAATTGAATCAATTGAAATCATTCTTCTTTTTCTCAAATCTATTTTGTTGAAGATTTTGTCGTCGACGAGGTGGATTTGTTGCTCTTCTTGTTCGCCGTTATCGTGGTACCTTTTCCACCAGTCTTGAAAAAGTTTGTTGCGCCATTCCTTAAACCTCGAAAACTATTACGGCGATCAGCACTCCTAGTATCTGCTGAAGCAGAGGAAGATGAACTTTTAGTCCGATTCTTATTACTTATTGTGCTAGGTCTACTAATTTTCTCTGTCGTCGTCGTCGTCGTCGTTGATGGGATGGTAGTAGCACGTTTCTCGGGTATGGTATCATTTCCCTCGACATGACGTGATGTTAATCTTCTTGGACGGCGACCGGGCGGATCCGATGTTTCTGAAGTGAGTGAAGTATGAGAATCGTTAGCTTGTTCCCTTTGTTGACGACGTAAAGTTAAAAGTAGTGGAGACACATTATCATCATCTTCTTCTTCTTCGTAATCTCTGCTTGATTGTTTGTCTACTGGTGTTTGCGTCAGGAGCGCCTGCTTTTTTAGTTTCTGCTGTTGACGACGGAGAGTTGCAAGAAGTGGAGATTCGTCAACATCGTGTTTCCCTCCTTTATTATTGTATGTCGACAGTGGAGAGACTAAATCTGTATCGTTGGGTGCATTGACAACCATATCTCCTATCGACTTCAGTTCTTCTTGTTCTTCTTCTTCTTGAGGAGAAGTAGTATTGGCTGTGATGTTATTTATATCTATTTCAAAAATGTTGACATGATCCTTCTCATAAGTTTCTTCTCCTTTGGCTTGTTTCTTCTTTCCCTTCACCTCATTGTCGTCCTTTGTCTTAGCGGCCTCAACATTATCGTCGTCGTCGTCGATAGAATTTTTCAAGGAAAAATATTTCATATTCTTACTGCTCTTGCTGCTTTTCTTCGATTTCGATTTCTTCCTTTTCGTTTTACTAGTAGTCGAGGAATCATCGCCGTTCTTCTTTTTCGTTTTACTTATAGTCGAGGACTCCTCATCGTCGTTGTTAGATGATGTCTTCTTTCTGCTGCTATTATCCTTTCTCTTCTTTTTCTTAATCTTCTTGAACGACGTAGAGGAAGAATTTAATGAAGATAGGACATCTTCCTTCTTTGTATTTTTTCCCTTATAGGAGTCATCAAGTTTAGCTAGTAACTTACTGCGTTTTTTCTTCTTAGCAAATGCTGCTGTTCCGTAACTAGCAACCGACCCAACACTCATTTCGTCACTAGCATTCAATGCCCAAGACTCGCCTCTCACTCTTAAGGCTTCTTGCGCATCCTGTAAACCGTTCAATCGTGCTCGTCGAGCACTATCTTCTGTAACCTTAATAGAACATTTAGATATGTTTGACGAATCATCATCATTTTCATTCCATTGTCGATCTTGTTCGTCCATAACAGCACTAATACATTGTTCAATTGTATAGTCCAATTTGAGTGAACCAGCAGATGTCCAGGATTCTAATCCTCTATAACTTTGAATTTTCTTTGTCTTTTTTGTACTGCCTGGTTTCTTTCTTTGTTTTTGTTGTTCATACTTTGCAACTAAACGTTCATGCTTCGCCATCATTCTATCCTTTTCACGATCACTCCACCAATACTTACTTCGTTCTTTGTCAGAATAATCAAAATGAGATTCTACCTCATGACGTTGTATTGCATTCATTGCAAATCGTACTCTACCCGTCTTACCACTACTACCATCATCATCATCATCATCATCATCTTCACTAATACTACTGTTGTTGCTGATTCCCCCGCCATCAGTACCATCGAGATGTTTAATACTAATATGTGCGTGATTAATAGTTGTACTACTTTTACGTCTGTGAGAATATTTGTTTATAGATTCAGTTTCGGTTGTATTTTCAGTGTCGGAAGAATATGACATAGCGTCGACAAGATCGAGCTGCTTATTGTCTTGCTTCAAATGTTTCTGTTTCATGCTATCTTAGAGTAATTATCTATCTTATCTTATCTATGTTGTATTTCGTTGTGATTCTTGAATTTATAAACTCCTACGTAACTCCTCCTATCTGATATGGATATACAATTGTACCGTAACGGCACGTTCTTTCTCTTGTATACACTTCTCAATTAAAAGACTTACAATGTTGTATACTCTCTTAACATCTCTCCATCGATTCTATTACTGTATTCACTTCTGTCTCACGCTGGAATAGAGTCGAATGATTTGGAATACATTGGCGTAAAAGAATAAGTAAAATACGCTATTTCCACTGGTATACAGTATTGAACATTGAAGCGCGACGCACAAGAAGGTATCAATTTTTTTCATTTGGAAAAGCACGTAAAGTTAACTGATAGTCAAAAATTTCATGGAAGACACGGAAAAGGGATGCTTTTATTCTCAATTTTTGAAGAATGTCTAAATATTTCAGTATTGAAAACAGTATGTATTTTTAATTCTAATAAAGACTCATAGAAAATGAAACATTTAGGTAAAATATTAGGCAAAAAGGCATAAGTGTAAATCAGGACCTTGTGCATCGTTTGGAGGAAGTTGGACGAAAAACTTTTTTGGACTCTTTGAACGGTGTATTTTTCAAAGAGCAGTTTCATAGTTGTGTTTTTTGCGTGCGAACTAAACCACGAATAAAAAGCTTCGGATTCAAAAAACGTGACTGTAACTATGTATCATTGGGTATAAGTATATGCATAGTATATATGTATCGTACATAATCGTCCGTACTTCGCACCGGGATTTGTGCCTTGCTATCTCTTTCAGCATTTTTATTGTCTACAGTAGTACCGGTACAATTTGAAATTGACTGAACCAACATTGTTCACTGCACACAAACCAACGAATAAGATTTACAATCGAGAATTGAAATCGGATCAATAATACAACAAGTAGAAAATAATAGTAGACAGAAAAGAAATACATCGAATATTATATCATGTCTCTCAGTAATGGTAGTATGGCGTACAACGCCGCCGCGGGATTGGGTGGTATGTTAAAGGATGGCCACGAACATTTCAGTGATGAAGATGGTGGTGGTGCCGTCGTCGCACGGAGCATTACCGCTGCATGCGAATTATCACGAATGCTTTCATCGAGTATGGGACCACAGGGACGTAACAAACTTATTGTTAATCATTTAGAAAAATTAATGGTCACAAGTGATTGTGCTTCTATCCTTAAGGAAATTGAAGTTGAACATCCCGCAGCTAAGTTATTAGAATTGGCTGTCCAGCAACAAGAAACGGAATGCGGTGATGGAACCAACCTAGCACTCATGTTTGCTGGGGAATTACTAACCTCTACATTAGATTTAATGAAGACTATGGGATGGAGACACAAAACTGATATAATGGAGGGATTTCATTTGGCGTCTACTAAATTACTGAACGAATTGTTAGTATCGAATATAGATAACACAGATGGTGGTTGCGTTGTATCTACCCTAGCTCATCCCGCTTCGAGTCCCGAAGCCCTCCAGGAACTGAAGGAGAAAGTATTAAAACCTGTCTTGGGATCGAAACATTACGGGTCAGAAGATATTCTAAGTGATTTAGTCATCGAGGCTTGTCAAATCGTCCTGAACAAGAAGGACATGTCGGTCTTAAACCCCTCCTCTATTCGAACTGTTAAGATTATGGGTGGAAATGTAGGTCAATCGGCATGCGTACAGGGATTCGTCGCACAACGGGGTGTAGAAACAACTATTAAAGCATCCGAAAAAAATGCGAAAATTGCTGTCTACGCATCGGGAGTGGAAGCCAGTGGTACGGAAGCTAAAGGAACAGTCTTGATGAAGACTGCAGATGACCTCAAAAATTACAATCGAACGGAAGAAACTAAAATGGAAGAAATAATTCAAGGAATTGCTGAATCCGGTATCAAAGTTATCGTTACAGGTGGTAATATTAGTGATATGGCCTTGCATTTTATCGAAAAGTACAAATTGATTGCCTTGAAACTTTCTTCAAAGTGGGAATTACGCCGTTTATGCCAAGCTACCGGAGCCACTGCTCTAGTACGTTTGGGAGCACCCACACCAGAAGAAATGGGAAGTGCGACAACCACACAAAAGATCGTTGGTGGTCGTACCGTTACTGTCTTTGAAAACGACGTTGATGGGACAAGCAAGATCGCTACCCTTGTCTTACGAGCCTCCACCTCAAGTGTCCTTAACGATCTAGAACGTGCAGTCGAAGACGGGGTCCATGCCGTACAAATGGCGTGCAAAGATGGTCGCATTGTTTACGGTGGAGGTGCTTGCGAAATGGAATGCGCTGTTCGACTTGATCGACTGGCCGACCAGCATCCAGGACTTGAACAGTACGCTATTAGAGCATTCGCAAAATCACTCGAATGTGTAAGCCGAACTCTCGCAGAAAATGCTGGATGGGACGCTGTTCAGGTTCTAGCGGATATGCGAGCGAGTCACGTCAATGGTCAGATCGATGCCGGTGTAGACATTGAGAATGATCCTGGTAGCAAAGGTATGAAAGATGCTAATGTGTACGATTTGATGTATGTGAAACGATCGGCCTTGAAGTTGGCAATTGAAGCGGCTACCACCGTTTTGAAAGTCGATCAAATTATCATGTCAAAACGAGCTGGAGGTCCAAAAATGCCGGGACAATAAGAATAGAATAAAAAATTTAAAAAGAAAATATATATAAAACGAGAAAAATCAATACAATTTGACTTAATTTCTGGACCAAGATTGCTTATAAACAATCCTGCTTTTCTTGCTTAAAAAATAGACAGACTTTTCAGAACTTTTTTTCCTTCTAGCAAATAGTATCTTGCATTTACTTGCCTCATCATACTTACCAACTTGTACAATACTGTACTGTAGTAGGTAGTGTAGTAATTGTATCTATTAGATAGAAATGAAATAGGGTACTGTATATAAATATAGGTATGATCAGGGGTAATAATTGAAATTATTACCCCCCCTGGGTATGATGGGGATCGGAGTTGACTTTTACAAGCCGACCGCGCCCTTTCGCGGAATTTTTTGGGTGGATTGCTGCATGATGGCGGCTATCATTTTTCTTTCTCATTCCCTAATTCGTATCACAAAACTGTCACAACAACATGGGATCACGACAACCGTCGGGAACCTTCAGCAAAAGCAGAACAAAGAATACGCTCCGACGCAGATACAAGGACTGGTACTGTATTGATTCGATACAGAAATGATGAATTCTTCCAAGACTATGGATGTTCCAGATCCGTCGACACCTCGTTTGACTTGTGATTTTATATCAAGAACGGACGGTGAAGCCGAGCAGGAACAGGATGGTAGCGTACGAAAAGCTTTTCTCTTTCAAGAGACGGGAAAAAAATCTTCATACGTGCTGCAGCAACAGCAGCAGCAGCAGCAGCAACAACAACAGGAAGACTCAACGGGGGAAGAAACAAAAGATTCTAATGATATTGCTGCTCAACGAGGTATTGTCGATTATTATTCTATTCCAAAACCATCGCATATCGTTATTGAAAACGCGAGCATCAATTCTACCTTCTTTTTCGGAGGATTTCAGATCATGTGTAGCGCAAAAAATGTCGAAATTTATCTTACAAATCACGAAGGCAAGGAGACTTACCTAATGACGTGTAAGGCGATACCCTACAAAAAGGATGATGTTGCAGCAGCAGTATCTACTCAAAAATGGTACCGAGCCATGTGTGTTGTACCCGGCGGACCTCGTTCTATTTCTAAACTCCGACTGAAGATTGTTGGCTCTAATTCAGAACGTGATAGGATTCTATACATGAAACTTACGGCAAGGCTAGCAGAAAATGCATCTCCTCGAAAATCTGAAAAAGTTGACCAAAAAGCTTCAAACCACCTTAAATTCGCTCCTCCGACGACAAATACCACGGCCCTCACTCAGTCCGATCTCGGTTCGGCAATGGCTGGGTTATCCTTCATGGCGAGAGAACAAGAAAAAAATATGACCGAATTAGTCAAAGAACAATCAATTAGGACGGAGAAGTTAATGGAATCTTACTTCTTGAGGATGGAATTGAATTTGCGTGACATCAAGTCCACTATAACTGCTCAACATCAATCAATTAAAGAGAACCAAATTATTAGAAATGAACAAAAACGAATAATGGAAGATCAGGGTTCTCAAATCAGCAAACTCTTGAATAACGATGAGAATTTACAGGTGAGGGTACTATCCTTGCAAGCAGAAATCTCAACCCTTCGATATCAAATTCCGAATAACAATAATATGGACATACGTGGTGCTAATATTGATGATGACGACGATGACGATGACGATGATAGGAAAAATACTGGTCCAATTATGATAGGAACAGACCAACAAAACACTGCATTGTCAGTTGATGATACAAAGAACTCGACCTCATCTACTAAAGCTGGTACTGAAAATATTGACCGCATTACGGGAGGACGAAATGACAGTGACGAGAGTTGTAAAAATGTAGTTTCGGATCAAGAAAGGGATACCAAGATGGAGTTTATCCATCTAAGAAATGCAATTCAGAGCACCGCTAAAGAAATAGTCGCAGAGCCTATTGCAAATTGTTTCCCTATGATGGGCGACGCAGAGGAAGAGAGAGAAGTACGAATGGATTTCAAAAACGCAGAGGAAGCAGAAAGACAAATGAAAATTAGGAACATACATTTCAAAGACGCAATTAAAAAAACTGCAAGAGAACTTGAAGAAGAAAAACCTTTTGAAGGATGTGGCCCGATGCTTGTCGGTGCAGAAGAGGACATCATGAGGAATATAGATGCGATGGTTTTGTCACATGCCAACAAAAAAGATTCGTCAGAGATTGTAGATAAGTACGACGAAGACTGCAGTTATACTGCAAACATCGAAGTCGCACTCGTGGAGGAAGAATCGTTGTCGCCCGATCAACCGCCCAACTTCGATCCATCGCAACATGAAGAAATCTGATGAACTCGGAAAATAAGGAAGATGAATGATTTTTATCTCTGGCAAAAATTTACGAAATAAAGATGATGAACAGCACCAAAAGCAATCATAGAAATGAATCCGTTATTTATATGAAATCATATACATTTATATAGTCCGAGATAAAAACAATTTAAGAGCATAGATGTGGCATTTCTACTAGTAGTACGCTTTATGAGGCCCACTTTCTGAGCTACTAGTGCCAGAAAAGGAAAAACAATCTTATTCTTTTTTTTAATAGAGTCGAGTCTATTTCTGGAAATGGGTGCGCAATCCCCCCCCCCCCTTCAATAAATTTGGGGTATTTTTTATAATTACACATCACTATATTATTTTACTATTGGCACTCAATCACTTATCACTCAATGAAGAGAGAAGGGTAATACCGACAATGTTATTTTTCAAACCAGCCGTAAACGAAGATTGCTGCCACATCGGTACTGTACGTTCCATAAAGAAAGAAAGACGACTACAGGCTGTGCGGTACAACAAGTACAACTCTTCATCGTACGGCTAATGGCTTGGTCCCTATCGCAAGAATGCCGATACTTATGAATCATAGATGTGGTCTCCTCTTCTGTCTAATCTTCGTCGTGCTACAAGACATACCTACAGCAATACAAGCTTGGAACCTTATGGAAGTTCGATCGACAAATTCTGTGATCACAAGGACGAATACGATTAAGGCTACTTGTTCAACCTCAAATCAGAGTGATGAAGTTCCATTTAAACGTGATAGAAGAATCAATTCATCGTTACGACGACAATTATTGTTGCTCTCGCCGCTCTCATTGATCCTACCATCATCTCCCGCCATTGCAAGAAACCTACCCGTTTCGACTGGTGCAGATACATCTAGAATTGGCACTAGATCAACTTTATTACCTTTGGTGACAATGCGAACAAATATTGCTCTCATACGACAAACTCTTCAAGAACAAGGACGGAACGAAGTCATACCATTGGATGATGTCATAGTAAAAACAAAAACAGCGCTCATGTTAAAACCAAGCGAAAATACGGATAATAATAATGATGAAGGTGCCATTACGATACCAACTCGGGAAGAAGATTTTAAACGTTATTTTGATGCCTATTCAGATCAAGTCAGTTATAAACAGAAATTCTTGGACCAAAATGCCTTCCTCGTATATTACACTAATGGTTTCGATGGTCCAGGACGAGATAAATTAGAAAAGGACCCTGTGAATGAACGACAAACCTTGCAGTTTGGAGCGCGGAACGAAGCTTGGATATCATTAGACAATTTTCTTTCAGAATTTGACTTTTATTCTACTACGACAAGTACTAGTCGCTCTACCAGCAATGACAGTCAGGAAAGTATCGATGACATGATAAAATATCTAAGCGATACTATACAAGCCATGGATCGTTATTTGAATCTAGCTCCCGTTGAAGACGTCGAAGCGGTGCAGTGAATCAGCTTCAAAAAAAAGATATGTTCTGTGTCCGATCTTCGACTTATTTTAAGAAGATTTTTATCTCGCTATCCTTAAACCAAAGAAAATGATGTAAAATTAAGTAGTGGATCATCATAGTCATCAGCAAACAAATTTTCAGCAAATGCTTCAACACTTGCATTGTAATATTGTTTGAGTTTCGTAATCGCTGATGTCTGGTGCCTAGCTTTCGTATCTTGGGCAAAAATTGATTCATTACGGAAGCTACCCCATCCCGAGACTCCATATTTTGTCCACAGGTCGCTATTCTCATTATCCGTGTCACTATCATAGATTGTATTGTGTTTTGTTGTATTTAATCGGTCCAATAATCTCTTGGTATCCTGTTGGATACGATCAAAGTGTCCAACGAAATTTACAAAATTGCGAAATGTTGAGTCTATTCGTTTTGTTTGTGGTCTCCAATGTGGGTCACAACAACAAAGTTTTTCTATAACTTGTAAAAATCCCATAAAGGAGCATTTGCCTCCTCACCACATGTAGATTCCTTTTGGTTACAACAGTGGCGTTGGATATAACTTCCTTTCTTACGGGCCGCCTTGTCTAAATAGGCAGACAAAAGACGTTCCTTAGGATCTCTAACGAATATAGCCCTTGTCCAATCTGGATGTGAAAGAATTGTTAGAGCATCGGCAACGTTGTAATGATAAGATAGGTCAATCCATTTTCACGCGGATTGTGGGGTAGTTTTGTATTATCGACGTTCCAATTTTCTATGTTCATCATCCGTCGAAATAATTTTTTAAAGACCTATATAAGATCCAATCGATGTAACCATGACGAAATGAGATGAGGTTCATTGAATTGTGCACTGTGTTTTAGTTATGATTTACAAGATATGTCATCCATTCTTACCGTACATGCGACCTTTCCTTGTGTAAAGAATACTAATTTATATTCTTCAATGACAATTCCTGAACCATCCCAAGGACCTATTCAATTCAAAGTACAAGCACAGAGGATATAGAATGTTCGAATGTAGAGAAATTTATATATGAGTAAAATGATAGGAACAGAAATCTTGTGGAGCGTCATCCTCTGAAATCTTTGATCATGACATATCCCATTTAGTGTTTCGTACCTGGGAAGTATACTAGGGTATTATTCATTAGTTGATCCGTCAGATTTTTAACATCATATTGTAAAGAAAGCTGAATTAAATGATCCACTGTTTCTGGAAAGCACTGTCGGTTTCGATTTCAACATCTGCTGCTGACGCTGATGTAAAGTTAGATTGTTTCTCTTCGCTAATGAACCAATTGAAGTAGTAGAATTTTGATTTGTTTTGACTATATCAATAATGGAATTAGTACTAATTGTAACCGGTCTATCAATAGTAGCAAGCCGATGCATGGTATCGATTTTGCTGACATCGGAGATATATTGATCATGACGAAGTTGTAGGTACACCGAAATCAGGAAATATATACCTATAAGGGCAACGGATAAGAATGTAGCGGGAAAAACGATTCGTGTTCTGTTATTGTCATTTCGACGAGCAATCGTAATACGACGTCGTTGCAACCATAACATACTCTTACTCTCAAGTATTAGAAGTATTCCTAGTAAGCCACAACACTCAAGTACTATAAGATGAAAATTAGTGAGAGTATTGGTTGCATCTTTCGATTTTGATGTCCATGACAAGCAATAGCACAACTCGATGCGGTAACGTTACTATTAGTATGTTCGAGAGGACGTTGAATGTTGATTGTTGCTTTTTGTAATTCAAAAAAGTGCAGTCGTGTCTAACGACGTGATTGAATGAATCCCGGATCAATAATAAAAAGTCCAACAAAGCTGGGACATCACATAAACTTCGAAACTGATAATCCAGCGTACTTCTGTAATTGCTTATTATTCTAATTGACTTACCGAGAGATCAAGGAACTCTTCATAAATTGACTATTTCCGCTATTAAGTCTCACCAGAATCATCAATCATCAACATCATGAATGAAAAAATGAAAGATCAAACGATCGAGGCGTCAACAACGGCGACACCTCTTTTATCGTCCTCTACTTCGCATTCGACGTACGGAGTGAATATAGATCAACAGCAACAAACACAAGATGGAGATAGTCCCCAAAATGATGGTGTCAGGAGAAGACGTCTTTCCAATGATGACAACAACAATATCTCAAGGAATGGTTTTGGTGGATTGTTCTCTGATCATACATTTAGTGCAGCAATGATGCATTCCGTTGGTACCTTAGGACGAGATGAATACGTAGACAGTAAAGGAGAGATACATTTAATATCGATTCGGAAACGACGACGGGCAAGGACTATTGCCAGTGGAACTCCTTTTCTTTCGGGGGGAAATAATATTCCAGAATACGGAAAACTCCAAAATTTATTTCAAAAGAATATAAATAAAGAGAAAATAATGAGAACAAAAGATCAAAAACGATCAGATTCATACGTGAATGTAGATGAAAATGAAAATGAAGACGAAGACGAAGACGAATTTGAGGTTGAAGATCAAGTCGAGGGTGGGTCGATGACAGCTGCTATCTTTGGTGTTATAAAAGGTATGTTTTCCTTTTTGCACGTACGCATGCACACATACAAAACACCTTATTTTCTTCCCTAGTTTTGGTGCTTTTTTGATACCTCGTTGGAAATCATTTCTCAACGTAACATACAACACATCACTGTAATTTTGTTAAACCGTTTTTAAAAGGTACCGTTGGACCCGCTATCTTATATTTACCGAAGGGGTTCCAGGATTCAGGTTTTGCCGTTGCTATACCCGCATTGGTAGTTGCTACTTTTGCATACGTCTATAGCGCACATAGACTTCTAGAATGCTGGAAAGTGGAAAATATCCGACAACAGTTATTGGCTCAGCGTATGGGAGAAATCCAATCCTTGTTAGAACATCACAGCAATGACCAATGTAACAGTAAAAGCAATAAGAACGATGGGACTAATAACGAAATGGAGGATACAAATAATTCTGCATCTCCCCAAACACCAGAGGATCCTCGAGTAGCAGCTCTACGTGGTGCATTTAAACCAAAACTCTTGACATATTCTGAACTTTCCAGACGCGCCTTTGGAAGTTTTGCATTCCTTATCGAATTTGGGATTGCTGCCATGCAATTCGGAGTTTGTTTGACTTACTTAATATTTGTTCCGGCTAACCTATACGCAAGCTGCCAATCACTCTTTGGTGGAGTTTTGGTTATTCCCAAGACTTATTTTTTGGTCGGAATGCTACTCATCGAAATTCCCCTCACTTGGATTCAAGATATTCGACGATTGACACCATTCAATGTCCTGGCGACAATATTCATTGTTTACGGCTTGGGCTCCTGTCTCCTCATTTCGTTATCATATTCCTATACACAAAAAGAAGACACTATATTGGAATCCATGGCAAATTTGCCCGCTTTCCAACCATCGTGGTTTATGTTCATTGGGACGGCTTTCTTTGTTTTTGAAGGAAGTATTACATTGGTAGTCCCTCTTCAAGAGGCCGTCTACAAGAAGGAAGATCGCGAAAGATTTCCGATCGTCAACCAAAATGTGACGATCTGTATTGTTTTATTTTACATGTTCTTTGCCATGATTTGTTGGGCATCTTTTGGGGATCAAGTCCAGACAGCTATGACGGCCTCTCTTCCTCCAGGGAATTTTTCTACTACAGTCCAACTTGCTTATTCAATTGCAGTTATTTTGACCTATCCGCTACAAGCTTTTCCAGCATTGGAGGTGGTACTCAAGAACATAAAGAATAAAGATGACGATACGAATGATAGCAATAATAGTGACATTTGGCGTCGCAATCTTTTTGCGAGTCTGTTGAATTTGACATTGGGCGTCGTAGCTGTAGTTGCAATTGACTACCTTGGAAATGTCGTGAGCCTCCTTGGGAGTCTTGTTGGGATGCCCATTGCATTGGTATATCCTCCGCTGATGCACAATTTCCTCGTTAAGGACTCTTCGCCAACGGTTAGATATATGAACTACTTCGTGTCGGGTGTAGGTTTGTTTGCTACGGTCGCCGCATCATATGCAACTATTACCAACTGGAATGAGGGATAATTGCTTGATTAACATAATATTATAGTATTAATTGTGTCATTTACCAAAACTGTTTGAGAACGGAGTATCGTCACATCATACTGTCCTTCGTAATCCTAAAGATGTGTTTAAACATTATCTTTGATGGAATAAATAGACCATAACACCTCGCAGGGGAATCGAATCAATAGTGTTTACTTTATGGCCAAGTGAAATAATAGAATCATTAAATTGAAATACCTGTTGAATTATCCATCATGTATAACACATTGTATGTTTCTAACAGGTTTTTGCCGGGCAGGACTAGCGAATTTGTGGACTATAAACAAGATTTTGGACTTGCAAAATAATGTACTACTGTCAGCATGAGTATTGGGCATCATCAACAAATTTGGCAAACACTAGCAAGAATTATGCTGCCCAACAAATTACGGTTGAAACTGTCTGACAACAGAAAAAGATACAATTGGCTGTTGTAGAGAAGAGGTAGATAGTTTTTGACTTCTACGAATAGAAATTAAATATTATCGAGTATATATTGTGTACAGACTATAATGCACGACGTATACGACATTAGTTGCCCGACAGTATTATAGTTAATTATCCAACAGTATTATAGAAAAATTGTCCGACTGTAAAGTCCACGTTGTGAGGCCTCCCAGGAATTTATCAAATATAAAGTCATAATATAATGTCCTTAAACAGGTAGTCCACCTCGACGAGGACCAAGAACATTTTTGGCACCGGCGGCAGATTTAAGTCCAAGGATATTTTGACATTTAAGGTCGGAGAATGCCTGTTCTAGACGCTTGACAGTGTTGACTTCACCTGCACGCATGCATTCACGAGGCTTTGAAAATATCACGAGAACGATTTGTAGAAGTTATTTCGATAGAGTCGACGAGAGAAAAAAGAGAGAAAAAGGGAGAGAAATATGTTAGTCAATTATCAAAAAGTTGGCAAGAACAGTAATCAATTGATTTGGTTGGGAATGATATTGTAAACAAATGACGATGAAAAAGCGTTGTCTGTTTACGAAGATCACTATAAATAATGTGTCAGAATAAAGATAATAATATACGCCGATTTATCTCTTCAATGCTACGTACATCGTAATATTTCTTGTTAGGTTTGTCATCTCCGTCGGGGTTTCCAATCTGTCCTTGTAGATAATCGTGATATTTTTCTTCAAAATTCTTGATTCCCTCCCAGTAACTCCATTGAGTATCCGTATCGATATTCATCTTGATGACACCGTACGTAAGCGATCGTTGGATATCAGCAACATCACTTCCACTTCCTCCATGGAAAACGAATGAGACAGGTAATTTGTTTTCTGGTGCCTTATCACCTAACTTATCCGAGATAAACTTTTGTGCGTTGTTCAAGATTTCTGGATCAAGTTTGACATTTCCTGGACTGTACACACCGTGGACGTTACCAAATGCGGCAGCAACGGTAAACTTGTCGGAAACTTTGTTGAGTTCTCTGTACGTTTCGTAAATTTCTTCTGGTTTCGAATACAAATCCTCTACCGGTCTATCGCTATTATCAACACCGTCTTCTTCACCTCCAGTGATACCAAGTTCCATTTCAAGCAATAATCCAACCTTTTCCATACGGGTCAAATAATCTTTGCATATGGATAAATTTTCCTCAAGGGGTTCCTCAGACAAGTCAATCATATGTGACGAGAAAAGGGGTTCTCCATGAGTTTTGTAGTAACGTTCCGACGCGGAGACCAAACCATCTACCCACGGTAAGAGCTCTTTGGAGCAATGATCGGTGTGAAGAATAACAGGGACACCGTATTGTTCGGCCATAGTTCTCGTGTGGAAGGCGCCACTAACAGCTCCTGCAATGGCCGCTCGGTAGTCGGTATTGTCCAGTCCTTTTCCACCATAAAATTGAGACCCACCGGATGAAAATTGAATAATAATGGGAGCATCATTAGCCTTAGCGGCTTCAAGACATGCGTTGATGCCTGAGCTAGAAATACAATTAACGGCAGGAATTGCGTAACCTGCAATAGGACGTCGACGTTTTTACAAGACCAAATTTTATAATGAAACGATAGCATTCATGGATTCGTGGATTCATTCCGCAAGGTTTTATTTGATTATTATAAATTCCAAAAGAATATGTTTTGTGTGTTTTTTTCATTTTCGATAAGATCAAAGGCGAGACGAATAATGGTGAGAAAAATTAGAAAACGCTGGAGGGCTATCTATCATCTCTTGTTAATTATTATCATACAAGATTTGCAGTGCCCTGTACCGCACTTCAACTGACAAAACTATATTTATTTTCCTTACCATTATCTTTGGCATGTTGCAACAAATCCATCATAGCCTGTCCACTAAGAACACCAGGATGGATACTATCAGGAAGATTAGGGAATGATTCCAAGGCACATTCTTCTGTGCACGGAATGCCAACGTCGTTGCTCATACCTCCGTTAAGAGCAGACGACGTACCGGTAGTACGGCCAACAGCATGTGATGTTGGAGTGAAGGCATTCGCAAAGGTCGACGATGCCGTAGAAGCTAGGAAGATAGCAATAGAGAACTTCATTGTGCTTTTTCTTTTGGTGTGCTTGAATTTAAGCAGATTGTAACTTCCTTATTATCTCTACAATCGCGTTGTTGTTGTAGTCGTCGCAATATGGATGTGATGCAACCAACCTTTCTCTTATATGATGGCAAAGGTGGGAGGGTGTGACGTTTGCTTTTTGGAAGTTTGTTTCACCATGTATTGAGAAATGGAACAAAGATCGCGCACGTAAGAGACCCTCAACTCTATTGCGCGCGCAAGGTTCAAGGTTATGTGACACCCGAACCTTAATATTACCTATATTAATTAAGAAATACAATACAGTACAGTATGTTGAGAATGAACTAAAGAGAGAAAAGTTGCTGTCTAACTTTCCTCGTCATCTTCATCTCCAAGCTTAGTAGTCCATTACTATTTGCTTGCTGTGTATTATCATCATACATGATGGGGATACGCATGAGCATGGCAAAAAGCAAATATAAGTGTTAAAAGACTTGACCGAAAAAAAAAGCTTTTCCACTATAGATTTTGGAAAATTATTCCAGCTGTTAAACGGCATCTTTTCTAGAATTTAGATTTTCATTTCACCCTTAGCCTTTCGTCGACTACCGAAGCGCTTTTTATCGCTTAAATGAGATATGCGACTGCCAAATTGTATTGCTCGTTTCACTAAGCCACTGGCATGATCACATCCTAATCTTTGAGCTACAAGTCTTAATATTCGTTTGTCACCCACCCCCGGTGGCTTACGAAAATCACAAATCAAATCTTCTTCGGTAGCAGAATTCTGTAAAAACTGTACCACGTGGGCATCCAAGAAAGGAAAACGAGCTTCCCGGCCATGATCGGATGTTAACCGATCATCACGTCCGCAATTCCGTTCCCAAAGCCGATTCTGGTCCATTGTTATTTCTTTTCTGAACAGTTCCCAACCCCCTTCTTCGTATGCCTTGCGATGACGACCATATCCACCCATCAATTCGTCTGCACCCATTCCCAAGAGTAAAACACGAGGTAATCGATGATCATTACATGTTGTATCTGTATCTATGTCTGTGTCCGTTTTTGTTCCTTCGGTGGTACCACCCTGACTGGCAAACCATAAGGCAGTTGCGATGTTCACATCCATTACGGTCGACTTTGGCAACAATAATGTACGGATGTGAGGATCTGATCGACAAATATCTTCCCACTCCACGACAATATCTCGGAAGACAATGTTCAAGTCACCATCGCGGGTTTGATTGCTGCTTTCATATTTCTTTTGAAGTGCTTCGTGGCTTATCAAAGCAGCCTCCCGATCACGACTTTTTTCAGGGTTTGGTCCGAAGGAAACATTGTACAAATATAGAATAGGATTCGACGGTATTTTTTCCGTCATTTTGAATGCTAATTCTGAACCTGATTGTGAATCAATTTTTATTCGTTCGGATTGATGCTGTGACGAAAGGATATCAGCAGCGAGTGCTGCCAAGACGACCGAATCTACACCTCCTGAAAACAAAACGCCCGTAGATCGACGAGAAGAATTGTCCAACCGCATTGCCACTGCACGACGCAAGTGAAATTCAAGCTCTAATGATGCTCTCCAGAGTCGATCAGATATTTCGTGGGGTGGTTGGGTGGGTATCCGTGTGATAATAAAGTTATCAGGTACTCGAGGAGAAGGGATTGTAACGTTCGGGTATATTTCTGTTATTATTGTTGCAGGATCCGAAAATAGAATACAATGAACCATTCCTGGAGGAACTTCGATCCATTCTAGGTGGTTCGTAGTAGTTTTTGGACATGCAGTTGTTGTTGTCGTTGCTGTAGCAGCAGTCGTCAATGGAGATTCCTCTATCGTAGAAGTCATCGAAGGAGACTCCTCCGCTACCGACACGATCTGAAACGATCCACAATTTTCTGGACATTTCCAATGCAGCAAGGATCGACGTCCCCACAAATCTCTACCAAAATATATACCATCTTGGGTCAAGATAGCAAAAGCAAACTCGGCATTGTATAGTCTTGCCATTACGTTCGCAATATGACATTGAGGAGAGGAAGGTGAGTTAAGTTGTTGTTCGTCTGAAATTTCAGATAGATGATTGACAACCACAGTCGTGTCCGCAATTTCGTATAGGAATGCATCTTTTGTATTATTTTCGTCGTAGTGCTCATTTTCATTCGGTGGTGATGATATCGATTGAAGTTCTTCATATAATTCTCCTTCCAACAAAGATAGGATGTCTGCTCTTCATTTCCTTCGTGGTTATCCTCCTTATCATTGTCATTCTCATTGTCGTTCTTCCGGTTATGAAGATCCTTCGATGACCAGCCAGGAACAAATGATACTGGTTGCTCTTTAATTCGGCTCTCATCTGTAGAACAGATGCAACGATTTGTATTCGATAAAACTCAGGATGTGTGATCGTCGAACAACTACCATAAGAGTCAGGACCCCGTCGACGTAGGTTGTCATCACGGAATACGTCATCGTTGTTGTTGTCGCCGCATACGCTGTCTTCGTTTATGATTCCAGTGGCATCGTGAGGCGCAAAAACACTTTGACAAAACTTGCATGATTTATCTTTCCATACCCGCAGATGTATTCCACACATCTTGAATTGTGTGTCGATCTTCCGTTACCGACAGTACTAGCTATATCATCTATTGAAGTTTTACTTTATTTCTTTATATTTTGAATGCCGATCCCATCATTTCAAACACATCAGGGGGCTAAGGGAAATAATGCACATCTTTTTTTTCGGTTGACGAATGAACCGCATTGTTTTCAATCATTTTTATAATGTTTAGCAAAACTTTAAAAATATAGGAATACCGTTTACCCCTACTCACAAAACAGAACAGAACAAAAAAGCGACACAGAAACAAGAAACACACAACATTCGCTCCGAATTCTGAATTCGATCATGCAATAACTAACTCAGAACGGAAACGATGGATATGATTACTCAGCATAATTATGTTTAATTGATGAGTAAGATTAGACAGACGTATTAGGAACCATGCCATTAACGGAAGTAGTGACATCATCAGTGGATCAATTTCTACAGGATTCTCTGATTGAACCGCTCATCACAGGCCCTGGTCGTGACAGTGTCTCTCGTCAAAGCCAAACGAATTGTTGTATTTCCGATACAGCAACATCATCAACAACAACATCAACAACAACGACAACGACACAATGCAATCACGAATTTGAGAGAAACCATCAACTGTTGCTAGATGACGATGATGGTGACGATCACGACGTCAATAATAATAATAATGATGATGCTAGTATCGATGATTACGACCAATCATATACATTGGACCCTCGACGGTTTTCCGTGTTGGCTGTATTTGCTTTGAATAATCTATTAGGAGCTGCTATATGGATAACATTTGCACCAATAGAAGATGCAGTACAAACAAAATTTCAGATAAATCAAATGCAGGTTAATTGGTTGTCAATGATTTCTATGGCTGTATACGGTCCTGGTACTTTAATTTGTACCTGGATGGTTCCAAAGATAGGGTTTGGAAAAACAGTAATTATATCTTCTCTAACAATGGCTTTGGGATGTCTACTACGATGGTGGAGTTGTACAAGTAGCTTGGAACTTGGTTCGGATCTCGATTATGAAGAATTATCATCATCGTCGTCGTCGTCGTCGTCGTTACGGTATATTATTTTACTATCGGGACAAGGACTTGTTGCTGTAGGACAAACAATATTCATGAATGCTCCAGCACGTATTGCTGCTTGTTGGTTTCAACAAACAACAAAAGTGATTGGTGCGATCATATTTTCTGCTAATATTGGTATTATTTTGGGACAATCTTTATCACCTTTATGCGTCATCGAAGAGACAGGAGAAAATCTTGACAAATTATTGGCAGGACAAGGACTAGCTATGGGAGTATGTGCTTTATTAACCTGCTATAGCTTCAAATCAGATGAACCACTCCTACCACCTTCACCCTCAGAAGCTGCAAGACGACGGCAACAACAATCCCAACAACAATCCCAACAAGAGATCGGTGATTCCTCCCATCAAAGTACATTCGCTACCATTGTGAAGGATATTAAAACATTATCGACTGATCCTCAATATTTAATTCTACTAGTTGCGTTTGGGGTTCAATATGGTGTCAACAATGCTGTATTGACTCTTTTACAGCCTTGGGTCGCCTCATCAGGGTTCCCCGGAGATGAAACAGCAGGTATCCTTGGATCACTTTTAATTGCAGGTGGTGTTGTAGGGACTTTCATAGCCGCTATTCTATTGGATAGAACCCGAAATTTCACCCAAGCCGTACGTTGGTCCTTCATTGTAGTAGTCGTTGTTGCGTTCGGGCTTGTAGCAACGCTACAACCGAGTTGTCCAACGTGGATTTTAGCAACAGCCTTTACTATTACGGGGATGTCTCAAATGCCATTGCTAACGATTTGTTTAGATGCGGTAGCTACTCAGACCTATCCAATTCCAGAAGAATTGTCATCAGCAGGACTTCAACTTGTTGGTCAATATTTCGGCATTATGTTGATTGATATAATGGGAGATCTAATAGATAGTTCTAATAGTGCTGACGATCACAGTGAAACGAGGTATGGATTTGCAGCGAACTTAAATATTTTATATTTAGCACTACTTATAATTTCTGCCGCCTTTGCTTGCTGTTATAAAAGCGATGATCGACGAACGCATGTTAACGATGGAGATATCAATCATGACACTACTCGTACAACGGCAATGAGGTGGGTCAACAACAGCAGGAACAGCATTGATGATAGTAATGAAACCATTGACGACAATGAACAATCGAGGTTAGACTCAATATAACTACTAAGTATACAATACGGTCATGTTTGATTAGTTCGGTATTCTCGTTGTTATTATTATTTAATTTGAATATTATTTCTTAATTTTTAAAAAAAGGTTGCTGTTGTTACCGAAAAATTTTAAAGACATTTTTCGGAATGATGAGTGGTACATCTTGAATATATTTCAAATAATCTGGATTTTTGCCGTATTTAGCACTTGCAAGTTCAACAGCGTTTGTTATGTTCCCCTTAGCTTGACCGTCGAATAATAACCACAGAAAACTAGGACCAAGACATGCCAATACCAATTTACGAACACTCCATAGAACACTCCATGATCGTACGAATAAACTTGCTGTTCCATTATTATCTGGTAATGGTTCGATCAAAGCAGGAAGATTCATTACTAGTATTCCAGTCCACAAGATAAGATTCCCTAACCAGTTTGGATGTTGACTGTGTTGCCAAAGTCCAATATTACAAAATTGGCCAACTTTACTTGGATCTTGTTTAAAGAACCACTTTTGCGCATCGGCAAGAGTTTCAATTGTTATACCCGCGAGATATATTGCTCCTCCAATAACCAATGTATATTTATTATCACTGCGGCTGGAAGTGTTGAGTAGTCCAAGTAAATACGGTAAGCTAGCAAGGACGTTCCATACCAAAGTGATGAACCAGAATTGGAAGGATCCCTGTGTACTATTAAGTAGGTCTGTTAATCGATTATCAGTATTAATCTGAAGGGCCCGATAAAATAAGAATAGAGCAAGTTTCGTCCCCCAAAGACTAACAGCAATGGACGACCAGCGAATATGTGGAACGCTGCTCCCTATGTTACTTAATGCGGCAATTGCGAATGCTCCGGTACCAACCAAATCAAGATGTAAGTGGCTACCGGTGAAAATACTAACAACGAATCCGATCACGAAATCGCATATACCGTATATTCCAATTGCATTCCAAAATGGATTGCTCACTAAATTCGAGACTGGTAAAAAGAATCCACCACGTAATGCCGTTAACGTCGGCGATCGTTGCTGACGAACATTCGACAATTGTTTCTTGTGCTGCCTATTATTAGTAGTAGTAGTAGTAGTAGTATATACTTACCTTGTAATAGTGGGTGGTTAATACCGTTGATAATGTTATTGTTGTTGCTCACGGACCTTCTGTGTTCTTGGATTTTCAATGGCAGTCCGTGCTGAGAAAAAGCGTTGGTACCGGTAACGGACGAAGAAAGCGAGAGGCACACATATAGTATAATGAACATATTGACTGGTAATATGCGACGATGAGCCATCATGATGCACGACGAAAACGTTGTTGATATATCGGTTGGGGTTTGTGTGCAATACTCTTTGACGACGATGTACGACGAATATGATGTTGTTTGATATGTCGGTTGGGGTTTGTGTACGATATTCTTTGACGACGATGTACGACGAATACGATGTTGCTTGATATGTCGGTTGGGGTTTGTGTACGATATTCTTTGACGAAGATGATATGTGTATTACATTCGATTGATGACCGCAATAATACTTGATAAATAAAAGAAATTGGGATTGAATGGATGAAGATCTGAATCTTTCGTGTCAATCATCGTCCAAAAACTTAACTCTAATTGACTAACACAAACGCGAGAGTTTCTGAAAACGGGTAATCCAAAAAATACATGACAACTCCGTAGTGTTAGATCTCATTCTCCATATCATCTCATCTCATTATATTTTCAATTTTAGTTTAATAATGTGTATTCTTCCAGAGAGAAATAAATTGATCGAGGATCAACAGAAAGAAGAAAAAACAGCCCCTTTTTTTTGCTTTGCTCGTTTAGACCCACGTACAACAACCTACTACAGTACCAGGTACGTCGACGAAAGAGAAATTGAACAATCAGTCCATCGAAAACAAGGAAGATGCCTGCTCTTGAAGTGGTCGCCGACGTTCTAACGGGCTTTCGATTTATTTCTGGCGGCGCTGCCGTAGTTGAGCTAACGAAAGAAAATATTAATGATAGCTTTCCCCTGGAATATGGACGTGTGTACAACTATACCAGAGAGCTGATGGATAGAAGATCGGTCCTTGACCCAGCTTTAAAGTTCGAAACGCAGAAGGGTACGAAGGTTGAATCTAAACCGGTTCTGTCTCCAATTGTCGAAGCATTGTGCAATTTTTACAATGCCAACTTTGGAGTGATTTACGTAATGTATGCTCCACCCGGCCAGGGGAAAACATTTGGTGGCCAAGCTTTTCTCAAGCATTGGTATCAGTTTGATGAGGGCGAAAATGTACGTGGATTCATGGTTACCGGCCAGAGTCTCGACAAAAACTACATGTTGCACTTGCGCGGTGTTCTCAAGGCAAAAGAGGAGATGGAAGGCTGGATACACCCGCTTCTGTTGGCTTTGGACGAACCGAAGGGTTGCCAGCCATCTCTCTTGATACTTGACGGGTTTAATTCGCTGGGCGAAGACGAAGTCAATGAAGCTTTCATTAAGGAATTGTACGACTTGCTCGAAGGAGAAAAGAACGTGTATGTCGTGATCATGTCGTCAAACGAGGCTGTTGCTAGCAAAATCTGCTCTTTCAATGGTGGGCAGAGAATCCAACCGCTACCGAATACCTATGAAGGGGAAAAATCAGCACCGAAGTGGAATGATATGAAGTGGAGTCGCAAACAACTTATTGAAGCGATTAAGTACGATTGCCCTGGCGATTTCTCTAACGACGACAAATTCGAATTTATTACTGATACCATGACACCATTGCAAGCGACCATGGAGGCTAAGAATTCGAAACGACAGAAAAAACTACCGGGAAGTCCCAAGAAGAGGTCGTATCCCTAAACAGCATTGAGCGTAATAGCCACTGCTACTGAGTTCAGTGGCTTACTTTTTTGAATCAGATGCTAATTCTGATTTGGCCTACGTTGAGTCGTACTTTCTGACTATCACGTAGAAAAGGTCTAGAGTAATAGACTACACACTCTTTTCTGGGGCCGAAGCCCCCCATCCTCCTACGAACATTCCTTTTTCCTTCTCCTTTCTTTGTAATCGCTGGAACTGACCTATGAGTGGTGGAAGGAAACTTTCAGAACCTTGTTTTGAATCTATCTTTTTGTTGTTTTGAATCATTTCTATGTTTTCATTTAAATCAGATAAATCCTTACCCAAATTAAATGATGAATTTCTAATAAATCTTGCTGATATGCTAAATTCAACATCTTCGCTGACCGCAGGAGTCGCGCCTTCCCCATCAAAGTTATCCGGTGATTCGGCCAGGATGTCCTCTAGATAATCATACATGGTGAAGATAACTTTTCCATCGATAGACCAATCAATGGTCATTCCCAAATACTCATGTATCTTACCGTATTATGTGGCTATGAGTTCTTTGTCACTATCAAAGATACCATTTAGATGATCGATAATCTTATCCAACTCATCTTGTTCTAGATGGCTCAATTTTAAATCATCTACATGAAATTGGATTGTACATTGTTTACCATTTATCATTTGTTGAAGGTAAATTCATTGTAGTCATTCATCTTGAAAACCAAATTGGTGAGGACCCCTTTTAGTTTGTTATAAAATAATACTGCCTCTAACAAAGTTCCGTATATTGCCTTGGTGACTTTGCCTACTAGTACTTTTCTCATGCCACCACCTTTTACATTTGTGTATTGATTATCTTCTTATATTCTGGTTTGAGTTGACATAGCATGTCAACCATAGTACCCTCGAATCAAATATGACACTCAGGAGCGTCAATTGGCTGATTGGCTGACAGGAATGCTCCTGGGATGTTGGCAATAACCACCTTCCTTTGTTCAAATGCATCAGTAAGGCAGCTGAGAAACAATGCATGAGTTTTCACACATGGTGAACTCATCTCCCATAATTCAAGCATCATTTGTAGGCACGTCTCCACGATTGATACTCCCCAAATATAATCTGTACAGACTCTTCCTTTTGTTGTTTTTGTGTCTCCTTGGTGTAATGGCCAGGGCCTTGATATTTTTCAGTTAAATATTTGCCGCCATTCTATAGCACCTTGGCTCCACAACACAGGTGCTATGTTTCTAGATAATTTTGTAGTTGAACATGTCCTGTTTTGAACCATTCAGAAAGGCACAAGCACTTTCTTTCACCTAATTCGAATTTTGCTTCAAGTTGTTTTGTTCGTTTTCTTAATGCTGTGAGTGTTTTAATAAATCAACTTTTCTGTATGTATTCATTTGCCAGTGGTATGTTTGAGACATGGTATATAGTGTACAGAAATAAATTAGTTGGATCCTTTACTGGTTGATTAGTAGGTCTTGGTACAGTAGATACATAATAAATTAAGATGTGATCAAGGAATTACCTACATAGGACTAGATTGATTCCGATATAGCCTTGTAAAGTGATAATGCTATTCTTGGACCCAAGAAGAAATACTGCAGTAAACGTTTTTGAGCCTTCAATTCCTATCCAATAATTTTAGGCATATTTATATAACTTTTATCACCACCATCACCATCATCATTATCATTATCATTATCATTGCCAGCTTTGTACTAACTACAGAGTAAACATCAATAATGTGGAGTCATGATGTCTAGACAAACTCTTGGTGCAAGCTGATCTGTACAAAAGACTTATGCGTTATCTAAAGCACTGCAGCAGTTACATGTACACTGGACTTCCAAGCAAACCAATCCCTGGTGATCCTTCAACACTGGATGCAGAAGTTCTGGGATTCAAGGTAGACTTCATCTTATTTTCACTGTAGATACCACAAGATAATGATGATAGTAGTAATAAGATAAGAAGATCGAACAACAATGAAGAGATCATCAACAAGTTGAAGAAGCAAAAAATGTAGCAGTAGCATCAACAGCGGAAGCCAAGAAGAAAGGAGGAGCAGCTTCAGCAATGACAATCAATCACGAGTGAAAAGAGGCCAACAAATTGGACATATAGATCGAAGCCAGCAGCAGAGCAGCAGCAGCTTAGAACAACATTAGCACGGACATTGCTACATATATCCATGAAAGTAAAAACAACAGCAACAACAACAACAACAAATGTAACAGAAAGAATAATAATCAACATAATTAGTTGATGATAGTCATAACTAGGGGGGGGGGGGTAATTTATTTTACCTTACAAATATTTCTAGCTAGGCGCGCATAAATAATGATCAATGCTTCGCCTATTTTTTCATTGACGCTCGGGTGGATCTTAACCCTAACTCATCGCACGATCTGAACGCGAATATCAATCATTATGTTGCATGTACACCTGTCCCATAATGTACGCTGATCACGTCAAATTCAATTTTTAGGTCAAGGCGATACCGAATTCATGATATTTTCAAAGAGCAAGAGAAAGTCTCCATAAACTAGCGAACAACAAGACAATTCAATAGAAAAAAAAAATCAAAGCAAATAAGCAACAATGGCGAAAGCATCTAAAGAAGTGGTAGTTGAATCCCCAGAAGGGGCTAGCACCCATCAGCTCGTATCTGACTTTTTTCGGACAGATATTATGAACCACTGCGAGTTTTTGAAACAGCTCAATGAATTTGGTGGAGAAGATTGTTATCTGATAGCGGAAATCTGCAATCGTCTCGTCGAGCAGACGAAAGGTGTAAAAGCGCAGGCCGTTGCACCATTTTATGGTGTCGCCGGAGATAAGGTCGACCCTTCGGAGGTGGGACATATTGCAAGAGATGATTTTCAGAAACATAAATCCTTTCCAAGAAATTGCTTCAACATTATGATGGTGTATGCCGCACTAACAGGTCTTGATGGACACGAGTACAACGTCTACGAGTTGGCATATTTAAATTCTGATTCATCATTTGTATTTTACATCGCACAACTTATCTTCGCGATTCAGTCGATTTTGCTTTACGTCGTCGTTAGTGATAATGCGCTTCATTATGATATAGCATTCAATCAGAAAGATGCCTCTGTAATCCTAATTGACGCATGTACGACCATCTTTATCGTTTGCTTCTGCTATGCTCAGTTCACTGGTGCTCAAACTTTCACCAAAGCAGTAAAGGGTGTTGTTGGGAGTTATCTAGTTAAAGATGAAGATCTTGTGATTCAAATCATCGGTGCAAATCGTGGCAAGTGGCGACCAGAACTTTGCCTAATGATGAATCAAATTGTCAATGAATACGCAATTTCACTCGCTCCGGTAATTAACTTCTACTTCATTCTTCTTTCCAGTAATGCAATGGATGCATTATTGAATGGGTTTAGTTTATTGTTTATTTTTGAATTGGATGATTACATTCTTCCATTGTTTGCAGGAATTGGTACGTTAATTGTAACAAACAAGAAACTTAATAATGCATCAATAGTAACACAACAAAAACAAAACTCACACTTCTCTCTTTCTTCTCTCGCACAGACGTCGAAGACAAGCTTGTCATTAATGCACACGATTTTATTATGGTACCACCCGTCAATGAAGATCTTAGCTGTAAACAAATTGGTCCGGATGTCATACAGAATGTTAAGCTCTATGTTTCCGTCCAAATTGAAAGCAAAACTATCAATATCTATAGTCGAGTTAGTTCCACTAAATACAACAAGACGTCATATGTTTTCGATGGACCCCAAGCAAAGAAATTCCTTACCATGGCTGACGAATCCCTTCTATGTGTTCGACAGTTTAAAGATATTCACGATTAAATGGATTTTTGCAGAAAAAGAGCCGCAACTCCTACGAAAGAGTACAATTTTGCTGTACTGTTCAATATAGTAGTGAGGAGTAAGTGTGAAGTTACAAGTAGTAGAAGATATCTTTGATTTTTCAAACTACTAAATATATATATACATATACATATACATATTATATATATCCTGGATATAGGACTAGGATATTTATATATATAGTATCGTTTAGCATAGTAATTTATCTAGCGCTGGAATAATTGTAGAGCTAGGGACTAGTACTTACTTAATACTGTATCTTTTGAGAATTGAAAAAATAGATTAAAGACGGGTGCCCCCCAAAATTGAAGGGAGCGCGCGAGAATCCCCCTTTTCATATGTATTATTATCATTAATGACTAACGTTAATGACAACATTGAATAACATCACATAGAAATTTGAAATTAGAACATCTGACGAAGACTAATAAATGTGTTCGGTTTGAACCTTCAAGCAAGGAGAGAAAGAAGCGATGGTACTCGTTGATACATACATGTCATACATCCATTGAATGCCACGGTAGTTTGTGCTCTCTGTGTGGGTGGCCAAGAAGGAAGAAGAAGAAGAAGCAAAAGCAAAAGCATAATATTCGCTTTGTAGACAAATATTACCATACTCCTACCATCTTGCTTTATGCCGCCGTTCACCCCATGCTAATACTACTAGTGGGCACCGAACTAAGAGAGTTCGCCTCTACCTATTCCTTGGTTCAGTATTCTTTTTAGTGGAAACTTTTCTTGCTTTGTGGGGCTACCGAATTGCTACAACAACAACAACAACAACACAAGATTATTTTTCATTTCCATTTCATCAGAATCAGCATCAAAATACTTACAACGACAACAATAAGCAAGATCCCGGTCGTCATCGCCGCCGCCATCGCGATCGTCATCGTTCCTCCGATGGACGTTTCAATGGCTATCCATTGTATTTCCATGACCTTTCCCAAAACAGCACATATCACAGTCGACCCTATTCTTCTATCCGATGCGTGGGTGAAAATTATCAGGGTAACGAAATATCGTGGTTGTATCGATCCTGCCATTTTCGATTCCTTTGTTTCAACGTATCGAGTAGAGAATTTGAAATATATGCTCGACCAGATGATGAAACCCTACAATCAATTGCTGCTCATCGACGTCCCTTAATGGATTTTACATCGACCGTTCTTCCTCCTTCTGCTACTAGTAATGATCGTGATTATAATGAGAGTTTGGTGTTTCCCTAGCAAGTGGAATCAATGACGACAGAGACCAACGTCGTCGTATGAAAGATGCATTTCATTGGTTCCCTACCATTATTCGATCGTCACCACCCGAACGATACTATGCATTGGACGACGACGTTGTCATGGTTCCCTTCCACTCATATAAACATAAATATTCGGTCGTTTGGGATGACCTCTTTCCAGTTTACACACTATTGAATATCTTTCAATTACTATCGTCACCAGACGAGCATATAGAGGCCTTGATGATGAGATATGTTCCCAACGAAGCGATGAACCATACGATAACGATAACGACAACGACAACGAAAAAAACATGGATTTATTTCGTTCTCTTATGATGCGATACGGTGATATCGACGACAAAAGTAAAAATCATAATAGCCACGTACAGCCAACTGGACCACGCAGCGTAACGTCATTTATCATCCTCATCATCCTCATCGTCATCTTCGCAACAAATGAAGCCTATACGATCCAATTTAGTTTGCGCTCGCGATGCAGTGGCTGGTTTGGGGCCTCACGGAATACGAAAAACGAAGACAAATACACTTCATAACTACGGACGTGGCGATATACTTTGGAGATTCCGAAATTACTGTCTTAATAATTTAGGATTGCCGTCGTCGTCATTGTCGGTAAATAACGATCGTCGCTTGAAATTATCCGTGTTAGTATCGTTTCGGACAACTCATTCAACAGTCAAGTTAGTGAAGAGATGACACTACAAAAAAATAATGATATTCCTAATTTTACTCTACTTGAGGAAGGACTACGACGATTCTTAGATATAATCATCCAATAAATAATATATTCGTCACCAATCCTACAAATAGTTCAGTCCGGGTTGAGATTGAATCACATGACTTTTCTAACATAACCCTGATCGATCATATCAGATTGATGGTCGAAAGTACTATCTTCATCTCTATTTGCAGTGATTTGGCAACAATTTCGGCTAGCTTTTTACCACAGGGTGCCACTTTCATTGTTTTTTACGATGAAAAGGAGGAAATAGTAGCAACATCATCATGTCCTCACTATTATCGGGATCTGCTTAATAATTTATCCCATGTGCGTGTGCATTGGTTGCCGATGATAGATAAAGAGTATTCCGAGCAAGATACGGATGTTCTGTATAATCTTGTAGAACACGAAATAAAAATACACACGAAGAAAAATAGAAATAACAATTAAAAATGTCGTTATTTAAGTACATATATAAAATATATACATTTTTTTTTATATCAGAGAGAAAAAGAGAACGCATGGTTAGCTACTGTTGATTAGTAGGCTATAGATACCGTACATGTCTGAAGAGATTTGCAACATTCATACACGGCACCTGTTAATTACCATCCAGCATTAACATCCCTCATATCACCATAATTAGACCCATTAGGATGAACAGGCCATACAGCAGCTGCATTCTGAATTGGTCCTACATTACAATAGGAGGGTTGGTTTTTCTTCCAAAGATTTGATGGAACTGCATTAGCCTTTCCGTAGTTGAACCATCCCTCTTTAATGCAGGGCACATATCTTGATCGGAGCCCTCGGAAACATATATGCTCTCTTCTATATCTTCGGTACCCTTCCTTTTACTATGACCATATGCAAGGTTCTGTCTGTAGTTTTCTACCTTACATGCATTATTGTTGCCAATCGTGGGACTAGATTGATTGCACTCCTTTGCCTCGGTATGCACCTCCATTGTATCCTTAAAAACACCTATGTATGCAGCTTTGTTGGGAGGTATTACAGCCTGAATCCCAATAAGTTCGTCAAAAGTTGTTACATCAGTTAAATAACAACCATCTAAGTCGGGATGTAGGGGCTCTTTAGGAATACAAATATGCTCATTTTCATGCTCGTAACATTCCTCGCGATCGCGATGGCCAGGTGCACTCAGTGCTTCAAAAAAAGTTGTTCCAGATATTCCAAAATCTTTGTATAGATAAAAATACTATCATTTTCAAAGTCACATAATTGACACTAGTGTTGTAACAAGGATGATCCGGTAAGAAATGGAATAATAATAGGAGGATGGAGAATAATATTAGTGAGTTTTTCGTCTAATATTTCATATACCAGCGCCAGTAGAGTACAATTTGAATATCTGTCTTGTCTTTGTGTTTCTATTACTATTCGCGCATTACAGGAAAGACTTACATTTTCAAATTCAGGTGTTGGCGATTTAATTCTTGAACTTGAAGAAGCAATAGGAAATTCTGTGGCACCGATACTAGGTTCATCACTTGGTTGTTGGCTGGCACTGAGGCTAGGTCCATCACTTGGTTGTAGACTTGTTTCGACAGTCGTTTCTTCTGTCGGTTTATGCGTGGGATTCAGTGGAGTTGTTGTAGGTTGAGATGACTGACCTTCTAATCTACCAGATGCGTCACTATCTCTATCTTCTTCTCGGTAAGGTGCTCCGGTATTGTTTGTTCTTCCAATAAAAATTGATGATGTATCTTCGGATTCAGTATCAATGTCAATATCAATTATCATCGCACTGCAGACCGCAAGGAGTTAAATCGAAAACACCAACACCAAAAGTTCCTGGTTGGAAAGCCGCTTTCACGCTACTTTTCAATGTAGTACAACCAGAGTTAGAAACCAATTCTCCATTCCTGGCACTTTCTACTAAATCCTGACACACCAGAGCTGTACTCCATATATTGGATATACCTGGATGATTATTAGGATTGGTAGCTACCAGGATTTGATTGGTCGGGCAGACAACCTCGTCAAAATCACATATCTCTGTTAGGACACATCCACCACATATCGAGTTAATTCCTGACGTTGAAATCGTATGACAATTTTCTGGATTCAATCCTCCATTCCGTGCAGTGTAAAGCATTTCAATACAAGGATAATCGCTTTCTAAATCTAAAAGGCTCACCCTCCCCCTTGGATTCAAGATCGTCATTGATTGGTTATGTTTGGAATCGGAATAAATGCTATCGGTACTTGTAGTAGCAGCTGCACACGGATCACATATTGCGTGACGTCCAGTTCTGCCTGGAATTGTACATCCGCATCGTTGGGCTAGAATTGGTAAATTAAAGTCACATTCTTCTTGACTTTTATATAGATTACCTGTACGTGACAAACGTAGTAGTTCATTGCAATATGCATCATCTGTTTCTAACGTTGCTGGTTCAGGGCAAAAATCGCATGATTAAATAGCCCTGACAGTAAATATCGACAAGGATAGGAAGACACCAATGATATATATAACTCGGAAACATGGATTCATTGTATGAAAATCACGAAAACTCCCCGTTTATCAGGCAAATAAAGCGAGTAGTATCGATAGTCTAATGTAGTAATACTAGATTTGTACTACATACGGATTTTGAAGCTAATAACAGTATGGCGGTGCTTCAATGTCGATTGATTCATATAATGTGGTAGATAGAGCTAGAGTTTGTTTATCGTTTGCACCCGCTACTTGCGACATTTTTCTCATTCCTTTCACTCGCTTCATGCATTCATTCTATTATCGGTATCAATGAATTCTCTTCCGTAAATTCAAAAAAGTGCGTGAAACTTCTCAGTCGTGTCTAACGACGTGATTGAATAAATCCCGGATCAATAACAAAATCCTTTCTTGCTGATAACGCAGCGCATCTTCAGTCATGTGTAAAATATACAGTAATACTTCTTCCACCGAGCTTTTAAGGGGTTCGACGCGGATTATGGTGTGATAATTCCAAGCGATAATCCCCCCCTGCGCAGTTTGCGTTGCTGGAGGAAGTAGCATTAGCAATAATAGGAACGTTCCTTTTCTGATGATAAACCTGACACCAAGCTGTCAAGCAGGGACGAATAATAATGATCCTCGTGAGATTCGAGAAGAGTATCTTTCTCACTAAAAGCAATTCAGCAAGACAATTCCGGAAATTCGAGAACACGATTAATAACACAATTCACATACAATTGTAATACTATTTTGTGAAGATCATCCAGCAACTACATACTACTAACAACATGGCAGATCAAAGGTACGTAACATGCTTCCTCCGTGCAACAAAGCTTTTCCACAGGTTTCCACGTCATAAAAATTTCGCGATAAATGCTCGGAGATTGAGTGAGTGAGTGTGTATTATTCCTAAAATACTATCCTGGTTACGGGTGAGTCGAGTTGAGTCCTCTTTATAGCCTAACGATACTTACCATCTGTTTGTCCTCGTTATATATATATATATATATATATATTTTGTTTCTTCAATTTACATAATAGCGTAAAGAAATGTCCTTTTCTACATCCCGGAAACGGTACAACAAATAGCCATTGGTGGAAGAACAATCTAAACATTAAGATCTTGAACCAAAACAATGAACGTACCGACCCTATGCCTTCTGACTTTAACTACGCTACAGAATTTGGAAAGTTAGATCTAGCCAGTTTGAAGAATGATTTGACTACATTGATGACAGATTCTCAAGATTTTTGGCCTGCAGATGTAAGTCAATAATAATAATATCGAACTCTGTTATATCTAAAAGCCTCTGTTTTTCAATGTAATACTAGACTAGTACATATCTCATGGATGTCTGCTTCGTCGTGATACTCACTGTTTCCGTTCGACCGTTTGATTATACAGTATGGACATTATGGACCCTTCTTCATTCGGATGGCATGTAAGTCAAATCAAACTGTTACTGTAGAATTGAAAAAAAATGTATAGGTTTCTAATTTAACACTTGTGATCCTCACTCACTCACTCTTTCTATTATATTATATTCGACCGACGATACAATTTATAGGGCACAGTGCTGGTACTTATCGAGCTCACGATGGACGCGGTGGTGCTGGAGCGGGTCAACAGAGATTCGCTCCTCTCAACAGTTGGCCTGATAATGGCAATTTGGATAAAGCACGCCGCTTGTTGTGGCCAATCAAACAAAAGTACGGAAGAAAGATATCCTGGTCTGATTTGATGGTCCTCACCGGCAACGTTGCGTTAGAATCAATGGGATTCAAAACCCTAGGTTTTGCAGGTACGTTATTTTCGCCACCGCAGATGCAATATTGATTAACACTGTTGTAAAATTAAAAACCAAATTAGACCGAGTGTATACCCAGCAAGCAATATTCACTGCAGTACACTCATTAACACACACATGCACATACACATACACATATATACACACACACACAGGTGGCCGAGAAGATGTATGGGAACCTGAAGAAGACGTAAATTGGGGCCAGGAACGTACCTGGCTGGATGGCACCAAACGGTACAGCGGAAAAAGAGACCTAGACAACCCTCTTGCTGCGGTCCAGATGGGATTGATTTATGTGAATCCAGAAGGACCTGAAGGTAATCCAGATCCTCTTGCTGCCGCAGTTGACATTCGAGAAACGTTTAAAAGAATGTCAATGGACGATACTGAGACAGTAGCCTTAATTGCAGGCGGTCATACTTTTGGAAAAGGGCACGGTGCTGGAGATCCATCATCTGTAGGTTCTGAGCCTGAAGCTGCTTCTATCGAAGAACAAGGACTTGGTTGGAAAAATAAATTCGGAACAGGAAAGGGGGCAGATACAATTACTTCTGGGTTAGAAGGCGCGTGGACCAAAAACCCAACACAATGGGACAATGGCTACTTTGATGTTCTATTTTCGTACGAGTGGGAGCTGACAAAAAGCCCTGCTGGTGCTAAGTTATGGACCCCAACGAATGGAGAAGGTGCTGGAGAAGTTCCTGATGCCCATGACCCTAATAAAACACATGCTCCTATTATGTACACAACGGACATGTCTCTTCGCCTCGATCCGAAATACGCTGTTATTTCCAAGCGCTTCCATGAAAATCCTGAGGAGTTTAGGGAAGCATTTGCTAAGGCTTGGTACAAGCTGATGCATCGTGATATGGGTCCATATGCTCGTTGCTTGGGACCAGAAGTACCTCCACCACAAATCTGGCAGGATCCGGTCCCCCCGAACAAAACGGCGACTATTGATACATCAGACGAGATCGAACTTAAGAAGAAGATTCTTGAGAGTGGTCTGTCTCCTAGCCGTCTTGCTGCAACTGCATGGGCCTCAGCTTCTACTTACCGCAATTCCGATAAACGTGGAGGAGCTAATGGGGCAAGGATATGTCTTGATCCTCAGAGAAACTGGGAAGTGAACGAACCTGCAGAATTACAAAAGGTTCTGGCCGGTATTGAAAGGAGTTCAGCATGAATTCAATACGAAACATGCAACGAAGAAAGTCTCCATGGCTGATTTGATCGTACTTGGTGGCTGCGCTGGAGTGGAAGCGGCTGCTAAATTGACTGGTTACGACGTGAGTGTTCCCTTCACTCCAGGCCGCACTGACGCATCGCAAGAGATGACTGATGTCGAGTCTCAAAAGTTCTTGAAGCCAATGGCAGATGGTTTCCGCAATTACATTCAAACTGGTCTGGACGTTCGTCCCGAAGAATTGCTTGTAGATAAAGCCCACCTTCTTGCTTTGACAGCACCAGAAATGACAGTTCTTGTGGGCGGTTTGCGTGTTTTGGGTATCGGAACTAATGATTCCAGCGCCTTCACCGAAAACGTTGGACATCTTTCAAACGATTTCTTTGTGAATTTGTTGGACATGGGAACCGTTTGGTCGCCAAGTAAGGACACAAAGTACATGTACAAAGGCTGTGATCGTGCTACGGGTAGTTCGAAATGGACTGCAACTAGTGGTGATTTGATATTTGGGTCACATTCTGTTTTGCGTGCTCTATCGGAGGTCTATGCAAGTGACGACTACAGAGAGGATTTTGTACGAGATTTTTGTTCCGTTTACGCTAAAGTTATGAATCTCGATCGGTTTGATGTCAGCACCAACAGTCGCTTGTAAAGAGGCTACTTCGAGTTATCTTTAATGTTATTACACTATTGTACGTTGTGATATATATCCTATATAGCTAGCTTAGCGAATTTATGATGAAAGAATATTATTTATATAACAGTGTTTATTCCTAAGTAAATAATCATTTCCATTTTTGATACACTTAATTGTATACCGGTAGCTATTGCGAATTCAAGCGCTTCTCTATGATTGGAATCTAGAAACGGATTAAGTCACACTGAGTTGAGAAGAGACCTTTTTTGAGTTGTCTCTAACTCAAAGAGGGATTGCTTTCAATAGGCAGAAGTACAAACCAGCATCTTACTAGCCGAGTAAGTTAGTTCCTACTTTACTGCAGCTTTCTTTGCTTGTCTTCGGTCTTGATTACCTATTTGGACGCACACACTAGGAAATTTTAACACTACTTAGTTTACAACAAAATAATATTATAAATGTGGTCATTGTGACATTTTTCCTCATTTTCTAAAATTTCTTAAGGTCCGATCATGAGGGGCTATTATGAGGCATATTTAATTGCCCTCAAAGGAATTTCTTTGGGGCCCTCCTACTGCTTGTATACAAATAAACTCAGATCTTGATTTTTTCTTTCATTCGTTGATGCTTTTGTTTGCATCAATCATTCACTCTGAACTCCATCGATTATACTCCATCTATTTCGAGTGCTCTCAGTAACGACATACAAGCAAATTAAGAAATACGAATAGCGGCTTTCGTGTACTGCCTAATGGACAGAGAAAGCACAAACGAGAAGCATACCATATTCGAATATTGTAGAATTGTACCAAGAACGATAGACCGAAACGCGAGAAACTACGACTTGATATAAAATTCTTTCGTCATCAACATCAACATCAAAATCAACAATCATCATCATGGGCGCCCGTCATTCCAGTACCTCCGCCGCATATTATCACAATCGGTCCCTCGTAGTCACTGCAGACGATGACGGACGTCAATTCGCACGAGAAATATTAGAATCATGTGATCCCCAACTTGCCGCTCTTTACGATGTAGATGTTGGTCTCTTTCCAGGATCGGGACGGATGATGCGAACATTTCGACTAAAAAACAAACAAAACGGAAGCCTGCTGGTCGTCAAAGTCATGTGGGTATTTTTTGACGATCACGAAAGTGAAGCTGAACGGAACGGTGGAGTATCTGACTCTACCACGGATACGAGTCAAAACATATCATCTACTTCTGATGCGGCTGCGAAAGGGAATCCAGACGGGGTTTTATATTACCAACAAAGAGAGCTATCTCGAGTGTTTCGTGCGCTCAAGGATAATCATAATTTTGCTCCCTTTTTATATTGGAAGGCCGGACCAGCAGTAAGCAACAATAGCAATAACTCTTTCGTCACAAACAATATATCAAACTATAATACTGGAAATGCTATTGCGGTCCGGCCTGCTGTATTAGTTCGTCCCTATTTCTACACAACGTTATCAGATCGATTAGCTTCAAGGCCGTTTTTGGACGCAGTAGAAAAGCTGTGGATCGTCTACCAACTTTTGCGAGCACTGGATGATTTACACAACAGCGCATCGTCGACCGACGACGGTAAAATAATGCCGATCGTTCACGGATTTTTGACGACGGAGAACGTCGGACTGTCCAGCTGGAATTGGGTCGTCCTCCTGGATCTATCAGCCAGTTATAAGGGAAGGACTGCTCTTCCTGATGACGATCCATCCGAATATTTGTATTATTTTCAAGAACGACAAACAACGGCACAAAGCAATGCGACATCGCAAAATATCCCAGATGCTTCAACGACAACTCGAGAAAAACGCTGTTACCTCGCACCAGAGCGCTTTTTTACACCCGGGAATGGCCAAAGCAACAAAAGCGCTCACGATAAGAAAGGGGAAGAATTCGAATCTTCGGAAACAATAGAGACATCAGCATCGTCTTCGTCGTCGACGAAAATTACCGCACAAACACTTACTCCCGCTATGGACATATTTTCCGCTGGGTGTTGTATCATGGAAACATTTTTGAACGGAGAACGTGCCTTCGATTTGGGCGATTTGATGGAATATCGACAACGCAAAACATACACACCGACGCTGGAACAAAAGCTGAACAAGATCGAATTTTCATCTTTACGAGCGGCCTGCAAACATATGTTGTCATTGGACCCGTCACAACGGTTGTCGGCCAGAGAATACTTAGACCGTTTGGAGGCATCTGGTTTGCTGCCATCCTCGTTCGATACATTGGAACGATTAATGAAAGAAGTGACGACAAACACGAGTTCGAGTAGTATTCCTCCTCATCGAGATATTGAACAAAATGAACTGGAACCAGATACAGGAGTGGTAGTGAACCCTGACGCGAGACTCGCTAAGGCAGCGGCTTGCTACGCAACTATCCTATACGAAACGACGGGGATTTTTGACGAGGATGGTAAAAAGTATTTTGAAAAAGTGTTAGGACAAACAGCAGTAGCAAATACAATTATGAATGGAAATAATCAGGAAATCAATAAAAAACTCAGTGAGGTTGAAATTATATCACCCGTAACGACAGAAGAAAAGAAGGAGTCAGATCAAGATACTCTTTTTGCAGAAACAGATGCATTGCTAAAGAAACTAGAATCCCTAACTGTTTTTGACGAGGTCGAAGTCGTGTCTATTGCTTCAGAGGAGGCTATGAGCTTTACCCACCAATCAAAGGAATTCGACGAACAGAACGGCAATAAAATATCGAAAGTTACAGACAAAGGCAAGGTGAGGAGATCGCAACTATCAGAAAGCTCATTGCTTATATATTTGCAACTCGTTTTATCAACCGTCAGACATGTTCAGCGCCCTGCGAGTAAACTGGTGGCACTTCAATTAATGAATCGAGTAGGTAAACACTCTACGGATGAAGCCAAACTGCAACGGATCGTTCCAGTCGTGGTGTCGTTGTTGCAGGATCAAGATCCGTTGGTTCGCGCTTCTGCTGTAGAAGTTCTAACGTCAATAATGAGCATCGTCGAAAGCTTTCCTCCATCCGACTCGAAAGTATTTCCCCAGTATATCTTCAAAAGAGTAGCCCATTTGGTCACTGATCCTTCATTGGTAGTACGTTTAGCTTTTGCCCGTAGCGTGGCTGTGTTGGCGGAAACTGCTCATCGATTCTTGGACATATCCCATGCCGTTCGATTGTATGAAGCTGTTGGTGGGGGTGGAGATGGGAGAAGAGGAGGGAGCACGGCGACTAGTCAGAATAAAAAAGTAAGCGCTTCTAGCAGTAATGTGTTTGGGGATGAGGTTGCAAAGCTACTCGGGGAATCCGCTAGTATCAAGAAAGACAACCCTAAAACGCTGAGCAGCACTGATTCTACTGAAACTATTGGCTCTGATATCATGGGTGCAGGAAGAATCTTGATCAGCAGTGCATATAGCAGTGATCTTGGTGCCCTTCATGAAACGGTATCTCGTTGGGTAATACATATTACAACAGATGCGTCCGAACATTCATCGCCAGCCAAACGAGCACTACTAAATGACATGGCGAGACTTTGTAATTTTTTTGGTTTGGATGGTGTCATGGCCTTCATTCTACCACAGATATTATCATTCCTCAACGATAGAAAGGATTGGCAGCTTCGAGCTTCCTTGTTTGAACATCTTCAGTCGGTATGTCAATTCATCGGACGAGCGGCAACTGAGCATTTTGTGTTACCAATTCTTGAAACGGCGCTTGTAGATAGCGAAGAAGTTGTGATTAGTAGAGCTTTACACTGTATATCAGAACTACTTCGTATGGGACTTCTCTCACGGGGAATTTTTCTCGGGAGACTTGCACAAGGCGGGTCTGACGAATCACCAGGGTATGTTCACTTTGTGTCAATGCATTGCTCTTGTCCATCGACCCCCTAATTGTAACTCATTCTTTTTTTAAATTCTATCATTATTGTTATTTTGTAGCTTACTCAAGAAGTACGGAACACTCTTACTACATCCTTCTTCCGACCTCCGCTTCCATGCCGTTCTCATCGTCAATGCCCTATGCAAGATAGTCGGACCTTTAGATTCAGAAGTCTTTGTAGTTCCAATCATTCGTTTATTTCTACGATTTCCGCCGTCTTCAGGTCATCTTTCTACTCCACAAGGTCTGGAAAAGTGCCTTTACCCAGCTTGGACCCGTGAACGATTTGAGAAAGAGCTCAATAGGCTAATAGCTGCTATGGAAGCGTCTCCCACTGGTCAGTGGACTGCAATCGCTTTTCAAATTAGTGATAGCGATGGCGTTAGTCCCATCGTGAATAAAACCACTGAGAAGGCTAAGAACGAAAGCTCATTACAAAAGGAAAGCATTGCAGATTATCATACCGTTCAGTTTCGTTCTTACTTACAAATGCTGGCGCGTAGTAGAAATTACGCGACAAAGATGAGTCCAGACAGTGATAGCCCGACGCAGGATATGAAACATGCTATTGAAGGCTCATTAAAACTCGCCCAAAAGATAAAGTTTCCTCGTCAAGACATCCCAGGTTCGCCATCAGCAACTCTTCCTTCTTGGTACGGCACTCTACTTGAATCACAATACGGTCAAGTAGAAAATGTACGCGAAACGGCTGCTATTCGATCGGTTTCCGCGTTGGGAAAAATTTACGGGCTGTCTATTATGGATCAACAAACAGAGGTTAATTCGACGTCTAGTGATATGACAGCTGATCGTGCTATCGAATCTTTACAGTCACGTAAGTCGAAAACGATTGAAGCTGCTTGCAGAGGAGAGTGGGGATCAGAAACATGTTTAGATCCTGCTCTCACTGACACTTCTTTGTTATTGACGAAGCTGAATGCACTAAATGTTCCACCCCTTCCACCAAGATTGAGTGAAGAAAAATCTCCGATCCAGAGACCTTCTCATCCGTCGAGACAATACGCAAGAGAAGCGGGCGACCCGCGTGATTATTCTCAGGCATGGAAACCAAAGATTGATAATGTGATCGCTACATCAAGAAGAGCTCCAGATGTTGGTCATACAGCACCAGTAATTCGTCTTGCTGTATCCCATGATCAAAGATTTTTTGTTTCGGGAAGCCATGACGGAACCTGTCGAGTCTGGGAGGCTGAAAAGGCCGAAAAAAGCAACGGCGTACTCGAGAGTAGTTTGACGTACTCTATGAGTAACACCGATGTTGATAGAAAACGAGTGAACGATTTAGTCATGATAGAAGGAAGTCATTCTGTTGCTTCTGCAAATAGTGATGGCTCTGTCCATGTGTGGCGTGTTGACCTGGTTTCTTCCTCTTCGAGAAATCTAACAGATGCTAATAAAGATACGCGAAGAGTGGCTGGCTCGACAGAAATAAAAAGAATTAATCCGTCAGAGGGAGAAATACTCGCTGTGAATCAGTTTAATAATCAAGGTTCGTCACTCCTTACATTCGCTACTCAGAAATATATACATTCGTGGGATTTAAGGTGTGCAAACGAGCCATTTTGTCTTAAAAACTTCCAAGATACTGGGTATATTACTAACATGGCAATAGGAAGTGATCGTAATTGGGTTGTGGTGGGAACAAATAGAGGCTTTATATCGTTGTGGGATTTGCGCTTCCAACAAATGATGAAGTTGTGGCATCACAGTCGTTCGAGTCCTATCAATCGTCTTGCTACCTCATTTGTACCTCCTCCCCAATCTTGGGTAAACAAGGGATCAACGAGCATTGAGTCGAAACCATATATTTTTGTTGCCTCTGGGCCCAATGAATGCGGGATGTTTGATGTGACAACTGGACACTGTAGTGAATGCTTCCGGACAGTTGAATACGGAAGTCGAAGTCCATCATCAAGGATTGATGGACTCCCAAGGTTGACTGAAATGCCACTATCTACTCCCGTACGACGGAAGACTCTTTTATCACAAGGAATTGGATCGGCGAAGCTTTCTGATGTTATCTCTTCTTCCTTTCAGTCTGTCAATTGCATGGTCGGTAGCACTGGTAATAGCGATCAAAGCTTTTTAATAACCGGTGGATGTGACCGTCGCATCAGATACTGGGATTTTTCGATGCCTTCAAAATGTCATGTTACAAATGGTCTCGATGCCGTGCAGTCACGCCCTAGTTTTGAACGAATAGATTACAACAACAATTCTCGGTTAATGCTGTGCCGTCAAGCTCCAGCTCCCACATTAAGTGAGACTAGTTCTTCTACAACTCCAAGGAAATTATTCCAGGGAACCCGCACGCTGCCTCAATGCCATAACGATTCAATCTGTGATTTAAAATTCCTAAAAAACAGCCTACTAAGCTGCTCTCGTGATTGTACAGTAAAATTATGGCGATAAACGAGATCCTGACTAGGAAATTTATGAATAATGAAAAAATGGTATTTTCAATAAGTGTTAAGGGATTATATTTAGACTCTATATAGATACTTCAAACGTGCGAATAGTAATGAGTTTTCAGAATTCAGAAGAAAGAGTCGTGAAAATTGCCTTGCGGTTGTGAATGAGCATATTCGGAAGGAGAGGTATGGTCTTCACGTATTGGAAATTGTACCTCTACCTCGCGAGGATAACCTCTCGATCTTGGTGTGTTCCATTCAGTTGCTTCACTTGGAAGGTACCCTGAATTTGGAACTGGAGAATGAGGAAAATACTGAGGTTGTTGAAGTTGTTCCCGAGGATAAGCTCTCGATCTTGGCGTGCTCCATTCAGGTGCCGGTGCTGCATTTGGAAGGTGTCCTGCGTTGGGGTGATATTCATCAAAATGATTATGAGGAACTGGTGAACGAGGAAGATGCTGAGGTTGTTGGAACATGTAACTTTGATCTTGAGGGTGTTGCATGGGAGGACGCTGTTCTTGGTAACAAGGATGATTTTGGTTTGCCCCGTATTGTTGCTGTGTCATCACCATCATCTGCTGATTTTTATAGAATTGTTGTTCAACAGCCTTCTCTCGCAAAACTTCTTGATGATTTTGCGTAGCATGACGACGATTGCGCGCTGTCTTTGTACGGCGATGAGAATTTGAGAAGTGACGCGTTCCGGAGTTAGTTGCTGACGACTGTTTCATTTTTGCTAGTAATGGAGTAGGAATGATACTTGTCTGTTGATGTGCTAGCTGCTCAAGCATTTTCTCGGAGTCATTTGGGTCATGTGAGAAACTTTTGAATGGATTCATCTTTTTTTCTGTAAATGCTCTTTTCTGAGTCCTATGCTGCTTTCTTTGCGATTGCTTCCATACAGCTTCAAGATTTCGGGGCCGTAAAGTTGACGGAGTGGAATGATCATCTGCATGAGTAGATGGCCTCATATCTCTACGAGCAATCATGTCATTTTCTGTGACGTTATATGATATATCTGTGTGTCCGGCAGATGCAGATGCGTTCCAAGTAGAAGCTTCGGCGTTTATGTTTACGTTCACGTTTTCTTGAGCAAGAGTGGTAGTGGATGATTCTTCCGTACGAAACTGATGTCTTTCACCTCCATCTCCTGCCAACATATCTTGTAAGGAAGGGTTGGGGTTGTGTCCAAGAGAATTATTAAAACCCGACCATTCTGAGTTCATAGGTTTCGCGACTGCATCTGCAAATTTTTGACCTACGTGAATCGGTGGTTCTTTATTACGACCATAAGCTCCTTGTATGGTCATATTCTGCATCTGCGAACCACGCCTTTGAAGACGCATCGTTGGAGTTATATTCACAGGAGGTGAGGACACCGGTAGTCCTCCAGCTTGTCGCAGTGCAAACGATTCAAAGTGATCCGATGGGGTAAGCTTAGGTTGACGAAAAGATCGACGCTCGTCTGTCCGAATATCGCAATCGTCTACCTTTGGTGGTGCGGATTTCTTCCAGAACTTTTCCAAGGGTAGCTGTAGCGGTGTGATAGGAGATGGATCTTTGGACGGATTTGCTTTTGTCTGATGGGATTTCTTACTTTGACGCTGATTTGTGTAAGGTACTTCTGTCTGACGAATCTTACGTTTCTTCATCTTTACACACGACGGTACATCAATTTCGGGTGTCGTTGTATCAGATATCTCCAACTGTTTATCACTTTTTCCAGTTGGCGGTAGTAAACCACCCTTTGCATCCAGAACTTTTGTCTCATCAAATCCTATTTTCGAACCCATTAAAGTTATGGAAATTTTGCTGAAGGAATTCGATGGCAGTGAAGCACTGAAAGAAAAGAAGGAGGAAGAAAGAAAGGACGTTAGATCAATATGTAAATACAATGACGTTGGAAGTAAAGTTCATGCCATACCTGAAAGTAGAAGGTGAGCGAATATTTTCCTCGAACATTAATTTTGAATCAACAGAATTATCGGTGTATGCGATTAGACTGAAAGTGACCGTTTGTTCGCCGTCCTTTGTCATAGCTCTACTAGGGTCGTTATAATTCAAAGTACAAATTAATTCAACAGGTATATTTGAGTTCCTTGTGTAAACTAATTCAGCAAATAGTCTAAGCCTATCTCGAGAAAAAATCAAAACTTCTTTTTTCAATTTTCGACCAGGGTTTTGTTGTAGCTTGTGTTTACATAGAATCTTGTTTAATTTTTCTTCCGAAGAATCCAAAACATCTTGAAAGGATCGTATACCATTAAATAGAAGATCATTTGACGGGACTGTCGACTCACCGCCGACCCAACCAATCTGATTAAAAACACCGGATGATTCGCCCCAAAGACTCAAGTGTAATGATCTATGAAGCTTGTGGCATTCCAATGCTACCTTGCCATGTTTCGATGCCTTCACACTGTATTCTGTGCAGCCTGCAAAAATTTAATACCCTCGTTGACAACTATATCGTGCTCGGAGTTAAGCATTTCGTTCCTAAACTTGTGTATTGAAATGGAGCTTTGAAGAAGAATGAACGCTTTCTCACTCGGGTCTTTGACAGTAAACTTAGATAACGGCCCAGGCAATTTATACTTCATTAATTCTGTTTTGTGGAATTCTTTTAATTCCACCCTTTCGTTTCTTCTAACAAAGCTGTGGAGGGTTTCCAGCTTTGAAATAGACCTAAGTACCTGGCACTGGGACACGTCAAATGGGAATGCAGTTATGGCTTTCATTGTCTCAAAAGGTACTGAATGTCTATTCATGATGTGAGAACCGGCAAGAGGACGAATCGAGTTCTGATCTTCTCCTTTCACTATACCAATATCTTTGAGATATTGCACTGCATCGTCGCTTAGTTTTTGTGCAGAAGCAACTGGATCCATTTCATTCTGTTTCATGCAGGAAAATAAAAATGTCGTCTGAAGCCATCGGAGTGCTCCTACAGTACTGGTAACTACTTGCTGTGATATTTCTGTGTTCATCACCTCTGGTAATCGTGCACACAAACTCGACTTTGCCGGTCCAAATCCTGACTCCAAAATGTTCTCAATCCTTTTTTTCGAATTATTATCCGTCAACACTACCGCAACTCCAGTGGAGTCCAATCCTGGACGGCCTGCACGTCCTATCATTTGCATTAATGAGCTAGCCTCAATGTCTTGATAGCCCTTGCCTTTTTCGTTACTACGATATGCCTTCGTTCCTACAACAATCACTAGATGAGCTGTGGATAGGATGGAAAATGTTAGACGTTAAATTTTGTGATGAGGACAAAAAGGATCACTGTAATAGAAATGAAGAAATTCTACATCTACGATAACGTACCAGGAAGATTCACTCCTACAGCAAGTGTAGATGTAGCAGCAAGGCATTTGATCCTTCCATCAATGAAGGCATCTTCAATGCATTTTCGATCATTCATACTCATGCCTGCATTGTGATACCCAATACCATGGCTAATCATGTACTGCACTGATGTCACAACTGGTTCTGATACACTCCAAGGTGATACTTTGAGTTTCCGAGCGCCTTTGTTTCCTAAGTTTTTTTCTATAAGCAGTTCAGTTATTTTTTGCGTTTCCTTTTTGGAATGACAAAAGATGAGCGATTGTTTCCCGTGGGAGAATCTTTGAATGATCTCGGGCGTGGAAGCGAATAAGTTGCTCCAGAACTTCCATTCGTTGTTTCCTACTCTTCCGAGGCAGTTCACATGTTTCGTGAGTGGCACAGGCCGATAACTATCGTCGAAGGCGAACGCTTCGTCGGCTTGCAAAAAATCAGCAACCTCCGAAATGTTTGGAAGGGTCGCCGATACTGCTACTATTCGAAAGGAGGATTGGACAGCCTCAGGATTCGTTTCAGGATAGCTCGAGGTGCTGATTTCGTCGGGCGTCGCATCCAAGGCTCGGGCAGCACGATGTATAGTTTTCATCCGAGTCACGACAGACTCTAGACACCATCCACGACTTTCATCACCGAGAAGATGAACTTCATCTAGAAGTAGAAGCTTAACTGAAGCGAAGAGAAAGAAATTTTCATTCCATCTTCGGGTCATCGAGTCTAATTTTTCGGGCGTAGTTATAATGAGATGAGACGCGATGAGATCAGGAAAGGAGCTAGATCCCAAATCGTTTTCACCCTTTCCTGTAATTAATGCGACCTCTAAACCTAAATTCGCACCACGAAGCCGCCTCGACCAGTCTTCGTATCGTTCTTCGCATAGAGCCTTACTGGGAGCTACGTAGATTATCTTCCGTGCCTTTGAGACGAACGACGACTGCGACGAAGTCGAAGCCGATGTATGTTGCCGACCTTGGGCTTTCAAGTCCATAGTGACGAACCTCGCCACTGCCATGTCAAAGAGAGTACTTTTTCCTGCACCGGTCGGGGCTGAAACCACAACATTCTCGTCAGAATGGGATAACGAATTGAACATCTCTGATTGGAAATGATTGAATCGATCAAACTTTTTGGTCCATAGTGAGTTTACAATAGATGATGGAAATATATTATTTGATGATTGCACGGAAATCGTTTGGCGAGAATGGGACGGACGATTGCGACAATTAAATCGGTTCACGACAGGGGCTGGTCTACTTTCCTGGCAAACGGGTGGAGCGTAAAGTGAAGGAGATATCTCTGATTCCGATCCTTGTTCTTGCCCACGTCGATCGACAGAGATTCTTTCTTCGTGTTCAGCCACTCGTATTCGTCCTTGCTGTTCTATCATTGATGTTGTTGTTGCTTTCCTTCCGCCATTAGACATCTCCAGGCTGGTTTCTTCAGACTGATTACTATTGACATTACTATCAGCAAACTCTGTGTTCTCTTTGGTGATCTTTTTCGCCGTACCAATACGCTGATCGATCGAAGTGAGGTTTACCTCGTTGTTTCTGGTACGGTAACGTCAGTTTTTCGTAGGTATGGATTCCGCAGAGGCGGTGTAACTCTTCGTCGTGACGTTTCGGACGGGACTATTCCAATATTATTTCCACTGCGCTTTTCACTACCACCACCATTAACACCACCACCAATTTTAGAAACATTGTTGTCGTTATGAATTACGCCGGAGCTCTCGGTCGTGATAGCAGCAGTAGTAGTAGCAGTAGTAGCAGCAATAGCAGCAGCAGTACTGGATGGGATTGCTGATGGCTTCAGTAAACGTTCCGAGCTACGAACACCACCATGTATACCGGTCGCTGCTGCAGTTAGGGTACAATCTCTGCTAGAAGAGGATGTAGTCGAAGAAGAAGAGGAAGAATCATCGCTGAGATCGGTGTCACTCTCACTACTACTGCTACTACTACTACCACTACTACTGTCACTCGAGGAGCTAGTAGCACTTGTGGTATTCATTTTGCTAGATTGACGATGACCTTGTTGTTGTTGTTGTTGTTGTTGTTGTTGTTGTTGTTGTTGTTGTTGTTGTTATCATCAGCTGTGCGATTCACCAAAACGACATCGTCGGCGAATAAATTACTCTTTCTCAATGTTGAATGTTCTATCATGGTATCATTATTCTCATTTTCGATCCTGTTCTTGTTCTTGTTAATTGAGGCAGGATAAGTACCATCAGAAGTATTAGCGATTTGCTTCGATTGTTTCTTTTGAATCTTATTTTTCTGATCCTTATCCTTCCGAGTTTGTTGATGATTACAATCATTATCGTTATCCGTATCGTCTTCTTTATAATCATCTTTTCGATTTCGTGAAACAGTACCAGATCTCGTCGTCGTGTCATTGTTATCATTATACCGGAAACTCGCTATATTATTTCGATTTCGATAAACGTTTTCATTTGAAGCACTATCACTACCACCGTCACGTTCGGCGTTATTACTATTGATAGTGGCTGAATGATGATTGCTTCCTGTTGCTCCCCCGTGGATTTCGATGGTATCAGGAACGATCAGTAACGAGTCGGTTGTTTTCGACTCTGGACAACGACGAGTTGTTACAACAGCTTCTTCTTTGTCTTCTTCTTCTTTCTTCGTCTTGTTTTCCTTCTTCTTCGCTTCCTCGTTTTCGTGCTGTCGCATTGCCTCGAGCTTTTCTGTTACACGTAAAAGTTCCTCTTCCACTGAGGAATCATCGTCGAAATAGCAGTCAAGGTTCTTGTTCTCGTTCTCGTCATAGTAAGTCATAATGATAAAATATCGTCTATATGGATGAATGATCCACGTGATGCGATGAATGACGATAACGATAACGATTATGACGACGATGACGACGAACAATGATACTAGCTATACTGTGTTTCGTTGCGCTGTTGTGTTGTATTGTGTTGTCGGAGTTTTAAGACATGCGAACCAATCCACGGGTTAAGACTATGAATCCGTTCGTCGATAATGTGGAGAAAAGAATCGTGAGGGAGCAAGATGGAGACAGAGGGTGACTTGCTTATTTTTCACTGTCTTGGGGGGGCGATGATGCGTTTATAATTTCTTTTTTTATATTTTCATTATGATGCTTCTCGACGAAACGAACGCAATGCGTATATCTACTCGTATGGTCAGTCCTTAGTCAGTCATTCACTAGTTACTCGTCTTCTCGCGCTTTTTCGCGACCAAGACCAAAGACCAAATAAATATTTAAAAAAGAGCTCGAAGCCGTACAGAGTAACATATAAGATGATTTACCGGTAGGATTAATACAAATACAGTGGAAAGCAAGTATGTAAGATAGAACACATTACAAAATGAATCAACCACAGGAAAAATCCCACTACCTGTCTATCTTACTCAAAATATGTGGCAGTCAGCAGAAGATGGAATTATCTTGTTGGAAATGAATAGTGTCAAATAGTTTAAGAGTCCAAGTAGTAATAATAGAGAAATTCAACAAACGACCACCCAAAAATATCTTTATATTATTAAACTAACAAAAAATGACATAGTATAACATTATGAGATATATGTAGTAAATTTATTACATCAATAATTGCAATCAACCCCAACTCACAAAGCATACATTCAAAAAGTGTAGGAGATCGATGAATCGAATAATGGCTGGTCATTATTTGGCAAATGATGCACAGTAGGATACGCAATATTCATACACAATTATCACTGTGAACACTATGAGATCATCAACAAGAAGCGCATTTTTTTGTTGATAAATTAAGCAATTTTACACCACCATTGAAATATGATAGTGGTGATATTCAAAGACAAATAAGTCAAACATGCAGTGCATTTGCTACAATATAATGAGTACACTTTGTAATGAAAGATATACCACCTGCCACTCGCCACTTCACAGATTTTAAATGAGGATGGTAACAATCATATCTCAAATGAACAAGTAACGCATCATCTTGTGATAGTAGCAAAATCCTTTCAACTAACTTAATAGATAAATAAAAGTAAGAAACAACCATTGGAAGGAAAGGAAAAAGATTATTTTTTAGGTGTTTTCTACTAATCTTCGCCTTTGACCATAAAGTCTTCAAATGAAACTTCGAAACCATCATCCGATTCAGGGGAGGCTGCGTACAAACCGATTTGTAGAATAGCATCATCGGTTATATCTCCCTGTCGAATTTGCATCCAATCAAAGCTATCTTCAGAAATATAAACTTCCAAACCGTCCCCTATCTTTTTAGCATGTACCCACATATATTCCGGTAGATGCTGAATTAGATATTTATTTATATATGTATGTATATGTATATGTATGTATCGACAGAATGTATTATATTATTTTGGTTTGTCATAGACGACCGTAAAATATAAATTATAGACAGACGGAATAGTCATTTTTCAGAAGGCGTTAACAGTACAATGATAGTGTTGCGAAATTAATGGATGAAACGAAAGAATGGAAGATAGAAGAAGGAACGTGAGAAACATCTATTGCTTTGTTCGTTGGTTCTTTTCTTTTCTTCTTCCTTTTACAGGGCTCGATATATATATATATATATATATGTTGATGGGACGGAACAACTGCAGTGCAGATGGGGCATCAAAATCGGTCGTGTCGAGATTTTTTAAGAAATAAAACGTATAGACGAGATGATGACACACACAAAAGAGAATGACAAAAACTTGCACACTTACAGGGAGAGGATGCAAAGACATATCAGAATAATCATGGGTAACGGTAGCACACATGTGTGGAATATCGCCAACCATTTGTATCCCACATTTAATCCAATTTTCTTCATCTTCACGGATCATAACACCAGCTTGATCGTCAGGACTTTCATAGTTAGCCTTTACTTTACACCGTACTTCAAAATCACCTTCAACCTCGAGAAAATAAAAAGGTGCATTATTGACGCATTCATTAGTTCCTGTCATCCGCCAACAGTCTGTTCCGGGAGGAACTCTCATCTGTACGGTTGTCCGATGTTGAGCCCACTGTTATTAATTTTATTTTCATTTTTCGAAAAAGATAAAAAAATCACGGAATTAGATTAGTTTGTTGGTACAGCAGATGCATCAGGTATTATTTCATCGAATGAAGAAATACTGTTCGCATCATCCATCAAGTCTTACCTCCTCGGGTTCATGATGCCAGTGCATGCCTTGTCTGGGTTCTCTATCCTGTTCAGGCTCGTCGTCGTCGTCGTCGTCATCATCGTCTCATCATCGTCGTCTTCTTCGTCTTCTACCAATTCATTTTGTTCATCTTCATCGGATGATGATGATGATTCATCGGAGTCTTCGTTTTTACGAGGCATCTTTACAGTGATTGAAAAGCTGAACTTTGTATGATACACTTTGTAAGTGTTATATGAGGTGTTGATACAGAAAATAAAGAGAGAAGAAAAATCATAAACGCAAGAAACAATAAGATTCTACCAGATTTCAGATTTGGACAAACATACTGTACTTCAAAGTACACACTTTAATGTCAGGAGGCGTGAGTCATTAAATAAATAATACTAAGTTAGTAGTTCGAGAAGTTGCCTATAATTAATTCGATAATTTTAGTCACAAATTGACAAATGACCTTCGTATCACAAAACATTATTTTTTGTATCTGTGAACATTCTTCTGTCATCTGACATCGCTCATGTACACCATCACAATGTACTGTACGGCGGAATCATCATAATAGAAATATATCAAGGACAAAAGGATCCATTTTTCTCGACGACTTACATAAATAGCAGCATACACTATTATTACTATTGATCATTGTGAATGCGGAAAAGATGGAAGTTCTCAAAAAGAATATGCGATGGATGAACAAACCGGACAAATGGAAAGTACGTACGAACTATTGACGCTTTTTTTTCGTTTTATTTACCTTTATGTTTTACCTGTACTTGACACGACGTAAGAACTTATGTATTATGTGCTAATGTTATATTTGTATATACACAAATCTTTTTTCTTTCTCTGTTTTTATTTCAGCAAAAAGGCGATGATATCAAAGTGACTGTTCCGGAGGAAACTGATTTTTGGAGAGGAACACTTCATGGCTTCACAAAAGACGATGCACCATTTTATTGGATGTTTGCTGATAATGATTTTGAGACAAGATTAACAATAAAGGGAAAATTCAAATATTTGTACGATCAAGCGGGATTGATGCTTCGGATTGATGCAGAAAACTGGGTCAAATTAGGAATTTGTCATTATCGTGATCAGTTATACGTTAGTTGTTGCTTTACTCGGGGTAAGTCAGACTGGTCAACACATCGATTACCTATAACTAAAATTGATAAATTTCATGTCTGGGCGAAGAGAAAAGGGGAAGTAATTGATTGTTACTATTCTTTAGATAATGAAAATTGGATTCATATCCGTCAAGGTTACTTCTCTGATAAACCAAGGATAAGAGTTGGTATGATGTGTGCAGCGCCGGAGTCAGCTGGATTTAAGGTGACGTTTTCAGACTTTATGATCAAGAATACTGTAGACGACGACAAAGAAGAAGAAGATGATGATAATGATAGTGATGACGACAGCGATGATGACGACGACGATGATGATGATGGTTTTCAGGACCGACATGCCCTAGATAATCCTGCTATGTCTCTATTGCCACCCAATGAGGGTGGGACTTTAGGGACCACTAATTGGGACGAAAATGAAGAAGGAGAAGATTGAGTATTAAAAAATAAAGAAAAATTATACGGTTAACTTCTTTCGATAATAATAATACATAGAACAAATGATGGTAAAGGCGTTTTCTTCGATAAATAATAATAAACGTTTAACGTTAATAAGAATTAGTAATTAAAGAATGGAGACGTAAGGCGTTGTACTTGTATGTTCGGTAATACATACCATTGGTAGTCTACAACTTACCAGAAAATAAAGAAATCGTTCTGATTGCGTAATGATATACGAAAAAAGTAGATTACTGAAAAGATATGTTGATGAATATTAACTAGTATATTATGATATCATTTTGGTTGGATGAGAATATCCTATTATATCTATCCTATTATAACATTACGATGGTGTCATATAATGTGTATGGCAGGAGAGACGTCACCACAGTAAATAGTATTCCGTAGTAAATAATAATAATTATGTGCTACAGTACAATTGTAGTAATAATCCACACTTTATTATTACGAGACCAAACCCTTGGCTAGACTAGCACAATGAACAGCTACTCTGAGTTGACTTTGACTCGCTGGTAATTCTAATGCTGCCGAGATAAGGATGGGTGGAGCAAAGGCCAACAAGATATGAAATACAGAATGGGACCAACCTCCAATAGGATATGTGCTAAAAAACCATCCAGAAATTCCAAATAAAACACCAAGTTTGGAACCTAATAAGAATTCACCTCTTCTTAAAATCGGTATCATGTACGCCAAAACAGAAATTCCGATTCGCATTTGATTCCGTCGTGGTTGGACTCGTGTTAAGAATTGCCGATAAAAGCAATCAGCATTATATAGAAAGTTAACAAGGAAGAAGTCTAACCTTCCAGTGGTTGCGTATGACATACATGCAGAACAAAAATGGATCATTGCCTGATCCATCCTACGACTCCAGTGAGTCGTTCGTGCAAGACCAGGAGGAAGTCGATGTGCGTACCTCCAATGATAGATGAAAGAAAATGGTGCATGTAAAACAATGCCCATTGCTGCCGCAACTGGTGGTAACGGTGGTAAAGCATGTAGATTTGGAAACCATGACCATGAAATACATTGCGAATCATCAAATAATGCGTTATTCAAATTATCATTCATTGTATGATCGTATTCATTTCCTTCAATAATTGATTTACTAAGCCATCCACCTGAAAGTAAGATCATAATACAATAAAATGCTCCTGGCAAAACAGTCACAGCATTCATCCGTTCTTGAAATGGCGTCATTTCTCGACCAGCCATGTATTTTCCTACTTCACATTCCTTAGTAACGGTTTTAGCATTAGTCTTGGATTGTTCTTGTTTGTCACGTCGTCGTCTATTGCTACCACCACTAATAGTGGTTGTATCACTATCATCGGAATATACTGTAGTTTCATCACTTCCTGAAAATGACAGTGATACTGCGTCGTTACTATCGTTGTCGTCATCCTCGGAGATAGAACACGATGCTGGCACAGGAGTAGGTTGATCTTTCGAAGCTGTTCATCCGAGAAAAGCGATCTACTGCTGCCGAGATGTTCGCCATTATTTTGATATCGTCATTTTTGTTAGCAACAGTTGATGAGACTACGCCTGGTGCGATGTCACGTAGCGGACTTCGTTTCCGTTCCTTCAGTCCATCCGTTTTTATTCGGGTCATGTTAATGTAGATAACTAGTTTGTTTGTTATTGGTTGTCAATAACTTGTATTGTTGTTTGGTTTGCGATTGTTTATGTTCGAGGAAACAGTGGCCAAGCAAGAGCCGAAAAATTTAAACGCACATAGTAAATAAAACAATTAGGTGAGTAAGACACAGGAAGTGCGTTACGTGTTATTTAGTGCACAATAGTATTAAAATACTAATATGACATGCATACTTGGTACCGTAAGTTCCTTTTGAAGCGTGAACCAGGCGTGAACTAGATTTGAAAAAGAGTTGGCGTGTTTCGCTTTTCACTCGCCACGTCGTTTTTAAGAAAACACTTAAAGAAATTTTTACGAGCGATAACAGACGTAAAAAAAAAAGAATAAAAAGCTATCGTGTGAAAAGTCCAATCGTGTGAAAAGTGTGAGTAAGTCGCGTTTAATCGATCAATCGTGTCGTGACAAGGGAACCACGAAGGCGAATTCACATTTTTGACGTCAGATGTCGTCTATTGTACTACTAGGATGACGTGGATGTATCAATAATTAGTAGAACAAACTAAATAAATGTCAAACATAATATAATAAAACTATGCAAGTATCAAACGTTTATAAGTATTATTCTTACTAGCTCATTCTTTACTACCTATTTTCAAGGTTTTCGTATTCTTTCAAGTCAAGTCCGTCCCCCTACTAGTATGCCTTAAAATTTCTAGTTCTCGTTTAAGTGCACAATTTTCCCTTTCCAATTCTCCTTGTCGCTTTTCCACTGCCTCAAGTAGACTAGAAACATCTTCCATAAGCTTGTCTTTTTCTTTAAGCTGAGATTGTAGAAAGGAAGAATCAGCTTTTCTTAGACTGGTAGTCCTTTCCTGTCGTTCGAGTTGCATTCGAAGAGATTCCACTTCAGCCTTTTTTTCTTCCGCTTCTTTACTAGCCTCATCGATAGTTCCGTCAATATACATGTACGTTTCGAGTTCTTTTGACAACGAAGGATCTGGTACCTGACGAGAAGGGCTGGAAAAGTCTAGACTTTTACGTACTTCTTCTTTTCCAAACGCCGTGAATATCGGTATGTATTTCTTAGATGTTGAAGCAACACCTCTCTTTTGTAGCACGGATCCTAAAAGACCCCGAATACGGGTGAGCTCCGAATGTAGTTGGTCTTCATCTTCGTTGCTTATAGTACTATAGGTTGGACTGCCCGCTACAGACATTTTATGTACATCGGAAAGAGCGCGTATAGGAGATGTTGCAGTATTCGCGATGGTATATTCTACTGTGTTACTCAATGTATCATCGAAACCGTCATCCACCAGCAAATCATCGTCTTCGTCATCTTCTGGATCATTAAATTGCAAATGAAGGTCGGGAAGTGCTGTAGGAGGAGATGTATCAGTTGGCACACTTACTTTAGAGTTGGAAATCAGTTGCTGCTGGGGAGGACGACTCTTGAGGATCAATCGTTCCATCGTTTGGATGGCTTCGACTAATTCTTCTATCTCTCCTGTAGTCGATTCCATATCGTTATTATTGTTAATGCTTGGTGTCGTCATGGTAGTGGCGATCACCCCAGTTGTAGGAGACTGTGTCACTTGTTGTTGCTTTTGATTCATAATTTGGTTGGATCGTTGCTGTTCGTCCAACAACACTCGTTTTTGCTGAGATGCTTCAGCCAATTGTTGTTTCAAATCTTGAATCTCATCTCGATAGGTCTGCAACAACGTTTCTTCGTTATCATTAGCTGTTTGAATAGTTGCCTTTTGTTCAATCCTCTTAGCGCGGGTAGCGAATTTAAATGTATTGTGAGATTCTTCCATATAAGACGCTAGGGGACTGATGCAGCACATCAACAACATTTGGGCATTGCCTGATAAGGATGGTTGTAACAAGCGAGTCAATTTTGAATCTCTATACGGAATATGTTGTTGATTAATCTTCTTGTTCTCGTTGCTGTTGCTGCATGCATCTGAAAGTCCAAGGACGACCTGTCCAAGAGCCATGAGAGACTTGTTAATATATCGCCCTTCTTCTCGTCGTTCTGTTCCATTGAGTCGGACCGATTCACTTCCTGCCAAATCTACTAGCGAGAGAGTAGAACTACGAGTCTCACCATTTTTATCTGTGGCTAATGAAGATTCAATTGTCAGCCGAACCATAACATGCGATCTACTCGAATGTTCGTTCATGTGAGTCGCCCCGACTTGTCTTTTTCTCTCTCCATGTTTGAGGAGTTGAAAGACTTTCTCGGGAGATGAAACAACTTCTTCATGGAGACCACGAATCACCAGACCGTTAGGTCCGTCAAACAACCGAACCGGTTCTGGTGCAGAATTTTAGAGCATAGCAAGTCCCGAATGTGCTCCTTGTAGACTTCTAAATAACTTAATCGAAATAAATATTCTCTAGGTTCTGCTGATTTATTTTCTTGAACATATCTGAAACAATCCTTGATGCATAACGGTATCAAGCCTGGATCGCCCTTCGTTCCTGTCATTGTGTGTGTTTTACCAGTAGATGTTTGGCCATAAGCAATTACAGTAGAATGGTATCCCTCCATTGCAGCTTTGACCAGTGAAGCCACAGAGTCCTGATAAATTTGATCAGTACTAGAATCGGTTCCAAAGACCTTATCAAGTGTGTATGAGTGTGTACGACCTTGAATCTTTTCAATCTTATCGCATTGAGACGCGGTCGTGCAATCTTTAATATCCCAACATACAAATGAGCTATTGCTTTGTGATCTGCTCTTAGATTGAGTGACTTTTTTCCTTTGACTGGAATATTTCCCGCCTGGAATAAACGAAAGGTGCCGTCTTGGTGACGTAGTGGAAGCGAGGAAGGAATTACATTCCTTTGAATTTGAGGATTGAGTGTTGAGGGGTCGAATTCGAGCACACACTTGCACATTTGTTTTGAGGTTTGTTGCAGTTAATGATATATTTATTTTACTTTTACTCCCGATTGGGTCGGCATGTTTGTTATTGTGTTCCAACGGCGATTTTGACGCCGACGACGAAGATGATGATGACGATAACAATGACGACAACGATAACGATTTATTGTTGTTGTGTTTGCTTTTGCTTTTGCCACCACCGTCAGTAGCAGAATTCTTCTTGTTTCTGGATAAGAATACTCTTTTCATCGTACCGGAAAGTTTTAGATACCTTGATTGGTAATTATCAATCGCTGTAACAGAGCGATCCAATCTATGAAGATGTGAAGTTAATGTTGTGAATTTAGATTATTAAATTCTAAATTATTAGGCCTTAACAGCTGGAGGGCGTTAGCGGCCCCTGCATACCTTACTTTAATAAAAAATGCTTTCCATAAGTAAATTATAATGGCAGTTGTAAGTTTAAAAAAATAGTAATATTTAGCACTAACTTTAAACTTCTTGTATGGGGATTACAGATTTTACTGCCCTCTTATGTTCAACAGTCGTTAGCGGTAAATACATTGCGCGCTACTGTATGTGAACTACTACGACACTTTCCACCTTAAACATTTTTCACAAGAAGTAATTACAGTAATGTGGAATGTGTAATAAATGAGATTTATGAATGATACCTATTTAAACAGTCGAGGACGAGACGACGTACTGTACTTCTTTGGTTGATACCGGTAGGAGGATATTTCCATTGTTTCTTTTCTAAAAGCTTCCTCTAAGAATGTCGTCGTCCTCGTCGTCATCTTTAGCAAAACTCTCGCTCCGGGACTGGTTTCACTCTACGTCAGACCCATCATCGTCTCCTTCACAATCTATTATCTTAATGGATGGTGGTGTTTCCACTCACTTGGAAAATTTAATTACCCCCACTGCATTTTCCCATCGTGCACTTTGGTCCTCTTCTTTGTTGTTGACAGAAACAGGCAAAGCTAAGATAATACAAGGTCACAACGATTGGTTGGACTCTGGTTGTAACATTATTACTACTGTTACGTACCAATGTCATTACGGACTCGTTGTCGACGACAATGAAACCACTATTGATACTGGATCTGGAAAAGACGGTAACGATCGGAGTGATCTAGACAATAAGATCATGACAGACATGCCGCCGAGAGAGAAAATGGCAGAAATGATAAAGGATGGAATAACCCTTGCTAAGCAAGCAATCGCATGTAGGAGAGTAATAAATACTTCAAAAACATCAGCAAGAACATCCTCATTTCCATCATCGTCATTGTCCTCGTCTTCGTCATATCTAGGACCGTATGTTGTCGCTAGCACTGGTCCATACGGTGCAGCAATGGCAAACGGAGAAGAATATACAGGAAAGTACCCCTCCTACTTATCAAGACAGGCGTTGGTAGACTTTCACACTGAAAAGGCTCGAACATTGCTACAGCAATATCCAGATGGATTAGCAGTAGAAACTATACCAAATCTGGAAGAAGTGGGAGTCGTTTGCGAGGTGTTACGCGAGCTGCAACTGCAACAACAACAACAACAAGGAGTACAGCCATGGGAAAAGTCGGTCGCTTGTTGGGTTTCCTTCGCTTGTCATAACGAAAATGAATTAAACGATGGACATACAATAGAAGAAGCGTTTCGATGCATGAATTCACATGATCCCACGGGTCATTTTATCGATGCTATTGGTATTAATTGCTGTGATAGTATATTTATTGCGTCGTTGGTGAAAAAATTGACAAAAAGTATTCACTTAGAGACCAGCAGTCGTGTTGGATCTTCTTTCCCACAGCAGCCACCACGAGGTATTATTATATATCCAAATTCTGGCGAATTATGGAATGCATCTAATGAGGAATGGAAGGATGGTACGGGTACAACAGATAAACAGTTTTCTGATCGGCTTATTGAAGCTGTTGAAATAGTTCAAGATACGTGGACGAATGAAAACGTTTTGAGCAAAAGATCGATATGTATGCCCAGAATCATTCTTGGTGGTTGTTGTAGAACAAACCCAGCAACTATTGTCACACTTCGAAATAGGATCGATGCGTATAACCATACTGATCTCACGCAACAAACAGAAAAATAGAACATCGGATGCTACACCACACGCATAGGACTATAGATATATTTAGGTTATGTTTGTGCCTATTTACATTGTTAACATAACTTTTTATATATTATTCAATTCCTGAATTCGAGAGTTATGGATGTAATAACATAGATCGCGTACAAGGAAACAGCCACATATCCGAAATACGTTTCGATGCGTCCCTTGCCAATTAAGCACCCTACCACCAGAATCGCTGCGCAATTTATTGCAATAAAAACGAATCCGGCAATGATGGGAGATGACAACGAGACAGCTGATTCTTCTTTTCCCGTTTGGGCTTGCAAACTGCGAAATCCCAATCCTAGTCCAAGCAGAATGTTAAATACCGGGCCTGCAAAACAAGCGGTCATGGCCATATTTGCTAATCCTAATAAAAGTAAAAAATGATGTAAATTGCACGTCAGAAAACTGGAATTATAAATGATGTATCTTCCAAGGAATGCGATAGTGGGATTCGATGTCCAGAGTACTTACCTTTCCGAGCCATGGTTATGTTCGCAGTCAAATCACCTACGGAATTACCCCATGCTAAAATTGTCAACCCCATAATTGAGCCGGGAATGCGCAAGACGATGCCCATAAAATCTAACAACGCAACCAAGTGATCAGCGATATAATCGATCCATGTTGCCGCCATGATAAAACCATAAAAGGCAATAGGCGTTGCAGCAATCAGTGACATATGCCCATCACCACCTGGAGCAAAGCGAAGTACAAGAGTACCAACGAGAGCGGATACCCCGAAATATATCATAAAGTATGGAAGAGAAGTCTTGGAGAAACAATTGATATCAAATTCAACTGACAAATAATATGCGAACCATACAGGGGAAAAAAACATAGAAAATGCAACAAAACCCCTATTATAGTAACCTTCACAAGGAATGGGAATTGTAGCCTACAATAGAAATTGGAAAAAATTACCCACGCAATCATATGAGAGAAAGGTAAATGAGTCGGTCATCGTGCATTTTCATTGTATCGTATTGTATTGATTTGAGTCCATCTAACAATTCATCTCGATATTATTATTTACAAGAAATTAGAAAATGACAGCAATTATGATCACAATAACGAAATTGTTTACGTACCTTTCGCGCCAGCGTAAAGGGCAATTCGCAATATAGCAACACCCTTTCATATAGTTTCAAATCTAAAATTTCGTTCCACGACTCTATTAGCTCGTTCGTGATTTCTTGCCTGCCATCGTAGAGCGCCCCACTCCAATTATAGGACGGAGTACCTAATGATCCTTCTCCAACACAAACTCGATCTATATGGTCTTCAACTAATGTATAGTTACCACCGGCGTCCCCATCTGTTTCCAGTTCCATGCTCGAGGTTGGCACGTGTACTCTATTATCTCTGGTTAAAATACCATTTTGGCCATGCAAAATAATGGGTTCCTCATTGTTTGTTGCACCAGCTGCATCAGCAATGGCTGACGGTGCCGTCTCCAATTGTGATACCGATGCGGGTCCAACCTCATGTTGTGCCTCCGCTGTCGTCATCGTTATCGTTGCTTCTGTAGTATTATTGCTTGGGCATGAGTTGTCATAGTTGCTGACCGAAGTGACAAAACGCATGAAGGCGTTGGGTGAAGGCCCTTCGCCTGTATTGTCACCTTCTAACTCGGCATCAGTGATCGCTGCAGATGTTCTCGCAATTCTTGGCAGAACTACGGCACGATGATAGACATCAGCAGCTAATACCAAACACACGAAAAAGCCATATAGACCCAAAAACACTGTTGTGGTAGACCGCGTGATGACACCAGCAGATAAATAACTCCATATAATACCAACAGTAACAACTAATGCAGTGACGTCTCGTATAAGCGCACCACGACACGGAACGCCATCCGCTACAAGAATGACCACGCCAGAAACAACTGCGCCCACGAACATTGCTGCTCCTGTCAACGCTCCCAAGCTGAGTTCATATCCATTCTCTTCGTCCGAAGTTATTGCTGATATAGTCGCAGAAACATCCGCCGCACCATTTCCTAAAGCCAACAACGTAACTCCGGCGAAACGAGGGGGAAGTCCCAACTTGACAGCGAACATTTCCAAGCTACAGGAAAAGAAATCTTCGGCTGTACTTCCTAGTAATCGAAAGAGTGTGACCATCCACAGTAGTACGATTGGACTTAATACCGCAAACGCGGTATATACACCCATATAGGACGAACAAAAGACCCATGGTGCCCAAATTCCTTCACCTTCGTTACATGTTCGAGCAAAGAGACACTGTTTTGCACCGGCATCAGGAACTTGATCGAAAAGGTAGCGACAAGAAAAACTACTGTAGTCGGTGTCGTCATCATCATCACCATTGCTGTCGTCGTCTTTAGCATCTTCTAGCCATCTAGGAACATGACCACGATTCGACGACAAGGCGTCAGATGAAGATGAAAAATTATTCGTCTTGTTGTCACCATACATGATGGATAATACCACCAACATCACGAGCGTGGTTGTTGTAAGCACGAATGCAAGTTTATTGTTGAACCGATGCCGAGATGTCGGTATTCTCCTCGACGATATTCTTGCAACAGCATTCGGGGTTTTGTTCATGATTTTTTTGCCTTTTTTATGTTCAATAAATGCCTTACTCTCAACGTTTCGTCGTCAATTACGTTGATAGTGATTGGTTATCTTTAACCAAGACAGAAATGTGCTTTGATTTAGTCTTTGCTAGCTGGATTACTGTAGTTCATTATTATATCCCTTGTTGTTGTTTTACTACGACTTAAACAGAAAAGAACAACCATTTTGATTATTTCAGCGTTGACTTCTCGAAAGCAATAATTAAAAAAATCGAAATTAAAAATTGAACGAAAACAAATGAAAAAATCGTCTCCCCCCCCCCCCCTCATAATCACTCTCCTCTATCCTCCGTCCTCCGTCACAAAAAAACAGATGTTTCCATAATCATGTCCATACATTACATGTCATCTTACTCTCCATTGTTGGTTAACCCACCTATTACCTAATACCTAATACCTACCACATCAACAACAATGAATCAATCAATATATTGATGATGGACTCTATAAATTAGATCAAGTAAAATATACAGCAAGATATTGCGAAGAACAGAAAGTTGGTGAATCAGAAAGTTGGCGAATAAGATGCGAATAAGATGTCCGCCCAGCTATCATAGAAAAAAAGGTGTGGTGTACTTATTGGTTTGATATACACAGTAATAAATATAGATCAAAAACATGAGGATGATAAGTGCTGACACCCCTCTCATGATGGGGAAAGGAAATTGATACATTAAGTGCTGTACCTATCTAATCTGCTGGGGTGGTGGTCCTCAACTTTTTTCCATCAATGTTACAACAAATCTGAGTAGTGGTAGAAAGGAAAGCAACAGCAACAGCAACACAAGAAACAATAAACAAAGTATAGATGGGGGAAGAAAGGGGGATGCAGAGAAGATCATATCATGACCAAGTCTTATTTCAAGAACGCTAGAAGAAGGTTGCAAAGGAAGTTATGCTTCCCCTTGAAGAAACACTTGGACAACAATCAGTTTATGAGTAGGTGTTACCAGGGTTCTAGGTGATGGTACAGCTGCTACAGTAGTATCCCATAAATATCTTGATTAATTGAACAAACACAGGATTAAGAAACGCTGTAAGCTGTGAGGACAAGTAAGTACGAAGAAGACACGAAATTGTCATACTGTCATTTTATACACAATGTGCTGATGATACGAATAACAAGCTGGCAATTGCAATGCTGCAGGTGGTCAATATACAGTCAAGAAATATATGGCGATGAGGATTCAGCTTTCTTTGGGTTTATAATATTGATCACAAACACCGAATGAATTCGAGAATGTATTCCATTTATCATCGTGACTAGCTAGTACTGAAAAACGCAGCCTTTTGATAGGTAAGAGACAAAACAAATTATCAGCGTTAATTTCCTTTCTAAGTTATCTATAAGCTCTCTCTCGTTTCCGAACCAACCACATACGGCGCATATACTTGCTGTAAAACAGATCATCGCATTGAACATGTCTACGGGCAGGAGTGGCGTCCTTTATTCGTTTTCGTTCAAAATTGTTGCTGAGAAGTTCTAGATCTTCATTTCATCATCCATCCACCCTTTCTTATCTTTGCTTCCTGATCACAGAGAGAGTTCCGTGTCGACTAAGTCGAGAACCTTCTGGCTGAAAATAGCAACTTCTTCGGATTCTAGATGCTTGTGATCACCAGTTTTTAGATGCTTGACCAAGCCATTCATTTCCGCAATCTTAACCGCCATAATCTCTGTCTGTTCAGCGAATCGGTTGAAGAGCGCCTCGCGATCATCGATGTCGCATTCTTCATAGAACGAACAAATATCAGCAGAATTCTCAAGACACATAAGGTCCATGTCTGACATCACCTTATCCTTTATCATTGTAGAGGAAATTGCGGTAGCACTAGATGACGATGGTCTTACTACAAAGGAATGTACCAATGTAGTAGATAGAAATAGAAATAGTAGACGTAGGGAATTCATTACTGTTGGATTATTCGATAAGGTTTGTATAAAATTCTGGTCTTGAAAACTATTGTGCAGCAGGTTTTGTTGAAGTTTTTAAGTTAATCTATCGAATTTCAAAGTATGATGACGAAGAAGGGATATCAGCAATAATCTGTGTCGTGTACTACTGTGTAAGGCAAGTTTCTTTGTTTTGATGTTTTGTTGTTCTATTGGATGCTTGGTGTCTGTCTGCTTGTGTTCTCTCGATCGAGCGATTGTTCGTACCAGTATTCTTTAGCCGCAAGTGCATATATTTTATTGCGTATCTTTTCTTTCATTCTACTAGTACTGAACCGTAGTGTCAATTGTTGATGTTACTTCTAGTAATGCTGTCGTACGACGAGCTTTTTATGTGTTCGTTAACTTCCGGAAGTGACACCCCTGTATTTTTTGTGATGATGTGAAAATAGTACGACATGGTCGTTCTACTAGTTAGTGAATAATATTTTAAATTATGATTTAGATTACGTGGTTAATATTCTACAGTGGTCTGTCCGTCAACACTCCCATTATTTCAGTCCCCTCAAGTAAGTCGTGGGAAATGGAACAATATGGGGCATTTCTACTCACTTAATTGGTCTTTGATTAGTTAATATGCGAGAAAAATAACTCACTACATGTAAGAAAATAACTTACTATTCCGGTGCAAAGAAATAGATAACCTTACCTACAAGGTGATCTCGTTTAGCGCCAGAAGACAACGGTTTAGTTGCTATATCAGCACAGTTTTCATGTGTACTGATATGGCCCGTTCGACACTCATCTGCAGCCACATTCTCACGAATATAATGGTAACAGATTGAGTTTGCTTTCTTTCTTAAAGTTGATTCTGGTTTTGATGTATTATATATCACAGACATATTGTCTCCATATATGTATGTAGGTTCTTTTATTGGAATACCCATCATACGAAGCTTATATCTAATGCCTTTGGTAACGTCCAGTCCTGTCTTCATAGCTATGAATTCAGCACCAAACACTGAGTTTTCGATTCTAGTTTGTTTCTTACTGAACCACTGAATCGGTGCCTCATTTAAGAAGACAAAGAATCCAGTTCTAGATCTTCGACTATTGCCATCTCCAGCAAAGTCTGAATCACAGAATAATCGCAGTATCACCTCCTGTCCTAAAGGTTTAGGCATCAGTGGTGGTAATTCTTCCTTAACATCTCCATAGAAATTATTCCAATCTCTCTTGGGGAAGTTCTCATGATCAATTTCTGGATAAGAGGGATCGAATATCATGACACTATTTTTCTTGTACTTTAGATATGAGAATATCCTAAATACTGCTTCTAGGTGACCTTCTCGTGGCATAGCCAACTGAGAAGCAAGTTCTGAAACTTCAGTTATTATATCAATTCTACCTAGTTCCACCATCCACCTTAATATTCCTATTTGGGATTGATAGTAGGAGCATAATACCGGGTCAAGCTCAGGGCTCAAGTCCAGCTCTGGTCTATATCCATTAGCAAATGGACTAGTAGCATTTCTCTTGGGTTGTTTTCGCCCATTCATATTCTTCGCCAAGTAGTTATCTACATTGGTTACAGCTTCACTGACATATTTAGTGGGTGATATACCCCATGCAGGAATGTATTCTTTTTCATCATTTTCTTCGTTGACTTCACACTTCATAATCTTACCACCAAGATATATATCAGGGTCTCCTATAGAGTTTGGTTTCATTACAAAGAAGTCATCTAACTTATCTAATTCAGCCGTGGCATCATGGTTAATGCACAGAGCGTCATCGACATACAGTAATATGTAGCCATAGTATTTAGTCCCATCAGGTCTAATACATTGTTTGAGCCATACATCAGGATCAGCCTTGCAAGAATCGTAGCCCATATTGAGCATACAATCTGCTAAATGATTCCTAAATGCTGCTCCAGCACTCTTAGTGCCATACAGTGCTCTTACGATAACACCTACTTTGCCCTTATCTTCACCAAATTCATCACCAAGAACTGTAAACAGCTTCTCAGTCGTTGGTGCAGTTAGGTACGCATTTTCAATATCTGAAGTTTTCACTTCTAATCCATTTAAAGCAGCTATTGTTAAAGCAATCCGTACGGATTCACGCGATACAACAGAAGCATATGTTAAACTAGCTGGGGTTCCGGTTTCATTACCATTGCCAACCATTCTAGCTTTTCTTTGGAAATTCTCCATCTTAACATCAAAGATAATATGGCATCCAATATGGGTAAATCCAACAGGCGCTTTTTCACCATGTGGTTTTATGTCAAATGCTATACGCACTTTACCCATTTCTTTCTTTATTGCCTTAGCCCATAGATCATTATCATTTTGATCATCTATATATAACTTATTATTTAATAGCTGCAGCTTTGCTCCTTAAGGTCTTAGAAAGACAGAAAGTCAACAATCTACCCGCCAAATTTATTCTACATTTATTTATTACTTGGGTTCATCTCCATATCTGTCATCTAATAGGAAAGCATCTTGCACTGTCTTAGGTATTTCGAACCCAAACTTGTGTGTTCTCTTGTGATATCGAGAATTAACCGCTAGTATTATACGGTCTCTTTTGTTTAGAGTATATGGTACCCACCACTTGAAGGCAGGTTCATCATCTATACCAACTGATAAAGCATATTCTGCAACCTCTACAGGGTTTGATTCCTTTAGGTTAGCAAGCTTTTCCCAAGTTGTTGTACCATCTTTCCATTCTACACAAAGTAGCCATCCTTTGGTGGTCTTGCGCAGGGATTTTCGGTTGTTAACTGTTATGTAGGCGTCAGCCTTTTCGACAGCATGGCCATCTTTCTTATGGTCACAGATTGATTTCAACAATAGATATTGTTCTCCATCAGCATTACACTGTGCATACATATTTTCTGCTATAATGTTTGCAGTATATTCAGCTTCAGCACCATCAGGGAATTCTAGTATGTATGCTCTAGTATCGAACATAACATCTATATGAGATGTCCCCTTAAGTGAGCCATCAGCTTCTCTTTTTCTTTCCCTAACTCTAGCTGTGCGCATCGAGTCTTCATGTGGGAGTAGAACTTCTGCACCTATATATGCATCGAAGTCTTGATACTCATCCCTATCTTGTACTTCAAAGGGTTTCGTATCTTTATCCTTATAAGGTTTATTAATAGGAGTTACAAATTCTTCAAATTCATCTTCGAAATCTGATTCTTTTGCAGCTGGTCCTAGAGCCTCATGGATTTGGATTGTATATTGTTTCATCTGTTCTATTTTCACAGGATCATGGTACTCATCTTTTGTCAATGGTCTATAAGTAGACACATGCCGAGTGTTTCCATTTTCTTTTAGTATTTTACCAGTCATGGCAGGGCCAATATCGATAGATGGTCCAAGCCAGCGACCTAATACTAATTTGTCCTCAGGAAATGATATCGCTGAGTCATGATACAGGCACCAATCATACCAACCTAATTCGAAGAATTGGGATATGTCAGCTGTTTGACCTGTCATACGTGTTTGGGGTACTTGACCTTCCAATTGCCAAATGTCTATTGCAGTATGTGATTTAATGAATGATTCTAATTCAATACAATCATCCCATATACGCTTAGGACATTGGGTTTCCATCATCTTTCTTCCAGACGATTTCTTTACCTCTCTTATAGCTGCTTCCGCAGAATTAGAGAATGGTGTATATGGTTCTGTTTGTTTTGTTTTACAGTCAGCCTCAGTGCATTTGCGTCTGAAGTTACCATGTATTTGAGCTTTTGCTCCATCCATCACCATGACGTCAGGGACGCCTATGTCTTTAAAGAATTTAGATAAAGTGTGATGTGCTTCAGCTTCCTTTCTTATTGGATAAGCACGAGTATAACCGAAGTCAGTACTGTACATCTGAGCATATTGATTTTGTCTTTTAGATTTTACTGTTGATTTTAATGTGTCAGTGAAAACAGTATGTGGTATTCTTCTATACCTTAACATTCTGTCATTTGTCCTGAACCTTCTGCTAATAGCAGGGTTGGCAATATGCCTCACACCTCTTTGTGTTGTGACTCGCAGCGTGTTTTGTGCTTGTCTTAGTGGTATCTTCCATGTCGATGCTAACTTTTCAGCTGATAAGCCTTGTCGATTTGACGTTGAAGTAGCAGAAAGATTCCTATTTTCTTTTAATAAATCAGCAAATACATCTTCATTTAACAAAGGATCTATACTGTTAAGTATTGCTTCACCTTGAGAGGTGGCGCGATCGTTCCTTGATAGAGAATTCAATGCAGCTACTGATAGTTTTGTAGTATTTGGGATTTCACTTATGGATTTAATGACAAATCTATCAGGTCTGTCCCCTGGCTCTTTTAATTCGCCATAGTTATCAAGCATTGCAGCTTCAGCCAGTTCATATTCCTTAGTCTGTGGATCCCAAGTGAGATCTGCACTAGTCAAGGTTAAACGTGGCAATAATTCGTATTGTTTTAACGTTGGTTTACTAACATGAAATGTCGACGTCACACCTCTTATAAGAAGTGGTATTCGAAGTAGTTCATTCGTGTCAGTTACTCCAGACATTGCATGTGTTTCGCTAGTCGGATTTTCAGTCATACTCTTTGGGTGTTCATTAAGTATGATATCATTCTCACGGACTTGCATTGGACAAAGTAAGGAGTGTTTCATATTTTCTAGATAAATAGCTTGGTGTATTACTAATATGTATTGCGAACCAGTATAGTGTGTATATAAAAATGCTCCACTAAGTATTGGTGTCGTTACAGTACCCACGGAAGGATCAGCAAAAGATACTATTGCTGTTCTTTCCGGATATGGGGTTTCTACTTTTAAAGCATTACAGCCTAACACACATGTGTCGGCGTGCGAATCGAGATCAATATAAGATTCTCCATTCTCAATATCCATTATAGAAGATATTGTAACATGTACAGGCATAAGATAACGAACTCAGCGTTTCTTACGAGGTACTTTGAGGCTTGATGATTTCTTAGATTTCTTCTTCTTCACCGGTCCATCATCTGAATCGGTGTCATCAATCACATATCGTCGTCAGTATCAGATAAATGCTCAACCATAGCAGATTCCGAAACGAGTTGTTCGATTTTAGACTTCATTTTGCTAAGAGTCTTCTTATTTTTCATGACAGCAGTTTTAACTTGGCTGACATTTGCCTTGTGAGGGCTACCCTTTTTGGTATTGCGTCTACTATTCTTACGCAAGTAGTTGCGTTGGTTCTTTTTCAAACCATTCCATTCGACGGTGGTATAATACCTACCATTATCGATCTTAGAAGAATCATAATTGGCTGAGGGATCATATCCATCCTCTTCACCACCAGTTTTGTCTCCTTGACGCGTGCGATTACCTCCGCCATTGCGAGAGGAGGTTGCAGAAGAAACATTAACATTACTCTTTTGTTCTTTAGTATGTTGTTTCTTTGACTCAATGAAAGTGCGGTATGTACCAACAACCTTATCGAAAGTGTCTAGTGCTGGATTTGCACTTACTGTAGCCTTAACTGTATCCAAACCGGGATCAGTAATTCCAAGACTAAAGAGACGGATCTTCGATGTTTCATCGATGCCTCTATGATTGCTCATAACCTTAAGATGCTCAAGTATGGTATGTTGTCCATATGAGCTAAGACATATTTCTCGAATCCCCAGTTACGCTTATTGCCACCATCAAGTGTCATAGTTTGTAACTTATTTTCAGCCTTAGATGCATAATTCGCAACGGCTTGGGTTCCTAACAATGCTGTATATAATGCAAAGTAGGCAGCACGACCATCTCGTGACTGCTGATGAGCTTTGATGTACGTATAGTACGGAGTACCATAGCAAATCTCATACAAAATCTTCCAAATAACAACACGATCGAGCGTGTAGTAATGGGTGTATGTCGTTGTTCCAGGAAGGAAGATTGGTGCACGCGCAACCAGCTCATGGTTAAATGACGCGAACGTACTTCCGACAGTTCCAAAAGTGGGCTCCAACGCCTCAGGTAGTGGTCCTTCATTCTCACGATAGACATAAGAGAGAGGAATTTTCGATACACTACCCACCATATCAAGTGTGAACTCGCCAAACTCTGTAAAGAATTCAAATACTTTGTTCGCATTGATCTTAGGTGCTTCGGAAATCTTTAAGTTGACTTGTGCTTCGATTTCTATCTTATAGTCTCGCATAGTCTCGATGCTACCAAGGGTAACATCAGCAAAGGCACACGTTCTAGATACATTCGCACATGTGCGAATATAGAACGAGGCTAGCTTAATATTGTCAGCATGTAAAGCTGCAATAGCAATTCCAGGATTTGGATACATAGCTGGGTAAACTGCACCAGCTGCCCACCTGCGACTGGGGCTCCTGCGTTAGGATGAACTATCATCCCACCAGGCTTGCGACAGACACGACATAACTCCTTAATAGAGTCATCAGTTAGTCGTTTTAGTATAGTTAAACTATTGATCGATTGATCATGCACCATGAAGTGTGCTGCTTGGGAGATAAGCCAAGCCGACCGAATAGGCCCCTCATTGCTGCATTGTCCATTGTGTTGTTTAATGGTTATTATTAAAACTAACTTGTAGCTTAATATCTTCTACAAAACTTATTACGTGTTTGTTTATCCACAAGTTTCGAAAAGTGAGTGAATAAAAGTGAAGAAAAGTGACCTTAATTTTGGGTTGTATTTTCAGTTATTTCGCTTTCTCGTTTTTCGCTCTAATTTACTTAGTACAAATGCTGTAGAATTCTACAGCACAGTTTTCAGCCTAAGTAAATTCATTGTCTTTTTCGTTAGTTTTGGACGGAGTCACTCAATTATTAGGAGTGTTAGGTGTTAATAGTGCCCAACGTGCGAATGATGAATCGGGATTGATTTTCAGCTGTATCAATTCGCAGTTTAGTATCAGGGCACATACATGAATATTGAAATTTTCGTCCTGTGGAGTACAAGCTAATCCGAGCCTGCCACATTCCACCCCTTAGAAGTCCCGCGAAATCAAATCATGACTTCAATTACGCGTAACATCAAGTGGTATCTTTGATTTCTATTCTATTTTTGAACTTCAATACGCTTAGGAGTGATCAAATTTTCCCTAGACGCGACTTAATTTTGTCAGTTGAGGTTACTGTTTGTTGATACACATCAGTAAGTATGGCTTACGAGTGAATTTTTCATTGATATGCCCTTTTGGTTTGTATTGGGCTCTGTGTATGACTTGAACGATTGAAGCGCAAGCCTGTCACTAAAGTATAAGATAGTGCTTAAATTGAGTCTATTTTAGCTCTATTTTAGATTGATTTTCAAAATACTTTGTCTTTTAATTATGACCATGGTATCTGGTTTCGAAGCAGAACCTTGTTATTGTATTTAGCTATTAGATATAGCCTTAGCACAACACCATGAATGCGGTTCGATTCATATGGTTGGTGTTGGTGTGGTATCATCACTTTATCGTGAATATACTGTTTATATTTTGTCGCAAAATCGATACGACTCGCTTTTACGGAATTCATTCAAAATGAATTATCTCATCCGTTTGTTGGTCAAAATGATCAATCAAAGCATACATCATCCTTATTAGAGACTACCTATGCAATCTTAGCATGGTTAGAGTACTACGTGGGTCTGATAAACTGAAAATAGTACGACATGGTCGTTCTACTAGTTAGTGAATAATATTTTAAATTATGATTTAGATTACGTGGTTAATATTCTACAGTGGTCTGTCCGTCAACACTCCCATTATTTCAGATGTGCGAGCAGATGATTGATTTGTTCAACAGAAAATGGATGAGTAAAAATTCATCGTAATCTCTTATGGCGTCTTTATTACACGTGATTTTCTAGCGTCTGCTCGTCAACTGACACTGTAGAAGAGCGATAATTCTCAGATTGCTTAGTATGATTAATTTTTACTATCGATTTTCTGATACAAATAATGGTAATGATTTGCTTCATTTAGTGGTTAAAAATTTTGTTTCCAATCTGGTATGGATTGAGAGATAGGGATAGAGAGAGAGAGAGAGAGAGAGAGAGCAGAGATGAGAAGAAGAGATAATGAGACCACTGTCATCGCCACAACCCACCCCAATCCTGTCTTCCGAAATACTGACTTAGACCCTTTTAGATATCATATATTAATCAATTACTGTCCCTAACAAGATTGTACTCACTTCTCCTATATTAGATCTTTAGTTATACTATACTCTAGAGTAGCCACTCCTCAAGGATATGAGCCTTTACTAACAAGAGTCCATCCACATTGGATAGTTCTCAGAGTAATTGCTTCTACCATCATAGACGCAAAGCAATTCTCCTACAAAACACCCTCTACCAACTCAGATAAAAAGAGCTGCGCTATTGTTTAGAATGAATTTTATTTGACTGAAATCCTACCTTATGATAAAGAGAGCACATCTCTCTTTTGCACAACAGATTCAACTCTATTCATTCGTACACTACACCTCTTTTAACTTATTGTTAGCAATATCTTCTGCCGGAGAAAGGATAGTTTCAACATTGAATAGATCTTTGTCTACCGTGACAGGATCTTCGCGTAGGTTCTTCATCGTATTGTCTCGTGCAGTACGTATGGCCGAGCGACAAATTTCGTTTCCAGTTGTATCGGAAATGATTTTGTAGGTCATCTTGTTACCGATATGTTCGGAGATTCCTACCCATCGACCTTCATTTCTTTGGACTTACTTGGGAAATGCTGTTCTGATTCATCAACGAGATAATAAACAGGTTCCCAAAAATAGAAGTATAGCAGAGGGCTAATATCAGTCATTTGAAATGTTGCGATTTGTAGTGGGCTCTTGTTTCCCTCTCCGATGGTTGGATCAACACAATTGTTGAGACAGAATATAACATAGGATAATGCTAGAAACCAAACGTAGGGAGGGCAACCGCTGCGGTCCATTACTCGGTTCGTGCACCGTTTGACGGTTTGCCATCGATTTTCAGCATAGTTTTGGTGCTGATATTTGGATTCGCATTGCCATAATGAGATACAAATGTCTCGAAGGTACACTGCGTTTTTCCATCCTCGATACATAGGAGCATTATGTTTTACTAGTCCAGTGGGACATCCTCTTTGACGGACACGATCTTGGAAGCAAAGTAGAAAGTCTTCAGCATTCTGATGTTTTACTTTGTATGCATCGGTGAGTTTCGATTTTTGTCCCACGAAGATATGTGCACATTTCTCACCACCGTTGCATGCAGGAGTATCTGAATAGATCATGTCGGTAGCATCGTCTTCATCACGGCGTTTGAGATTTGCAGAAGGATTAGGTGATTTGAACATCTTGTGCAGATATGAGGCTGGGGGCAGTTTCATATTCTGAGTTGTATGCTTGAAGGTAGCTTTAACAACAGAAGCAGGTAGATGTGCAAAGTACTTCCTTTTGGATTCATAATCGATGACCGTGGGTACAGAATATCTTGGTGTAAGAGGATTCATTACATTAGCAATGTCGGTAGCATTAATGTCATATTGTTCATAATAATCGAGTCTTCCTTGATAGATCAGACGCTGAGTAGATTCATCCAATAAAAAGTCTTCCCAGTATTCGTGTTCAGTCGGTCTGAAGGTAGATAAGTCATCAAGATACGAGGTGTCTGATTTTGTATCTACGAATACTGTGGAGTCATTGGGTGAATCTATTGAATCGTAGAACAGTAGATCGTCCATTTTCATTTCTTCAATAACGTCGTCGATGATATTAGGTTGAAGCGGATGAGGATCCGTTGAAAAGAACTCTATACCGTCTACTAATGTAGGGGATTCTTTATTATTGCCCATGTTATCAATAATTGGGATTGGTAACTCATTAGCTGTAACAGCAGATGTGTTCTTATCAATCAGTTCTTGCTTAGAAGCTGCAGCTTTGCGTCGTTTTTCTCTGATTCGTACACGACGCTTGAGTTTACTCTTTCTAAGTCGAGGACATCCGGTTTTCTCCCCATTGGAGTCATCGATTGGAACATTCCATACAATCTTAGTTGGTTGTTTGGATTGTTCATCACAGACACTGTCATCATCACTTGAGGAATCTTCTTCTCGAGCTCGATCTTGTAAACTAGGCATAGACCCAACACTGTCATCATCGTCATGTTCAATTTCAACGGTTTGAACTGTTGCACGTATTGGTCTATGTTAAATTATACATAGTACTCGATGTAGGAGTCATATGTCGTACATAAGCCCCGCGGAGTAGAAATACAAGCGCGATCAGATTAGTGAGTGAGAATGCACGTGTATGCATTATTGAGATAAAAGAGAACCGAAAGTTAGCTAAAAGCCAACATCGTACTGTTTGGAGTTGAAGTGACTGTCGAAGCAGTTGTCGAAGCAATTGGAACCGAGCGCAAATAAGAGAAGTGCTTAGGTATATTTATACAAATCGGAACACGATTAGGAAGAGTGTCCGAATACATAGAACACGATTATGAAGAGTGTTATACATATGGAAGTCGAACAGATGTCGATGTCCACCTTTGAACCGCTAATGCGATATATATGCATTGAGGCGAAGTGAGTTAGGAACAGAAAGTTGTATGCAGGGTTACTGGAAACCGCAATACTAAAATACGAAGAAAAGAGCAGAATTACCTCGATTACGAGAAATGAACAATTACTGTCTTTTATTGTTGAAAAATTGTAATAACCATAGACTAAATAAACAAGTGTGTTAATAACAACTTTTGCGTTTGAACATCATCGTTAGTATCGTACGACGTTACTATAGATATATCTACAGAAAGTTACGCCATTCTTCTACGGAAGTTTCGCTGACAAGAAGGGGTTAGATATCCTGGTAGAACAACCGTGAGTAGTCTTTCAATATAAGGGTCAAGAGTATCAATCCTTCCAGCTTTAATAGAATCTTACAAGACCGAAGAGTAAGACTATTATAATCCTGTTTCACCAATCATCGATTGTCTGTGAAACGTACAAGATTAACAGTCGCACGGTTTATCCTATAAACGTGCTGATCAACTTTCTTTTTAGTTCATCTGAACGACAAAAGGACCGGAGATCCAATTATATTTAATTGTAATTATTGAATTAACGATCTCGAAAGAAGTCTAAATTACAATAACCTCAAGTCTTAACAAATAAGAACTAGAGAAGCCATTCAACTGTGAATGAGCCAGCAAGAAGAACAAGAGGATACTAACGAAACACTACCTACTGAAGGAAGTGATAACGATAGTAGATCCACTTATTCCGAAGCAACAAGTAGAAACCAAGCGCCCGAAGCGTTAGGTGAAGGAACTCGTAGTCCCCCTTTTTGGGCAGACGCTAACCATCGGACTGAACTAACCTCTCTAGGTTATAACGTTCACACACCGAACCCGCGCAGAACTACTCGTTCAAGAGCTCCGACTATTAGATATACACCATCTGGTGATACTAATCAAGAGGAAGCCGATATAGAAAATAATCTTTTAAATATCCAGGTAGAAGTAAACACAGCTAGAGAAGAAGACGAAAGCACAGCAAGCGCTTATAGCGGCTTACGCCCCGGCGATCCACTCTACGTCTCTCCGCCTAGACTACCTCTACCAGATAGTTCAAGTACAGATACATCTAGTGTTCCGGAACGTCCCAGTCCACCTGAACCTATTGAAGAAGTCATTGATACGTCTTTTACGCTCGGAACATTTCCAACAGTACACGATCCTTACGTAAAAGGTTACGAAATTACTGCCAGAAATCCAGTTCCTATTAACGTACCCCTACCTTCTCTTCCAGAGACTCCTCCTTTACCTTCTCTTCCAGAGCTACCGTTAACAGAACGCCTTGATACATTGCTAACCGAGATCTGCAATTTCAGAGTCCGTAACTTAACAACCCGACGTGCATTTGCTACTAACATTACGCCTAGTAATACTAGCTCACCCAAGATGGCGACCACTCCTTTCGATGCGCAACTCGAAGTCCTCTTGGTGAATATGTTGAAATGTACGACGGCAACAAATCCGATATACCTTGTGCTAGATCAGAACCACATCCACACATTTGAACAATTTCGTTCTATTGAAATTGATGATTTGCCAACGTTTAAATACAAAAAGCCAACCACTGCAGGCACCGAAGAGACTCTCCATATAACACCACTCAAGGAAGTACAAAACTGTGTACACTTTTGTTGTTATCTAGAGACCGCTGCTGCCGTTGCTCTTGCTGGTGGAGTCATCGATTGTGACGATCCGTCTACATGGGATTATGCGGATATGTTAAACTGGAAACGTGCAATAACTGGTAAAGCTACATATCTTCGAACGTTAGTTATACCAGCAACGACTACAACAGGAGGTCCTGGCTCACCAACAATGATAGTTTCAGGCCCTATCACTTTAAAAGATGATGAAGCCGCACTTATCAGTTGGAATCGAAAGCCTCGAGATCCTGTAAAATACCCGACCATCAACAACGATGCTTTCTATCAAGATTGGAAACTAAATTTTAAAAGACAAATTATCCAAGATACATTGGAAAGAGTATTGGATCCTAATTTCAATCCCGATCTTCGATCATCAACATGCTCAGTACGTAGTGGACCCGATGCAGAACTAGCAAGACTTCAAGTTAATTACTTCGCTCAAATCTTGTGTGTAGTTCTTAAGAACCCCGAAGGTCTAGGTCTTCTTATGGTCCGTCCAGACGATCCGTTATATGTATGGAGAAATCACGAAGATCATCAGAATGACTCAGATGCAGCTCAGATAGCTTCAACCACACTGATGAAGAAATTAATTGCATTGAAATTCAGCGATTTCAACACAAGACATGAATTTCTTACTTCATTTCAAGATACCTCCAGACGGTACGATCAACTAGCTACTAACGTCATGGATGATTCGGTAAAGATAACATTATTGCAAACAGCAGTCATGACCGATTCCGCGTTAATTAACTCCTGGCAATCATGTCAAGATAGTAAACGAGGAAGCGCTTTAGCTGGATCTCTAGACCTGTTACGTATTATGAGTACATCACGTTTCTTATCAAATCAGCCAAGAATCATGATCTATATACGCCATACAAGAAACCATCCCGTCAAGCTCATCAAGCTACATCAGAATCATTTTACAATGAAGAGATGAATGTAGACTATGGCGACACTGACGATGGCATTGACGAGTTCTTAGCTCATATGTCCGTATCCAACGAACCTATGACCGAACACGCTGAAAGTACAATGCAAGCCTATGCAGCATTCCAGAAGAATCGTCGCCCTCTCGTGAGAGAGACCCTGACACTGAAATACCGAAACCAATCTTCGAAAAGTGTCCAAGAGATTTACGGATTGCATGGAGTAAGGCACCCAATGATATTAAGAAAACAGATTCTTAAAAATCAAAAACCATCCCACTAAGCAAGGTGCTAAGAAAAATAGTGAGTTAGGTGTCTACATTAGCGATTTTGAAGGATATGACTCCGACGCATCCGGCCAATCAGAGGCATACCTACGTATACGACGCTGATGATGCTGACGATACATCTGTCATAGAAGCAACTGATTTGACGGCAAATGCAGCAAGACGAAGACAGCCCAATCAAGGTATACTCAAGAAGAAGGAATTACCAAGGAAGACTGAGCTGCCTTTAGCCGATCCACGTCGATTCATGGCCAACAAAACCACACCAGTAATAGGTAAAGATGGTAAAGTTGTTGGTCATATCGCATATACGGCAGCTATGGCTAAAATCAATCATCGTTTTTGATCAAGTCGATTGTCATCTACCAAATACTTCCAAAGACAACTACGTCGTCTCCGTTAATGCAACGAAATTCTTTAATGAACCACTCGCATTAATGGATGGCGGAGCTAATGGTGGAATTGGAGGCAGAGATATGAGACTCATGTCTTACAATGCTGACGGACGACGTGTCAATATAGGTATTGCAGGTGATCATCAAATGACTGGCAAGAGACTTGGAACGTTTTGTTCTGTAATTGTTACAAACAGAGGCAAGATTCTAGCCATATTTCATCAATATGCTCATGTACCTGAACAAGAAAAATCGATCCATTCGAAAATGTCAGTTCCAAGCGCATAATAATCTCGTTGGAGATACAGCGACAGCCTATGGCGGACCACAACGTAATTCAAACTGCAGACGGATATCAGTTACCTTTATCTATACGCTCTGGATTACCGTACATTCGCCAAACAGTATCCTACCAATGATGAAATTAAAGAGCTTACACATGTACAGTTTACTTCACCTGCGGAATGGAATCCTAATCTGAATGACGATAGCCGTACACCTGAAGAAATGCTCAAGCAATTTCCTCCTATGCCACGTTCCGCTATCAACGAGTTCTACGATCAAGAAGGTAATATTAATTACGACTATCTTTCTAAACAGAACATAGACCAATACGTGCAACAGTTCAAACCGTTGAAATTGAACATGATGATGATGACAGTGTTGGATCTATGCCTGGTTTACAATGTCGAGCTCAAGAAGAAGATTCCTCAGGTGATGAAGAAGATTCCTCAAGTGATGATGAACCTGTAGTTAATAAATTCAAGCAACCAACTACAATTGTATGGAACGATCCAATCGATGACTCCAATGGGGAGAAAATTGAATGTCCTCGACTTAGAAAAAGTAAGCTCAAACGCCGTATCCGAATCAAAGAGAAACGACTCAAAGCTGCAGCCTCTAAACAAGAACTGATTGATAAGAAACCATCTGCTGTTACAGCTAATGATTTACCAATCCCAATTATTGATAATATGGTCAATGATAACGAATCCCCTACAATGGTAGACGGCATCGAGTTCTTTTCAACGGATCCTCATCCACTTCAACCTAATATCATCGACGACGTTATTGAAGAAATGAAGATGGACGATCTACTATTCTACGATTCAGTAGATAAACCCCAGGACTCCACAGTATTCGTAGATACAAATCAGACACCTCGTATCTTGATGACTTATCTACCTTCAGACCGACTGAACACGAATACTGGGAAGACTTTTAATGGATGAATCTACTCAACGTCTAATCTATCAAGGAAGACTCGATTATTATGAACAATATGACATTAATGCTACCGACATTGCTAATGTAATGAATCCTCTTACACCAAGATATTCTGTACCCACGGTCATCGATTATGAATCCAAAAGGAAGTACTTTGCACATCTACCTGCTTCTGTTGTTAAAGCTACCTTCAAGCATACAACTCAAAATATGAAACTACCCCCAGCCTCATATCTGCACAAGATGTTCAAATCACCTAATCCTTCTGCGAATCTCAAACGCCGTGATGAAGACGATGCCACCGACATGATCTATTCAGATACTCCTGCATGCAACGGTGGTGAGAAATGTGCACATATCTTCGTGGACGAAAATCGAAACTCACCGATGCATATAAAGTCAAACATCAGAATGCTGAAGACTTTCTACTTTGCTTCCAAGATCGTGTCCGTCAAAGAGGATGTCCCACTGGACTAGTAGCAGATAATGCTCCTATGTATCGAGGATGGAAAAACGCAGTGTACCTTCGAGACATTTGTATTTCATTATGGCAATGCGAATCCAAATATCAGCACCAAAACTATGCTGAAAATCGATGGCAAACTGTCAAACGGTACACCAACCGAGTAATGGACCGCAGCGGATGCCCTCCCTACGTTTGGTTTCTAGCATTATCTTATGTTATATTCTGCCTCAACAATTGTGTTGATCCAAACATCGGAGAGGGAAACAAGAGCCCACTACAAATCGCAACATTTCAAATGACTGATATTAGCCCTCTGCTATACTTCTATTTTTGGGAACCTGTCTACTATCTCGTTGATGAATCAGAACAGCATTTCCCAAGTAAGTCCAAAGAAATGAGAGGTCGATGGGTAGGAATCTCTGAACATATAGGTAACAAGATGACCTACAAAATCATTTCCGATACAACTGGAAACGAAATTTGTCGTTCAGCCATACGTACTGCACGGGACAATACGATGAAGAACCTACGCGAAGATCCTGTCACGGTAGACAAAGATCTATTCAATGTTGAAAATATCCTTTCTCCGGCAGAAGATATTGCTAACAATAAGTTAAAAGAAGTAACCTCGGGAAATACTTTTAACGATTTTGATGAATCAGCAATATCCAAGGATATCGAAATTCAACTCCAGGTAGAATTAGATGCAAGATTTAACGACTCGAATGAACAGCAGACTGGTCATTTTAAAACGGCGTCGCCAAAACGCGCATCTCCTACTGGACCACAACGTCATGTAAAACAAAAGCGTTTAAGCGACTTAAATCCTCTGGATAAAACTAAGGATAAAGGTTTACGACGTAGTTCACGACATAAACCCCTTCAAAACTTAAACGTTAAAGGAGTTACCACACTTTTGACCCAAGTCAATAATACTGATATCAACCATCCCACCAACCCACGGCCGTCTACCGCAACTCGTCAACAAGTCCTCAAGCAACGTGACACATCTATCAAGGAACAGCTAGATTCATTTGTCTATCTTCGAGAAAATGGGGAGAATGAATATCTTTTGGGAAAAGAATTTGAGTTTCCTCTTAAAGACGAAAATGGCAACGCGATACTCGGAGACGACGGCAAACCGTTGGTAGCAATAGCGCCCCCACCAAGTGATCTAGTAGGAAGAGTTTTCCTAACCAAACCCGACGAGAGAGGTGAAGTTAATAGAGCACGAGTTGTAGAACTTATCAAAGACTTTGAAGGCAAAGTTGAAAAGGATATGAATCTAATCAAGTTCAAGCTAAACTATGATCACAGTTCCCAAGAAGACATCATGTCGTACAACGAAATTCTGGACTACATCGAAAGAGAACAGAACAATGAAGACGGACATCATTGGAAATTTCGTACTATCTTAGGACACGTACATACTCCTGTGGGACACAAGGATAGAATGGGGAGTGACTACAACGTCAGAACAGCTTGGGAAACGGGAGCAATTTCGGTCGAACCATTGGACTTCCTTGCTAAGGACATTCCTGTTGATCTTGCTATCTATGCCAAGAAATTTGACCTACTCGAATTGGAAGGATGGAAACGCTTTAAAAGAATTGCTAACCGAGATAAGCATATTCGACGACTTGTGAAACAAGCCAAGCTACGATCCTTCCGTGTTACTCCTAAGTACAAGTATGGATTCTCTATACCGCGTAACTACAAGGAAGCCCTTGAGTTTGACGAAAGGAACGGTAATCATAAATGGCAAGAAGCAAATGTATTGGAACATGCACAATTAACGGATTATGCAGTATTCAAGAACAAGGGAGAATTCCATGATGCAAAGATACCAGAAGGTTATCGCAAGATCAAAGTTCATACTATCTTTGATGTGAAACACGATGGCAGGCATAAAGCTCGAGTTGTAGCTAATGGTAACCTAACGGATACGCCACTCGAATCTGTTTACTCAGGTGTTGTTTCATTACGCGGATTACGTACATGCATATTCTTAGGAGAACTTAACGGCATGACCCCATGGGCTACTGATATTGGAAATGCTTATCTTGAAGCAAAGACCACCGAAAAGGTATGCATCAAAGCAGGGCCAGAATTTGGGGAGCTACAAGGAAACCTTCTTATCATCGATAAGGCTCTTTACGGATTAAGACTTAGCGGAAAAGCATTCAACATTTTGCTATCTGATTGTCTACGCGACCTAGGATTCTACCCATCCAAAGCAGAATCAAGTATTTTCATGAGAAAATGTCCTACAAGAGACGTGTACGAATATGTGGCCACATATGTTGATGACCTATGCATTGTTATGGAGAATCCTAGGGAGTTCCTAAACCAGCTGTCGTCAGCACCGTACAACTTCAAACTGAAAGGTTCAGGAGAAGTTAACTTCCACTTAGGCTGTGGATTTGAGAGAGACTCTGATGGAGTATTATGTATGGACCCAAGCCGGTACATAGACAAGATGGAAGATGCCTACAAGCAATATTTCAAGGAATTGCCTAACCAGAAGCACAGATCACCGCTAGTGAAGGGAGACCATCCAGAACTTGATGTAACCGAGTTTCTTGACCAAGACGGTATTGAAATATATCAATCATTAATAGGAGCTATGCAATGGGCAATCTCTATTGGACGATGGGATATACAATCCGCAGTAATGAGCTTATCAAGCTTTAGAGCGCAACCACGAAAGGGACATCTTGAAAGAATCAAGCGTATCTACGGATTCTTATGCAAGTTCAGGCATTTCAAACTACGGTTTCGAGTTGATGAACCAGACTATTCCGGTATTCCACCAATGCCACCCTACGATTGGAGCCATTCTGTATATGGAAACCCAACTGAAGACATCCCTAAAGATGCACCAACTCCACTGGGAAAACGAATCGTTTTGACCCATTACTTCGATGCAAATCTAATGCATGACGTACTATCAGGAAAAGCAGTTACAGGTGTAGTTCACTTCTACAACAAGACTCCCGTTGATTGGTATTCCAAGAAACAATCTACCACGGAAACCGCAACGTACGGATCTGAATTCCTGGCATGTCGAACCTGTTTCGAACAGATCATAGATCACCGACAGTATCTACGATACCTTGGAGTACCAGTAGGAGATGAAGACTACGCATGGGGAGACAATGACGCGATGATCAATAGTGCAACCATACCGGACGCAAAGTTACATAAACGACATAACATTCTGTCATTTCACTTTGTTAGAAGCTTAATTGCAAGTGGTTTCATTAACCTGCAACATATTAAATCGGAAAGTAATATTGCAGATATACTTACGAAACATTGGGGTTATCAAAGTACGTACGAATTGATCCGCCCAATCTTTCATTTTGGAGGTAACACGGCCGCGTTATATTTTGATGATACATTAGAAGTCGATCGTCACATTACTGAATCAGAGTTAGCAGAAATCGTTACGACCAATGGGGAGTGTTAAATTATACATAGTACTCGATGTAGGAGTCATATGTCGTACATAAGCCCCGCGGAGTAGAAATACAAGCGCGATCAGATTAGTGAGGAGAAATGCACGTGTATGCATTATTGAGATAAAAGAGAACCGAAAGTTAGCTAAAAGCCAACATCGTACTGTTGGAGTTGAAGTAACCTTGTCGAAGCCGTTGTCGAAGCAATTGGAACCGAGCGCAAATAAGAGAAGTGCTTAGGTATATTTATACAAATCGGAACACGATTAAGAAGAGTGTCCGAATACATAGAACACGATTATGAAGAGTGTTATACATATGGAAGTCGAACAGATGTCGATGTCCACCTTTGAACCGCTAATGCGATATATATGCATTGAGGCGAAGTGAGTTAGGAACAGAAAGTTGTATGCAGGGTTACTGGAAACCGCAATACTAAAATACGAAGAAAAGAGCAGAATTACCTCGATTACGAGAAATGAACAATTACTGTCTTTTATTGTTGAGAAATTGTAATAACCATAGACTAAATAAACAAGTGTGTTAATAACAACTTTTGCGTTTGAACATCATCGTTAGTATCGTACGACGTTACTATAGATATATCTACAGAAAGTTACGCCATTCTTCTACGGAAGTTTCGCTGACAAGAAGGGGTTAGATATCCTGGTAGAACAACCGTGAGTAGTCTTTCAATATAAGGGTCAAGAGTATCAACCCTTCCAGCTTTAATAGAATCTTACAAGACCGAAGAGTAAGACTATTATAATCCTGTTTCACCAATCATCGATTGTCTGTGAAACGTACAATAAGAGTAAGAAAGCAACTTCAACTCGTGGTACAAGTAGATCAAAGTCAAATAGCGAATTGAGAGCGGATATGGATATATTGGAGGATGATGTCGACGACAAAGACATTAACGTTGATTTTGGTTCAGTAATGGATACTCGTATTGGTAGTATGCATTCACAACATATCAATTGTCTTCTTGGAATTTTACCAGCTTGGGTATTGACATATCATTCGTTCAAAGTAGGAAACAGGGAAAAGAATAATTTTCTAAACTTATTATCATTTAGTGGAGTGACAAAAGATGAATTATGTGGGATCGATAATACTAAGTTGAACTCAATTGCAAAGTCTTTGCAAATTTCAATCACCAAAGAATTTGGAATTCAAATTACTGAAAAGATAGTTGAAAACATAATCTGCAAGTTGAAGCGAATTTACAACCAAGAAAGTGGGCAGTTTGAAATTGATTGTTCCAATGACACTAGGTTCAATGATACTCGACTAGGATTAAATATATTATGGAAAATTGATTATATAAGACCAATCACTGGAAGTAATCCTACGTCGTGGATATTATCTCATCGTACAAGTGAAAAAGAGGAGTGGATTACAGGCGATGAAAATGTTGGTATAATAATTAATATAAAAGAAATGATGAATGTGAACAACTCTGATAGAGTAGTTTTAGCTGAATCAAGTTGTCAGAGCACCAAACAAAGTATAGTGAAACGGTACAAAACCCATAATTGGAACACACAACGGAAACGGAAATTTGAGCTCATTATAGGTGGTGATATTGGTGGTACTGCTGACTCTGAGTTGGACGTGGACTTACACCATGACAGTGATAGTGATAGTGTCATTGATAGTGATATTAGTGGTGACAGTGATACTGGTGGTGCAAGTGGTGATGAAAGTGATAGTGATAGTGATAGTGATAGTAGTGATGATGAAATTACGTTGAGCCCACTAACGCAACGACGCAATGATAATGTAAATGTAAAAGTTGGGAGATCAATCTTAGTCAAGTGGAACGATAATAAACACTACAAATGTATAATATTGAGTAAGTATTCGTCTACTCATTATAATGTACGTTATGAAGGCAATACAGATCAGAAATCTGTCCACGATCTGTCACGAGTAGTTTGGAAGAAACTAAAAGAATGAATCATATTATGATAGTAGTAATTTAAAAGACTTATAATAAAATATTGTTAATACAAATAAGTCCCATATATGTATTGGGCACTGATTGGAGTACTTCCGAAAGATCTATTCCTGGATTGCCAGATGCCTGATTACCACAAATGAATCATTCTATCAGATGCCTGCACATTTGCCAGATGCCTGGATTACCAGATGCCTGGTTATTCTACCAGATGCCTGCACATTTGCCAGATGCCTGGATTGCCAGATGCCGTAGTTGTGGGAGATATAGTATCTGGTTTATATACAAATGATCTTGCTTTTGTTGTTATAATGAGTCTGGATCGCCAAGCAGCTTGCACAGTTTGGAACCAACTTTAACGCCGAGTGCTGCACCCAGTTCTGCCCCAAGTTTTGATCCGAGCGCTGACCCAAGTGTGGACCAATTATCAGATTAAATAGGATCTAGTAGCGAAGAATCGAAGTAATTCGATTAAAAAGAAGAAGACACGTTAATCCTATTGGATTTCCAGAACAAGAAGATATAGAATATTAATTCGTAAGAAGGAAACGTCGTTTCAGAAGAAGAGAAGACATCGAATAGTAATTTGATTCAGAAGAAGACAAAGCAACAACGTTAATCCTATCGGATTTCAAGAACAAGCAATATAAAATATCAAATGGTAATTCGATTGAGAAGAAGACATCGAATAATAATTTGTAAGAAGAAAGAAGACAGTCTTATTTACTCGATCTCGAGAAAGACAAAGAAGAGATTTGATTCGACTGTAGCTATTTGCTACTCAGGGAATCGATCTAGATTTGATTCGACTGTAGCTACTTGCTACTCAGAGTTTGCTACTCAGGGAATCGATCTGTACATCAGCACCCGAAATCGATTTGATTTGGTAGATTGACGTACCGTATATAACTCGCTACTAAACAGAATACTAATACTTATACTGGTGATATTAAAAAGAATATTGAAGATTCTTATCGATCAATGTATCGAGTACAAGATCAAGTTATCGGAATCTTCGATAATAATGATGATCCTATTGCCATTATGCAACAGTACAAAGAAGAACATTATAGTAAATATAATAATAATCTTTGCACTGACGATCAACGCTGGTACTCTACTACTACGTTCAAGAAAGAAAACGGTTGCTTTATACTAGCAAAGGAGAAGAAAGACGACAGACGTATTTTCATAGGGAAAGATATCGTTGCGATTGATGATAATAACGGAAGTACTCTTTACGTTAAAAATGATGCACGTACACGTCGAGACGGTGACACTTCAAGTACGTCGATACGAATACTCTACTACACAATAACGGAAGTACTCTTTACGTTAAAAATGATGCACGTACACGTCGAGACGGTGACACTTCAAGTACGTCGATACGAATACTCTACTACATTACAACGTACTCTATCAAGTACTGTTCCCAGTTTGGTACGCCCTCCATCATTAATATTATTACTACTACTAGATGACGTTAATACTATCCAATCCGTGAATCGACTATTAGCTCTATTTCAAGTCAAGTACAAGATGAGGCCAGACGTTTACGATGATCGATACGGTACTACTACAATCAATGACGAGTACAAAGATGAATATTATTTCTATCATGATAGTCATATTGAGGATTCTCATCGACGGTCTCACTTTGTTACTTCAGACGTATGCTTCGATAATAATATCATTGCCCTTATGCAACGAATTCTTTATCAGGATGATACTCCTCACGTTGAAGATGATGCTTATCGATGGTTTCACTCTTTTACATCAACCGATGGGGAGATACTGCTATTTTTAATACTAGTCCCACGCTTATTACTTTTACTACGTAAAAGCGGTGTGGCCGCGCCGGAAATCATGTTGAACCAACCAAGAAACACTACTGTAGGCGATACGCGCATACATCACACTCCTATTACTTTTACTACGTAAGGGTGTGGCCGCGCCGGAAATCGTGTTGAGCAAACCAAGACACTAGGATAAACGCGCATTAATCACACTTGACAATTTGTCAGTGTCCAATTTAAGGACTCACGATTAAAGGTTATATTCGCCTCTATATTGTGCTTCAATCCGCCGTAAAAATTTCTGTACGGTGGTGTACTGTACAGTTAGGCGATGTGTAATTGTAGATTTTTTTCTACAATATTAATTTTTCACTCCTCATTCTTGCCATAAATTCAATTCACTGCAAAATCAAGACAACAATAACAGTATACAACTAACTATCAACAACACCAACAAACAAACATTAACCATGTCGGAACCTCCCGGTCCCTCAGACGACGCCGTAGTTTGGTGGACACTAGTCTACTTATCATCTGTAATCCTACTCTTCAACAGGACGTCACTTCTCTCTACGCTGTTGTCCTTGTGGACCTCTTTCAGGTACTACAATCCTTTCTTCGGCGGCTTCATGTACCTCGTTTCTCTCATTGAACAGAACGTCACTGCAGAATTCTTCATCTACTGTATGTTTCTTCCATTCGCATATATTCCAACCATTCTGATCAATCAAGCCGGTCGATACAACATGCCCTATTACAAGTACATTGGTAAGCGTCGTGGACGTACCCGTCGTCGTCGTCGCTCAACAGGAGCTCACTTAGCTCGGTATTTTGCCACGCTGAGAACCAAGTCAACTATCGTCACTTCTTCTAAGGGAGATCATCGAAACTTTCGGTCAATTTACAATAAAAGAACTGCCTCAAAACGTTGCTTCTCAACTACCGCATGGTTCTCAACTACTACATGGCACTCAACGCTCTACTCATGTCTCTCTACGATCGACCCCTTTCTACATTCCTTTAATGTAATCGATCACTTCCACACTATCAAGTCGCTGCTACCATCTAGTCAGTACAAGTGTATTCATCCATCATCATCTCACTTTAAGCGAATATTGCTTGAAGCAAAAGGATTGCAAACGTCCGCTAAAGTCGAACCTACCACTGTGAAAGACGATGCTCACAAAGCTGAAGCTGAAGCGGAAATGGGAGCCGAAGAACTTTTATCTAGTGCTAATACTCCCGTCCATGCTGATGATGATGCTGCTGAAGTACCCAAAGCTGAAACTCTCGAGAATACTACTACTGTTGCTGGGAATGTTGAAGAGGTGTGTGTGTGTTGAGTTGTGACGTGTCGCTTCCGTCGCCTCCGTCATCGTATTGTACTTCTCTTTATCATTATTACTCACTCACTCACTCACTCAATTACCTCATTATCGTCCTCTCCGTCTATCTCTCTCCTAACCGACACCGACGAAACGAAGAAGAAAAAGAAGGAAGACGATGGAAATAATAATGACACACCTGCTGTTGTTATGGAGGAGGAAGAGAATCCCAACGATAAGAAAAACGAAAAGGAAGAGGAATCCAAGGAGGAGGCCACTACCGTTGTGTCAACCAACGACAACGATGCAGTGGTCGCAACAGATATCGTACTCGCAGACTATATTGTCAAAGACATATCGTTCTCGCAGTAGATATTGCCAAGGAGGACACCACTATCATTGTGTTCACGGCAATCCTCTTCTTTCTCAACTGGTGGACAAGCGACCCTACAAAAGCTGCGCTTGATCATTTGGATGAGACCGTCGACGTTCGTCCTGATACGGAACGGTTTCAAAAAATCTGTTTAAACAGTATCACCGTATGGTTGCTCCTCCATGTCACATCCAACACATCCCATGTCACATCATTCATTGTCATCCATCACGAAAAAATCCTCCTCCTTCTTAACTTAATGACAGGCGGTCCTACAAAAGCTGAAGTGCTTGATCGTCCGAATGAGACACTCGACGATCATGCTGATATTGGATGGGTTCTATATATTGGTTTAAATGCTGTTACCGTATGGTTCTTCCTCCAGTTCACGTCCTTCAAGTCCATGTTATGTTATGATAGTTTCTACCTAATCTTCAATAGGTTAAAATATATCAAACGCAAGTATCACACTGACCCTACTACCACTACGAATACCACCGGAAATTCAGTTTCAAAACCAAATACTGGTGGTTGTGGTCATATCCGGATGATAATGAAGAAGACGATGATAACGGCAATGGTATTTTTTGGTATATTTCATATGCCAAACAAAGTGACTGCATTTGAACCTCAATGGGATGACAACAACGATGATAACCCACATTATAATTTTAATGAGGAGGATTTTTTGGCCACTTTTAACCCTCTCGATCCTGAACATGTCCGCCCTTTCGATATCCTTCCATCTACACATCATATTCCTGATTCAATGCCATCACCAGCCGTCATCGGACCATTGGTCATTGGATCTCCACCAAGTACAAGTTCTACATTTGCATTAATATCTCCGTCTACCTCCACCAGAAGTGCTTCCAGTACATTGCCCTCTGATACTACCACTTCGTTTCTACCCAACAGTAGTTTTTCGGATGCATCGTCACATATTTTCAATGCCAATTACACAGATTTATTTGACGATGATGACTACGATATTGATGACGACTTTGGTAATGATGAAGACTATGATGATCTAAACATGATCACCGCCATTAATCGTTCTTTACAGGATTCAGACCCAAATCATTTTAATACGGAAGCTGCTTCCTTGCCTCGAACAAGTGCCTTTCCAAGTGGTGGACCAAGTGGTTACAATGACGACTACGATATTGATGAAAACGAAGACGATCTGAACATTAACATTGCAATCAATAATTCTTTGAACGATTTGGATTTGAATTATTTTGATAAGAAAGCGGCCTCCTTGCCACAAACAAGTTCTGGTCCAAATTCTACACCAAGTGGTGGACCAAGTGGAAGTCCAAGTTCAGCTCGAAGTTCTTGTCCAAGTGGAAGTCCAAATTCGTTACCAAGTGGTGTACCAATTGGAACTCCAAGTTTTAGTCCAACTATGTCACCGGCTGGTGGACTCGGTGGTGGACCAAGTGATGGTTCAAGTTCTTCGTCAAGTGGTGGACCAAGTGTTGTCGATGAAGACTACGTCAATGATGAAGACGATGATGATCTAAACATGATCACCGCCATTAATCGTTCTTTACAGGATTCAGACCCAAATCATTTTAATACGGAAGCTGCTTCCAAACCTACTCCAGTAGTACTCCAGACAATCACCAACAGACATAGACGCTCTATAACACCCTCAACACCAAAGTCAAGAATTACATCATACAAACAAAAGTCAATCTCGGATATATTTTCTACCAAAACAGCCATGACGGGAAGTAAGAAAAATTCATGGGGTGGGTCTGATCGTAAACGTTCAGGTAGTTTAATGGATGTCAAACCTACTTCCAAAAAGCCACGGAAACATAATTCGCGAAAGAAGAAACATCCATCGATCAAGACTTCTACATCGTCATCTCTTAAGTCCCCTCCGTCGTCATCTCTTAAATCCCCTCCGTCGACAATTCCACCTACCAACAGTGTATCTGCCACCAACAAGAAGCGTTCATCTCTCAAATCCCCTCCGTCGTCAATTCCACCTACCAACAGTGTATCTGCCACCAACAAGAAGCGTTCATCTCTTAAATCCCCTCCGTCGTCAATTCCACGTACCAACAGTGTATCTGCCACCAACAAGAAGCGTTCATCTCTTAAATCCCCTCCGTCGTCAATTCCACCTAAATACAGTGGACCTTCTGTCATAGACTTGTCGGATGATGCTTCTGAATATGAATTTGAAGAGAATGATGAAGACATCTTCGTGGAAGATGTTGATGATGACGATAACGATGATAACGATGTCATTTATGAAGATATTGGCCCTGGAAGTGAAACTCACGATGATATTTGTGATCAACCAGACCTAGAAGAACAATCCAAGAATGGGTGGACACAAGGTGTTGTTTATAATATAAATGATTTGCAGGAGCGTCGGGTGGTAAATGAATATGAACATGTACGATTTGGCCGGGATGAAAACAGTACTGACCTACTTACACACGGTGGTACACGATTTGATACTGAACGTCATCGTCTAGGGGGTTTTATTTGTTCTGCTCATCCTCTTATTCATTTAACACGTTCACCTCTACGAGGATATATACGACATGATGCATTCAATAATGATATGAATCTTGGAATACTACGTGCTGGACGTCTGATTACTACTGTTTCAGCAAGCCATACTGGATCAAGAGCAATTATAGCAAGTTGGGCTTTCCCTTCCGTCAAAGTTGTGGATGCTGTTCAACATGTATGGAAAAATCAACAACAAGCTTTAGTTGAAAGTGATGGGATGGTTGCAATTTGTTTCATTCCCATCAACGTGGAAGGAGACAATCGAGTCAACCAATATTAATTTTCCGCGAAATTGTCCTTGGGCACGGTCTATGCATCCGGTGTATAGCCTTACTGACGTGCCAGTTACTGCTGAAGACTTTATGGTATTCAATATCAGTAATGGAGTACCAATTCAATTGAAGGATGCGTACGAATCAAAGTATATGGTGCCTCTAAGAACCATTGAGCAGAAGCGTGAATCTAGACGTACCTATTTAGCAAAGAGGCTGCAGGCTTATGCATCTTCAAAACAAAAAAAGGCAACGGACTGGACTGAAGACGAACGTAAAGCTGTTGTCCATTTCAATGCTAAACGTACCTACGATGCAAAGAGGGCGTTGGCTTGGAAAACTGCACAACAAAAAGATCCAAAGGATAGGACTCCACTGGAACGTCATATGTCTGACAGAAGAAATCGTGTCCTTGCCAGCAGGCATAGAAACGATGCAAGAAAAAAGAAAGCTCGTGACTCTTCAAGGAAAGCTCACGACTCTGCGATGTCAAAGCACTGTTTAGAACGGACTGAAGATGACGTTGCTGCTATTGATGCTGAAACTGATCGTAAGAAGAAGATGATCGATTCACCTGCAGAATTAAAGAAAAAGATTGAGAGAGAGGCATATATTATAGCAAAAACAAAAAATCAATCAGAACGTACACCTGAGGATAGGGCTATTATCAGGAAACGGACATGCACAGTTCCTGACTGTAATAGAGAAAAAAGAAATCCGAATGGAGGACTGTGCTATTTTCATGGACCTTCTTGCAGAAAATGTGGGAGCAAAAGGGTTTATGTTGGTAAGGTTGGTCTTTGCAAACATTGCCGTTGAAAATAATAATAATACACCTCTTTGTCAATAATATTCACCATAAATACGAATACACATCAAGTACATAACGAATACACATCAAATACATAACGAATACATATCAAATACATATTAATACATACTTATACATAAGAATACAAACATAAAACTATGTAATAATTACATTCAACTAATTTTCATAGATACATATATATTACACATTAATTAAGTATCAATCATGTTTCGATTTTATAGGCATGAAGGCAGGTAATGCATCTGAAATAATCAAGGGCATACAACCAGCTCTGATTGCTCTGTCGAAACTTCGACTTCCTGGTTGGTCACCTCGAATGACAAGGCAGAATTTGGAATCTATGAATTCTGCTTTCCATTGTTCCGATGGAATGTCAAATCCAATGGAGACAGGTTGATGTTTGAGTCTAGTTAACAACGAGGGGGGTTGTGTGATGTTCACGATATTATTGTTCACATTGCTTTCGGAAGTAGACAAAACAATGTCTTTGTAATCTGGAAGAAGCCGGTGACGAAAAATGGTAGAATTACATAAAAAAAGGGAACGTCTTGAATGATAGAAAGTCCAAAAGGTTTTATTCTTCCAATTTTTCATCGTAACAGGCTGATATGCATTACTTGGACTTGATCCTCCTCCACCATAACCCAAGGTCACTACATGGCTAAAGTACTTTTGTTCTTGCAGAGATTTATTTCGTGGTAGCTTACAATTGGTTTGTCGATGATGGTACAGCCAATCATTAAAACGATGATCATCGGAATCACGAATAACAGTTGTTGGTTTGAATTTTGATAACTCCTCGTCAGATAGATCCCAATAGTACACAAAAGCTTTCTCGGTTGATGCAATACCAGAAACATGTTTCTCTGGATACTGTTGAAACAACGACAACTGCGTGCTCTTGCTGCTACGGGTAGTAATATTAGTGCCAAAAACTTGACGGAATGCTCTACTAATATCCTTCCCACTGCCCGAAATTATTGACGCCCCCAAGGGGATAGGAACAAGGAAAAAGGCAGCCTCTGAGGTATTATACGTTCGTAATGGATGATTTTCCAATGCTTCCAACCATCGTATTTCTCCCTTTGCATATTCGGCAAAACGAAGACCCCAACTAGCATTCCACGTTGTTGTATTATGATTCAAAAGGGCCTTTGAACGGATTTTTGGAAGTGAAATAATGTCGTCGTCATAAACATAGTATCGTATTGTTGAAGACTCAAGCTCTTTAGTCAAGGCTTGGATTGGAAAAGTTGTTACCGGTATATAAAGTTCTCAATGCTTTGATTGTGGGCATTAATGCTGTTGTTTCTATTTCTGTTGCTATTGCCAATGTTGCTGTTGCTGTTTGTGAAGATTTTTTGCTGTTCTTGTCCGGGATGAGGGCTTTGGTTTTTAGTAGTGTGGATGTTTTTTGATGGTCCATCAAAGTTCCTTTTACTTTTATGATCCGTTGCTATTTTGTTTTTATGATTGTCATTGACAATGATATACCATACATTTTTCAACCAATATATGACCCGATCAGGCAGAGTATGCGCAGCCAATGACCCATTTTCGTTGATTTTGATATCGTCATTTACAACCCTGTTTATTAATAGAAAAAGACTATTGACTTGTTTTTTTCCTTGTTATTGTTGATGTTCAACTTTTTTATGTCACTTTGTCGTATGACAACGTACTATTGCCAAAGTCCCTACCGTACTTCTACAAGTACAGTGGGTGAAGTTTATCTTATTAGTCGTGATGTTTTTTTGTGTTCATTGCAGATAATATTCTGTTTCGCCGTTGCCTCATAAGATTTTTGGATCTTGTCAAAAAAGAAATGGGAGACGACGAAGAGTTTCCTTTTTTCTGAGATCCCTAGTTTACGCGCAGACGCGCGATTTGTAAAACCGTTTATATTATTGGCCTGCGAATCACACAAAAGTGAAAAGCAACTCTCGATCCTGGATTGAGTTTGTTTAAACTGGCGTACTTAGTAGTCTGTAGTCAATCGCGACAATGCAACACAACACAAAACTTTCGAACTTCGAAAATAAACAAAACAATCATCAACTAACTCTGTTGGATAGGCAATTTCTCTTATAGCTACCACTTCTATAATCTACAGGAGCAATTAGCAATACGGTTGCAATATGTCGGTACCCGGAACATCAATATTCGACAACATTTCGAGAACACCGAAATCACCGAAATCCAATAAGCGGATGAGTGGACTCGAAAATCCACTATTGAAGTCTGGTCAATTTTCTTTTGGAGGAGTTCAGTCGTCATCAAAAACAATGCCACGAAGTCCTTTGCTGAGCATGAGCAACTCAAATTATGATCCTCAAAATCAACGGCTGCAGCAGCCGCAGCAACAATCCATATTGAAAAACGGCAGAAAACCGAGTCAATCGGCGACACCTAGACCTCCCCCAAAGATGAGTCTGAGTTTGAGGGGGGGAATGACGTTACCAATGGAAGTAAGTAACAAGATAACAATGCAATTTTCCAGTGAAAAAGAATACGTTATCGCACAATGTACAGTTCAATTAAACGTGTGTTATTGTTTGTATGCATTCGTCAAAATTAATTTTGTTATTATCTCTTACATTTCTTTTTTCATTTTGACGCATGCTAAATAATGAATATTCACACACAAAACCAACCTTTTTTACCTTGTAGATTAATAATAACAGAAATACTGCAACTCCAAAGTCATATACAAAGCAAAATGTACAAAATAGTGAAACACCCGCGAAGGCAGGGGTTTCGACTCCCGTTCCTGTTGCCTCTCCACCTTTTCTATTGAAAAATAAAAGTACCACCCATATTGATAGTTATAGTTCAGAGTCCTTAGTAGCAGATAATTGGGTGGTTGCACATGGATACACCTCACCGATTGAATATAAAGAATTACTCAACATTTTGTCTACATTTGGAAGGATTCAACGCCAGGAAGCAAATGGGAATTGGTTGGCTGTACAATTCGAATCACCACTTTCAGCAGAGAAGGCAATTTGCTGTCAGCCAATCCTTTTATCGAATGCCTTATGCGGGATAGCACGAGGAACTCCAGATCTTTTGCAAAAGTTGAACACTGGGAAACAACAACAACAGCAAAATGCAGCAAAAGGAAGTAGTGCGAATTCGATGGCACAGTTGCAGAATGACAACAAAACGGTTACAACTGCCGGAAAATTAGGGAAACTAGACGAAATGGACATACTCCTATTAGAAAATTCATCCTACGCAGATGATCCTCGTAAACCCTATGAACAGAGATCTATTTGTGATAAATTGCTTGCTTGGTATTTTGGATGGAACGAACATTCCCATTCGGACTAAAAAAGCTTTAACAAATCTATGTAAATAGAGAAAAGCATATGAATCAAAACCAATATGCGCCAATCGTCACTACGTTTTGAAAAGCAATAGTTGATTTTCAGGACCAAAACGAAGAAAGAAAAACAAACAGACCAACGAATAATACTACGACTTTAATTTTAATTCCAAATAGAATATGTAGGTTTGATGATTAAAAACCACACGAACGCAAGTGAAAGTAATTGGATTATTTTTACAACCGTATTGTGCAGATTTTCAACTCATTTGATGATAGAACCTACACATCACTACTATATAATAGTAATAATAATAATTAAGAATTTTGGTACGAATAGCATATAATCTAAATTAGTAGCACACATCTTGTTAGAACACTAATATAATAAATAATGATTAAGTAACAATTCATAGTATTTAGGACCTAGTATACTATGTTTGCGTTTATTCAACAAATAGGAACTGTATACCCAAAGATATGCTGTACGGTAGGATCATCGGATAGAATAATGTATTCATTATTCATCAAATAAGTAATGCATCTAATTGAATTTTACTGTCGATGGGGGGTTGCGATTTTTTAAATATTTCTTTGCATTTTCCCACGATATTGTTGGCAGCCAACGAGCGTTTCTTTGTGATCGCATGAGATCGGATAATCGTTTTTTTAAATCCTTCAAACAAACTCCAAACCATTGAACATTGAACATACAACATACCGTACTTACTTGGTTGGACATTGTACAAAAATCAATTGTAATCAAGAAACAAGAGCTTGGCATCGCCGTATTTCTCGTTCATTATCTACCTTTCGCATTATGAAGAGCTGGACTGTACAAATATATTTCGTTGTCGTTGTGCTGGTTGTGACATCGCTCTTTATACGCCTACCCGTCTCTTCAGCATCGTCAACAATACAGGCAGACACAAAACAATTATTTGGGTTATCTACTAAATTAGATACCGAGGATACAGATAGAAAGAAAAAGAAAAAGCTATTCTTTCGACAAACTGAAAATAAAGAGAAAAGTGTTGATACCGAGGATACGGATAAAAAGAAAAAGCAATACTTTGGCTCATCTTTTTTCAAATCGGAAAATAAGGAAAAAAGCGATGATATCGAGGATACAGATACAGGTACAGATAAGAAACCGATAAGTTCCTCGTGGCAGTTCTTTAACCGGAATAAGAAATCAAATGATGCATCTGGCGGCGAGGGAGACAGCGAGGAAGCGAAACCATCACCGACATCAACGGAAAAGGATGAAAATAAAAAACGTTTTCAGTTTCAGTTTCGTCGTCGTCGAGAGAAAGAACTAGACGAAAAGGATTCCAAGAAAAATAATAATGATGAAGTGGGAGAAAAAGTGAATGAAGAAGTCGACGGAGAATTGGATAGGAAGATAAAAATGAGCAAGGAAAAGCGAAAGAATCCGAAAAAGTCAAAGAAAATGACAGCGAATCATCGTCGTCGTCGTCTGACAAGGTGGAGGACGACGACAAATCAGATTCGCAAACCATTCAAGATGATCCTCAGAGTGATCCAGATGAAGTAGAAAAAAAGGACGAAGACAAAGAAAAAGAAAACGATCTTCAACAAGCAGCTCAACAACAATATCGGAATCAACTCATGTTGAAGCAACAACAACTTGTACAATCTCCAGGTGCATTTTCTACCGACCAGCTCAATTACCACAGCAGGGATTTCCACAGCAACAACAACCATCAAGTCCCTCTGCAATCCCATCTGCTCAAGGACAGATTATGGCCGCTTCCGCAATTGTTAATGTGCTAGGGTTAGTCTCCCGCTTTTTCTTTATCAAGTGGATAATTAACAAATTGGCATTTGAATCAGAATCAATGAGTCCCACACAGCACTTCATGTGGGAATGTCTCAATGACAAGTTTGTGAAGGATAATGAAATTTGGAATAGAGTTCTTCGACGGGTACCACAAAGTATGAGGGTTTCTCGACGAAAGTGGGGAAATACTGTGAAGGCGATGGGCCCTGATAATATTAATATGAATAAAACACAGCAAAATAAAATAGCGCAGGAAGAAGATCAAGTGGAGCAGCAACAACAATCGACTGGAATACCCGAAACTTCAAAAACAGTGGTAGTTATGGATTTTTCGACCATGAATGTTCCAGATCCTGACTTTCTGCGCTTTGCTGATGTTGTTACCTTCCTAGTTGGTTCTAACAATCCTCGCAAACAATTGTTTGGTAAAAAACCAGAAGTTATAATTATTTTGCAGAGTCCCGGTGGTGAAGTCACCTCATTTGCCTTTGCTGCCGCACAAGTGGCTCGACTACGATCGGCTGGTTGGAAGGTAACAATAAGTGTAGACAGAATTGCGGCTTCTGGAGGATATATGATTGCTTCTCAGGCAACACAAATTTTGGCTTCACCATTTGCTATGGTTGGAAGTATTGGAGTTATTACCGAAACTCTTAACTTCTATGAGACTCTAAAAAAATACGGTGTCAAATCATTGGTCCTGAAGGTGCGTTGCAATAAGTACAAGAAAAATTGTACCACGATTAACATTCAGTTGCTGTTTCGTTGAATTTGATCTATTCAATGATTTTTCCACCAATTCACTCATGTTTGTTTTCACAATGTCACTAATGTTTGTTTTTGTTTGTTTTGCGTTCCGATCGATTTCATCTTCACAAATATTTTTGTTCAGGCGGGAGATATGAAGAACCCAATCACACAGTATGGGGAGGTATCGAAAGAGGATATACAAAATACCCAAGAAGACTTGGAAGAGATACACGAATCCTTTATCAATCTTTGTCGGCTACGACGTCCTGCCTTGGATCTAGAAGTTTGCAATGGACGCGTTCTTAGTGGTGACAGAGCTCTTGAGAAAGGGATGATTGATCGAATTTTAACAAGCGATGAATACATCATGGAAAAAATGTCAGAAGGTGATCTCGTCATGAAACTTCATCTGGTCAATGGAAGGAGCGAGCATAACATGATTGCACGTGCATTAGAGCTTCTGCCGCACTTGAGTAGTAAGTTGAAGAGGTTTATTTCTACGAGTACCACTGGCAGTGGCATCAATGCTGCAGCTGCAGTAGGGAGACGAAACGCATCTACTAGTATGATACAGATGGATGGTAATGTTGCGAATAAGGTAGTGCAAGTAGTAGGTCTAGCTTGTATGATCCAACGGGCTATCGCACGGACGGGATTTTTCGTCTCATCCTAACCTCAGTTCTGATTATAAACAATGATAATTGATAATACTTATTGGCAACATGATTGCATCTACAATAATTTAGTCTATATGTTCCTAACAAATGTCAGCTAGGGTGTAGCTTCGAAACTTGTAGACAATTATTAGCTGCTAGTTGTTAGTATAGTACATCCTATATAAAAATTTTTGTATCTGCTTTCTGTATCTTTTCTTACTAAGTTAGCTTCTTTTTATGTGGACGTAGTCAGTAGCATCGTGCACGGATGAGCTTCTCTCTTGCATGATCATCATGCTCATGCTAATAAACGACGACATTCTTTCAACATAAAATAACCGATCATGAAGATGAATCAATACTGTCGTTTTCTAGTAGCGTTATCTCCTCCGTTATTGGGATCTACATTGGCCTTTGTAGGAAGCAGAAATTCTTCGCATTCTCGTCCGATTATCTCGCGTCAAAGTATGGTATCCGATAACCCGTTTTCTTCCATGATTGGAGACGTTGCTTCGTTCCTTGGTGGTGGTGGTGGTGGTGGTGGCAAAGAAATGAATGCCGAAAAAGTCGATACTGCATTCGATAAGTCTGCTTTCGCCAATAGGAAAACATGGGAAGAAATAAAGGATCAACTGTCACAAGTTTCCACACCAGAAGAACGAGCCTTTCGACAGAATGTAGAAAAGGGATACGGAATCGATGGCAGTCCATTGCACAAGATCCGTTTATATGACGAATCTAACAAGGAGGAGGATATTGCAGTTACTTTTTATCGAGATTCAGCATCTTGGTGTCCTTATTGTCAAAAAATATGGATCGCCTTAGAATATTTACAAATTCCATATAAAGTCGAAAAAATCAATATGCGATGTTATGGAGAGAAACCGTCGTCGTTTCTTCGAATACAACCTGGAGGACAAATTCCTGTAGCTGTTATCAATGGAAAAGTGTATGGTCAATCCAATGATATTCTTCAAGCATTAGAGGCGCTCCCCCAAAAGAAAAAATCTCTTAAGCCACCTGCCAATATGGATAGCCAGGCAGAGCAGCTGTACCGTTTGGAACGACAACTATTCTCGGTTTGGATGGGTTGGTTGACCCGAGGTGGAGGTGGAGGTCAGTTTATTAATACTCTTGAATCCGTTGAGTCTGTTTTGCAGGATGCTAAGGGTCCCTTCTTTCTTGGCAAAGATTTGACATTGGTGGATATACAATTTTCATCCTTTTTGGAAAGAATGGTTGCCAGTCTATTGTTCTATAAGGGTTTTGTTATTCGTGTTCCAGAAAACGAAAGGGGGAATGCTAAATATCCAGCAATTAATGAATGGTTTGATGCAATGGAAAAAATCCCTGCCTACACATTAACAAAAAGTGATTACTACACACATGCATGGGACCTGCCGCCACAATTAGGTGGTTGTGTTCCTGAGCAAGATGGAAAGCGTTTCGAAGATGCAATTAACGGGTTACGTTCCTTAGATGGCACGCAGGGAAGTTGGGAATTGCCATTGCAACCAGATAATGGTGGAGTCGAACCGGATTGGTCGTTCATTCCGGGGGGTGAATCCGCTGCACGACGAGAAGCTGTCGAACGAATGTCGTCGAATCATGAAGCAATTGTAAAATTCGCATGTCGTGGAGCGTAAGTATTGGTGTAGCTTGCTTGATACATAACAATTGTATACTGCTTTTACAGAATATAGTTTAAGTCTAACCCGAATTTCTCTGTTTTCTGTAGTGGTCGGAAGGGATTTCCATCCTATTCGGCACCTCTAAGTGATCCTAATGCAGTTCCAAATGATGCATTGCAAAGATCAGTCGACGAGTGTTTTCGCACAATATGCACTACCCTTATAGCAGAGAATACCGATACGCATGATGCAGATATGAAATCTATTGCCAACGTTATCGTCTCGGAGGGAGGAAAGGAATTTGCAGGTGGAGTGATTAATAGTCTTGCCTACATGAGGGATCGAGTTGGAGTGCCGCGAGATATGAGGTAAGTTAAGTTGATTTTTACATCCGATTGAGGTATTTTTGTTTGTCTTTTAATGATCTCATCTTATACTCCAAACAAAATTCTATACACAAATATATCACCTAAACTCTTACTTTCCACAAAAAGACTACCGGCTGCACGGCAACTGCGTGCTCGTCTCAACTGGGCGATCGGAATTATCCTTGAAGTATCTGAAAATTGAGTTCTTGATATCGTTCCTGTTTCAAACAAGCAGGTTACATTTAGTAATACTACATGTTGATGGAATGTCGTCTATTAGCTAGCTAGCTAGTACAATAACAAAGTTTAGGTAATTTTTAAGACGAATTTATTTTATTTCTTAACAGTGAATACTACACACTCTAGCTAGACAATAGTTGAGTTAGTTACAAACTGACAGAAAAGATTTGAACGGTGCTGTGGATAAAAAATGAACGCATCAAACGTCAAAGTCCATCCCATACCAAACATCGGCTTAAATTTTCCTTCACTTGAGTAGGAAAGATCGTATTTCAATGGAAGTCCCTGGATTGACTTTCTGATTCCGATCCCGATGCTTGACTTGGAATGAAATGGACTGTTCATGTCCTTCTGAACACAGAACCAATCTCCAAACAAGACAACGGTTCCGCTACCCACTCGCGGAGCAGCCACTGGTATACGAATCTCAGTGGTTCCCTTCACAGTCGATGAGGCCATACAATCTGCGGACGCACCTCGAATCTGGGCGGAGTTGCCCATAGCCTTGGCTTCATGACGTGGCAAATTAGGGGTCGACATAGAAGCAGTGTGCTGCAAGGCCAATGTGATGGGAGATGTACCATCGTCCCGCGAAGACAAAGATAGGGGAAGGATTTGTCTTGTCGTTGCTGATGCCATTGTATAAGGTAATAGTTGACCAATACTCGCACCAGTGAAAGATCCGAGCACAGTAATGTCATCATCTCCCTTACCTTGAAGTCGTGTCCCTCCTGTAATTGTAGTCGAAATACTAGATCTTGCTTCCATTGGCAAAAGTCTTCGAAAAGGCCCGAGTGTCAATGTTGCACTACCAATATTCTCCAATTGACCTGTAGTTGTTGAAGTACGCTCCAAGCTAGCACTTGCGACACTGTTCGTAATTATTGTGGGGCTGATTGGATTTCTTAAACGAAATGTCGCTCCACGTCGGCTTAAGAGGGAATCTTCATCCAACTCTAAAGTCGACGACGGACCATCATCATCGTTCTCGTTGTCCTCTTTCGTGTCCTTGCCGGTATCTCCCAGAAAATCAGTAAATGCTTCAACATCGTATCCTCCTTCTAAACCAAATTTGTCGTCACCAAAACGAAGTCGGACGCTGGGAGCTGGATCTTTGGTACCTCGACGGACCATAACTCCTGCTGACTCTCCACCACCAAATACATTACGCCAGTCAAAGTCAACTTCACCCTCCCATGAATTGGTCCATACAGACTTACCGATCCCATATTCTAAATGTCGAGGTGGGGGTTCCGTTGCAAAAACCTGCAAGCACACTCCACCGTCACTAGCAGATTCGGGTGATTTCTTAAGAACTTTACTAAATATCCCACTTGATGCAATCTTATTCCATCGATCATCGAAATATTGAAAAGGTTGACCGGGATTTAGATTCATTGCTTGAGCGATTTTAGTGGCTTTTGTGCGCCCAGTGGTTGTAATAAATGTTGTATTCAAATCTTTGCGATCGATTTTTACTTCTTGTAGTCTTTGAAATCTACCCAAACCACCAGATTTATCATCCAATTCTTTTTGTTTCTTTTCTCGATACTTTTTGAAGGTCATAAGTTCACCTGTATCATCGTCGATAATCATTTCCTTACAAAATACAATATCAACCGGAAGCCTTGATACGACGGGTTCTTCAACGGTAATTGAAGCCGTGGCGGTTTCGGGATCGAGTGAGGCACCCGTTACACTATTCAAAACATAACCTTCACGTACATACCATCGCTTCAACGTACGAGCAAGTTCCTGGACACGGTCCATCCGGAGTGGACCACCAATTAATCCTGCCCGCTTCACTGCAGTGCGAACGATATCGGGTGGTAGTATGGTCGAATTAGTAAGGACTACCCGTCGTACAGGCATAGTTTGGAGTTGTTCTAACAATTCTTGTTCCTTCTTAGACTTTTTGGACTGGAATAGACTCTTCACCGATGTAATGGTTCCACCAACAGTCGATGACCAAAAACTCGAGGCTTTAGAGATAACATTTTTACCTCCATCGATAATTCTATTCTTTGACTTGTTTTGTTTGTAGCTACTACCACCTCGTCGAACGTCGGCAAATGATGATCCAACGCCATTAGTATCATCCTCCTCAAGACAAAATATATCATCGTATATATCGTCCTTGAACCCGGTGCTATTAAGTAGGTTACCATTATTTCTACCAGATCTATCTGGATTGCTCCAGGATGAATATCTAGTAGGGGTAGAGACGTAGGCCGTTACACCGCCCTGGTCACTCCATTTTACACACATCGATATTAGTATAAAGGCGGTAATCATCTTTATATATATTATAGTACAAGGAAAATCGCTGTATGATGTACTTGCTGTATGGTATGTATTGACAGTCGTCGTCTTGAACTCACTCGTAGTTGTTATCTAGTTACTAGTAGATAAACTCGCCCCTTCCGTCTTCTAATTCCAACAACAACTATCAACTATGATACAGATACATAGATTCGATGTTGACAATGCTGTGAATGAAATATGAACTTCGATTGGCTTGTTGTTCAATTACTTTGAACTTTGACTTGGGAAGATCAATGCATGAGATCATTGACGCCTCCGATAATCATAAAAGAAGATTTATTTGTGCCTCGTTTATTTGAGTCCTGATCGTGACTAACATTTTGAATTTTTGAAAGATTACGGTACATCCATAACAAACAAGATCGAACGTGAGAGCACCCACTACCGTGCGGAATGGAATGAAACCGAGAAATCTTGTCATTCCATTTTAAAAACCAATCAAAACTCATTCCTGTACATAAAAAATTCAGTCTCTACCAGGTTTCTTATTCAGAATGGAATGAGATTAGGCCCAAGGGCATCGACCTCTCAAGATTCGTGAGGAAGCATTGATTTTCTATTAAGTACTTTAATTTTGAAAAAATGTGCGCGCAATATTATTCTGACATCTGTCTGACATCACACTGACTCATCACATTGAGTCATTTAAAAATAAATAATAATAAGTAAATATTTTATAAAAATAAATCAGTGCGCATATATGCGCGTATAAAATCTCATTCCCTTTTTCATTCCTCGGACAAAAGTGGAATGAGAAAGCACTATCTCATTCCACTTTTGTCCGAGGAATGAAAAAAAAGAATCAAAAGTGGGTACAAAAAGAGTGGTAGTGACTGAAAAGGAATGAAAAAAAAATATTTCGTACCCAAAACTCAGTCCATTCCGCACGGTAGAGGGTGCTCTGACAGAAGTAAGTATTTTAATTACTGACTCGGTCATGCATGGTGTACTAATTGTACATAGGTCCTACAATATCATATTTTATTAGTCGTATGCATGATCAGAATGGATCGTCACTCATAAAACCTCAAATAAAGATATTAATTTAAGAATGAGGAGTTGCTAATGGCGTTTGTTTTTGGTCAAGATGAGGTCATAAACTAATTTATAATATTATACCAATACTTACTTTAATCAAACGAAATATCAAACAATGAACGGACTTTATGTTGTATGTGGTGCCACTGGTGCAATCGGTAGATCGTTATGTCGGAAGATACTCGACCGTGGAGCGATGCCTGTATTAGTCGGAAGAAATTCCGAAAAATTGAATATATTAAATGATGAACTTGGTGGAAGCTGTTCCATCATATCAGATATAGACTTTTCAAAACCAGATGAAGCAGGTAAAAAATTAACAAGTGATCTGAAAGGTGAAACAATTCAAGGTTTGGCATATGCCGTCGGTTCAATAACATTAAAATCATTGAAAGCGGCGAAATCATCTGATTTTATCGATAGTTATAATCTGAATGTAGTTGGTGCTGCTGAAGCTGTCAAGGCATCATTAGCTGGACTGAAAAAAGGTGGATCGAAAGAAAACCCATCAAGTATTGTTTTCTTTTCGAGTATTGCGGCGAGACACGGTTTGTCGAATCATTCTGTAATTGGTTCTAATAAGGCTGCCGTTGAAGGTTTAACGTTAGCGTTGGCAGCTGAATTATCACCATCGATTCGAGTTAATTGTATCGCACCTAGTCTTACTGGTGGTGGATCAGAAATGGCAAAACCAATGACTGACAATGAAAAAATAGCAGAAGCTGTTGCAAAAGCTCATGCACTCCCCCGTCTTGGTGATCCCGAAGATAGCGCTAACGCCGCAAGCTTTCTTCTATCAACCGATAGCTCATGGTCTACAGGTATAATTTTACCAGTTGATGGTGGTCGGTCTACCGTTTTAAAATAAACAAATAAACAATATATATATATATATAAATCTACTCAGTACTCGTCGATGAAGGATTGTATAATTAAATTACCTCCCATACTTCTCTATGTACTTTTCCTTATCTTTCAACTACAGTAGTAAGCTCAAAGCAAGCAGACTACTAATGCTAATATTGAATGGTGTTGTCTTCGACCATTAACCTACATAGTATTGGATGATCTAGTGCACTATCTTATGTATCCCGATAATGTTAACAGTATTAAAAGATGGTTGTGGAATATATTATGCATTGATTTCAAGATGCGTATTAAAATAAAAACAAATCTATAAAGATATAAAGGTATGACTCATGATAAGATATGATGATACACCACATCTCTCTCTCATATACGGCAGTTGAATGTAGTTATGATTTGATTTCGGTGATAAGTTCTTTCAGCTTTGTCTTCACACGAAAGCACAAGAAGTATTTTAGGCCATTTTTTTGGCTTTATATAGGTAAATCAATCAAAAGTCTTGTCCTCAAAGATTAATATCTTGAACCCAAACCAAATACGTTAGCATTTTCATCATTGTTGAATGACGATCATCTTCTACCTTGGAAGTGTGTTATAAGGCCTAGTACTGATTGTTTTGTAGGTTAATACGAAGTACTTAGTAGATATAATAACTCAGTCACGTACAGTACGTACGGGATCGACGTCAAAACATCGCGTCCAACCATTTTTTAAACTTTTATTTCGTGAGAGCGTTTTTTGATTCCGCAATTTGATTTTACATCGTTTATTTTTACATTCATGAAAAATAATATTACTAGACGATACAACACCGCTTGCTCTCAACGATCTAGCTAGCTTAGAGCTGTTATCTCGGGTCTAACCAAAGTCTATTGCATATGCAAATCGAATCATGGCTAAGTCTGTAACGAAAATAAGTAGGAAGAATGAGTCGCCATTGACAGAAGAGCATGACCAGAACCAGGACAAAGAAGATACATCTGATGGTATTTCGTCTACGTCGAATATTGATAAGAAGAAAAAGTCTGGTTCTAATAGATCCGTTTCGAAAAAGTCACAAAAACGTGCTAGAAAGGAAGAATTAGAAAATTTGGAAGAAGAACGACTAACTGCACTGCTATTTGGAGGTGGAGATGTAAATAATGATGAGTCGTACGATGAAAACGAGAAGTCAGAAAATGAAGAAGTACAACAACAACAATACGAAGTCGAAGAAGAAGAGGAAGGAGATCTTACCTTTGAAATTGACCGCGATGGAGACGACGATGATGAAGATGGCGTAGCCAAAAATGAAGAAGGAGACCAAGCATGGAATGATGAGGACGATGACGATGACGGAGAACATTCGATTACCATGAAAGGCGACGACGACAGTGATGATGAAGACGAAGATAGTGGAAAAGTACATTCTGCTCCGGCATGGGAAGATCCTGATGATGCTACAATCAAGTTGGTAAACGGTAGTTCTCGTCTGAAAAAGCTCCGTAATTCACGGCAGGAAACACAAGCTTTAAGTAGTCACGAATTGGAACAACGGTTGAGACAACGGTACGAATCGTCTTCTCATGCAACGGCTCGTACCGATTGGGCAGCTGAACCTAAGGAACAACAAAAGATCGTAACTGATGACAACGATGAAGAAAATTATGATACAGCTCTAGATATTTTCTCGACTTCTAAGTCATTACTAGCGAGCTCTCGAAATCAGGTTCCACCGAATATTTTGGACATCGTTCGTTGTCCCGACGCTAATCTAACAGATCCCAATAAGGCAGTCGTCCGATGTATTGATTTTCATCCTGGTTCCGATCCAGAACAACCTCTCATGTTAACAGCTGGACTCGACAAGACCTTGCGCTTTTTCCAAATTGGAGAAGAAAAAAGCGAAAAGATTCATGGGATTCATTGTAAGTTTTTTCTTGATTTTCAAGTTATATTGTCTGAATAATTCTGCTGTGTACCACTAGTGTGCATTTCTAAAATTATATACACTCACATTGTATCTATATTTTATTACTATATGAACGAAACATCAGTCCCCCAGATGCCTATTTACAACGCCTCCTTCTTGGGTGACACGGGCAAGGTCGTTTTGAGTGGCCGTCGTAACTTTTTTTATATGTATGATCTGGTGGCTGGTAAGGTCGATCTCATTCCCAAAATCCATGGAAGGGATGAGCGATCATGGGAAAGACATACTGTATCTCCGGATGGATCACTAATTGCATTTGTTGGTAATGATGGATACGTCGTTCTAGTTGATTCTCATTCAAAACAATGCATAGGAACTCTCAAATTGAATGGAAGTGTCCGTGCTATTACATTTACACCAGATGGGAGTTGTATCGTTGCCAGTGGAAGTGATGGTGATATATATCGGTACGTACATACATTTGTGCATCACTCTTTGTGTGTGTGTGTTTGTGTTTGTCTGAGCTCAAACAAATAAAATTTTCCCTCTGAAAGCTTCTGTTTCCGATTAAATAATAAGGATACTGACCTGAAACTGAAATACTTCCACCTCATATTTCTTTTTTGTTACTCTTTTATACCTTTAAAACTTCAGATGGGATGTAAAGAGTCGTCAATGTATTGAGCGGTTTGCCAATGGTGATGGAACCATTACATCCTCTTTGTCTGCTTCGTCGACTAATTTAGCTGTAGGAGCTGAAAGTGGTGTGGTGAACCTATATTCAGAATATAATTATCGTCAACAATCACGGTCTCGTGCATCGTTATTAAATGGCATTCAAACGAAGACACCATTGAAGTCTATCATGAACTTGCACACATCAGCCGATAAAGTTCAATTCAATTCAGATGGACAAATCTTAGCAATGTCAAGTCAACGAGAACAGCATGGATTAAAACTTTTACATGTTCCAACTCGAACCGTCTTCTCTAATTGGCCTACAGGTCAAACCCCATTGGGTTATGTTTGGGATATGAAATTTTCTCCTCGTTCGAAATTTCTAGCAATTGGTAATGACAAAGGAAAATGTCTCCTATACAAAATTAATCATTATCATAATTAACAGAAATTATTAGATATGACATAAAATTGTAATTTGCAACCATAAAAGATTATTTTCAAGGTAGATTTTTGAATTTAGTAGCTGTCATACTAAGCCTAGCTCGCTAACTAGTAGTACACATGATCCGGCTAATGAAGTTAATGAATTGTCGGACGCACACAACTTGGTAGAAGAGAAGTAGAACCAATTTGCCTACACTACAGAATCTATCTTTTCTATTAACCGTTAACGCACAAACAAAATATCGACATGACGTACAAATAATGGAATTTAACACCTAACAATGAAACCCGAAGCTCACAAAAGATAGAGATTTTGCATTGATTGTGACAAGTTTTTCTGGGGAGTATTAATAAATTTTAAAAAGGAGGGAACCTAATCAATCAGTAACTAGCCTTCTTTCTATTATCTTTTTTTGTGTTTGTTTGTATATGAATGTGATTTGCTAATAATGTGTATGTTTATTCTTCTTCAGCATCTTCTCCAATAGAACGTGTGTAAATTCGTTGAGATCGTGAAATAAGAACAGGTCGGATTTTACCATCAGCTTCTAAGTCACGAAGTGCTCTTCGTGCAAGTCCACCATTAATCTTAAGTTTTTCTACAACAGCACTGACAGTAATTAATTTCATTTTTGGTACTTCATCGTGGAATCGTTCAAATTGTTCCTTACTGAAACGAACTTTGTTATCAACTTGATCCCGGGATTTACCCTTGGACCACTTCTTTTTCTTTCCCTTACCACCAGCCATGGCGGCGGCCATTTTGGCCTCTTTGGACTTTTGTTGGACTTTTGGAGGCTATACATGTTTTTGTGTATAAATTAAAAAGGGAAGAGAAGGCAAGAATAACAATAACGATGATAGTTAGAAAAAGATGCATTAATTCGGTGCAGTAGTTCTACTTGACTTCTTCTCAACGTAATTAATCGTCTAATTGCGTTGATGATTTTTAAAGTCGTCTGTTACAACCGGATGAATCGACACGTCAACTAGAACGATCACAATCATCACATCCATGTACTGTCTAACGACGACATTGAGGTCTTACCATATTGACTTATTTTCTTCTAGATATAATTTTAAGGTAAACGATGATTAAATCGAATAGAAGTATACAAAAAGGTAATCAACAAGATTAAATTTGGCAATGGTGTTACCCTATTTCACGTGAGACTTGTTTGTTGCGTGTGTTTTTGTCGTGGCGCGATTTATATTTTTTCGTGTAGAAAGTAGAGAGGTAAAAGGTAGAATCGACACGTAGCGTAGGAAGGACGTGCCGCGCCTGATGGCGCGCGTATAGAATGTTACTCATATTTTATTGAGTGGTCGAGTCCATCTATTTTTTTGTTAAGAAAATATTATGAAACAGACAGCTCACGGAACAGGTAGTAGAGCAAAAAACAATCCTATACACGGTAGAAAATAGAACAAAAATTACAGAAGCCATTAATGGCACTAGCTTAATACACCGCCCACCAGCCAACCTATAAAAGCTGTTGTTAAATCTTGATGAAATCAACGGCTATACCGTGCTTCGTGTATTTGGAGCACTAGGTGGATGGTGAAGCAACTCTTGGTATTGCAAAAGGCCAGTATATCAACAGTCAGAATTGTATGTATAGTAGTACTACTTATTACTGTAAACACAACCTTGATGCACATCTAAATAGATACAGGTGTGATATGCATGTGTTCCAAATGGAATTACTGAACAAAGATATGGTTGTATTGGAATGTATCTTCCAGAGGCTAGAATACTTTGCATTGCTTGGTTCCATGCAAAGCACAAGATGAGAATTTGGAGAAAATTTATTCAGATGAAATTACCGAACAAAGATGGTTGTATTGTTAGAATATATCTTCTGGAGACTAGTAATAAGATCTTGTATTGCTCTGTTCCGTTCCATGCAAAGAGCGGAGAAAATCTATCCAGATGGCATCTCTGAACAAAGATGGAATTTGGTACAGTGTCATAACATCCATTAATGACTAAACTGCAAACACTACAATTCCAATCAAAATCTAATAATGTATGAACCGGGAAGATTGAGTGAATCAAATCTAATAGTTGATCAAGAGAATGGTATGGTTCTGATTAGCTTTTTGCCATTACAATAACAGTAGCAAGTACAGTATCGATTCATTACTGCTGTTAACAGCTGTTAATACACATAGCACTACTTATTAGATATAGGACCTAATATACTAGCAGCATATAATACATACATGATTTAAATCGTAAATACAAAGATTAAAAAAAATTCGGGGAGAACAAAAACTGCATGAAGCGCGAACTTGTAAGCAGAAATGCTTTTAGCTCCGATTTTTATTTTTACTGTAATAGTACTATAATTGGACTGAGAAATGCCGGTAAAGTGTTGGTTACTGCGAAAGGGTTATTGTCCGCTTGACAATACTACTTAGCAATAATTAACATCTGTTAATTAAGAAATGAAGAACAAAAAAGACTTTTGACTGATTCAATGTCAACTGTATGTCACATGTCAACATATTACAAAACTTGATACGATTAGACTGTACATCATAGACATAGATGTACTAGTGACAGTAAGTAAGTCTTTCTGCATCATACGCCTATCATACTCTGCTCCTTGTTCGATTTCATTCAACGTTGAATGTCATAGGACCCAATACAATTACATCCCCATGTAAAGTCATAACCCGGCATATCAAGTTCCTGCATTTAAACCCATCCTACCGTAAAAGAGAAGCCAATAGTTGGTATCTGATGAACAATAGTGCTAGTAAATACCAATCCCAATCGATCATAGGAGCTGTAACAATAAAGCACGGAAAACAAAAACAGCAAAAAAAGAGAATAAAGAAGAAACAAAAAAATAATACAAGAGTATATAATATGACAATACGGAGAATGATCAATATGGGTCAGCGAAGGCAGAGAGCTGCTGTTGCAGCCGCCGCCGAACGTGATCACAACGACGCAAAAGACGAACTAGGAAGCACAAGTTCGCCAAGTATTCATACTAAGAATAAGGTCCCAGCTTGGAAACTGAGAGAACAGATGAAACAGAGAGAAGATAGCAATAGCAATAGCAATAGCAATAGCAATAACAGTACAATTCAAACAATAATAGAGGAAGAATCAGAGGAAATCTCATCGGATGAAGATATTAATTTGACATCACCGAAAAAAGATAGTGATGATCCTGTCAATAATGACAACAACAACAACAACGACAACAACAATTCCTCCAATAAAAATAACACAGATCTAACATCAAGAAAGAGGAGTATCGTCGATAGAAATAAGAAAAGAATAGGTAACAGTAGCAAAAGTAGTAATAGCAGCAGCAGCAGCAGAAGGAGCAACAAAAGCGATAGCAATGGTTCATCATCAAAGACTAACCGTAGTAGTAAAATCACGAACGGAAGACGACGACGACGAATAATGAGAATAATAATAATGATAATAGTAATAATAATGGCAAAAAGCAGATAGAACAACAACGAGGAATACACTGGAATCCAAAGGTAGAAAAGAAACGTCATATTATGTTAAGAGATATGACAGATGAAGAACGGGATAATGTTTGGTATGGTGGTAATGATACAAAGATTATATTAGCAATGGCAAAAGTTACAGTTAAAATGATGATGAAGGGTGAGGTATGTGATGATATTGACTACTGTTCTCGTGGATTAGAGGGTAAGACATTACAGGGATCAATGAAACGTAGTAAGACTAAATCTGTTTGTCGTAGAGCTGTATTAACAGAACAAGAAATACAACGTATGGATGGTGTTATTGATCCAGAACATTAGCAAAATCATCATTTAAATATACAAAGGCTAATAATGAAAAGCACGAGATTATGCAATCCAAAATGAACATGATATTACAGCATACATAAATGATGTACGAATATTATTGGATATACATTATAATAATAAAAACAACAATCATCTACTACAATCATATCGGACAGAAAACCAGCAGCAACAATGACAACAGCAACGATAGCAATAGCAATAGCAACAGCAACGAACGATATCTTTGGTAGCTGCAATGCAGTCGGGGGTATGGACAAAATATTGTATATTTCGGACTTACCTACCTACGGCTTGCTATATGAATTTCCAAATGGGTCGAACAATAATTTCAGAGAACCCATATTCAATCTTCTCAAAAATAAATTATTAATAATAAAGCTACTGTATATACAAGAATAATATCTATAAAAGAAAACTCTAGTAGATGTAAAATTTTGTTGTAATCAAAGGTAGACGATACACATCCCTCCAGTGCCGTATGTACAGTGATATCTTAGCTGCAATAAATTATTGTCGTATCAACAATGAACGTAGCTTATTATATAAACAAGTAGTACATGATGATATTATAATATACTCGAATACGTGACGACAGTTATGTGTGTGGATGATATTGATTGACGTGTTCACCCGTTAAATTATAGTACAGCACACATGTACCATTTTTGTTAGGTTTCAGGAAAAAAAGATTGTTATTAGGGTAATATCCAATATCCCCAGTAGGTACGAACGATTATTCCAATTTTTTTTAATGAAAGTTGTCTTGATGAGATTAAATTAAACCAAAACAAAAAAAAATAATCAATTCCCCTTTTTCTTTTTTACAAATCTTTAGCTGGACTTCATGCTACTATTATTCCTACTGTGATTATTGTTAATTATTATTATTGTTGTCATCATCAACCACAGCAAACTCTTGATTGCGTAATTCCATCCATTCCTGTTCTAACTTATTCGCTTCATTTTGTGCATGATTTGTAATTTTTTGTACCTCAAGGACTTGCCATTCTTCTTCTGCTGCAATAGTTTCTTCGTCCATCATTAAGATACTTAATCGAAGTGTACGTATTAAAGATAATAATTGTGACGATGCGACACATAAATTTTCTACTGCTAGTTGACATTGTAATGAACTTGACCCGATATCAGCTGCTAATGGTGGCGGTGGTGGATCTTGAAGTGATGTCATCTTTTGACTACCACTTCCAAAATTACTACTACTACCAGCACCTTTATTGTTGTTACCGTTATCGTTACTAATTCCTCCTTTCTGCTCTAGGGATGACATCGACGATGCGGCACGTAATAAATTCAAATATTGTGTTGATAACCGATTACAAGTTGCATTCAAAGATTCTCTCCAATCTTCTCCAGGGGTGAGATCCGCTTCGACTCGATCCATCACTACAATTATTTTATAATTATAATTATTATAATTATAATTATTAGAAGTACTGTTATTATTGTTATTATTGTTATTATTATCTCTTCTAGCTGCAACGATAGTGTACAGATAGAGGAGTGAAATGTGTTTCTAACGATTGTGAGTGTGAGATGTAAGATTGTTTGTCTTCTTGATGTCTCAAAAAAAATTGACTTTACTTATTAGCGCATGCATAAACTACTAGCATTCGAGCATAGAGGGAAATTATCTAAAAATTATATCTAGAATTGTGTATTGTCAAACAATCCACCAGTACATGTACCAATATAAATTTGATGTTGATAGTGCAAGAGAAAACACTAAAAGCTGCATGGTAGTACATATCCATACAAATTGGGTCCAATTCCAGCAAATAATAGACAGTAGTGGTGTCAGTGTTCAGTCAGGGATCCTATTCTCTCTCCCTCCTCAAGTCAACTAAGAAGAGTTTTATAATGTTGTGTATATTATATATCTTGATGATTTTGTTGTCCACAAAATCAGCAAAAAAATGCTGGGAGATTATAAGAGGAATGAATAGAGTAACAACAATATCTGGATGAGTAATTGTTGTTCAACTGTTGTTGTTCAACTACAAGTACAGGTATATCTAATTGTTTGTCAACCACGTAGATGCACTTTGTAAAACAAAGCGCCATCTTATATCCATTCCATCTGTGTTTTTACACTGTCATATTGTGGCTGTATTCTGGTATATCTAGTTGTGTTTGTTGGAGTTCCCATTCCTTCATGGTGAAACTGCTCACGCAAAAGGTTACAACTTTGCTCTCATAATAGCTCCTATCAACCTTGTACAAAAGCCTTTGTGCATAGGGTTGAACCCTGTCAAAAGTCCCAAGAACAACAATGCAATGTTCTGATAAACACGGTTTACCTTTTTATAACAGGACACAAACTTAGTGGTATTCCTTTTATAATCTTATTACTTCATGGGGATATTGTGGCAAGCAGTATCAAAATATTAGACATGATACTGTTTGTCTTGGATATAGTGCCAACTACTTTTACCACAAATAATGAATGATTTAAGTTTTTCTTCAATAGTATTAGAATATGTTGAAATTACAAGAGCTGATCAAACACATTGTCAATGCTACTACTATTCAACAATAGTCGGGGATAAATAATGGAATAAGTCACAAAAAGATTTGAGCAAATTGACTGAAAAGAATAACACTATGTGCATTTGATGTTATAGTGGTTGATTGAGGACTTTTTTGTATAACAATTGTGCAAAGACATTTCAAAAGGAGGAGAATCTATAGTCTCATTATCATCACACTGTTGATGTATCTGATAGTATGTTTTGCATGTTTTCTGAGAAGAAAAATTACCATGTGTCTTTGTCTTTGTGAATTGGTTCCACAAAAGAGATAACTTGTAGTGCACCTGCATGCTGTTGGACCACCATCATCTCTATCATTACTCTCATACAAATGATCATTGATCGATTGATCGATCAATCAATTGACTGGTATTGTTTGAAAGACTGGAAGAACAATACCAATGGACCTACCAATTTCCATGAAAAGTGTGCATTAGTTTATAAACCCAAGATTTGATATATTATGCAATGGTGAGCATCCCTTCCTAACTTATCAGAGCTACAGGGCATCAGTTGGATATCGGTGTTGGCTCAATACTAGTACCTTCTCTTACAATTTCGATTGGTTGTACTGGTAGAAGTGGAAGAATTTTCCCTTTTACCGTGTAGGTGCTGAGCATTGTTTTTCCTTATATTTTTGATTCAGTGGTTGATAATATGGGGGCAGTGATAGCTCCAAAAGGAGCTGGTAAATCCACTGAACCACCTACATATTCCTATTCTCCTGGTTTAGTAGATTATCAAATGAATGAATTACTCCAGAAATAGGAAATTAACATGCTCTCTTCTGTTGTAGCTTAAACTTTTGGTACGAGGACAGGCTACTTGTGGCATGCTTAAAAAAAGGTGCGCAGATCCAGTCAGAACCCCCCTGCCACCAATTATAATTCTCTAGATATGTAGTATGGACATAGTTTGAATAAATGATGATGCTGTGTTTGAAAAACAGTAGTGAAATTAATGAATGGTCTAGGAGCAGAATTGACTTTCAACGATGTGTAGTGTACATACAAAAATGCCATTCATACCTGAAGGTGGGAAGGGGGGAGAGGGGGGTTGTACAAGCCAACCTCAAATACCAAAATGAAGGGAGCTGAGTATTGGAAAGAGGGAGGCAGTAAGCATACAAAGCAGAGAAGAAGACACAGCAAGATACATATAAAATATCACAAGAAGAGTGTACTGCTATGAGCCCTGCCTGTTAACAACGTTTTCTGTAATCTTGTACATCCTTTATTTACAATGTACATCTATTGTGCTGCCTTTTGAAAAGTATTGAAGGGGACGTATTCATAGACAATGTGATCTGGCGTGCATCGATATTTATTACCAATTCACAACATTAATATCATTTTCTATTCTCTGCTAACGCTATTTCACGAAACAATGGAAAACCTAAACATAATGAACAGTACACAGGAAGGCTATATTTATTTTACTAAAATTAGGTTGCTTTAAATGATGTTAAACGATTTCTTTCTGGTAAGCAAGAAAAATGATGGTAAGATAATTCTTGTATGCCATAGCAAAATTTGATCTCGTTTCTCTATCTTTTTGCAACGCTACCTATTACGAACTGTTTCCTTCCACCCAGCCATTCTTCATTCAAAAGTCTGCGGTATCAGAAAATTCCCGTCGTCTCCATACGTAAACATCGTCATACTTAGCATCGTTCCGACTGATTCTTAATCCATCATCACAAAAAGTTGTACGCATGATAACTGTAGATGATCCTGGTTGGAACTGTTCAAGAGCATCTCCTGAAGGGAATGCTGGTAGGTTATCATTGACTAAGGTTCCTAATGGTCCTGGTAAAAGTTGAAGAGCTGTCGACTCTTCAGGCTTCGTCGTATCAACACGTATAGTCAATCCATCTAAACCGATTGATCCAGTAATATCAGCACGTGTGGTCATAATAGATGTAGCGAATCCATTTAGGGTTGCAACTTTAACACGACTTACTAATTTTCCTGTTATTGTGACACGGTCACCACTTTCACTCAATTCAATGGTTTGATATGCCGGTCCAACTTCTTTGATCGGTGCTGGTATGGCATCAGTAATACTATAGATTTGATCGGCATTATCAGGGAATGCTTGAGCGAAGGCCCAAAAGAAGGGACTGGACCTGGTAGCATCTTCCGGCGAATACAAGAGTTCCCTTTGTGTATATTAGTAGCAAATAGATACATTCGTCATCAAAGTAATGGTTGATGGTTTATTTGTTTCGCAAAAAAGATGGCATATGTCAGAACACGAATAAGTATTTATAGTAAGAAGATAAGCATCCGGCTGAAGTTTTCTTTGACACTGCATGCACATTCTGTGGAATGATTCGATTCATTCAGAGATGAGGACAAACGATGAATAATAAATAGTAAGTAACAGTGATAAACATACCATTCTCCCGCCATGAGTCCAGAACTTGATGAGGTTTGACCTTCCCCAATCATCTCTGCCTTATCTTCTAAATCTTTCACAAGACTTCTGATTTCATTGATTGTTGGTTTACTTAACGACGACGATGACAACTCCTTGTCTGTTGCTTTATTACAAGCTCTAACCAAATCAGTTTTAAGATCATTCAATGTCAACGTCGCTGATGACATATCAGATGGAATGGATGATAATAATAAGGTAGTGGCCGGGGTGGTCGTCGATGTTATCAGCGACCGTGCTTTGTTGCTTTGTTGAGTAAACGCCGAAGCATACCCAATCAATGAAACGAAAAATAGTAATTTCATAGTACTGTATGTAGTTAAAATCTTCTTACAGACAGCTTCTTTATTTGAATATAGTTGAGATACGTGTACGTTCTTAGTGGTTGTAAATGGATCTAATGCTCAAAATGATATTTGGACTAGCGATACATCTATCTATTCGAATATTGTGCAAATGAAAAAGTACTACGTATCGGCGAGTACGTTTATAAGTTTTTCTTTTAGCAAAGAACTGCTAGAAGGAACGGTATAGCAATAGATTGAGTCAAACGAGTCATATTATGGAATTCCAGACATGGATAAGATGACACGTCGCACCTCTTTAGAATGAGTGGTCAAGAGCTTCTATACAAGATATAGATGACACCACTTGGATTAGAGGCATATCCTAGCCATTGAATGGTTTGGGACGAAAGATGTGCAGTTAGTCTAGCTATCATAACTTTAAGATTTACGATTTACCAACTACCAAGCTTTGTATTTTGTATATATTATTAGCAGGTTAATTTACCCAAATCGGGCATTGAACGTACGTCCTGTTTTGATTGACAACTAGTCAATTGAAACATGGCGTCCGCGCCAACTGACCCTGGAGGAGGGCGAGGTACACCAGTATCACAGGCTGTGTCCGCTGCGAATCGATTCTTAAGACGGATCACCGCGGCGTCGACACCACCCATGAGCTCAGCTGAATACCAACATGTCTCTCCATCGTTAGAAAGCACCTCTCTGCGACCTGCTCACACCTCTGAGCCCCAACAACAACCACAACAACCTTTAGCGATCACTCTTGTGTCGCCGACTGCCACTTCACGAAGATCTACAGATCCAGATGGAAGCACCGGTGATGAAGCAATCGCTGCTAGTCTTCGAGCCTATGCTACAACTGTACAAGATGCAATTGAGGTAGAAATGGAGGAGATCAATGAAATACGAGACACTTTAAAAGAAGATGATGATGATGTATCAGCAATGACTACCTCTCTTCCATCTACAACTAAGAAACTCGAACCAGTTGAATCTCTATCTGCGTCTCCACATGGAAGAAAGAAGACTGAACCAACCATGACAATCATTCCTGATAGTGGCGCCACTGCGCACATCATTCCTAAGGCTGTCTCACCACCACTAGTATTTGACTTCCCAACCACCGACATTCCTTGGATCACCATCATCAATCATCAAACTCGATTATTGGTTTTAGATCTTCCAAGCAAAATAGTCGATGATATTCAAAGGGACATGAATCGATATGCTAACGGCGATGACTCTCCAAAGAATATTGCCATGGCTGAATATCTATTTACGAAAGCATCTAACGAGTTCCATCCACCTCCATCCCTGGAAAACGCTTCCAGTAGTGGAGGCAGTATATCTACTAATAATTCTATCATGGAATCACTTTCCAAGGTGAATGATAACATGAGTATGATTTCTCTTCGTCTCACCAACCCGTCATCTGACAGGGTACTGACACACGACGACAAGCAAGTGATGAATTCAAAGTATGGTGATTTCGAAATGCTTCCTCAAGCTTTCACTTATGAATCAATGTGCAAATGGAAGATGCGTGTTGCAAACAGATTGAACTCTCCTCCATGGAAGTTAGATGGCGTCTCCATCCTTGATATGAAGGATATGGAAGATGCGTCTGACCGATACAAGTTGAGAACCAACAAGCTGTGCAATCATCTTCATGATATCATGATGGAATCAGGATTAGACTCCATGTCCATGCAACTTCAACCAACAATCTCTAAAGGTTTTGGTGTTAGTTTATTCGTGGAAATATTTGATACACTACTTCCTCTTACAACAATGAAGATCATCTCCTGCATTAGGGAGTTGGGAACTGTAACACAAAGAAATGAAGAGAGCGCACATGACCTTGCGTCTCGAGTTAGCAATCTATGGGATCGGTTTGATCTCATGGGATATACCACTCTTGACCAAGTCAAAACTGCTTTCGTTCAACGTGCATTCCTTGATGGTGTTTACAAAGATGAGAAGTGTCTCGACTACATTGACAGTCAACTTATTCAAGGCGACATCAAGCTATCGGACTATTCAACTGATAAATTTGTCAACCATATGAATCAGATCTTTACCAATTCAGATGTTTACAGTGCTGGTCGAATGAAGAAACTTAATACCCGGCATGCCGCTCGAGCTGCTAGTCAAGGGGGATTATCTGATCAATCGAACAATGAAGCAAAGAATGCTAACATGCATATCGATATGAATGGTGATTTTGGACTAGTAAGCTCTAGTGGTGGAAACTCTAAAGTGACAGTATTTGATGTTGCTAATATGCTCAAGATGACAAACTGCTTGGCCTGCAGATACCCCAAGAACGATGTATGTAATCATCACATGCACAACTGTACCATGCTGGAGGAATTCGGCCTAACAGTAACGTATGATCCCGAGAAAGATCAACATCGTGAGAAGGTTAGCAAGAGGGTCAAGCAACGCGCTAGAGATAATGACAAGAAGAAGCAAGCAGCAGCTATTATCGCAGGAGCGACAGCTCCAGCGACTAAAGCTACCCCTGCCACTGGATCGGAAGGTTTCCAAACTGTTGGTAAAAACGGAAAGGACGTCAAGACGAACCAGGATAAAGTAGCAGCAGAGAAGAAGGTCAGTGAAGGCACAAGTGCCGGTACAGGGCGCTCAGCTACTTTAGGTTCTTTCACTTCTGGAGGCGATTTTGTAGACGCTCATACAGCGATTAACGATATTAAAGAAGATTCAACCGGTTACTTTGCTCCTATCTACAGTGAACTTAGTCGTTTGTCTCGTATTGATCCTATCACCAATCGTATGACGCATTGCATAGGCTCTTGTAAGAGAATCAAGACTGCAGCTTTCGCAGAGTCGATGTTGACTGTTCAAAGCAATTGCAATAGAAAAGTTTGCAGCGCGAATACATCAATACCAACAAGACAGATTGTCCCTGATAGTGGCGCCACGGCGCACATGTTAACTAATCGATCTGACTTTGGTGACGACTATAAGAAATGTCGCGACGTCTTTGTTTATATGGGGATGGTACACCAGTCCCTGTGGAGGGATATGGAACAGGAAGAATCAAGCTGGATGGCAAAGTGCAAGCGCTTAAGAAATCGCTGCATGTGCCCTCACTCGACTGTAGTTTAATGTCAATAACAAGGCATGGACGCAGTGGAAAGGGTTGTGCATTTCTAGTCGCGGACTCCAAGATGCATTTAACGTTTCCAAATTTCTCAATTACTGCCCCTGTCCCTGACAACGGTGATTTAAGGTTGAACCTTGAACCTCTCAGTCCAAATGACTGGGGAGAACCCGATTTTACTTATGAAAATGAGGGAGATGACTTCCTCGATGTTTTCTCTAATAGATTGAACTTCCTGAACAGAGTACATAGGGGTCGCGTGTTAACACGCGGACAAAGAACGAAGAATCAAGCACAATTGAAGTCGTGTTTGGAGAATACGACTGCCGATATTGACGCAGCGCGTCCGTCGTCACCAGATGACGACGCGCATCCGTCAAGTCGCGGGGATTCCCTGGATGAAAATTACTTATGTGAAGGTGATCCGGGGGAAATGCTTAAGCAAGCACTCACGGAATTGGATGTCAATGACATTCGAGATTTCTTAAATAACGAATCCAACAGTGATGCGCCCTTTGAGAAGCAGCTTTGTGCGCCACCACCACAGTATCATTTGGAAAGTAGTAGAGGAGATGTAATAGACCGTCTCACTAACCACACCCTGCAGTCATACTTTGGAGGTAGGCAACTCCAAGACTACGCTGTCCTATCCCAACTGGGGACGGGTATCTCCGTGGTCGACAACAAGAATGAGATCCCTACCGTCGGATCCCTCGTGAATAGAAAGCGAGGGAAGAGCAGGCAGAAAGGATCGAAGGCGATTGCTCCACTTCAATTGGTTGGAATGGATATTGGATATGGAGATGGGAACTCCCCTGGAGGTTACAAATATGCCCTCGTGCTCGTTGACAAGTGCACCACGAACTCATTTGTTTATGGTATGCACGGTGCATCAGGTGCGGATGTAGCTGAGGCTCTATGGAAATTTTTCATCGATGCTGGGGGATTCCCAGAAACCATCCAATGTGATTTTGATCCCAAATTAATTGGTGGAAAAGCCATTGCCTTATTACGCTCCCATGGATGTTGCGTCCGCGCCGCTCCACCAGGACGACAGGATAAGAACGGACTAGTCGAACGAAGATGGTCATTGCTCACAGCTATGGCACGATCCTTCCTCGCAGAAGCTAAGCTGCCAAAGAAATTTTGGTACTGGGCCATTCGAGAAGCATGTGTTCGATTGAATATCCTTCCTATTAGCTCCAATCCAGACAGCCAAGCTGCAGAATTCCTTACTACACCACATGAAGCCTTTTACGGAGAGAAACCGGACTATCGGGTCCTATTTCCCTTTGGTTGTATAGGCGCATTTCGGAGAGTGAGAGACAGCAACAGAGACAGAACTAAGTTCGAATCACAAGGCTTACTGGGTATTGCACTAGGACGGAGTGAATTCACAAATGGTATGGTATTTTACAACCCAACCATGGATAGTTTTTGCACATCCGCTGATTATATCTTAGATAAACGACGGTTAGTTGGAGAAGTATTTCCCAATCTACAGTATGATGGGGGATTGACGACATCAGTTATATCAAACAGTAGTAGTCCTACAAAATTTGATATGAATGAAAGAGTTTACATTCAATGTCAAGAGTCATACGATATATTGGAAGCTACCGTGGTTACACCACCCACATCAAAGAGCAATTACTACACAGTCAAACTTGACGACAGCAGTAACTTAGATGTGAAACAAGAACACATGTTTACTGAGCATAATATTCCAGCATCAGGGAAGCCATCACTCGCATTAGATTTCCTTCGACCGAAATGGTTGAAACAGGATCAAAAGGTGACAATGCTCCTAGACGATGTGTATAGGCAAGGATACTTGTCCATTGGGTCTGGTAATACATGGGAATTCGTGACAAGAGATAGAGAAGGGAAGACAATTCTGTCTGCTGACATTGCAGATATTGCATACTCCTGGAAGCATCGACTGCAGGAAAACAGTTTTGATATTGGATGGCAAGAGGATGTAGCAAGAAGAGTGGTAGGCTGGGGACGTCATGTCTCCGCGGCTCACCTAAACAATCCACTTGCCCCGGCAAATCTCAAGAAAGCACTACATGAATCAAACAAAGATAGCAAGATATGGAAAGACGCGTATGATGAAGAATACAGTGGCTTAAAACGACTTGACACATTCACAGAGATTGATGAGAAGGATTATCAAAAGCTTTTGAAAGAACATGGCAAAGAAATCGAAGCCATTCCAACCATGAACCTCTTCACGGTGAAGAAAGACAAGGAGGGAAATCCAGTCAGAGCCAAATCTAGAATTGTGGTACTAGGAAATCATGAAAATCGAGTATGGACCAGAGAGGATAGATACGCTCCTGTACTGAGTTCATCTGCAGCGAGACTACTTGTCTCCATGGCTGTAGACGATGGATGTTTCCTTAAACAAGGAGATTGCAAGAATGCTTTCTGTCAACCGGAATTGCCTGAAGATGAGCTCTGCATCGTACGTCCGCCTATAGGATGTCCGAATACAAAGAAAGGAACCTACTGGAAACTAAATAAAACACTATATGGACTATCGCGCTCAGCACACCACTGGTACACCTTGATGGATAATCTGTTAAAGGAAATTGGATTTGAATCAATGGGACAAGACAAATGCGTCTACAAATGCACACCGATTGCTGGGAAACCTCCAATCATCCTGGGTTTATACGTAGATGACTTTGTATTCTATTCCAAATCTGAAGAAGTGGAAGAGTGGTTCGAACAGCAACTGAAGTCAAAGGTCAAAGTAGATTTTATGGGAACAGTATCATGGTTCCTTGGGCAAGCCTATGAATGGCATCGATTCGATGATGAGAGAGTGACATGTCATATATCACAACAAGCCTTCGTCGATCAAATGCTAGAAAAGCACAAACTGACTGAATGTAAACCAAGTAGAACACCATATCGCTCAGGATTAGTGATTGATAGAGTCAATCGCGATGGGATAGACCCATCTGACAAAGAGGAACTGGTAAATGCATACCAATCAATTATGGGAGGACTAACATGGCTGTCTATTAACACACGGCCTGACATATGCACAGCAACAAAGTTACTTGGTCAATTCTGCAGCAATCCATCCTACGGTCATTTCCAATCTGCGAAACATGTACTACGATATTTAAGTCATACCTCTTCACATGGGATATGGTTTACACAAGGAGACAATGTACTCGAAGGAAATGTGGGAATACCAGACATATTTGAAGATGAGAAGACAATTACATTCACAGACTCGAATTGGGGATCACAAGATGCGTCCCAGCCAAGAGAAAATGAAAAGAGAGTAGTCACATCAGAAGAGATGAAGTCCATTCAAGGATATTACATTACCAGAATGGGGGGTCCTATTTGTTGGGGTGTATACCGAGAGAAAAGACTTAGTGGAAGCTCTTGTATCGCAGAGATCAAGGCCATGCATGAGGGTGTTAAAGAGATCCAGTATCTCAGACATCTTATGAGGCAACTTGGACTGAGTGATGTAAATAATCCTACTCCAGTATTAAATGACAATAAAGGAAGTGTCGATTGGGTTGAAAGTGGATGTAAAGCTACTAAGAAACTAAGACATGAAAACATCAGTGAATTAAGCATTGCAGAAGGAAGATTGCATGGAGAGGTCAATATAGCCTGGATCCCAGGAAAGACCAACCCTGCAGATATCTTTACAAAAGAAGACAAAGATGTAGGACACTTTGAAGGACTACGAAACCTCATGGTCAAGCCCCGTGAGGACGTTCGGAACCTTCAACAATAAAAGATATATATATATATAGATTGGTATAAACCTATTAGTACACCTATGGGGGGTGCTAGAAGGAACGGTATAGCAATAGATTGAGTCAAACGAGTCATATTATGGAATTCCAGACATGGATAAGATGACACGTCGCACCTCTTTAGAATGAGTGGTCAAGAGCTTCTATACAAGATATAGATGACACCACTTGGATTAGAGGCATATCCTAGCCATTGAATGGTTTGGGACGAAAGATGTGCAGTTAGTCTAGCTATCATAACTTTAAGATTTACGATTTACCAACTACCAAGCTTTGTATTTTGTATATATTATTAGCAAGAACCATCGATCAATCAATCAATCTTAAAGAAGAGATCGACAAGAACATGATCTAACAAACGAGCAAGCGAGCCTTTACAAAGATTTGAGAAGATTACTCTTGCCAAGACTTAAATTTGAGTCAGACCATAATCCAGTCCCGTATGAACTCTTTTCTTTTAGCTTCGAAATCTCTCGGAAAATAGCGAGAATTTTACAGTGATTCAGATTCATATTCATTCGTTTCTACCGCGTGGTCACGCAATAAATCATGCCTCAAACATGACAGAACACAGCATAATTTTATTGCGACCATTGTCCATTATAAAAATATATCATAGAAGTCTTTCGTCAGTGGTCTATTCAATAAAAGTAAACACAAACACAACAATACCACCACCAACAAGGAAAATAGTTCGAAGTCAACCATCTCGTTATTCATTGTTTAAAATAGAGCAACGAAAAAGATAAAGAAACACGATCCACTCTTAAAAACACGCAATAGTCCAAATTTAATAATAAAATCATGGCTCCCGCAGAGTAAGTGTCGTCGGTCCTTCCTCACTGCTTATGTTTTGACGTTGATGATCTCAGTTCAAATAGGATCACGGTGAACGTGGTTTCGAAACAGCAGCAATCTCTCGCAGGGATATTTTTCAATTCCGTTTTTTTGTGCTGTGTGGTGTCGGTCGTTTTTTTAATTTTCTTCTCGTTATTATTCGCAAAATTTCCTACCATATATCTTATATTATTTTAACTAATCCTTTTTTTCATGAATAAATTAATTTCAACGAATATTCAATATATAGCAAAGACGCAGTTATGAAGGATGCTATCCTAGGTGCTGGTGGAAAGAAACGTAGTCCCAATCGTTTGATTGTCGACGATGCCACCAACGACGATAATTCGGTCATTTCACTCAGTCCTGCCAAGATGGAACAGTTAGAACTCTTTCGAGGTGATACAGTTTTAGTAAAGGGAAAGAAGGGACGTGATACGGTTTGTATTGTTCTAGCCGATGAAACCTGTGAGGACTGTAATGTTCGTATGAACAAGGTCGTTCGTAAGAACTTACGTATTCGTTTGAGTGATGTTATTACCGTCACAGCCTGTGGAGATGTACCATACGGAAAACGTATCCACGTTCTACCATTGGATGATACTATTGAGGGTGTATCTGGAAATCTATTCGAGGTTTACCTGAAGCCATATTTCTTAGAGGCGTACCGTCCTGTCAAAAAGGGGGATTTATTCTTGGTACGATCTGCTATGCATCCCGTCGAATTCAAAGTCGTCGAAACGGATCCTAGTCCGTACTGTATCGTCGCTCCCGATACTGTTATTCACTGTGAAGGTGATCCTGTGAAGCGTGAAGATGAAGAAAAAATGGACGATGTCGGTTACGATGATGTTGGTGGTTGTCGTAAACAAATGGCACAGATCCGTGAAATGATCGAATTACCCCTTCGTCATCCTGCCCTATTTAAGACGCTCGGAGTTAAGCCACCCCGTGGTGTCTTATTGTACGGACCACCTGGAAGTGGAAAGACCCTCATCGCTCGTGCGGTTGCAAATGAAACAGGTGCATTTTTCTTTCTGATTAACGGACCTGAAATCATGTCCAAAATGGCAGGTGAATCCGAATCGAATTTACGTAAGGCCTTCGAGGAGGCAGAAAAGAACGCCCCCGCCATTATCTTCATCGACGAAATCGATTCAATTGCACCTAAACGTGACAAGACCAATGGAGAAGTCGAACGTCGTATCGTCAGTCAAATGTTGACGTTGATGGACGGACTCAAACAACGTGCATCCGTCGTTGTTATCGGATGTACCAATCGTCCCAATGCCATCGATCCTGCATTACGTCGTTTCGGTCGTTTCGATCGAGAAATTGATATCGGTGTTCCTGATGAGAATGGTCGTTTAGAGGTCTTCCGTATCCATACCCGAAACATGAAACTCGATGAGGATGTTGATCCAGAAGCAGTTGCCAAAGAAACACATGGATTTGTTGGTGCCGATATCGCCGCTCTTTGTACGGAGGCTGCCATGCAATGTATCCGTGAAAAGATGGATTTGATTGATATCGAAGATGAAACAATCGATGCAGAAATCTTAGACAGTATGGCCGTCAGTCAAGAGCATTTCCGTCATGCGCTTGCCCAATCTAATCCATCTAGTTTGAGAGAAACTGTCGTCGAGGTACCGAATATCTCATGGGAAGATATTGGTGGCTTGGAAGGTGTCAAGGTACGTGATATTTTATCTTGTGTTGCTTCATTATTGTTCTCGTAATCGCATTCACTGTTGGACGGAAATAATGAATGAAGTTGTGCCACTTTATCTGACCATCGCTTCGCATTTTTCTTCATTTACTTTTACAGCGTGATTTGAAAGAATTGGTCCAATATCCCGTCGAGCATCCTGAAAAGTTTGAAAAGTTCGGTATGAGTCCTAGTAAGGGTGTATTGTTTTACGGTCCTCCTGGATGTGGTAAGACTCTTATGGCAAAGGCTGTAGCCAATGAATGTCAAGCCAATTTTATCTCTGTGAAGGGACCCGAACTTTTGACTATGTGGTTTGGAGAATCCGAAGCGAACGTCCGTGACGTATTTGAAAAGGCTCGACAAGCCGCACCTTGTGTCTTGTTTTTTGATGAGTTAGATTCCATCGCCCAACAACGTGGTGGCTCATCAGGAGATGGTGGGGGTGCTGCTGACCGTGTCATGAACCAGCTCTTGACAGAGATGGACGGTGTGGGTGCCAAGAAAAATGTGTTTATTATTGGTGCGACAAATCGACCTGATATTATCGATACGGCCTTGATGCGTCCCGGTCGTTTGGATCAATTGATCTACATCCCAATGCCTGACTTTGAGTCTCGTCTTTCCATTCTCCGAGCTACTTTACGTAAGTCTCCTATCTCGAAGGATGTTGATTTGTCTTACATGGCCTCCCAAACAGACAAATTTACCGGTGCAGATTTGACAGAAATTTGTCAGTCGGCTTGTAAAATGGCTATCCGAGAAGAGATTGAACGCGACATTGAACGGGAACGAATCAAGGCGGAAGCAGGTGACGATATGGAAGATGACGACGAAGAAGAAGAGGAAGATTCCATGCCTGAGATCCTTTCTAAGCATTTCGAGACTGCTGTTCGTGGTGCTCGACGCTCGGTATCTGATCGTGATTTGGCCCAGTACGCATCATTCGCTACGACCTTGCAACAATCTCGAGCCACTGTCACGGGATCAACTGGTGGCAGCCTCGCTACCTTTGCATTTCCAGAGTCTGCGGAAGGCGCCGCTGGTGCAGAAGGTGCAGCAGCTGCAGACGACGACGATGATGAAGAAGATCTTTACAGCTAATCATATTACGAGTGCTCAGGAATTCAGTTGATTGGAAGCAAATTGACTACATCATGTAACATCTCATCATCTAGGGTAAAAAATAAATTACAACAAAAAATGAAATAAATTTAATGGTTATTATCTATAATCTTATCTCAATTATTTAGAAAATCTAATTTGTATCTCGTTGTTGTATTGAATAGAGCTAATAGTAGCGTAACTAGCGGCTCTTCAGTGCCGGTATTCTTATGGATCTACTTGTATGGGAGAATATTGCATTAATCTCATTAATGTTGGATCAACATTTTTTTGAATAAAAGACAAGTCTTCTTTTGATTCGTAACCAGCGTATCGTTTAGCTACCGTACCGTACCTAACTAATGCATCAACAAAACCCGTTCGATCCTTTCCGTGTGATCCTTTTCCTTTCTTCGCTGAATCGACTACATAACGGAATTTTGTTGGAGAACTTCTCCTACCACCGGCGCATTCACAAACTTTTGTAATGACTTCTTCGGTATGAAAAATTAAGTCTTCGAATCTTACCAGCAAGATCTATTATTTGTAATGAGTACGCAATTTCGACGATACAAGGGAGAGAAAAGAAACAGGATGAAAAGCTGTTAGAAAAACGCTTCGAATACAGATTATTTTACCTTTCATTTCATCATACGTATGTGTTGACGGTGTGATATGTTTTCTTACAGGTATATCGATATTTATATATTCTGTATAATACGCATCTTGTAAGAAGAAAAAGTGCGGTAGAATAAAATCAAGGTTAGTGAGCTGTATCCAATACGACAGATGGGAGGAGCGAAAACAAAGGAAGAAGAAAAACTTACTCCATAAATCCAGCAAGGAGTCGTATCTACGAATAAATCCATCGTATTTAACCCTTGTTGTTAAATCTTTGTCTAGAAAGTTTGGACAATGATCTAAGTGTTCCCGTCCTATCCACATAGCAGTATAATGATGTCGGCACATACTTTTAAGCCAAAATAGTGGGTCACGAATAGTTACCATGGGCATGATTTCGTTAGCGTCAACATTCTTATCCTTCAAGGTTTTGTGTTCTTCTCGGTATTGTCTATCCCCGGCGGGAGAATGCTTACCCCAGGGAACCTACCGTTAGGAATACGTAAATAATATAAAGTGAGTTGAGTTGAACCATATAATAATGATACGTATTTGTGAAATGAATAGTGCAAAACAACAAGAATCGAATTGAATTAAATCAATCATAAACTGACCTGCCATCTGACCCCCCTAGATGTGTGACCATATTTCTTCATTCGTTCCGGCATCATACAATTGGAAATTAATAATTCTGACATCAAATTGGTTCCGGTATTGAACGTTCCCGCTGTACCTAAGAAGTGTTCCCCTGGATCGGACGAAGCTTGAAATCGTTGACAATTCCCCTCATTAAATCCATGTAGGACAGGTTTTGTACCATACATTTCTGTCACTTCCGACCAGAGAGGGAGTTCCTCGATAAGGTCAGCATCTTCGACGGGATCGAAAGATATACCAGCATCTGTTATTATTTTAATAATCTCCTCTCTGCCTGCAATTGGATTATTGCTGTCAATATTTTTATTTTTATTATTCCTATTATTGCTGGTGTTGTCTTCATCGTGGCTATTATCAACGCTCTGAGATTGGATTTCTGCCAAAGATGTTGTTGTGGGTATCACGTCATCGGTCGAGGATGATTCGTCCAAGTGTTTCATTATATAAAACACATCAAGAAGTGACAGTAGTACACCGATCAAGAGGACAATCACTACAGGTGAAAATATTTTGATCTTTTCACCTGCTCCACCACGACGTTCGCCACGATTCCGACGACGACCTTTACCACCAGTAGCATTAGCAGGAGCACCACCACCACGATGACGATGACGATGACGGCGACTCCTTTCCTCCGATTTAGTGTCATCATCCGAATCCGCACTAAAACCGTCGTCGCTGCTAGAAGATCCTTTTGTTAAGGGAGGTGCCCCATCGTTGACATGCGTGGCGGTATTTCTCATTTTATATTACTCTACTACTGTATTACCGATCTTGATGCTACCGTATTCCCATTTCCAACTCTCTTGTCTTTGCTTTGTAATTTGAAAGTTTTTTTTTATTTAAAAAAAATGATGTCTGTGACTGAGCGAGAACTCGCTCCACTTGCGACTCAAAACTTAATTAGTTTTTATTATCAAACTTGAAACCTAACGTTACACCGTAATAAGTTACCGTAAGTTATACCGGTAAGAAGTATTTTTAATTTGTATAATTTACCAATTTTTTTAAGATTTTAGATGCTTTGATGCATATGAGCCTATTACCATTCATCAGTATCGGAAGCAAAAGAAAAATACCTCCTACCGTATCGACGAAGATGCATTGCAATAGTAATGGATAGGAAATAATTGTCGAGGGAGGAAACGATGCGGAACAAGAGCAATTTTCGGTTTTTAACGCTGGTCGATCGTTGTCGTCGTCGTCGTCAGCTTAACCATCACACTCACAACCAATGTGTTGTCGTATCGTCAAGGTGTTCATGGATGGTAACGGATGATGGTAATCACGTTCGCTATCTCACAACTCTGGGTCCGGCAATGATTGGGCAGCTTCGTCTATACTATTCATCGTCGCCACAAGTACTATCACAACCACGGATCCCTCAATTTTTATACCGGTCCCTTTCAATGAACACACATTATGCCAACGACGAAACCAACGAGGTGATACATTGGAATTCACGTGTCAAAGACTTCTTAGATCGTACTACTTCTGCTCTTTCACTGCTGGCGGTGGATGACGACTCTACTTCTTCTGAACGGCGGCAGCAGCGACTGCAGAAAACAAGGACGAACAAAACTTTCAAAAATTCTACAGTTGAGCCCTGATGAAGCTGCCACGACAATTCAAACTTTATTGGATGACTTACTTCAAATTACAGCAGCAGTTAAAGGAGAACGTACGGAAAATGAAGTACCATCATCATCATACTCGTCTGTGTCGTCATTATTGGAGGGCATTGATAATTTTGAATCATCCCAAACAGATTACGAAATTTATAGAGACAAGCCGGTCGAAGTGGGATTAGCCTTTGCATTAATTGATCGTCTCGTTGCTCTGGAACAGTCCAATGATCATCATCATACTCTACAATGGACAGCTCGTTCGAGTTGTCTTAACCCATTCTTCATCTATGGAAACAAAATATAGCCCGTCTACGAATTCTACTAAAGTACAATCTAATCCTGCAAGCTCGATGAAAGCAAGTCACTCTGCTACGTATGATAAATCATTGACTCCATCTCAAGTTCTTGCTAAACTCGATACATATAGACAGCATTCCAATTTGTTAATTCCCAACGTACAATCGTATAATACCATACTCGATGCTGTGGCGACTCATAATAATGACAATCGCAATATTAAAACAAGAACAAGATCAACAAAAGGACAGAACCGCTATGATAATAATAATAACAATAAAAATAATGTTACTGCAGGAAAAATCAACAAGTGGTTGATATAGATTTTTGTCAATCTCTTTGGGCTTGGATGTGGCAAGAGTCAAAACAAGATTCTTTAGTACGCCCGGACGAAGTTACGTTACGTACGATGTTGAAAGCACATGTACTTACAGGGCACGAGTTAGCACCGCAACGCTGCGAAGCACTAGTAAAAGAATGGGCGGAAGACCACAATCCTGACAATCACAATAAATCAAAAATACACAATAATAATAATAATGATCAGGGGGAACGACAGACAATAAATGATCCGAATGGTACCCTCCTACTATCACTGATTCACGTTTGGGCTCTACATGATCCATACGTTGCAGAATCATATCTAAAAGAACTTGCACGACGATACCTATCGGGACATTCACACAATCCACCTGATACTATTGCTTGGAATCGCGTCGTTTCGGCATATGCTATTGCTCATAACCAACCAGAGAAGGGACAGCAAGTCTTGGAAGACTTCTGGGAATTTTACCAACAAGTTCATGCTCCCGACAATAAGGACGGTGACATCTCTACTTATGATGGAAATGCGACAATCAACGACTTATTTTCGTCACCGAGTAAATGTGACACTATTTGGAAGGTTATCCCACCCAACTTGCAAACCTATAATGCTCTTTTGGAGGGATATGCTCGTCAAGAGAATGCAAATGAGGCCAATAGGGTCCTTTCGAGACTGCAAATGGTTGATTCTACGTCACCTAACATTGCTACGTACACATCAGCAATTAAAGCCAATGGACGAGATTTGAAAAAAGTTCAGGAGCTTGCACAACAGTGTATTTCAGTATACAATGCTCAAGATCGAATAAACGACGAAGACAACAAAGATAAGAAATCATCAAGGCACCTGAGCTTGGATCGTGGCTTCTTTCACGCTTGGCTGAATGCCTGTGAAAAGGCAGAGAATATTGTCGAAGCCAAAAATGTACTAAAACAAATGAAAACATTAAATCTCAAACCTAATGCTACGACGTACAGGATGCTGATTAGAGTATTCTTATCTACACAGGATTCACAGAAAGCTATTGAATGGCTGTTGGCATATGCAAAATTAGAAGAAATGAGTGAAAGTGCTATTGTATCTTGTACGATCCATTTATTGGACTGGTACCGCAATCAATATAGTCATCATAATGCAGAACGACCATCTAGAGATATAGACTCGCTGGTTTTACTTCAAATATTATGTGAAGATAATTTTCTCACTGAAGAGGGGTCTCTGCAACAGCTTTTATTGGGTATCTCAGCGAACCAAGGAAAGGCAGTACTGGGATGGCTAAGGGGGAAAGAAATAACCAGTTTAAAAATGTGGGCGATCGTAATGCGAGCATTAGCACAAGAGGGCTCACAAGCTCAGGCTGTCGAAGAATTATTTCTGCAATTACACGATGAGCAATCATGGAAGCACAAATTTAACCAAAACAAATCTTCCGCATTCGACGACGAAGAACAAAAGCTCCTCGCAGAAATGTACGGGAGTACGATTGTTGCATGGTCGAAACAAGGTAACGTCGACCGCATCAAGTACTGGATAGAAAAATTAAACATATCCCCCGACGGTTCTTTGCCTCTTAATCTTGCCGCTCAAGTAGCGATAGTTATAATGTACTGCAATGCGAGGGATCCTATAAAAGCCGAAAAATATGTGAATGAACTAGAAGCCGCTTATGAAAAAGGGGAAATTGTTGCTCCGCCCGACACTATCATGTGCAACATGATTCTTAATGCATGGGCTCAGAGAAACAATGGTGATAGAGCAGCATCATTCTTTGAGAAAAATATAAAAGAACCAGATGTGGTTTCATACAACACGGTCATCAATGCTTTTGCTAGACAGGGTAACTTGGCAAAAGCAGAGCAATGGGCATATGAACTTGTTGCATCTTTTTGTGAGAACTCTTTAGAATCAAGAAGACCCCAACAAGCTACCTTCACAGTGATTCTGGCAGCATGGAGACGATCAAAAGATCGTAACGCAGCAGAGAGGGCAACAAAAGTGTTGATGCAAATGCATCAATTATACGACAACAGTATCTTGCTTCATAAACCAGATTTTAAAAGCTATCAGACTGTGTTGGATACATGGGAAAAATCTAGTAGTCGGGATGCTGCACAGAAAGCAGAAGAATTTCTCTCGTCCTCTCCTGATTTTAGAGACAATAAAAGACTTCGTTCGAAAGTAAGAAATATGAGATCTCGAGAAAGGAAAAGGAATCGTACAGTCAACGAAAGCAACAATACTAATTCAGCTAATAAAATAATGCGCTAATCACAATTTATTTCTTTACACTGTATTATACAATTTTTGGTAGTTGAGAGACTGATATCATTATCATTTTATGATTCGATTGATTCAAACTATATTTTGTTATTAATTTTACTGTTGTTGTGACAATTCCTTCATATTCATTTGTTGTGATTTTAATCTTTTTTCAAGATAATCCTTTTTTCCTGTAAGTTCTTCTTGTGTTTTCTTTTGATTATCGATATTACTTTGTAAATGTTCTGTTACTTCTGGTTTTGTTGATTGAAGGAACAATTTTCCTACACTACGGAAGTAATTTCCACTAGCCGATGGACTTTGTTCTACTTCCGAAAGAGTAATCCCATACATCTTCTCTTCCCGTTGTGCCTTGTTCAAATTAGCATTTACGGTATTGTATTCTCGTGCTGTTGTTCCATATTGCATTTGTAAATCATGCAATTCTCGTGTGGTGGCTGTATCAAGTTGTCTATTATTGGTATTACCGGGTGCTGTTGTTGTTGCTACAGACGAGTTATTATTGGATGATGATGCTGCTGCAGCGGCCGCTTTTCTATATAATTTAACACTCCGTAAAATCTTCAATAGTTGTGAATTGTTAGCATCAAGACCTAAACCTTGTCTAATGGTTGCTTCTGCTGCATCGTACGATTTTGATTCTAGTTGAGCCGTGGCTAGTCGGTAATATCCCTTTATAAATTCTGGATTTAATCGAATACATTCTTTTGCATCCTTTGTCGAATCATCCCATGCCTGTAAACCTGCATGAGAAGCACTATATATTTAAAGAAGAAAAAGAAGAAAAAAAACGAAAATCAGTTTATGCAGCCATTCATTTACCTTAACAATATACAAAACGAGAAAAACGGCTATTTTTACGTTTGTATACTGTAGTTTGATTGTCGTACCTCCTGTTTGAATAAAAAATATGATTTTTAGGTTCTCGTTGAATTGCCTTCGTATAGCATTCAATAGCTATTTTGTAGTCACGCTTTGCGAATGCCTCATTTCCTAGTCTGCAAGAAAAAAGAGTAAAAAAATAACAATGAAAAGGAAAATAATACAAATAGTGAGGAACAATCATCTTATCCGATAAGCCGTAAACTATACAATGACGACGATGACGACGATGCAGATAATATTGCATCACATACGTACCCCTTGTATTCTTCGGCTGTTTTCCCGGTACTCATGATAATTCTGTCTGGACTAAGTTCGTTTGATGCTTTATACACTCAATAATATCTAATATCAATACCTAACGATATTATGGTCGGGACTATCGATGTGTTGCTTCTAACCTGCGATGGTGTGTTGTGTGTTGTATTATTTTGTGTATTTTGCTTTCTGCTTTTCGTGGTCCTTATTGTTGCGTTGTTGTTGGTTTCTGACTTAAATCTTAATCTCATTCACGTATGGTAGGATGGTCCAGCTTAGATTTGCTTTAATCACGAAATAATGTCGAAATGGGACTAGAAGTGTCATAAAGGGTTCATAACCTATCACAACGCCAACAAAACAAAAATCAAAAATGACATAAACATCACATCTTTAATTTCGATTCGCTTCGATTCGATGATGTGCTTCATATTGAATGTTGATGTGTCACTGTCACACTCTCTCACTCTACGAGTAACAATCTTGGATCTACACGGTCAATTCGACCATCGAGCATAATCCAAAGCATCGACAGTATACAACACAATAATGAAACTTCTATCTCTTCTCTGCAACGTAACGTTGCTAGCAGTATAGGTTACAATGTCGTCGAAGCAGGGCCTTTATTTTCCAATAGTATTGGAAATAGTCTACCGGCAATGAATTATTTTTCGATGAATCAGAATCAGCAACAACATCACATCAACAAGAAGAGGAAGAACAATATCCACAAATCTCATCATTCGGATCGAAGAATAGTAATAATCTGCCACGAAAATATCGACGAGGAGGAGGAAATATATCATCACCTAAACTTCTCGACGTTGCTATTAAAAAAATCGAATCTGATGTACGAGGAGGATCAGCCGCTGCAGGAAATGTTGTCCGGACCATGACGGCACGACGAATGGAGACTCTCAAGTAAGTTTGGGTTGATTGATTTCCTTTCGTTTCAGTTGATCATCCTTAAATTTTTATATTCATGCAATTTTCCAACTTCGATCTGGACGCTGCTCGCTGTATATATATATATTATATATATGTATATGTTGTGCTCATAACAATGTTTCTTTGAATATCTTTGCCTCTATGGCCACTTTTTTCGATATGATATAATTTTTGGTTTAACTATGAACAATATGATAAAATAAAATAAAGATTACTCTCGGGTGGAGCAGCAGGTACAGTTGCTGCTTGTATAACTAATCCATTAGAGGTTGTTAAAACACAACTTCAATCTTCTAATAAAGCTGCAGGGCATCCCATAGATATTGCTAAGACGATTTTAATGCGGATGGAGTTTCTGGATTCTTTCGTGGTCTTCCACCAACGCTAATAGGAATTATTCCATCTCGATCGGCATACTTTTATGCGTATCAAAGAATGAAAACTTTTCTCCATCCGACCTTACCCGAAGGTTCTCCACCGAATGCAATGATTGCTGGATTTAGTGCAGGGATTGTTGGTAACACTCTTACTAGCCCAATTTGGATGGTCCGAACGAGGATGCAACTTCTAATCGATACGGCTGCAGGTCAAAGACAATATGCTGGATATGGTGACGCAATCAAAACAATATTCAAAGAGGAGGGCATCGGAGGATTTTATAAGGGAATTTCAGCGAGTTATTGGGGCTGTGCAGAGGGTGCATTGCAATTCGTTATTTACGAAAAAGTGAAGAGTCGATTGATTACTCGACAAAATAAGCAACGTTCCGAAGACGGACTAGTACCCAGTCAGGAATTATCGAATGTGCAATATTTTTGGGCTGCAGCTTGTTCTAAGTGTATTGCCGCCGTGGCGACGTACCCACACGAGGTAGCACGAACTCGAATGAGAGAACAGGCACAAGCAGGTGTGTTCAAGTACCAGAAAGGGATGTGGGAAACACTTGGAGTTATGGCCTCGGAGGAGGGTTTCAAATCATTGTATTCAGGAATGGGTGTCCATTTATGTAAGGTAGTACCGAATTCGGCATTGATGTTTTTAACGTATGAGGTTGTAAGAGGATATCTTGATCAGTATCAAATAGTGGAGGAGTAATAACTTAATTAAATTAATACTATCACATAGTGCTACGCTGTTAAGAAATCCATCTATGTTTATCTTTCTTTTGGTTGTGACTATATTCGATCCTATTGTGTGTGTGTGTGTGATCTCTTCGGTCGTTTTTTTTTGGTAATAGAGTACTGTAGTGTAAGATATAAACGTAGAAAGAGATATAATTCGATATTAAGAATAGAAACACAATCTATGTCGATTGCCGATATCTTTGTTTCTTTGTGTACTGTTTGCAATATAAGAATCATGTTATTTACACTGTCGAGAGTACCGAATATCGCTCAAATAAAATAAAAGAAAAACACACGATAAGATAAAGCAATTTTGTTGCCCATGTCTTGTTTTTTTTATTCGATCATACCAAGAACCTTCTTCACATCATCCTCTAATTTAATTCTATTTTCAATTGGAAAGAATGGTCCATCATCACCTTTTCTTCGAATTTCAACATTCGGCCCTAATGCACATTCAGCACATTCTGAAACACATTTCACAGTTTCTACCGTAACACCTATATCGGGTGCCAATTCTTGAAAGTACACCAATGCTTTCTTTCCACCCGTCTTTGAACAAGTTGGACCAGTGCATACCACAACAGTCGATCCTTCTTCCAATGTAGTACTACTACTAGTGGAAAATAATAATAATAATCCGATTCTTCGCTTTTGATTTTGTTGCTGCTGTATTTTTTGTTGATAAGGAACACGGTGGGAAGGTCCGAATGCGCCCGATAGGACGGCGATCGAAAGGAGAAGAAAGGTAATATTCTTACTATTAGCAGTAGTAGTATTCGACATAATCATCGTTATTACCAGTTGTTTATTGTACTTCCTCAATAGCAAAGAGTGGATGCCGATACTGTAGAGTTGACTTGTATTCATGAACGAGCTTTATGGATGTTCAATTTTTGTATAGCGATGACGTCACACGCGAAAATTCGACCTGTTCGATGAAATTTTCGCGCGGGGTGAGCTGAGAACAGAATTTCGGAAGTCGTGTCAAGAATTTATTTCTCGAAATCCAGCTGTTGCTTCATGTTCTATCTTCGTTGATGCGCTTCGATGATGATTGTTGGGGCGAGAAGAAACGTTACGACGTATTACATTCAAGAAATCTTGGGAGAAAAGTCAACAACTTCATCGACGACGAAAAAAATTCCGGTTACTCAATTTAGTGGGACTATCTAATCGTTGCAGTAATATAAATTCGATAACAAGATTTGCGGAATCAAATCAAGCAATCAATCATAGTAATCATAGCAATCATAGCAGTCGGATCAAATTGAATAGATAGTTCAATTAATATGGTGTCGGAACAACTGCATGTCATGAGAATGAGGACCTTGTCTACTACTACTACTATCCATAATAATAGTGTCACTATCAATAAGCCTCTTGGTTCCATTTTGACGATGACATTGTTACTAATAATGTCTCATGCCTCGACGGGTTTTATTACATACTCTACACGGAGGAGCATTACAATGCGTCGAAACAAAACATACCAACAATCTTATCATAATTACCAAGGAAAACTAAAAATAAAACAAACATATTTCATGTCAAATATTGAAGAAGAGGAAGACAACATTAGTAGTAACAATAATAAGAAAAGGAGGAAGAAGAAGGCTGATTTAGTTGACGACAACGACAACGATAATAATAATAATGACGGAGAATCTACTGTTCCTACTACTAGTATGCTAGTCGCTGACGTACGAGGTAGACCAGCAGGTGTTGTTATTGACGATTTAAATTGGAGGGTAGAAAAATTAAGACTTGAAGAAGCTAATAAACGACGATTCCTTAAATCAGGACCAAGATTTTTACCATACGACGAATGTCGTAAATGGGTACAAGCATGGGGAGAAAGATGGATCTCCTCAGAAGAATGGTACGTATGCATACGTTGGAATGTTGTGATGTTGTAATAATAATAACGTGATGTTGTAAATATTTGATTTGAAAATTTACAAAAAGAAAATGGCTTTCTGATTGATCTGCACAAAATGCGATGAACTAATAACTATGCTTGCATGTTATATTTCCAACTCACTCACTATGCAAATAATTTGTCAATTTATGTTGTTGTTTACCTTAAAAATGGTGTGCATGCTGTAGGAATGACTGGATTCAATCTGGAGAGAAGAGAAATTCATATATCCCATCTAGACCAGATGAATATTATACCCGTACTGGACGATGGATTTCCTGGGTAAGTTTGAATGAATCGAATAATAGTAGTAATAGTAATAATAGTAATGGTAATAATAATTGTATACGTTTCGATTCTCTTCTAACTTTTTTTTATACCTGATTCGTTTTTTAATCTAAAAAAAGGAACACTTCTTAGGAGTTAAGACAACGGACGACGACGTTAAAAGTGATTAACTGTGATCTGTATCTAAAATTAGACAGGAAAAAACCTTAAAATAAACTGTTTTATATCATACTGCTTCCCACATAGATGCGGCTAAGCATATTTGGACCTCAGACGCTAGTGTCAGGTCGATCGTACAAAGTGATTCAGTTTGTGTTGCTGTTGTTGTAGTTGGTTTTTAAAGACAAATCTAGTACCAAATTTGTATTTAATCAGCTGATAGTGTCCGTAGGCCTTCGTTTTATAATGGAGCAGAAGTACAAAGCATTACTTCATTTGGTGACGCCTTTATTAGCTTGTAATAGGATGCATAACTGAGAACAGCTATCAAAATAAAACAGTTTAGTTCAATTAGGATGGGATTGACCTCCACCCATCAACTATAAGATCTTTTTACAAGTGATCCAGCTCATTTACGAGCATCTGCAACTTGGATAGTAGATACAGACTAAGCCAATATACTAAATCGTGAGTAACCATACAGGACGTGATAATATGGTATTTTTTAAGCAGAATAATATTATCAAAGGACGGAATTCCGCTGATTCTTTATTGGTATTACTGTATACGAATATTATATCAAAAATACAATTGTATATTTTTATCATAGTATTAAGTCACAATATCATCGCCTAATAACAAACGAAGAATATTGGGATGCTTTTCAAAGTCCTTTGTTCCCGCACCGATTCCAATCTTACGTATTGTAAAATTTGGTGGACGGCCTTTATAATTATTTTTCGTTGGTGTTGTTGTAGATGTCTCTTTCGCATCAATTCCTCGTGGATACTTCAAAGTCAACGCTCGCAACAATGCGGCTCCGGTCGGCGTCACTAATTCTCCTGTTACTACACCTAAAGGACCTGGACACGTAGGCATTCCTACCAACAAACGCAACGTAGCCGGCGCTGGGACCGGTAAAATCCCATGGTCTGTCCAAACCGTACCTTCTCCGAATGGAAGTCGACTACAGGAAAATGATGTAACGTTCAGATAATGCAATGCAATTAGAGTACCGACCGTATCAACAATAGAATCAATTGCACCCACTTCATGAAAATGAACCGATTCGATAGATTCGGCACCGTGTGTTGTTGCCTCAGCGTGAGCTAATTCGGTAAATGTTAATATGGCTATAGTTTTTACCCAAGGATCTATGTATTCATCGGAGGAATGTTCTATGAGCCTTTTTATTTCTCGCAAATTTCGAAGTGGTCCTTTCGTAGTAGACGACGAATGATCGTGCGAATGCGAATTGTGGTCATGTGCATGGTCGTGCGAATGGTCATGATCACCTACATCATGCTGATGCGAGGAATATTGATGGTCGTGTTGGTGACTATGATGTTGATGATGATGATGATGATGATCATCATCATCATCATCATCGTTGTCAGCTTTACGTTTCGGCACGGGAGCCGGTTCGTTATTATATTTACTAAGAACAGTCACATGTAATCCAGCGATCGACCCCATCCCACCTCGCCAAACTCTTTTTGTCTGAATCTCAAATTCTCCAGCCAATTCTGGCATACCCCTACTTATGCATTCTGACACATGCTTAGCCAATTCAGTGGAATTTTCGGACGCATCGAGGCAGGAGGAAAGTAGCATGTCCCCCGCTGCGCCCGAAAAACAGTCAAAATGGCCATGATACGTCGTTTGCTTGGTGGTAGGTTGGACAATGTCTGAATCGTCCCCAGCTGATTGTGATGATGACATATTATAGCGTTACGTAGTTATCGTCACCAACAAATACTTTCGTCTTCTTCGGCTGCAATTGTATTCACTTTTACTACAACTAATGGTTGGTGTTGCTGATGATGCTTTTTGTGAATTTGTGAGATAGCGATTTTTTTCATCGTTGTGCTTTTTAGCTTTCTGACTTTCCTTTTTCTCACAATATTCAGTCATGATCCGAATCACGGGTTGGAATATTTAAATTCTTCTGTTTTTTCAAATTCACGTGAGAAGCCTGAATTGTACAAGGAGATTGTACAATCACAATGTTACAAGTATCAACAAAAACCAAGATGAACATTGGAATAATATTAGTATCTCCTTAGAAATACCACCAGCGACGACGCATATGACAGAAGTTACAATGGCATCATCAGAAGATGAAACGAAGCCTTCTGGGTCGTCTTGAATCTTTTCAAGTATAACGTTCGAGCTACTATCAAAAATACGAAGAAAAGATCCTACTCGTCGCAAACGTCCTCCTCTTCGTTGTCCTATAAAAGACGGATTAGGAATGATAATACTTCCGACGTCACCACCACCACCACCACTCCGGTGGTTGTTCTTCCAGTCAAGGAGCTACCAATAGTAATAATAATAATAATAATAATAATACCGGTGCATCAAATTCAAACAATAAACGCAAGAAACGAACTCGAAAAGAAGTCCTGGCTAGTATTTCTGCCAATGCAAAAAAGTTGACAATTCCCATCCCTTCCTTCAAAATAAAAATCAGTAACGACAGAAAGAATGACGGGAACTCGAGATTGAGTCAATTAGAACGTGCATATTTTGATGAAGAAAGTGATGACAGTAATACTAGTGACGACAGTTGTTTATTTGACGATGAGCTTAACAAACGACATCGCACTACGAATAATATTATAATATACCGATAAGAAACTTGCTGCTAGCAAGGATAATGACAACAGTATCAAAAATGATGTGGTGATCATCATCAAGAAAAGTTGATGATATTCCAAAAGTTACTCTATCTGTAATAGTTGAAGTTGACGACAATAATGATGACGATGAAACCGAAACCGATGACAGCGATGATGAAATACCATCATTATCATCGTACGGAAAGGAAGACGAAATGATGAATCAAAACCGTCCTCGATCGTACCGCAGACAGCAGTTGTTCATAAACAATCACGAAATAAAATAAAGAAAAGTCTGATCGGACTATATGTTTGAATGTATCATCATTATCAGTAAGTGGGGAATCAACAGATAAATTACAAGGGGCCGATATTGATGATAATAGAAAAATGAACCTAAAGGACAACAACGACAAAGATGAGAGTAGAAAGTGACCATGACTGCGTGGATTTCCAGGATGGCGATGGGGATGATAATGTTAATGGTGATGAGAAGTTGCAAAGTTATCATCCACAAACATGAACGAAACAGAAGACCGTGAAGTTTTGGTACCATTAGGATTTGACCTTGACCGAGAAATCGATCTTCTTTTTGTCAATTCAGATTCCAATACAATCACTGTAAATATATTTTACAGAGAGTTAGAAATCCAGACTGGCAAATCGCTCGACAAAGTTAATAGGAAGAAGGTCAAATCACGGCTTGTATCCCTGATTAATGGTCGAGTGAAACCGATCGCTGATATCAGAACAATTACTCCTACTATGACTAAAGATATTACAATGAAAGATAAGGAGAACGGTAATGATGTGGTGTGTTCGAAGAAAAACGTGGGAGAAAACGGGGATAATGAAGCTAAGCTTTCTATGGAGATCCAAGGTATAGATGAAACGAGCTGCCACACAACAGTCGTCGACGAAAAAAGTGGTTCTAATAAATCTCATTTTGGCGAAGCGGAGATAGAAATAAGTTCGGATTGTCAATAATAGTTGTCGACGAGAATAGTAGTTCTAATAGACCGCAACACGAAGGAACGAAAACAGGAACGAGATGTCAAACGAAAGGTGTCGACGAGAAAGGCGATTCTGATAAATCACATAATGAGAAAGTTGGAAAAGGAATGAGTTTCAGAATGGACGTTGTCGACGAGAAGAAGAGCAGTTCTGATAATCACAAAAGGGAAAGTGGAAGATGAGGCAGCTACTACATCTGCGTCTCACAAATCCGCATCGCAAAAGAAAAAGGGGAAATTAGATCGAAGTCAGGCTACACAAAAAACAAAGAAGCTACCGACGACGAAGAAGATAACTCAGAAACTGAATGCAAAAATTCAAACAGAAGGACAGACGAATCCTGAATCAGGCGACAACAAAGAATCCAACCCGAAGACTTCGAAAGGTAGTAAATCAAGGAAGAGCAAGCCCAAAGTCTCGGATAAAGATAGTCATCCTACTAACGGAACGACCTCGGCTTCGGTCGCTGCTACTGCTCCTTCAAATCGTCCGCGTAAACGTGCTCGGTCGAAGCTGTGTGCTTTTTGCAAAACGTGTTCATGCCAAAAGGCCGACAGCAATGACATAATACCAGTTCTTGATATGAATAAATTCTCTCGAACGAACGCGGCCAAAGAAAAGGCCTTGATACGAAGACTCCAAAACCTCGAGATGAAGACAGAAAATTTAGAAGAACAAACCGAAGTTGCTCGACGTCAACTGAAAAAACATCGGAGAGACCTATGGAAACGAAAAGAACGTGATATCAGCAACACCACTACTATGGTTGGAGTTGCACCCATCGATGACTATTTTCTGCCAGATACAGAGATCTTTGAAAAGCAGCAAATGGAAAGTCAAACCTTACCGGAAGGACTCTGGGAAAAGGCTCAGATCAAGGTTTTTCCTAAAGCCCCCAGTGAGTATATGTGTTTCTATTCTTGTCATGGATGGATGGAACCATTCTTTGTGCATAATCGTCACATTGTTGTTCCTTTCTTCTTACTTTCTAATCTATTAATCTTTCTTTAATTTGTTATCTGAAGCGTATCAACCTACTTTGTTTCAAATGATGGGCTTCTCGAACAATAGGGAGAAGACTAAAGGGAATACTTGCAGCGAGGTTACTGATACTACTAACGATGCGGACGAAGACGCTAAAAATGGCGAAACCATGGAAAATATTTCGAAGGCCCAAGACTCACTAGTTGTTGTTGATGATAATGATGAAGGAGAAAGAGAAGAAGATGATATCCCAACCGAGTACGTACCAGAACGAGAATGTGCTGACCAGATCCAGCGATTCAAGTGGAATGGTGATGCTCGAGACACAAATGATCAAAGGATGACCACTTCTGGTCTTATTTGGGACACTATTCTCCCCATGACACAGGAACAGCAAATTGTCAACGGCAATAAGAATAAAGCAAATTCGCTTTCACTATCTAAATCTCCATGGGATGAGCTGTTTGCACAAGGGGACGAAGATCCTGCAGCTGGATTAGATTATCTATCTGAGTCAGGCGACGAAGATCATGAAGCTGCTGGATTAGATGACTTGTTGGGTCTTTTCGAAGATGGGGCAGAAGATTTAGTAGACGATTCTTGTTCAGTTCAAAATAGAGGAAATGAAAACAACCCTGTTGATCTGCATTTGTTATCGCAGGGTGCTCAAGTTGCTGCGACCGAAATGATCTCCAATTTTTCTTCAGCAGATAAAACAAAAGCGACATTGTTGCAACGCTCGTGCCCAAATTGGAAAGAAAATATATCCTTCGCTCTATTGCAAAAAGACCCGAATGATATTCAAGAAGCATTGGATAATGTAAGACAGTCTAGAATGCGTTTACAATCGACAAGACAAAAAATTCTAGATGCTTGGGAAAGCAAAAATGTTGCACTTGAGGTATTTGAGTCAGCTTTGGCGAAATCTGCGGCTAGATTGAAATTAGACACGTCGACATCGAATCAGGAAAATGACGGTGGGTTTTTAACGCAAGCAGAATGAGTTGTCGGATTAGACTCTAAACTAAGTTTACCCGAAATAAGTGATGTAGTAGAGGATCGACTGTTACTAGAAGATACGGTATTGATATTATATACATAACAAACCTTGTTGTCTTAGCTTCTTCTGATTGACCTATAGTTTACTTCACAACATACAGTACACCGTCGAATTAGAGGGTCTACTTGAAAACTTTGGAATTTTTTCGGGGGGAGACGATTTTTCGATTTTTGTTTTCGTTCATTTTTTAAATTAATTTTTTTAACGGTTCAAAAATAAGAATCAAAATGAAATAATGAAAACGAGAAAATCACAAAACACAAAAAGACGCATCCTAAAACAATAATATTACTGTAGATCGTATACACCAGTTGATGGGATGCGACGACGACCACAACAAACACCTGCTTCAACATCTTTTGAACTAGAGTCTGGAATGGCTTGTACCGAAAAAACTGAATCGTCATCATCCACTACTAACGAAAACATTATGTCAAAATCTCCACGTAACACGCCCATGACAGTGACGACAACCTTCGAGGTCGATTCTAGTGCTTCCACTGCTGAGGGTCGCAATAAGCCTTTTTCATTGTTTCCAAGAAATTACACAGGACGACGGCAACTAATTGCTACGGGATGTTTCTTTTTATTGATGATTATTATTGCCTTACAAGTCAACAAAAGCAACGACAATGGTAAGAAAAAGAAGTAGCAAAGGCTAAGGCAGATATACTTGCATTTCCTGTATCGTTTGCTGCTACGAGTATATATAAGAATACAGGATGTTGTTGTTAATTCGTATATGAAGTTCTCGATCATCGTCCATCGTCCAAATTGAAATGTTTTTCTCCATAAAAGATGCGGCGGTCATATTAATTCAAATTGAAATGAGCTATTTTTGGGGGATTTCATTAAAAACCCGAAAATCTCAAGCACGAATTGGATATCACAAAAACCTACCTTCACCCCAAATTAAGTTTCGTCAATCTTGCCCTCTTTTGTCTTTTACTCCTTGCTTGCGAGCGGGGTCATTTAAGAACCTTTATTCCACTTATCTCTCGATCTCTCGTATCACCTCCGCATTTGTAAGATCCCTATCATCTGATAATAACTGGACTTCAATTTTATGGCTACGGAAAACACTGATAATTTGCGACATAGAACTAGTCTGTACGAGAACAATAGTAACAATACTACCGGAATTTCCATTTCCAAAAAAGCAGTAGCCAACAGCAACAGTTATAATCGCCACATGGCCTACAGTCGACGTAGTATTGCAACGCCTTACTCAGGAGGTGGCAACGGCAACGCTTTCCCAAAAAGCAAGAATCTAACTTCCTATCGTAACAAGATCCTGATTATTCTTATCGTTACCTCTTTTATACAACATTTTTATATCGACGGGGTCAGTGCAAATGCAGTTCCAATATAATTGAATCCTTTTAATCCGTGTTTTGTTTTTTTTTGTGTTTTGGGAATTTTCCCTTTATCCAAACATACCGTATATCGTCGTTGAACAAAATATTCGCCTGATTATAATTGTAAACGCTGCGTTACACCATATTTAAAAAATGAAACTTAACAATTTTTTATTAATTGAATCGACTGAACCATTGCTCACAATCTATTTTCTTCGATTCCTTACTGTTGTTGTTGTTGTTGTTGTCTTTTATAATTCAGGTGGAGCAAGTACATTCCTAGGAACCAACGCATCACCATCGTCAAGTGGTATGAGTAAGATGATTTCAGCCGGTCGAAAATTAGCTGTCACAACTTGGAACATTGCAGCAATCAATAACAACCCATTCGAATATTGGATCACATACAAGGAAAATCCAGAATATGAAAAACTTATGATCAATATTGAAAAATTCATAGATAATCCAGGAGAAAAGGATGTTCCTGTCAATCAGGTATTCACGGAAGAAATGTTTACAAAGTTAGACTCTCGTTTGACTGGTGTAGGATGGACCAGTGTACGATCCTATTGGGAATCGGACTTTCAAAATCGTAAAATTATATCCGGTTTTGTGAAGGATCCTATTTTAGGGAGTAAGCGTTTAGCTTCCATGCCAGATCGTATTACCAACACTATTAATATTGAGGGAAGTGCAGGTCAAGTTTATCGTCCAACTGTTATTAACATGTATGAAGGAGACTTGTCGACACTCGACAAATGGTGGACAGCATGGGAGGCATTTACTTTTGATGATAAGCTCAACATTAAGGGTAAGAATGGTGTTGAAGCAAAAATTCCATATGAATTACTTCAACCAATCAAAAAGGCAAAATATCCTGATATTACAGAGCAGGAAGAAAAGGATTCCTTACCCCTGCAAACAATGTGTGGAGCTATATTCGATGCCATCCTGGTACACATGATGAACACTGTAACAGCGCCAGATGTTTGGCAGCCTTTGAAATCAATTATGGTAGAAAATCTTAATAAGAAAAAAGTCCCACGTACATTGGAAATTTTAGAAACTACTTATGGTGATACGGATGTCATTATGCTTCAAGAGGTATCGTCCTCATTTATTGACCAGGCCCGGGATTCGAAATTAGGAAAATCATTTCACATCATTTCACCGGCTGACCTCGATGCTGTGAGAGATCAAAATTCTGTTATTTTCCTTAAGAAGAGTTATTTCCAAATGGTTCTGGAGTTGAAATCACTTCACTAGTGGAAGCATCGTTTCCAAAAGGTGCTGCTGTTCCTGTCGCAAAAGGAGATATTTTAGCCATCACTGCAACCAACAAATTCGATGTTGAATTCGTACTTGCCTCCTTCCATGGTGATACCAATGGATTGGCGACTAAACCCGTTGTCGATGCTATCGTTAAAGCTATGAAAACGGATAGCACTTTGAAAAATCATCGACTTGTATTCGGTATGGATGCTAACACATACGAGCATGCCAAACCTGGAAAGCAACAAGATGTTCTTGATTTTGCAAAAGATGTCGTATCTCATGGTATGACATCGTGTTGGGGGGATGTACCGAATCCTTCCAATTATACGACGTACAACGCTCGGACGTTCCTACAACCACAATGAATAAAGCATGTAAGAGTACTGAAAAACGTGAAAAGGGTGATGTCAATCCTAAGGACTTTATTATATTTCCGAAAGATGATTTTAAAGTAATCAAAACTTGGAAGGATAATACGGGGAAGAAAACATATATTGAAGACATGGCATTTCCGACTTTGGAATTTCCATCTGATCATGGTTTGCTATCCACCATTCTTGAACCCAAAAGCTAAATAAATAATATATAGCATGTTTTATAATATTTATAAATATTTTGTCAAATAGGATTATAGATCTCTTACTGAAATATAACCAATTACCATACTTAACAAATTTCTAACACCTACAAGCGTATGACTTGGTCCTGAATTTATCCATGTCCCACGCACAAACATATCGAGTGTTTGATCTCTTTCCTTTTCCTATTGTAGGATACATAGATTTCTCACAAGATTGTACGTTTACTATGTTCCCGTGGTTGCAGGGGTGATTTTCAACACGGCTACAGCGCAACGCTTTTTTTTCAACATGGCTACAGAGCGCGCTGTAGCCGTGTTGAAATTCAGTATGGCTAGAAAGAGCGCGCTGTAGCCGCGTTGAAATTCAGTATGGCTAGAAAAACAGGCTGTAGCCGCGCTGAAATACGATATGGCTACAGAGATTACACGTAGGAATCAACGTGTTTTAGTACTAGAGCTTCATAACGTCCGTCTGTCGTTAATTAAAAACTACAATTATTAAACATCATCATTAGAACGATGTACAATGACATGCGTGGAGCTCCTGAATCTACAACAACGAGTGAAGGATTCGCAGATAGATGACCTCTACAATGAAATAAGAATTATCAACGGATAGAAAAGGCTTCCCTATGACACAATTGAAGGCGGGATTGGTTCGACAGAAGATGGGGGGGTCCTTTACAATTGGCGAAGGATCAACGCATTGAAAATCCTATCCTACAACGAGTGAAGGATTCGCAGATGAATGACCTTTACAATGAAATAAGAATGATCGACGGATAAAAAAGGCTTCCCTATGACACAATTGAAGGCGGGATTGACAAGTGACAAAAAGGCAAAATGTGGTTCGACAGAAGATGGGGGGGTCCTTTACAATTGGCGAAGGATCAACGCATTGAAAATCCTATCCTACAACGAGTGAAGGATTCGCAGATGAAAGACCTTTACAATGAAGGAATGATCGACGGATAAAAAAGGCTTGCCTATGACACAATTGAAGGCGGGATTGACAAGTGACAAAAAGGCAAAGGTGGTTCGACAGAAGGTGGGGGGGTCCTTTACATTTGGCGAAGGATCAACGCATTGAAAATCCTATCCTACAACGAGTGAAGGATTCGCAGATGAATGACCTTTACAATAAAAGAATAATCAATGGATAGAAATGTTGAAGGCGGGATTGACAAGTGACGAAGGAAAAGGTGTTTGACAGAGTTTGCAACGAGTGAAGGATCGACTGATTGTACTAGTCGAATAGAGATCAAGTTACTAGTAACAAAAATAAACTGAAAATGGTATGAATACGCCACACACAACACACATAGTAACTCTACATTTATAATGAATTACGGACCGATGCATTGGGATGTAACTTATAAAATCGTTCCCCATTCTCTATTTCCGTTTCCCTGTTTCCTTCCGTAGTTAGTGTCTCTTCAAACTCATGATGCTCGCAACTTTCTATTCTTTCTTCAAGTGCATCGTGATTGTCTTTAAAATATATTTCACGAGCTTCTACCAAAGCCTCGATGAGTACCGGTTTGCTACTGCTATTTGTACACCTGGCAATATTAAGAAAATCGTGGTCCATGTCATCCATCCAAGCACTAATCAGTTTAAGTTCATCCAGTATTTCTTCTTTTGTGATCTTAAGCTTTAATGAGGTCAACTCATCGAAATCCATGGACGTATATTTGATCCTGTCAGAAACTAAATCCTCCTTTACTTGACCTTGTTTTGTTCTGTAGCAAGCTAAGCTTGGATTATTGCCCATGAATTTTTGCTTGGCACGTTCTCCAGAATTGCTCCATGTTTTTAGAATCCTGCTCGACATAGTTTCGTTGGTGTTCAAATTTATAAGATCGTCATAGTTAACGACATTCGGTGGACCATCTCCAAACAAATTAAGTTCTTGTGCATAGTTATATGACTTGATATAAGGTTCCCCATGAACATATACTCTGTTGTTGTATGGTAAACGTTCTCTTTCCAAATCATCTCCAAACTTATTGGAATATCGGCCGATAATTTGGTTTAATCTTGGAACTTCCGTTAAGAACCTTGCTGCCATATTCTTAAAGCCCCTTTTCCCGTACATGTATCGCACATCACCAACATGCTTTTCCATGCAAAGATCACCTGGCATAAGCTCCCCGTTAGCTGTTACCTTTGTAAAAAGATAGTACTCAAAAATATTCTTCAAACAAGTACTGGCGCATTCATACCACTTCAAAAAATGAATGTTCATGGGCAGATAATGTCTTGCGTTGGATGAAGCCTCCAGACGAATGAGATAGCGAAGACAAGTGAGGTATTGTGGAACGTCACCATGATCACCAGATCTCCACGAATCTTTCAACATTAATATAATTGTCGTCATTTTCAAGTGAATTAGAATTAAATGAACAATCGGGTATTTCTTAGCTCGTGCGATAGCATGATCATGAATGACACGATTATCAGCCGAGTCGACATTATCACAAAGATTCCGAGTAAGAGCAACCTTGTACTGATATAACTCATTGAAAATATCTTTTGGGTCCGGACAAGCAAGTGCCCAGTCCAGTCTCTGTGTTGTTTTACGCCACCGTCGAGTAAAAGCGACATAAACTTGCTTGCTGTGTTTGGAATTAAGATTCCGTATTGAATTGATCATCAAATGAAAGGCCATAGAAAACCACTCAACCTTATCATAAGAATGGTCGCCTTTTGCCTCCCTTGCTATCTTTTCTTCTACAAAAAGATAAGTTGGGCCTCCGTCGGCGCAAAAAGCATGAATCAATCCTTGCAGTGTTTTGGTATTACTGTCAGCAGGGGGTGTCCATCGGTCAAATGCGCGTACCGCAGCATCTGTAATCGACATAACTGTACTAAGTTCGCCCAAGTTAGAATGATAAGGCGGCTGCAATATAAGCCGATTTCTTTGGTAAAAATCCATTTCGTTTGGATTCAAGCCATTATTGACATCACTCTGCTTCATTCGATCACTACGAGAAGGTGCTTGGAGCCTAACACCAAGATTCATAGGGGTTGTACCAGCGCCTGTCCAATCTTCTTACTCCTCTAATGCCCTACAATCATTGGCGCCAGGTAAGTCAGGGCAATTTTTGATGGTATCGATAAAAGTTATTTCATAATCTGAGAGTCGCAGCCAATCTCTGTCATTCACGTCACAAACTCGAGAAAAAAGCTTTTCTTTTCCTTCCTCTCCTCCTCCTTCTTCTTCTATTAAATCATCCCAGAGTTTTCCGTCATTTTTATCCCATTCGTAGGCCCCATCATTCCTAAGATCGTCTTCTGAATTATCCTCGATCATTGTGTGCGTCCAATGATCCTTCCCCATCGTTAAAGTGTAGTCAACGTTATCAACAACAAGAGCGGCAAAACCTTTAAAATCCAGACTGACCCCTTCCTGAACAAGTTCTATGGCTTTAGTTGCTAGGTGATCACGTGTGGTTGTTCGATGCACTGACAATCGGACGCTACTCAACAAATCCTGTAATTTGGATGAATTAGGAATTGTTGAACAATACTGGCCAAGCATCCGTTGGAATGGCATCGTTTTAAACTTATCTACCAATTTCTTCACTATATCTAAAATCATACCATTTGCAAGAATTCTAGACCGTACTTCTCTATCTCCTTTTGCTATTTTCTTATCCTTTTCGATATCTATTCCTCCCATACAAAATGCGTAGAAATATTTTGTTGCAGGTCGATCATCAGCAAACACATGCCTTTTCCAAAGAAAGGCACTCATCGTTTCTTCATCTTCATTTTCGTTCTCTTTCTCTTTCTTCATTGCACCGGATAGTACAAAACTCCGCAGAAGACTTAGTATGTTAATCAATTCGACCTCGTCGTTTTTGTCAACTGCGCCGTCCTGGTCATCAATCATTGCCAACAATGTGAGAGGTTTTTCGACATCAGAACCAGTCCTTGGACGTGCAATTACGCTAACAAGCATCCTCCCCTTCTGTTCTTCAATAGGTAAACTACCGAAATGGCGAAAAGGATCTTTATTTTTGTTTAATTTTTCGCCATTGTGCTTCACTTTCAAGGCTTTGTGGATATGGTGTGTTGTTTCCACGCCACAGTTTACACACGATACCAATTCGAACCGCTTTTTCATTATCAAACTGTTCACCATGCAGCTTGCACAAACGATATGCTTGCAAGGGATCATTTTGAAGCTGCTATTTTCGTCACAATTATTTCTGCATAATGTACATTTCATTGTTGTATATCCTTTGTATTTGACAGCAAGAAAAAATTGCCTTCGCCATTGCCATCGCCGGAGTTGTTCTTTGTTTGTTGTGAAGCTAAGAACTACAGTTGACAGTACAGGCAGCACATCTCAGCTCTGCAATTAATTGTACCTTCACCTAACATTTCGACTACTTTGACTAAAATAATAATGTCACAAAAATGAGCTAAATTCTCAAAAATCGCGCCAGCCCTCTCCCATTTTCCCAAATCTCTCTCCTCACAACGTGAAGGAAGATTATCCCAGTAACACAACTTTGTTTGTGTGCTGTCTGTAAAGTCTGTCTGTAAAGATAAGGAGCACAATTTGAAAAATTCGTTTCGTGTGTTTGACCATTGAAGGCTACCTATTTGTTTCGTGTCTGTTGAGGCAATCTCCCGTGGAAGAGTGACAATTTGAAAAATTCGTTTCGTGTGTTTGACCATTGAAGGCTACCTATTTGTTTCGTGTCTGTTGAGGCAATCTCCCGTGGAAGAGTGATACCCGTCACGCTTGAGTCCGTAGACAGTTCCTTGTCAAATAGCTACATATACAATATGGGATTGTCCGTTGAGCTAAATGGATTGCCAAATCTTCCTTTCGGAGTGGTTTGTATTTATTGTACCCTAACTGAAGGCAAAACCAAAAGAATATTTCGTGAAGGCAAGATCTACAAATAATGCTGAATATGTTGAGCACACAATTCATTGTTTGCCTTATTGGAAAACACACTTGACAAAGGAAGTTTATAGACAAAATAACAATGGCGACACCTACGGCAAGAGGGTTGCAAAGGAAATCAAATCGATCATCGAATGCTCCCATGAGATTGGATGGATCTGCGGCAGAGAGTTACTCCTCGCAGCAGCAGGAAGGTAAATTAAACTAAAAATTGCTCTACTTAACTTATGTGTACTTGTTGGTTTGTTTATTTGTATTCTTTTTCCTTTCTTTCTTCTAAACTTTTATCTCTGTTTCTTCCTTCTATCAGTAGTGCAACCAACTCGTCGTCAATCAAGACGAAGTGGCACCAAAAAAAGGATCTATGATCCAGACGATACAACAACACACGATACTAGAGCGATAGGATTCAATAGTATGACTCTGAATGTTGATATCTACGATCAATATTGCACTATTAAGAAAGCGACGATCGTTGCCCCCCTTGGCAAATCAACGCTTGTATCGGATGTAAAAAAAAAAATTGAGTCGGAATTTACCGACCTTCTCTCTGCCGAAGATTTAACATTGGAAGTTGGATCATATGCGGAACACATAGTTCTATCGGACGACAAATGCTTGGGTGAGTTTAATGGCTTTGCTGAAGACACTTACATGAGGGTCACGTTCATTGACGAGAATAAGGCTGCTGGTGCACTGGAGGAAACTGAGAAGGCTGCTACTGAGGACGATTGGATGGTGGAGTTTGCTGAAATAATGGAACCTGATGGAGAAAACAGTAACACTGCTAAGAAGAAGGAAGCCGAAGCTGTAAAGGCTGCCACTGCTGCGAAGGAAGTCGAAGCTGCGGAGGCTGCTTTAGTGAAGCAAGCCGAAGCTGTGAAGCAAGCCGAAGCTGCGAAGGTTGCTGCTTTAGTGAAGGAAGCCAAAGCTGCGACAAAAGTACAAGCCTCTTTCAGAATGTATATGTGTCGTATGAATTATATGGTGATCAAGTTCGCAGCCCAAACTATTCAAAAATATACAAGAGGTCTTCTTTCAAGGGTAGATCTTGCGGTCAAGCACTTATCTCCGGAGATTCAGCGAATTTGGCGTGGTTACTCTACCTACTCTTTTAAAACAATTCGTCGTTCTACAATTAAAGTCCAGTCTGTAATAAGAATGGCTTCTGCGAAGAAGAAGGTTGATGAATTGAAGGAAGTCGAAGCTGCGGAGGCTGCTGCTTTAGTGAAGCAAGCCGAAGCTGTGAAGCAAGCCGAAGCTGCAATTAAAGTCCAGTCTGTAATAAGAATGGCTTCTGCGAAGAAGAAGGTTGATGAATTGAAGGAAGTCGAAGCTGCGAAGGCTGCTGCTTTAGTGAAGCAAGCCGAAGCTGTGAAGCAAGCCGAAGCTGCAATTAAAGTCCAGTCTGTAATAAGAATGGCTTCTGCGAAGAAGAAGGTTGATGAATTGAAGGAAGTCGAAGCTGCGAAGGCTGCTGCTTTAGTGAAGCAAGCCGAAGCTGTGAAGCAAGCCGAAGCTGCAATTAAAGTCCAGTCTGTAATAAGAATGGCTTCTGCGAAGAAGAAGGTTGATGAATTGAAGGAAGTCGAAGCTGCAAAGGCTGCTGCTTTAGTGAAGGAAGTCGAAGCTGCACTGAAGGAAGCCAATGAGAAGGAGAAGAACAAAGAAAAGTTAGTCAAGGGAAAGATGAGAGCCGAAGCTGGAATGAAATATCATAATAAATCCGTTGCTGTACAATATGCATATGAAATCAAATTCGGGTGTGTTGAAGGCATTATGACTGATGGTACTTTCTGTATTGTATGGAACAATCATAACAATTTTGTTTACTGGGAAAAAAACCAGGTTGAGTCTGGAATGAAGTTGTACGAGTTGTTGTACGAGCAACAAAGATCGATCGGAAATGACATGGAACTCGGTTCTACAGACGATCCCCCTCCGGAGAAAGAAGACGGGGCAGCAATAAGCACTCGCGGTTATGATGATGAGGAGAGCAGCTTTGGAATTCCTGATGATAATGATGATGATGATGAGTATGGCAGTAAAGATGAAGAGGATGATTCTGAGGTCAACTCCATTATTGACGTACAGAAGAAGAAGAAGAAAAAGAAAAAGAAGAAGAAGAGAAAGGTCGATGTAGCCTTTTCGGATGATGAAGACGACAAGCCAAAAAAAAGCGGCGGTAACAGGAAAGTACCTATTCGTCCCTCAGGAAACCGTCAACGACGGGACGTTACGTGTCGAACTCAGTTTGATCTCGCAAATCATTACACACATCAATTGTGCCATACAACTCAATTTGCAGAAAAAGCAAAACGAAAGTCGAGCCCTATTCAAATTTTTGGTATGTTTGCCATCACTCAGCTATCAAGAAATATTCAGGATGAAAATAAGAACGAGTTGACTAGGACGGAAAAAGTCATGTCAGTTCTAACTGATGAATTTACTGCGGAAAATCCGAAGAAGTTAGGCAAGTACTTGCACAAGATTGGTAAAGAAATGATGAACGGCACTGGGAAAGGATACGCAGTGGCATGTGAGAAGGAAGAAAATTATGAGACTGTTTGGGGGAAACGAAACCAATATGGATCGCATACTGGACCCCGTACTAAAGGTAATGAAAATATCTTAATTGTTAAAGCACTAGAGGAAGAAAAATTGGAAGAAGCAAATTTCAATAGAAAGCACTAGACCGGTGACGACTAGAAATGAATCAACAAAAGGCAGCAGCGGTGATTATGAATATATAGTTCCAGATCCGCAGAACTCTAATATTATCACCTCTTTGAATAATATAATGAACAAGTATGTAGTTCAACCAGACAGGTGACGACTAGAAATGAATCAACAAAAGGCAGCAGTGGTGATTATTAACAGACGGTAGCTGGAGATAGCGTACCGGCTTCTGATTATCTCATATAAGTTATTATATCACGCGCTTGCGCGCATGATATCGACTACGACTCCGAATACTAGTGACTCAAGAATCACTCAGGACTGACTTTCATATACGATATCGCATTCACTTGCGATATACGATACGATACAGACCCGACTCATTACAATAGCTAGTACTCATAATTTCTACTTTAGTCTAAACCTATTTGACTACTTACTGCTTGTAACGCTCTATTAGTTTATCAGACCCAATCTGCCTTTTTTTCGCCCATGGTGGTCCTTCGGGACTACTATAGAGGAACTAAGGTGGGAATGTAACTATTTGAACAATACTTAAATTGAGCTAAAATGAATAACAAGGATCCTTGAGAGAATCCTAGTAGGAAAGCTGAAGACAGGATAACATATCATCAAACTAACGGATCGACATTTGATTGATATTGAATATCTGTGTAATCATCGACAGGAGTTGATGTAGTGAAAGGATTTCACGCACACCGTCTTCTACTTATGAGTGAGACTTAATTACCCTCATTCTGCTATTATTATGGACGATTCGTGGCAATCACACAAGTGACGACGAATCCTCATTAAAAATTAACATTACCGTATCCATTCTTCCATGATGAGACATAAAGACCTTGTCACCTTCGATCATAAGGAAGATAGGCGATGTTAATAGGACTGTATCGATTTCCGATAAGTTAGGAATCCGGCCTAACCGATACAAAGCTGAACACAATATTATCCCCAGAGGAAACTGGGATACGAAACAACCCCCCCCCCCCTTACATGAAAAACTCCGATTAGACCCGGTTTCAATAGAAATATAATATAAACATAGATATAAAAGAATGGCGATGTAATAATATAAAAGTCGATTAAGCATATTCGCCAATGCTTTCGCAAAATACGGTAACGTTTCTGATCATTGCTCTGAACCGTAGCATTCTACCGATCACGTTGACTGGTATAAACTGAACAACCGTCTTCTTCAAGTAAAGTAATATTCATATACCATTGTAAAACCCGAATAAAACTTCACAAATCACAAATCTTCTTGATCACCATCGTCGATTGATCATTCAAAACGATTAAAACAAGGAGAAGACACTTTTCGATCATTTCGCACGACACTTATTTGATATTTGAATTCTAAATTCTAAGAAACTCTCATTATTTTCAAGTTCAACACCATCGGGACTGAATCTGATCGATTCTGATTGGCTTACACCTGTTCTAATTTGACGACAATCATTTCTGCGTCACATGATTGGTTTAAAAACCAGATCACAACAAAGAAAGATATCAAAAACGACCTTCAACAAATCGGAAGCAAGTATCAGCAAAATATCATCAAAAACGTATACAATATTTGAAAATGACACGCGCGTCGGATGCAAGTATTAAGTCGGAAACGTATACAGATTTGAATTGACGCAAGAGTACAGCTAGATACAGCTCATCTTGTTAACAATCGGAAGCAACACGATTGGATTGCCACGCTCCAAACAAAGGCAAACCAACGTAATATCGTGAAAAATGAGAGAAGACAACAACTTACCGCGACAGAGTACAGTGAATTCAACAATTTTTAAAATTATTTTAGAATTTCGATGATTTTGCGACCGCCGAATAATCACTTTTTCAAGACATAAAACAAATTTGCTTAACTTCGCAAAACTTTACGACTTTTTCTGCTTCGTAAAGCCTTGTTTTACTATTGATTCCTAAATCTAAAACTACAAACCTCAAGATGACCTTACCTCCTTATCACGTTAGTACAATTACTAATGACGATGATGATACTCCTAATCTTACTGAAGATGAGAAGCTTGAAGACATGTTGGCAACCGAGATGTCGCTAAAAGCAAAAATTGCTGATCACAAAGCAAATGCTAATAGCGATACAAGTGCCGTCAAGTTTGCTGATGTTCTTATCGAACAGCAAAACAACGAATCATATTCTCAACAAGAGATGTATGATCGTATATCTGAACAACGCAACGTGGATCGCAGCAATGCGACAAACAATGCAAGAGAAGCTGAAAAGTTAGAGAAAGCTAAACGATCTAAGCTTAACAAACACTACGACGATGCTGATCTTATTGAACACATGGATGTGCAAAAAGCTACATTAGCTGCTGAAGCTGCACGTGCTAAAGCATCTACGACTTCATCTCTTTTTGGATATCTTGGAAGAAATTTCGCATCAGTGCTCCCCAGTCCTTTCTCTGCAAAAGCACCGGTGAATGACAAATCCGATACACCAAGAACATCGTTGGAAAAGCATGCGAACCACGTATATGATGACTTGGTTAAGCCACTCGAAGATGAAGTGACATTTGGCCTTGATCCTCTTCAAGCTCTACCAGATAAAACGACACCAAAATTCGATTTTGGAGTGACTGAAGGTACTAACTTTAGTCATGGTTCGAATCAAGATGGTTTAAAGAAACCTCGGAATGGAAATTTTAAGAAAGGCAATTCTGTCAAACCTGCAAATCAAAACGCCCCCTCCCCGATTTCATACCAAACACCTCCTGACTATCTTGCCGTTTCCAATCCTCCTGTCCGTCCTTCTGCTGATTCCCATGCAATCATGTCAATCAAGTCTCTCCTCTTGCCGATTCCCATCCTCCTGCCCGTCCTTCTGCTGATTCCCATGTCAATCATGTCAATCAAGTCCCTCCTCCGTCCGATTCCCATGTCAATCATGCCCATCAAGTCCCGCCTCCTGCCCATGCCCATCCTCCTGCCGACCAACATGCCTACCAACATGCCCATCCTCCTGCCGACCAACATGCCTACCAACATGCCCATCCTCCTGCCGACCAACATGCCTACCACCATCCTCCTGCCGACCAACATGTCTACCAACCTACACATCATGTCAATCATCCGTATCAGCCTAATTCCCCAGATTTTCAACCTACCAGTCATCACGCCCCTTCTCCTGCCCACCATCCTGCTACCGGCTACAATGCTTCTCCTCCTACCGGCTACAATGCTCCTCCTCCTGCTAATTACAATGCTCCTCCTCCTGCTAACAACAATGCTTCTCCTCTTGCTACTTACAATGCTCCTCCTCCTGCTAACAATGCTCCTCCTCATGCTAACAATGCCCATTATCCTGCCACAAACAATTCTGCTCATGTCAATTGGAATGATAATCATCAGCATTCGACAGGACATCCATCATTCGTCGGGAATGCTGCTCACCAGCATTCGACAGGACATACAGCACCAACATCATTCGTCGGGAATGCTGCTCATCAGCATTCGACAGGACATACAGCACCAAGACCATTCGTCGGGAATGCTGCTCATCAGCATTCGACAGGACATACAGCACCAAGACCATTCGTCGGGAATGCTGTCCATCAGCATGCGACAGGACCTCCAGCACCAAGACCATTCGTCGCGAATGCTGCTCATCAGCACTCTGCGACAGGACCTCCAGCACCAAGACCATTCGTAGGGAATACTGCTAATCAACATTCTGCGACAGGACCTGCAGCACCGAGCCATTTCGCCGGAAATGCCTCTCATCAGCATTCTGCAGCCAGACCTCCTGCCACGCAACAAGCCGAACCTCAAGTTGATCCAGTACAGCAACCATATCAAGCAACTAATCCGAGTATGATGCAACCACAACACCCATGTGACGCTAATACATCTGTGCCAAATACTGTTTTTGAAAATGGTTACCAACAATCACTAAATGATGGTATTGCGCAGAGATCACCACTAGCAACATACCGTCAAGGTGGAAGCGGAAGCCCAAGTGGTGACATGTACCGTCCTCCATTATCAAATACGAATGTACCATTTCGACCACAGTTGACTAGAAATCCGCACTTCCAACGAAGAAATGCTCAAGAAGAATATCATCGCATGCACCCAAATGCAAGCGCAGCTGATTTAGCTATACGTTTTGGTTCACCAATAACGCAAGGATGTGCTCAAGCACCTCATACGTCAAATGGTGGATATGGATATCCTACACCTCAACAGAATCATCCTAACAATGTCCGAGCGTATAATATGCCAGAAACACCATATTCTCATGCTGCAGCAGCAGCATATCAAGATCAATCTCAAGAAACATCGATGGGAACATCTGTTCGAGGAATCAAGTACAGATCATCAATCTCACGAAAAGACCTGCATTGGAATGGAAACAAGGATACATTTGAGACATATAAGACCAGATTATTTGGAATTATGTTACAAAACGGAACAAGCTACCTTATAGATGAAAATTTTGTCAATGAATATCAGTTAAACAAACACCACATCCACAGCGGTACCTTCTGGGATCGATTCGGTATTACAGCCCAACAGTGTATGTTTGATATCAGTTGGTTATCTGGAGTCCTTACGACAACTATTGATGATCCTGAAAACATTCCGGAAATCACAAGCGCACGTGGCGATGGTGTATATGCAGTGGTGAACTTGTTGGCAGCCTTTGTCAACGGTGGAGATACAGAACAAGAAACAAAATGGAAACTTCGTGATGAAATAAATAAGAAATTTTATCCATCAAAGATGCCATTTGAAACGTACATGAACAGCCTACAAACGAACATATTGAAGATGCAACGTTTGGATCCAACATTAAGAAAAGATCAAATCATTGACCAACTTGAACATAATATCATTGACCAAATACCTACTATGCATTATTTATTTGACCAAATAAGATCAAGAGATGATCCATGGACAAGTGAATTTAAATATTTAATCAAGAGAGGAAAACATTATGGAAAAACGCAACGAGATGGAATACTTCCGACTCACCTACTAACTGCGACTTCTGATATTCGTGAAATTAACAATTTAGATGAATTAAGAGACGAAGTTACCAATGCATATGTGGCGTTTCAAGACAAGTTTACAGAAAACGGTAACAAACATCCAAAGCTAGATGCAGCTCGGGCTGTTTATAATGTATTCAAGAAGGATCCAACGAGATTAAACCTTAGTGTACCACCAGAACTATGGAATAAGTTAGATGAAACCCTCAAGAAACAGATTACCCGGATTCGACAAGAAATACGTGATGAACAACGTAAGAAGCCTAAAGATACAAGCAAAGATAAAGCATCAATCGGCCAACAATACCCGACATTGAATAAACCACCACTTGACGTTCGTAAAACCTTAACAGCAATACAATGTATACAAGAGTTAGGAATATCTGGATTACTTGATGATGATGAAAGCATCGATGAAGAAATGGAAGATTATGAAGATGAATTCATTAATGAAATACGTAACGTTCATATGACATCTGTATATGGAGAGTTTTATGATGATGAAGACACAATTGATATCAAAGCAAACTACCGCTTAGCATACAAATGTGTACATGAAGGGAAAATCTTCGGAATTTCAGACGGTGGAGCTGATTCATGTATCTTGGGAAAACATGCACACGTTATTAACCGTACAAAAAGATATGCACGACTGGTAGGATATGATCCGGCAACAACTCAATCAGAAAGAGTGCCAATTGTCTCAGCATACTTAAAGACAAAGGATCAATCAGGAGACATCATACTTCTCCTCATTCATGAATCACCATACTTAGCACACTCATCTACAACACTTTTATCTGAATATCAGATACGTGAATATGGGAAAGTTATTGATTCATGTTCAACATCACATGTTCACCGATCTAATCCAAGAGTCATGGGACTTCAACGTTTGGAGATTAATGAAGATATCCATGTCCCGATGGAAGACCGTGGAGCAATTATGGGAATACAAATATTACCATATGAAGAAGGTGATGACAGTCGTTACAATATCCATGAAATTGTTTCTAAATCACCATGGCTACCACAACGTTATAGATATAAGGATTTTCCTGAAGACATATCATCTAACGTAACTTCAGAATCGCAAACTACGATAACTGCAACAGCTGCACCTGTTACCACCAATTCAATCTTGAATACTGCTGCTATTAACGCTGCAACTACAGAACCTCAAGTTGCTCCAGTTGATGATGATGATGAATTGACACAACGATTAGACCAACCAATTTTTGAAGACGATACTATTGATCCAGATGAATCATCTCAGGGATACCAAGAAACATTCGAAGCTGAAACAATTAGTGTCTCAGGTAAAAACGTTATGCTTGCTTCAAGCAAATTAGATGCATTACTTGAACAAACAATTAATATTCAAGATACAAAATATGATTGGATACAATCAGAATTAGCACCAGGCGATTTAGAAATGATTGATGAAATGGCACATAATCAACTTAGAAAACATAATTATGAATCAATGACAAAATTGGAAGGTAAACATCTTATCGGAAAAATTCGAAACGACATGATAAACGATGTAGCAAAATGTTATGGAATTCTCGATCTGTCGGATGCTTGTATGTCACCATATCTAGACAAAGTTGAAGAAATTTTTAACAGAGTGGACAACGAAAGATCACTATCTGAAATACTACAACAAATGTTAGACGAAGACAAAGAAAAGGACAGTCCGTATGAAATAAAACCGTCTGTATACCTTAGAAACCTATATAATCAAGACAGACAATTACGATTACAAGGATTAGAAAAATTAATAGAAGATATTGAAACTGAAGAAAGGGACCAAGCACATCGTGAGAGTCTATTAAGTGATATGAACAGAAAATTAATACAAGAACGACTTCAAATTCGTAATGAAAATTTTCGCAAGGGCTGGTAAAAACCGATACCTGCTGCCCTAACACTAACGTGAAATATGAAGACACAAAAGTATCTTACCCATCTGCACCGACTCCAATAATGTTATCACGAGATGATGAATCATCGTTGAATGATGATGAATATGAAGAAGTCAAGAAACTTGAAACTACATCAGCAACGTGTATACAAGAAGATAAAACATCGTATTCAACATTGGGGTCACCAAGAGATTCAACACCAATCACACCGAAACCGATTCCGACTACAATAAATTTCCGACAAGCATCATGTCTACGTCGTCCGACCATTGCATCAATAAAGCGAGACGATACCTTTCCAACAATATCTAATGTACGAAAAGAGCCAACCAAGGCATTTATTGCAAATTCATTTGAACCAGAACCGATGAACGTATTAAATGAACTACCATCTTTTGATACTTTTACAAATATTGATAGCTTCCTTTCAAAACAAGGATATGATGATTTAGTCGGACTACCACTAAATCGAACTCCAAGTGAACAAAGGAACAAGGAAGAAGAAAAATATTTGAGATTATTAAAGACTCACGAAGATGGTGATGATCCCATATTTTCAAACATTAATCTACATCGGATACTTTTCACTAATCAACAATATGATCTAACTGATGAAGAACTTGAACTACCACCTCAACTTCTACACAAAGATGATCGTGATGCTCATGCATGTGCAGTTAAAACCTGGCACAGAGTTTTACACAAAGACTTAGATCCTCAGAAACTTAGACCTTTTCTCGGATTCAGACCAATTGAGATTGTACGAAAAACACTTGCTAATACAACACAACTAGCGAGACTCATCATTCGATATCCACTACGGAAACATGTAAAAGCAAGATTCCCTTTCCTTAATACAAGAAGAATTAATGAAGGAATTTCTACAGACAAATTCTATTGTAACTGCGCAGATGTTGCTAATGGATTCGTTAATGCTCATATATTTTATGGAATGAAAACAACATGTATTCAAATATATGGACATAGACCAGGTGGAGAAGGTTTCTTAATGGCCTATAAAGATTTTATTCGAGACCATGGAATACCAAGTATCTTACGACGTGATAATGCGGGGGAAGCAAATAGTGACAAGGTCAAGGATTTCAACAGAGAACATTTGGTAAAGGATCAATTTTCAGAAGTTGATAACCAACAACAAAATGTTTGTGAAAGCGGCGGAGTTCGATGGATGAAAGCTGCACTACATGTATTGTTAGATATGACTGGAGCACCAGTATGGACTTGGTTCTTGGCTGCAAATTACCTAGCTGACATACATAATCATACATGGAACAATGAAAGAAAGTTCATCCCTGCTACAGCAAGAGATGGTATTACTCGAGATATATCAAAGTATCTACAATTCGTCTTTTGGGAAAGAGTGTTATACCTTGATCATGTTGATAAATTTCCAGAATCAAGAGAACGACCTGGATATTTCGTTGGATGCAGTAACAATGTTGGAGATGATCTTACATTTCTAATATATGATGATCAAACAAAACAAGTCGTAAGTGTCAGCGTCGTCAGACCATTTACTTCTAACAAAAGAGTAAGATGGGACGGGTCGACACTAGATACTTCAGTCCGACCGAAACTTAGACAACCATCGGAAACATGGCATCCAACACCATCTGATATGGACACAATGGATAAATATGATCATGATGAATTAAATCTTGATGCGGATACGGATCCGGAACAATTTTTTGAACCATCAACTGAACGAATATCAAAATTTGATTCAATACTTGAATTACCAGATTTATGCTTAGTACCACCATCAGTTGACAAAATGCTTGAACTACATCTTGCACAAGATGATCCATATACAGGGGAGTCTGAATTACGTTTTTCATCAACAGCGATACCTCTACGTAAAGATCTAAAACGTCAAAAGACAGATGCCAAGAAACCTTCATCAACAGTTACACATAAAAATGAAATTCAACCACCGCATACTGAGGATACTACAAAAATAAACGAACAACTAACTCCAACATTAGTCGGAAAACGTATATCAAAACGATTTCATGATGGAATTTACGTTGGTACAGTTACCTTTACATGGACGGATGACAATCATAATCAAATGTGGCACATCAGATATGATGATAATGATAATGAAGATTTGGATATGGAACAAATACGTGAAAGTATTGATCTCTATAAAATTTATCCTCATGAATATCGTTTCAACGAAGAATTACCTCCTGGTAAAACGACACCTCATATTTCAACGAAAAAGAAAGCTACTATTCCAACAGATAGGGGAGCTAAAACTTCAGCGAAAAGGGGAGCTTCTACTTCTGAAGACAGGGGAGCTACAATTTCATCGAAGAAGGAAGTTACGATTGAAAAGGATAGGGGAGATGCTATTTCATCTAAAAATATATACCTGATACCGAGAAAGATGAAACAAATGGTAGACGATCTTCAAGACTACGAAAAGAAACTCTACCTATGAAATGTATAAACACCATTGCAAAACTAGGAATTATTATGTTTACATCATCTGCTATCGTTAAACCATTATCAACTACGGCATTACCTCCGATATCTCGATTTGAAGTTGAAAGTGTATTTCCAAAAGTACAACACATTCAAATGAAACCGATTGATAATGTTGAAGAATTACGAGCATATCACTCTTACTTAGACAAGCTGAATGATATGTTTTCACCGGATCCAGACGTTGCACATTGGACTCCGAAGACTATCTTATCGCATCATGTACAACATCTTCATGATGATGAGGAACGAAAAGTGTACATGAAAATACAATGGCCTGATGAAAACACACCAAAACAAAATATTCCTCTTGATGATTTACGTATGGACGATCCATGGTTATGTGTTAGATATGCATATCAAAATGATTTAATTTATAAGCCTGGTTGGGAATGGATACCAAAATACATCGATTCCGATAAAACATTAACAACCATGATACAAACTTATCGAACATCAGTTATTACTGGTAAGAAATACGAGTTTGGAGTAGAAATACCAAAATCCGCAAAATCATCAAAGTTAGTTGACGATTCAAATGGAAATCTACTTTGGAAACAATCAATTGATAAAGAATTATACCAAATAATTCATGAATTTAACTCATTCAAACCACTTCAAGAAGGCGAGCCTACACCGCCAGGATACAGACGAGTACCATATCATCTAATATTTGCTTGTAAAGTCGATGGAAGACGGAAAGCAAGATTAGTTATTGATGGTAACAGATCTCCTCCAGTTCATAAAGAAGACTGTTTTGCACCTGTCGTATCGATTGAAGCAATTCGAATGGGATTCTTATTGGCCCAAATGAATAATTTAAAATGTGTTGCGGGAGACGTTGGAAACGCTTTCCTCACATCATTTACTACGGAGAAACTATTCATCATTGCTGGACCAGAATTTGGACCAGAACTTGAAGGAAAACGACTCATCTTGAGTAAATCAGTTTATGGAACGAAGACTGGAGCAGCACGTTTCCATGAATCATTATCTGCAAAACTTCGACGTATTCACTTCCGACCATCAAGAGCTGATCATGATCTATGGATGAGAAAAACAGCTGACGGAAGTTATGAATATATTGCACGATATGTTGATGACGTAATGTGTTTTTCAAAAGAACCAGAGAAAATTATTCATTATCTCGAAGAATTTTATACGATGAAGGGCGTTGGATACCCACAATTTTACCTTGGAGGTGACGTTGTTAAATATCCTCCTACATGGGAAGAACATAATATAAAATTTGGTCTTTCAAGTCATACATATATCAAGAATTGTATGGAAAATTTAGAACGGATGTGTGAAACTACGTTTCGTAAAGTTACTGTACCACACGACCCTCTTTATCATGCTGAGCTAGATAATTCAAAACTGATCTCTGCCAAAGAACAATCAAAATACCGTTCACTACTTGGAAGTGCAAATTGGATGGTTACACTAGGAAGATTTGATATTCATTTTGCTGTCAATACTTTGGCTCAATATACAGTAGCACCACGAGAAGGTCATCTTCTAGCACTACAACGTATATTCGGATACTTAAAACAACATCCCAGAGCCATGCTAACAATCGATTCTTCTGATCCACCAGGAAGAAAACTTGCAACATTTCATCGTGATTGTGATTGGAGTGAATTCTTTCCGGATGCCATTGAAGATATACCTGAAAAATCCCCAGACCCTTATGGTGATCCTGTAAAACTTACTGTGTATGTTGATGCTGATCATGCAAGAAACAATGTAACACGTCGATCAGTTACAGGTATATTGTTACTAATTAACAACACACCAATTATTTGGGTTTCAAAACGTCAACGTACAGTCGAAACATCTACATTTGGATCTGAAATGATTGCAGCTCGAATGGCAATTGATCTAATCATTGAAATGAGATACAAATTAAGATGTCTTGGTATAAGAGTTGAAAAGAGAAGTGAATTACTTGGAGATAATTTATCAGTGGTTGTAAATACAACACTACCATCATCAAAGATCAAGAAGAAACATCTATCTTGTCAAATCATGCGGATACGCGAAGCAATTGCTGCTGGTTTTGTTCGATTTGGACATGTCCGATCAGAACAAAACATCGCAGATATCCTAACAAAACCACTAGGACCAAGTGTTTTTCATCGTTTAGCGCATCCATATCTGTTTCGTCAACTGAATACCCATAAAGACGACAAATCGGTGGATATTCTAGATGCACCAATACCATATCGGCATTATACACCACCTACTTCGAAGACAAGAAACCCTCATTCGAAAACAAACAAGAATCTTGAACCATCGTAAATCGTGTTACGGTGAATGAAGATCTGAACATTGTAAAATTTATTACAATGAAGAAAGAAATTATACAACATATCGTGATACTCCATTACGATAAATAAATTTTGCCAGAATCGACATATTTTGAAGGATGATACAATGATGAAGATTGTATTGTTAATGAAGAAATATAAAGGATTGCAAAATTATATTCTAAGTTTTGTTCACACATTTTACAACCCACCATGTGCGAATACCACCTGCCTACGAAAACAACAAGCAAACAAACAAATTATCAAATATCTTTTGGATAAAAGATAAAGTAAAGTTTTCTCTTTTTCCTAAAAAGGTTTTTTAAGAGAATCCTTGTATACGATACAAATAATACCTTATGTGAAATAAAGGGGAGTAACAGACGGTAGCTGGAGATAGCGTACCGGCTTCTGATTATCTCATATAAGTTATTATATCACGCGCTTGCGCGCATGATATCGACTACGACTCCGAATACTAGTGACTCAAGAATCACTCAGGACTGACTTTCATATACGATATCGCATTCACTTGCGATATACGATACGATACAGACCCGACTCATTACAATAGCTAGTACTCATAATTTCTACTTTAGTCTAAACCTATTTGACTACTTACTGCTTGTAACGCTCTATTAATTATGAAGATATAGTTCCAGATCCGCAGAACTCTAATATTATCACCTCTTTTAATAATATAATGAACAAGTTTGTAGTTCAATTGTAGACTGATATAATATTACCTTAGGTTTTCGTTGTTGTTTTCGTTGAAGGGGACATATAGTACTATAACTACTCCTTTTCCTGTACAAGTTGTAGGGCCTTCACACATTGCAGTCAACTTGCCTTCCCTCGAAGTATCCATCCGTCAATCCTGCACTGATTGTAAAGCAATTATATTCCATCCATCGATCCTTGTCTTAATGCCCAAGTAAAGTAATATTCATGTTTAATCTGACTTCACTCGTTGTGGTACTCTTTTCCGTCCGTCAATCAAGGTTTTCTGTGCGGATGGAGAAGGTTTAACTTTACTATTAGTGAGATCTAGACAGATGTAGATGACTACGTGTACGACGAGAAGGTAAATAAGCGAAGGCAGAAACGTTCTTGCATTGCAACTGCTACTGCTATTTTTGTATTAATATTCAATATAGAACAAGATGTAATAGGCTCATCTCGTCGCTGTCTTCTTTATTTCAAATACGTTTTGTAAATAAATAGTAATAATAGTATTTATATTATAAACTTTATCTTTATCTTTGTAATTATACTAGTATTAGATTTATGATTTGATTCGATTTATGATTCGATTCGATTCAATACATCAACGCAATTCATTTCGATTTTAATTCCATGAATTAATCATACCGATGATGGTGTTGCTGTCTTCTAATGAAATATGGAAAGTGAATACTTCATCAGCATGAATAATAGAAGGGAATACAGTAGCTGTAGAAGATGTGATAGTCATCCTCCCCATCCTGTGATTGTTATTCTTGCTCTTGGTCGGTTTGAATCTGATGTTAACACCAACACCAGTAAGTGAAATAACTAATTCAGGGAACGGTACTGATGGCCACTTAATATCATCATACACTTGGAGCCTCTTCAAGACGGAGTCAATTGCAATACTGCCGTTAAATCCTAAACCAGGCCGACTAGATCTCTCCCACATCGGACACTGCATTCTAATTCGATTGTCGGTCATGGTGTTGGTGATGGTGTTTGTTGTTGCTGTTGTTGCTTATTTTATATTTATAATTTATGAAGATAACAGTAGTAATAATACGTCGTCGTGCTTGTATTGTATTGTATTGTTTTCTATTTATAATTTGTGAGGATAACGTTACTGTAGTAATAATAATAATAGGAATGATAATAAAACGAGTTGAGTTGAGTCGAGTCGAGTTGAGTTGCCAACTTTCTTAAGAGACGTCTAACAGACAGAGAGAAGCATTTTTAGAATAGTAATTATTATTATTCTAGCAATGCTTCTCTCCTTGTGGAGAATCTGTCTGTTGGTTCTCTCTTAAGAAAGTTGGCGTCGACACAACGACTCAACTTGTTGTACTCACTTATTATTATCATTATTCTTCTTCTTCTTATTATTATTACTACAGTAACGTTATCCTCATAAATTATAAATAGAAAATAAACAAAACAACAAAAACAATGAAGACATCCTTTTCCGTTACTATCAGTATCGAATCGAATGAAGATGGTGGTGGTGGTGCTGCTAATGATGGCGACAATCCTATTGTTGAATTCATTGAATCATTAATTAACGATGCTATCAAGAAGCATATCCGTGACAAGGGCGCTCCTACCATTGAAGAAGAAGAAGAAGATATCTCCAGTCCTCTTCCACAACGTCGAGTTCCTTTAGATGCTGATGCTGCTGCTGATGATGATGATGACGATGATACTGTTGATCCAGACGCTTCGAATGATGATGATGATGATGATGCTAGTACTGTTGATCCAGACGCCGCTTCGAATGACGATGACGAAGATGAAGATCAGGTCAGTGATCTACTACCTAATGTCGAGATTGACAATGAGTATGAGGAAGACTACCAGCTCTCCCAGAAGATGGGCTTGATGAGTCTTCGTCGTCGCGACTAAGACCACCATTGTCAGTATTAATAATATAAATAATAATCAACCACTTATTTTAAGAATTCTAATACACTTTTCAATTGAAATTCGATCGAAATGAAGGGCATGGGAAATTATTTGTTTCCATCATTCACAATCCAACCCATTGCTTCTACTAAAATTAGAAATAGAACATCTATCATGATTGCTCAAATCACCCCAGGACACTTCGAAATCATCATTTGTGGACACCCCCCCCCCCCCCTTGGTGTTTTCATCAGTTCGTTGTCCACGATGAACAATATGTTGTTGCTTATCTTTCCTTGCTTTTTATGTGTTAAAAATTTACTCTTGTTCATCGTCGAAGACAACAAAAAAATCTTTAAGATTCATTTTTTTTCAAAGTACTGAAATTTCAAATTTACGCGCGAGGGGAGCTGATTATTTAAAATTTGATATCACAATTATAAATGTTTATCGAGGCTTCACTCATAGTAAAGGCAACCTTATCTTTCCTTATAGTATTATTGATTGTATGGAAGTGATGTTCAAATAGTATTGAGGGAGAGCATCTTCAGACACAAGCACATGAACATGTATGCATATAGAAGTAGCAGTACAAAAGTTCTACCCTTGCAATTGAACACTACCTTCTTGCCTTTTCCTTCCCATCGAGTCTACCTTCTCTCATAGTAAACAAACACAGTCTTTTTTATCTGTCATGGTAAAGTTGACCTTCCCCATTCAAGCATCATTTTTGAATTAGGGTACATGTTGGTTCGACAGAAGAGATTGATGTCCTTTACAATAGGTGAAGGTTTGACAACGCTTTGAAGATTGTACACTACGTTAAGAAGGAAGGATTAACGGATGGAAATGTTTATATACGACACAAGTGAAGGAAAAGACAGGTTCGACGTCAAAGGTGGTTTGACAAATAGATAGTGTAAGCAAGTGAAAAATTCTAAGATCGATATGGCAAAGGAAAATGTATGTTGAACTAAGTATATGTTCTATTGTTGTTACGATTGAACTACCGGAATATAAATAGTTGCGTTCTATAGAGTATATTCAAGGAGATATTCCGTCATTTGCTTTGTTTCTGTTTCTGTCTTTTTGTTGGAGGATTTGGTCAAAAGCCTTTGACGGTGACAACGTGGCACCTTGGCTAAGAATGTTTCCATCAGCATCCTCTTTCAAGCGCCGGGCAAATTTATCTGGGTCGTCCGTATACATTAGATCAAACTTACTCTCATCGATGTTAGGACTAAAGACTTCCTTGAATCTATCGATTTGCTTTTTATCGATACCGAGGATACTCACTTGAGGTTTATCTCTCCACATATCTTTTAATTTTGGCTTATTTTTATCGTTTCGCTGAATTTCGTTATAAACAACATAAAAGCCATGGAATTTTGGCCAATTATTCTTGGTACTAGTTGTAATCTTGTGTCTCTGATAAAAGGCATTTGCAGCACGAGACATCATAGCTTTGTTGCTATTGTTCAGGACACTTTCAACCCTTCGAGGAGCAGACACAGCTGGTCCTTTCTTTCTCTGCTGTGGGGGGATGGAAACATGATTATCCGTGTAATCAATCTCGTCGTCGACGCTATTGTTGCTGTAGCCGATAGTATGCAGACTGCTTGAATCGCCTCTCATTGATTTCACTTTAATATTCTTGTTTTTGAGACCTTTGCTTCTAATCTGTGCACCACATTTCTGTTGCATTCGTTGAGCCAACACTTTACGGTCTTCTGTGGGACAAACGTTCATGATGTAACCTTTGCTTTCTTTGCTACAATCAACTGGAGGAGTTTCCATCATGCGTCCTTCGTTTTGCTGTCTACCCACTTGATGGATTTGTATTCCGCGTCCTTCGCTTACGGCAATTCTATTGCAAACGTGGGAAAGTCTTTCGACTTCACTCATACTTTTCCACACGTCGTGACCAATCAAACTATCTAAATCGTCGCTCAAAGCTTTCACAATTTGAAGATTAGCAAATTCCCTCGAATACTTAGTTGAAAGAAGCAATTGTTCCATTCTGACCGAATGTAAATTGTTACCAGAGTCATATTCCAGTGACTGCCGCTTATGGTGATTTGATGAGAAGGAAGACACTCTGTTGTCTTGACTTTCTTTAACATCATTAGTCTTCACTTTTGGATGAGTATGCTTCAGACTTGCAAGAGATTGATCATTGTCATCGGAGCCAATATCATTGTCATCGGAGCCAATATGCTCGTACGTAAGACATCTCGCCGAAGATTGCTTGCTGTGATTCTCTACCTTAATTCTTACATGTGCTTTTGAGGACTTGGAGGAGTTGTTTCTGACTTTTTGCTTTGTTTTTGAGATAGAAGGCGCTGCTACCAGCTCAATAAACTTTTTGTACTGTGACCGCATCTTGTGAACATACCTCTGGTCAAATTTGAAATGATCCGAGTCAGTAATCTGCATCTTGAATCCCTCTTCATCTAGACATGGGGGTTTCCCTTCAGAATAGGAAAGTCAACAAGATTATCTAGCGTTCTGAATGTAGCAACAGCGTATTTCAAGCTGAAGATGCCACAGTCATAACCATTCTTTTGTCTCGCTCTAATCGGACTGAGCGCATGCATAGTTTTGGCAGAAAACGCTCCCATTCTTCCATGAATGCGGTTCCATTCTGCATTCAGCCATGAATAAATCCTACTCTCGACATTACGCACGTCACCACCGAACGAATCAAAGTATAGCAAAATAGGCATTAAGGGACAACTGCTGTCCTCACGCGATATGCTCCCAAGATTAAGCAAGACCACATGTGACCAGTGTAAATTTTTTACAATAGGAATAAAGAGCGCCCGCTTCTTGAAAATATCTATTTTTTTTGTAAATGTAGATGATTTTGATATCCAACTTTCTCCCATCAACGAGGTATATAGATATGACGAAAATACATGAGTATCAGCACGATTGCTATCTGATATAGCCATCATCAAAAAAAAATCAACCAAAGTATCGTCTAGCCATTGTCCAGCCAATAACCCACAAAAGTTGTTCACCTTCACAACGATCGGTCGGTCATTATTCGCCGTCTTATCTGGCACCCAGTTAGCAAATTCTTCCAGGCCAGACCGGTCACATGCCACTTTTATCTGATTCATCTTTTCACTATCAAAAGGACGAGATATGAGTGCATCAGAACTATTTTTGTTGCCTGTAAACTTTGGCCTTTTTTTCGGATCAATTGTTGTTCGTTTTTCATACAAACCCTCCAAATGATCCAACAACGGGGCAGCGATGCATTTGAATGACACAATTTTATTAATACGACTGAATTCAATTCCAAAATCTTGTTGAAGATCGAAGCTATCTCGAGAACACCCAAACTCGATCACCAGAATCGTAGTATCTGAAACTGAAGGTGGAAAGTCAATTTTTGTCTTGAAATCTAACTGCTCAATATCTGCAACAGGAACTTTGAAAGAACAAAAGCTTTCGATGCGCATTTGCTTAGTGCAATCATCAAAGTTGACTTCGCCATAAGCATCACTCATGAAGAATTTGGTATCGGTGACGCTCTCAACGTCAACTTTAAGCACCGGATGCCTCCTGGTTTTACCAGGAGCGTGGTGGATCTTTAGATAGCTATATCTTCGGTTATATGTGACTTCAAATTCACCCTCATGAACATGCTTGCCAATCGAATACCTAAAGATGGTATACTGTCGTAATCTCGATATTTCTTCGGTGCTTTCGATTTTAGAATTGTTGGTGTTGTCTTCTGGAGGAGAAGACCTGCCTGTAAATTTAGTTGGGAAAAAGTCTTCGTCTTCGCTACTATTTGAAACAAGGCTATTCGTTTTTCCAATATCAGAGTGATCTTTGCTCTCCGCTAATGAAACTTGATACTTGCTGTTCGCTGGTGAAGGTTGACCTTTGCTATTTGCTGGTGAAGGTTGACCTTTGCTATTTGCTGGTGAAGGTTGACCTTTTCTGTTCGCTAGTGAAGGTTGACTTTTGCTTTTCTCTGGTGAAGGTTGACTTTTGCTGTTCACTGGTGAAGACTTAGTAGCTACGTCGCTCGGTGCACTTGCTGCGACGGTAATTGAAATATCAACTAGTCCACCAGCTGCGTCTATCTCTTGTTGGGATGGTGAGGAGGTTGGTTTCGATTGGATTGTTTTCTTCTTCTTCCGAGTAGCAGTCTCTTCTAATGCAGCTTGCTTTTCAGATTTCCTTCTCTTCCGACTAGAACGCCTAGCATTCGAATCATTATTGATAGAATTCGATACGGGAGATCCCGATAAAACTCCGGCTCTTGTTGTTCTTGCTGTATTAGATACCACTTTTTCCTTCTCCCCTTTTCTGTTGGCTCTGCGAGTAGATACCATAATTAGCAGGTTACCTTTACTACAAGTGTGTGAAATATGGATGAACGGGTAGGAACAGTCTACTTATACCACAAGCGAGGGCGGTATGGATGATTGACAAAGGCAAATGATCTAGATGGATAGCTATCCTTTACAATGAATGAGGGTATAACGGATGGAAGAATACGCTACCCTACTACAGGTGGAGGGCGTTTAGAATAAGCTAAGGATTGACGGATGGAAAAGGCTAGAATCCAATGTAGGTGGACTTATCGAAGGTATGTTAATGAATTGTTGACATGCTATTGTGAACACTGAACACTCAAACACGGTCGTCGAAGCTCATAGCAGACACGGGAAATTCAAAAAATTATTTATTTGACTTACCGTGAAGGTTTTGGGGTTTTTGTGAGAAGACTTCGCTCAGCGGGCAGGACAACTTGACTTAAATTGTTACGGGACTGATTACACGTTGATTCCTACGTGTAATCTCTGTAGCCATATCGTATTTCAGCACGGCTACAGTCTGTTTTTCTAGCCATACTGAATTTCAACGCGGCTACAGCGCGCTCTTTCTAGCCATGCTGAATTTCAACACGGCTACAGCGCGCTCTGTAGCCATGTTGAAAAAAAAAGCGTTGCGCTGTAGCCGTGTTGAAAATCACCCCTGCAACCACGGGAATGTAGCTACTGATGTAACGGTTAGTATCCAAAGTTTGTTAGAATTTAATGCGGTTAAAATATATATATCATAATAATTTCAAATTGCTGTTGGCGCGCATGTTCAATTTAGTGTGTTATCGCGCACCCTTTCCGTTAGCAATCTGTTGTCAGTTGGTTTTCCGTTCAATAAACAATGGCTGCTTATTATAACCATGTTCGTGTTGATATTAAAATATTAAACCTATTATTATCTCTCCTCGCTGTACTGTTCTCACTTTTTGTGGAGGTCTAACAGTAAGCACAGTTCTATCGTCAAGCGTGGACGATCATATTCTTCGACGTCGTCATTTATTGAACAAGTACCCAAGCCTTTTACACACTTGCTACCTACCTGCATAAACAAAATCGAACAACGCCATCACCAGTTTCCTTCCACATAGCTACATAAAATCAGTCATGACAGATAATAACAATAACCCCTCAGACGGTGTACCATCATCGTCGATGCAACAACAATCAATGTCGTCAGGAACTCAAATGGGTGGTGGTCCCAGTGGTTATCCCCATTACTCTGCTGATTTGGGGCGTGAACGATCTGCTGCTGCAATGGGATATGGACCTCCACCACCACAAGGACCACCATCACATCCATCACATCCATCACACCCATCACACCCATCCTACGGAAGCTCGTACTCACCGTACCCTTCTCATCTACCCTATGGCTCAACATCGCATGGTAGTTATCCTCCTGGTGGTCCAATACCAGGCGGCTATCCAAGAATTGCATACCCACCACACCCATCACACCCTTCTTCTTCCTACGGTCCACCAGGATATGGTAGTGGTGGTGGTGGTCCTCCTCCTCCTCCCGGTTACTCTACTTCTGTGCATCCGCCTCCCTATGGTTATGGAGGGGGGTACGAAAGCCATCATTACCAACACGGCGGTCCTCCCCATCCCGGCCATCACCATCCATCGCAGCATCCGCAAGGTCCGACAACGTATCGAGGACCGTCTCCAATCCCTCCTCCATCTTCTTCTACTACAACTGGTCCTAATACTACTAGTAACAAAAGAACAAATAGTAATGATCTTTCTTCTACTGCGATCCCTTCAGAACAGCATTCTTCTTCGTTAGTATCAGCGGGATCTCGATTAATCGAACTAATAAAGGCAGCAGCAGCAGCAGCAGTAGTAATATTCTACCGAACGAAGCGAAAACAACAAACCTAACCCCAGCAGCAGGTGGAAAGCGTAGTAGTAGTCCCCGACAATCCCCCGACTCATCAAACCAACCACAGCAACAACAGCATACACAGAATGTACCCGACCACGTTGAAGTAGAACGTTTGCGTGCAGCTGCAGCAACAGAAATAACAACCGAAGAAGTCAAACCTATTCAATCTGATTTTCATTTCTTCGTCAAGAAAAATATCGAGAAGTATCGGAAACTTGCGGAAGAGGAAGTTCGAAAAAGTACAACAACCACAACAACAACAAAAGATAAATCGAATCGTGACGACGACAACGACGACAATAAAAATCGTATTAAACTTGATCCGTTCTTAGTCAATTCGAATCTAAATACTCGACTAATGAAAGCATGGGAGGCGCTACCACAAGAAAGTCGAGATGCATTTATGATACAAGAAGAAGATGATAGACGTCGATTCATGGAAGAAGATGAAATTGCTAGTCGTCATTGTGCTACTCTCACAGCTCGGGGAAAGAGCCCAAGAGCGGCGGGGGACAATAAACAACAACCAGCAGCAGCAGCAGCAGCAGCAGTCGAAACAACAGCAACAACAAGATAAGGTAAAAATCGTAGCATCAGAATCGAAATCGCTAGCGCGAACGCAAACGCAAAAAGGGGACGAATCAAAAGTAGTTGCTGTAAAGATAGAAATCGATAAGGATGACGAAGAAAAGAAGACGGAAGAGCCAACAGAAATAGCTCGGAATAGTAGTAGTATTCCACAAGCAGTAGTCACTACCACTAAGTCTGATCCGTCCAAGAGGCCCGTTCCGTTGAACTCTACAAATAACGATGATGCCGCGAACAACGACGATACTCATGAATCACCTACGAAGAGAAATAAGATGGGAAAAGACGATAAATAAAAAATCTCTGACCTAAGGTAAATTGTACGTCGTCGGCATCTCGTCAACAAAACAGAACAATGGGACTGCATGGGGTTTATGCAGTTAATTCGTTGAAATAACAAAGAACAACAATCAATATAGTGTCGGAAGTAGACTTACATACTACGTAATAATAGACTTGATTAAGATGGCCCAAATAGAAAGTGTCACTTTATAATTGTGTTTTGCTTAATTACTCTAGCTAACTGATGTGCTGCTTCTCTCGTTCTTCATTAGATCTCTAGAACTGCATATAGACGTCTTTTTTTCTTTGAATTTTTATAAACAGTATCAAACATGTGCATGTTTTGTGACCATACATCTAAATCAACTGAATTATACTCCCATAATAATGAGAGTAGTAACAGTAACAATCACATTAACAATAACATTAACAGTGGCATCATAACTTCCCTTCTTTTGATCAACCGCAGCCGTGTTCATTTTTCTTCTCTGAACAAGCTGAATCGCCCAGTCCAAATAGAATAGTTTGATGCAATCATACATATTCTTCAGCACAACATGAGTTGGAAAAAGCTACTGTAGGGGTTTGTTTTATTTGTGGAGAAATGGAGGAATGTAGAAATATTATTATTTTTAAGATGTTACATATATTAGTTTCAGGAAGAAGAAGAAAATTAAAAAACGTTCAATTAAAGATTGTGATGTGTGTTGGACAAAAACACTTTTGGTCTGAGGAACAATTCTCATTCTGAGCTACCTGTAAGAACCTACATGATTGTGCAAGTAGGATCTCCGTACGTTTTTGAAAGTTGCCTCATATTAATCCATGGCATCATCTTCTTCTTGATGGGATTCCATTGGTTCTTTTCTTTATCAACTACCATGGAAATATAATCACAGAATCCCTTCCAATTAATTTGTGGATCTGGTATGCCATCAAATTCTCCAAAATTAAAGCAAAGAATTCCAGTAATTCGTCTTTGGTTAGTGGCCGTTCGTCCAGTAATCAAACAACTTATGATTGAAACCCATCTCCCTTATTCGATGAAGTGGAAGGGCATAATTCAGCCATTTGTTGTGTTCATAAATTTCTTCTGCTTCTCCTACGAAGTCGTCAATGACTTCCAAACTTAATTCTAATTCAGAGTCAAGATTGTTATAAAATTCTACAACCTGATCTTCATCTGTACATAGACGAACAACAATCCAGATCGGTAGTCCCTCTAAGGATCTCAACGCATTTTGAAATTCCATCCGTGTATGTGACGATGACACTCCTTGTTCATTACTAGGAAGGCCATCCGTGGCGAGAACAATAACAACCTTTTGTCCCATTTGGGACAAATCATCTTTCATCGCTATGACGTTTGCACGAATTTCTCGAACATGTTCCGATAGGGGTGTCACACCAGATGGTTGAACATTCTTTATGGTCGTAGTGCAGTATTCAATTCTTCAGCGATGAAGTCTGGACCACGTTCTCCCACACTGAATTGTTGTGGACCAGCCAACCGGCCTGGATCGTTCAATAACCGGAAGACAGTCGGATTCCCGAGAGTGCAGCAATCTGTGCGTGATATTCTACCGTTTCTTGAATTTCTGCCCATCGGGAACAACTCACGAACCGTACATCATTTGCGTTTCCTGTTTGAACAATTCGATGTCCGTCACCAGTCATCATAGATCCACTGTTATCAACCACCCAAATTCGAAGTGGAAACGTCATGTTGCTACGAGCAATTGATGATATAATCCGTAGTAAATCCTTGGTCCTTTAGTGATTCTGTTTCATTTCCACTGAGTTGTTTAGTACTACCACCCCCATTAGAACCCGTTGGCTTCGTCCCTGTTGTAGAAGTGTTCTTTTGAAGTTGGCGTCGCTGTCGTATGTCCTTGCGGAACCGCAGTAGCAACGGCCATTGGGATAACGTCGTCTTTGTTACATTGTACTGCATCTTTAATCTTTCTTTTGAACTACTTTTTCTTTTGAAGTTCGTTTAGCTATGCTTGTTAATACTATTATTTATCAGTTGAAATCCGAAATCGAATCCAGCCGCGATGGGCGATGTATATTGAATATTACACGCAGTATAAATTAAATCGTGGATGTCAAAAATGAATTTTAGTCGTAACCTCAAACACTAGTCTAAAATAAACGCGCCAATATTGTCTTGCGCGAAAAGCCGACGTTGCCGTTGTGACTTTTTTAGGCGCGTCGTATGTGAATGGCTTGATTTAAATTGTTTACATTCCACACAAATCGAAATTGTTCTAAATAGCAGTATTTACTTAGCCACAAAGAGGTATGATGTCATACAGTAATTACTGCTTACTTTATTAGTACTACTGTAAGAGCGCCGAAGTGAATGAATCATCTAACTACAGCATGTTGAAATAGGTTTCTAATCTCTTTATTAATGATCAGATGAATCGGAACAAAGTCACGGAAAATGAGCATCTTTGTCAATGACAATGCAATCAGCTTGCTGACAAATGATTATGGTTCACAAGAGGGCGAGACATCTGCGACGAGATCGCAACATGATCAGTACAACATACAGAATATAACTGGAGATAGTTATCAATACGATAAGCACAATCAGCTAAATGAAATTGAAGATAGTTATGAATATCCAAACGAGCCAAACACGTCGCGGACGAATGAATTCTGTACGGATGAGACCTCTTTGAGATCGCAGCCGCATGATCAGTACAATCAGCTGAATAATTATGAAGATAGTTATGAGTATCCGAGCGAAAGAAGCACATCGCTGACGAATAAATTCCGGGCGGATGAGACCTCTTTGAGAACACCAAATGATCAGTACAATCAGCTGAATAAGATTGAAGACCATTATGAATATCCGAGCGAAGCAAACACCTCCCGGACGAATGAATTCCTGGAAGATGAGACCACTTTGAGATCACAGCCGCATGAATATAATTATGAATATCCGAACGAAGCAAACACCTCCCGGACGAATGAATTCCTAGAAGATGAGACCTCTTTCAGATCGCAGCCGCATGATCAGTACCATCGGATGAATAAGATCGAAGATAGTTATAATTCTAGTAACTACTTGGCAACCAACCAAGTAGGAGAATCGGGACGAAGTTTGTGCTGGAGATTGAATCCATCTGAAAGTTTGAGTGACTGGAAGCTTAATATCTTTAATCGGTCAACAAAAAACTTTGAAGTATTCCACGTCCATCGTGTAGCATTGGCGATAGGTCCACGTGCATGTGAATTTTTTAAAGATGTCTTCCGACAAGCCGAAATAAATAAAAATATTAATAGGACGACGAGAGTTCCATTAATCGCTCGATCATGTAGAATTATTCCCTGCTTCCTCGATTATACATACGGGAATGGGCAGTTTGAAATTACAAATGAAAATGCGCTTGGTCTCTGTTACTTGGCTGACTATTTCCGAAATCATAGTCTTTGGGACCATGCCACAGATTACATCGAAGATGACTTGGGGACTGTCGATGGAAGGGAACATCTTTGTCAATATTATATCGATTCCCTTTATTACGATCAAGGTGAATTTTTGGAGCATATCCTGGGTGTGTGCTCCAGAGATTTATTATCTATGATAGAAGAGAATATATCTTGTACCAATCTACTCGGTGAAATAACGCCCAAACATTTATGCCTAATTTTAGCTGAGATGGAACAACCAACAGAAAGCTCTTCTATATACATGACCCGGCTCATTACCGAGTATTGTTGTCTTCATCGGAAGGAATTATCAATGGAACTTTTCGATGATTTTACAAGCAGATTACTGGTATTGAATTCTTCTTCAGCAATTACATTATTAGAATCGTCACTTGAGTATGAATTTGCTCCATACAAGGACTTAAATACTTCTCAGGATTCCATTTCCTCTTTGATTTTATTTCAGCAACAATGCATTGGGACATTATCCGAAGAATGGGAACAGCTTCTAGAGCTTGACCAAAATAGAGTGACGCGAATTATGCGAGCCTTATCTTTACGGGAGGAACACCAAAATATACTAGTAGATTGGTTTCAAAAGACACTAATAAGAGCATCAAATCAATTATCAGTCTCACGGCAAGAAAAGGAAACGATCCAACAGGAATTATCCACCTTAAAGAGCCAGCATGAAGTTATAACGGACGACCTTCAGGCAGCTCATAAAGCAACTGCTATATCCGATCGGAACCATCGTACAACAAAAAGTGAAATGAAAACTCAAATATCATCATGGATGAGAAAAAATGAAGGAACGAATCGAGATCGAGTAGCTGATGAACAGAAATGGGAACATGAACGGATGCAATGGCAGCTGAAACATCAACGGTGGAAACATGAAAAGTCCAAAATGAATCATGAATTGAAACGGTTGCGTAAAACATTGAGTTCTATGAATGGTAAGAAGAACTCTGATGATCATAATCAACACCATCGTACTACGCGTAATAATTTAGATTATTCCGATTTGACGAATGAATTTAATGATTCAAATGATGTAGATGATTTAAATGATTTAACCTACGTGTCAAACTCAAGTTCGGATAATAATAGCTTAGTTGATGACATAGACAATGTTCATGGTGAGTATATCAACGAGATCCCCCCTCAATTACGGATTCTCTAAAAATCAAGGATGGCTGTTGGCGCTGACAATATAATTAGTAGCAATATTATATAGAAGATATTATTATGATTAACAAAATAAGCAATCTTCAAACATTACTATTTTCGCTATTTTTTTCGGTATGCAATAATAGCTGCATATGCTTTGATTTGAGTGATCTTAGTTTGCATTTAAAAAAAGCGTATGGTGTACCCCTCCCGATCTTATATCATCTGTACTGATTGCTACAGAATACCTGCAACGGCACGAAGATTGGATTCGTTCATTCGATTACTCTAGTAATAGTTCAACCAATATAGAACTAGATATGAGGTTTTGTGATGTGATGTAATATAGTATATCAATTCTAACTTTAAAATATTATATCTATTTGGCTCTTATTTATGTTTCCGAATCTTAAATCGCGTTTCTATCATTTTATCTCAGAAAACATTCATATTGTATATATTTTATATACTATACTTATATTGTATCGTGTATTCGATAATACACATCATGCGAGCAGTACAGTCTCACCGATGGGTTTGATATAATAATGGTAAAAGGGTGGGGGGAGAGGATGAATTAATTGTTAGCGTACATTATTAATCTTCCTTTATATCGTCCTCCGGTGTTCGTGGTAGGTCATTATCATCAAAATTACTTGCAGATTTATCCACACCAAAGTTTCTAGTTGAAATTGAAAGGGAACAACTTCTCTTTTTAACACCTGATCGTCTCTTTTTACCAGCAATAGTACCACCTGATCTAGTAGAAACAATAGACGACACGCGTGATCCCGTGCCGTTTGTTTTACTTGGTTCTACAGGAGGTGGTGGTGCCGAATAAATAACACTAGCAGCCGCCAATACTGCCTCGGAATCCTTGTACATATGAGTATAGGCAAGATAACCAGTGATTAGTAATACCAATGGCCGTAATGGTGTAAATACGAATTTCTTTTGTATTAAAAATGACAATTGTGTCATGAAACAATACAATGATAACTTGAAGGATTTGAATCCACTAAATCGTGCACCGCCAGTATTACTAAAAAATTGATTGAATGCATCATCTCGATTAATCCCTAATGCTGTACGGCCGTACATTGTTACTAATGAAAATATTAATGTAGCATGTAATCCAGTCATCATCCCTAATGCGGCACTACCGAAGTAACACAAGTCCGCCAGGAATGTAAATACTGCATACTCTTCCATTATAATATCAATTGATGTTGGTTCAAAGTTATCAAAGCAACTAATTGATGTTGCACACGTTAAGGCTGAAACAATAGCATACACTTCAATTCCATCTAATCGAACAGTTGCACGATCCAATTCTTGTAACCCATCCGCTGATGATTCATCATCATCCTGTACTGTTACTAATTCGTTGATTACGTTATCATCGTCGTTATCATCGCCGTTCTCATCGTGTTTACTATGACCATAGTGTAACAACTCTATTCTTTCAGAATCAAAAGAATCATAATCGTCTTCATCATCCGAAATGAATTTATTATTATCTTTCGATGGATTGTTATTATAGGACAGGGTTGTGCCAGTACCTAATGTTAATGATGAATTTCGATTATATTTCAGTCCATTATTTTGTCTCTTTAAACCTCTCCATCGAAAGGAATGGCTTTTTTTCGTTTCTTGTGTAGATTTATTACTGCTACTATTTCTTTTATTGTTCCCTCCTTCTCCATCATGGGACGATGATTCGCCGTTGTGATATTTATTGTATTCGTATTCATCTCTAGCTTCATCATAACTACTACTCATTTTCATTTTTCTATTACTTGAGTTGAAGAATCCCATCGTGTATGATATATATATATGCTGTTAGAGTGGTTTAAACGAGACAAATATGCACCAGTATAGGATAGCTAGCGTAATAGATCGATTAATGATAGAGATGATAGCAGCAATGCAAATGAGAAAAAAAAATCGATTTTTTGTTATGATACTACTTCGAAGTAGCTGTTCTCATTCCACTAATACGGTATATGCATGTACAACATCCACGTACTATACGTACTATTAAAAGTACATCATAATACTATGTGAAAAAAACACCAATTTGCTGCGTGATTGCGCTGTGCGTGGGGACGGTTTCGGCGATGATTGTCAAAGGGCCTATGTTATCTTTTCCGGAGGACAAAAACTACTATAATTATTTTTCTATTTAAAAACAAAAGGAGGAACAGAAAACTTACAAGTACTATACATTACATCTTATTCATCCAATTAAAGACTCAGATGACAGTCACTGAAGAAGTTCATAATATAGAGGGTCTATATTATCTTAATGATGACATGACATGCAATTGGCACAAAAAGATAGTATCAATCAGCTAAACTTTCTACGCGTATTTGCAGATGGACTCAAGAGGCAGAGAGTCTTGTCTATTTTGGTTTGTGCGACAGTTAGGTAGGCTTGCTAAGTTTCCAGATAAAAGTGTTGTTGTTGTTGTTGTTGTTGTTGATAATCCAACCAAGCAGCTTCTCCACCTCCACATATGTCTTCACCTTCTTTATCATCTAAAGTTGATGAATGTAGTTCTTGATAAAGACATTCAACACTCTCTCAAAGACTAATTAAAAATAACATGAACAGCCCCCAAAGATTTGATGACACATTTTGCTTTAATGGAGCAAGTGATACATCATTTAGACAGAAAACAATACGCCGGCATGTCGTCAACAATGAATAAGATGCTTCTGAGTGGAGCCATATAATAATATGCATACGATGCACATATTTCTCTAAAATAACTTACGAAATAGTAATAAGTAAGATGATGACGGACTAGTATAGTATACTAGAAATGAGTCGTAAACATACTGACTATATAATACATAATGTTTTCCCACTTGGTCGGGCAAGAGGAACAAAAGGACTGAACGTATTTTCTCTCCGATAAGCATATTATATCAATTAGAAGCCTTCAGCCACGAATAGGCAGGAAGTTATTAGGGTGGTCATACATGGTCTTTCCTTCCTTGAAGAGTTTCACGTTTTCAATAGTAGTATTTACGATGCCGTCAACAGCTTCTTGGGTGAAAAAGGCTTGATGGGCCGTCAACAATACTCGATTTTCTCCCAGCAATGCCTGTTACGCCAGTAATTTTAGTGTACGAATATCATAATGTTAGAAAGATTGGTATGGATACTAGTAACAATGGAGAGTATTGTCCTTTCAATAAAATACAGTACTTCACTTACTACCAATGTAGGATCTTTGACACTCTTGGCTGACCAATCTTGGAAGAAGTAATCAGACTCGTTTTCGTATACATCAGCACCATATCCTGAGATGATTCCTTCGTGGATCCCCTTCAAAACAGACTTTGTATCAACAAGTCCACCACGAGAAGAGTTGATGAGGATGACACCAGGTTTCAGCTGATTAAGCATACTGTCATTGATAGTGTGCTTAGTCGGAGGAAGGAGAGGCACTTTCGTCATAAGACATATTTTTCATCGTCAGAAAGACTTTATGTGAGTGGAATGGTTTTTGGGTTTACGTCAACAGAATATACTATCAAATCAATGTAGCTATCAGTACTTACTCATCAAGAAAAGAATATCAGATTGTGTATATATTTCTTCCTTGGTGACGTACTTGCCACCCATTTCTTTAATAGCGTCAGCTTCGAATACATCAAAGCAAATAAGATTCACACCAAATCCTGTGAGGATGCGGCAAAGTATTTGTCCAATTTTTCCTGTACCCATAACTCCAACGGTCTATTTTGAAAGATTAACAACGCGAAACGGAGCATAAGGTAAGAATATTGTTTATGTCAAACTTTGAATTAGCTACTGCATGCTACAATAATAACGACAAATGCATGCACACCTCACCTTTCCATAAATATCAGTACCCATAAGACCACCATCAAGTGAAAAGTTCCCCATCCTGTTTTGGAATAGAAAGAAGCTAATTAGTATTTATAGTCCGTACAAGTCCAATATTTTCCTTTGGAAAGACGTCTTCCTGTATATATGTTATCAAGAAATCGTCGATATTCTAAACTTACTTGACCCGACTGGATGCCCTCGCGATCTTTCTGTTGACACCCATGAGTAATGATATAGCAAATTCGGCGACCGCATATGGAGAGTAAGCAGGAACACGAGCTAGGGAGACACCGTATGCCAAAGCAGCCTTAGTATCAACTCGATCAAAACCTGCACAACGGTTAGCAATCTATATAGTTTAGAGATAAATGTCAGTTGGCCTATTGAAAGAAGAAGAAGAAGAAGAAGAAGAAGAAGAACATATATACAGGGGAATGAATGATAATACGTACCATTTTAACTCCACCATTCGAAAGAATTTGAATGGTTTCTGCATCAGCGGTATCATTAACGAATAAACAGACAACGTCGAATCCTGCAGCATAACTAGCACTTTTCGACGAAAGTCTATCGGTGGTATATTCCATGATAAGTTTGAAGTCATTTTCGCTATTGAATTTTTTAATAGCAACGTTGAAATTATCAATGACCCAACTTGTTGCATCGTACGATAGGATATGGATTCCTTTCTCAACGTCAGAGATACCGCTGTCTTGAATTTTGTCGAGTAGTCCACGCATAGATTTTTTGTATGTACGTACTGTTTTCGCCATAGTTGCCATCATGAGTATGCTAAACTCTGGCTTAGTGACAACAGCACGGAACTTATCACCTGGTATACACCATATCTTGGAAGGACCCGAAGAAGTAATGGTAGCAAATGCAGTAGCTCCAGCCTCAAAATTGTGGAATAAACCAGTTGCATGAGTTCCAGGCAAAATTTCATCCACGACGATCGAATTTTCTTTGATCTTATCGATTCCAGCTTTCATGATACCTTCCTTTTCTTCGTCAGGGGCACTCATTCTGGTACGGAGTAACTTCCCGCTTTCGACAAGCATAATTTTGGAAATTTCTACATAAACACACATGCACGATATTATTCAAAATAGGATAAAAGTTGTGAGAATAATTGGAGATCAGTTCGCGTTTCGTCAAAATAATTACACCGTGTATAGACAGACATACGTACTCTCGCCTTCCTTGACAAAAATGTGACCATCTTCGACCTCATTTAGAGTCATAATTTCAGCGAAAGCTTCCAGCATCTCATCGGGAAACGTTCCCATCCCCTGGCCCTGGTTGGCTTTCATTACTTGAAGGGCGGATGCCATGGTAGATTTTAATTCCTTGTGTATTATTTTTCAATCGAATCTCAAAGGGGTTATGCATCCATTCAATTTTTGTGTGGACTATTTGAAACTTTAAAAGCTCAAACGAGAAGAAGGGAAAGGGGAAGACTAAAATTTATAAGGATGGTTTCGTTATTTATCACATACACACTTACAGTACACTTGCACAGTCGTTGTTCTCAATTCTTCCCTTACTACCAAACCGCTGATACCGACATTCACAGATCTGAATAATGGCGAACGATTAGATCTAATTAAGAATTATATCTTTTTCGTGTTCGGTTCGTCCAAAGATGTGCCACGACTGAAAGATTCCCCCCCCCCCTCCGATTTACTGTACAGTATTTTAGTTTCGGTTATCTAGCCGTTTTATTACATACTTTTTCAAATTTCAAATTCTTGTATCAAGTCGTTAAGTTATTGACAGTGTCCGCAATGCATAATAAATTACTGTACAGAGGACGGCGGTGTCGAGTATAGTTTTAAATACTCCTTACTACCTGTACTTCTTCTTACGACATCGTTCTGCCGCGAATAGTATACGAAGGTGTGAAAATACGATGTCGCAATTATTCTCAATTGGTTCATATCGTAGTAGCGCTATTTCCCTATGGAGTGTCCTTTTCCGACTCGAGGGTAACGTCGTTTTTTGCCGTACTTCCATTTTGTATTGCAAATTGTTTGCTATTGTGGCTGGTGGCATATTATCGCGAAACATATAACTTTGGATTTAGTCCCACTGGGCATGGATTATTAACTCTGTTAGTTTCATTTTTGGTTATTTCGAAGGTAAATCTCGCATATGATCGGTATAGAGCCGTGCGGTACCATGCCGGGCAGGGGGCAGCAGTTCTTCGAGAATTGATACAAATGGTAATTACTGTATCCAGCACATCATTAAGTAACAACAATAATATCAATGATGACCAAGGAAAAGAATTACGATACTGGAGGTCGGAATGTATCGTAAAAGTTACCGACATCATGGATACAACAGTACGCGTTCTGCAAGACTATTCGTTGGCGAAGCATCTTGCTCATAATAAACCCCTAAGATCCACAACTGCCTATAACATTAAAAAAAGTAATAATACTAACGAATCATCCGTCGAGGAAGTGATCGAATTGGATCCCCTCGTACACGTCCAATCATTGCGACTGCATTTATATTGTACGTCTGGTTTGGGACTAGACATACTAGAACGGATCAATTTAGTCAACAAACTACAAGAATACACACGAGAATACACCAGTTTACTAATATTATCATCGACACCGATACCCTTTCCACTAACCCAGATGGGAAGAGCATTTTTGTTTATTTGGGTATTTTCTATGCCGCTGGTTCTGTTGGAGGGTCCATTTTCGGATTTTTGGTCAGCTCTCGCCTTCTTATTTTTTCTTACGTACGGTTTTATTGGACTCGAACTAGTTTCGATAAAATTATCGGATCCCTTTGGCCATAGTCACGATGATGTGCAGCTTTCGAACATTCGTGACGCAACGATAGACGGTATTGAAAATGATTTAAAACAAATACCGAATCAAACGACAATCAGTGAACGACGACTGCTATTTTCAATGCAGAAAAGGCAAACGCAGCAAGACCATCACGATCAAGGCTATGGATACCATGCCATGGCTGGCACTACTGCTGATCTTGCATGAATGCTTTTATTCTGATTTCTACTATATATATATACAATTATATAACAACATAATGGAAAAGCCGTAACTATTCTAATATATTTATATTAATATTATGTTATCCTTAATTTTAAAACAGTTTGAAACTATGGAAAATTAGATAAGCATATAATATGGTGCACATAATAATTCAGTTTGACCACCCTACTTGAAGAAGGGATAGAAAAATAGAAACGAAACTTAATTCATGCAAAACAGATGATGATATGAAGTCAATATTTTTCCCTTCATTTGTTGATGGACCAGCGACTGGCGTTTCTGTTGTTTTATGCATTTCTAATTCCCACTAATAAGGGGAGTAATAGAAGTAAAGTATACATACATACATACCTCCTTCTTTATTGTCATTGCTGCCGTCTCCTCAGCTGCTCGTACCCTTCAAGTCCTACGACACACCTATTGTTGTAGTTGGCAGAGAGAAGTAAATATGGAAGTACACAAATCATATAGCAACATATAATTAAACTTCTTGCTAGCTCGGGGTTATATTTTACACGTGAATTATATATTATCGCATGAAATAAGAAATTGTTTCTACACTTTTAGTAGTGTGTTGCACTTTTTGTGGTCGAAATGGATTGTAATTTATTCTAATACAATATTATAGTTCCTCGTCGTCCTCCATTACCGGTAGTTCCCCAGTCATGATGTCCGTCGTTTTGTTCCTCTCGTCTTCCGTTGTTTCCGATATCCTTCGACTACGACGGCGAAGCATCGACGGCGTAATCGGTGACGGCCAATGCGCAAATCGGTCACGGGCTTCTTCGTATAATTGTTGATCCAATTTGGATTCTTCTTTTATTTTCTCTATGGTAGATTCCGATAAGTCCTGTTTCTTCAGGGGTATGACAGTTTCATCATCGTTCATCTTGTCGGCCTCCTTTCGTCGTACCGCATCTGCCCCCAACATGGCATCCCCAAAGAGAATTTTAGTAACCATGGGCAAAATATGCGTCGTCAAATTGTCTGTAATACCGATATAATCAAAGGTTGTTCCTGAAAATAGTATATTGCGAACTTTCTCGATGTCACAATTTGAGGGTTTGTTCCTTCGGTTTACTTCGTCCCCATCCATGAAATAGAACAAGTTTTCAGGTAAACCTTCCACCAGGGCTGCATCTGGGGCTTCCAAAATACCATGGGCGTCGTTGTACATCAAGTGACACATCCTATTAGGTACATAAGTTTTGAGAAAATTCTCTTCTGTGGGTTCCAAACCGCCCGTGAACGGACTCCAGTGTTCATCTTTACATGCGACATGGAAAAAGTTAAAAAACGACAAAGCTTGTCCGAGTGGTTCTCTCAAGGTGGTAGCAACAAAGAATGGAACACCCTGGGCATTGGCGTGTTCCCTCCATTCGTCGAGAATGGGTGCCGCTTCTACTAGAGTCGGATACGTTAGGGCGGGAAATTCAACGTGAAAAATGTGAATCGTAGCTTTTTTTCCGTTCTTGGCCATCTCAACCGCTATCTTGGCATCCTTCATTGTCATAGATTCACGATTCCATATCATCGTGGCTGGATATATCTCATCTTCATCGTCGTCTTCGTCGTAGAGGAAATGTTGCATGAGTGACGTAAGAGAAGATCCACCAGTCTTGTATAGATGAAAATAGACAAATATTCCTCCGTTTTCAAAGTTAGGAAGTCCCGGAAATATGGGATTGCCGTCTTTTACTTTTTCTTTTGGCGTATCCTTTTCTTCGGCTTCTAGCACTTCGGCTTCTATATGTACAGTCTCCTTTTGTTGTCGTGCCTTTCGTTTATCTTTTATCTTGACTTCCTCTTTAACAACAGCTGATTCTTCCTCTATTTCGTCCTTGTCATCGTCCCAGTCATGACTATTGTAGCTCAGAATATACTCATTCATCTCCAACACGTCCGGATTACTAGAATTAGCAATATCATTAGCATTAGACAACTTCCGAGCCGCCGAAGCTGGTATAAACAGCAAGGCTAATCCTATCACCCCCTGAAACAATCCTTTTCTCAAAGCGAACACCATTTTGGTCAGTGTATTACCAAATCAATGATATTTTATAATACAAATTTACCTCATCCATCAGTGCATGAAATGCGTTATTATTACTTCACTTTCAAACTTTCTCATTGGAAGCTATTATGCACGCGCAACAAAATGGGAGTAGACAGATGCTTGTGGGCAAAAACCTCAAAAACCTCAAATTTTCAACCGATATAGACCCCTGCGCGTTTACGGTTGAACGGAGGAAGTATGATGGAATGACATCCATTGAATGAATCAATGAATCGAATCGAATGAATCAATCGAAAGATCGAAAGTCTCAATGATTCAATATTCAAAAATATTCCCACTATCTCAATCGGCTCAATACAGTACATGTCATCGCCGCTACTGTACGCCAATAGAAGTAGTAGTAGGGTGATGTTGCAGATACGTACAGTATGCTAAAATGTGGCGTATAGCAAATCCATCGATCAGATTTCGAACTCGCATTCGATCTTGTATTACGCAGTCCAACAACAAATATCGCCGCCGTTCATTGTCCTCTGACTTCAATTCGAATTGGCAATATCAACAATCGTCATCCGTAATTGATGTTACTCCTTTGGCAGACTCAATCCGATCTCATGTACGAGAATATACACGGAAAGGAAAACTTAAACTGGTGGGTATTTTAGTTGGTAGTATTGATGAATTCGACTCAGAAATTTATTCTGATCGTATACGTGAAACATTCGAAGAGGATGGTATTGACTACGAAGTGTGGCGATATCCTGATGATGTGGTAGAAACAGAAGGAAAAGAAGAAGGACGAGGAAAGTGCTTCGATCTTTCTCCGAATGATAATGACGAGACAAAGATCCGATGGATAAAAGAAAAGATACATCTTGCCAATGAGTATACCGATGTTCATGGAATACTAATTTTTTATCCAATTTATCCCTCTGGTAGTAGTCCGAAAGGACCATACAAGAATCGTTTAACAGGAGTATATTACAAGACACAAGATGATCATATTCGTGATCTAGTCCAACCTAGTAAGGATGTTGAAGGATTTTGTGGTACGAAGTGGTTCAAAATCCGTGACCAAAAGAACTCCCTTCGATATATCCTTGTACCGCGTTAAGTGTCTTCAAAATACTTCAGGAATACCACATTAGCAGTAACGATAATAACAAAACAAAATGGATTGTGACGGGGATAATGGGAAAAACGACAAGAATAACAAAATAAACTATGACGGGAATAATACAGACGGCAATCTGTCTACAATAACTGGTGGTCGTCAAGAATGGAAAGATCAAACAATTTCCATTGTCAATCGATCAGAAATAATGGGTCGACCATTGGCGGTGATGTTATCTCAATTGGGTGCCACGGTGTATTCAATTGATATAGATTCTATACTTGAATTTCGTCCTAATGGTGGACGACAACGTCGTTGCAATGCACAGACAACAACGTTAGAAAGTTGTTTGGAAAAGTCCAATATTGTTGTTACGGGTGTTCCACATGCTGATTTTCAACTTCCATTGACTAGTATCGCCGAAGGAACAACAATTGTTAACGTATCCGAGTTTCCAAATATTTGTGAAGAAACTTTAGTATTCGAACGACCGGATATTAAGTACATTCCAAATGTGGGAAAGTAACCGTGGCCGTATTAGAAAACAATTTAATGAATTTGAAAATAAATGCTAGTATTTCGACGACTCTTGACTCGAAACCAATAATAGAAATATAGTATTCAATAATCAATTATTAAGCAATAAAGTAGGATATTTTCTTCCTAAACATTTAATTTTTAGTCATAATGAAGCTAGTAGTTGACACATAGCAAATGTGATATTCTAGAAATATTTTTCCCTGAATGCTGTTGTTGTTGTTGTTGTTGCTTTGGTGGAATCCAGTCAATATTTTGTAACTCCCTAGTTCATGATGCTTACTCCTTCGTAAATACAGCAATCCATCGATTAAAATCCCGTGAAGAAATTATGTTTCTCTCGTTTTCTTCTTCCTCTATAATATTTGTTGTATATATTTATGTATATAATATTATTGTATATTCAGTTGTCTCCATTTGCAGCAATTTGTGCCTTCTTCCTTTGTACTCTTCGTCGTAATTCGTCTAATTCATTTTGTTTTTCTTCTTTTTCAGCTCGACGTTGGAACTTAGCAGGTTGGTAGTACAAAACAACTAGGTACCGTCCACCAACATTAAAACCAGATAGATGATCACGGCAGCCTTCGCATCGTATATATCTTCATAATAACAAATGCTGTCCCGCGTGTATCTTTTGATTTTTCTCCTAACCGTATCTGATACACAGCACCATACTTACCAAATATTCCATACAATTCTTCCGCTGTCATTGTAAATGGAAGATTACGGACGTATAGTATTCGATTGACTTCTGGTGGGAGACGGGACTGTATATATATGCGTGTGTGTGTGTGTTTTTTTATTTTTGTTACAACGTGAAGTGAATTTCAATTTCAAAAGATAGATAGATCGATGCGGTCAATCAATCATTTTAAACCAAAATGATAAGTTAAAAGTAGATAAATAACGACGAAAGATAAGTATTAGTATATAGAAAGTGTTGAATTTTTTTAGGAAAGAAGAACAATCTTCTTGAAACTGACTCTAGTAAATATATCTTTTACGTACATTTGACGACTTTCTACTTGAAACTAAATCGCCCATCGTATGATACTTTTTTATCTTGAATTATATTGAGAGACGTTTTTGTTCAATTGAAGGGAGGTCAAATGAATGGGTACAAGTAACGTTTACAGTACCAAGCGTTGTTTTGGTTGATAGTATGAACTGCGAATATCGATGTTAATAGGTTGTTTCAGTTAATTGCGAGTGTGATTGTCCGAAGATGAAGAGGACTAACTCAGCCCTTACGCGTAAAATTGCGTTAAGTTCGTTTCCAAACTTTCGAACTTCGTCGTATTCAACTATTACCATTGCACATAGGTATCAACTAATTCAACAAATAATGTTTGAAGCACGCAGTAAGGAAGTAGTGCTTTGAGTCTTCGGTGAACATAATATCATGTACATACGACAGTAAAAGCAATAAACAAGAAAAAATATAGAAGATTTCATCTAATCAATCCAATCCAAAAAATTAGCAGAAACAGAAACACATGACAAAGTATGCAATCGTCACGGGAGCTTCTCCTTGTTCTATCGGATTCTTAGCTGCCAAAAAACTAGCATCGCCTGATTATGGTTATAAAGTTATCTTAGCCTGTCGGAACAGTCAAAAGGGTCACGAGGCGGAAGACTTGATTCGAGCTGCTGATCCATCTAGTGAAGTTATATATATGCAACTAGATTTAGGTTCCTTTGCATCGATTCGAATGTTCGTCGATGACGTTCATAAGTTAGATGGAGGAGCGATTGTCGATCATCCGAATCAAAAATCAGGATCATCATCATCATTGAATATATTAGTGAATAATGCTGGAATTGGTTGGGGACAAAACACGCCGTTTGTAGAAACATCGGATAACCTAGAGGAAATCGTGGGAGTGAATCATTTTGGGACATTTCTATTGACACAACTTTTGTTGGACGATTTAAAACGATCAGAAGATGGAGCGAGTATCGTGATTGTATCGTCCAGTCTACATGAATATAATGAGAGGATGACAGTTGATAATAAAGATACTAATAATAATAGTAATAATGATGGTCAAGACGAGGAGGAAGACGATAATAATAATGATAATAAGAAAAAACTTGTTCTTCCCAATTTCCCAGATGGTATACTACAATCGAAAGAGAATTACGATGGCTTCAAGGCGTACCAGGTATCTAAACTTTGCAATTTATGGTTTACGTATGAACTACAACGACGATTGGATGAAGAGGCAACAATGGGATCAACAACAACAACACCTTCTTCTTCTGTTATTAAAGTCAATGCTGTGTCACCTGGATTTATTCCAACCACTGGTCTTACACGACGTGCTGGTTGGAAGGGTATTTTTTTCCTCAATTATATTCTAGACCCATGGAGATACATCGGTATGGGCAGAACAAGATCGCCGGAGGACGGTGCGGAAGTTATTGTTCAAGCAGCTACTACATCGGATGATGATGGGGGGAAGTATTATACCTTACCGAAGGGGAAAGAAAGTGTGATCACATCAATAGCGAGTAGCGACGAATCAAGAGACGAAACAAAAGCCAAGAAGTTGTGGGAACTATCATTGAAAACATGCAGAATGTAAACTTTACTAGAATTTACAATATTTAAATATACTGTTAATTAAAATTTATAGCACCCTTTTTTATCTATCCTTACCCTATCTGAACATCCTTCAGCAGTTAGTGCTCAGGTACTGCAGCTTATTAAATGGTATTTGAAACGCTTCTCAATTCAGTGATATCATGTCCATTGAATTCATGTCAGAATGCATCATCAACTGTTCATTAACCTAGTCAGTTTTGGTTGTGCAGCTTTCAAAGATAGCAATATCCATGAAAACATCAAAAATGCGACCATAGCACTCCACTTCATGATCTTTCTTTCTTTCTCTTTCAGTCAGGGGGGCTCCGCGCAATCTTCTGATTTTCGACCATTTTTTAAAAAATCTCAACATAAAACAGATGCCGAACAAACTAAAATTTCATGATACTGTATTACACAGTAACTTTTACTGAATAAGTAACGTTAAAAAAGTATAAAGTATTCACATCACTCTCATTTTTAGTTTGATGAGAACTGAAGACATTCGATTACGGTATTAATCCTGCGAATCCAAACCATCGGATAAAAAGCAAATCATTAGAACGTTGTTGAGAGTGAATATCAAAACAACTATATCCGATTAATCTTCATCTCTGTTCGTAGAAAAGTGAATTGAAAATGTCATCTTCCAATATACCACCCGTATTGCGTGGTATTTTACGTAGACTCAGGGTGAATAAGACGGATCATATATCGAAGCCAACATCGTCACAAATAATAGATAACGGCACAACAAGTGCTACAAGGAAATATGTTCTAAATTGGTATCGTCGCGAGTTGGTGGATCATAATAATAATAATAATAATAATAATAATAAAAAAGAAGAAGAAAAGCTCCATAAATTATTAGCCAACGAGTATTTGTCCCTACGAGAAAATATTGATGAACGTACACGATTGCAACAACTTGATGCTGGTGCCGAAAAGCAATTTTCACCTAAAGAAATGAGTCGACGAGCTGCGGCAAGAGCTGGACTTCAAATGCCTGATTTGAATCCAGATTTAAAATAATAATGGTATGATATGTAAACGTAAAAAATATATACCGTAATACTGATGAAAAACTGGTTAAGTTAAGATAAGATTCCTACTATCGTAGAGTAACTAGAGTAGATGAAATATGATGGCTCAGTTATTGACAATTTGATTCTTTTACTTTAATGTTTCTATGTATACATTAGGTGGTAATATTATAACGAGAGACCGTTCATTTACTTCAAAAATACTAGATCTAAATACTAATAATGATAAATACCGTATTAATATTTTTTCGTTACTATTTATTGTTTTCCTGAATATGGATTTCCATCGTTCCAGTTCGAACCTGTACCAGCTTGATGGATGTACTTGACAGTTGAAATAAGATTCTGATGGACCCATGGATAATATGCATAACGGACACCATGTTTCTTACAGATTTCACGAACCTTTGGTGCAATGTATGGGTACCATGCACTAGACATTCTGGGGAATAAATGATGTTCGACTTGAAAGTTTAATCCACCAGTTAAGGCACCAGAAATGAATCCACCATACGTAGAAGATGTTTCTACTTGTGCTTTAAACCAACAAACCTGATCATCACCTCCATGGCGTGTTTCGTAGGTAGGATCACGATCGACATGTTCGAAGTTATGCGAAAGTCCAAACAAAACAGCCAAAGTTAAACTAGATGCAGCTCCCATGGTTAAGATATGTCCAATAATATTTAATGAAAAACCTTGGGACACAAATGGTGCAATAATATTGGTGTAGATGTAGAGGATACGTAATGCAACGGCCCACTTTCGACTTCTCATAATGTACGGATTGTCCATATTGATACCAACAGTCTTAGCACCACTTTGTTGTAAGGTAATTACTTCAGTGTTGAGAACAGATGATAACCAGTACCCAGCTAGAACAGGCATGTAATAAAATGCCTGGAAATGATGCCTGTATGAACGTTTTGGATGACCAGGTGGATAATCATTCCAAATTAACATAGGCTCAGCTCCGTAACTATCAGGATCATCCGTATGATGATTAGTATAGGAGTGGTGCTGTAGCAAAAAAAAAATGTTGCGTTATGTAAAGAATAAATGATGAGTAAAATAATATAACCGTACTTTTATCAATAAGAAAATAAACGAAACACGAGAAAATCAATGTATTTATATTATATTGACGATAAAACTTACAGTCCAATGTTGTTCCATCCATAACCATTTACAACCACCAATGAAATCAGCTCCAAGACCTAAAAGATGATTAACCCATGGTTTCTTCGATGCTGCACCATGATTGGCATCATGTTGGACATTTAATCCAATGAATGCTTGAGATACTCCATAAACAATTGACAATGCATACGACGTTGAGCTTGTTACCCAATAATATTGCAATGTAAAGAAAAATGCAATATAGAAGATGGCACGTGCAAAGTATCCATATGTACCAAATTCTTTTCCACGGCGTACAATCTTAAACACCTCCTTTTTAATTTCACGTTCAAATGGTGTACCCCATTTGTATCTTGATTATTTGAAGAAAAAAAATGACAAACACGAAGATAATTAATTGATTGTTAGACGGTAAAATGACAAAGTTTCAAATTTATTGTTTCTTTCTTTCTTTCGTTCCAACAGAGTCACAATTTCCTACTATAAAAAGTACTGTACTAATACTCACTCGCTACTGTAATCAGGAACGGTACCAACACGTGTCATTTTTTCTAAATGCTTAGCAGTATGGTATGGATGAATCATTTTATATTGAACGGTAACATCATTACCACCAAATATTTCAATTGTTTCACCACCAGGATGATCAAAATTTGCAATATCATAAATAGCACCATCAATAACAACTTCTGTACCACCTAATGTCTTTAATGTTGAAATACGGTAAACAGGTTCTGTTGCACTATCATTAACATCATCTTTTCCCAACACGCTCGTGTGCGTGTGGCGTTGTCTTAATCGATCTGCATCAGGAGCCATCGTTTTCTTCCTTAATTCCGTTCTGTGGACAGTTAAAAAGGTAACAGTGCTTCAAGGATTGATCTGCTATGACTAAAGGTGCGTTGGGTTGCGTGGGTTTATTGAGGGTTTCACTTATGCTCCGATGTCGACTTCGTTCTGCTTTTTTATTTGAAAAGAGAGAGAATGGTTGTTTCTTCGTCAAGGATGGCGTGGCATGGCATTTCCAGATTTTTTTGTGTATACTTAGCGAAGGCGTATCGTGTAGCTTGAGCTTTATGACGATGACGGATCGATTTCAAAAATAAAAAATCACATAAGCACATTCCTATTAGGGTTTAGGCTCGTAATGATATTATTTTATAATATTTAAATATTTGTAGTACAGTACAGTACGAATAAGTACTGTATATTAATTTTAGAGGCTATTGCTAAATTTCAAACTATGCTAAAAAAGGACGGTAGGTCAAGGACCGATTCAGTACCCTTTCAATACACATCTTCACCAGCCAAACCTATACAAATCACAGTACAAGCATACTCAGCATATCAAAAGAAGGATGAAAAAGAAATGTAGTGAACTGAAACATCATCTAAATATAATATATGTGATATAAATCATGAGTTGTAAAACTTTGCACAACACACACTCCAACCAGGAGATACAAAAGCAGATGAATAGGAAAATTTCAAGGAATAAGAAGAGGTATGCTATGAAGAAGAAAGATTCCAAATATTGAAATCATCAATTCCAAAGTGTGGAAACATGTTGTATACAATATTTAGGTCATCTAATATTAGGTATTTTTTATTCTATTCTCTTAACATAGCGTCAAAACAGTCGGTTATAGGAGCATCTTTCACTTAACCAAGTAAATCATTCTTCTGGCTGTATGTCATTAATTTTTCATATGATAATCAACTAATAATACATCCTGATAAGACACACCTATCACCTTCTTCATCGTCATCATCTTCGTCGTTATAAATTTCATCAAGAACTGACTCACCATCGTCTAATTCTACTTTTACGTACTGCGGTAAAACAAATGCAGCCTGGTGCATCTGTGGATTGTACCATTTTAAATCATTTTGGAATGTGGGACGTCGGACGGGTTTACTACAACTTCTCTTCACATTCTTGTCGGAGGAAGAGCCTTTATGTGCCAATATAAATCCGATCTGACCACAAGGGTAACTTTGTTTCCCAGTAGCAAAAGGAGAAACAGATGCGGGGGTTGTGTGAGAGAGACGTATTGCACCAATTTATTTTAATTGTATTATTTCGATGATGACGACGACGTTATCTAAATACATACTAGTGGTGTATTGAATAGGATACACACAAAAACCATAATGTACTTACGATGGGACACTGGTGGTCGCATATTCGGCATGACCAAAAATATCTTTACAACAAGCGATAAGATCACGGATTAAATCAAAATGAATAAACATATTTTCACCCTGTGTACAAACGATACCATTCGATCGTAGGGCCGCATGCATAAATTCGTAAAATTCTGGTTCAAAAAGTGATTCTGCCGGCCCTAATGGGTCTAATGTATCGGCTAGGATGATATCAAACATATTATGATTCATTGGATCTTGGACGTATTCCGCTGCATCGGCATGGATAATCTCAACTCTTGGATCATCGTACAATTCTGCAGGAACAAGTTTCAAGTAGTTTTTGCTTGCGTGGATGACTAATGGATCGATCTCTACTAGGATCACTTCTTTACCTCCTTGTGACGTAAAACTTCTTGTAAGACAATACCATCCCCTCCACCCACAATGAGTACATGTTCTGGATTTCTATGGGAAAATAGTGGAAGATGAGACATCATTTCATGGAATGTGAATGCATCACGTTCGGTCAATTGTAAAATACCATCAATGGCAAAAACTTTTCCATACTGAGCAGATTGAAAAACAAGTATCTCTTGATATTCCGATTGTTCATGAAAAATAATAGAATTTTCCATGTTTTCGGGACCACCCTCCAATGCAAGAGAGAATCTTTGTCCCGGCCACATTGTTGCCGTTTCGGTAAACCATCCATCAGAAATTCCACGAACCTTCTGTTTATTGCCGTTGCCATTTTGGATAGTAGTTTGAAGGTGGCTCATCCCAGCACTCAAAAGCAAATCGCGCTCACACTCACTCAATCTCTAAGGAGACAACAATTAGGATATGTATGACAAATCCTACTAGGACGATGACCTGATTCGATCGGATTCGATTGGATTGGATTCGATCCTTTCTTGTGTTTTTTTTTTCTTTTTCCTTTGTATTATACAAGTACTATGATTTGTTCGTGTAACCGACTCCGAAAACTACCGCATTAGACAGGAAAATTATCATGCACACGTTACGCAGGCATCCGCACTTCTTAGTAAGCGATATGGTGTAAAGACGTAAATGACTGTTAAAGAAAAAGTCGATTGAGCGAGTTCATTCAAACTAGTCTAGCTGTATGCACAATCGGAACAAATCGATGGAGTAATACAATGATAATAGCAAGGGAAACAGCCGATTGATTTTTCAGCATTACCAAGACAAACCAACATCAATAAAAAAGTGAACGAACGTGCAGAATTGAACATTCAGTCTTGAATTATTATCAATTAGTGATTCAAATCTGTCCTCCTGTACGGCATCAATTTTAGTTGATAGCCATCCATACGGTAACACCGTAAAAAAATTACATGTCCTGAAACATAAACAAGGAACATTATTTTTTATTTGCTTTAGCACATCGTCGCTTCGAAATAAAATTCGAATATGGATATAGTAAACAGTTATTAAAAAAAAAACAGGAAAGAAAAATACCTGGCTTAATCTACCCTGTGAAAAACAATGGGAAAACGCAATAACAAAGCCAAGAGATCACTTACCACCTTGCCTCGTGGCTTGGTTCGGAAGAATGGTGGTGGTGGTAATGGCCAACGTAATGGTGGTAATGATCCTGGTAATCCCTTCGAAATGACAGCTCGAAACAAACGTCCGAAGCATGAAGTTCATAATCGACCTATTTCGAAACCAAAATCTACTAAATATGCACTAGAAAGCCTACAACGGCGACAATCACAATTACGTTCTAATTTACGAGATTCTAAAAAATCTAATTCATTTGTTGATAGGAGAATTGGTCAACACGATCCAGAGATGTCAACAGAAGATCAAATGTTAGCGCGTTTGGTGAAAGAACGTACCAGACAATCTAATCGATCTTCTAAGTATCGTTTGGACGACATTGATGACGACAATCTTGGTAGTAATGACGCACTTCTTACCCATAAGGGTCAAAAACTTGATCCTAGCAAAAGTGAAGTAATGTATTCAGACGACGAGGATGATCATAAAGGTAATTTAGAGGCAGTGGATACAGAACTGCATTTTGGTGGAGCGGGTTTGTCCTCAATGGGTACTCCCAATATATATGGAAATAATTTGCAAACAGGTACTGATTTGTCCAAACTGTACGGTCAAACAAGAAAGAATGAATTGGATGATCTTATCGCACGAAGAAAAGCAATGAAAGCAGTTAAGATGGAAGCAAAGGAAGATCAATTAGATACATTCGAAAAGATGGATGAGAACTATGGGGACTTGTCTGAATTATTACGGTTTCGAAAAAATGAAAAGAGACCAAAAGTTCGTCCTGAACCAACGCAGGAAGATAAGGAAATGAAGGAATGGAATTCACAACTACGTGAAATGATGAGTGTACCCAAAAGAAGAGCAACCGATCGGACTAAAACACCCGAAGAGATAGCCAAGGAGAAATCAGAACAACTACATGAATTGGAAACTCGACGATTAGCGAGAATGAATGGTGACTTTGAAGAGGATGACTTTTCCGATATTTCTGTGAGTGGCGATACTAAGAAGAAAAATAAGAAACCAAAGCGACAACATCGTAATCCAGACGAATTATCAGATTCCGACGACGATGATGATGATGATGACAATAAGGATGGTCTTGAAGTGAAATTTACTGCAGATGGGCTTAAATCTTTTGATAAGGACGGGAACATCGTAGAGAGTGATCAGTCTGATTCAGATGACGATTCAAATTCTGATGCTGAAGAAGGTGATACTTGCCATCCACTTCCAGAGGGAAGTCGTGTACGTGGTAATTATCGTGCAAAGGATCAATATGATGGTCGTGAGAACTGGTACGATGCAATAGTTACTAAAGTTCACAAAAATGGTGATGACAGCGTCACATACACTGTTGAGTATGACGATGGCGACATAGAGGAAAATGTGATTCCCAAAAATGTCCGTCCGAGTGAAAAAGAAGTTGTTGTCCAGAAGCCTACAGAGGATAATAAAGATATCGAATTACAATTGAAACGGAAAAAGGCGAAAGAAAAAGCTAGGTACGTTACTCATTTCGTCTTTGTGTTTACAAGCGGTGTTTTCTTCTTTATTCGTCACACGTGATTATGCAGCCTTTCATCTTTGATGATTGTTGCTGTGTATTTCGTACTCGTGTATTATGGGATGCTTCTTGGGCGTTTTGCTCTCGCATCTTCATATTGACAATAGATTCACCAAATAAAAAATAATGCCACATAGTACCTTCAGGAACTATCTCCTTCCTTTGTGTCTCCTTGGTAATAACATTTCCCTTTTTTCACTTACTTACTATATTGACGTTTTCGTTTTGTTTGGTTGAACACAGAAATGAAATGCCTTATGTATTCGAGGCAGTAACAACTTTGGAAGGCCTACATGATTTGATTGCCAAATACGCCTCGACTGGAAAAGACGCCTCAATTATCATTAAACGAATATATGCATCCAATTCAGTACGTCTGGACCATAGGAATGGTGAAAGAATGCAAAACTTTTATGATGTCTTGCTGCGTCGATTCATTGCGGTGGGAGATGCAATTTTTAGTTCCGGAGATGGTGGGAAAGAACTTGGACGATACGAACAAATGAATAACATCGCTAAAGTTATGTACGATATGGCTCAAGATTCTCCAGAGAGTGCCGGTGCCGTGTGGAGTCGTCGTATTGGCGTTCTTCGTAATGCACACGAGAAACGATTACGTGATTCTGATTTTGTTCACAATGACGATGGAGGTATGGAAGAATGGTCCGCATGGCCATCGACTGGAGTTTTTCTTTTGATTCGTGCTCTCGGGCATATTTTCCCTGTCACAGATCGTCGTCATCATGTAGTCACTCCGGCAATCATTTTCTTGGCTCAGATTACGGCTCAAACACCAGTGTTATCTACATATGACCTTACAATGGGTATCATGTGCTCAGGTTTACTGATGGAATATACGAAGGAAGCGAAACGAGTTGTTCCAGAAGCATTGAGTTTCGTTGCATCGGCAATTCGATTGTTTTCTCCCAACATGGGAAACTTCTCCAACCCTGCTCTTCAAGCAGCATACAACCAACCCTTTTGCCGGTCGCTACGTGACAAGATTTCAAAATACGAAGATGACGGGAATACTAGCCTTCCCTCCTTAAAACTTGAGAAGGATTTCATCACGAACAATGAAACATCAGAAATTGCGGTGGCTTTGCTCTCGTTATGCATAAGTCTGGTAGAAAAATGTACTTTGTCCCTCAAGGGATCGTTCTCGGTGTCAGCCGAAACGGAGTTATTGTATGAAGTTACCAGTGCTATCTTGAGTTTACAACCGAAGTCATATCCACCACAGCTTCAAAAAAAGATATCTAGACTTGCAGTTTTGATTGCCGAAGTATGTCCAACGAAGAGGGTTCCCTTGCAGAGAAGAGGGAGAGCTAGTATTGCTGATATGTCCATCAAAACATTGGCCCCTCGTATGGAGGATCCAGAACGATATTCTATGTCTAAGGATAAGGGCAAGAAATCAATGCAAACAGCGCTTGATAGAACTCGTCGGGAATACAAACGCGAACATAAGGCAATCACTCGTGAACTTCGTATCGATGGTGCCTTTATTGAGACAGAGCGAAGGAAGGATCAAGACAAGAAAGACGGCAAGGCTCGCGCGAAGCGTAATAAGAACTTTGCATGGTTGGAAGGGGAAGTTGGTGCAATGAACGAGCAAGTACGACAAGGTGGAGGACTGCTCAAAGGTGGTGGAACAGGATTGGCACGGGCCAAGGCTGCCACAGGCCAGATGGGAATCAAAAAGGGTGGGAAATTCAGATAGAATTAAACTGCTATATGCAATAGTTCTTTATAGCTCAGTTACCTTTTAGCAGTTATGTATTACTTCTAAAACTTTTTTAACGTCTACAGTACTCATTTCATTAGCTCCAATTCCCAGTATCACTTTTTCACATCTTTCGTTTGCAGTGCACTGTAGAAATCACGATGAAGAAGTGAAGAAAATCTCTATCTTCCTAAAAAATATAATAATAAGTTTCTTTTACAGGTCTGAAAAGAAAGTTAAGAATAATTGTACGTCAAGAATTATGCTCAAAGGAAATTCAAACTTCGCTATTCATCTATTCTTTTCGATCGCTATGGTCGAATAATATTGATCTACAGTACATTTTATTTCTTTGGAACGATTCTTGGAAAGTATAAAAAATAGTGTATTGAATAGTGTATTGTAGTTTTCGTGAACATTGATAATAAGGATCAATACATATATTTATTTAAAAAAAAACCTTTCCACCAACTTTTTAAAAGTAGTATATTATGGTCCAGTATAGTCTTCTTGTACTGGAAAAAAATAATTCAGTTTGAAAATTTAAGTTCCACTTGTCTATTTTGTGAGCTAAACATGCCTCCCCATAAATACCTTTTCACTCATGAATGACTAGTGATTCAAAAATAACATGTAAATAGTACGCGCGATGGCGAAAAAAGATAGGAGGTAGGATTTTCCGATGTTTCTTCATTAAAACAACGAACAAAAGAACGAACAAAAGAAAGAATGAATGAATGAACAAACAAATGAAGGAACGAACCAATACAACACAGTACAGTAGAAAGAGAGAGACAACAAGTGAAGGGGAAAATGAACTGAAGAAAGAGAGAGAGAGAGGAAAAGAAAAGATGACATCCCGGGAATTAAAAGATTTGAATACATTTAATATTACCATAGGATATGACAATAAACTACGACGATGACCTCAACAAGGTCAACAATGTCGAAACAAAACATTATGGATTGATAACAATGATCGAATCGATCAATAATAATACATTGAAGCCCGCATTTTGTGAACCAACAAACACAATAACAAGCCCCACTTAAATTAACAACAAGCACCTCACGTAACGTCGTGAACCGCTTAACTAAGAAGAACCAATACCATCGCCAAGAAGAAACAAGCGAAACAACAACGTCGAATCGATACGAAGAATGGCAACATACCGATAAGACCACGCAAGAACCAACACCACCGTACAATCTCCAATGGAGGTTGTAACGAATCTACAATAAAGAAAAAGAATAACCACCACCGTACAATCTCAAAGGGTGGTAGTAGAAAATAATAATACAACTGTCCGAAACGACAATAAACTACGATAACCAATATATAAACGGAGGTCGACAACGAATCTGTACCACTAAAACGATACAGAACAACAAGAAGCTGATAAACAACGTTATCAGAAACAAGCTTAACGATGGTGGTAATGGTAGTGGTGATAATGATGATGCAGTTGTAACTGAACAAGAGATCAGTGTTATTTTACCAACAACTGATATAGATAAATGCACTACTGGTAATGACGTATTAAAGAAGCACATGCAGAGTCTAGAAAGTTGCCTGCATCCTCTGCTTTGTTTCATTTTGATCAAAGCGAATTGGATTGTCTTAAAAGTAAAGATAAAGTAATTATATATAGATTTCGAGATCTTGATCCTCCATCTGAATAATTTAAAGTAATGACTATTAAAGAGACTTTGAAAGGTTGTAATGAAACTGTAAACATTGAAATGGTACTTATTAATGTATATATAGATCCAACATCAGTTGATGGAGGGGGTTTTATGTTTTAAATATTAGTTTGGTTTAAAAAAGTTCACATATAAGAAAATACTATAAAGTAACTGCAAGTGCAACAACAACAGTAGTCATTGTAGATGTCATGATAGTATAATTGCTTTCCATTCGAATTCTACTGTACATCACCATTGTATTCATGTATTGACGACGTTGTATTCATGTATTGATTGACGACACGACGATGAAATAGTGACTGAATGGTAACAGAAGATGAAGAAGAAAAAAAAGAGAAGAAGAAGAAGAAGAGGGAATAACATATGCTGTTATGAGTGAATCACCTGTATTGTTGCATTGGTTATTGGTTCGTCTTTGGTTTCGTTTTGTTTGTTTAGTTCATTTCGTTTCGTTTCGTTCATTTCGTTGTTTTAATGAAGAGAATATCGGAAAATCCTACCTCCTATCTTTTCTCGGCATATTTTAGCGCGTAATATTTGATTTTAGCGCGTACACATTTTGAATCACTAGTCATTCATGAGTAAGTTATTTTAAAAGGTATGTATGTTTGGGCTCACAAAATAGACTAGTGGAACTAAAATTTTCAGACTCAATTATTTTTTTCCTATACAAGAAGACTATACTGGACCATAATATACTACTTTTGAAAATTTAGTGGAAAAGTTTTTTTTTTAATAAATATATGTATTGATCCTTATTATCAATGTTCACGAAAACTACAATAGTATAATATAATATAATATAATATAATAATACATTATTAGAATCATTTAAAAATTATCGGTTTGATGCCACAATACGAACGATTCATTCACTCGTGTTTCGTATAATGTATTCTTTGACTACGCCTCATCGTCGTTTTCCCTGTTCACTGAGGGTGATGTTGTCTCATTATTGGCTCCATTCGAATTTCTGTTGCTATTATTAGTAGAGGTATTATTATTATTATTATTATTATTATTTTCTTCGTCCTCCATTTTTAATGGATCGCAACATGTCAGGCCACATTTCTCACGCAGCATGCCACCTTTCTCAAGCCGAAAAACAAGTGTGTTATTACATTCTTCCTTTGCTTTACCAACCGCCAATAGCCGTCTAAGTTTGAGATCATTTTCTTTTTTAGTTCGTTCTCGTCGATTTTGATTGTCTCTAACTATAAACTGGTACGTTGTTATACCCTCCCGTTGAAGTTTCAGATGGAATATTAGTAATTGACCGATCAATGATAATGAAACTAAACTAAAGAGTATAAATACCCCCATGACCACTACTACGGGTAATACTGTTGTTTCCACTCCAAACCAAGCTTTCGCTCTTTCCTTAGATGAATTAGATGCATCAGAGGAATCACTACCTAGATATATGTCTAGTATTAACGCAATTTGTATGACCGCCTGAATTAGGAGCATGATACTTAAAGAAACCATAGTTCGGAAGAAGTATGGATAGTTGGCTTTACCGATGCATGTATTGAGCCCTGCAGAGTGGAGAAACGAAAAAATAAATCAGACATTGAGTGGATAAAAGAACGATAGTATTTATTCAATTCAATTGAATTCAATTGAATTCAATTCAATCGATTTAAACAAAACAAAACAAAACAAAACAAAACAAAACAACTAAATAGAATAGACAATCCTCTATTTCAATACTTACACATGCAGTGATGATCAAATTGATCCACACATTTGTTGCAAAATTTGCAATGCATTGATTTTTCTCCTACCTGGATATCACATATCCAACATTGTTTGGTCGGTTCTTGTGGATCAAAATGACGGCATGATATACCATTCCCACCGTTGTTGTTGTTATTGTTATCGTCGTCGTCATCATTGTTATTATTACTATTATTATTATTATTATTATTATTATTTATATGTAATCGCGGATCGGACGGATCAATTTTCATTGCCATATAGCCAAAGTACGTGGAAGAGGCTGCAAAGCCACAGAAAACTATAGTACAAGGAATCGATGCTGCCAATGGTAGAATGGGTGATACAAAAAAGAAGAATTCCAAAACGAGTGTAGGAAGGAAGAACCATGTTGATATTTGAGTAGGCGTATAAGGTCGAACTAATCCATTGGGCCGTACCGTCCGTACTAAATTAGCCATGATAATTGATTGTGTACGCTGTGGTGTGTTTATCTTATCTTTAAGCGGATACCAGGAAGAATATAGTAATATTTATTTTTCAACGGAACACCGTCGTAATTACGGTGCACGTTAGATACGGTAGGTGACGCCGAAAATTCCAAGTTTCACCAGTTCCAATTCTATTCAATAAATTCTTTTCAGTTGTGTTTGTACTGCAAAGTTGTTACTCGGTAGTTTAGTTGCAACAATTATCGTAGAAGGAAAAGCGCCGCAGTACATTGTAATTGTTTGTATGTTGACAATAATGACAAGTTGTAAAGTAGCGGTCTGCATGTAGGGTATGTCTAGACATTTTAACGCATCCGTAACCGATAACGGACAAAATAGATGAGTTGTTGATTTTTTTAATGCGAGCGCTGCGTGCCTGCGCAGTGCGCGCAAGTAAATACTAGTACTGATGTTCCATGTTGTTCTCAGGAACATCCACGATTTAAAAAAAATCGAAAATCAGTTTATCCTCCTTCATCCTGTTTTGTTCCCCGACAACCGACAGCCACTTTCTACTTTATGGAGCAATCATAATATTGAATATTTCCTAGGTATTCCAAAACAAATCGATGGGTTTTTTAGAAGTCTCAAAGTACCCCAACGCTGAATGCTCGCACCCATCGTGTCACATCCGATGCTGCGACAATGACGGTCACCGCATGCGAGCACCGCACAAGGCTCGTTCGTGCTGCGTCTGCGGACGATGGTACTGTGGTGGATCAGGTGACGGAACAGTGGCGCATAAAACATCGGACATGGTGAGACGAACAAAAGGAAGCAGTGCGAACAATTCATCACGCTATGTTGTGTACAAATGCCATGCCTGTGTCGGGACACCCCGTAAAAATGCTCGCATGAGATCATAAGAAATAGTTCAGTATGATTTAGCACAGCTACAGCTCTTGATTGCTGCACCTCAGAGCTCGAATCAATTTTGGCATACTGTAAAAATAATGTCCGCCCTGTTGAAGATATGCGTTTGGGATATCTTACACGTGTTAGCGAACATCGCTTGACACATCACATCAATGTGGAAGGTGAACACCATCTGGTCGTATAAAAGTGCAAAGAGACTCATGACCACACATAGCTCACTTTCTTTAAAATTAACAATCTAGTAACCGATTCATATTATAGCAAATACACTCTACATAATGCATGTTTTCACCTACAAACGTAGAGCGATGTCTGCAATAGTCAACACGCCACGGCCTTCCTGTTATCATCGCACTTAGAGATGTCGATGCAAATGGACCTACGATTTGCATCCTCCACACATCGCCGTGTAGGATGTGGGTAGGGTTTACGTTTGATTTCCATCGCACTCCAACTCTGCCGGTGATGAATCTTGGATGAAACCACATCGCTTGACACAAGCAATGATGCCTTTGTTGGTGGAATGTGACGAGCTGCTCCTCCGTATATACGATCCAATGGATCATAGTGGTGATGGGGATTATGAATTCGTCCCGCTGGTTGCATTGTGAAGGTAGAGATTTGGCGAAGAAGAAAGGTTTCATGAAGATCCAAGTATGATAGATGTTGCAATGAGTTTTACGGGGCTTTGAGGGTATTGATATTTCCGAAAAGCCCATTGAGGAAAATATTGAAATTTGCATGCCTCTCTACTGTATTGCGTACATTGTCGGCCTTTCATTTTGTGGGTGACAATTGTCAGGGGGAAACAAGTAAGTGAGTAGCATTATATCTGATTGTCTATTAGAAAGGATATAGTTGAGACCCATTATATGAATTCCTCTTCTTCTTATCATGTGTCATACTGTAGAATGATTGATGACATGACATGACATGACATGACATGACAGCAGCCACATGGTGTTCTACTATTCTTGGGAAACTCTTCAAGGAAATAGATCCAATACTATTACAATATCTTGACATAAAATAGTCTGGACTGTTATAACATATCAAAATGCTAAAAATTAGTCCCCCAATGACAGTTTTGAAGATCGTTTCCTGATACAAGCTTTGTTTGTGCAGTATGGATGTACATATGAGCAATCAGGATTTTCCAGCACAATTCCCTGTATAGCCATTCATGTACCGTATATTATATTGTTTCTGAATCAGCTATAATTATAGCCCCTGGTATGGAGGGCAGGGTCCGCCTACTGTCTTACTACACACCAAATAACATTATAATAAGTAGTCATTCCTCTACTCATGTTTGTTACAGTAATTTGACTAGTTTCTGATACATAAATCAAAGCAGCTCTAAACAAGCTGGAGGGTGTAGATCCCACCTTCTAAAGATATGCATAATATCTACACTCTAAAAATAGATTAACTAGAAAAATGGGGAACTACTCAGTCGATTTTATTTTTAAATTTTTCGTTTTACTTTTTTTACTAAATTCCCTTCGTTCGGGTGAAGGATTGTGTGCCGTTGCAATAAGTATTACTGTACAATGTAGTAGGTTTTATTTTCAAAAATCAGATCTTTTCCCTTTATTCCTTTACTGCCTTCCACCAATCAAACTATTCAAACTCCCTCGAGAAAGAGAGTTTCTTGATGAGAAACTCGTCCGACGTTTCATCGTAGTATTCTTTTTATCACCACGCCAAGGCATAAGCAATGTTGGGATTGAATCGTCATCTTTTTCAGGAGACGTTAGATCAGGATGTACAACATCCAATATAGATCTCATGCCATCTCCGAAATCACTTTCCATAGGACCGTCGTCGTGAAAGAAATAATCACTATTGAAATTCTCACTGTTCTGTTCATAATCATTACGGACATCATCATCATCATCATTTGCTATTGCTGCTGATGATAGCAGCCTATTCCATCTATTGTTTGACTCGGTATGATTGATGCTCACGTTGCTTTGGCTGTTTTGTACATATAGTTGTTAATTTTTTTTAGAAAGAAAGAGGGCTGTATGTGAGATAAAGCCAAATAAATCCGTGTGTGAGGTGAGTAATTCAAAACAAAAACAAACAAACAAAAGTAGACACTTTTAGAAACGTACCTTGGTTTTAGAGCTCCGTCTTGTGTCGGTGCTGCTCCTGCCCAATGATTTGTAACAGACGATGGTACAAATGATGAAACAACGCTCGTGTCATTCTCACTCGCGTAGACGTTGCTTTCATCATCAAATGGATTCACAAATTCGACTCCACTACTACCCATTATTTCTAAATTCGTGTTTGACAATGCTCCCATCCCATCACCGTAGTCCGATAATGACAGGCTATGATTTCGTTGAAGCTTCGTCTTTCTTGGTAATGGTGGTCCTGGTAGTGCAATAGTAGCAGTAGTAGGATTCGCAACGTCAAGAGATAATGAAGGAATCTCATTACCGAAATCAGGTGCGGGAGTTGCCATTAATGGTGGTGTATCAGCAAAAGGATCTACTGCTGACATCTCCAGTGGATTGAACCGGTTTTTTTGGTATCTTGCGTTGAAGTCCTTGTTGCTTGTTAGAGGAGCGACAAGTGTGTTCATTTGGCGTTGCTCTTGTTTCTGTTTCTTCTCTTGTCCTTGATCGTCTTGATGATCAGCTATATATTTAGCTTGTTCCACGTTTTCTTGTAGCTTTTCAAGCGCCATGCTATAATCTGTTACCGGTAAAAGCAATTGCTCCGACTTGCAATACGGTAATGCCGGGAGTGTTACTTCGAGTACTTCTTCGGCCAATGTGTGGTCAGAGGCATCAGATACTTCAGAGGAACAGCTGTTCTTTCTCCTGCGTTTCTTGACGGTTTTGTTTTCTTTCACGGAGGTGATGGTGTCAGTGGCGACGAAAGTAGTAGTAGTGTCAGCATCTTCTGGAAGTTGATGGGCCATACGAATCTTCGGGGCACCTTCTCTAAGAGCCTGTGTGGTCTTGGCGAGTGCTTTGATTTCATCAATTTCTACCCACCAATGACCACCACTACCACCAACAACGGAGGTGTCCTTAGTTAAGAATCTACCGTTTTGTTGTTGTACCTGACGAACAACCTCTGTTGCGACCACTGTCTTTTCCTTCTTATTACGTGCAAGATTGTAATCTTCCTTCCGGAGACGAACCCATTCACGGAAGACTTTATTACCAGGATGAGAATTAATTCCACCACCTCGTCCACTAAGTACGTCTTGAGGAGTTGGTGTTCTGATTCTTCGAAGTGCACCACCACCGCCGCAACCAATACCACCGGCAACCATCATTGTTGTGGTTGCGGCGGAGTTGTTTCTGCTGCTGCTGTTACTTGTACCGGTAGTATTAACGACACTAGTCGTATGGGATGACATGGCCATTGTTTTTGTTTTATTTATTATTATTTGTATTAGTTTGTAATATTATTGTATTGTCGAATGCAATTGTAATGGTTTTGTATTTTATGAGCGAAGTATGTATTTTTCGAATAATTGAATTGTACTTGATGTATGAGAATCAAACCTTAGCTCGGTGAAGTATAAAGTAGTTACTCGCTCAAACGTTTCGAATAGGGTGAGTAAGCGAATGAATCAGAACTCTATGCGTTTTTAATAAGGTTGTATTGATGATGATGTTCTTATTGCTGATACTGATTGCTGATGCTTTTTGTGTGTATTCAGTTACACCTCACTTTCTTTGGTATTTTTGCGCGTTTCTTGACAGTACTGGTAGATTATGACTGTTATTGGCCGTGTCATGAAACGGTAATTTGGGTAGGTGTTCTTCTCACTTACTTTTTGATTGTTCTCTTTCTTCTTGTAGTGAATTTTGAGTTCGCTTCGTTCTTTTTCAAAGAGAGAGAGAGAACACATGTTCCAGGTTTGAAAATTGTATACATCGCCATGTTCCGTGCTGAGTAACTTCTTGAAGTACGCACATCACGTGTAAAATATTCAGTAACATTTCATTCGCCCTGCTGTAATTGTATCTCGGCGATGCGTAATTCTCATTTTTCCTTCTAAGAAAGTCAATAAATCACAATACTGCACAGTACAGTACCGTAGGAACTACTGTCTGTGTGCTAGAACACTAGTGAACTACTTGAAGTAACAAATGACACCAGCGACTTCAATTTGTCATCAGTGTGTCATCCCCAATGACGCGATGAGAACCGATGAGCGCGGTTGTGCACGTGTATCACGTTCTGATATAATTTTGGAATTTCGAAGATTCTTGTTCTCTACTTGAACATACAATGGCTGATGCGATTACAGCATGACATGTTCTCTGTCAATTCTTACACGACTTGAGACGACTAGATCGAATCGAATCAACATAGACCTCTTCAACAGATACAGTATATGTACTGTACGTACTATATATACTAATCATACTAACATCATTTATTATGGCTTGTCTACAGGACAAAAATCAGTCACCACTGTTGTACTGTAGGATAATAATCTAGTAGCAAAGATTATCTTATTTATTTAACTCATTGATTTTCTATGTGACATATATATATAAATATATGTATAATATGTTATTAATCTAGCTAATGCCCAAGTAGATATGTATAGCAAAGATTATCTTGATTCAACAAAAGACATAGCCATCCAGCCTAGTGCACCTACCAATGTTTAAAGTTTTTTGGCTACACTACAGTAGTTTGTTTACCCTCAGCCAGCTTCTGAATGCTCTACTACATTGTATGTGTCGGTGCTTTTAATAATATAATACCGTATGTCATATCTCGGTAGTACATTGTATTACCGCGTACTGTATGCATACGGTATTGTACCAGAATTTTTGTCCAAGATTCCTACCGGCACCATCATTTTTTTACACACAACAGAAATGTATTCTTCCTAAGTATTTAATTTTAGGCTGTTCATACTCTCATTTTTTGAATTCTCAACGCTTATATACGGTATTTTATGATTTTCAACAGATTGACACATCTCTGTCCAGAATTGTTAAAAAGAGGGACACACACAGCGCAGACAGCGCTAACGTTACTTCTCCCGGTAATGCAAAAATAGATGTCACAACAGGTACTATTACATGTGTTTGAATTCTTGGTCACTCAAAAGCGGATCGTTCACCTCGCAACTGGCGAAGCATCTCTTCCACGACCATACATTTGTGTTCTATTACTCCTATTTTATAACATATGTTGTTTCCTACTATTTACATTCTAGGTAAACTATTCATTTGAGTTAAAACAAAAAGGGAAAAAGCAAAAGAGAAAGAGCAAAGAATAACAAGATCTAAATCGATTTCCTATCACTCAATCCAAACAAGCCACAAGATAACTCACAGTATGGGTAAGCCTAGAAAAGGTGATGGCGACAATATTACTGGCGAAGACATATTCAATACAAATAGCTTTCAGAGCGATTCAGCGCCTACCATAGTCACCACGGATAGCGGTACACCTCAACGACAAAAAGAGACAACACCGGCTCCTCCCGCGGTAATACGGTCCGATATCAATACTTCGAACACAACAAGTACGAAGACGAGCAGGAAATCCAAGAATGAATATCCAGCTCAAATTAGTTATCAAGCCAATGCGTCGAATAATGGTCATTCGTCACGGATGATTCCCCCTCCGCCATTGTCACCGCAGCAGCAGCAGCAGCAACCGCCTTTGATGACTGCTGGTATCTCCTCTCCCTGGCTGCAAAATGGACCTAACCAGTTCGCTAACGGAATGGCGACAGGGCATCCTCCACCTATGAATCCCTATCAGTTGTCATCATCTCCGGTCAATTTTACAACCCATCAAGCACCAGGTGGGATCGCGTATTCTTCACCCGGTGGTGGGAATTTCCCATCGCAAATGTTGAATGGTAGCGTACATAGCGCAGGAGGGCTTCCACCAACTCCTCCGACCACGATGCAGTATCATCATACACAACAACCTCAACAACAACAACAACAACAACAACAATATACGAATAGCGTAGGTGGTGCCCAATTAAACAGCAACAACAATAGACGTCCAGCTCATCGACGAGCGAATTCATACAACGGACCACAAGCGAGCGCGCTGTATGGTTCCATGGATGCAACGATCTCGCCCTCGATGTTTTCGGGAAATGGTGGCCCAGCACCACTACCACGACATCCCGGTCAAAGAAATAGTTCAAATACTCCTACTAGGATAGGCCGGAAGCGCTCTAACAGTGCAGAGTTTTCACCTGTTTCAGAGATTCGAAAATTGACCGGTAGTGTTCCTCGTCCACCAGCTTCTCCCCGAAATCAGTCTCGAGGTGGTGGCGTACCAAGCGGTCATGTTCGTACCAAAAGCGAAGATTGGCGGGGACGGATATCACCAATGGAACCTCAGATGTTCCCAATGCCATTAAACTCTAATACGAGTCCAAATCAGCATCAACAACAGCCACAGTATTATCCATATCAACAACGACAGCAGCAACAACCGCAACAACATCCTATGACGTATAATCGTGGTGTTTATATGGGAGGAGATGACGGTAATATGTCGCCCTTTTCGGGGGGGTCGATGCGTAATATCAATGGTAACACAAAAAATATGAACAGCACTGACGACGGCAGTGATGCTGGTGGGGAGGCAGTGTTCCTACTTAGCAAAAAAAGTAGCCACAACAAGTCAACTCGTAAAGAATCACGTAAGCAAAAAAGGCATATGCGACAACGATCTGCCCAACTATTCATGGAAAACGTAAAAGGTACCGAACAATTACCATCCTGTCGTGACATTATATTCGTGTTACTCTTTGTCTTCCACATATTGGGGATCATTTATCTCGGGCGAACCTATGGTTTTGAAGCACTACGTGTCCACGATGAGTCTCCGGAGGATAGCGAATCATCCGTTACTATTATTTTCACAAACTTGATCTATATCGCTGGTTTTAGTGGTCTATTTGCCATCGTCATTTCTGGCTTTACTCTGTTATTAATGACGAACTTTCCAAATAAGATTGTTCAAATTGCACTCATTTTGACAATAACCTTCAGCTTTATATGGGGGACGATTGGTATTGGTCTAAGCCCTAAAAAGATTGTTCCGATTACAGGAATTATTGCCTTAGCCATGAGTGCAGCGTACGCATTCATCGTGTGGGATAGAATGCCGTTTGCCGCGGCCAATCTCAAAGCTGGACTAACGGGTATTTTGGCCAATCCAGGCGCAGTTATTGTTTCCTTTATCTTTCAAATTTTAGCAATGGTTTCGTCAATTTATTACGTTTTTGTGGCTTTTGGAGTGTACGATGCTATTCAAGTGGGTGTGATCAATGAATCATTTGAAGGTGTTGGATATCTTTACTACTGTCTCCTTGGAATATCGTACTATTGGACCTTACACGTCTTTTTGGTGAGTTTTTGTTCGTGTGTAGAAATTGCATGACTTCTTACCGAATTTGAAACAAAGAACTTTGATTGACATAAATCCATTTGCCCTTTTTCCGCTACAGAATATTGTACAAGTAACTGTTACCGATGTCATTGGAAAATGGTGGTATGAACCTGAGGGTGACACCTCTCATCGTATAGCAGACTTGAAACATGCTTTCTTCCGATCTCTCTTTTATTCAATTGGTTCCATTTGTTTTGGAAGCCTGTTCGTTGGACCTGTCCGTATATTAAGGCAACTTTCGGTTTTTTTTCGGCCAACTGAAGAAGTCAATTCGCTAATGACTCTTCATGAATGTATGCATTGCATACAATCTGGGATGACTTCCTGTGTCGATAAGTTAGGAGTTCGATTCAGTCACTGGTCTTTCACATACGTTGGTCTATATGGATACAGCCTTATGGATGCTGGGTTACAGTCTGCAGAGCTTTTTGAAAGGAGGGGGTGGACAACGATTGTTTCTGATGATCTTGTTCCAAACGTCCTCCTTCTGATCACGATAGCTATCGCTGGTCTCACTGGCCTATTTGCGCATTTACTGGAACAATTCGAAAGCCTTTCGCTTACTGCTACAGGCGAACCTGTTGTAACATCTTTTGTGTAAGTCAATTGAAGGCATATAGACTGCGAGAAGTTTGATGATAGTTAATTTTTCTCTCGCACAAATTTCGTTTTTTTCTCTTCTGATACCATTGTTATTTTTTATCGATTACTTTTTACAGTGCTGGTGGATGTGTCGGACTTGTGGTTTCGAGCGTGTTATTTGGTATTATTTCGAGTTCTGTAAATGCGGTTATCGTCTTGTTTGCGGCTAGTCCAGTTGATTTTGAACAGAATCATCCCAAATTAAGTGAAGAGATGAGAAATGCCTGGCGAGAGGTTTGGCCTGGCTGCATGGATGTCTTGGATATGCGAGTTCAAGTTGCTGGATTTCTTGACCCAACATTGAATGGATCGGTTCGTGGGCCAGATATGTATTTCAATCCGGCAATGAATGGCAGTATTAGAGGCTCAGAGCGTCATCCTCTTTTGCATTAAAAGCTCCGGCAATCTGTTTTCAAATACCATATGTACTATTATTATGTTTTAATGCTATACGTGTTGCTTTGATCAAGAAATGCTGACCAAAAGATAATGAATAGATATTTCAGTTCGAACCTGTAAATATCATATTATAATTAAACTAGGGCTAAGCTTATACTAATGGCATATACTTATTAACCAAAAAAAAAAAATTGCTCTTCTATAATTGAATAGTGGTGTACCATGAAATCAATCGATCAAAGGGCTGTATCCTCAGAAAAAGTGTGTTTACGCACAAGCTATTTTTACATGTATTACTATAATGCTTTGTGTACAGTAGTATTGTGGAGATGTACCAGGTAAAGTGTGATGTTCGCACTTCCACTTATCTTGCCAAGTCAACCCAAACAAATAGGCACTTTAATATGACTAACTAGACCATACTTATCTTCTGTTGGTACAGTTTTTCTTTGACAGTGCAACAAGTGAATATGATATTGTTAGTGAGGGACATTGTAGCAAGTCCAACAACAGATGGACTATCATGTCTCTATGGTAGATTGATTGGTTTGTGTGTAGTCAGAGATAATTGTATCAACAAGTCCCACCTCCACAACATCATAATGTTGTTTGAACATCTCCAGCTGTGATTTGTTTATCTATCTACAATGCCAATGTGCATGTGGGGGATATGCGTAGACAAACATAATACTGAACACTTTATTGTTGTTACAGTACATTGTAGTAACTCTAAGCAATCATCACAGGTCACACACAAGATCGGGATGGATAATCTCATTGCTTTTTTCAATTATGTACGTATCTTATATATGTAGTATACATAGGTTAGTCTGAGGCAACAGCATTGGCGTCGCATCGCCAATGTAAACGGTATGTAAACGTCTCATTCAAGAGCGTGTCGAGTTTGAAAACACAACACAACATCCAAAAAAAATAACAATAATACAGTATTATATGCGTTTATGCTTGTAATACATTGTACCGTGACGGTCGATAATACGAATGAATCGGAAGAAAATCCACTAGTGTCATACTCCATCAGAAATACTTGATGCTGTGACTAGATACTATAAAAGAAGTCAGCAGTGCAATAGTGCAGAGAGTGAATTCAAACTCTTTTCTCCGTCTTCGTTTTCTTTTCTGGTGTGAAGAGCTCTGGTAAGGAAGCTGGACATCGTCATCTGAGCGAGGTGACTCAATCAACATATATAACATGCCAACATCAGCAGTCCGAAATAGGATTGCTTCCTTTGAAGCACAATCTTCACCGACTGGATCTTCGGTAGCAAGAACACCAAGTCAGAATCAGAATAAGAATAAGAATCAAAATAATTATCGTCCAGGAAGAACCAGTATTGCAGCAAAAAAGAAACGAGATGCGTTAAGGCAGCAGCAACAGGAGCAACAGGAGCAGCAACAGAAGCAACAGGATCAAGAACGTCTAGTGCAGGCACAACAGGCTGAATTTAATGCCAATAAGAATAATAATAACGAAGATAATACTACCGGTCGTTTATCCCAAGAATCGTCAACCACGAGTAAAGCGTCTGAAAATCGGAAGAGTAGAATTCGACAATCTAAAGAACAACAAATTCGAGAAAACGTCCCGAATCTCTTTGAAAAGAGAAGAAATCGACGGGTACTACAACAAAGACGACTGAGAAAAAATGCTGATGATGTTGGTGACGTAGCAGAGCAGCAGCCTGAAAGACGACTGGTTCTCCACGCCAACAATACAAGTATAAACCAAAACACAACACCAACAAGATCATTATCGTCATCAGTTGATCTGTACCTGATTCACCAGGTGATGATAGTAATGGCAGTAGCGCCGATGGTACTAGATGGTCGAAAATACAAAGAATGCGAAACAAAGGTTCTGATAATAATGTCGGTAGTAGTCCTAGTAGAAAAATTGACAATCAAAACAACAGCCGTAGCATCAACAATAACAACAGAATTGTCCAACGACAATCTTCAGTGGGTACAAATGTGACTACATCAAATAACTCGGCAGTTACGTCTATAATACGGAATACTTCGACGGCGAATAATCTCAAACTAAGAGGTAGAAATTTTGTGAAAGGAAAAACAGCAACATCTACAACTATAGACAAGATGATGTCAGCAACAGTTGAGACCAGGAGACAGAGACAAGAAGAAGAAATGATGACGACGAAAGCGTTTCAATCAAACTCGGAGTCTTCTTTTAATAATCATCACCATTCTTCTCATTCCAGAGTAGTATAACAATAACAACAGCAATCATAATAGTAATCATAATAGTCCAAGTCATCATTCGTTGAGATCACACGGATCAACATCAGATATCATGAATGGAAGTCATCACCAACAATATGACGCTTCCCTTGAAGCTGTTACTGACGACGATGCTACTCATGCTACTCTAACTAGCGTCCACCAGATTATGGAAGAAAGCAACAACAAACAAAACCACAATCATAATATGACTAATCATAGTGCATATGAAACATTAGAATCACAATTTGTTTCGTCGTCTTCTAGTCGGAATAACAATAATCCCAATAGCACTTCTCAACAAGCTTCATACGATAGTAGCGTCGGTCATTCATGGCAACCATCATCATCTCGTTATAATAGAGGAGGAGCTGGAGGTGGAAGTCGACAGGCAGCGACATCTGGTGATATCTTTAAGACCAGCAACAATAATAATAGTATTAGTAATAGCCAATTTGGGAGGAGTATTTGGAATGGAATGGATGAAGAAAAATCTGAAAGAGCACGAATCCAACAGCATCGTCAAGTGATTACGATACAGATGGAGATATGAGTAAGACAAGTCGTCAGTCAACTCATTTTGTAGAAGGGCCCAGTCATTCACAGACTACAGACGTTAATGACTTCTTTACTAGTTCAAGATTTTCACAACAGCCAAACAACAACAACAACAACAACAACAATCTGAGTACTAATAGTAACAGCAACAACAATAACATTATGAATAATAATATTAATAATAATAGCAACAGTGCCAGTACCAATAACAACACAAATAGCAATCGAAGAATAGATGATGACGAGCGGACGTTTGATTATGGAGATCGAGATGATGATAGTAATGGAGGAACTTCGCATGCTGCACGACGAAGAAAGGAAGCTGAACGAAGAGCGTGGTTAGCAGCAGCATCAAATGATCAGAACAGCGCCCATTTGCAGCAAAGTATCCATCAACATGATGGAAGTACAAATGGCAACAATGGTGAGCCACTACTTTTAAATAAGGAGGACATGGAACAATTCGTAATGAAGGACACTCCTAGCTTTCGATTAAGTGCTGGCGTTGCCGGAGTCGCAACGATGGGCTGTATCGTCTTTGGACCAGTGGGTTTATTGATAGGTGTCGCTGCTGGTGGTCTTGGGTTTGGTTTTATGCAAATTCCAGAAGAGGAACGAAAAAAGATTCAAGCTAAGGCAGAAAAGGCCGTCACTAATCTTCAGGAAAAAGCATGCGATGCGAGTGAAACTATGACTTCGTCCTGTCTCAATACGTATCAAGATTCAGGTGTGGCAGATCATGTACCACATTGTATATCATCGAATGTTGCAGAACACTTGGTGCCTAATTGTCCTACAGGTGGAACGGCAAAATCTGAAAATTTCTTTAATACCGCAGGGGGGGCTACAGACTCTGTACAGATAAATTCTAATACCGATCATAATCGTCCTACCCATCCTTCTGTCAGTCCCACTGGACCCTCTGGACCCTTAGTGGAAATAAAGAAAACCTCTCTGTTACACAATGAACGTCTCAGAAATAAAAAAGTTGCATGTTTAAGGAATGTACGAATTCTTCCAATCGCACAAATTCACGGACTGGATCCAAGTTCTCAGCCCAGAGCTTGGTTAGACGTCGTGGCTAGTGCTAATACAACCAGTGAACAAAAGAATGAAGCGACGGAGGAAATTCTTCTTTTAGCAAAAGATAAACGAAGAGCGAAGATTTTCCTGGACGAGGGGATTTTAGACTACATCATTTGGACGTTGTCACGTTACTTTGAAAAGTTAGAAGTGGTGGGAAAAGCAACAGATTGGGCAAATCCGATATTACTGCGAGCGAGAAGACTGCTGCAAATCTTGCTGCATTATGCTGTGTAACTCTTGGAAAGGCACACTGTGCTGCCATACATACAGAAGGGGATTTACTACTCATGAGCATGTACGAGCGAGGGACAGTCCCTGAAGAAAGACAAGTTGCTCAAATGCTACACGAAATACCTCATCACGCTCGCGTTACCAAAACAAATGATCCTACAGTCGTACAGCCAAGCAAAGAAGTATTTGCTCCAAGACAGCTTTCCCTCTCCCAAGCCGAGGAATTGGCTAGGTCTATCAAAGCAGTAGCTGAAGGTCAACTATGAATAATTTAACAATAGGATGCCTCATTAGTTGTATAGTATATAGCTGTTGGGTTATCTTGTACAGACCTTCTTTTACGATGCTATTCGATTATTTCTATCCAGTTCGTTTAGCCGTTCCAACAGGTTTTTTTCAAAAATATTCGTTCGTTATTTCTGAAACAATATAGTAAGACATTAATTTTGTAGCTAGCTACTTGATTATTTTGTAAGAACTTCTCTCTACGCTGCTATTCGATTCTCTCTATCTAGTTTGTCCAGCCGTTCTCTTTGAAACCAAGACTCGTACAAAAAATACAACATTCCAAGAAATGGGATGCCCATGACGTAGAGAAGGTACGGTGTCGATGTATCATTGTCGTCGCCTTCTCCATCGGTTCCTGATGGATGATAAGCCTTATGTCTCACTATAATTTTATTAACTGCAGAGTATGCCATGAGTGCGAAATCAAAACATCCGTGAAGAATCCAGCCAGGAAACACAATTCTCCCAATTTTAATCGATGGATCACGCTCCAAATAACGACGACAAACTCCGATGGACTGAATAGCTGCACACAAAGGATGAATAGGAAATAGACAACGCACATATAAAGTTGATATCTCTGAATCTAAGTCTGGTGGCGTGTATACAAATACGTAAATCTAATAAGGGTAAAAGAAAGAAAAAGTAAGTTCAACCAAACAACGGACGTAAAGAAATCTTTTTTTTTGCCAGAAGGTCAAAAAGAGCGAAAAAAGAAGGAAAATAAAAACGTACAAGATTCTCAGCGCAGGCAAAGCCTAAGGCACCTGCGACCATCGCGACAGTTATAGCTTCCCCAACGGATACAAGTGGAGCAGTTGGTGCAACCATCATTCCGTGATTAGAGGGCGGATGTGAGGTAATCTGATCCCGAGAATAAAGTCTTGTTGTTTCTTCGTCAACATGCCCATCATCCAAGTCGTATCTTCTGCCAGTGCTTCGTCGGACTTTCCCGCACGGAATAGTGACGATGGTAGCATCACTTTTCCTTCTAAATCAGGATGTTCTACCATCGAAAAGCAAAGATATTTACAAACTTCTTCTACCATCGAGGCGACGAAAAATGCTTGAATAAATGCACCTATCACGGCCATGGTTAGTTCATAACCAATAGGAGGTTCGATGTAATGAGAATGTATAGCTCCCGTGATGTGAACGACTCCCGTGATGTATTCTCTGTAGAGTTTTAACCCTTCAGAACCAATGATACCAATCAAAATCATTATTCTTTGTGCTATTTTTGACGCTGCCAACTCGTAGAAAATAGTCGTGCTTGTGCAAATGAAGAAACCACATGCAGCGTATTTGACGATGGCATCTAAAGAAAGATCGAAACGATTCCACATCCAGTGAACGAAAGCAAGAAAAACCACAGGTTGTAAAATTGTACCGTAAAGCTAGACATATGGAAATATAGTATAATGAAAAAGAGGAAGAAAGAAAAGGAGGGAAAAGTAAAAACGATGGACATGAAGAAAGATTAAAATTCACAATGAGATCATTTCCGTGAGTTTCTTGTTTTTGTTCCATTCCTCGTTATAGTTCATTGTCACTTGTAACCACAAAACTTACGATGAGTATCTGCCATCTTGGAAAACGAACAGGCAGTAATACCATTAGACTGATGAAGACTACGAATGTGACCGCCGTAGTCAAAATTCTACGGGATAGTGTTGACATTGCTTTTAGATGTGAACAGAAGTTGGATTGGTATGATAGTCTCAATCGGAGTATAGCGGGATAGTATTCCGACCAGGGTTGCATAGTGATGTAATCTCTTTGCCATAAATCTGGACGTTCAGTCGACGACCGAAGAACTTCTTTCAAATATCGTTGTTCTTGTGCAATTGCACACATTCCGAATAATTGAAGATTACAACCACAAAGAAGTCCACAGCAAAGCTTAGCTAGGAATCGCCAAGCACCCAAACAAAAGCCTACTTGGCTTTCTTCTTCTTCTTCCATCTTCTTCATCGTCGTTATTGTTGCCATCATCGTTTGTATCTACATCTACTGCACTCCTCCCAATCAAACGTTCATTACGATAACGATGACAACACAATCCAGTATTACTTCTTGCACAACCAAAAATATCGTGAGCTCCATCTCCGTAGATTTCTCGTCGATGTTGATCTAAGAACACTGCAAGCTCCGTATCCGTATCCGATGACGATGGTAATGATCTGTCGCCATCATCTTTATCGTTATTTTTGTTTTTATCACGACTACGACAACGACGACGGTATTCCGCAATTGCTAATTGCATTCGAAATTTCTTTCTTTTTTGTTGATATTCAAATACCTTCCATCCAAAAGAAAGAACTAGAACCCAACCGGCACATGATAAGATGAAAGTGAATTTATTCTGTGGATCGATCGACCAGACCACACCAGTCATAACAAGTAACAGAACAAAACTAATTTCGACTGATCGTTTTATTGCTGTTGACAACAATACCGATGATAATGATGAAGGTGATGCTGGTTGTTCTGTCTCCTCCAAGACGATAATAAAGTTGAATGAACACCATCTTGTTCTTGTTGTTGATAACGTGTCAACAAATCTCTATTACGTTGCCACAAGAAAATTCCACAACAAAATATAGCACAAGCATCGGTTTTGGAATTTTTCGAATCTTCAAACATTCCGCATAAAAAATTTGACCCAAAGATACTACTACTACTATTAGGCGTAGTCACAGCATCGTCAATATCATCATCATCGGGTCTGTCATCCACATTATCATTTTGGTCATTGTTTCTATCCATATTTTTGATCACTTAAAATATATCCAAAGCAGCAAAAAAAAAGATGCGGCGCTGCAAAGAAGGTGATGATGGGTGATGATGTATGTTATGGGTTAGTTCTGAATAACAGATATAGTATGATTTTTCCGTCTCGATCTTCTTCTCAACGCCAAAGCGATGATGTCGATACGATGAGCGAATGTGTCATACGGTAGAAAGAATATTTCTTGTGAGATTTGTTTTTTGTCAAGGAATTTTATGTTTATTTTACATAAATGCATTATACGGGACTGGATGATCACGGGACTAGATATTCTTTTCTTCGTGTTATTTTGATCACAAGGATTAGCGCGCTCAAAACTTCGCAATGGTAACAACAATAATCGAATAACGAATAATTTAACGAATAACAAATCAATTATCAGAAGTACACTAACGATGAAACGAGAACAAGAACAAAAACACTCTTAAATTCGACTATTTGACTACAACACCATTAAATTTAATGACAACACCATTAATAATTACTTCTTGAAGTACTAGCTAGTAGGAGAACTTGAAAAAGGTTCGCGGTCCATACGCCCGAGAAGTATACTGTAATCCGCAACACCGCCCATCATCGACTTCGTGTTTGTGATTGGCTGGCGTTTTTTACAATTCATTATTCATCGTCATTTATATCATGGCGTCGTCTACGTCGACAAATATCCCTAAAATTGCCGCACAATGGATCGTACAGCAATTGCCCAGTCGGAGCGGTCAGGATTGGCTCGTCGAACGCATAGAACAGACAGGCGTGGGCGTCCTGAGCGTAAAGGAGTTGAAAGTACTGGAAGAAAGTCTGATATCAATAACATCGATAATAGAATCATTGCATATTAGATATTTGCCCAAATCAGCGAAGAAGCAACGAAGAGTCGATTACATTCGTAGATTTTTCTTCCGAGACGAAGAATGTACGATTGCAAATGATCAAGTAATACAACTGATACAATCGGAAATGGTAAATGCATCGGTATCACGACACGCAACAGCATCCACCACCGCTGCTGCTTCTCTACTGCTGCTGCTTCAAGCGCAAGTGTACCAGAAACTTCCAGCAATAATGCTGCTCAGTTGAATGTCTTTGCCGCCCACTACATATCGCATGCTGCTTTCGCTCCACCTAATAGCTCTTCTGCTGGAAATTTTCAAATGCAATCAAACTTCAATCCTTGGGCCGAGATGTTACCTCCCTCTGAAGCCGCAAGAATATCATCACAGACAAGCAGTAGCAATAATAGCAATAATAATAATAATAATAATAATAATAATACCACAACGGCATCGATACCGAACTTCAATGTACCTAATGGATATCATCATCAGTACCATCACCAGCACCAGCAGTATCAGCAACAGCAACAGCAACAACAACACAACAATAACAACTGCCAGGGCACTTCTATAGATCCCGATAGTCTTCCCAAAAATCCCATGGAAGCACACCTCTTATCACAATTGTTACAAATGGGATTTCTTAGACAGGAGATATTAGATGGGATACGGGAATCGGAGAACGTAACTCCAAATGCCGATGAAATTATGCTACTCCTCATTGAACGGAGAGAAGAGGCCGAAGAAGCTCGTAGAGAGGACGCGGTACGATTGCTTAGTGAAGATCAAAAACAAGTAGAAGTAAGTCGTCGAGAACAAACTTTACAGGACACCCTAGCTAGCGCTAATACCGGAGAAGATCTAAAGGTCATCTTCCCAGATTCTTGGGTGCTGACGGTTTTGATGAGTAGTAGTACAAGCAACCAACGTCTGGTTTCCACTATCATGAATAAGTCTCGTAACCGTTCCGAATTTGTTGAATTTTTACAGCTAGAGAAGAAATCAAGACAGTGGTATGGGTGGGTTATGCCTTCTGATTATTTTCGTAAGATCGGTACTCGACTGAAAAATGAAATAAAGATTGATTGGTTAGCTATCGAACGAGAAAAACTACGATCTGGTTTGTACGAACTAAAAGAGCAAGAAAAGGGTGAACCTAAAATTTTCTTAAATGCCCGTAAAACAAATCAGAGCAACAACAACAAAAGCAGCAACAAGAATGAAATTATTTGCATCGACGATGATTAGCACTCTATATTATTTATTACTGACTATTTTTTATGATGATGATAGTTTATCACAAAAAAGGTATATATTATTTCATAATTCATACAACAACCACTGGGTAACAAGAAGCAACAAGTAATATGATTTTTTTCGTGGTAGTGCAGTACAGTGTAGTGGGTTGGCCAATTAATTTTGAAAATACGAAATGGGAAAGATCTCACCTGCAAGCAGGTCTTCGATAATCTTATTACTTTATATTGTTTGAATATATTATATGCATTTAATCTCCTTTTCAATCTCAACGCCGAGATAATATGAATTCAAACAGTACGTCGACGGATATTCTTTACAATATGATGAGTACTACGTGGAAAAACAATAATACCCTTGAACTCGTACATATTATATATACTAATTACACGTGTTGCTAATAAGAAAGAAAAGAGTAATCATACATTTTTTATGCTAAGCAGCTCTTCTTTTATTGATACCATCATCTCCGGGGTACAGTTCTATTTTGTGACCCATTCTAAACCATAATCGTTTAAAGTATTGTCGTTCTTCTCTACTAATGTTCGTCGTTGTCATCTCATTATTAATAATGTTGTTATTTTCTATATTCTTTAATCGTTTAAGTTCCATCTTTATTTCAGGTTGGACATGCTCACATCTTCGTAAATGATTGTATAGTTTTTTCCTAACTTGAACTGGAAGTGTTCGTGGATTCATAGGGAATATTTGATGAGTACTACTTCTTGATTTTTTTCTTTTTTTAAGGCACAATGTTTACAACACAAACCTGGTAATCCTAATGGTAACTTATTATTATTATAACCATCATCGGATTCTTTTAGATGTACTAATTGTATATGACTCATTAATTCATATAAAAATAAAGATATTTTTCCTTATCTTCTGGTAAAACTAAATCACATCATCATTGTGAGCTATGGTTGTTGATGCTGATACTGATAATTCTGTATGATCAATAACGACTGAATTTCCTAGTCGGATTTGGAATAAAGTTTCTCGACGTTGAGGAGGAGCCAACTCGACAATCATCATTCTATCAGTATCAGTATCAGTATCAGTAGTACCGTCGTCAATACCAAAACGATCAAAGAAAGTACCGGAAATTATTACAGCAAGGACCGTAACGATATTCCAATTCCATTTTATGCTTGCTGATGCTACTGCTGTACTATTACTGATCGTTTGTCATATTCATTACTATTTCTGTTGATCTTATGCGAAAGCAGCCGATGAGACTGTCGTGTTCGAACGATTGTCATATCTCGTCTACAGCCCAATAATGGAACTGCTGCATTGCTTCGTCCTCTGCTGCTTTCGTATAACAAGATATCGCAAAGAGCAAGCAGCGTTTCTACCACTCAACATCAACATCATCGTCAATTGATCATGATGATGAATGATTGATTCGTATCTCTTAATGATATCCCCAAACTGGATACTGTACTGGTACCAAAGCAGTAAAGAAGATGCTGGCTGTGACGTGTTGTGCTAATTACTTGCATGTCTAGTCAAAACTTGAAACTGTGTGTACCGCACCTACAGTATTGAAAATTGAAAAGCAGGAAACATGTTCAAAATTTGCCTCTGGGTCCTACCATAATTACATAAACACTAGATCAGTACTATATTTACTCACGCTACAATTTTTCATTATCTTTTTCTACCGTTTAGTATTTTAATTTCATAAAAGAAAAGGGAGACAGACGAGACGAGTTGTACCGCTACATAGAAGTACTATCGTATCAATATTTAATATCAATATTGAATAATAAGATTAATTATTATGTTTCGTTCTACGAAGAAAAAGAAGAAATCCAATGCCGGGAGAAGAACCGTGCGAACATTTGACGACAACGAAAACGAAAACGACAACAAAAATGAAGCGACTATCGATTCTCCTCCAATTACTGCTGTTAAAACAGTTGAAGAAAAATACAACAACGATAACAAGGGTGGGATAAGGATAATGAAGAAGAAGTATCGCCTCTTTTTGTTGCCCTTCAAAATCGAAAAAACGAGAAACGCAATAAGAAAAAAGGGAAAGGAAAAAAGCCCGGGGGTGGACTTGTTGTGAGATCTTTTGACGTTGAAGAGGCTGATGATGACGACGACGACAACAACAACAACAACGAGATGATGATAATAAAAAGATTAGAAAAAGTAAGAAGCACAAGAAACGAAAACGAGGACTCGGGTTTGGTGGTGACGGAATGAGTGGTGACGGAAAAGATGAAAATCGATTTTCAGGTATTTCGAGAGTAGACCACGATGAGCAGGTTGTTGTGAACGACAACAACGACGACGACGACGACGATGGATTGCAACTACCGTCCTACGGAAAAGATGCACTAGAACGTCTAAAATCGGAACAAAAGCTACAGAAGATATAACGCCACCGCTGTCGCTGTCGCCGTCACGTCACCACCTACTCCTTCGTCCGCGGTAGATTTTTTATCAGCAGGTACAGGTAGTAGTGGAAATAACGACAATCTACAACAAATTCTCTCAGAATCGTATATTTCACTAGATGGTGATTCGAAAAACAGCAACATCCTTAATGGTACAGTACTTACCGGAGAAGAAGCCGATGCTGCTGCAAATTACGAAGGTTGTATTCCAAAGCATCAGGAGAACGATAAGATCTTCGCTGCGAACGACCATCCTCCTCCACCAGAATCAGCAGCATGGGAAGAACAGATAGAACGACGGGCTGGTATTAAAACAACATCGACATCGACATCGTCGTCGTCTTTATCAACGTCGATGATGTTATCTTTGGAAGAATTAACGGAAAAATTAAGGTCTACCATTCAAACGATACAGACGCAACGAGAGGAACTTTCGAATTCTACAAACCGACGTTGTTCAGATCGTGAACAAGCCATGTCTGAGTCTAAAACACAACAAGAAACATTAAAGAACATAGGTCATGCTTGTGAATTTTATCAGAAAACTCGACGAGATGTTACACAATGGGTGGGAGCACTGCGTGATTTACAGGAAAAGGTCAACCTATCTTATATGCATTTCAAGAAATGATGAAAGTCCAAAATGAGGATTTTGATAATGAGTTCTTTCATGGCAAGATGATTGTATTTCCACGTTACAAGATAATGGTATGTTAGATCGAGTTCTAGGACGACAAACAACGCAGCATCCTACTGCTGCGATTAATAATAATGATGGTACTGATAATAATCTATCCAACAACGGAATCGATGAATTTGGACGAGATATTCGTTCGCAATACCTTCGCGATCGAGATTTACGATTCCAAAAACGAAATGCAAAAATAATAACGATAATAAGCAGTAGTGCTGATATCAATCAGAGCACCACCGACGATAAAGTTAGTACAAACGATAATAAGTCTATCACGAAAAACGAAAAACAAATCGTTGGTTCCTCTTCTTACTATTGTGATGATGATATCAACAGAATGATGTTATGTGAGGATCATAACGAAGATGAGCGCTCGAAAACACTACATGAAGCTTTGAATGTTGCCTTGGAAGATTTGGATCAAGATTACACTTCGATTTTACAGTTAAGAAAAATATTTGATACTTGGTTTGGATCCTACTACGATGATTATCGACAATGCTTTGCAACGCTAAGCTTTGGAGATCTATCTGCTGTCTTGGTCCAAGTTGAAATCTGCAAATCCAATTTCTTTTGTGATATGGTTTCAGAGAAGTTTAAGTACAGCAGTAATAGCACACTGCCCACCTTCCCAACGGAATTATATTGTTTACTAAAGAATCAAGAAGTAGATAGAAGGATGGTCAAAGAAAATGAAGGCCGACTTGCACGTGCTGTCGAAAAAGGTTTACTCCCGATGCTTACCGAAATTCTGAAAGAAAATTCTTTTTGTCTTTTCTTCTCGTCCGCTAAATCTTCTTTGATTTCAAAGTTAATTGATGTTGCGATTTTGCATCTAGACAACTCATCCAATCTTCGAAAACAGCTTCAGGTTTTGATCTCTACCGCCATCTCGAATTCTTTGGACGGGGTCGCAATACCCATCCTCAAGAAGAATAACAAATTCGAAGACCATCAATCTGCTGATGTCTCGACTAGATTCGCCAACGTCTATCTCGTCAAAATACTGCAACGAACTTTATGCAATTTGATTGTCTACTGGCTCCCATTGATCCCATTAGACTCTTCCGAAGGAGAAAACGGCATCCATTCTGTGTTAAATTTTATCAACGATAAATACTTAATGATCCTTTCGTCGATAGTGGACAAGAACAACGAATCGTCATCGGCCAAGACGTTGTTTGAGCCGGTCTGGGACGGGCTTAATAGGGATAAAAGAAATTTTGTCGAATCTCCATCTTTGATGATGCTGACTATGCCATTAAGAGCTGCAGCTCGTGCGTACCAGCTCGTCAATTAACGCTGGTCTAGCTTGATTTTGAATCATTGAAAGTATGAGATATGCAGAAAAGATTGATACGATTACTTCTTGATTTTTTCTACAAATAAATGCTATTAGAAGATAGACTAATTGTAGTTATAGGCGAAGTCGTGACAGAAATTTTGAAACTCCGTGAGAACTATAGTCGATGAATGCATATAACAGTTGCTGCAATGAGAAACATTTCAAGTGTTCACATTGAAGTCTCTTGAGTAATTTTAAAGTGATTATATAAATACAGTTAAAAAGCAATTGAATGCTTCTATATTTCCTATTTATTACAAAGCATCATTCCCATAATTTTGAAATGTTGTCCAGATGTGAGGTCCACCTCGATATTAAGTGTTTCCCCCTTTTTCACGACATCAGATAGACTCATAGTTTCAGCTAATGTCAAGGAATAATTGTAACCCAGCTGAGCGTGCACGCCTGCTATATCCTGCTCCGACAAAGTTGATAACTCGTCAGCATTAGTTGCATTAACAATGCTACCCGTCTTTTCATTCAGACGTGAAATGATAAATTTTGCATTACTATCTTTCCATTTATCTCCATAGCTTCGAATGAAATAAAATGTTACTGTTTTAACATCCTTCTCAAGATTATCAAACTTCATTGTAAATTTTGCATTTGGCTTGGTTGCTATCCAACCATCTTTGTTGCTCCAGCCTTCATCATTAGTCCTTTCTGTATCCCAGCCAGCATTCTCAGTACTCCACCTTCTCATAAAACGTTTTATCGCGTTTCCGTCATATGCACCTGGCGCTGCAAGCCAAGAAATAGTATTACATGGACTAAGATCTATCTCTCCTTCTTCCGTCTTACCATTACCAATAGAAGTACAATTATTATCGACAAATGATTGATGAGCTACGTCAAGAGCCGCGTCAAACTCTTTTGTGGCATTATTTAAAAGAAGGTCACGTGTAAGAGGAGGTGGAAGAAACAGCCTATTTTTCCTTATCGTATCTTTCATTGACTTTACATCAGTATGGTCTAACGTGACGATATCATTTTCAGCCACATTCTTAGATAGCTCATTCCTTGCATGATATTCATCATCACAATAGTTAGTCAATAGTTCCAAAGATGCAAAACCAACTGACCAGGCGATTGTCTGATGAGCAAAGCGACCATAATGTACATCACCGATAGCGGCAAATGTTGTATCTTGATTATTTTGGTACACAATATCCCGGACAACTGAACCGTAACTTATACCGACAGTATCATAGTACTTCGCAAGTTGAGTCATTACACTAGCATACGATAATTCTCCCAACAGAGACGGTTGTTGAGGACCAAGATAATCATCAACATGAACAATGAGAGGTTGAATGGAACATCTTTTGGATTGTAATGCTTCCCTGACGAAATCTTGCAGACCTTTTCTCACTTGATCTGTGACAATAGTAACATGGTCATCTTCTGGTTTTATATCCCATGGGGGTAGTCTTTTTGCAAATTAAGAAACAAACGATAAGATTAGTTTAGAATAAAATACGCAGTAATTATTATGGTTCGATTCAATCGAGACCTAGTTCTGATCGATTTCTCCATCGTACAAAAAACAGCCAAGAGATGATATATTAACTTTACTTACGAGTCGTTTGTAGAGTATGAATTGATAATAACATCGGGACCAACTTTCGCTAATTCAGTAGGATACATCCAGTACTTGACTCGTTTGGTTCCTGCCGAGGAACCTGTGCCACCAACTCCAAGGTTATAAATCTTAACAATGTCCATTTTTGCAAATTGATTAATGAGCAGTTCAAGTCTTTTGGGCCATGCACATGCAAGATCATTCAAACCTTTCTGTGAACGACAGTGCCTACCAATCGTTACCGATCCACCAAAAACTGCGATACGGAGTGGGGGGTTATTTGTTGGATCTTGTATTCTTTTTTGAATAATTTCCATAACATTTTTGACAATTTTATGACTAAAAGTTGGCATGTGTCGAACAGCTCTCCTCAAACGAGAAGATGGTAATGTATTCACCAGTAAGTTATGAATCTTTTCATCTTCGTCTTTTGTAAGTAATTCTGGAATTAACGGATTCTTTGATGCATCTAATATCCTAGGAAGATATTTCTGCCAAAGACGAGTTGCAGTAGATGGTTCTGAATGTAAATAAGAGCAAACCTCGTGCGGTTCAAAGACAGAAGACACCGACACTGATTCCGCAGTCGCCGTCTCCGTCGTCGTCGTTCCTGCATCTGCTTTGATAGCAACAGCTTCCTCAAGGATTTTGACCTTCGCATCCATTTCATTTTTAGAATCTTCTAGTTTTTTTTGTAGCTCTGTTATTATGTCTTCATCTTTGTATGTGTCTTTATCAATTGAGCTAGTTCTTCTTCTTTCAGTTCCAACGTTACTGCTTGCTGTTGTGATTGCAAGTCGACAATTGTATCATTTCTGCTGATCGTCCCTCTCAAAGAATCCAGTGCAGGCATAGGATTTTTCAAATCGGCGATTACAAGTAATACAATCAAAACGAGTACAACACATGCCAAAGACTGAGACTTTGTTCGACCAGTTTTCGATTTCGTTCTATCCATCATCGATTTTTCTTTTATACTTTGAAATCGTTGCTTTCTTCGACTGGTGAATCTGTTATTCCATTTTGTGGTATTGTGAGTATTATTGACGACATGATGGGCAGTTTCGAAAGTAGTGTTCGTGGAAGTTGTTACAGTATTGGCATATATGGAACATTATATTATTATATTGAATATGACCCTCACTCCTCATTTATTGTTTGATCATACTTCAAGTATGTTACCGCGTCAGATACGCAGGACTAAATGTACTTTTAGTGGCTAACGTTAGATCCTACGTGACTAAAAATTGATGACCCGAAGCGAATTGTTTGACGAGGTTCACGATTAACTAAGTTATGTGTACTCGCTGTATTTTATTATGTAAAACATTATTATAGAGACAGAGTAACTTGACAAACTAAGAATTCTAGAAAATAATCAATGATGATGATAATATGGATCACCTAACTCTAAAGTCGTGAATCTCAGATAAGCTTCTGGATTTGATCATACAAGTAATGATAAATAATAATATTTCAAATGTGAAGATGAGTTTTCCTGTACTTTAGAATTTTTTTTTAATTGATCGAATCATATTATACAACAATAAGATGTTGTTTTTAAGTCGAGTACAAATTTATTGTTATCATTTTGTAAAATAAAGCAAACCAAGTAATTCGCTCAGATAAATAAATTATAAAAAGCTTGTTTCAAACCATTGAATAGATTGATTTTTTCGATGTCTGTCTCAGACCCCAGACTCTAGTAGTTTCCATTTAGTTTATTTCTCTGATTTATTACGAATGATCAATCAATGCATTCAGTCTATAAGTCAACGAAGCCGTGATATTGCGATTTTTTCTAGACAGTACTTGTATCGCACACAACATTTCGATATAATGCTACCCATCATTGTTATTTGAAAGGGATCCGAAATACATTCAATGTATAGGCAACGTATGTGTAGTAGCCCGTGATGCTAGTAATTTCGACCAGAACACTATCCTTGTTATCTAACGCCGTTTTAGTATCAAAATAAGTTTTGTCTGAAACCGTACTTGTTTCTAGCAACTCAGCTGTAAAATTTAAAATAGCCTTTTCTCGAGAATTTTCTAGCAATGGAATGAGTTTTCTCTGTACAGTCTCGAGACTAAAGTCATCGTCACGAGGAATTGCAGAAATAATATCCATACTAATACCAGCCTTCAATGCTTCTCCCTTATGTATATTAAATTCGGTAGAACACCGCATCTTAGCACCGGTCAATAGTATAACAAGTTCCGATTCGCGAAGGGATAAACTCGTATCGTAGCGACACGCTTTACCAAGTTGTGATGCTGGCTCTGCTATTTCTGGTACTGCTAGCCAAGGTCCGAACGGGCCACTTAAACCAGTCTGGGCCGTGACTTGAGAATATAGTCGTGTATTTCCTTTTGCTTATGATTCATTTCGTTAGGATGGGGTCCATTGTAACGAGGAGTAGTAGATTCCATCCTACTAGTTGTAGCTATCGTCGTATCACTGTAATGACGGCGGTCTTGAAGGCAAAAAGAAGAGGATGCAGCCTGAAAGAAATGACCTAATTGATTCGGTGAAGGAACAGATTTCCTAGTATTTAGTACCTGATACATCTATGAATCTCCATTAACCTTCGATCCCATGTCGGTGAACGTGATGTTATCTTTTATCCTCATTCAGAATTCATAACCAATTCTTACAAAAAGAAAAAAAAACGAAAAAGATCTTTTACTCTTTTTCGAGACGTGCAAATAATTAATGCTCGTCCGTCTTCGTCCGTCAACCACGTGGAGTCACGTTATTAAAAAATATAAAGAATTCAAGTGTTTGTTTTACGGAAACAACGCTGTACGGTAATAATACAAAGAAAGAATAAGAACAATAACAACAACAATCAAAACATCCATAAAACACCTCAGGAGCAGACATCAAACTTCTTTTCGTCTGAAGCTCTGCTTTCCTTTTTACTATACTTGGATCGGATCTTCATCCTCCTCTCTCCCTCTCTGTCTGTCAAATCTGGATCTTATCAAACCTTTCCGTGCAGCAGTCATCGCATACTGCATACCTTCTACCACCCCAATTGCAATAGAAAAAACAGTACAAACTAACCAAAAAATGAGGTTGTTCGTCACGTCCGTATCAATAATATTATTCTTTTTTTCTATAGAATCTGAAGCATTCGTACCCTCGAATATTAATGGGCAGACTTACCATCACGATGCGACAATCACCACGACACGAATATTAATGGCGAGCGGTGAGGGAGGTGATAAGGAATGGGCCAAAGCATTATTAGAAAGTACAGCAGCTATCCCTGGCGTCTTTGAAGAAGAAATGAAAATGAAGGGATTGCTGGGAAAGAAGACTGGAGCAAATCCGAAGTTGACTGCAAACGCTAGGCTTGTTTCGTGGTTGAGTGAGGAAGGTGGTGTGTACTTGAGTGAAGAATCTACGTGGGGAGAGGCTCCTCATCCGATGGCAATTTCTACTGAAACTAAGGATGAAATTACAAATGAATCATCTGGACGAGGTCTACTAGCTCGACGTGATATAAATGACGGAGATAATCTTTTAAAAGTTCCTATCAAATTATGCTTGACGAAATCTTCTGCTAGAACGGCACTTGGAAAGGACGTTCTACCGAGTGATATCAATGAGTACCTTGCCGTTGCTTGTCAATTAATTCATGAGCGATATGTTCTGGGAGACAAATCCTTCTTTAAGCCATATATTGATGTTCTCCCAGAAACGGAAGAAGTTAATCCTACCTTTACATGGAGTGATGATGATCTTTCCTTTCTAAATGGTTCTCCCGTCATTGCGGCAACCCAATCCTTGCAGATGAAACTCCAACGCGAGTATGATAGCTTGTTAGGAGGAGATGATGGACTTTGTAACAAATACCCTAGTCGGTTTCCAATAGAGGTATGTGTATAATTTGACTATGTAAATCGTGCCGGATTTGGCTTCCTCTCTGTCTCTAGACTCGATACAATGAGATCATTGAGAAGGAAAAAAAAAACGCTTATCCTCTCACCAACCTTAATTTTACCCTGATATTTATTTGTAGCATTATACAATGGAAAATTGGACATGGGCATTCGCGATGTTATTTTCTCGTGCAATCCGTCTTCGTAATCTTAAGGAAGGCGAAACTCTCGCAATGGTTCCTTATGCAGATCTTATCAACCATTCGCCTTTCTCACAAGCTTACATTGATGCAAGAGAGGATGGTGATTGGTTATTTTCTAGTGGTGAGGAGGAAGTTATTCTGTATGCCGACAGAGGCTACCGTCGAATGGAACAAATTTATATATCGTACGGCCAGAAATCGAATGCGGAGCTTCTATTACTTTATGGTTTTGCTGTGGAAAGGAATCCGTATAATTCTGTAGACGTGACTGTTGCAATTGCACCTCTTACCGAGTCGTTTGTAAAAGAGTTGAATGATGATACGATCCCCGTCGATCCATTGGCAGAGGAGAAGGTCACATTCTTAGCGTCAGTAGGACGGGAAAGTTTAGTTGATTTTCCCTGTTATGCGGATCGATACCCGGTGGAACTCTTAGAATTTCTTCGGTTGATGCAAATGACGCCGGACGATACTCGTGGAAAGCCGTTGAATGACTTTGATTATTCTCGAACAATATCTGCCGCCAATGAAGCGGCCGTTCTTTCCTCGGTGATCGAAGCGGTCACTCGACAAATTGACAAATACCCCAACACTGAAGAGGATGATGCTGCCTTGATTAAGGATAAGGGAATGTTTCGTCTCCTCTCCTACAATCAACGGATGGCCATTCGTCATCGACGGAATGAAAAGCGACTGTTAAAGCGGACTATTGCTGCCTTGGAAAATCAAATGCGAAAATCCGGTCTGGATGAGATCGATTTAGATCGTGCCGAAGGCAGTACATTGGGACAACTGTTACCAGGAGAAGAGCGCAGGTATGGAATGAAACAGAAAACTGCCCTAGAGGATAGACTGGATAAGATGGGTCTACCAGTAGATATTAGATAAATAATACTTAGGACCTCATCATTTTTGTAGGAGTGGTAACATTTCATACTGACCTTATTCCTGCCTGATTAGACAAGTTCGAAGTAGTGTAGTGTAGTAATACAAAGAAGAGAGTGGAAAAGTTGAAATACATTTTGTTGTTATAATTTTTTTGATGCTTGTGAGGGGGAAGCGATTATCCTGATTCTTTGCTCAATATTTTGTCCAGTCGTGAAAAAAAGGCAGTAACTGCTGCCACATCAAAAATTAAGATTATTATTATTTGTTCTCGACGATGACGCTATCACGCCGATGACGAGTGGGGAACAAGTATGAAAGCAAGATGATACAGTACTTCTATAATATATGTTATCATAATATTATCTCGAATAAAACAGCGTTGATATTGCATCATTGCAAGGAATGAATTGGAAAAAGGATCAGAAAGCAATCATGCAAGGAATGAACCATACTAGTCGGAGTCCACCGATGCCACTTCTAACTATCAGTATTGGTTACTGCTGCTTTATTTTGTTTATTCTTGGTGTAACCGTACTACCACGAGCTTCTTCCTTTTCGACGACATCTTCGACGACACAACCTTCGAGGAGCAAGCACAATATACTTCCGAAAACAACAGAATCCGAATCCCATTTAGTAGTAGACTTCGACAATGTGTTTAATAAGAATATCGAGCACGATGCATTACTTTCGAATACAGAATCCGAATCACATTTAGTAGGCATCGGCAATGTTTTGAATAATAATAATGGTGATACTGATAGTGACATTGATACCTATAACGTGGATTTAGAAAGTCGGAGGATATTAGCTAGTATACTTACTGTTGGTTTCGTATTTACTTTGATTGGAACACATCCAGATATCGCCTCTGCGACAGCAGATATTAGCAGTTCCTCTCATCCAATAAGTTCCAATATAGAAATAGCAACCACAACAGGACAGGGACAGTAGATTGGAATTCTATCTTTCAAAAGGCAACCAAACGAGCCATCGGTGGAGGAAAGGCTGGTGCTTCTGCTGCAGTGGTTCAGGTCTTAAGTTTGATGTGGCTGCGTACGTCGATGAATCGACAATATCGATACGGTGGTGACCTCGTCTCTAGTTTGAAGGAACTATGGAAAGAAGGTGGAATTCCACGACTGTATCAAGGCCTGCAGTTCGCTATGTCAGTATTCTAGACTTAATGTAATATATCATGCTGTGATGCCGTCGTATCTTGAATGAAATATCTCACTCCTTAGCGCAATTATATCGTACACTTCACCCACCACTCTTTTCTTTTTAACAGTATACAAGGACCACTGACCCGATTCGGTGACACCGCGGCAAACGTTGGTGTTCTAGTATTGCTAGATAGCTTTGAAGAAACACAATCACTACCGCTTTATGTCAAGACTGGACTAGGATCAGGTCAGTACCTCTAAACTTCATATAATATCATACTGTGCTGTGCTGCCGTATCTGGAATGAAATATCTCGCTCCAAGCGCAATTATTTATATCGTACACTTAACCCAACACTCTTTTCTTTTTAACAGTATCTGCCGGTCTCTGGCGAATCGTTTTGATGCCGATTGATGCATCCAAAACAGGTCAGTACTCTAAACTTAATATAACATCTTGCTGTGCTGTGCTGTGCTGTGCTGCCATATCTTGAATGAAATATCTCACCCCCAAGTGCAATTATATCGTACACTTAACCCAACACTCTTTTCTTTTTAATAGCCCTTCAGGTCGAAGGAAAGGAAGGCCTTAACAGCCTAATAAGTATTGTCAAAAAGGAAGGTCCGGGACCACTGTACAACGGAGCTCTTGCTCAGGCGGCCGCCACAGCAGCTGGTCATTTCCCTTGGTAAGTAAAAAATGCTTATCCTGTATACTATATTGTATATTATTCAAATAAATAGGCGTCCTCATTTTGGCCCTTGTTTGTTACTAGGTTTTTGACATACAATTACGTCGATGGGTTGTTGCCAACTGTGTTGGCATCGGACGATCTCCTACTATCTTTGGCACGGTCAGCTTTGCTTGGAATTTGCGCATCTTCGGTCTCCGATATTTCTTCCAATAGCCTTCGTGTTATCAAAACTACCAAGCAAACGGCACGACTGGGGGACGCTGATGGAAACGGCGTGGAAGGAAATGATTCTACTACGAAGGGTGATAAAACCTATCAAGAGATTGTACAAATGATAATAGAAAAGGATGGACTAATGGGATTATTCGGTAGAGGTCTCCAAACTCGGTTGCTCACCAATTGTATTCAAGGCGCAATTTTCAGTGTACTTTTTAAATACTTTCAGCAACAGAATTAAAACCCTGCTGTTCAATGAAGTTAGTAATTCAATTGATTTTCGAAGACTACGACAAACGATGATATTTGAAAAAATGTCTAGGGTTCGTTACACATACACGCACGGCTGTGATTTAGCAACTATTTGGATTGCCAAATAGCTTCTGCAGCGGAGGTAATTTCTAGTTTCTTTATATCAAATACATTTGTTTCTAATAGTTTGTATTTCCACGTTTAAGTCTGAATAGTAATACTAAATTAAATAATAGTAAAATAACTTTAATGCACTATTCTTGTTCTGAAAGTTGTTTCAAACTTGCCGGCTTGAGTCCAAGTCGTGTTATAGCCCAAATATTCAGTAGTTCACTTGGAGCCCGAATGCGAATGGCTTGGAATGCCCAAAGAGTGTTCGCAATACTTTGCGCATTAACGTCTTGGATTTGGTCAATCATAATCATTGATAATTTGTGGAACAAATGTTCGTCTTTCCAGGTCAACTTACCCATCGAAAAGAGAACACTGGCTGCTACTCGAGGAGAAATACGAATATCATTCGTAGTTAATCGATCTGATAGGCTTCTTATCAGCTCCCTATCATTATATCCAACTCTAACTATGCCCCATAGGACATTAGAGACCTCGACAGAATTCATTGAAGAGCAAATATTCACCACCCTATTGGCAAATATCGACATCAGTTTATCATCTTGAATCTCCAATCTTCCCATTGCCCAGATGGTCTGTGCAACATCCGCGGGCGAAAGATCTTCCGCCCGACTAGAAAGTTCTTTCATGATACTCAAAGCATCCTCGAGGTAAGGTGGATCCTCCTTTTTAATGTTCTGTTCCTCTGGCAGGAGTCTTTCCTGTCGTTCCCATTTAATCATTTTGCCACAAGACCACAATGTTTGTGATAATTGTCTTGGAGAACAAATATGCATAGAAGAAGCCAAAAGTTTGACTAAGTGATCAAACACCCCCATGTCCTGAACATAATTCGCTTTCGCATACGCGTACAAAGAAGAAGATATTTCTGCGGGGGATAATGACTGCGATAGTAAGAGCCCACCATAGCTGTAGAACAAATCTTGCTTTAGATCCGTCAATGATTCCGAACAGGATTCTTCGTTTAATACAACCAATGAGGTAAACGTTGCAAGGATTCTGCTAGCCATCTTGGGAGAGCAGGCATCCACCATCTCGGGTTTTAATAGGCATTCACCAATATTTATTAGAATATTCTCGTCAAAATAGCATTTTATTGATAAAAACCAAAGAAAATTAGCTATTTCTTCAACGGTGCTTCGTTCCAAAAAAGATCTTTTGGTAAACAGGAGAGATGCAGTATTTATGAATGGCTCCATAACGCTCTTATTTCTTCGATGAACACAGCTCCATCTTAATATTTGGTTGGTAGATCTGGGATAAATGTTTTCAAAGTTTGAATATTGGTTCTCTTCTACTATACTTAAAAATCTTTCTCCAACACTTTTCGTCACTTCTGCATGATTCGTTACATTCAACTTTCGTATTGATTGAATGATAAGTTCCAATTGTCCAATATTGCATTCTTTTATTGTTTTATCGTCTATGCAAATCTGTAGTAAATCTGCAATAACAGTATCTTCACGGTTTTGATCACTCAAAGTTGCCCAAGAAGAGATCATATCAGTCATTTGTGTTGGATTCATCAACAACGATGGTAATGTGGAATTTTTCCTTTGTAAAATAGTGCGTAGACATGTGAATCCAAAGATAGCAGCCTCGTCTTCCATATTTGTCATGGCTCCAAGGTTGAGTAAGTCACGAGTGGCTGCTAGTCCACGGCACATATCTTCTACGCTAGCCTCTTGTGCAATCTTTTGTTTACGCAAACGCCTCATAAATGCCCTAGACAGTCGCATAGTATCATCGTTGTTGACTGTATCATCACCTTCATTGACTTCGATACTATAATCTCGTCGAAACTTTTTTTCGTTTGAGGATTTTGTCGCTGCTTTCGCTTTTCTTTTTGTACTCTGAAAGGACGCTAGTGCCCATAAACCATGTGCTAAGAATCGAGGTGGTACTGTCGAAACTGCATCCGGTTTGAGAAGGCGCGAGATAATATTAGATTGCAACACAGTATGATCGATGTCGAGTTTTGCCATAGCTTGGAGACATTGGATAAGTCGTATCGGTCGAAGTTTGTAAAGATCTGATGTATCATGCATATTTAAGAATTCGACAACGAGAATTGCGAATGGTCTCATTTTCCCTTTCGTTGTAGAGTTGGGCGCTAATACTGCTAAAGCCTGTAGCACGTCTGACAAGGGGAACACCCCAGGTAGTTCTTGTTCTTTTTGTATATGTGGTATTGTTGACGTTGATGGCTTTGACGATTTTGACGACGGTGATAAAGCCGACCGATGTGACATAAGTTTAATTCCAACGGCTTCCAATAGATTCGAGATAATTTGCTTCTGTAATCTAACAGAATTTTCTGATAATACTGCTTTATTGACATTGTTGCTACTACTTGTATTGAGAATTATTTCTCCACGATTCTCTTTTGCGAGCTCCGTACGGGCTTCGAGTACTGATATATGCGCCATTCGTCGAAGAGTTGCTGCTGTTGCATTCAAACTCAGACGCGAGAATGGTATGCCCATAAGATTTACCTCCTCGTCATCAACGTCGACATGTTCATCATACAGTGCTCTTCTTAGCGTTAAGTCAATTTCCAGAGTAGTTTTGGCTTCAATAAGGGTTTGTATCAGTTCCGAATCATTAATGGCTGGGTCGTCTGATACCTGCTGGTCAGAAAATAATAAGCTACTTCTACTCCTACTGAACGAAGCAGCAGCCGAAGCGGGTCTTGTTCGTGCTAAATAATTCGATTGTCTACTTATTATATTTAGCTGTCTATCGTGACGATATATTGAATTTGTATATGATTCTGCTGTTAGCGGAACGAATATTATCCTTTGACTTGTCCATGACCATACCACCGTACTACACATGATGGACAACAATATCCATACTGATATCCGTCGTTGCTTTATGACGACGTCGATTATCTTTATAAATCGGAAGAACATCATTTTTATTCTATGTGAAGACGAAGACGTCGGTAATGGTTTACTCATTATTCGCAGGTGTTTTCTAATGCATTATTATCTTTCCTAATGTAATATCGCTGGTTCTTTACTTTTTACTTCTTCATTCCGATTTACTGTACAGAATTCGATTGATTGTTGGTTAATATATATATTGTTTATCAAATTGACGAATTTTGATGGGTGGCGACTAAATCATAAAACAAGTCAGTACGCACACCGCTTACGCGCTTAACCAAGGACGTCATAAAATATTATCACCCCTTCTTATTACGACTTTGGGGATATACCTCCCCCTTGACTATCTCCCCCAAATATGTAACGCGGCGCGACACGCACGTCGAAATCAAAATTTCTGTGGCTGTGTAAGAATTCGAATGATGTTTGGGTTTGTTCTTAGCGAACAAATAATAAAAAAACCTACCAAATCCAAATGAATGAATTGGACCTGACAGTTCCATTCTTTATTCGACTTTAATTTTTCTTTATCAGCCAACAATCATACCTATTACCTCTCAAATCACATTGAACGTACTGGTACCGTACACAAACCTTCAAAATGAACGACACCGGTGAATATCATGTGGCAAATTGAATAAGCTTTCGTTCCTGAAAAACAAGAAAAATGCTCTTCTGATCAACAAGTTTCTAACGAGTAAGTTGTAAGTACTTGTAATAACACTAATAGAGAATATGATAATAATATCATTTATTTTGAAGTTCATATGGTACAGTACTAATAACAGCCATTTTTGCTCCTCATTTCGTTTCATTTCGTTCACCTTAGAAACCTTTCATATGATCGAACAATGTGATCAATCAATCGCATCATGGTCGACTGATGGGAAGTCGTTCATCATCCGAAACGTCGACTCTTTTTCCAATGTAAGTATTCCTTCCGCACGTACAGACATAGTTTGCTGGTCGGGTTTTTTTTACCCATTGATGGAAGATATATCCAAGCGTTGTCTTCTTACTCGAAATGACATGTTTCTTTCCTTTGTGTGTTCATGACAAGTAGTCTGTCCTTCCCTTATATTTCAAACATTCCAAATTCGCATCTTTCGTTCGACAACTTAATTTTTATTCTTTTCGAAAGCTACGTGAAAACGATAGAAATAACGTATGTTTTGCTCACGAACATTTTCGTCAAGGCCAACCAGAATTGTTGCACAAAATTACTCGAATTACAAAGTCACAAGAACCATCATCATCAGAGATGAAGTCTTTGAAAGATGATATTTTTGACTTAAAAAAGGATATTGTTTCCCTATCGAATCGATTCGATCACCGTCTGCAGGCTATGTCCTCAGCATTGGAAGTGGACTATAAACAAAGAATGAATAATCTATCACATTCTTACCAAGCATTATCCGCCCTATCAGCACAAATACTGAAATCTTCCCAGAGTGTTCCTGTACTTTCTTCTGAACAACAAGTCAGGATAGTTCCTCTTGTTTCTACGTCTGCTACTAATAGTAGTACCAGTACAGGTATTTCGAAGGACGAAGGAAAGAGTGTAACCCCCTCCTATTCAAACTCCAAATCTTCTTCTTGTAATGTCAATCACACCGATATTCATGCAACCACCACCAACGTAGGCAGTAATGGTGCCGCAAGTACTACGGTCGCTACTACCAGCAGTAAAACAAGAACTCAATCAACATTGATGTGTCCATTGATGACTCTTTCAGGGATTGCGTCTGCCATGATGGATAATGCCTCAAAATAATAGATTTACTTGTCGTAGTATCAAATCTGCTATAAATAATAACTGCTAAAGTAAGGGGACTTCGATAATATTTCTTAGGGAGGATTTTAAATACAATATTTTACTACTCTATTCATTGCAAACGAGATATATATATATATATATATATATATATATAATCTAGCCTACTTTAAATAAATTCGAGTCTTATTCATTTCCGAAGCTTGGTTCGATGCCACTTCGTTTTAAGAAAAGATACCACTTCAGAAAGTTACACCATTCTCCAAACTTCACGTTATCTTGTTCTGAACGTTCTTCTCGAGGAGTGTTGATAAAATCGTCTCCAACAATTTGTCGCAGAAAATCTGTCATTGTAAATTGTCCATTGCATACTCCTGAAGTGGATGGGTCTCCAGCTGCATTCATACCGGTCGATTCTTCTGCTTGCTCAAGTTGAACCCATTCGCTCTTTGACGGAAGTTGCGAAATTGAAGCAAGGCGGTTCAAATCTACTGGTCGACCGAGTAAGAATCCATCTTGGATATGTCCAGCCACTGTCAAAATTTGAATAATACGACCGTTAGCTGGGGCCATAGCAATTGCCTGAGCCGATTCACCGTTCATAAATCGATCGTAGGAAGATTCCCTATTTTAAATTAAAAGTTCAGGAAAAAAGTTGAGTTTATTTCAGAAAACAATAGTAGCATAATTATGTTCAAACAATGGCACACACGATGTAAAAACTCACCAAGTAGCTTTTCCTGTTTTCTTTGCGGGCTTGTACACCGCAAAAGCCCACTTCTTTCCCTGTACAAGACCAGGAGGGAATTTCATCGGAGGATCTTCTAGTTGCTGCGTAGATCCTGATTCTGTCTTCGCCGAGGGTTTAGCTGCACAGTATCGATCGATCCAGCTGTTAAGAATTTCAACAAGCGAGTCCAACTCACGCGTCCTTGCTCCGGCATTAATCAGATCAGATTTCTGTACTTTCACTCCAGGTGGGAACGTTGCAACAGAATAGGTAACCGAAAGCATCACATGCTCTAGAAGGACTGTTGCTGGAGCCATGGTGTGTTGGACCGCAGCAGCTGATCGCCATTCTTGAATCAAGGACAGTAATTCTTCCAGTGGGCGCATCTGTCTTCTTTTCCGAGTTTCTCCTGCAATGCGACATAATTATTCCATTTGGTGTAGGCTCGAATGACTTCTCCATCGCCGTTTTCTAATTCTTCGGATGGTAGTGTGTCAAGTGAAACTCCCCTTTCCTCTAATTTCTTAAGAACCATACATTTCTGGTCTCCTCTTGACGTTCGGCTTCACGAAGTGATTCCGGTACAGGAAGCATAATCTGATCATTTTTATTCGTTAGATATTGTCGTCCAGTGACGCTGGTGCTAAACACGGTCCAAGATCTCTTAAACGAGCCACTACCCACAGTTGCGGATTTAGTCTTTTCTTGTAAGTATCCCTTCTGCGACAGCGTCAAGATAGTCTCCTTCAGATATTGCAAGGAGGCTCTTGTTTTAGGCAATGACTTTCTTTTCTCATTTATCAAAGTCTGAAGTTCTCCAGGATTGATATTGAATGCGTAGCGATAGTCTTTGACAACTTTCCCTTGCAACACGTTTTCAATAGTACCCATTGATGGATCCTGTAATGCAACGACTGCTGACATAACTAGCCTAGCTTCGATACCAAAGTCCCTAAGAGAATCAATTCCATATTTTTTTGCCCCAAGACAAGTATCACATGTCCCACAACGCTCTCCGAATGAAGGTACTTCTTGGAAGAAATTTAGAAGGCTCTTTCGTCGGCACTCCTCCTTGTTTAAAGCAAACGATTTGAGCGATCGGGTGCTATCGATTGCGGCTTGTTTAGCATGTCCCTGCAGCTGACCGATGTAAAAATCGTCACTGTATTTATCAAAATCGCTAGCTGAAGTATACATAACACATTCTGCTGGAAGACCATCACGTCCGGCACGGCCAATCTGCTGGTAGTACCCTTCAACGCTGCTAGGAGGGCCCCAATGAATAACTCTTCGAGTGTCTGGTTTATCAATACCCAATCCGAATGCAACGGTAGCCACTACAACTGCAGTCTTACCGGTCAAAAATTGAACGTGAGTTTCATGTCTCTTTGTAGTCGTCATACCGGCATGATATGCTTGAACATCCACCGTGCTACCTTGAGCTTGAAGACGTTGTTGTAAGTACGACGCGATTTCTTCTGTCATATTTCGCGTGACGGCATAGATAATGGTACTACCTGCTTGGCCTTTTTTCTGTTCTTCATTGGTCAATGATCGGATTAATGTTTCCATGGCTGACGGTAGAGGATTACTACGTTCTTTAATGAAAACTTTGATTGCAAGATTGGTTCTATCAAACGATTGCTTATTGACTTGTGGTGATCGAAGTTGAAGATGTTTTGATATGCTCTCTTGGATACGAGGAACCGCTGTTGCCGTTAATGCTATTATAGGGACCGAACGAAGTTGCGAATGATTTCTAAGCGCCTCACCTGCAAACAAGTAATCTTTACGAAAGTCGTGACCCCATTGACTGACGCAATGCGCCTCATCCACTGCTACACAACACAAGTCGAGTTTTGCCAATTGATCTAAAAATCCATTCACCATTAGTTTTTCAGGTGTGATGTACACTAAAGAATATTCTCCACGAAGAGCTCTTACTTCCTCCATACCGTCAGTTTGCGCAGATCCTAAGTAAGTTGCTAGTTTTTCATTCGATAGACCATTCAAGCGTTGACATTGATCTTGCATTAAAGATATTAGGGGACTAACCACAATTACTACCTTCTTTGAAAACAAGGCCGGGATTTGGTAACAAATACTCTTCCCCGATCCCGTTGCCCAGTAGACCGTTACGTCCTCTCCTCGTAAAACTGCTTGGACTGCAATAAGCTGTCCACTTTTAAATGAGGAGTAACCGAAATATCGCTTCAAGCAGTCCTCTAATTTTTCCTTACTGATACTTTCTGTTGGAGATACCTTATGTCGCTTGGCAGATGAGGCGCAGTACCTTTATTATATTCAATTGCCCCAGCTGATGTTTTGATCGAAAGAGGCTCAGTAGTACCTTTACTATTATTATTATTACTATTATTTGCCCCAGCAACCGCAGCATCAACGTCAAAATCGTCGAGGAACGAAGAATCTCCAAATTCATCTTCGTCGTTGATCGTTGCCATCATGTTCAATCGTTCTTGTGTGTACAAGTATTTGCTAGAATGATGCTGCTTTGTGTGTGATATTGTTACGTCGCGTAGAACTTTTTTCTGTTGCCTTGTTCCACAAAAAGCAATCAACCAGAGCTTCCCGAATAGCATATCTTAACTTTTTAATATGTTGTTTGATTCGAAACTTTACAATAAACATGCAATAATGCGACATCCCATCATCATTATCATGAACAATGCTGTTTTTTGATTTTGTCACATTTCGAATTTTGAACGCGCAATTTTTAGAAAAATTTAAAAATTACAAGAATACCGTCTACCCCTATTATTACGTTAGCCTACTACCGTAGCTAACTAGCTAGCTAGCTAGTAGTAAAAAGATAAGTCACAGGCTAGATAACATACAGTCTAGTTTACTGATACTTTTTTTAGGTTTAATAGACTATTCGATTCATTCATCTGGAATAGTAATTAAGTCCTCATCTCGGAAAATCTTGTTTAGACGATGGATTATGTAATCATTTAATTTCATTTCTGTTCAATAAATCCTTTGGCTCGAACCTTCTTTGGGAAGTCCTTGTAATCGAGACCTTTCAAGGAAAAAAGACGTTCCGCACGCTGCTGTAAAGTTCCTCTGGAGAAAAGGAAGAAAGAGAAAGAACATCATCAAATTGTAAGATATAACAAGCAATCGTATGAGAGACTAGCAAATCAGGAACAGTGGAATTTTTACAAATAAATTTTGAAAAACGTGTATTGTTTGTGATATATCATTGGCTTACCCGCACTTTACTTTCAGCGCCACTAGCGCACTCTTCAATCGCTCTAGTCCGAGTTCCTCAAGCTCTTTAACAGACTTGTATTGATCAAGGTCTAAAAGCTCTGGTTTAGTAGGTTCTCGCGCTACTGGTACTACGGTCGTCATTATCTCCGCATCTCGAGCAGAAGGTTTAGAGTCATCTATTTTTTCCTTCGACGTCGAACCATTCGTTTTATTGTCGTGTTCTTTACGATCAATATCGCATTTCGATGATTCTGATGTGGGCTTTACTATTGTAACTAAATCTTTGACAGCAACTACGCCTTCGTCATCGGTTGGAAAAAACTTGCAGTCCTCTTTCGTAATGTGCAGCTCCAAAATTTCATCCTGATTACATGAAAATGCAGGCACCATGTGCATTGACGATTTGGTATTAGTAAATGCAATCCCAAGATCTTTACCATTTAAAGTAAACGATATATTACCCGTCTTGATATCGAGGCGAGATCCCAAACGGTCCCCTCCTTTCCATTTAATGGGAAATTTCCATTCGTTTCCAGCATGGAATTTAAGTCCACGAGATCCGTCGACAGCAAAACTGCTAGTATCGTCCCCTACCCCATCCCCCAAATCATTGCTAGGTGCAAATGCAGAACTACCTTCACCATCCACGAGACAGGCCCAACCAATCTGTGCCAGCCCCCCAGATACCAACGTCACCTCGTAATAATAAGAACTAGGCGAAGTTTTTGATGACGATGATTGTCCTCGGTCCAATACAAAAACAGCCGTCATAAATTCGGATTTCGATTGAATTTTTAATGAATCCGTACCAGGAGTTGTTTCTACTACAACTTCTCCAGAAAGACTCACTAGGGAATTTGGTTCTTCGTCAACATCAGGAATGTAATTCGAAAACTCTTCGACGGCGGCCGATGAATTGTTTTCTTTTGTTATATTCCCTCCGATTCGTTTTCGTTTATTCTTTTTTGCAGCTGCAGTAGCATTACTTGCATTATTCTTTAACCCTTGCTTAATTGCATCATTCAAATGTTCTTGGATAGATTCCGACACCGATGTTGTTACCTCCAAATAATGCGTCATGGTCTTTTGATATGCCTCGTCGTGTTCTTTTTTAAGTGCTATCTCCTTTTCTAACTTTTTATCCATTTTTTGGAATTGTCGCTTGATCCGACTGGTATCTTTTTTTGATATGTCTGCCCATGTGGGTGTCATTAGGTGCCAATTGTATAGTCCTGATGGTGTATTCCACATATCATCAGTTTCAACCTTTTCTCCCGCCGCCTCGCGACGTTGCCGTTCCCTAAATTTTCTAAGTTTTATCTCATCATTAACATGACGTAGTCGACGGCCTTGTAGATCACGGCATGCACCGAAGTCAGTAGTCATCTTCGCACCAGCTTGTCGCGATTGTCCTTTCAGGAGTGTACCAAAGCCACCCTTTCCACCCCTTAATCTCAAAACTAAATGAAGTGTTGATTCCTTCTGTATGTTGTAGTCACTAAGGGTGCGTCCATCTTCTAATTGTTTTCCGGCGAAAATCAAACGTTGTTGATCAGGAGGGATACCTTCTTTGTCTTGAATCTTCGTCTTGACATTATCAATAGTATCTGAAGACTCAACGTCCAACGTGATGGTCTTACCCGTTAGGGTCTTTACAAAAATCTGCATGGTGATATATTGGTAGGTTGGTTGGTTGGTTGGTTATTGTAGGGAGAGTGTAGTTACGAATGTTATGTTTTAAGTTGTTGCTGTTGTTTGTGTTATTGTTGTTGTTTTTTGTTTTTATGATTTATGTGAACTCTCGACGTAGCGCGATATAAGCAACAACTCAAAGAAGCCACATACAAATGGGGTTGATTTGGGGGAGAGTATTTTGTTGAATAAAATAGGTAGCTACAGTACAGTAAGCAGTGGGTCTATCTACTAGTACACGACGCATACAGTAAGTTAGTTGCTATCAACAACATCAATGATAATGCACACAATAAGGGTGATGATATAACATGCTGGAAGGGCCCCCACTATCAATAGTTCTGTTTGATTGGCATTTTTGATACTGATATTATGGGATGCCTTCTCTTCGTTTTGTGTTGTTGTTTTGATGATTAGATTAAATTGAATTAAATTCTAGTATTGGATTGGATTGGACTGCATTTTTGTGTTAGATGAACTAAAGCATTATATAGATGGCTGGTATTTACAAGCGCCTTTCCTTCTATGATGTACCGGCAGCACAAACATTATCTCTAGCATATACATTACGCTCACTCTAGGGACATTCTACATCTCACACCTCAAAGATAATAGTATGAATGGTACAGTATGGGGTAGACAAGGAGTTTTGTAGGAATTTTGCATTCCTATTACCTGTGTACAGCTCCGTTCCTTGGTGGGTTGGATATGACTGCTGTGCTATGGTCTGAAGCTTCTTTCGTAGGCCTTAAATAAAACAAACAAAACATTTCCACTCATTTTTACTGTAGCTATTTTTGGCGCGGACATGGCGCCAAAGTTAAAAAAAAAGGAGGCCCCGTGCTGTAGCGCGCGTGTGAGCTTCGACCAGAGCAAAACCGGCCTTTTGCGTGAAGTTGCTACTTGAAACGAAAGCGCCAGTTATTACTAAAATGGACGTGTTAATTGAGAGAACTACTACCGCACGCAGTCCTATCAAAAAAACAGAACTCTTTGTTTTTGTTTTGAATCTGTTGCTAACATTACACAACACCATACTTCTAACCACCATTATCACCTTGATTCTTTCTTTTTAAAGGATCAAACTAACCTAACTGTTTCAACAGACTGTGAACACTATCATCGTCAGTTTGTATTAGTGTTTCATTGTTTCAGCTGTTCTAATTTCACCAACGATTTTTAGTCTCGAACTCTTCAACTTTAATTTCTCCCGCCGACATTTTTAATTTATTTTACCATGATGAAGGAAGAAACCCCTGATGATCAAGCATCGACTGTTGTAAACGAACACGGTGCGTCGGAATCACAGTCTCCACGAAAACGAGGTTCTCCGTTGAAATCCTCACCTGACGATGGCGAAGCAGCGCAAAACGATTCTCAAAGGAAGAAACTCAAACGTAGTAACGGAAACAACCGTAACAAACAAAAACTTCAATCCGACAACAACGAGACGACTAATTCTGACAAGGAAAATGAAAACAACGGCCGTCGACAAGCAGCAAGCTCACGACGCTCAAGAACCAACACCGACGACGGCGACGGCGATGAGGCTGAAGCTCAAGCTGAGGCTGCTACGACTGCGAATGGTGGTTATCTTGGAGACCGGAATATCAACAAGTCAAACAAACCCCCTGAAGCTGGTGTGATCAGTAGAATATACGTTGAAAATTTCATGTGCCATCAAAAATTAACCGTCGATTTGTGCCGAAACGTCAACTTTATCTCCGGTCAAAATGGTTCAGGTAAATCAGCTATCTTAGCCGCCATACAGATTTGTTTGGGAGCAGGAGCACGTCGAACGAATCGAGCACGTAATTTGAAAGAATTGGTACGAAAGGGAACCACATCCAATTGTGCGAAGATTCGTGTTACACTTCTCAACAAGGGTGATGATAGTTTCAAACATGACGTGTATGGGGACTCTATCACCGTGGAACGAACTATCGCATTGCGAGGTGGGTATAATGGATATAAGTTATACGGTGCCGACGACGTCGAACAGTCCCGGTCAAAAAAGGATCTCGATGAGATGCTTGACAAGCTCAATATCCAGGTTGAAAATCCCGTGGCGATCCTGGATCAAGAAGAAGCCAAGAAATTTTTGACGGGCAAGGACACTGACAAGTACAGATTTTTCATGAAGGCAACTGAATTGGAACGGATCGACAACACATACGGTAGCACAATGGAACAAATTGATGAAATGAAACACCAAGCCTATAGATTGGAAGAGTCGCTCGATACCGACAAGGAACTGGTCGTAGAAACCAAGAAAGCTTATAAGCAGCACCAAGAAATTGGCAAGTTGGAATCAAAAAAAGCAAAGTTCGAGACACAAGCTAGCTGGTCTGCCTACAGGACGATGTTGATGGGATTAAAGGGGAAAATGCAGGTATGTACATTAACATCATGTGGGTTTGTACTGTGTATCCGTTCAAATAAAACATTTTTATTTTTCTTAATCTTTTTACGATCTCTTACACGTATCCTATGCTGACGCATTCTTATTCTGTTCCTTTCATTACCTCTTCAAAAAATTAATTATGTAGCAATTGGAATTGTTCGAGGCAAAAGCTGAAAAGAAACAAAAAGAATTGACACAAGCCGAAGCTGCTAGCCAAGATGCGGACAACCCTAACGACGAATGTCGTGATCGATTGGATGAACTCTCGAATGAAGCGGACAAAATGTCGCTGCGCAAACGGGAATTAGAAGTGGAACTCAAGAACTTAACGGAACCTCGAAGCCGGTTCAAGTCCCAATTTAAAGTTCTCTGTAAGGAAGAAAAACAGGCCGATCGATATCTACTAGAAATGAATCAACGTCTTCAAGGCAAGCGTGACGAGATCGTAAAAAAGGCCGGTTCGGCCGAGTCGGAACAAGCGCAAAGAAACGAACGACTTCGAGACGCCGAAGAGAGATTAGCTGAGAGAAAAATTCGAAATGACGAGCTCAAACAGAGTACTACGGACTTGCTACAGTCCTACGAGAAAGTAGAGCCTGAAGTTCAGGGGGCGCGTCAAAATGTCTCTCAACTCGAGTATCAAGTGAGAGGAATCGACAGTAAAATCAGAGGTATGGAATCATCCTCAGGTAACTCGCTTGATGTCTTTGGTCATCGTTGTAACAAGGTGAAACAATTAGTCGATAGAGCAACACAACAGCGCAAGTTTCGTGGACCTGTACTTGGTCCAGTCGGCTTTTTCTGTAAGGTTCAACCGGGTAAGGAAGAATTTGCGGCTTTAGCAGAAGCTGCCATTGGGACCGGTGCACTCGATAGATTTGTTGTGTTCAACGATGCAGATAGAAAGCTTTTCCAAAAGATTCGTCGGGATGCCGGTTGTCAAAGTGACTGTAACGTCTTCCAACAATCTCAGCATTCTCGATACAACATTCCTGAAGCACCGCAAGGCGTCGAGACCGTTGCAAGCGTCGTAACAATTGAGAATGATTTGATATTCAATTGCCTAGTGGACAATGCCAAAATTGATCAGAAAGCTCTTGCACGTAGCAAAGAGGATAGCGAAGCTAATCTTCTGGACAAAGATAACCACGGTCGTCATTGCATCCGTGGAGGAAAGATTAAAGAAGTCTTTCTCCTTCCACATGGAGACAACTGGAAAGTTTTGAAGGGTGGAAAGCTTGTGATGAATGCTAATTCTCGCAGACTAAAGCAATCCATTGGTGTTGATAGAACTGCCGCCATCGAGGAGGCGAAAGAAGAATATCAAGCCATGAACGAAGAACTGAAAGATTTGAATCGCGAATACAATAGACTTGAACATGAACACACGGACTTAAAGAAGCGCTGGAATGCTAGCAAGAAAGAAATGTACAAAACTAATAAAGAAATTGATCAAGCAAAGAAGGATATCGAAGACACTAAAGCACAAGAATCAGAGTCTGCCGAAATGGAAGTCGACACTACGTTAGAAGAATCAGACGTTGCCGAGGCTCAAGAGACTTTGGATGATGTGAAGGAGAAGAAAGGAAAGGTTCAGGAAGAAATGAAAAAGTTGATGCCGGTGATCGCAGAGAAAGAAGCCGATGTTGCGGAAATTTCTGCCCGGAACGAAAAAGTCTTGGTAGATATCAAGAACGCAGAGAATGAATTGACGCAACACTATCATGCATTGACTCAGCAAAAGGAGAAGTTGGACAAAACTCGTAAAAGGCTAGAACAATACACAGAACTTGTTCGGGTTCATTCCGCTGAAATTGAGGAAGCGGAAGAAATTGCAAACACGTGTCTAAGATCCGCACGGGGAATTCAATTCAATTGTGAAAACATTGAACGTCGACGCAAGCAAAGAGACGCAAAAGAGGGAGCAACAGGTGACACGCAAGTGTCTGCGTACAGCCAAGAACCAACAGATGAAGATCTTGAGAATGTGCAAATTCCCGACAACTTGGATAATTTAAAAGAAACAGATTATTATCTTGGCAAAATCGAGCAAGCGAATACGAGGATTGAACGTGAGAAAGAGCGTCGGCTTGAGAACTCCGACGATGAAGATGCTGCATACGATAAATATGTTCGTGCCAAGGAGATTTACCTGGCCAAGAAAGATCAGATAAGTGAGATTGATTCTGTATCTAAACAATTGGACGCTGATATGGCGAATCGCAGGACTCGTTGGGGACACTATCGTGATTATATCAGCGGCTTTTCAGGCAATAAATTCGACGAGATTCGTAAGTTTGTACTAATGGTTACTACATGACATAGTTAACTTTTGCTGCCATGATTTTGCTCGTGTTAAGATTAATGTTCTGACCTTATCCTTTTCTTTTTCCAACACACAGTGAATATCAAAGGATCCGCTGGTACTGTTCAATTTGATCACGATCAGGAATCGCTTAACTTGATTGTTCAAAAGGATGCTTTCGACGAACAGAGTCAACAGAAGGACGTCAAGTCGCTAAGTGGTGGGGAAAAGTCATTTACGTAAGGTTTTGAATAGTAGTAATAGGTTGAGAAATATATTTTATATTAAATGAAACAAAATCTGACATTCTCTTCACTTCTCCCCTCTTTTTTGCAGTACTATTGCTCTCTTATTGGCTCTTGGGGAAATGTTGGAAACTCCTTTTCGTGTGATGGACGAGTTTGATGTCTTTCTTGATCCCGTTACACGCAAATTAATAATTGACACATTAATTCAAGTTGGTAAAGCGATGTCGTAAGTTCTTGTCACACAGGTATCACTATTCATTTCATTCTGGCGTATCTTTGGTTTTGTTCTGAACACGTTTCGTTCTCTTCTCACCTAATGTTTCTCTCCTTGTTCTACAGTCACCGTCAGTTCATTTTCATAACACCCCAAGATGTTAGCAACGTTGATAGCTCTCCGATGCTTAAGGTTTTGCAGATGAAGCCTCCAGAACGACGAGAAGTAGCTGGTGCTCCAGTTCAACAAGTAATTGAGTTTTCCTAAACAAGTGATTAGAATTTTAAGGTAAAGTGCGAGTCAAGGCGCGAAATAGTTTCTAAAAAATTGGAGAATAAATTCACGATCAAAAGAACGTCGCTTCCTGGTTTACACCACTTCGCCTCCACTTCCGGCACTACTAGTAGGATATTCATATGATAGTTGCAGATATCATATTTTTCGGATTACTATTCAGAATTGGCATACATGTACTTCATACAATAACCAAAGTAAATTTATATAGTATGTCAAAGACTGCAGTTTGAATTCACTAGTTACAGAAGACTACATTCAATTAGCTCTACATTGTTTTCTCTATATTTTAAAATTTTGGAAAGGATAAAACATACTATGCAATTTGTATGAAATATTCCTACGCGCAATAATAGTATACTATTACTGTTTTTATTCTATAGCACGTATCATTGTATATGTGAACGTTGATAGCCCTTATATACTCAATATTTTGCAAGTGAAGCCTCTACTAGAATAACGATAGATAGATAGTCGATGCTCGTTCAACAAAAACACATTAGATAGAGTCTTATCAAAGTAGAAGAAATCTCGTCAGCACTTGCAAAATTACTGCAGCTACTACAGTAGTGTATTTTGGGGGGGGGACACTAAAAAACTATAATTTATCTTGTCTTTTCTCGTGTCAATTTTGCAGCAGCAATCGCGCGCCCCAAAAGTTGAAAAGAAAGATGTGCATTGATTAGCTTATCTACCACTAATTAGACTATCGATAGCTTGAAGCTAGCTGCTGTAGCTATTTTTTACTATTGTTTGATCTGCTCAAGTATTGATTATACCTGGAGCATCAGCGATATTGACTTACGCGCGATTGTATTTTTTATATGAGGCGCGCGAGGGTATAACGGATATCTTAGTACCTGCGATCAAATTATAACGGGGGGCATTATAATTATTTTTGGGGGACAAACCTTTTGGTCGCATCTCATAAGTAGATATATACGTGGCGCGTATAAATATATACGCCTCATGTATATATTTATACGCGAGGCGCATATATATATACGCGAAATTTAATCAGTTAAATTCGAGCTCGTAGCTCTCCGGGTTACTATTAGATAGATTTTAGCGACAACTTCAAAGCGTGATTCATTCAACTTTGATGTGATGTAATTTTTGTTTTTTTTCGAAGAGAATCACAACGTATATTTGTAACACACTAAAAGCACGAAAAAGCAAGAATCAACATGGTGATTACTATCGTGGAAAACAAATTGATCCTCATTCCCGGTACCAATACATCGTGGAAAACGAAACCATGGTGTGATTTTCAGGTTTTTTGTTGCGACTAGCTTGTTAATGGGTTTAGCTAATCTATCGATACATTCATTCATTCATTCATTTATTTATTATTTATTTATATCATACATACCATGGCGAAAAGAAATGCTAATACCGGGATCTGTATCCCAAGGCGCTCACCCCGTCTTCAGAAGCTGGCGGATGAGGAAAGGAAACTGGCTTTAGCAAGGATTACTGCAAGGATTACAGGTATTGAAGTTATGACGGTAAATGCATTTAACTGTCTTTATCATACTAAAAAAATTATTACTCTTGCTCGCCCTCCTGAAGATGATCTCCCAAAGAATGGCAATCAACGCTTTACGTATCTGTACAGTATAGTCATGCGTTTCATTGATTTACTAGCCAGATCTGACCTTATGGTTGAGAAACTAACCTTTGAAAATCTCGCAGTAACAGAGACTCAGTTGCATAGAGTACTTAGGCACACCTGTTTACCAACTCTTAAATCAATTACCTTCAAAGGAGATTACCATCGAAGGAATGGTTGGTTCAATTTATCAAGGGCATTTTCTATTCAAAATCTTCCTGGTGATAATGTTAGACATTATTTAGATATCAACACTTACGAATTGCCAGAAACAAGTGTACTGGAAACACTTTCTTTCGAACCAGGATTAAAGAAGCCTACAACCAATGACATCCGAGCATTGAACTATCTTGTTGAAAAGAACCCTCGAATTAAATCGATTAAGGTTTTGAACAGCGATAGTAAACAGGTCAAAGGAACTATTTCTTATTCAAAGAAAAAAGAGAAGAAAGATTTTCTGCAGGCAGCTCTTGATAACCTCTCGGAAAGAGCTTTGACTGAATATCATTCCAAGCTAGAACGCCTAGTTAAGGAGGACCTGGACCAGTATCTCTTTATTAAATTGAAGGCGCTGTTATGGAGCCAAACAGCATCAAAACTATTGTCTGATTCTTCTTCCATCCCTGGAATCTTTGATAAGGATGACCATTGTGTTTATTCATTACGCACTGACCCGTTTTTTAAAACATGGTCATATTGTAAAAAGAAATCCCAGGAAGAAAGTTATTTATCATAAAAAAATACATAGAAAAAGCACTAAAATAGATCGATTTTATATTTCACATTTTCTGTACCTCTAGAACAGCTTTAGCAGTAGTACTAGTACATAATCGTAGTATCAATAGAAGGATTCTTTATGTACTTTAGTATGTTTTCTTTGCCATAGTCACACATTGCTGTTTTGATGAGGCTACAGGTATGTTTGAAAATAAAAAAATACTGAAAGTTCTACTCGATTAAATTTCTACTTGTATTACTTGTCCTAGTATAGAAGTATTTAAGAGTAGTGTACATCGTATTCAACATCAAAAGGGATTTCACCACTTGCTATTTTGAGTTGAGTGATGACTGTAACTGCACCAAAGCAAAGCCCATGCTTGTTTAGCATCACATCTCTATCCCTTCCAGCATGATGATGAAAATAAGCAACCAACACATTGAACACTTTCAGTTTACCATTAATAATTTCATGTCTTCCCCGTACAACACTCTTTTGTTTACCTTCTCCTCTAGTCATTGCTTGATCGGGTATTCTTGCCCTGTCACAACCTCGTAAGCCAGTATCACATTCAACTAGTTCCCATGGGTATGCTAATTGTAACAGTAGGCCGTTACGAAAGATGGTAACCTCTGAATTGCCTGCGGGGAATGGTCCATTTATCCACACAATATGCCCGGTCTTGATACAAATACCTACTTCATATTTAATACCCGGTCCATTAAATTTTTTTGAATAGATACTTTTTACTGCAGGGAACGGCTCAGAACAGGGACAGTCAACGCAATCAACAGATATCATACAATCGAATAGGATATTTTCCAAATCAGGCTGTCCATTGAATCGATTCTTCCAAACAATAACATCATCCTGCAGATCAAAAATTTTCTCAATAAAATACCAAGAATATTTTCGAAAGGTTTGTACATGTGGCCAGCCTACAATAGCGCAATGGACCTCTTCTGATGTAGCATACACTTTAAGAAAGACTAGAGCCCATAAAAGATGCTTCCGTTCAGCATTAGGATCTTCTGCAGCAACAGTCTCTTCAATTCGATGCCAAATTTCTGCCACTATTGTACTCGATGCACCAAATAATGATTTAAATCTAGCATCTTTATCTGTAGATTCCCACCGACGGTGTCTAGGCCATCCAAGAGTTACTCTAGCTACCTCTTCGATAGTATCGATTGCTTCTTGAGTGACATTCATGTTGTTATATTGTTGTCTGAAAAGAATTTTTTATTTTAATTTTTTTTAAAAGAGTACTAGTACTAGCGATAACAACAGCAGTACTTGTACACACTGACAAATTTCAGCGATAACAAGCTCCGCGTGGAAGTCAGGATTTCCTTCTTTTTAATTCAAATTTTGACTCAAATTTTTCTAAAATTGACAATTTCCACGTAGAATCCTACAGGCACGTGCAGTACTGAAACTGATTTTATAGGGGGTAGTCCACAAAATTAACAGAATAATTTTTTCGACCGACCAACGACAGACACATAACAGAAAAAATAAAAAATTATCGATCCGTTACTTCTTCACATCTTTTTCTATTACACATACTATTCAAAATTCAAAAGCAAACCTGTCAAATGTACAAGATAGTCTTAGTATTGTTGCCAACGCCGTTAGGACGTTTGTTGTTGGAAGGGATGGACTGCCATAAAACTGAAAAGGCGTACTGAATACCACAAACTACAAAAACAAATGATGTGTTTCTATTTTCCTTGCTTCGATACTTCTTTCTTTAAAAAGAAAGATATTGTTGGTGATGATGATGGATCGATGTCATACGTTGTTGTGGACTTGCTCAATGATGATGGTGGTGATGGTGGTATCATAGGTGGTGATGATGTTGTGGACTTGCTTGGTGGTGATTATGTTGCTGTGGACTTGCTTTCTTGTGATGATGATGATGATGATGATGATGGAGACAAAGACGTTGGAGGTTTGGTTTATTACAAAGCACTACCTCCTTGGAACAGATACCGTGGTATGCTTAAGAGAGAGAAAGAAAGACATCTTGATATGGAATTTTTTGATTTATATCTCTATAAGAAGGCAGAAGAACGTCGTACTCGAATTCTTCTTGATGCCCGGGATGATGATCGTGATGATAATGGATTGTAATAATATCTGCCCAATCAATAGAACAAACAATATAGGAATAATACTAAGGGAATATTATTATATAACTTATATAACTCTAAGTGCTATCACGAATGCATGAGGTAAAACAGAATTGAATAGAAGTTTTAGTTTTTTTAGCACATTTTCAAACATACCTCCATCAAAACAGTATCGTACGATCGTAGCAAAGAAAACATACTAAGGTACTAAAAGAAACCTTCTATTGATACAACTATTTTGTACTAATACTACTGCTAAAGCTGTTCTAGAGGTACGAAAAATATGAAATATAAAATCGATCCAATTTAGAGCTTATATGATACGATTTTTCTTTCTTTTTTCTATGATTAATATGATTACAGTAACTTCTCTTCCCGGGATTTCTTTTTTTGAAAGTTACACCTATATCATCATTCATGTTAATCCCTGTTTTCTTCTAATCTTGTTGTCTGTTTATTTCCCTTTCAATTTCATCTAAACCTTCTTGTAATGCCAACAACGGATCTATATCAGATGATACAATCGTATCATCACTAGAATCGATACTTGTAGCAGAGAAAGAATCAATTGATGCAATCGATTCCGGGCTTCTTCAAGGTGCAGGAATTGTACCACCTATATGCAGAAAGAGATTTAAGGCATAGTGTTAGTCGTCTGTTACCATGGATGATCTTGTAATCCGAGATTTCTTTCTCTCCTTTGTTGTTATCTTTTCAGAAATTTCCTTCTCATCGTCAGCTTCTACTCGTTTTTGTACATGCTCTTTATGATTGTCGTAAGCTGCACGTTCTTCTTTATGTACATGGTCTTCAACAATATCAACAGCTTCATCGACAGGAGTTTTGGCTTTGAATAAAGCAGATGATGTAGACAAATCATCTTCATCCGATACATCAGCTCCACCTCCTTCTGCACCCCACCATGAACTGGCACCAGTAGTAGTAGATGCTGTAGTAGATGCTGCAGCAGCTGCCTCCTTCTCTGCAGCTTTTTCAGCAAAAGCATTTACAACAAAGGCATGCATTTCATCCTCTTTTCCTTCCGGAAAAGCCTTCATAAGATCTTCAATACCATTAGTACTGTTCTCTCCATATTTACCGAGCAATATTACTAACTGTAAGACAGTCTCTTCTCTTCCAATGAACGGCTTCAAAAATGCAATCACAGCATTTTTGTTTGTAGCTCCTCCCCATCGAGCATTATAGAAATCAATCAACCGGTTTACAACTTTCATATCAACACTATCACCAGCTTTTTTCCCATCCGGATCTGACTTACCTGTATAATAAAGAATGAGGAAGGAATACAAGTGAGAAGCATGCCAATAAGATACAATTCAATTCAATTCAATTCAATTCAATTCAATTTGATTCAACTTCTAATTACCTAAATTGACATCTCTTTGAGTCACATCTAGAAGGTTCTCTTCGTCGCCTTCCATCTTCTGTTGGGTGATGATCTGAAGAACTTTTTCCTGACTCCCCGGCGCCAATACCTCATCAACATCAAGATCATCAGCCTTGAGTGTCACTAACAAGATAGTAATTTCTGTGTTGGCCTTGGACATATCCTGTGGCAATTCAAATTCAAAGATAGCGTAGTCAACGACACGTGGCTTCTTAGTATCCTTTTTGATCTCCTGTTTTCTATTGATATCATCTTGCAGGCTATCAATAACATCATGGTCCTCATCAAACTGGTGAGCTGAAGTGCCTGTTTGAAATGCAACCTGCTGTTTAGCACTCTTAAACCATCTTGGCCAGACAATGCCAACTCTCAACTGTTGCGGATTCAACCAGATTAGTTCACATTGCTTGAGCGAGATAGAAGAATGGGGTAGCATTCGAATAAGGTTGAATTCCTTCTTTGTAGTAGTAAATCCGCCCTCAGTATCATCTTTGCGGATCTTCTTTTTCCATGAACCCCGAAGAATAGGGAGTGATACCCCTTCAAGTTGATGATCATCCAATCCCAACCTTTTCGCAGATTCGTTCAACTCTGACATCGAAATATTTCTTTCTGCATGTGGCTTCATAATACTAGGTAGTGGTGATTGAATAGTAGCTCCTCGTCTTTGGATTGGCATTGCTGTCGGTGGTGCAAATGCTATTGCTGATTTTCTTCTTCGTTTAGCCGGAGAGGGAGTGACGCCTTGTGGTCTTGATGATAATAGAGGAATGTCTCCGAAAGAAGGCTCTTGTGCTTCGTAGTCGATATGGATAAGGTCTTTTGCTAATTCAGCGTAATTCTGGAAGAGAAGAAGAAAGAAAAGAAAGTGTGTGAGATGATGGAAACAAGTTTTTGTGTGAACCCTCAAATCAAACTCATCATGATCAGAATCAAATCAACCCAGTTCATACAACACTTACCTTCCCACGATGACGAAACTGATGTACTGAATAGTGATTGTATATTGCTTCGAATTGATCGTATTGCTCTTTGAATCCAGCTTTTTCAGGGTCCCAACCTTGTTCACCACCGGTTTTAAGAAAAGTATAATAATAAAAGCAGATCAGTCTATCAACGGCGGTTAAACTTGCGTATTGTACGTCTGGTGGTTGGTTACTGTTGGTAAGTTTGTCTCTCACAGTTAGGTTTTTTGAACCTTTTGTCTTTGGCATTGTCTACTGTAAAACAATTAAATGAACTTTCAACTGTACTCGCAAGTGAAATATATATTTTTTTGTTAGCTAGTCTTTGATACAGTATTAGTGGGTTTGAACCGCTTTTTAGCTTTTTCACTTTTTCACTACGCGTTAGCCCGTGTTACTAGTTCGTTGATCAATACTTAGCCATTTTTACGGGACTACTTGCCGTTGAGAGCCAGCGTGTCACAATGAAGAAAAATGACAAAAATGAGGTGTTACAGTCCGTGCGAGCTCGAATTTTGTCCGGTTGTTCGATACATATATACGTGAGATTGATATATTTATACGTGGCGTGGATATATATATACGCCGCGTGCATAAACATATACGCCACTTATTTACGGACTGTAATTTTTGTCCCCCAAAACATAACAAGTATGCCCCCTATTATAATTTGGTCGCGGAAAAAGATTTCCCACAGCCCTCCACGCGCGTTTATAAATTTAATATCCCGCGCGTATATCGTGAATCGCGGACGCTCCTGTAGAACTGTTTGATAGTACGTCCACATTGTTTTCATCTTACAATATCATATTATCGATTTTGAGATTGAGATTGTCATCGTATCATAACGTTACTGTAATGGTCGTCGCTGTCAAAAAGAAGTATCTGTGCAATGCACCAAAACCAGAATCATGGGAGGCAAAAGCAGAGGCGTTGCTAAAATCTCTTAATGGCGATGAAATGAAACGAGAACAGATTGCTCGTCAATCGTTATCTATTTTGAAGGAACAACGGTAAGCAGTGTATAAAATAATGCACTATGCTTTTGTATGTAATATTGTAAAGAATGACTGATTTTTATTTATCTTCTCACTAACTTCATATAATATAATATAATATAATCATATACCATACATGCCCAACACAATATCTAATATATCACAGCAAAAACGAGATAAAAAAGACAGGCCCCGGTAGAAAATCCAATGCCGAACATGCAATGGCATTTTATGAATACCTGTTAGGAGACAAAGTAGAAAAAGAAGAAGAAGACGAAGAAGAAGACGAAGAAGAAAATGTCGAAGAGGCTAAACAGCAGCACGACGACGACGATGATGATGATGATGATGATGACGATGATGAACGTGCCACAACTATTAATGCAACATCGGATGCAGAAGATGATACCAGTAGTGTTAGTAGTAATAATAATCAATCTTCGTCGAATAAGGATGATAAGGAGGATGATTCTTCTATTGATACACAAGAATTTCTGAATCAGCATGATGATGCATGTGATGTTTGTTATATGGGTGGTGAACTTATATGTTGTACTACGTGTTCGCTTGTATTTCATAGAGAATGTTTACGACCAATATCAAAGACGGAACCGATTGATTGGAATTGTCCACATTGTATCATACAAGGTCTCGGGGGTTATAAACGACATTCTAAAACTTGGAAAAGAGCAGAAGCGGGTGCCCGACAGATGAAACGTATGAGGATAGAAAAGACAGGAGGAGAACAAGAAGAAGAAGAAAAGAAAAGTCGAGGGAAAATACTACAACATGTAAAGAGAGAGAAGAAGAAGAAAAAGAAGAAGAACACATACGAAAAGGAAGATAGAAGGAAAAAGGAGAAAAATAACCCAAAAACGAAAAGCGATGCAGCAGCAACAACAACAACAAAATCGAAGACTATTAAATCGTCACAATCTCTTCCAAAAAAAGAAAGGAAAGACATGGATAAGGATATACAAAATTCGAATACGACTACCAACACGGCGACGGTAGGAGCAGAAGCAGAAGCATCAAATAAAGAAAAAGATGATGTATCGATTGCTTCTGCAACAAGTTCTTGTGATAATAATAACAATAATAATAACAAGAAAAAACGTAGTAATTTAGCTCTGTACAAAATAGCAGATTCATATACACCACATTGCACAGAAAGTCAGTTGGTCAAAGGAAGACGTAATCGAAAGCAACCTGCATTGTATCAACCGCAATTATGTGCAGATTCTCGATGGAAATCGGATGAAAAAATTGACGGAGAAAAGATCAATGATGATGATGATAATAATTACGACGATGATGATGATGATGATAATGATGACAGCATCGAAGATGGCGATGATGACGACCACGATGATGATAAGGATGATGATGATGATGATGATGATGGCGATTATCAAGATAACGACATCGTCGATGACAATAAGAGTAAAAAAGAGGAACCTAAGAAAGAAACAGATAACATAATAAGGATGGAAGTCGAAACTGATAATAAAATTAAGGAAGACTGTAACGTTCACAAGAAGGATAATGATGACATCCAAGTTCAACAGAAAGTTCAAAATGATGAAAAAGTCATAGCTTGTGTCGATGGAGTTATTATTGGTGATAAGAAAAAGGCTTCCACTACTATCTGGTGTAATTTCTGTCGTGATGATCCCAATATTCCAATTTGCGTATTTTGTGGCTGTCGACGTTGCTTTGGAAAACATGACAAAGCCTCATTGCTGTTGTGTGATAAATGCGACGAGGAGTATCACACGCATTGCCTTGGACTAACAACAGTACCCTTGACCCAAGTTTGGTTCTGTCCCAACTGTGAGAAGAAAAAGAAAGCAGTAGCTGATCTTGACTCTCCTCGAAAATCAAGAACAGTCATTAGCACTTATGCTACTGATGGTATTATTCAGTCCGACTCTTCTCCCACACTCGACTCGCCAAGTAGAAAAGATATGACGGCATCGTCAACAACGAAGACGCCAAAATCTACATCAACAGTGAAGACGCCAAAATCTACATCAACAGTGAAGATACCAAAACTAAAAAAATCAACAACAAAAATTAAAGTGGAAGGGAAAAAGCCCAGAGGACGACCACCAAAAAATAAAGATAAAATTCCTGCTTCAACTCCTGGTAAACGTGGACCCAAACCCAAAGTGAAGTCAGCAAGCAAGTCAACCCCTGTACCTGGAAGAAAACGCGGACGTCCACGAAAGGAAGTGAACCCAACAAAGTCATTGAAATTATTAGCGATCGCCGGTCCACCTCGAAAAAGGGGAAGGCCGCGGAAAGTAGAAATTCAGCCTGAGCCATCGGCAATTACTGGCAACCTCAATGCTGTTCATGTTCCAGGTAAGAAGAGAGGCCCGAAACCTAAGCCATCTACTGTTACTAGTACTACTACTACAACTACTTCCTCCACTGATACTATCACGGATTTACGTGTTGAAACGGAATCTGAAGCTCCAACAACCCAAGAACCTATCAAGGTGAGTCGAATTAGTGGTCGAGTTGTTAAACGAGCTTCATTTCATGATGAAATCGATGGAGGGGAACAGCATCTTCGAGGTAGAAGTCTAACTCCGAAATCTCAAGAGGCACACATGCATCGTAGCAAGGTCCCAGAATCTGAACCTCGCAAAAAGCAAAAAGTTGTTAAAAATAAAGAAGATAACGCAACCATTCAAATCACAGCTGCTCCTAGTATCAGCGAGTCAAAACCCGCAAAATCTCGCAAAATACCTAAAATACAAGATAAGGAGGATGAAATGGTTGACCACCTACCTCCTGTTGCACCTGTTAGAATGAAACCCGTATTACAGTCACCTGCCCCTGCCATGTGGCCGCCTTCTGAAACAACGACAGAAGATGCCTATAATCTTACCAACGTGACTGCCAGAGAAAATACTAATGATCCTCTTATAGCTACAGCTTCAGCCATCACTGATCCAGGGGCAGCCCATAAGACACAACCATCACTAACTCCTCTATCAGGGACTAATCAGCCCCTGGTGGTAGCTGCCAAAGCTGTCGACCCCATAAACGTTTATCCCGGACCTTCCACTACAGCTGCTCATGAACTACCTAGGTCGTCGTCTAATATTGTTTCTAATTATCCAAGTACACCTCTGTTGGACCCTGCTGCTTTAGAAGCGGCTGTTAAGGCTCTCCCCGTTTCCGATGATGTCAAAGTGGAGAAGGTCGGACTTACCACTACCAAATCTCCTCGTCGTAAGCCTGGAGCTAGAGAGTGTATGCAGATATGCAGACGTTTTGGTGTTGATATAATTCCTGAAAATCATATGAATGTTTTACTTGATTATTGCCGTAGAGGAAAGGTGGAACAATTGATTCGAATGAGAGAACGGTTGGATTGTCACTCAAGATTTCTCGAATCTCAACTTGCTGGATTAGAGGGTTTGGTGATGAAAGTTGGAGAATCGAATGTTGTTGTACCAGCTTTGCCTGACAAATTTGAACCCGCCAAGAGTATCGGTGCCGGGGCCGTAGAATCAAATAATATTACATCGACTTTACCGGCCTTAAGCACTGTCGTCAATATACACTCGACAAAGATTGCAGCAACAATATCAGCCTCGACGTCTACCAATGTATCTACTGATCCGGTGAATGATAAAATGCCTACTTCGGTACAAAATTAATTACCATTAACTATAATCCATGTTATCCGATACTACAACATAATCATTAGAGCAGGGGTCCTTTTTAAACGATAGTTTATGTATAGCCTATATCTTTGTAAATAAAGCTGCATGAGCGTCAGAATGATGAGTATGGTACTAGCTAATAATCTAGATAACAATACGGTACAATGTTTTCTTTAAATACTGAAGTAATGTGATCTTCCATTCTACTTCTATTCTTACATTTTGTAGTTTTTTTTGTCACAAGAATCAGAAAGTTATTAAAAAAATTAACGAGACTAATTCTGTCTTGAGCATTTTCTCGCTAATAATAATGACGAGAGGATAATAACGGCTACTTAAATTAATTGAGCCAAGCCAGCAAAAATTATGAAAACGCCGCAACGACGAACGACAAAGAATCAAACAAACACGCAACCAAAGTCGACGACAAGTAAGACTAATCCAAAACAACACCTTGCCCTACAGTACGCGTATCTATCCTGACCTTAAGGAACCGAATGAAGAAAAGGATATTCCGAGAACAACAAGAGATAAAGTAACCCATTTACTGCTCTCAATCAATTTCATCTTCAATCTTTACGGTAGAATTATTACATACTACTTTATTCGGAAATTATTATTATGGATCGTCAATTATTAGCTCGTGCCACGGAAAACTCTGATGCTCCTACTCCGGGCTATATGTATCTTGATATAGCCAAGAATGCTGCCGGTAATCCACAAACATGTGCCGATATTGCAAAGTATCTAACAGGACGATTGGCGTCGAAAAACAATTCCAACGTGAAATTTAAATGTTTGAAGGTCATTTCTAAAACTGCCGTGTCACCGTATTTGCGGGGACAATTCAAAAGATGTCTATCACAAGATCCAAATGCTATGTCCGCCATCAAAGATGCTACGCAATTTAGAGGTCCACCAGATCCAGTTCGAGGCGATGAGCCCTACGATAAAGTCCGAAAGGCTGCCAAGGAGGCATTAGATAATGTCTATTCGGATACCTCGGCGTCCGATCCATCGATGGGTGGTGGTGGTGGTTCATTCGCATCCTCGGTGTCCGGTAGTTATGGTAATCCTGCCGGGGCAGGAGGAGGATATGGTGGTGCTTCTCCTGGTGGTGGTGGTGGTGGTGGTCCGCGACGTATGGAAGGAATTGGCAATCCGATGTTCAAAGATCCGCGATTGGAACCAGAACAGAGTATGGCTAATATGTCAATGAATACTATTGTTAGCGAAGCCAGATCAACAGTTATAGGAATGATAAAAGATCCATTGGCACGCAACTCTACCGTACAGCTAAGTAATGCTCAGGGATCCATGCCTCGTCCGGGTGGCTCGTATTCAGGACCACAAACAGGAGCGGTAAGTTTGGTTTCGATGATTCAAATGTAGACAACAGTGGATGTTTTTCGTTTATTGGGTTGATTTAGACTGTAGGAAGTCGCATTTACATTAGTCGCATTGTAGTTATGAAAACAAAAATTGAATTTATCTTGTCTCATAATATGAAGTATTTCCACCTCGTGATTTCCCCTCATCATTTTTTGTCTTGCGTCCATTTATTTAACAAATAATGATACGAAAAATCAACAGTTCAATAGACCGCCACCGGGTCGATCAGAATTAATGCACCAAACCAATGGAGAGTGGTCCATGGCATCCAATCGAGGTCCAGATGCTACAGCGCCTCCTCCAAATTATGCCAATGATTCGGCGTATTACAAATCAAGAGATGCTGGTAACAGTTATGGATGGGCGCAAGCGGGTGGCGCTTCGAGTGGTGTAGGTGGAAGTTGGGCCTCGGCTGGAACTCCATCGGCAGGAGGTAATCCATATGCTCATCAAGCGACGCCATCTATCACGGTTAACAGTGCTCCCGGTATGGGTATCGTGAGTGGTGGGGGAGGAGTTGCAGTGTCGGATGGTTCGTATGAACGACAACTTGTGATGGAACTATGTCCACCGGGTGGGATGAAACCAGAACCACCACCGGACAAACTTGTTCAATTTGCGCGTGTAGTATCAAGTCTTGACCCAGATTTAGTATGTCCAGTTCTCTTAGATTGTTTGGAAGAAGGACAACCCTGGATCATCCGTGCGAAGGCACTTTGGGTTATGGATACGTGTATTCAAAATGGTAAACGACCCGACGCGCCAAATAATCCATACGCCGACTTTCTGCACGCCTGTAATAGCGAATTTGCCCCATTAGCACTTCACAATCGAGCTGCCATTAGAGATCCAGCCAAACGCGTATTAAATTCGTTGGGAGTGGCGACACCGGTTGGAGGAGCTGCTGCGCCTCCATTGAGAGCAGTAGCACCTGCCGCCGCACCCGCTGCCCCACCACCGCCACCACAGCCCGTTGTCAACTTACTGGACTTTGACTTTGGCGATGAAGTTGCTGCTCCTCCTCCCGCGGCGTCAGCACCTGCTCCTCCGCAACAATCTCCCCCGAAACCACCGACTACAAATGGATCCTTATTTGGTGGTCTAAATGTAGTCGCGGTATCGCCTGCAGCACCTCCAGCACCTCCAGCTCCATCGAGTGACAATTTGCTTGATTTCATGGCGGAAACTTCGGTAGCAACAACAGCATCTACTCCGACAGAGCAAAAATCATCATTTGGGTTTATGAATTCAGAAACTGCCGCTCCTCCTGCCGCTGAAATAAAAGACACGTCTAATATGTTTAACAATTTATCTTTGAAGGGGGGCACCACAATAGAGCCAGCTTCCACACCAGTAGCAGCAGCAGCGGAATCAGCTTTTGGTTTCATGAATTCTGCTGGGTCGACGGACAATGTAACTACTGCACCTGTCGCGGCTATTCAAAGAGATACATTTGATCCACTAAAAAATATCACACCCAACTCTCAAAAGGCAATGATGCAAGTATCTCCAGAGCAAATGCAGGCGATGATGTACCAACAAATGATGATGCAACAGCAGGTGCAAATGGCACAAATGCAGAGGGCACTGCAACAGCAAAAACGTGGATCTACCAATCCTCAAATGTTTATGAATATGCCGGGACACGTCATGCAAAATCCAGCTGCTTCCAAATCGACATTTGCCTTTATGGATCAACCACAAAAACAAGATGACAAATCATTTGACTTTGTAAAGGATGCAATGAAAACAGAAAACAAGAAAAAATGAGCATGTTAAATACGCTGAAATAATATTCCTGTAGAAATAATGTACTTGCTTTTTTTTTTGGTCGAATTATCAGATTGTTGTATTTTGGTTTTGCTTAAAGATGATTTAAATTGCATGTCCTAGATTTGGCAAATCTCTACACATTAGAGAAAATTCAACTAAAGCGATGACCGTTTTTTTTTTAAAAATCTTACAGCTAATTAAAAGTAGATTCGATTCATTTAAAGTTGGGGTACGAAAATTTTGCATTATTCTAGAGGCTAATTAACTAAGAGCACACATTTACTTTTCTAACGTCAGAAGCTACTCGTAACATGAATATTGCGATTATGATGTATGAGATTTATCATTATTGCTACAGTATTATAATATGTATCTTTCCAAATGGATGACTATTAGAGCTTGAACGAAAGTTATGATAGTAATTCATCATTCGTCCCCAGCTGTAGAGAAAACTTATTCGTCTACTATATTTGATGGTTTGGTATTATTTTTTTCCGCGTATGTTTACCTAGACGTAACCCTAGCTAGAAGATGAGGTAAATGTGGACCTGACAGGGTTCTACAACTGTTCAGCAAGTAAGTCATCCTCACCTTCACCGGGACAATGTGGACTCTTATTTTGCCCAGTGTACACTTTGCACGCGTACTTAAATAGACTATCCCATACTTCGTTTTCGGCGGCACCGACATGGATACCATTCACTTGAATCCATGGATAGTATTGGGGACGAACGACATCCGATCTTAGTACCATATTGTGTGCGAGGAGATGTCCCTCACCTGTTGCAGCGCATATTTCGATCTCTCTTATAGTATCCTGAAAGAGACCAATTATGTGAGCACATTCCATATCAACTTTGGATGCATCTTTGGTACTGTAACTGTGATCGATACAATCAATGAACTGGAATTGAACATCCTGACTATCAATTTTATCGAGCGCACATGACTCTATAACATTATCGAAGATACGTAAAGAGCCCTTAGTCGCACGAACATTTCCGTAGGAAACGAATGTAACATCGACCATATCAGAAAATCCAGGTGTGTTAAACGCTTCATTGAACGACGTCGTAATAAGTTGACGACATCCGGGACATTGAGGCATATAGAAAAGTTCAAGTTGTACTTTTGAATTTAAATTCAAATCTTCGCCTCTTAGACTGTTATTATTAATTTCAGTCGTAGCAGTCGTAGCGGTAACGATAGCGAAACCAACGAGGGCTACGATGGAGGTTGAAATTTTAGTAAGCATGATGATGATGATGATGATGTTTCTTGCTTTGAAGTTTCTGTTCCAAGTTCTGGTATCCAATTATTGTGGTTGACGATTGATTCGAATAGCGCTTGTAATCTTTTGCTTACTACTTCAAGTAGTCGTCGTATTATCGTCTTCGTCTAAAGAAAATTTGCAACTCCAGAGAGTTCGTATTACTACTCAAAAAATAATGAGGCGTTTTAACAGCATAGTGATAATTTTCACGGACTACCAATTATAGCTTCAAGGATGTTTAAGGCTTAATTGTACACCTTTTGGCGAGTTTACGACTGGATTTGTTTTAACTTTTTCCTGCCGCGCGCATGCACCCAAATTTGGAGAAAAAAAAGCGAAAATATATATATTTACGAAGTCAAATTTGTGTCCATAGTGAATAGTCCGTGCTTGATATCTCGTCTTCTAATGTTCGAATCCAAACAATAAGACACTGAATTAAAGATCGCAGTCTTCTCTTTCTTAGATTGTATCAGTTATTATTTTTAGAGGGGGGTTTTGAAAACTAGGGGATCCCAAAGTTCACACATGAGAGGAGCAAAAATTGTCCCACAGAAATTCAAAGTGTCGCAAAAAAGTGTCGCATCGAAAGAACATCTCACATCGTATCAGCATGACACGAACTACTAGGGCATCTGTGCATGCGGCAGCTGCAGCCGCGGCTGCAACTGCGAATAGCAAACGTTTAAGTGGTCTAGTTACACCTTCACCCAAGAGGAAAAGAATCCAATCGAACGCTTCATGCACTAATAACAATAGTACAAGTAGTAGTCGTTGTAATCGAAAGATCGCCTTCCCTTCATCGCCTTTGTCAACCGATAGTAAAGGCGACAATCCGTCGCTGTGCAGGGAAGATATTCAAAAACTTGTCTTTTCTTGTATTGGAGTAGAAGACGAGTGTGATACGGTTGTTAATTCGCTACAACATCCTAATTTTAATAATATCAACACAAATACTTTAGGTGGTTGGTGTCTAATCGATGGGTTGACACACTGTGCCTCTGTGTCCGGTGGAATATTGGCACCTGTTATCAAGAAGTACGGTCCACCATTATTCTACATTGATCATCTCCAAAAAACAAACAAGATGTTGTCGTCTATCAGTGGGGGTAGTGGTGATGAAGATCCGAACTGTTCCGTTTACGTTTCTTCCGATTATTCAACTCTAAAGAATAAAGATAAATACCGATCGTTCCGTGACTTATGTAGGATCGTGTCTGGTCAGCAACTTGCTGGTCCAGCAGCAAAGACTATTTATAGTAGACTATTGAGCGTTGTTGGTGGTAGTGGGGGTGGTGCGGAGAAGGATGACGATGATAATACGACATCGACTTTAACTCCTGAAGGTGTTTTATCCATTATACGAAAAGGTGATATGGAAACTGATTTACGTGCACCTGCTGGTCTATCAAAAGCTAAGTGTCATTGTATAGTTGAAATAGCTCGTAACTTTCAAAATGGGACTCTATCAGATGAATTCCTGCTCGGTAGCGGCGAGAACAGTAGTAATTCAGCAAATAACAATGATGATGAAATACGATCTCGGTTGCTTGACATTAAAGGATTAGGTCCTTGGTCCGTTGATATGTTTCTATTATTCCAATGTCATCGATCGAATATATTACCCATTGGTGATCTAGCTGTTAGGAACGGTACTTCGAAGTTATGGAATGTAAAAGGAAATGCAAAGAAAGGTGGACTTTGTCCGAAGAAAGATGCAGATAAAATCAAAGACTTACACGAACCGTTCGCTCCGTACCGTTCTATATCATCGTACTATATGTATAAGTGTTTGGATTTGAAGTGATAGGCCAAAACAATACATATAGATAATATTTGGTTACTGTTTATAGAAGAAAGGAAGGAAAATTATCCAGTAAAATGAACATTCGTTGGATACCGACCTCGCATCGCATTTTTTTTAAATAACTATAGATTTTGATTGTGCTTATTTCCTTTTTTTCGCTATAAAAATAATATAAAGAAAAGTGACGGTATTTATTATTACAATGAATCGGCCTAGAAGATGACGCATAGATAATATCATACTTGAGGCTTTGTATATAATGCAAGATAATAACTGCTACGGTACTAATAGCTGATAGTATTCTCTTCGTAAATAATTTATTGAGTCACATTCGCGTTTGTGAGTCCAAACGTGTTCACTGATGGATGTACGTACGCGTATAATAAGTGATTGGCGCGATAGAGATAATTCGATGATTCATCAAAAAATTATACACTCACTCTCACGTCATCGCTCGTCATACTTCTACTGTATGTACCGGTATTGTCCAAATACCAAACGACAAGCAACTCAATAAGACACATAAATACTGCTATGATGTGTACTCCAACAGCGGAGACCCTAAAGGGACGCAACAAAGTTAACAAAGTTATAAATAAAGTTGGAGTTTCATTTGAGGGTTTAACGTACAGTGTGAAGGTCAAAAATACTGGTAAGAAGAACGTCGACGATGAGAAATCCCCTTCGACTTTAACGATTTTAAACGATCTGAATGGATCATTTGAACCTGAAAAGTTAACAATGATTATGGGACCAAGTGGTAGCGGCAAGAGTACTTTATTAGATACATTGGCAGGTAGAAAAAATCAGGTATTCTAGAAGGAAAGATATTTTTCAATGGCAATCCTCCTACACAAGACGATTATAGATTCACTGTGGGATACGTTGAACAATTTGATACTCTTGTTGGTGAGCTGACCGTAGAACAAATGTAAGTTTGCTCTTTGAAATTGTACTGTACACAAAGCAGGTTGACTATGAATGTGAGTATGCTAACAATTGTGATATTTCGGGTGTTCGTTTACGTTAATTAATCATGATGAAAAAGGCTACTATATACGGCTGAACTTAAACTTTCTGTAAAGACGACGTCCGAAGAACGGGTGGCAAGGGTTGCTGAAATGATTAAAATGTTGAATTTAGAATCTTGTCGAAATACTGTGATTGGGAGTCCTTTGTCTCGTGGCATATCAGGTGGACAAGCTAAACGTGTTAACATTGGATTGGCTCTTATAACTCGTCCACCAGTTCTCTTCCTTGACGAGCCTACTAGTGGTAAGAAAAGATCTAAAATCGTTTCTGCTAAGTGCCTCTCTCTTCGTATTACTATCTTCTTCTTTCCAAGAATTACTATCGCTTACTCCTCTTTTTCTTTTCGTATCGGTTTTATTCATTTTATATACCTCTGTAGGATTAGATAGTCGAACTGCAAATGAAGTTATAGAATTACTCCACAGATTAGCAAAGAATCAAGGAACTACGATCGTTGCAACGATACATAGTCCAACAGGATATGCATTTTCACAATTTGATGGATTATACATGATCCATAGTGGAGAAACAATCTATGAGGGTCTTGTCGACAAAGCACAAACTTACTTTGAACATCATGGTTTTGCACGTGATCCAGATGCATCTCTTCCTGAATGGTTGGTAGACTTGACTAGTGATTTTGATAGTATCAAAGACGAACATCGCATGAATCATAACAACCACAGTCACAACAAATCTCAAGATGATGTTGATGATGAAGCAATGGCACCAACCGACAATCAACAAAATCGAAGAATGTCTAGGTTCTCGGATCTTTATAAATCATCAGAGATGAGTCAACTTGCTGCTCAAAGTCGTAAAAGTATAACAGAAATTCTTAAAGAGGGTCCTATAGTAAATCAAAAGAAATTACGTCAACCTCCATCTGAATTTCGAAAATTATTTACGTTACTGAAGTTCCGTATGGTTGCTCATTATAAAGATGTTGAATTTGTTGCAACACGCTTTGCCGAAAAGTTTCTATATGCAGTGGTACTTTTGACGTTATACTTTGGTCTTGGTGAGAAAACAGATACAGAATCAATTGCGGCTGTTACTTCTCTTCTATTTCTAAATGTTGCGCTAGCAGGATTCGGTGCTTCTGCATTTGTCCCTGCACTGAACATTGAAAGGAAACTCTTCTATCGAGAGTTGGATGATGGATGTTATAAACCTATAACATACTATTGTTCGAAATTCATCGAAGAAGCTTTCATTGCTATATTTTCCAGTTTACTATTTTCTCTACTCGTATTCTATGGAGTGAAATTAACTGGACATTTTGGTATCTTCTTTTTGATCCAATATTTAACTACATTGATTGGAGTAATCTTAGCCTATGCTGTCTCGGCAGCTGTTCCTTCTATGTAAGTTATACTACCTGCTTTTTTAAATCTGCATCGTGAATTCTTTTTACATTTCTTCCTTGTTGACTGACGCATTTATTTATTTATCTATTTGTTTATTTATTTGTGTACCTACAGCGATGTAGCTTGTTCTATCCTTCCATTGTACGTGACAATTTGCTTATTTTTTGGTGGATATTTTATACCATTTTCAAAGATACCAGTTGGATGGGTGTGGTATAGTTGGACAAGTTTTATGAGGTATGCATTTGGTGCATTTATGATCGATAATTATCGTGATACTACCGTAGGTGAAATGCCTATATTTGTTGATGCTATTGATGGTACACCAAAAACTGTATTAGAATTTTATGGTTTAGAAAATGGACCAATTATGAATAGTCTTGGTGCATGCATAGCATTTTTAACCGGATTGTTGATCTTCTTTGCTACGATGGGTATCTTAGCTCTTGTTTATATTCGACACGAAAAACGGTAGTTAAAAAGTAATATGAAACAATCTAGAAATATTTTTTCTGAATCCTATTGACTTCTTCGTTTTAGCTATTAGTAATTGTAGTTCCAAGTTCACAACAATAGGGTTGAACAAGCACCCTTCTATGTTTTACCTTAACGCATTCTACTATCTTAAATTAGCAAGCATGCATCATTTAGTGCACGCTTTATAAGTGCAGGAGCCCTTGCATATACACGACAGAAGCCTACGGGGTCAATCGGGGTCGTTACTATGTCCACAACCCATTGCTCCATCGTCTCTATTTCTTCATCAGAAGCAACACCAGAATTACCTTTACGAATGAAACTTACCAATTCATTTGCGTCTATAAGGCCTGATTCATCAATATCAACGCAACGGTAAACCTCTAGTAAATCATCGATAAGTTCCAATGATACGCCAGAAGCTGTAGCAGCTGCTTGTCTAAGATAAGTCCTGTCGTTAGAGTTAGCCAGACCTCTCGGTGCTTCCCAAAGTCGTTTACCCCATACTAACGCTGCGGCGGATCGGGGTAGCTCATCCGATTCTATCACAACCTCCGATGCTCCCAAAAACTTGAGCGCCTCAGCTTCGGATCTTGATTGTGCTCTGGCATATATTTTGGTATCAGGAAATGACGCACGGAGCCTCGCAGTTGTCGACGAGACTAATCCTGGGTTTTCAAACGAGATGAAAATAGCCTCTGGATCTTTCACGCCACTTGATAAAATTACTGCTGGGTTCGACCCGTCGCCAAAAAGAACGAGTGAACTCGCTGTTGGGATCAATATATTATCGGTGAATTTTGGATCGTTATCAAATGCAATAATACGGGGTCGGGAATCAATAGAACATCCGTCATCATCGCACTCTTCAGGAAATGCGATACGACGAATCGCATCGTACTCTTCACCCAATACTTTTACGACGGTTTGGCCAATCTCACCATAGCCGCACACAATGATACAGTCGTCTGCTATCTCAGTTCCTTCGTTCTTTATTTCGATCTTGCTTTCCTTATTTGTGGTTTTTCCTTCTTCAAAATCGTCGAATAATCGTGATGCAGAATCAGCAAGTTCTCCAAGTAATGGAGTCACTGCCATCGTGATTAAAATAATAGCAGTCAGCAAGCCTCCTAGTGCTTTTGGTAATACCTCCAGCCGCTCAGCTAACGCCAATACAACAAAGGCAAATTCTCCTCCCCCGGCTAATAAAAGTGATAACTTAATGGAGTCGCTTACTGATAAACGATTCGGTTCAAGCCATTTCGGAACTCTAGTCGCTAAGAATAATGTAATTGCTTTAAGAGCAATAAGTGCAAGAACTCCAGTGGCCACAGTTGGAAATTCTCTAATACATAGGTTAATATCAAAGCTCGATCCGGCAACCATAAAGAAAATACCTAATAGGATACCCTTAAAGGGTAGAATGTCTGCTTGGATTTGTGCACGGTAGTTTGTGTTCGCAAGTAAGACCCCAGCTGCAAAAGCACCAGCTGTATCTGTAAGTCCAAGAGATTTGGCTATCGAACCCATTCCAACGCTGACCAGTAAACAAAGCGCAACAAATGTTTCCGTTGATCTTGTCTTCGCGATCCATTTGAAGACCTTTTGTAATATAATACTACCAACAAAAATTATTGACCCGAAACCAATACTCGCCTTTGCCGACAGGAAACCGATTGCTGAATAATCTGTCGGTCCTTGTCCAACAACAAAAGGAAGCAGCACAAGCAGTGGAGCTACAGCCAAATCTTGTAAGAGCAGGATTGATGTCGCAGCTTGACCGGATTCTTCATCTTCCCACCCTCGTTCGTTTAAAACAGGAAATACAAATGCTGATGTTGATAGAGTCAATGCCAGTGCCAATATTAGTGCCTCGGTCGGCTGTGAAATATTAATTAAACCATCGTCCAAGGGAACAAACCGCTCAAGATTACTCCAGTTTAAAATACCCCACGATAATGCAGCCGCACATAAAGAGATCTGAGCAAAAGCAAGAGGTAAAAATTGTGCAAGTTTGTTCAATCTTGACTTTGATACTTCAAGCCCTTCACTAAATAAAAGAAATAGAATACCAAAATCTCCTAACTCAACGTCAGCCCTACTGTTTGCAAAAAAATCTAAACCATTGGGTCCGAGCCATGCGCCTAATATTAGATATCCCAAAATTGGCGAAATTCCAATAATATTCGCTAAAGGAACTACAACAACCGATGCTGCTAAGAAAATTAATAGATCCTGACCGATTGACTCTAATACCATGCTCGTTTGTAATTCTGGTATCTTTCTTCCCACGTCATCATTCAATGCACCACCAATGTCTATGTGTGTGTGTATGTGTGTGTGTGTGCGTATTTTTTTTGTTTTCGTTTGTTTTGGAATTCAATTCGGACATCCAATTTAGATTTAATTTGAATTTTGGAAACAGTGACGACCAGTAAATATGATATGAACAGTGGCAACATCAAGATCGGAAGGAAGGAGAATTTTGGTAATCAAATAAGTAGAGTGCAGAGAGAGGAGATTTTGTGTGTGTGAGAAGAGTGCTAAATCAAAAAGAGATTTGTGTGTCTCCAGAATAAAATAAGATAACTTAATAATATAGCATGATATAATATAATATAATGTAGTGTAAAATATACGCGGCAGTACATTATCAGTAGTTACGTACCTAATTCGTTTCGTAATTGATCGGCTAACTTATTAAAAGGTAAATCTGGTAGCTTGGGTGCCATTGATTGTACGTCAGCGAATGTAGGTATAAAGTCTAATGTATCTGGAAGTGTTGCAATATGTGTAAAGGATGATTCAAGTGCCTCGAAGTTGAGCAAGTGAAGGGCACTTAAACATGTTGTTGTTGTTGTTGGTGTTGCTGTTGCTGTTGTTTTCGTTGATTTTGATTTGCTGCTGCTGCTACTTGTATAATATTGCCGCCGATGATGATTACGTGTGGTAGAAATAATAGATTTTGATTTGGCTGCCGACGATGATGTGGTGGAAGCAGGTATTTGAAATGAATGACATAATAATTGTGCGTCGCCGCCAATGATGATGCACAATATTACTTGTACTAGTCCAATCATGGCCGTGGTAGATAGTGTCACGAATTTCTGATGATATTTGCCTGTGATTTCCGTCGTCCCCGAACTTTTCCGACGGCGACTACATGATGTTGCTGGATTTATTATTCGTAGCATATTGAAGATATTATTTCTTGAGTAAGATCTACTTGTATTTATTTGTGTGTATCGGTATGTGGTATGTTTTCGGATTACACGCTGATATAAAGTCGTGATTCTTGCATTTGTTGGAGTATGATACTAACTAGTATTACTCTAATAGATAGATGGAATCCGACAGCAATACAGTAGTAATAATAATATTGTACGACGTACAAAAAACCCGTCAATATGAGGATAAGTAATAATAGTACAAAGAAGACAGAGAACAACCAAGTAAACAAACTTGCTCGTTGAAATATGCCAATCTTTTTTTTGATTTTTTAAATGTGAGCGACAAATAATGCGTAAAAAGTTGAAACACACACGTCATTAAAATGAATGAAGAGTCACGAACGATCAATCATTAATTTAATTAATGTTTTTAATCGTATTCGCGCGGGCAATACAAACGTACCCCCTGTATGATGATGGCAACTGGTGGAGCGTTGCTGAGCTGGATGGAACAACAGTAGTAATTGATTGATTTGTCAATGGGATGAGGGAGGGCATCCTAATTGAACTATCTATATATACACCTATCTTATTTGCTACTTGCTATCCTCTTTATAGATGAAGAAGAGAAGATCTTTATGTAATATTTATGTAACATTATCTAGACTCCCTTTTTTGCCCTGTCAGCCATCCATCATGTACAATAGATAGAAGATGAAAAGGGCCTCCTTAAAGTAGGTTACTGTACTGTACTGGCTGTGAGAGATTGATAGAGCAATCATATTACGGCACTACAACAAATAATTGTATTACTGTACTGTACCTCATGTAAAAAAGGAAAAATAAATAAGAAAAATTGAAGAAATTACAAAAATCCATGCCCACTGTCAGGATCGAACTGACGGCCTTTCGCTTTCCCTTCATATTGCATGATTCATTATGAGACGAACGCTCTACCTACTGAGCTAAACGGGCTGGGGAATTAATATTTCCTTGCCAAATTGCCCGTTTTTGGGATACTAATACTTCAATATTTGTTTAGTAGTTTTGTAGTTTTGAAAGTTTAAGAAATATTTCCTTTCTATTGTTGTGATTTATTTATTTAACTTTGGCACGTGCTGTAGCACTCTTAGAGCGCGCTCTCCTCATTATAAGTAAATGTAACGGATAGTTCAATAATTCCATCTCTAATTAAAATCGGAACGGAACGAACATAGACATCATTCCATCACACCTTCCCCTTTCTATTTGACGGCAATGGTTGTTATTGCTTGTTCGATTGTACTTTTGCCTTCATCAAACAATACAAATTTCAAATAAACAGTTTCCAACAAACGCTGTTGACGAAACACGAATATGAACATGACCATGATGCTCTCTAGGTTGACGTCGGATACTTTTATCTTAATTTGGAATGTTGCATGTATCGTAACATTCCTGTTACCGTTTATGTCATTTGTTCTTGGACGTCTAACGACGAATGATCAAAATAATGATAACAATAATGACAACAACAACAATAACGAAAACAATTACGGAAATAACTATAACAATCCTGATTGTTACGACGAATATGGCTATTACTATGGCCCTACTCATTGGTGGCAATTCTGGAAGACATGCAGCAATAACAATGGACAAGACGACAATGATAACGATAACGACGAAATGCAATCCCCATGGTGGTGTAAGTAAAATGAAAGACAACACACATACACACACACACACACACACACACACACACACACACACACACACACACACACACACACGTGCGAACAATCAAACACGAGATACAAATTTGGAAACTCAAATCGTCGTTTTTCTCTTTTGTATTTTTTTTAAATTCTCTTTCGTTTTATATCACAGACATTTGGGGCGAACGTGAGGGACAAGGAAATCCTGAAGAAGAAGGAAAGGGTGCTTTACTTTTTGTGTACATTTGGACACTTGTTACATTTGCTGGTATGGCTTATTTAGGAAATACCACTGGAATGGCTGTTAACAAACTTGAGAGTATGCGTTGGATTCTCCTTGGGTTTGCCAATTATTGCTTTGTTATTATTGTTCTTCTTATTGCATTGGAGGGTGTCGAATCGGAAGGACGTGAAATGGAAGAGACTGGATTTTATGGTCAAACAGCTGTTTTACTATTAATGACATGTATCTTTGCTATGGTACAATCAATTGTATTCGTATCTTGGACGACGAAACGACTTAAACACCTTAAGGTCATGGAGGAGCAACAATCATCAACTAATACTGAAAAATCTGATGAATATGTCGCTGTAGAATATGACAACAGTCCACCAGCACCACCAGGATACAAAATTACATTTTAAAAAACTATACAGTATATCTGCCAGGATAATACAACGACAACAAGAACAACAAAAATATTTATCCCGTCGCCTGCTTATTTCATTCAAGCATTATTATCTGTTAAGAGTTCGGATATTCTTCGAATGATACGGCAAGGTTATATTCTGATATTTAGAACGTTTTTTGATTATTTCATGAATGTTCAATGTACGTTAGTTTCAATTTGGTTTGCGCTGTACAATCGTATCCTTACCACCAGTGTTAAAAAGTTATACATGTCTATATAATATTATCATCATTTATCATGTTTGTTACTTAATATGTGGCTCTACCTTCCAGACATTGCAAACCCAGCTAGCACAAGTCTCGTTTTTTGGCGATGAGTCAATCAGTCCTCATTGCTTGTAGTAGCTAACTACTAGCTAGCTAAAGCTGAACCAAAGAAAAATTGACTATATTGCTACAAGTACTACTAATTAGAGTATCATGACTTTATTTGTTGCGAGTTTTTTTTCTACCTGTTATCTACTCTTCTTTTAAGGTACAAGTTTGCAGTTGTTATTGGTGACAGACTTTCCTTGTATTTTCTTTCAAGTAGAGCTAGACATGAGATTCGTATCCCCCGATTTGCTAATTATCTTGCGTTCTATATGACAAAGCGGTACAATAAATATATATGATGTTAATATATAGTTATACGATGTTACTGCGAGTAGTCCCATAAGCCTACAGTATAGGGTTCAGTGAGAAATTACCCAGAAGCATATCATCGCAGTGAGTATAAGAGTGACTATCCCCTCGTAGTCATTATCAGCCTACATTCAATTTCCTCATCACACATTTAGAAACAACCTCTAATTCATTCTTGTTCCAGAATCATATTATTTATCGACCGACCTTATTTTACAATTTTTTTGACATATTATCGATCATCAATCCCGAACGGGACTGGAGAGAATGAGAATGACCAGGGGGTCAGGGAAACTTACTATTATTTTATCAATTTTTAAATTTAGCATGACCGAAGATTGATCGGCGAAGAGATTGCTTTAGCATCTGTATGTTTTTCTCCGCGATCAGATCTTCATCAGGGATACAGTTACATCGCGAGAACCACGAGAACACGAACGAACAGATCTTTTTACAACTACTTGTATAACTACTGTAATAACTTATTTCAACATCACATTAACCCTTATAGAAACAACAACATACGGTATCCGAACACCAAATACTGTCACTTACACATACTGTACCCAACAAAACCGCCGTTCACTTGAAGAAAATTACCTTAAAAAAATCTAAATATGGCCGAAGTAGATGATCAATTGGGATATATGATGTCCTGTCTATCTGTTGTCGTTGTTGGTGCATCCGGTGACCTAGCGAAAAAGAAGACTTTTCCTTCACTACTGAATTTGTATGCATTTGATTTGCTACCAAAAAGTTTTCAGATCTGGGGATATGCTCGGAGTGATATCGATAGCGATGGATTGAGAGATCGTATTCGTCCCTACCTGCTCAAACTAGAGCATTCCGCTGAAGTCGTCGAGCAGTTTCTATCACTTGTTCAGTATCATAGTGGAAAATCCTATGGTGATTTGGATGCATTCGTTGGGCTGAAGGGTAGGGTCGAAGCATTCGAAAATTCCAAATCGGAAGAAAAATTCAACCGTCTTTTTTATTTCGCCATCCCTCCCAATGTCTTCGCCGAAACAGCATCTGCTATTAAACAGACTTGTATGCAGGAAGAAGTGAAGGGTTGGACTCGGTTAATTGTGGAAAAGCCATTCGGGCGAGACTTAGAAAGTTTTGAAGAGCTCAATACGGCTTTGAGCTCCCAATTCTCAGAAGATCATATGTACCGGATCGATCACTACCTTGGAAAGGAGATGGTTCAAAATTTAACGGTGATCAGATTTTCGAATATGATGTTTGAACGTATTTGGAACGCTGATAATATCCAGATGGTGATTCTAACATTCAAGGAACCATTTGGTACGGACGGCAGAGGGGGATATTTTGATAAGTAAGTTTTCATGATATATGTCATGTCAAAGAGAGTTGTGCTCGAAAATCATAGGATTTTATAAAAAAATCAATACTTACACGACTTTTTCGATTCTCATCTCCTGCTTAATTTACATTCGGTTACAAAAGATTTGGTATTATTCGAGACATTTTACAGAACCACTTGTTGCAAGTCTTAACACTGTTAACGTGTGAGTCTCCAACAGTCGCACGGGGTCCTCGTGCAGGCAATGCAATTCGTGACGCCAAGGTTCATGTTTTGAATTCCATCCCACCTATCGAGATCGAAGATTGTGTCTTGGGTCAGTACGAAGGTTATGCTGATGATCCAACCATTACAAATAAGGACACAAACACTCCTACTTTTGCCGCTATTCGTCTCAAAATTAACAATCCTCGATGGGCTGGAGTGCCTATTATCCTTAAGGCCGGAAAGGCACTAAATGAGCGCAAAGCCGAAATGCGCCTACAACTTAAAAGTGCTCCCGCGGCAGATTATCTGTTTGAAGGAGAAGACTGTCCTCCTAATGAAATTGTTTTCCGTATGCAACCTCATGAAGCTATCTATTTAAAGACAAACGTTAAGAAACCTGGATTTGGTAATAAGCCTGTTCAGTCGGAAATGGAACTGAATTACGATACTCGTTTCTTTGCCAGTGACGCACAGGATGGTAAGAAGGCTTGTAACCCTGACGCCTATACCCGTCTTATTCTTGATGTCTTAAATGGCGACCAAGGTGCATTTGTGCGTGATGACGAACTTCGTCGGGCATGGGAGATTTTTACTCCCATCCTACATAGTATTGAAAATGATAATATTCGTCCATTCACGTACGCACAAGGTTCTCGTGGACCAGTGGAAGCCGATGAATTTATTACTAAATGTGGATTTTCTCGTAATGCGAACTATAAGTACCCATGATCATCATCTTAGATATGTAAATAAATTATGGCAGTAACTACATTTGAACTTATATAACAACAATTAATACAAATTAAAAGTCTTTGTCATTTAATGATGGATAGTACGTGTACCCATTTCCCGAAGGAATGTTGTAATAGTAATAATAGGAGTAGCAGACACACCAGGATACGGGATGATTATATTGTGGTAAGATTATTCATATTAGATTATTTTTATATCACGAGAATCCCTCGTCTATTTGGAATTCATTTGAAGATAGGTTATTTTTAAGTTCGGCCAGTAATGAGCCTGAAGCACCAAGGAATATATTTGTAGTTACCTCTCGTTTTGTGTCAACGGTGGCATCATCACCATTAACAGTAGGTCTATCTTCAAGAAATCCGTTACTATTATTATCTTTTATTTCCTTCGTCAGTATGATGTTCTCGTCATCTTCGGATTCTCGATATTCATCAACATATTCGTCAATACGGGAAGCAACTATTACATTTTCTTCATCTCGAAGCCTGGCCACGGTACGAATACGAGATTGTAATTCTCGTACGAGAAGTTGCTCTGTGATTATATCCCGAGGAGGAGGAGGAGGAGGAGGAAGAGATGCAGCTGCAGCATCGACTTGATTCTTCATTTGTCCTGAATCCATCACGATTTTTTGCTTTGTTTTAGTGAGACCTTTCCCAGAAAATACGAATGTCTTCGTGGTGGTAGTACGATCTTGGTCTTGTTCGTGTTTTGGCACTGATCTCAGTTCATCTTTTCAGTATGTTCATAGTTGTGAGATTCGTTTAGTAGGTGATCTTTAGCTAAACTTTGACAGGAATCTGGTGCTACTTCTCTACAGTCCTTTCCAGAGTCTGTGTTTTGAGAATGCTCGTTTAAAGGAATGAATCTGTTCTCGATTTCTTTCTCGAGCGTTTGGCATGTAGCACTAAGTTCCTTGACTTGATTCCACCAGGATATCTTGACTGAATTTGTTATATCTTGTTCTTGTTCTTGATGATGATGATGATGATTTGATGATGGATTATTGTCATTAATAGTAGTATCACCACCACCACCACTACATGACGACGATTGGTGACGATTGTATTGCTGACAGGACAAAAGAACAGCATTTAGAGCATCCAATTGTTGACGATACTGTATTAGGGACATCATGAATTTATGATCAGTACTACTACTACTAGTACTAGTCATGGGACTGATCGAAGGTGATGATGATTTGCTGCTGTTGTCTAGTAAAAGATTCCCACATATGTATTCTTTAAGATTCCTTGCATTCCACATAGACTCATTTAATTTCGATCGAGGGGATTTTGTTAGTGGTTCAACTGATAATACTTCCAAACAATCAATAGTGGAAAGATAATCGACACAGCTCCCTAATAGATTAGCTATATGTTTTCGGGATGACTTGATCCAAACCAAGTCGACCACATCAGGTATAACGAGAAGTCCATTATTAACAACATATCCAATAATATCACCACCATTATCATTATGAAGTTGATCATCATCCTTATTTGTTCGATGATTATATTTACTATCGTCACTGTTAGTAGTGTTCACGCTCTCTTTGTTCTGCTGTTTTCCCTGACGACAATGTTGTTGTTTTATGTAAGAATCTATGGCTGTTATAGCTTCAACGATTGATTGAGACTCGTTAACAATAACTTTCGCGAGATTTTGCCGTGCAGATGAAAGCGCTAATATAGAAGTAGTATCTAATTGACGCTGAGGTTCAAGTTGATTTTTATCTTTATTAATTTCCCTGTCACGACTTCTTTTTCTTCTTTGACAATTAGTAGCAATAGCTGCTCGTTCTACTCGTTCAACACATTGTGAATGTGGACCAAGACCCCAATGTAAACTGGCACTTATCTTAATCCAATACAAAGATTCATCGATTGATAAGATGAATTGTACATGCGCCTCAAGAAAGTCAATAACTGACATTGTTGCAACATCGGTAATGTTAATGCTATCATCGATATTATTATTAGTATTAGTATTATTAATATTATTATTAGTTTGCATCAATGACATTGGAGGAGCACCAATCAGTCCAAGGAGACGTGATAGTTCTCTACGACAGTCATATACTTTTTCTATCCTATTTTCGTGATTTAATCTCGTTGTCAATTCGGAGACAGTGACAGCATCATCATCATTTGATCGTTTTGGTGACGGTAACAGTGACGGTGATAATAATAATTGCTTTTCCTGTGATATTTCCTGTGATTTCTGTTGTCGGTTTATTGGTCTCATAGGGAATATTAGGTTCTGCTTGTTCCAACAAGTAAGGAAAATCGTCAAGAATAACAGGACAGTGGTAGGATAGTACCAATTATTGATAGAAGTAATAAATTCTTCGTTGCAATAATCACAGTAATAATAATAATATAGTAGTGCCACTCCAATAACGGGTACGACAGCTATTACTTGCTTCGTAATGTTTTTATCCTTTGTTCGTTGCTTAATGATGGTGATGATAACATCGAGAGTCGTACTTAATCTCTTTGTATCGTTAGCAAAAAGTTGTGACCTGCTGCTGCATCTGCCGCTGTCGTCGTCGTCGTCGTCATGATCATCATGATCACCATGATCACCGTCGTCATTGTCGTCGCCATTATTACCGTCGACATCATATGCTTCTAGATGAGCATACAATTGGGAGTTCATCACGGGTTGGCACTAATAGTCAGCGAGCAGTTCGTTCGCTTGTCCACTGCACTGCGAGTGTAAACTATTTGCTACTTGTACGATACCATCACTCTACCACATCTAACAATGATCAATGCTATAGTATGTAATAAACTTATCCATCCATCATCATGAGTACTGCTGTATGCAATGATGAAGAGCAAAATAAGAATCCCTCAAATTCCAGTCCCGTATGGTATCACGCGCCAGAAGCGCACTTTGAGATCTTGATTGCATGGCCCTGACAAAAAAAATGACAATAATAAAAAAGGATTTTCAATTTGCTGTTTCTCGAAATAACATAGTACTGTACAACATACAACCACAGAATTGCCCATATAATAACGTTAGTTCCAACTGAATTGCTATTCTCCACAGAGTAGGAGATATAAAACACAACACAAACTACAAACAGCATTCATTCATTCACTGTACCTACAAGAAGCCGTACTAGTAGCTGTACAAGGACAACCATGCCCAGTTTTCAAAATGGCGCCGGGCCGGGGAAAAGTATGAAGTTTGTAGATGCCTTGAATCCGTTCGCTCCATTCCTCGCCCAACCGGTAAGTAGACTTCAACTACGAATATAGACTATAGATATTAGAATGCATGTAACAATGTGCATACTACCAGGTTTGCAGGCATGCATGCATACATGTATACAGTACTAATTTCAATTCTTTCCATTCGCTTCCTAACATCATTATATAAATAATACTATGATTTAAAATAAATAAATAAAACTCGTCCGATTTCTTTTTTACCGGGACTGATACTTCAATATTATATGTAGGGCGACGATGAACCTGTTGAAGAAGATCTCTCTCCATTGACAGCACAGTTCGACGATCGTCTCCGAATCGGAAATCAATCGGGTTTATCAAGGGGATCAACACAACAGCAGCAGCAACAACAACAACAACAACAACAGCAACAACAACAGCAAACATCTTATGATCAACAAACTGCTGGTTCGGAAACCGTACAAAGTAAGAATAACTTTTCGTTGAAGAAAAAGAACAAGAAAAGAAATGAAAGAGACGAAGAAGACAAAGATGATGACAGTGCTGGTGATGATGATGATGATGATGATGATAGTGATTTTGAATTCGATGACGAGGATGATGCAGTATTGGATGCTATTCGACAAAAACGATTACGTCAAATGCAAAAGGCTCAAATAAAGGAGGTAGAAAAAAAAGCGAAGGGTCATGGTGAGGTCCGCACCATTACACAAGATGAATTTTTAACAGAATGTACGAGTAGTGATTATGTGGCTGTTCATTTCTTTCACAAAGAATTTGAGCGATGCAAAATTATGGACCATCATTTAAAAAAAATTGCCTGTCAACATTTGTCGTGTAAGTTTGTACGGATCGATGCCGAAAAGGCACCATTCTTTGTGGTGAAATTAAAAGTACAACAATTACCGACCTTACTCGTCTTTAAGAACGGTGAACTGCTTCATCGATTATTAGGATTTGAAGATTTATCGGATGCTACTACTTCTACCAGTAGAAATCCCGCCGACATTGATGATTTTCCAACCAGTCGGTTAGGATATTGGTTAGAAAAAACAGGTGCGATCGAATATGAAGGACCTGATAGCGACGATGAAGACGACGAAGAAGAAAATAATAGAAGATCGAGACGGTCCGCAGCATCATCATCTTATGATGCGAATCATCATGGTTCTGAAAAGGTTTACGATGAGGATATTTAAATAACGATTTTTACTAACGCATACATACAAGCCACAAGTCACAATGATATTATACAATTATAATATGAGACGATTTTGGGGATTGATTGTTTGCATTGTTGATTGCTAGGCTAAGAAACAAATTATGACGAAAATACTCTACCTCAGTCTTTCCCTCTCTCTCTCTCTGAAGTTTTGCCATCGATTTCTCCTTAGTAAGAACGATTCAATTAATAACATAACAACATTATAACAGCCTACTAGTGGTCCATTCTATCACTGCCATCAGTGTATATCCCTAGGGCATATCATATTAATCTAAGTTTAGTAGTACAGATGTAGTCTGCCTATTTCAATTATTATTTGTGTGCTCTCAAACTGAAAATTGGCTGTTGAAAAATAGTCTTCTGTACGTCGTCCGTCTCTGCATGCACGACTGCCACAGAAATAATAAAGCATTTTTTGATGTTGCTTTCCGTACAATATTTTTAATATTATATTATGATTCCTTTAAAATTATTTGTATTGTCATTATATTATTAAGGTACAGTAGCATTTCAATTCTTTCGACATACGATTGTAAAGACGTGTAAATACATAATAGACAGATACACAAACACATCATTGAGAAAAATGGTCGATCAAACGAAAGAAATAATCCAAGAAGGAGGAGATGATGGCGGGAAGAGCAACATGACAGCCTCAGATACTAGAAACAACAAGAGAAAGAAAATTTCCGAAGGAGAGACCGAGACCAAGACCGAGACGACCCGAACTTCTATTACAAATGAAGGGGATATGCCTCAAAAGAAATTTTATCGTCAACGAGCACATTGTAATCCACTTTCCCACAATGATGCATTTGAATACCCGTTACGACACGACTTAATGGATTGGACTGCAGAGCATTATCCAGCATGGAAAGAATCATCCGAAGCATCACGACCTACCGTCCTAGATATTGGATGCGGTTTTGGTGGTCTGACGGTTGCATTGTCCAAAGCACTCCCCAATGAAACTATTTTGGGTATGGAAATTAGAGCAAAAGTGACAGAGTTTGTACGATTGCGAATCTTGGCATTACGTAAAGATGTTCCCGGTTCGTATCAGAATGCTAGTGTTATGCGAACAAATTCAATGAAATTTTTACCTAATTACTTTCCAAAGGGTAGTCTTGAGAAACTTTTCTTTTGCTTTCCCGATCCACATTTCAAACGTAAGAATCATCCTAGACGGATCGTATCGTATCGTTTACTATCAGAATATGCGTACTTTTTAAAGCCTGGTGGTAAACTTTATGCGATCACCGATGTTAAGGATCTGCACGAATGGCACGTAAAGGAATGTGATAGTCATCCAATGTTTGATCGGATTACAGACAAAAAAGAGCTCGCGGACGATCCTTGCATCAATGCTATGATTACTGAGACTGAAGAAGGAAAGAAAGTTGCTCGAAACGGGGGTGACAAACATTATGCTGTGTATCGAGTGTCCCATGAAGTAAGCAAGAAAGAATCTAATTGGCACATGGGAAATTTCTTCGATTCAATTCCTGTCGAGGAAGGCCAGAGTAAAGACGAGCCTTAAGTAATATTTATATGCACACACACACACACATACACACCAACTACTACTGTTAGTGCTTTCTTCGATAATCATGCCATATTACAAGAACGCCACCGCCCCTTAGACGTCGTCAAATAGTAAACACTGCGCCAAATAGAGTGTCGTCGAAATTTTACTGAATAACTGGTAAGACTGACTCAAAAGAACAGTCAAAAGTAATGTATATTCTAATTTTTTATTTATTTTACAATAGTAAGCAGTTAATTTAGCATCGTGTCTCGAGTGAATATTACATAGTTTGAGTAGAATATATATCTACCGTATTCATCTCGTTATGTATGCATTTTAAGCCGAAATTTTGTATGCTTTCGGTTTCGTTGTGGCGAGTTGTCCACAAGCTGACGTCTCATCATCGCCACGTGTTGATCGAACATGTATATACATCCCTTTGCTCTGTAAACGTTTCTGAAAGGCAGTCACATCTTCCGCCAAGGGTGGTTCGTAAGGTGAATCTTCTCCAATATAATTAAATGGAATGAGATTTATATGTGGTTTAATTCCTGGAACCTGATCAATCATACCTTGTGTAAATTCTGCTAATTCATCAGCGTGTTCCAACCTATCATTGACGTTCCTCATAAGGGCAATTTCCAACATACAAGTTCGTGCATTCAAAGGTCGAGTCAACATTGCATCGATCAATCCCTGCCGTAATTCGACCATCTTGTATTTTGTTGTGGGGACTAGTTTTTTTCGCAAATCATCTCGTACGGCATGAACACTCCATGCTAAAATACAAGGAGAATTTGCAAATTCCATAAAGCATTCAGGGTTCGGTGCAACAGTACTAACGGTTACCTTGCTTGCTGCCAAACTAAAAAATCTTCTCGTTGTTAACACTTTAGTAGCTTGGGCAACATTATACGAATTATCAGAAGGTTCGCCCATACCCATAAAAACGACATTTGATATAGGTGGCAATCCCTCTTGTCTACAAAGTTTTTGAGCGAAAAACATTTGGGCAATTATCTCGTCTGCAGTAAGACTTCTTAGTTTTCCCATTTTTCCGGTGGCACAAAAGGTGCAACCTACAACCAATCAAAAAATAAATCAATAAAAGGTAAGATAAGATAACACAATGATATGATGATAATAGCCCAAAAATTAGATTTTACACAAGGATACTTTGTGTGGCTTACCTTGACGACATCCCACTTGCGAACTTATACAAAGAGTTGATCGCTGTCCATTCCATGGAATTATAACTGTTTCAACTTCAAGCCCATCACTCAATTTCAATAGCAGCTTTGTTGTACTATCAGAAGCTCGAGAAATATAAGATAAGGATGCAACACCACCTTCGACGTTCGTGACACTCGGATTCTTTCCACCGTATGAATTTTGATATAGCTTCTGGAGTTTATCAAGTGTTTCCGGTCCTAATTTGTTCCTTCGACGTTGTGATGGTAATCGGGCTACGATGGATTCGTAATCATCCTGTCCAAGATTAATCACACTTCCAAACATATGAGCAGGATCAATTCCCAATTTATAATAGTCCCAAACTATACGTGCCCGTCCAGCACCACCTAATGCCTCCGAGAGTTCCTCAAAGGACATTGAAAGTGGACCATTGCGTTCTAATATTGACGTCGTCGCATCTGTCGGAGCGTTGTACGATGGAAGATCGGTGATCTGAATGGTATCTTGGGGTCCATTATTACTTGTTATACTAGGAGCAATGCTACTTGCTAGACTTGTGATTGAATATGGCGTTATTCTATTTGATGTCGGCGTAAACGCCAAAGAGGTCGACGTAACTGCCAGGATGAGCGATATGGACGTTGTGAATTTCATTGTTGTTGAAAAATTCGAGGCTGTAGAAGTATTCAGCAGCTGGAATTATGGGGAGAAGGATCTTTTGCTCAAGTTTCTGTCTTTCACTTCTGGAAGAGAAAGTTGTCTTCGTTGTCTTCTGTGGTAATCGTTAAGATATTAGAATGTAAAATTATGACATTTTAATAAACTTCAGGTGGAGGAATTTGGCAAGCAAAAAGTGATGGCTTCGATTTAGATTATTCGCTTCACTTGGTGGTTCCGGTAACAAAAATTCCCTGCTTCACGGTTACAGCAAAGTTTTACTTAAGCGAAACGTAAGCTTAACCACCGGTATGTAGCAGATGGGAGTATCACATTGACAGTTCCGGCGGAAGAACGCGCGCTGTGACGCATTATTGAGCGTTGCAAATCGCTTAAGAAAAAAATTAGAAATTTTTAATGATACAAATTGTTCACGATTGTACAACAATCCACGACTGAAAACTAGAGGTCATGTGTTTTTCAAGAAAGGAAAAAAATACGAAGAAATAATGTTCGGAGATTTAAAGAATTGAAAATTGTCTAATTCTGAGTTGAGCTACTGTACTTGAAGTACTAACCCCGACTAGGTACGGAATGAGAACGTAGATTCTCAATCTTGACGCCAATATTGGCCCAAACATCCTGCATTGAACCAATTCCCAACCAGTCCATAACACATGAATAAATAAATTCACGAATTTGAATAATTTCCAATGCATCAGTATCTTTTACAGCATGTGTCCAGGCATGATGACTGGCGCCCGCCACCATCTTCACTGGTAGCTTATAGTTCATCGAATCATCTTCTTCTAAACCCAACACTGACCAAGGATCAACGTTTCCATTGATTGTTAATATATTACTAGTATCTGTATTGATAAAGTCCTTTCCACCATAATAATCAAGTGATGATTGTACGTTGTCATAAACATTGGTAATGTTAAAAATTCGGGAACAAAATTCAAGATCTAAGTCAATTTCATGGTAATGAGAAGCAAAGGGACAATCATCGAGACACGTCTGATAGAAACCAAATTCTGTACAAGTCTGGTATAACCAAGAACGGGAGCCCCCTAGCTTTATTTCCTCACTGCCATAAAACTCAAGATATGCCTCGTAGTCAACGTCGGTACAATCTTCATCGCCTTGATTTACTTTTAATGGTTTAAATTTGTCTCTCGATGGCATCTGCATCTCATTTAATTGATTGTTTCTTCTTTGTTCTTGTTGGTTTTGTTTTTGTGCAACTTTCGCCAAGACCTCGAGTTCTATATTGGTTACTGGAGGGTCATATGTCTCTTCGTTGCTGTTACTCGATTTTGAATCCATCAATTCAAATTCTTGGACCATAAACTTGCACAATCCAGCGATATTACAGATTTCATTCTCGGTACACGATGGGTCGTTACTCTGAGAAGGAATATAAATTAGACCATCTCCTAAAGCCAAATCTTGATTTCGTTTTTTTCGAAGTGCAGTATCAGGTTGACAGATATTAAATTTATTAGCAAGTACAACGGGACCATCGATAGTACTATTTGGAACAGACGTATTGGTTTGTTTCAACAACGCTACAGCTTGTACGTGACCTTCCTTAACGATACGATGACACTCCATACTACCACCAACTTTATCATACCTTAAATCTAACCCCTGTTTTGATTTATAACCTTCAAAGTCTACTTTGAGTTGCAAGGGGGCAGAAGAACTAACAGCCGCTGCAATCAAATGTGGATACTTGTAACGAGAATACATCGCCATCAAACCGGGATAACTTCCTCCAAAACTAACCCACGTATTCATTGGGTTACTACCACCCCTATCACTGCTAGTAGTCGTAGTAATAGTATCAGTATCATTCGGCGTCGACAGTTGCTGCTGCATCATCATCATCGTTTCTGTCGTTGTCTCTTGATTTATAGTACTGACAAAATGTGCCAAATCTTCTAATGCTTGTCGACTACTAAGAAATCGTAAATTTTGGATCGTTAGTGGTGATGTTTCGTTCCCGTATTGATCTTCAAATTTAGGATATGATAATCCATAATATCGATGTTCTAATGCATACAAATGTACGTTCTTTTTCTCTGTTTTTGAAATACGTTTCGCTAATTCTAACATATCACCACTACAATGAACAGAATCGATTAAAACAGACTTTTCAAATCCAGGTCCCTCACCGCCCACACAAAGCAGAGAGATTATTGGACCGGTATTATGACTACTATGGTAACGATACGAAACAAAATATCGTTGTTGAAATGTTGCAACGTTGGTACTGTCGAAGTGGTCCAATTTTTGTGTCATATACAATTCTTGAACATCCTCCTCATTATTATCGAACCTACTGTTACTACTATGCGCCGCACCCGTACGCGTAGCAAAGATACACCACAAACATAAAGTTAGGATAATGATTGCGGTGAAAGAAAGTATCATTATGAGAAGGAGCCTATTATTTCCCTTGTAACGATGATGATTTTGATTTTGATTGTCGATGATAATGAATAATGAAGTGCTGGATCTGATATGCTCGATGAAAAGCCTACAAAAAGGAATTCGTGTAAATTTATATATGTGTTGTTGTGATTATTTGTGATCAAAAAATATCCATACCAGTGAGACACGAGTCACTAGTGAATGAAGTAAACAATGATAGAAAAAATGTACATATTATTGTTCTGAATAAAAAGATTGATGTATATTTTGTGATTCTTGTCAATGGAACAACCTACTGCAAATAGTGTGTAAAACTTTAGGTAGGCTAGCTGATTAGTTGCTAGGCGAGCATTGCATGTGATGCATGAGACACACTTGACCTACAGTATCTGCAAATCATTGCGCAACAATAGTTTAACATAACCCCTCTATGAATTATAATGGCGTCCTTTTTAATTGTCAGAGATATCACCTATACGTGTATGTGTGACTAGATTACTATTGTTATTTTAAGAGTATATCTTCTGAACCTATATTCAGATATAAAGTTCTGGTATTTTTGTAGTTGAAACTGACATTTTATTCTACATATCATTGTATTCTTATCACATCTTAAACATTTTGTCACAACTTGAGTTATAATTTGAGCCATATTATATCGTAAAATTACAAGGAATAATTAATAAAAGGAAGAATTATTGAGTACTGTATTATTCGAATACGTAATACAGGTACGTTTTCGATCGCGTTGGCAAAGCTTACTATCATTCGCCTCAAGTTTCTTCGTTTGTCTTCCTCGTCCTAGGAGATAAAATCCTCTCTCTCTCTCTCGTTAAACGTCAGGGAACTTTGGAATACCTTCCATAAGATATTCTTCCTTCTTGTAGGTTTCCTTTGTCATTACACCTCTGTATACTTCATATGAAAAATAAGCATGGGGATAGATAAGTATGATATCAATAATAACACCAATTAAATGAAGACCGATCATATCCATAAGTAAACAAAATGAGAAACCAAGAGTAGCAATACCCGATGCTCGTATATCAAATTTTAAAGCTCCGAATACTCCAATAACACTTAAAAGAGTTCCGAGTAATCCCGCAAGTACACCACCGAAAGATCTTTCATGATAAATCACAGAATTAAGTAGGAGGGAAAATAGAATACCGAAGATATTTATGGTATCAACGGCAAGTACTCCCTTGCGAGTATCCATTAATTTACCACAACATACATGGCCACGACGATCGCTATTGCTGTCGTTATTATCGGCGGTATTATAATTCTCTTCAACCGGTAATCCGGTCTCTTCAACGTAATCCTGCTCGCTGCTCATTTTTGAAATTCTTTTGTCGTAGTGTATATCCACTTTGCCTCTCTTATTTCTTTAGACTTCTTTTTAATTGCAAGACGATAATGTACTTCTTACAAGAGTGAGTCTTTCAACAAAAAAGGAATTCATGTTATTTATTTGTTATTATTTTATTTTTGTTGAAAATTACGCGCGACGTTGAACGGTCATAAGATTATTAGAAAATCAAGCCTACCAAGCAAAAATGAGCATCCGGCGCACAGAAGGTATTTAAATTTTTTGTGAAGGTATTCAAAACTGTACAAAAACGTATCCATCAATCTACAGTATGTGCACCCTTCATGCATCGTTATTACTAAATTTGTTTATCTTCTCAGAAAATCAAATTGAAAGAAAAGCAAAACAAAAAAAATCAGGAGCAAGTCCTACTTTAGATCAACTAATTAACATACCGTACTTACTTGTCACCAACCAAATCGAAAATCGATGGAAGTCCTTTTGATCAACTCTACCAAAACTTAGCTTACCATGCCAAACGCCAACAATTCGACCGAGTTCGAAGAAGAGGGAATAGAAGCATCTCCTCGATCTACAGGTAGAAGAAGAAGAAGCAGCAGCAACACCAACAACGAGATTAAAGAATCATCTCCCATTAACATTAATGGACTTTCTGTTTTACCTGCCCTCCAACGTTCCGAATCATTTATTCGTCGACGAGTTAAGAAGAGAGAAGGTCAGGAAGTTCTTGTAAGGAAGAAAGATAGTAGTATCGATAACAAAACTTCATCCGATGAATTGGACAGTAATAATGGTAATAATCCAATCGATCTTGACAAATTAGAGGACGAAGAAGAGACGATTCGCCGACATAGTAATCATGGACAATACGGCATTTTGTCATCATATGATGACGAGGGTGGTGGACGGCTTAGGTCATATCGACGTGAAGAGTTAGTTAAAGAAATTGATTCTGCAAATAAAAATGGTAAACAAGGTCATGCTGAGGTTTTGGAAACGTTGAGGAATGCTCGAATTCTTGTGTACATCATCGATGCTAAGGTTTGTGTTACACTAACCGATGTCGTTAATGGTATTCGTAGAACTATTGGTCATGTTATTCGAGATAAAGAACATCGTGGTCATCCAAAAAATCAAAAATGTTTACTGTATCGTGATTATGATGGAAGACTTTTTAATTTAGTATTAACAAGTGAATATACAAATTTAGAAGGAACATGGAAGGGTACTATGGAATCATTTTCTGTTGTATTAGCAACAGCATTGGTAACATTTTTGGTACGGTCGTTAAGTTGTGCGTTTGAATTAGAAACAAATGACTTTCGACAGGCGTATTTAGTTCTCATTCTTGGTGTTGTCTTTATTGGTAAGTAGAACGAATGAATCAGATCAATCAGTACTATTGAATTGATAGCGGTATTGAGTGAACTTACTAAAATTTCTTTCCACAAAATATTATGTGGTTTCTTCCATTGTTTTTGTTGACAGAGGAGATAAGTCTATCGTGGACCAATGTTGCCCTCCTGGTTCGGGGCCTTCCATCGATTTCGGCCTATACATTTGATACCCGCTTCGGTACGGACTGGTTACGTAAAATTCTTATCCTCTTATTTACAGTCGCTTCTGCTTCTACAGATCAAACCTTTGGGAAAGTTTGCACCATGGCTGGCGTTATCATGACATGTTCTGTCCTACTTGCTAATCTTGGATCACGATCTTGGAAATACTTACATTGGGAACCCATCAGAGGGCTGGGTACACCATTCGATCCAATCATAGGATACGTAGCAGCCATATTGACAGGTATTTGCTTTCCTTTTTTGAGTCATAGGCAGATCGAATCAGGAGGTACCGCTGCCATTGAATCGGTCATGCGAATTGCGATTGTTGTTGCCATCTCGTTCATCCTCAGTGATTATGACGACTTTCAAAGACTTTTAGTGGCAGGATGTAAGTATTGAAAACATTCAAATGGCTCTAACAGTATATATATATTATATATTATATATATAACATCATTATTGCATGATCCTTGAATCTCATGCTGCTGATTTTTTATCTGTTTGCTCATTTATTTATTCCAATTTAATTCGATTTTAATTATTACCATTCTTCTTGAAATATACTCTCTATTGAATAGCCGAGGGTTGTAACCAAGATTATGTTAATTTTTTCGTTGGAGCCTGGTGGTCATTATCATTAATAGCTTCTCTTACGATATTATTATCAAAGAGACTAAAAAGAACAAAGACTTTGACCCACTCAAACGTGGCGAACATATTTTCCCTAACGATGAGGAGCCTCTATTGGAAGAGGATCACGCATCCCCAATAGGGTACACGGTACCACATCTACCTGCCTTTCCCGTCGATCCTAGTTACGCCCACAAAGGTCTAGGTTCTTGTTGCTGCTGCTTTTATCAAGTAGGGATAGAGTATGCATGGGTTTGATTGTTGCTATAGCAGTCGGTGGCTTCATTTGTTACCTAGGTGTATCACAGTTGGATGAAACATTTATGGATAAAGAATTCTTGTCAAACGTGTTACAAAACAATGTATTCAGTAAATAACTTTTCAATGTGAATAAATTAGCTAATACCAATGATTAAATTTATATATAATATGAATGATAATTGTTCAAACAATAGCAAATGCTTGGTGTAGAAACTATAGTAATAGAATAGTAGAATTTCAACACTCGAATAATACTTATCGATTTTATTCCCGCGTGACTAAAATCAGATTTTTCGAATCTTGAATAATAGCTAGCCTCTTTCGCGATCATCGCTGAAGAAGGAAAAAGGGATTGTACACACAAAAATCTGTATCATTATTCTACTTACAACTTTTATTCACTCTCCTCACATATCAATTCCTTTACGAGTCAATCAATACAGTTGTAAGCTCAACCATATATAAGAGAGAGATAACAAAGAGAGCTTACGACAAGAAGTAAGGAGTAGCTTCAGAAGAAGTTTAGTTCAATACAATATATATAATGACCACACCAAATAAGGCCGTCGACAGTGGCATTGCTACTACCCGTGGCATTTCTTTTTATTTGGAGATCTTGGACCGTCTTAGAAATGAAGGATTCAATCTGGAGACAAATGAGAAACTGGCCATTCATCCTTACCTGATCGCAGCAAAAGAAGGAACACTATCCCTAGCTCAACGTCGGGCGTTTGTAGGAGAGCAATATTCTGTACAATATTCTGATGCTTGTAGCTTTGCAAAATTAGCGGGACATGAAAATTTTCGACCAAAATCTCTTTCAGTGGCAAGTGTTCCGTCGGCACCAACTACAATAATAACCAACGAAGGTAGTAGTGAGAAATCATCTAACGACGAAAATAATGAGATTCAACCAAATCTATTTCAATTCCTGCTGGGAGGAGAAGTATATGCATCTAAACTTTTGTTAGATCATGCAAAATCAGTGGGATTTGAAATGAGGACGAAGGTGATTTACGACGATATACAGTAACTGCAAAAGCACAGGCATACCCCTCTTACTGGGCTAGAATCGCCCTCGCTGGCAATCGGGGCGCCGGTGCTGCTGTGAGTTTTATATGATATTTCAAGTCATCAATATTCATATCTAACAGCCGCGAACTCACATGCATTGTTGCTTTTTTTATTAAATTGTTAAAAAGGCTTGTGCCGTGAATTTCCCAGCATGGGGGAAATGTGCGCTGATTTATCGGATGCATTACAGAACCAACCGGAGTACGGCTACTCTGCAATGGGCGACGACAAGGCTTCGACGTCGCTCGCATTCGTGAATTTTTTTGCTAGTCCCATAAAAGATTGGACGAAATGGCAGCGATCTCATGATGGAAGAAAATGTTTCCTACGAGGATGTGGTCACCGAAGTTCGATTATTGCAAGAATATGAAGTTCTTTTTTGGGATTCAATATACGATGCAAAATAGATATAGACAAATGTATGATAGTGTAAATAGTGTCAACGTTAATTCTTTCTGCATTTGAATTACTTTATAGGCATATTGTACCAACAGCTTTTCTTTTAGTTTTCACCTTTTGTTTCCGAAGAATATGCCTTCCTGACACTTTCTATAGCCTGCTTGTGCGACATGAAACCACATCCAACTAACACATTTCTTGTTGCACCCAACGATGGTAGATCGCAGTTAGCGCTCGCCATCCAAGAATCATAGGCTACCGGATTTGTTGATTTAAATACTCCCAGAAATTCAGAAAGCTTTTCCTTTAGTTTCCCCAGTCGATCACTGCTGGTACGAAGCTGTGATTGTACCAATACGAGTCGTAAGTATATGCCTAACAAATCTAACAGTCCCATCTTGAGAGCACATCCAAAAAGTACTTCGTTTGGAACTGCAGCAACCACATCTAGGATGGTCGACCAAACATGTTCCGTGTAACTGAATCCCCAGTGTTTTACACTTAATTTCGTCATTTTCCCATTGATAACAGCCCGAAGCGGTCCCTTCAAACTTTCACCACTGATAACCCCTACTTTAACGCAGCTGTCAATAGCGACGGCATCTTTCTCTAACACATTGCCCATTTTATCCAGTTTTCGGAGCAACAGGAGTGGATGCTTCTTTGATATGTCGACCAAAGTTTGTACCGACCGTACCGAAGAAATGTTAGAGAGAGCTGTATCAAGCATATCTTGCAAAGAATCGTCCAGAGGGGATCTCCAAAATAGCCAGTCATCCGCACTTATTTCCACTGCTTCTTTAAGATTCGATCGTAGAGCTGATGTTCCCAAGTTCATCGAGAAAGGAAAATAGGCGTAGATGCGGAGAAGACAAAGAAGCAGCCAGCACTTGGCTTGCTCGTTTTCACTCTGTATCCGTTTCATTATTGCCCCGCTTATGAATTGAACCTGATTACGACCCAACCTCGCAATCAGAAGGAGCAAAACAAGACATTCTGGGGGGTCGCTGCGGGAGCGCAGTCTATTTTCGTAATCATAAGCCACCAAACAATCGAGTGCAAAGCCAGTGGCACTTCGCACAGTGTCTTCAGTTCGTCCCCAGGCCGAATCTTCGACAGCTAGCGGTAAGTCGACAAAGTTTTCTACGTGTATTGTGGAGAACGTAGAAGCTTCGATCAGAAATCTAACCACCTTCAATAGGTCGAGTTTCTCTTTGCTACCTTCTGATAAAATCCATATTCGACATCGCGCCATATGGGTGTGATTCCAAGTTTGAAAGCATCTAGATAATAGGTTGTTCCATAAAAAGGAAGGCTTTTGACCATCAGTAAACAAAGTTTTCCAGAATTTTGGTGATCCGTGCGAAGCAGAAAGCTTTGGAATCCACTTGACGAGCGCAGAGGCAAGCCCTTCGACCTTACGTTCTAGCAGAATATAGCGTTGCAATAGAAGAAAACAGAGCTCATCATTGCTGAGCTTTGGTGGATCCTCTTTTTTGTATCGCCGTTTTCTCCTCATTGGAATCGGTTGTTGGGAAAAGTTTATGTCTAACCACTTGTCGAGTATATCGGGTTTATTTTCTTCAAAAATACGAGTTATAAATTTTTCAATCGTATTGGCATCATCGAGCATTTCGGGGGGAGATATCATTTCTTTATCCTGGAAGGCAAGAAAATCAGTCATATCAGATGCATCGGCGTCCACCTGGGTTACAGTCGATACATCATTATCATGCAACATATCCATAGGCAAGGAGTTGAATAAAGCCCTAGCGCTTTCAACACTTGCAAAGATTGCTGCTGGTGCAACCTTCGCCTTCTTCGATTTCATTTTTGTCGATTTCTGAAAATTTTGACACGAGTCTGAAAGCCACTCTACAAATGTAAATGAGACTTGATCGGGAGCATTGAGGTCTAATAAATTGTACATCCTTGAGTACGCAGAGAGTCTACCAAAAAGCTTCCTTGATATATCTCTACGGTGGCCTAGACGTCCAATATCCCACTCACTCAAAGCAGAGGGGGCTAATAATTGGTTAAACGCCTTATTCGTGTCAGCTGCTTTCTCACCAAGTCTACCAAGTCTATCAACCATAGTCAGAAGAGATGCTCGAGGTAGTCCAGAGCAAAGTAGTAATCTTGGAAGGAAGCTTGTCGGTGCCGTCAGTGCCGCCCGTTTTGCAATGAAATCACTCCGAGATTTTGCAAGCATTACCCACGATTCAACAGGGATGGCACTTTTTTGTGTATTGACCAACTTGGCACCAGCAAGCCCGTCAACGTCGTCTATCCCTTTCGGTTCACTATTATCGCCTTGTTCGAATTCGCGAGACTTCATGAGCATTTTCACGAGGCCGTCGATCGCAGCGCTATCCATCTCGTTCTTATCATCATCAAACCAAATACTCAATAGAACACACGAAGATTGCAACAGAGTAATTGGCATCTCTACTTTAGTTGGTACTCTTCCACCATTTTTAAAAGGGCTACTGCATAGAGATATACAAACCATAATATCTCCAGTTTTTATTTTCACGCTTTCCCCCTCGAAATAAACTTTAAATTCTTCAATGACGATATGAATCGCAAGCGAACAAAGATCTGGAAATGAGCTCAGTGCGGCAGCAAAAACCGTCGGACGTATTGAGACAAGCTCTATCAAAAGAGAAGCAAATCCCAGTCTCCGGGCATACTATTTTCCTTGGCTAACTTCGTAAGTTTGTTTAAAGCAAGAATAGGTATCGTAAGTTGCTACCACGTTCAAATGAAGCTGCGAGCGCTAATTTTTTGACCGCGTCTCCTAAGATCGACTTTGTGTGTTCCACGTGCATTAGATTGATTGCCCAGGCATGGTTCGACCCAGCGAAAGTCTCGTCCATGTCTTTGACGTTCTCCTTCCCAATGGCATTATGCAGGACACGCCTGGCGCAGCGACGCCGGTCCGGGTTGTGACTAGCAACATCTGTTAATAGTAGATCAAACGCCCTGACAGCATCGGCCTCCCCGAATTTTCCCATAGAGAATCACGCACATGCTCTAAAAGGGGTGCAGAAAGCTTTTGGAGCTGTGATCGTTCTTCTCCCTCCGTGCCATAAGCACGCAACAAAAGAAAGCAGGATGCACTTGCTGGGAGACGAGAAATTGTTTCTGGAAGAAAAGAAATAATTGGTATTAACCAGTCGTAAGCACGTTCGATAGCTCCACGTGTAGTAGAGCCAATTGTTGCAAGTAGAAAATCTGGCTCGGTGCTCTTCTGCCTAAACACTCGTGGAAGGTCGAAGAGCTCCTCTAAAGAAAATATCAGGTCAGCTGACTCCTTCGGAGGTTTCCTCGGTCCTTTCGTAGGGTCCCAGATCATAATCGACTTTTGAGCAGTCCCGTAACAGCTTCTTCCTGCGACTAGCTTCGACGCGAGCTTCAGCTACTTCTTTCTCGCGTTGCCTCTTTAGTTCCTGCTCGCGTTTTTCCTGCTGTCTCCTTGAAGTTCTCGATCTCTCGTACTCAGTCCGGCATCAGTCTTATGCTTAGTCTTCTTTTTTGGTTTTTGGGTGGGAGCAAATAGTATTTCCGTAATTTTTGCTTCTTCATCCCTCATCATTTGCTCGGTCTTTTTCTGTTCTTCACGAGCCGCTTCATCAGCATCAACGGTCGGAAATCTATACCGATCAGACGTAATCATTTTGATCAAGGCTTTTAATGTTGGGAACTTTTCCAATGCTACTGATCCGATCGTATCGGGGGAGGCACCGCACATAATCAAAGCAAGCCCAGTGACTCGCCACCACATTCCTGGGTACCCAAGGCGAGGAATAGAGAAAGTAGATAAGCTTTCCTCATAAGTCTTTTCGGCACATATCTTATCGCAATAATCGCCATTAGAATCGTTGCTCATTACTTCTTTCTTTCTAACGGACGGAATGTACTCGACTAATTCATAGAGTTTATATAATAGCTTTGCATCCTGGAGCAACAGTGATGGTTTCTTATCTTTCTTGCAACCTTCAAACATATGTTCGAGCACCAAAAGTGCGATATCGTTTGGCGAGCTATTTTCTTTCTTGGTAGTGGTATCTAGAATGACCCACATCATTGCATCATCAATATCTGCACCAAAGTCGCAGCAGAATGAAATTCGTTTGGCTTCGTCGTCCCATCCTGGGTCATCTTCTACCGAAGTATCATTCATTGCAAGAAATTGGCGCAATTCCGGCGAATCTGGGTTCTCAAGGAAAAGCATACAACGAATGACGTTAACCCAATCTGGGAAGTCTTTTTCGGTAAGCCCGTCTAGTATAGAGGTATAATCAGCCGGTCCCGCACCTACAATATCTCCCTTCTTCTTTTCTCTTGATCCATTGGTTGGAGTGCTCCTGCGGTATTTGCTCGATGATGTTGTTGGACAGAGAGGTGCATAGTCTTCACAACACCAGCGAAGTAAGAGCTTTCGAGCTTTTATCAACTTGGCCCTGACGATAGCTATATCATTTTCTGACGGGTTGATAATTTTGACTGATTTTCCACCAGGTTGAACTCGTTGCATCACTACTGTGAGGTCGACAAGTAGCGTCACGCATTGAAACATAAGACGGGCCTTATTTTCTTCGTCCCTTATTGTCCACAAATACTCTTGATCGACTTGGTATGATAGCATAGCATCCAGAACTTTATACGCATCAAAGGAAGATCCGAACTTAGTAGCAATAGCTTGAATCAACTTTCTTATTCTCCGGACGAGTTGCGATTTTGAGAGATCGCCAAACGAGATAGGCGGATTTGTGAGTAAGTCTAATATAGACGAAGCAATCCCACTTGCAGATAGCTGACCTGGTAGTACATCATGAACGGCATGAATCATGGACAAATGATCTGAAAATGCTGAATCGCGCGAATCCATACTCAGTAGAATCTCCCGCAGTATATGGCCATAAATATGTTTGGTAACAGCTACCGTCGGAATCTTGGTTGCAACAGCTGTGATGTTTTCAACATGAGCATTCAGCTGATTAGCCTTTAGTCTCATACGAAGGATGTTATCTAGTGTGTCAAGATCTGCAGGTAGCGGTGGATTAATATTCTTCATGCTGTTCACAGTAATGGAAAATAATGTTCTTGCCAGGCCAGACAAAGCAGGTGATTGTAGCCATTTTTCAAGATTAGCAGTAATTATGCTCCGCACAGATGGAATCGAGGTAAATGAAGGTAGACACTGCAAAAGGCCCGAATTGTGCTTAGATTTGATGTCCAAACGTTCACTCAACTTTTCAGAAATAGCTTGATGCGAAGACTCTAAGTTGTGCCCAAAGTATCGCTGTCTCACCTCAGTAAAATTAAGCTTTTGTTGCTGAAGAGGATATGTAAGCTTAGGACCAGGTGGAGGAATATCAGCCGAAGAAGTAAAAGACTCTTCTAGTGGGTTATGCGCAGCGTTAGATGGTATCTGGTGTTCATCGAACGATTTTTTATCTAGAAAACATACATCTTCTTCTTCCCCGGAAGATGACGAGTTTCCATCACTGCTACCGTCACCGTTACCAACACCAGAGGGTCTACCAAATGATGTTGCTATGGCGACTTCTTCTTCTTCTTCATCTCCAGAATCGGATTCGTCTTCAGCCTTATTATTGAGAGTGAGTGACCTTGCTGTTGTCTCCGCATGCGATGACTCCATATAACTTTTGGATTTTTTACTTTTTGAGTTGGAAAGTTGTCGTGTATTCTTCGATTCGGATGACTCTACGGACATAGAACGATTTTTTGTCAGGATAGGTGCAATGGGAATCTTATCACTATCATTCAGCGAATTGTCATTTTGGATGCTAACTCGTGAAAATGTTGGAGATGTTCTGGGAGTACTTGCTGATGATGACGACAGCGTTTTCGTATGCTGGGATTGTTTATTATTGTTCCGTTTCTCCTTTTCCATTCGATAGAATTCTGCCACCTTACAGGCATCAGCCTCGAGTTGTTGTTTATGATTTTCGTCATTTTTTACTTCATGAACATGATTATTGTCGTCACTATGTATCAGAGTCAAATTTTGAACCAGTAGCCGACACGCAGGATCGTCTACCCATGATCGTGGTCCGAAGCAGTCTTCGGCATATGCTTCTATCAGGGGAACTGGCCAATGATCAAGTGGCTCCATTGTAACATACAAGATTGTTGCTGCCAGTACTTTGATATTCATTTGAGGTTTATTAGCGTAGTTAAAGCTTTTTTTTTGTTTTCCAACAAGTGGCGATTGTCCATGTGCTAATTTCATGGTCTTATTCGATACCACTTCCGTCTTATCCAAAGAAAGGCCACGTTTTCGTGATCCAGGAGTATACAATGAATTCATTTGCGATACCGATGCTGCTGACGACGACGACGACGACGACGAATCGAATACATCAGTGGAATTAGATTTCAAACACCAGATCAAAGATTCGAATAAAGACTGATTATGCAAAACTGCTGTCATGGCAGGAATCTCCTTAGGTTTCGGAAAATGAACTTCATCGTTCTTCTTCACTCGTTTTCGTCTAAGCATCAAAGGATAGGATCATAAAATAGATAAAAAGAACGGAAATTGTGAGAGAAATCAGCTCATCTAAACGTCGTGCGCTTTAGTGTTTATTTTTCGTATTCCGAGGGAATTAATTTCGTATTCATAAACTGAACAAAGTCGCGCGATTCAAGATCAAATAATAAAACATACCGAATTGAAAAAAATGTTTCCTGATCAAGTCGAAGATGATAGACGAGACCAATTGCAGCAACATACAGCTGCCCAACATTCTTCGTAGACTTGAATTTATCGTCGGACAGAGATTCAATATTTTCTATGCAATCATCAAGATCTGGTGGCCGCTTTTCGGCGCCTCTCTTGCTTTTCCAGGTTGACATGGTCGTTGTAGGGGTTGATTTCAACAACAAGCAGTCAAAAGACTAAGCATCAACTAAATCCCTCCCCGTAGATTCTTCGACATAAATATTTTTTAGCACTCCTCACAAAAAGCTATGATTGCTCGTCACTTCACGTCGAGCTTTCACGCGCGCATGATTTTTTATGTGTGTATTGAATTGAAATCCTACCTCCGACTCATACGTATGCTATACGTAGTATAACATGCGTATGTAAGATACTGTATAGTATGTAGGACTATGACCGATATGGAGGTATGTACGTATGTTTGGGAGACCTATGTATACTACGTAAATAAGATACGTACATCTTATATACTAGTCCTAGTAGAACTTGTAGTAGTTTTCTCTTTTTGTTGTGACAGATATTGAATACTAATGCTTACTTACTCTACAAAAGGTGTTATCAATTGCTAGTGATGATTTTATAAACAGGCCTTGCACAAGCACACTCGTCTTTCTTGAAGAATAATTGGAGACTGAAAACAAAAAACTTTTTGTATGCATACACAAGAAGATGAAAAACTAACTACTATACTGTGAATCAATTCAAATCAAATCAGATCTTAAATTATCCGTTGAACGATACGCTCTATCAAAGTACAAGGGAGGATGGACGGAGGCCGTAAAGATACGAAAACAAATAATTGATAACTTTATTATTATAAGTTTCAATTTGCTTTCTTGGACTTAAGTATTTTTTCTAGGGAAAAGGTTTACCTACCAAGAGGTAAAGTTTCTAGAGAAGTGGACACATTGTACATAGGAATCGATAAATCATAGATGTACGTTTTTATCGTTACCTTCTCTTCCAATTTTTTTATTCGATTGCAAAGTTGTTTGACGACACATTTTCATCGAAATCTTCCCAACTTTCTTTCTTGATCATCTATTCTTTCTTTCTTGATCGTCTATTCTTTCTTCATCATCTTAGGTAAAAAATTGGAGGAAAAAAGATGCGATTCGATCCTGATGCTTGATATGTGTCTTACTCCTCCTTCCTATAGTTCGCTGCGAATATATACTGACATTACAGCATTACTATCTTCGTTCATTCCACATAATTGACGAGTTTTTTTCTTCTTCACGCAGAATTAATTATCAGTTCACTAATATAATAACAAAGGGAGAACTCGTGTAAACTCCTCGGGTTCTCTCAAAGTCGAACTCTTTCACATTCATCCTCTTCAAGCATCATGTTGGGGACTCCATTTGTGACGGGAAATTCTCGCCCTGTGACGGGACATGTTAACATCCCCTTAATAAGATGAACATTCATCAAAATATGATACAAAGCTTGTAAAAATGGTCGAGATTCTGCCAAGTCAGTTGTTAGTGTATGCGGCAGTGATGATATCCCACATTCTGAAGCAGCCCGAACGAGTGCAGTCCATTCTAATATTGGTAACATCCGTTTCACGAAATCGATATCTCGTTCCTCTGTAGCACCTGCATCGGGATTATCAATCACTTTCACCTCGGCTGCTGTAATCTTGAATGGAAATCCCATTCCTTTGGCCTCCTTGGAGTTGTTGCGCATTGTATTGTGTGTTAGGAGTCTCATATTGCCTGTGGTTAAATTAGTTATTTCAATTCTTTTTGTTGGCAGGTAAGATTAGTATTCAAAAATATAAGAGTGTTGAAAAAGATGGGTTGCAAATGCTTATTTTTTATTTTCCAATATTTAAATTGAAACTTTGTTTGTTAGTTTTTTTTGCGCGCTAAGATTTTTTCGTGGACACAAACGATCGCACGTCAGGCGTCGGGTCGATTTTTCAAAACTATGACAACAATGATCGATTATTGTCATAATCTAAATAATAATATTCATCATCCTTACAAAAAAATATACCTATCATGTTGTTGACCGGACAAGTTATATGCCTAGTTGGTGCCAGTTCTGGGATCGGTGCTGGAGTCGCTGAAGGTTTATATCGCGAGGGTGCAAAAGTTATAATCGGCGCTCGTCGTCTCAATAAGCTTGAGGATGTTGTAAAGTTATGTAACGATAACCATCCAAACTCCCAGGGGCAGATCCATCCAGTAGAATGCGATGTAACGTCTAGAGAATCAGTTCAAAAATTATTCGACACAGCATGTGAACAATATTCCTGTTCCTCCGTTGACGCAATAGTTAATTGCGCTGGAGTTATGTACTTTACTAAAATGAAGAATGCACAAATGGATCAATGGGATCAAACAGTAGATGTAAATTGTAAGGGTGCCACCAACTGCATGGGAGTTGCCATACCACCAATGGTCGAAGCCAAGAAAGGAAAGATCATTAGTATAACCAGTGATGCTGGTGTTAGAGATTTTCCAAATCTTGCCGTATATTGTGCATCGAAACGATTCGTTGAAACCTTAACGGAAATCACAAGAAGAGAATTGGTCGGTACAGGAGTGACACTTCATACTATTCTACCTGGAGATGTGAAAGGTACAGACCTACTATTGAGGAATACTGATACTGAAGCTGCAGATGCGATGGGTGTTTCGATCGGCGTACCAGTCGGAGAAGGATTCGCTCGAGAACAATTAATAGATCCAAACGATATTGCTAATGCTGTAATTACAATGCTTACATCACCTCCTCATGTTGCTATCAACTCGATCTTGATTGAACCAAGAGATCAAGAGTAGTAGAAGAAAAAGATATGTTCAGTAACAACACACATAACAAAAACAGTTGTAAATCCTGATAGGAGAATCTAGTTTGCAATCAATCATACTGTATACATAAATACTGCCTATTGAATAGCTTAGGAGTGCATATAGCGTGATATAACATGACAATGCTAGCTATTAGCTACTATTAATTAAACCGATGCTGTAAGAAATGTAATACTTGTAATGTACTATATCCAACCACTTGGGTGTATATTACTTGGTGAAAAATTTAGACATATCGTCGTACTAGCTAGCTACGTTAGATAAGTGTGATAGACTAAAGAGCCTCCTAATAGCGCCTCCCAATCTTTTTAATAGAATTTTTAGCTTGGCATTCATCTGTTTTCGCCTACTGTAAAATTGTAGAGGTATATATATATACATATATATGCATAATACAGTAGGCAAAAAGTCACGATTCGATTCGATTCATTCGATTCGATTCATTCGATTCAATTTACGATTTTAATGCGCGACAAATTTTTCAGTCGTGTATAAAAGTAGTAATTCGTCGCTATAATATCGCTAATTCTCAGTTGTATCACATTTTTCAAAAGAAAACTTCTTTAAACTCTTCTGTCGATCGATCCAAAACCTTCCTTGTTGGCAGCAGTTCTAATTGAGTTGTGTCACATAGCACGTCCAATGACACCGAATCATTTTCAAACAAAAGCACCTAACCGTATCAATGCCTAATATCAACTAATAGCCTAACCAACTACCTATGCAACTCTAGACAAGGTTGGTGGTATATACTCGAGCTTCTTCACGCCGAGGAGCATGTCTAGCAACGATGTATACGTGTCGTTGAACTTGTCTAAGGATTCGGACGAAGATCGGAAATCGGTGTACGTGAAAACGACGGAGGTATGTATTGTAGTAGAAAAGGACGACAGTGCTGGAATCCGTTCCACTGTTACTATTATTATTCCTTTATGTTTTTTTGTTTACTCACACGATTTATTGGCCATGAATGATGTGTGTGTGTGTATTACTTTACTTGTATTTAGAAACTTGGCGCCGCGTACAATGCTATTGTGGAAGAAGATCCGAAGTTAGTGGAAACAATGAACGACTTTCGAATAGTAAAACATGGTCCTCGAGACATCGAAGAAGCATGGATGGGAGATTATAAGGAAAATTATGATAATAAAAATGGGTCAATTTTTACACTCCCAGAGTTTCGATATTTTGAAGAAAGACTGGAGGATTCAACATTCGACAATATGAACCTAGAATCTACTGCTCGGAGATATCGATTTCTTGTACCATTTATTATAAAGGCAGAACTAAGCCCAGGGCTTGCATTTGCTGAGGTTATGCTTACATGGATACAATTTTTGACTTGTAAGTTGTCAATTACTTTTATTTAAGACAAAAATAAAAGTCACGAGTGATCTGATCAACGTCATTCTAATTATTTTCTTTTTTCTTCTTTAAAATTAACATGTTATAGTTTTTTCCGTTTTGTACAATGGAATAAGTACGGCACCCATGGTTGTTGGTGGTGCAAGCCTCTTCCTGTTGTTAACTATATCTCATTTTTGGTATGGTATGTGGAGATATCCTTCTATATGGAACAGTATGGTACCGGTCGGCCTTAAGGGTTGTACTCTCGATGAGAATTTTGCGGAGATACGAGAAATATGTAGCTACTATTACAATGGTCATGATAGGACGAATACTCAAATGTTAGCATTTCTCGTCACGCTACCATTTACTCTCATCTTTCATGTGAACGCATTTTTGGTCACAGCAATATACTACGTATTTAAAATTTCGAGGAATGAAGAAAAAGACAATACAATCCCAGCTCCAATCACCACCAGTTTACTTATCTCGAACATTATGATCACCTTGCTATGGTTTCTAGGAGGTAGAACCGGGGTCATTTTCGCTACAGCTACGGCTTTCTTCAACCAAAAACTGTACAAATCCCTCCTGTTTCAAAGAAGTCTAAAAGATTTTTGCTTTTCTCTGTTGTTTGGAGATCTTGTCGTGATTCAGACAAAGATCCCAGTAGTAGCACCGGGAGATAAAGGGATTGCACTTGCTGAGCAAGCTCCGGTACATGATTTAGAGGCAGCAAGAAACGATGTACATGACTTAGAGGCAGCAAGAAACGAAGTCGAAGAAGAATATAATTCTCAAACAAGTATTGAGAAATCTGACGTAGGAAGGGAGGTAAAATCTGTTCAGATACCTCTACCAGTACCAGTGACTACAAAAAATCGATCATTGCCTTCACTGTTAGGTGCCAGTGATTCGTCTTCTGTGAACAGTTTGATCGACGAATGTCTAGAAGAAACAATAGTAATAGGCTCTTATATAATAGAGCCACCAAACAACAATGTGTCATCGACAATTGAAGATATAACAAGTCTCCAGAATGAAGAGGACATGAGTGAAGCACATGGTAACAATAAATACCAACCACCAAACTTTGACGAGGATTGTGCTTCGCCGAAATCTGAAGTTTCATTGAAGCATCTTGTTACGGTAATACCGATGCGTAAAGATCCTGAAGGAAATGAAGATGAAATACCACATTCCCCACAACCGAGTAAAGATAAGTATTTCAGTATCTCTTCTAAGTATCGCAACGTTGCACCAATACCGCTGTGTGAAGAAGATCTCGAAAGAAAGACAGACCAAATACCATATTCCAATCTCTCTCCTCAGAAACGTATGTGTAAGCATCTTGAAATAAATACAGAGGAAATACCAAACTCTTCCAGATCAAGTAAAAAGAATTTTTTCGGTCTCTCTCCTAAGAATCGTACCGTTACACCAATTCCGCCATGTGGAAATTTTAATGAGCATATAACGATACCTAGATCAAGTAAAAGGAAGATTTTTGGTCTCTCTCCTAGGAATCGCAACGTTACAGCAATGTTATCGAGTAAAGACCACACAAAACATACAGAGAAAATACCATTTGATGAACGCATTACGACACCTAGATCAAGTAAAAGGAAGGTTTTCGGTCGCTCTCGAAAGTCTTCCATTCAAAAAAGTGATGGTGATGGTCCATCTCAGATTTATATTGAAGAAAATGAAAGCGACGCCGAGATGTCGACTGAATTTTTAAACCCGTCAGATGTCCATCTGGATATAGAGGATCATCCCGGCACGATCGCTTGGCGAATCGTGGTTTCTGAGTCTATTCAGCGATTTAAAATCAGATCTTATACTCTCCGAAAGCACAACTGGGTGATAAATCGAATGCATGCGAAATCATTTTTCATAAAAGAAGACGGCAAACGGCGAAGAAAATTGAAACGAAAAGAAATTAAAGAACGATCAAAATCATTCCATGACAAGCAATTGGAGTTCAGGTACCAAATCTCTGGAATTTTGGACGATTTGAAAGACTTAAAAAAGAATCACAATAGCAAGAGTAGCTCAGATCATACGAGAAATTCGTTGGCCAATATCCCTGTGGTAGTCAACGAGAAGCCTGGTTTTCTATCGAATGATCTTTTGGCCGGTGACGAAGAATATAAAAACCACGAAATTGACCAGATCATAGTCGATTACGATCCCAAATCAGCAGCGGATGCAGCATCTTCAGCTAAAGACTCTCTTATGGAATCATCCAAAGAGTCGACTATTTCCACCCTCACACAAAGCATCATCTCATCTGTGGCGAAACCTGAAGAGGCCAGGAGTACTGCATGGATTACAGGGCCTGCTGCAGAGTCAAAAGAAACGGACAAAAATGGCGATGTTGATGGCTCAGCAAGCTTCAGAGATGCAATCAATGGACTCCTAGAATATACCTCCTGGCTCGACAACATGAATCCGCTGAAACAGGTCGGAACAACACAGAAAGAAGGGCCAGAAGAAGAAAACAAGGTCGGAGTACAGAAAGCTTTGTCAGGTGAAGATTATATAGAAGAATCTATCCAGAATATACCATATCCAGACGCAGAAACCCCTGTCGAGATGGTGAATGATGGAAATATCAAGGAAAGCAAAAATATGAACAGGGAGGCATATTGGCGTTCTTTCGTCGACGAGAAAAAGATTGTCAAGCCGACTTTCAGCAAGAAACAGAATAAAGGAAAAGATGACTCTCCACAGGCAATTTTTTTGAATGGGAATACCGGAAGTTTAATAGATACTAATTCGCGTCCTAGAGAACGACGAAAGTTGTATCCAATTTGGAAGAATGCTTTGCAGTTAAAGAAGTCTAAAAAGGCAGAAGCAAATAGATCTGAAATCAAAGAAGCCTCCGTAAAGGAGAAGAAACGAGTCACTTCGATCTGGAGAAAGAAGAAGGAACCATTTAAGGTCATTGTACAAGAAAATATAACTTCTTCCACTAATAATTTTGAGTCGAAGAGGTTGGAACATTTAAATGGATCGAATCAAGATGATAGACGCGAAACGGTCGAAAACCGACGAGGTAATGATGATAGTCGCCAGGAAATCAACGGAACACAACAAAAGACAACAATATATGATGGCATACTCAACATCATGGATGACAAAAATTTACGTATTTGGGAAGACGAAGAAAGTAGTTTCGAAAATGATGATCCGAAAATATATATGACCTCGAAACATCCAAGGCTTGAAAATATGTCCTGTAACACAGAATGTGGTGCCTTGGAAGATATCACAGGTGTCTGTGCGCAACAGGATATAACAGAAAGGGATGATGACGATTTTCTATCTGATATCAAACTTGTAGGCACACATCGTGTCTCTCACTACGAATAACTGTAGCATATAAGTTAGAATCTACACAACGCATAAATCTTAATACTTCTTCTCTGTTGACATGTATTTACAGTAGAAACTCGATGTTTTAAAAGAGCAAGACCGCCAACATTGTGTATCATTAACAATTGATTTTTCTGCGTGCAACAGGAAATTATTTACTTCTGTAAACTCTTTAGAATTTGCACAAACTTCACTATATTATCCGGATCCATCGATGTTGGAGAGAATCCACACAATCGCTTTCCATGACGCATCACTCCCATCTTATGAAGTGGATGATTGGTTAAGGTCACGAATTCAACTTTGTTCATTTCAAATGCTTTGACACTTTCAAAAAATGGCATTTCCGACAATAAAACAAAGTTGTTTTGCGTCACACAAGCCGTCCCGAATTTTGTACTAAACTCCAACAAAGGGATTTCAAATGTTTTCGTTACACCGCCACCACCACTATCACTTCCATTCAACCAATTTTTATTAGGACGAGCTTCATCTTTATTACTTGCCTGCGCAGCAATCTCCTGCCATCGTTTTACAGCATCTTCTAGTTTTGGTAACGCTCCTTCGCCCCACGTCCGTGGTGCATTCGATAATCTGTTCTTAATAAGATCCTTCAGATATAGTTTTTGTTGACTTAATCGGACCATAGATTGACGATTTCGTCGCTTCAAAAAATCTTCCTGGTCGATGTTATTAGCATCCTCAAGTGTACTGAAAACATGATGAATGGATCGTTCACAAACTTGTAAACTGTGTACGATTGGATCATAATCCTGTTCGAGACAAACACAAGTGATCGTATGGGTTACGTCCTGGAGTGCCATCGTAATTTCATTGAATTCCCATGGAAATTCACTAATATTTCTTTGCACTAAAGATATAGGTGTCTGTCCAACATCTAAGGAATCAGAAGTATGATCCCGTCGATTAAAAATATTCGAATCGAGTGGGATATTATATGTTCTGATCATAACGTGAGTAAGTTGCTGTTCGAATTCGGAATAGTCTTTGAGTTCCTCATGGACTGCATTTTCTGATTTGTCCAATTCAAATCGTAAATCTTCAAGCATTCGTTGTTGACTGACTTGAAATAATTGAATACAATAATCCTTATCTAATGTAGGTTGACATGGACGCATTCCGAAGCGTGATGTCTCCTCGACTAACGTATTGAAGGTACATTTTACCATTTCTAGTTCACTCCAAATTCTTTCCAATAACGGCCACGTTTCTTGTAGAACATCGTAGTCCTTGTCTTCGTGTGGTGTGTATGTGCGTGTATATATATATATATATATATGTACATGTAATCGAGAGAAGGGGATAATAGATGCAAGAACGAAGTTAGAAAATCATAATACTATTCTTCAAATTAGTACAAACGAAGAAAAACTTTTAAAAGGAGGGTTTAGTATCATATCAACAAGGATCCGACATACCAGATAAGGAGGGGAACACGTGCAGATTTTCCCAGTTTTCATCAACGACCGATGGAGATGTAGTGAGGTTCTCCATAAAGTACCGTGAGGTTTCACGTGTGGAATTTTTTGGACTAGGAATACGATGAAGTGCAGAAGATGCATCATTATTATTGTTCTTAAGTTGTTGTTGTTCTTTTTGTCGATGTTGATGACGACTGCTATTGTTTTTTTGATAATCATTATTATCACTCTCTAAAATTTCAATCAATTCCCTCTTATTGAAAATACCCTGTAACATTGCACATGCCTCCCCTAATTTGTTATTAAGAGGTGTTTGTGCCTCTGTTAATGGTGTCATTTTATTATGTACGCCCCCAATCTTTTGTAAGTCTTCTTCTAACAAATGTACTTGACCAACATGAAAGAATCGTAACAATAAACATCGATCTAACGTTGATATGTTTTTACTCGTAACAAGCTGTGCACTCAACAATAGCGGTGTATTACCATCCGCTCCAATTGCTTGGAAACAATTGTCTGCATTCTTTAGGACCGTATGATGCTTGGGATGTAAAACTGCAAATGCTTCATTGATTGCCCCGAATACCTTAATATGATCACAATCTGGCCGTAACCGTATCGTAACGGTCCGGACGGCTGGTGGTTCACGCTTATTCATTGATGATAATGTAGCGGACCCAACCATCATGTCTTCTATGTCATATTGATGTATAGGTTGACAGTATTCCTTTACAATATTTTTCATCAAACGATTCTGATGACTACTAGGAACAAACATAGTCGTCCAATCACAAAACCAATATCGATTTTTGGATTGAGAGACAACCTCCGATGATAGTTGCAAGTAGCGAGCATGTTGTCCCAGTGTGTACACGCATTCGCCGCCATTATCCTCGGGTTGATTCATCGTTTCGACTGGTAACACGAGCAGTCGACATAGATGAGTTCGAATTCGAATTCGACGACGACGAGGATGAGGCAATATTATTAGTGTAGCTTGGACGCACGAGGACGATGTGTTGTGACGTGCGTGTATTGTTGTAGTAAGAGAAGTGCTGGCTATGGGAGCTACTATCAACTATCTGGATGCTAGCAGTGAACAATTAGGTATTATGCTTCTTGAGGAGATGGCTATTTGCCATACTGTAATGCAAAATGCGAATACTGTAGAATATATTAATAATATGTATGTTTGACAATTTTGCGCGCTATTCCGAGTCAGTGTGGATATTGAGTCACTAGCTAATGAGTCACGTTTTTGATTCTTCACTTTCTTGACAGATTCATACGCTCATGCAGATGATGCAGATCCATGAAGAATAAGCAAGAGTGAAGAGTGAGCTAGGGTGATGGTGAAAAAATATTACTCCTAGTATCACAATTTATCGACTTGACGACAGGCAAGAGCCTAGAATCATTTATTACTTTCTTTCGCACAGACATTCTCCACCTTCTGAAACGTCATCACTCATGATGGTGCAGACGTTATCGCTTCCATCGAAGATTCTTACTATCGCCATGGCGATGGCACTTGTTGTCATCGGAAATTCATTCGAGCTTTGTCACTCGACGCAGAGAAGAGCAGGATCATCATATGGCATTGTCGCTTACAGAAAACGTACATCATCGTTGAAAGCAATGGAAGACCAAAGTTCCTCGCTTGATCGGCGTTCTCTCCTCCTATTGGCAGGAGCTACTATTACTAGCGCCCCTGCCATTATCTCTATAAAAGCGATAGGAAATAATCTTGCTATAAATAATAACAGTTCTCCAGCAGCCGTTCTAACTACAAGTACCGGAACTACTGAATCACCGTTAAAACAACATCTGTGTCTTCGGTCGAGGAGGCATTGAAAATTATTGCTTCTACATGCGATAAAAGATTTCTTCATGCAATGGTCGCATCAGACTACAAATTTTTGTACGAAGGAGAAGAATCGAAAACATCGTCGCCATCAAAAATCAGTAATATAAATGCTGCTGAACAAATATTCTCCAAGAAAATTCCGTCAGGTAATGGGTCGGTAGTACTAGCAACGACTGGACGTCGTATGACAACCAAAAATGCATCTTCGTTGTGGCCATTAGATGGTACAGCTATTGATTATCGAAATAATAACAACAACAAAAGAGGAAATAAAGAAACTAGCGGCGTCGATAATGGTATTCATTACGCGTGGTCAGACCAAGGAGGGTTTCTCTTATCAACCAACGATGACGGTTCTACGACTAGCAAGACATTGATTGTAGATGGAATCGACTGTGGTAAAATGTCATTAGAAGATGCTTTGGAAGGCGATATGCAAGTATTGGTGAAAGCCCCAACATTTTTAAGAGTTCCAAGATATATGGAATCAACTCTAAGGGAAGGACTTCAAGGAGCATTTCTGATTTAAGATATAGCATTTTTGTGGTATATATATTTATTTTTACAGTATTATTTTGAAACACAATTTTCCTATTGTTCACTGTTGTTCTTCGCCTTCAAGCTCGACACTCCTTGACATAATGTCATAGTGGAAATCCCACTTGCCAACATAACTAATGCAGTTGTTGGTCCATTACTTTTCCCGATTGAAGGAGATAAATATAATACCATACTAAGAAGTGCAGCTGCTGCCAGAAAATTCAATTGTATAAATGTCGATCCTTTCAAACGATCTCGATCAGATGCGTCTTTTAATGTATACAATATTGTTGTCATCAGACCAAGACGAGACAATCTGGAAAGTCGTGAGAAAATTTGATAATATGTTGTCGGTGATACTATGCTCGGAACGAACAACATGGTACACAATTCTTTCGCTTTTACCATAGACATTATTCCAAGCATGACGGTTCCTAAGATATATCCTGCTGATTTTGCCTTGACGACTGTCAGACCTTGTAATGTCGATAGAATTCCTTCTTTTAGATCCGAGAATACAGTGTTCATGCCCTTTGCTTTGTCCCATCCTAGACATCCGTAACCATACCCCTGTTTGTTTAATAATTTTCCAGTCAATTTATTTTGAAGTGAGAAAGTTGACAGTGATTGAACAGAAGAAGAAAAAATCACATCGCAATCAATATGCATTCTATTTTTATATGTTTTACTCACTTTGATACCATTTATTAGAGTTAATATAGCAGGACCTTTGAAGAAGAGTTTTCCTGACAATCCCAGACCCATAGCTGGTAATATCTGTTGAACGAATGCGTAGAAAATTATAGAAAGATTTAATCTTTTGTACGTGTCGCTTCCTAGTCGATCATTTTGGGCGGCTCCCTTTAATATGTAAAGAATACCAGCCACGGTAAAGGTCCCACCTCCAAAGATGTAATATAGAAAATTGTTTCCACCTTTAATAAGATGAAACGATGATGCTGCTAAATATGCAAAAGATGAAAGTTGATAGCCCATGATCAATCTCTTCTTGCGTCCTGCAAGTTTCTTATTGTCGAGTAATTCTACTTCTTCTGCTGCATCTTCTTCTGTTTCTTCTTCCGTATTCTCATCCTCTGCTGCCGTTGCCGGCAATTTCGATCGCAAAAGACTATCGGTTCTTCCAAGATAGCGACTCCCAGAATTGGCGCGTTGAAGGAAAGTATTTTCTTCATTCACAAGGGTCGTTATCGTCAATAATGAGATTTGATTATTGTTCGATCGTCCCATCAACGTCGGCACCGAAAAACAATCCGTACCATGGAGACCGACCAGTATTAGTCCTATAGCAAAGGCATACACGTTAACGAAAATCATCCTTGTCTGCAATTATATCGAAAGCTTATTCAAAGTACAATACACTACTGTCGACATGCAAGGTTATTGTTATTGTAAAAAGTACTTCTTAGTACTTCGTAGTACTTCGTAGTACAGTATATTGGTGCAAGTATTTAGGGTATGTTGTGAACTGTGAACCGATAAAGATTTTTGTTACATTTAAATTTCACGAAAAGCGCGGCAAAATAATAAAAAGGATTCCGCACGAACTTCCGGGTTCAGACATGGATAAAATTTTGTTAAAAACTTTAAAAAATCGAATCCCATCATAACTCGATAGAAGTTTACATTGCAGACTACCGTAAATACTAAATACTAAATACACAATATTAGAGTAGATATAACTTGTTATTTACTTTAACGCTGTCATATTGCTCCTCAATGAAATGTCCGTCATTATTGTCTGTAGTAAGCACTTACAAAATTAAATGTTCCATGTTCTCATCTATTTATTATCTTCGGTATCTTGTCGTCGCAATAGGATTAGAGGTACTTGAAGTACTTTAATCTCCGGACTAACATTTCTATTTTCTGTACTTCAGATATTTTATCATAACATGTATAATAATAGACACCGTAGATGATGGTAGATGAGATTTTTTTGTACAGGCGAGGCGCTGAGGAGATGGAGACTATTTCGTGTCGAGTAAACTTGATGCAGCATATTCTTTGTCGCTCATCCAATCAAAATAAGAACTTCTAGATTCAGAATGGAAGATTGATTGATTCATACAGTGACAATTTCTGTATCCTTTTTTTCATTCGTTCTACCTTGCTTTTATCCAATATAATACAATTCGTCGATCCAAAAGTAATGATAAACCATCGCTACTCACGGACGGAATCATAAACTTTACAACAACAAAGGTATTGTAGCCTTATGACTGTGCTTCTACCACCACCACCACCATGACGATTCTATACTATTGGCAAATGGCGGTTGTTTTGAGCAATAATCAAGCCATATAGGAATTTTTTCGCAATCATTATCTTTCCAACCCGTCGAAAATTCTTCATTTATTCTCCATAAGAAAGGAAATGCTGCACAATCAGCGATGGTTAGTTTGTCATCTAATACATACGGCCCTTCTTCTCCTAATAGATTGTCAATTTCTTTTAATTTCTTCCACATTCGTTTTCTATCTCCACCTCCTAATACAGCTTCTTTTCCTATTGGAAGAAATTCATTTAACGTAGATCGAAATGTATTGATTTTAACAGCAGCGGCGGCCTCGTCGTCAGAATGAACGACGAACAATTTGGAAGTCTTAGAAGATACTACAGATGATGACTGTTTATTTTTATGTGAAGTATTTACCATTACCATACCTATTTCATCTAAAATTTGATCCGAATCTGCAATGATATAATCATTATTATCGTTGTTGTTGTTGTTGTTGTTGTTATTATTATAATTATTATCATCATTATTATTATTAATGACTTGCAGAATCGGTACTTGACCTTTAGGATTAAGTTTCCAAAACCAATCAGGTTTACCACCTGGTCCATACAAAGAAACTTGTTCTAACTTGTATGAAATATTAGCTGCCTCCAAAGCAATCCATGCCTTTTGTGCAAATGGACACATTTTATTCGTGACGAATAAAATTTCGGACGACGACGACGACGACGACGGTATTGATTTTTTGCTGTTCTTCATCCCACCACCACCGCCCGACGACGACGACGACGGCGACGAAGTAGGTTTTGACATCATAGTCAACGTGAACGAATCAGCTATCTGTACAATCGATAATAATGATAGAAGTAACAATGATATGTATAAGAATGCCGCTAGGCGCTTCGACAAGTGGATCATCATTTTGACGCCGACATCAAACAACCTCTCAATAATAAAATAGATACAAAAATTGTGCATACTGTAGATAAATCAAATACATCGCTGTCATTGCGAAATCGCGGCTTTACCTCAAAAAATGTTTTGATGTGTGACACAAAAATCTGACGTCAGATACGTCTGTCCTGTGCATCGGTTTTGAAACATACCGCTCCACGTTCTCTCTAACAACTCACACGACGATCGAAGGCTCGGCAGAATAACTGAATCTATCAAGCAATCGTATTACAAATCATCAACAAACGCCAAGTAGTGATTGTCATCACAATAGATTCAATAACAGCACCAAGGAATAATATATCTCCCTTCAATCGAAACAATTCAATACACACCTATACACGATGTCTCCTTTTTCGTCACTTTATATTATCTTAGGTTCTGCGCTTCTTGCGCTGTATTCCACAACATTGGTTGTAGATGCATGGACATCATCTTCCACATCGTCATCGTTCGGGGGAAGAAGTCTAGTAACATCATCATCTTCTACAAGCTCAAAATCAATCATTGTTGTTCAGAATGGATCAACAATGTCCATGAAAAAAGGAAAATCGAATGTCCCGCCTGCAATGCGTGGTCAATACAAACGACAAGCAGAAATGAATGAACAGCAAAAAGCTATGATGGATGCATCTAGGCCTGGTGAAGATGGTTTCCCCGTTTTTAATTTATTCGTTCGTACTAAAGCTAAAAAGGTATGTGTGTTCGTTGTTCAAAAAGATATACGTATATAATAGTTCTGTTGTCTTGTTTTCGCTTTTTTACGTGAACGAATAGATCTAACATTCAAATTTAAAAATAATAATCATAATTATTTTGACACCTTCAAATACACGCATAAACACAAACAACACAAAACAGATTTGGTACCCATGTGGTAGTTTCAAAGGTGATGAACGTTCGGCTGCATTATCAAAATCATATTCGGAGGATGGATGGTTATCAGGAATTTCCAAGAATCAACTCGATGGTGGTATTGCTGGATCGTTATACAGTGACCTTGATCAGCTCAAAGAAACAGTTATCAGAGCTTATCCACAACTAAGAAAAGCTCGGTCTGATATGGAATTTGGTTACAGATTATCCTACACTGGTTTACCCGAAGATAAGGCTAAAATTATCCATCAAGTGGATCCTGTCGAAAACAAAGGACCGTTAGATGGACTCAAGAATATCTTTAAATAGAACAACAAAAACAATAAAAGATATCTGAAAAATGCATATCAAACGCTATATCAAATGATAGTATTACGAAATCAATATACTACTACATATCATGTCAACTATCATTCATGACTCGCGGCCATATAATAGTGGCGCAAGTTGAAAGGAGAGTCGTAAGTTTGTTTGAGAAGTTACATTACTACAACAATAATTCTTGATTTATATTTACTATTAACTACTACTATGACTACGTATAATTGGTTCAAATTTGATTCTAAAAAGAAGTTCCCTTTCATTAATTAGTTAACTGCTAGTCCTATGACTAACTTATTTATGCTTTGTTTACGCCGTTGGTATCAGTATTCTTGAGGTCCTGTCGATTTCCGAACCTTGGGAAACTTTAATAGAATATGGACATCAATATTTACCTGTTGGAATCTTTTTAAACGAAAGCAACATGTAAAATCTTTTCGGTGGAGCCAGCCTCCTTATTCATATCATCATCATCGCGTAGAGGGTCTTCATTTAGGCAATCCCTCTTGTCAGCATCGTTAATATTTCCATCTGGACAAACTTCATCGATCGTCATCAAATCGATCAATGACAAACTACCATTAACGTTTGGCGAAATTCCAGCTAGATCGGGAAAGGATGTTCGTCTGCTGCGACAAGCAATCTCACTCACAGGTTCCATATTTTTACCAACGAACACTGCGGACGGGGGTAAATGAATATCATTCATTTGTTTGGGAGTCTTGAATGGATGTGGTGTTAACGTTATGGCTTCATCACTTGCAATCGTCTGAGTTGGCGTAATGGCCAGGCGTATTTTCTTGTGTAAATTATCCGAACGTACCAGGGATCGCCCAACATGTCGTTTCCCCCCAACGCGCTTTGCCTTCTTCTGGAATAAGACAGAAATCGGAACTTTGTCCTGCCAATTGATGACTTTCTTAACCTTCATCATACTAGACGAGAACAATTTAGTCGGGTTCATGCTGGCACCTTCACGAGATTTACCAGATATATTGTTGATTTTCATCGTCTTGGCCTCGGAGATAGAGTGAGATGTACGAGATGTATTGCTGATTTTCATCGTCTTGGCCTCGCGGATAGAATGCATAATGGATTTCTTGTTGAACAAGTCGTTGCCGTTCGTCTTTTCCTGATGGCAAATCATATGGTCGTGGTCATCAAAATTGAAGGTAGAGAAATATGTTACATCAAGGAGGAGTGGTTCGTTCCTGTCGGACTCAGGGGTGTCGATCATGTCCGCGATCATTAGATATCGGAGATCATTTCTCATGTTCTTTTCGGTTTCTGGGGTGTCGATCATGGGCGCATTGACCAACAATCTTATCGTAGAAGCAGGAAGAGCAGACGAACGCTTCGTCTCACGAACGCTAGAAGAAAACACCGGCTGATGAAGCGATGCATTGTGATTATTCGTTGGGGTCTGCATCTTGGTTGACTGAATCGATGAACGGAACTATGAAGGATGGTATTATGAACAAACGTTTAGAAATGTCGTGTTTGAATCAAAAATTGTAGAAGGAGAAGAATGCAAAATGTTGTCAATGAAGCTATGATTGATTTTTATGAGGCAATCCTTTTCATGTATCGAGAGAAGAATTTCGGGTTTTGCGGCGATGATCGTCTACATGGTCTGATGATGAAGCACAAAATGTGAGAAGTGCTTTTCGTTTTAGTTTTATTCATTTTTGACTTCTTTTTGTGATGGAAAAGATAGAGGCGTTTTGACTTTCAGTCGTGTACTTTACTTTTTTTAGTAATCGTACGAACAATATACGGTAGGCTGAAGGTATTAAAGTATACAACGTACCTATGATACAAAGATATGAGATACTATTACCAAAACTCAAACTCAAACTCAAAATCAAGATAAAATAATAAATAATAAATGCACAAAGCTGATGACGATTAACAAAATCAACATGACAATGATATCAAGAATCCGTAATCATTGAAATTTCCCCTGCTATCGATAACAAGGGAGAGAACTATTATGTACAAAAGCAGATTCAAATACATTACCTCACAATGATTCGCGACAGCTACATCGGTCGATTCGAGTCGGGGTCTCTGGAATCAAAATCAACTCAAAAATACGTCAAAAATAAAATAAAACCATGACTTTTTGAGCAACCGCTCTCTTTGTGTGATTTCTTCCTCTCGCCTCACATTCGTGTAATATTTCAAGAAGGAACAAAAAGAAACGGATCATCTCATTTTTAGAAACCGACACAAATCCCTCCTGCATCATCTGTTTCAAAGCCAGTGCTATATCCTACATCCTCACCGATCATCAGGATCGATCGACCGACCAACCAACCAACCAGCTACCGTACACATCTATTTACTCCCAATACCATGATTCGTCGCCCAACTACCCACCTTCACAACAACAACAACAATTGCGCTCGTCCTGATCCAGTTACATCTATTTCCTCGAATTCTATTTCGAAGGAGACCATTCTCTCGCAACACGCCATCAAGAAGTCGGATACATTTGATAGCTTGAATAATAGATTTGGGAGCTTGGATTATCACGACCATGCCAATAATTGTACGACGTCGCGTCACTTTCGACTTCACGAAGGTCGTCGTCGTCGTTCGCAGTTCGGTGAAGACAATAGCAAGGAAACCCACAAAGTAAGTCAAAGGGAGGAGTGTGTGTGTGTGTGTGTGTGTGTGTGAGGAAAGCAATACTAATGATACATTCATTCATGCACGCAATTACAGCTAACATATTCAATACTGTTCTTTCTCATCGGGATCCTTTCCTTTTCAAATAGAATTCTGGAGGCTTTCTTGAAAAACGAAGTGATGTCGAAATGGGTCTAACGACAAGTCGCAAATCATTACCATATCACGCAAGTGCTAATGTTGAAAGACCTTCCCGTACAGGAAGAAACGGCTATGATATGATGGACGGTGCACGATGTGGTGGAGGGAGAGTGCCATATAATGAAAAAAATTGTGACAATTTTTCTAAGGACAATATGCATGATCTTGGCTTGATCGTAGGTGGCGATGATGGTGATCATACGCTATTCGATTTAGATGAGTTAGAAGAAAATCTTGATGTGATTGACAACCAGAATCCAGAACGACCCGATGGCCCATCTTCCTACGTCAACCACTTGAGTATGTCATCTAATCCTTCCGGTTCCACACTTTTCCGGTCGAAGAACCGTGCCTTTACCGATCCTAGCAACAGCACGACTTGTGAACCTGATGTAACAGTCAGTGCCTCTGTCACCATAAACAACCAATGGATCGATAAGAACAAGATGGCTGTCACTCAATCAATGTTTCCATCATTGGCGTCCAATAAAGTGGATTCAAAACTTAGCGCTTCTTCAACCAGACACAAACATTGGACCAAAGAGGAGGACGACACTCTTCGCAACGCCGTCGCTCTAGAGGGTGGAGGCAGGACTATTTGGAAGGAAATTTCAGGAAAATATTTCAGAAAAAATCGATCAGGGACACAGTGCAAGAACCGATTTAATAATGTAAGCCAGCTCTTTTAATTGCTTGCTCGTTGTGTTGAAAGCGTTGCATCGACTATATTCCCTTTAAAACAATAATCTACTTTCACCTGACCTAATTTTTTTTTTCTACATCATCTAACAGCATCTCCAACGTGGACTAATTCGTGGAAACTGGAAGCCTGGCGAGGATAGGGTCGTTCAGAGAATGGTCCTGGAAGGATTCCCATGGAGAGATATTGCTCACCAGCTTCCTGGTCGTGTGGGAGATTCAATTCGTGAACGTTACGTAAACTTCTTGGACCCTCGTTTGAAGAAAACGCCATGGACCAAGGAGGAGGATGATATTCTATTCCAGTACCAGCGTATTGTTGGGAACAAGTGGTCTGAAATTCGTAAATGTATCCCTGGGCGATCGGAGAACTCTATCAAGAATCGTTATCACAACCGGAAGAATTCTGACTCTCGTAGGATCAAACGAGCCGAGATGGCAAAATCTAAAAACATTTCGATGCAAATTTGTGTAGAACCAAACGAAGAGGCAGCCGTTGACGCTGTGAACTTAGTCGCCCGTTCTAATGCGCTTGATATGGATTTCCTTTCCGATGATGATGCAATTATTGCAGTCTAAGTGTTCTTCATCGTCATCGTCATCGTCATCGTCATCGTGAGGACTGGGGATTGGTTCTATGGCAATGGCGCTACTACTGCTATCAGTTTCTAACACTACTTTTGAACAGCGAAAGATTGGAAAACGAATTTTCAAAATCGTGATTTTGATGAGTTGATAGTTGATCCATTAATGATGCGACATCCTCGTCTTAGGGTTCATTTAATTGGGTGTGTATATGATATATATATATAGGCAGATACTGTAATCTACAATACTAGTAGCGAAAAAATGGTGTAAATTTTAGATGTGGCAAACCTTTTTTACAACAGTACTTGTAGCCTACTCGATGCAAGCTAGTTGTAACTAGTGAGCTGATGTACCCAATAACATACAATCGTCATGATTTTCCTCCTTCAAGCTAGGAGTCCGACGTCTAGTCCCTATATATGTCTCTGCCTGAGTCTGTTCTTGTTTTTGTACTGAAATATCTTTTGAATATTAATGAAAGCATGCCTGGGCACAGTGTAGGAAAGTTCTTTCAAGGTGAATTTTAGTAAAATAGAGGGTACACCATGCCATTTGATTACTAGCTGTTTATGGTCCGATGATACACAGAACCCGTAGTAGTTAATGATAATGGTAGTAAAACTTAGAGTTATCTTTTATGAGAACTACAGAATTGAGAGATATAATAAAGAACTTGTAGAAAGAGAATCTCAAGACGATTAGTGTTGTAGAATATAGCAGCATTTGAATGGACAAGATATCCATGAATTAGAAAGAGGATTGAAGGACAAGAGGCCTTCTTCTCTTGTAACAAAGTTTAGCAAAACAACAAGTCAGTGATACTTCTTATACTAGTAGAAAAGGGTGAATTACTGCACACATACATGTAAGGAAGGTTGAATTGTTGTTTTATCTACAAACCGTGTAGAATCTAACCGTATCACTTATGCATAGACACACTTCAAGCACATCTATTGGACAATAGAATCCCTTCAATGGACTAAAAACAAAACGAGCTACACACTATTTTAAGTAATATTATGATACTATACACTAAGATACAACACAACAATAATATTATATATAGTGTTCCTTGATTTGATAGAAAAATAATTAGGTTTCGATGACTTTAGTCGTATTAGTCACATTCAACATCACGGTACAAACACAGTACAGTTCGTGCGTGGGCAAAACAAAGAAACCAATCAATCATGCTCAGACAGCAAAAAGTTTGTATGCATGCGGGGTTTTCTCGTGAGCGCTACAATAATAATGTATGTGGGTTCGCTCGTGCAAGAATTTAACCACTTTTGTCGAGATGCTGTACCTATTAAATTATTGTGTGGAATTTACTCGTGAAAAAGCAAAAAGAAAGAAAGACCGTGATTCATTCTCATAAAAATTAAATTTCGCTCTAAAAAAGTAAATCCTCAACACACACGACCAATACAAATAAAACCCCCACGTCCTATACTACCAGTAAACTAATTTATATATACACGACATCAATCATTATGAGTACCAATAACGAACAAGCATCGACTATTAATATGTTATGTAAGGATGGCTGTGGATTTTTCGGATCAGAAGCCATGGGGGGTTGTTGCTCGAAATGTTGGATGGGAAAAATACGAAAACAAACGCAAGAACAGACGACGACTACTACTCCTACTCCTACTACTGCCGATACTACCTCCTCTTCTACTATTGAAAAGATCATCAAGCCGACGGGCAATGTTTTTCTTCGAAAGACTTCAACTACTAAAGCGGCTCATCCAACTACGACAAGGGAAACTGATGAGTCCTCCACTTCTACGACTACATCATCATCATCATCACCCACTGCTGATGTTGTTGTATCTCCGTTGAAAAAGATACTAAAGAAGAAAAAGAAAAAGGCTGGTTACAAGAATATGATGGCAAGCATGATGACGACTGAGAGGAATAAGAAAGATATTGAAAAGGAAAAAGAAGCACTTGCTCTTGGATTAGGCGGGGGCGTGTTCCAAAAAGTTGAAAAAATTTAAACAGCAAGAATAATATATTGTAAAAACTGTAAAATTATTTAAGTAGTCCTTTAGTAACACTATTGACACTAACTATTGGCTGTCCTGTATCCATATAATATATTCTGCCTACTTAATTTAGATGTATATCTAGTACTTCATTATTTACTCCTAGTACCTAGTTTAGCTTGAAAAGACATGCTGCCGCTATTACTGCATTGATGACATGTTTGGAAGTTGGATGTCGTTGACGCCATGCAGAATTGTCAACGATGCATGAGACATCGGACTCAGAAATTCTTCGAGATTCTTTTTCGCGTTCATTCATCTTCATCGCGCGAGAATTCTCTCGTCGTCGAAAAAGGTCAGTAGCTATCTTCATACCTACCTATGATTATGATAACTACCTACGAACGATATATTTATTATTTGATCTATTATTTATTTATTTTTCCACCATTCATCAAATAAAATTGGACCGTCCACGATCTGTAAACAAGTAAAAAACAAACGCAATTTTTTTTTTTTTTTTCATAAAACAAACAAAAACCTTGTCTTGCCTCTCGTCATTCTCGCCAGCGTATATACCGTACGAACAAGATAGAGATAATAATATGAATAGTAACAACAACGAAATAGATACAGGACTAGATATCGACGGTAGTGTCATAGTTGCCGATACAACATTTAATGTTGGTGGTAATAATAATCCGACGGATCCTTCACCACCACCCATCTTATACTTTGATCCTATAATTCCTCCAGCTCCTCCCATGATGATTCCTCCTCCTCCTCATCATCATCAACAACAACAACAAAATTTTGCTCAGCAAGGCCTGGCCCAACAACAACAACAAAACTATTATCCTTATTGTGTTGGTAGTTCATTACCTCCTCCGTATCTTCCTTCTTCGAAGCGTTTGACTGTACAAATTGGTGGCATATCATCAGCAAATTCGAACAACAGCAAAAAAAGGAATAAAGCTACTACTACTACATGTACTTCCAACAAGAACAACGACGTCATCAATATTCGACGGATCATTAAAGATACAACTGTCACCGTCGAGGATTGGTTGTATGAGTTACTGTCAACGGAAGTACAAGATACACAACAATTAAGGAACCTATTTGAGGATCATGATGATGGCAACAATAACAGGAGCAATGGTACTGCTTTAGAACTTAGTGTAGGTCCTAATCAATCTGTGTACATTGATAACGATAGTAATAATAATAATGGCAATATAAAGATAATAAGAGAAGGAAAAACAATAATAAGAATAATGCTACTACTAATAAAAGAAAACGAATCAAATACAAATCTGTACGATTGGAACTCGTGACATCTGTCTCGCATATACTGTTAAGTCCTCGTGATTCTATTTTCTATTTGATTGATTCAAATGAAGAAGTTATATTGCGATCGACAGGAAAAGGAAGTTGGAAAAGTGTTAGTGTTGATACTACTACTGCTACTGCTACTGATGAAGATAACGGTGGCGGCGACGACGACGACGACGACGACGGCCCCCCTAAAAAGAAATCTCGTAAAACTTTGCAACAGAAAAATATTAACAAAAATCAACAGGAGGGGGAAGATGAGGAGGAGAAGGAAGAACAGCCACAGGGATTATCTACATCCTCTAGTACTAGTCATAAAACCAATACACAACTGAAACTACTGATACTGCCTCCTCCATGATAACAAGTACAAATAGTACCGATGAAATTTCTTGTTCTACCGCTGTATTAGCTGCCACAGGTACAGCCACAGCCACCGCAGCAAAACCTATAAAAACTAAAACAACAAGTCAAAAACGTCAACAAACAGAAAGTAATGACAACAGGAATGAACTGACAGAGGAACGAAACGATGACGACGACGACGACGATCATCAAGTGGAAGCTACTACTGCCAAAATGGATGGCGATAGTGTTGTACCTAAAAAAATATCACAACAGCAAATTCATGATGAAAAAGTAGAGGAAGTACTCAATATCAATCACAGCAAAGATAATAGCGAACTCGATCACACTACAGCAGAAAGTAATGACAATAGTAGTCATGCCAGTAGCAATAGCAGCGGCAGCGGCAGTAGCAGCGATAGTGATAGTGATAGTAGTAGCGATGACGATAGTAGTAGCGATGACGATGACGATGACAACGATGACGATGTCAATGCCAAGGACGAGGAAGTCTTCGACGATAGTAACGACGACGATGACGTCGATGCCAAGGAGGAGGAGGACAATGACGATAGCGACGACGTCGACGACGATGACAGTACGAATTCTGGTAAGGAAGATCAAGACACTCTTGCGGGACAGCAAGAACAAGATAATGATACTATCGAAAAGCTTGTAGACGGAAAAGCATATAGGAAGAAATCCAAAAGTGTCAGCGATTGTGGCGCTATCTCCTACGAGGAAGAGGATAATGATAACGACAAACAACCAGCAAAAGCAAAACGCAAGAACGACACCGAAGCTATTGAGAAGGAACACAAAGTCGACGAAAACGATGGAGGTGAGGAATCTACTGCTAATATCGTATGTGACAGCAAGAAGAGCACCACTAATATTGGTGACGGAAAGAATAACAAAGTAGAAGCTTTAGCAGGTTTCGGTGATCGCGACGTCTTGTTGGGAAGAGCGAAAGAGCAACTTCAGCATCCAGGTACTGTTAAGTATTACGAATGTATCGAGTCCAATTCTCAAGAGTATAATACGAAGACTACAAAGAACAAAAAAGCAATTATCGATTCATTAATATCATCTTTTTGCTTCTACAAGAAAGAGACTAAGACTGGATCCTACAACAAAGTTGAAAGTACAGGTACGATCGTCCTTGCCAGGATCAAGCGAGACTTTTTGAAAAGCATTCCTAAGGGCAAGAATGGAACGAAAGAAAATGAAATTCAAGATGATCGTAGTGTCGACGATAAGAAGGTAACAAAGAAAGTAATTGGCGTTGAAAAGAGAGTACAAGTTACAATCGACAAAATCTCCGATGACGATCAATACTGTAAAGAAAATTCTTCATCAGATAAAGTTAACAATGACGACGAGGACCAATTTAATAACAATGATCAGAACATTCAGGAAGAAGATGTATCTGAAGGGGACGATGCGCTTTCAGAGGAGACTTTAGTCAACCAAAACAACGAGGCAAAGGAACGAGATGATTCTAAAGATATAGAAGAAAAACTAGAAGGTGAAAGAAAACCCAAAGAAAAAAGACAATCAAACCTACAAGCAGGAGAAAAGAGTGAAGCGGCAGAAATAGACGAAAAAACAGACGACACAAAATCAGAGGAGGAAGATCAAAATGATGCTACTGATATCGAAGTTGACGGTAACGGTAGTGATGACGACGACGATGACGATTCGTCGAGCGCATCATCCTCGTCCTCGACAAGTAGTGGCTCCTCTGATTCTGATTCTGACTCTGATAGCGAATCTGATTCCGACAGCGAAAAGGATAGCAAGAAATATTCTGATATGAAATCCCGCGAATCTTCTAGTCGTACCTCAGAAGAAGAAGAAGAAGTAGAAGAGACCCCGAATCATCAGGAAGGAGAAAAATCGGGGACAGAAGAGGAATCTTGTACGGATAAGTTGCCTTTTGTTACTCAGGTAGAAAAAAGTGAAGTTAGAGGTAACGATACTGATAAAAATGATGGCGAAGTGGTAAATAATACGAATTCCAGCAAGAAGCCTATGTTGGAAAAAGTGAAAAAAAATTGCGATGGAATAAAATCCTCTCGTTCAGCTGAGGAAGACCCTCTCTCGATTCCGCCTGATAATAAGTCAGAGGAAAATGGCGACGACGAGAATAGCAGCTCGAGCGCTTCTTCTAGTAATAACTCAAGCACTAGCTCGTCGTCATCGTCACCTTCTGATTCTTCTAACAGTGATGATTCCAGTAGTAACACCAGTAAGATAGAATCAAAGCCTCCAGATGTTGTTCACTTGAAACCCACTCCAGTACAAAGAAAAAGTATCAAGAAATCTTCGAGAAGAAAGCCTCTCTTGGATCCTAATGCAAAATTTACTTTTCCTGAAGCAAATACGAATCGACGACTTTCTTATGGTTCAACGTCGTGAAATCTGAAATCATAGACAATCATTATAAGAATTGAACGGTAAAGTGTGGCGCGGAAAAATCAGTACAGTATTGAAGTATTTGTAACTATAATTGTACAATTTGTATATAAATTATGTAAATTTTATCTATTAGTAATTAGAATAACGTTTAAACTTGTTTTTCTTGTTTATATCGTTCCACTTGATATATCTATTATAATACGTAAATAATTCTTTGTCCCAGATCCATAGTAAACATGTGATCATAAATAAAGCCTACTCGTTGTTCAGGCCTGTTGCAGAGAGTAAAGCCTTTCTTTTCTTGCCCCCCCCCCCATCCATACTACTCAGTAGTTGCATTTCCCCCCATTTTTCTCGGCTGACTCTTGGCTTCATCGAGCATTTGAGCTACAATCTCTCTTCCCTTCACCGACCATTCGTTTCGATTCTCGTTAGCAAAATCCAAAAATTCGTCGCACGTAACACCGAAGACTTCACATTCCTGAAGCTTTGTGGCCAAAGGAATGATATAATTGTCGAAAAACCAAAGCTCTCCCTCATACCAGCCCAATGCGGGGTCTTTATCAGATCTACCGTTCTTGTAGGCTGTGTACATCTCGTCAAAGAGACATTTGTTCCATCTTTGGTAGACCATCCAATGCTGCATCGTATGCGCTACATCCGATGCTTGAATAATACATTCGATTGTAATCGTCGCTTTACGATTCCAGTCATCGTAGTTTTGACTTCTAGTGATACTGTCTTCGTGACTTGGTTTAAATGCCTTCTCCCAACGACTATCACGGAACGATTTCATCTCTTTGTCAAAGATGTCTGTGGCTAGGACGCAATTAACAGAAAGTTGACGGAATCGATTGTACTCTTCCTGTGTTGAATAGATGCATTCACGGAGCTCCTTAAAGCTCGATTCCGAAAGAAGCGACCACGCCAAATCCAAAGAATGCTGTTCCAATACGCTTTTGTTGTCATACTCCACTGCCATTGGATCTTTTTCTTTCGCAAGCTGAAAGTTGGAAACTCCTTGATGATCAACATCATGAATCAGAGCCGAGAACACGACAGCGAATTTGGTCAAAGGATCGGAACTAATCCCAAAGGTAAAGTTAAAATATTCTTTCTCCGTCACACAGTCTTTCTTCTTGACATCCGGAGTGGCGATTCTTTGAAGCAGCTTGATAGTCGACATAATAACATGACTTGCATGTTGAAAGTTATGAAAGCTGTTGTCAGAGTGGTAAAAGCTGGCGATTTGCGTGATGTAATCGCGGAGCTGAATAATCACTTTAGAATCAAGTTTAGACGTCTCGCCGTTCTTAGTAATAATGTCGTTGTAATCTGGCATGCTGATAGTTTCCACTACTTCGTCTCGGACATGCTTTGACTCGTTGGTGGTAGACTCGACCACTTCTCCGCTAGACGGAACCATTTCAGTAGCACGTCGGTGAGCTACGATCTCTTCGAGAAGTTCTTGAAAAATTCCTACATTCCAGTCAATCAGCCGTTGAATCTTGGGATCGATAGGAGCATTATTTTCTACACATGGTGATGGATCACTCATATCAGATCCGTCAGACCCGAGAAAAGTACTAGCATTTCTCTTTCTGGAAAGCCAGTAAGTTTGAAGCAGCCCCTTGCCTTTAGCGTTCACAAGATCTTCTCTCTTTGTAAGCCATGACTCTCTACCGGATGCAATGATCAAATCAGCTGTCTTCTGTGAGACTTGAATCTTATTGGCTGATCCCGTGCTTTCCATCCTAGCAGCTGTATTTACCGTATCTCCGAAGAGTTGGAAGCGAGCCTTTTCTCCCCTTAATACACCAGCAATGGTTGGTCCAGAGTGAAGCCCAATTCTTAAACGCAAATCCGCCGTACCAGGGCCTAGCGCCAGTTCTAACTCCTGTGTCGTCTCGTTCATCTTCTTCACGCATTCAAAAGCAAATCTTCCCATAGCAATGGCGTGGTTCTTTCTTGGTTCGGGTAAGCCACAAACAGCGACATATGAATCACCAATAGTTTCGATTTTGAAAATACCGTACTTCTTAGCGATTTTATCGAAGGCCCCATAAAGAGTTTCCAACAAGGTAAAGACGTGAGCAGGTTCTCTGACACTACTCCAAGCTGTGAAGCCAGAAATGTCACCGAAGAATACAGTAGTGTCAGGGAAAAGCTCAGCGATTGGTTTAGACATTCGCTTGTTTCCTGCACCCGAAACAACATCATCATCGTTAATTTCATTGTACAAGAAAGACTTAAGTCGTTTTGGTTGACTGTCAGTGGCAGACATATTATCTGCCGGTATCATCCGATCAATGACCACATCGGGAAATAACGACGAGACCAAGGCAGTGGTTGTTACTGCGGTTTTCATTACAACTTTTTGACGTCGCTCGACCCAGAAATCATAGACGAGAAACGTTACAGTAGTGAAGGCAAAGATAATCACGGTTACCAACATGAAATAGACTGGTGTCAATGTTGTGTGATTATCTTGTGTCTGATCAGTTGGGTAGACGCTTACATGGAAGGGGCAAAATTCTTCGTCGATTGGAATTCCAGAATATGAAGACTCTTCCATTGCCTCTTCACTAAGCTCAGTCATGACTCTCCCGACTACCATGTTATCAAATTTTTGGTCGTGAAAGTCCCCTGCGCCAAGAAAAATAACATTAGGACCATTCATTTCATAGGTAAACGTTGGATTACATGGGTTTTCAAACACAACAAGCAAGCCATGAGTACCTTCTGGAAGAATATTTCGGATGGTATCCCTCCAGTAGATCGAAATGGAAAATAAAGCAACAAGGTTGTGACCTTCTTCACCTGCACCGTCTTTAACTTCAATGTGTTTATTTGAATTGGCAATGATTGGGTAGTAAATATCCGAGATAGGTTCCATAGGTTCTTCTCCTTCTGGCAAATAATCTGATATCCATTCTGCTTCTAATCTGTCTTCTTCAACTTGTTCTGTGTCATTTGGGTAAGAAATTAAGTAGGACTCGGTGATGACGGCTTTATGAGTACGCTGAACAGCTCTCACGGAGTCGTCATTCGGTATACTATAGAGATCCCTGTGAACACAAATCAAGAATACAAGTAGTGGAGAAGAAATCGAAAACATTAGACCAAAAATACGTATTGAATAAATAAATAAATAGATGAACGAATAAATAAATAATAACAAGAACATGATCATAAAATATGCATCAAATCAAACGTACCAGTTGTAAGGGCTATCGTATGCGATAGTAGGTTGAATTTGCCACATGGGCAACCAAGGTCCAGTCCTGTTAGTACCAACGGTGCCAGGATTTTCTTTATCGTATTCACCGTAGTCGTGGATGACATTAAAAAGATCATAGTCCCACAAGATCGGCCAATCCATTCCATCGAATTCTTCGATAGCTGCAATGCTCTCGTTGACCCAAGTTTCTCCCGTTTGTGCCGTGAAATTTTCCCATTCCGATCGTTGTTCTGGTTCAACAAAGTAATAGGTATTGACAACGACTGCATTAGCAAGGGAGCGAATTTTTTCAGCTCTAACAGCGAAGTCAGGGACAACGACATACGGCCAAGTTTGGTTCGTAGCCACGGCTGACGAGGTGATAGATACCGTAAATGCATCAGAAGCTTGCAAAGTCAGGACAAGATTCTTTCCCATGGTTTGTAAGACCTTTTTTGCATCTTCGTTGAACTGTTCAACGAATTCCACCTGCTCGCTATTGGCACTTAGAAAATAAGCACCAATTGAGACACCAACCATGATGCAAAAAAGACAGATGATGACAAGGTACTTGGTCCGTCGAACGGCGTTGATTTCTTTGGCAGCCAATTGACGACTACGTGGATTACTTTCGAAATCTCGACTGGTTGCAATCGTCGTGTCATCTTCTCCTTGGTTAGTTGTAGTTCCATCGTTTCCAGAACTGCGGGTATGTTCTGAATGATCCCCATCTGCATTAGCCTCAAGGTCGTTCTCAACATAAGATGTCATACTGATTATTGATTTTTGTTGTTATTGTTATTGTTGTTATTGTTGTAGTAGTTGTAGTTGTAGTTGTAGTTTTGATTCTAGTTGTTGTTGTTGTTGTTGATGATAATGTTGTTGATGATGTTGTGATTAAGTGTTTTTTTTCTTGAGAGAATGTGTACGCCTTTTGTTGATGTATTTGCCTGTGTCAGCAAGTGTGCAGGATGTGAATAGTTTACACTTTTGTTTTTTATGAAAACATTAATAACTTATTTGATTCGCTGTTATTCGGATTGATTTCAACAAAAACGAAAAACTGTTCGAATTTATACGCCGATAATGACTTCAATCTTGTATGTTTTTGCATTCATCAATCTTGATCCTTAAATAAAAATTTCTACAAAGTGTCAATAGTACAACAATAAATCAACACCGGTATAAAAAACAATCGTGGAACCCTAAAGAAAGGGTCATTTCGGTGTTTAAGCAAAGAATTGTCCTCAAAGCGCCGTGTACTTTAGAATGATTGAGCGAATATACGTTTCAAACTGAAAAGAACAAGCCGTACCAATAAATAATCCTGGGCGTGAAGTCCCATCAAAAATATCAAAAAGGCGAAGCCCTTCGTGTTTTAGTGGAAAACATTGGATTTTCAATAACAAAACACTGTGATGGCGCTACTGTATCCAATAATCAAGTCGGCGAAATAGGTGATGGACTACGGAACCTTCCGTTACCTACAAAAGATTACATCGGATGTTGACCTTGCGAACTCACTCGAAATTGGTACCATCCCCGAATATGGTATCAATTGGAGAGACATTCGAATAGCCAAAGACATCTTTGGTCCCAATGGAAATTCGAGAAAATATAATTTATGACCCCTGGCTCGATTACCCATTCAGCCATACACCATGTTCGACGTAAAGACACGAGAACCTAAACGGAAGCTGTTCTTTACCACTACGTACTGCAAGGACCAAGACATAGAATAGAGCTTCATCATCAGGAAGAAGTCATCAATATTAATCCCAACGGAACAAGAAATGAACCTGTTCTTTATCACTAAGTAAGTACTTCTGGGACGGACAACAGGACTGTTCTAGACCTTCAACATCACCCACGGCAAGTTATCAAGTTATCGACATCGATCCTACCCAGTGAATGAATCACCATTATTCATGTTTGCGCGGACGAATATAATATCATTGTGTGTGCATAACAACAAATAATATATACACCCCTTTTCCCCTCTACAGAACTACACTAGATAGTTCTATCATAAGATTGAAAACCCTCATTAACATTTTGAATAGTACTCTACTCCTTCGTCGTCTATCTAGTAGCTGCTTTAGTTTGTACACACCGAGTATTTGCTACTATATTTAAAAATGATGGACATGAACCCAAAAATTGGTACAGTCTCTCTCGTGAGAGTGAGACAAATTCGCCTGGTTTCAAGCACAATAACAACCAATTGAGAATTTATTCCAGTTGCTACTACCATGATTGCTTTTTTTCGTAGACATAGCCAAATTCGACCACATGCAGCAATGATTTTTTGAATAATCTGGTATTATGCCATCTTTATGGTGAAGATAAACGATTCTTAGACTGTCTTTTTTGCAATCAAGGGGAACGAGCAAGTCGAAGACAAATATTGATTTTATGGAATAATATTAAACAACATTATGTTGCCACATTGATATTTTTATAGTAATGTTATTCAAAACAAGAACTAATGCTGAAATTTAGTTCATTACTTTAATCAGTCGACAACAATGTAAGTAGACTTCCTTCCAGAATTCCAGTTTCCTTCCTGATGTTTTCCAAATTTTTCCAAGTCAGTCTCAATAACTCTAACTCTCATTTTTGGCTGCCAATTTTGTTTCAGTTGAAATCCATCATTGGCAAGAATATGACAGTATTCAGAATATGGGTTTTGAGTCTTAAGGATATCAGTTACGTCCAATGCGACAGTAGGAGGACGTTGTGCATTGTGACTTGAGCTATGTTTTGTTACGCCATCCTTGCTTACATTTGGACAATCGTTCTTGAAGTGACCGAATTTTAAACAATTCCAGCACGGTATAGTTGCAGAGTGCCACGCTTTTCTTATAGAAATCTGTTCTGCCTCCGGTAGACCCTGTATTATAGTGCATTCCAGAAGTGAATGGTCTTTGTCGTCGCAATAAAAACAAGGACCCCCAATAGGCTATAAAAAAAAGAAAAATATAATTATGAGCAATGAGTGCATCTGTAGATATGCCACACATTTATATATATCGGGAGACACCATTTTTTTCCATCACTTACTTTCCGACGAAGCCTTTCTCGTCGAAGCATGTAATCTCTTCTCAGGTCACGATCTTCTACACTTTCGGCTAATTGTATTTGTAATGTAAATTTCCTCTTCTTGGTATTTTTCTTTTGGGTTGTTACCATTCTGGGCATGCAACACGGAGATAAGCATCCATATATACATTTCTCCCCAAGTCCGTTCGATAACCCACAGAACGACGGACTAAGTTGCTTGCAGAGATGAATACCACACATTGCTATTGGGTACGGTAAGGCAAGTATTCTATCAAGAACATCATCGTAATCGTGCAGATTGGTGTTATCCCAAATGATAATCTCAGGACGACATTCATCCTTGGCTGTATAGTTGCTTTTATGAATATGATACCAGTCGATGGTTGCCTTTTCTATCATTATAATAGAATCGATTTTTGGATGTTTAAGATACGATAAGAAAAGAGAAAGTAAACCCTTTCCGGCAGCTACATCAATGACATGACACTTGTTTATTTCTGAATGTCGTCGCTTCAGTCCCTCGAATAGAAAATATACCGCTACAATAGTCTCTTCAATTTCATGATATAAACCAGATTTATTCAGTAGTGATGACATCTTTGGATCTTTCGTCCAATCACTACTCCCCCATTTCTTCAATACTTCAATGACACGTAATGTAATTTCTGGATAAAAATCATTATCTTTGTGTCGACCTTCCAACTTCTCGATAGCTTTCCATATACTCCAATGGTTCGTTGTCCCACCGCCCTCGCAAGAGGCGTTATCGTTGCTTTCCATTTTCTTATGGGAAGATTCTTCCGATAAATCAAAGCAATACGCTTATAACGCTAATATTAGTACAAATAATGGATGATCGACTCAATGTTCAATGAGACGAAAAGAAAAAGGTAATTGAGATTTGAGTTTTAATTTGTTGTTGAGGGGAATATGCATCGTGTAGTGACGTCCGTCCGTCGGGCGGGGGATCTGAAATAATCCTTAAAATAGAATAATATATATACTGAGTACGGTAATAAATATATAAAAGTGTTAGCAGGTTTTCTATATTCTTTCAGAGTATTCTACAATTTCTGTGTACAGTATCTCGAAATGGGATGATGTTATCTGATTAGAATCTGGCGTTAGCTTCTACTGTACTGGATGTCCTGAAAAAAATCATAGTCAAAAATCAACAACTACAGATATTATTAATTCCAAAATAAACAAAACAACATCACAATATAAAACAGCATGTTCAATGTGAATACGAAAGTGCATTGTATGATAACTAGTATGACACTTTCAGAATGAAACAATAATACAAAACAGGCATGATGACCACTAGACAACTGCATCCCTATGAATATTGTATCGTACCGTACATAGAGTATATATTATTATGATTATTTCAGATCGATCTATTATAATTTTAATTTGTTAAAAGCATATAATATTGTAAGTAGTAGGGAACTATTGTGACACATTCAAATCAAGAAGAGAAACAAGTATGATAAAAAACCAGACTACTACCCTCCTATGAATACTGTTGTATCGTACATAAAGTATATTATTGATTTTTTATCATTATAATGATTATTTCAGATCTATAGTAATTTAAATTTGTTATAAACATATATTGTGTAAAGTAGTGGTAAAGACATATCAAGGAAAGATAGAACTGAGAAAAAAGGCTCGTTGTGAATGTAAAGTTGTTGTTGTATTGGCCACAACCCATACAACCCCGATACAGTAGCCATAGGACATATATCGTCCAATGTAATCCCATTTATATATTGAAGACAAACAAGTTATAGACATTGCGTCTGTTGCGTTGCGTTGTTAGATTTTGATGATGAATAACGATGATGTTGTAATTTAGCACATGCAAACACCGAACACAGTATCCAGAAGTGTTTTATTGCCCTCTGGGGTCAAGTCTTCCTCTTGTTCTCCTTCTGCTGTTGTATCTGCATCTGGATCAGGACTGGATTCTGCATCATCTTCCTTCTTCTCTTCAACAACCTCAGTAGTAACAGGTTCTTCTTTAGCCTTTGGAACGACGATTTCATCTTCAGGATCGATCGTTACGAGGGTTATTTTTTCAGCTCCTTTCTTGGTCAGCAATTCTACGGCTTCGGCAACCTTTGGTGGACATGGCTCACCATTGATGTAAAGAACTTGATGTCCAACTGTTAGGTCCGTTCCGATGAATTTGCTATCTTCCTTGATGTTAGAGACGAAAATCTTACCAGGTGCACTGGTAGTACTCTTGAAAGAGATACCGATCTTACCTTCCTTCTTAAACATTTTTTTCTTATCCTTTTCGATCGTTGAAAGAGCTCCCTTACAAACTAAAGAGATTTCTTCTCCACCAGGAGCTTCTCTTAATGCATCAGCAGCATCCTTGGGTGACATACCTTCCATATCTAGACCGGCAGCACTGGCAACAATCAAACCTTCAACTAAGTCACTTCCTTTGAACAAACTATCATCTCGGATTAATTTGATAGTCATGGCCTTGTCCTCCGAAACACGTTCGAAGGCAATTCCAAGTTTCGAAGTCGTTTCTTCTTTGACGACGGTAGCAGTAATAAGCGGCATGGTGATATTAGTATTTAGTTGAATTTAGAATGAGATAAAAGAATAATAAATACTAAGAGATTAGTGATTTCTAGTTTTACAAAATAACTTTCTCTTGCTTTTCAATAATGTTTAATGCAGATAGATGCAAACGTAATCGTTTGTTGAGATTGTCGTAAGAACAAATAGAAATTTAAGGTGTGGCTATCACTTTCGTAGTGCACAACGCATACAAAACGCAAGAAAATGGCTGTACCCGTGCCTTCCGGACCACACAGGAATAAATATGGAGTTGTATGGGTTAGCGATTGGTGGCGAGGTTGGCTGAAATACCAATGAGACAATCGCGGAAAACTTACTTATTTCATGTCCGTTAAATGCGCATGGGGACCTAAAATAAAAGTGTTGGGTGCCACAATTTGAAGAAACAAAATTGATCGAAAAAAATCGAAAAACAAATCACCTTCTCCCCCAAATCGTTTTCATCTTTTATATAACGCAGGAAGTGTAACTTCGTTAAAATCTACAATATAAGAACTACATCATGTAATGCACAATGTGGCTAGTCTAACAGCAAAAACTGCACACTGCATGCATACAGTCATCAATCAACAATGGACTTCAGAGTGCAAACTTGTAGGTAGAGTGTAGAAAATACATGGAAACAGCATCATACATAATATAATGTCTTCTCCAAAATCAAACTTGATAGTGTACGATCACTATACGAAAATTTGCAAGGAATTTTCAATGGAGGTGCGTGCGAATGGAACTTTTGTCGTGACAAGTAAGATGCAAATTTCAGTTAACCTATTGTATATGATTAATAGTTTCACTCCTTTAGCGCTAAACCTAATAACATTAATTTTGTAAAGCATAAAGCCTACCAGTTACGACCTTAAAAACCGATACAACTACAAATTCTTTTCATTTATAAATATAACAGGTAGTGTGTGCGGTAGGAATTTGAATTCGATATTTTTGTTATTTATTCATTGAAAGTGTTCCAATTGATTGTCAATGGTATGTTTGACATTTGGTGTTTATGTTATCGATCCTTATACTGTAATTATCATCATTATTTGTGGATAATAATACTGATTAATAAGTTAAGTTTTCCATCATTCATATACTAAATCCTGATTCCATAACGGCAGCTTCTACACCACCAGAAATATCCAGCATGCTTTCTATTTTTTCCCATGTCGTCATTTGTTGTCTAGATCGAATCTTTTCCATTTGATTTGGCATTTCTTCAACTATCCGTTCAACAACTCGATCAGAGTGAAGCAATTCGTTTACATTTCTACAAATCATCATACTTTCAGGAGAGAGTTGTTGGATGTATTCAAGAGGAGTCTTTCCCTGTTTGTCTTTGAAAAGGACAAGAGTAGGCTTCTCTTGGAGAAGTATTCGCATAGTTTCCAAGTAGTTACATTTTGTTGTGTCATTTACTACATCATTGCTGCGATTCATATTCATCATAGCCATGCAAAGACTATGAAAAGGGGATCGACCGTGCTGATCCAGAACTAAGGCAGAGACTTTAACGTCAACAAGAAAAAATTTGACGATTAAAAAGGAACCCGACTGGCATGCTAAATGAAGAAGAGTTTCTCCATGTGAATTCCGTTGGGCCATAATTAGATCTCTTTGATGGTAGTTTTGAATAAATAGATAACTTTTCCTTCTTGAATAGCCATCAATATATCCGCGGATATGTGACGATGCATATTACCATCATCATAATCAAAATCCATCAGGTAGTCCATTGAAAGTGGATCAAGACGATCGGGATAGCCATGGTTGGCTAAAGCACGGGAAATCAAAAGACAAGGTGACGTAGTATTAGATGCAGATGCAGATGTAAGTCCTGACGTTGTCATATCTTCGACTTCCATTCCACAAGCTGATGATCGGCTTCGTTTCGCCCTCGGGGGGCTCTCCCGCCAAGAAGGAAGTATACTTTGTAGTACCTCTATTGCCGTCATTATTTTTTGTCGGGGAAGGCTCTGAGCAGAGGTATAAATCTGAAGAGATATATGAATTAATTGTGAGGAGAGAATTTTCTTACTTCTTGATTTTTGTCAGCAGTCCAGCCAATTAAAGCAATGCATACCTATCTTAAAAATCGGAAACATCCAGTCATATTTCTTTTAGTCCTAATGTGCTAGCAGGCATTACTGCATTAATCACAAGGAGATGTGTCAGAATTTTACTAATTACCATGTGAAAACAAACGGTATTTTTGTTATTGCCGTTTACGCGCGCCAAGTTGTCTCGGGGCATATCAGCGATGCTCGTCAAACATGCTGACACTGGTGACGGTAGGCGTACATACATCCATACAGCTTGCCCACACAAAAATCCTTCGAGATTTTTTTTTTCCTTTTTTTCTTTCATTCGATTTAATCTTCAATTTGATGGACGATGATAGATTTTGAGAATTATCAAATCCTGTTTGACATGAATTAATTATTGTAAACGTATCGTGTGCTGATAAAGTTGGAAGGACATCTGCAAATTCAATTGTTCTAATCCAACATACGTACCAAAATTACCTTCGGAAACATTTATTATTCAGCGAAAGAAAAGAAAGAAAAAACGAACGAACGAACGATGTCGTCGTCTCCATATGCACCATCCGCGAAGATTTTGAATGAAATTTTTCTAAAACGAAAAGGATTAAAGACAGTAGTATATTCAAAAGATGGAGAATTGAAATGTTCAAAAGCAACATTTGCAATATGTTCTCATGTATTGGAACAAAAAACACTTTTGGCAAGGTTACTGAAACAAGTACCAGCAATCCAAGCCAAGAACCAAGGTAAGTAATTTAATTACTAGTACTACTACTACTACGCCTTCGTTCGTAGGATTTTTCTTTATCTTTCGTCTGTAAAAGTGTATCCCTCATCGCCAAGTTTTCTTATCTCGTTTTCCTATTGTCAAAACGAAACAAAAAAGCGCTTGTATATATACTGCTATATGAGCTTCTTATGGGCCCTAACAAAAAGATTCGAGGTGGGGGGGCTCTTAAGCGACAAATTATGTCTCAAATAGACGACATAGAAAGTAATTTTAAGGAACTTAAACATGAGGAGGAAGAAAGAAACGGTGTTTTAAATCAGAATAGCAATACGTCGAAAAGATCTATTACAATACCACGTTACGTACGTATCAATACACTGGTTGCTGATCGAGATGAAGTTTTACAAACAATCCGAAAAAAGAATGCTAAGGTATACATCGATGCACACATACCGAATTTATTAGTACTTGATCATACACCGGAATCACGTGCGTTATTACAGGAACTTGTGGTATCTCAAAAAGTTATTCTGCAAGATAAATCTTCCTGCTTTTCAGCTCTTTGTTTAGTACACGGATTTGGAGACAACAACAATGGTTCCAATAATAGTAAAGACAATGGTTATCATTATTTAGATGCGTGTGCTGCGCCAGGTAACAAGACATGTCATTTAGCGGCATTGGTACAGGCTGGAAAAGCTAATGATTCTCGTTCCTCTATTATTTACGCCCTGGACAAATCACCTGATCGTTATAAACTTTTAAAGCGTCGGATGGATGAATTGGTTCCACAGCGCACTGTCCAGTGTCACAATTTCGACTTCTTTGACGTTTCTCTCGACCACAAGAAAAAAGAGGATCGTGACGAAATGAGAAAGGATAATATCGACAACAAACTATTTAAGCGTATTCGAGCTATCATGTTGGATCCAAGTTGTTCTGGAAGTGGTATGACTACGAATCATACTGAAAATTCAATAAATCGTGATCCATTGTTTTCAAACGATCGTATAAAAACTTTAAGTAACTTTCAATTCACAGCGCTCCTTCATGCTGCAACGGACTTTCCTCATGTGGACCGCATTGTGTACTCAACTTGTAGTTTGTACGTGGAAGAAAATGAGGGCGTCGTCCAACGTCTATTAACTTCGACGGATGATTGGGAATTGTGCGCACCAATATGCCTTGCAGGTTGGCATAGACGTGGATTAGTAACAGAAGGTAAAACGGCGACGACTACAGATGACGACGACGACGACGATGATGATGATGATGATGTTGATAATTCATCCTCGTTGTCATTGACACAAGATCAAGCGGAATGCTTGATTCGAGTCCATCCTGGTGAAGATGCTACTAACGGTTTCTTTGTGGCTTGTTTTCAACGAAAATCAGCCGGAAATAAAAACAGTAAACCAAATAAAGCTGGTAGTAAGCAATCTCATTTTCAACCACCTTCTGAAAATAACATTCCAGAAGGAATGGAATTATACGATAACCAGTTTCATTGTGAAGAAGAAAAAGACGAAAGCGTGCCAGTTAATAAAAAATCGAATACCAAAAAATCGCCAACGATAGTTACGCCATCTAATAAATCCACAGCAGAAGCAAGCAATAAGAAATCGAATATTAAAAAATTGCCAGCGAGAGTTCCGCCATCTAAATCCACAGCAGGAGCTAGTAACAACAAACGAAAGGTAAACGAAATATCTTCTACAGATGATGCTGGTGATGCTGGTGATGTGCCTACTAAAACTAGTGGTATTTCAGCAAAGAAACGTGCAAAAAAATCGGAATGGAAACGCAAACAGCGGTTAAGGAAGGAAGACCGCTTGAAACTCAAAAATAAAGAATAAGTTTATTTGTTTTATTATACCATATTGATAGCCATATAGGCATTTTCCTATATAGTTTTGAAATATAATATGTAATGTGTGTGCTAATTATTACTAAAAAGATTGCTGCGATTACTGTACACACCAGAATTATAAGAGGTTAATTTAAGAAATTAAAAAATTTGAATTTGAATTTATGTTGTTTTCTCTAGGCGCAGGATTAAGTTACTCCAACTTTTTTCCGACAACCAACGTGTCCACAATAGTGACTTGTTTCCTTACAAGATGGAACACAAAAGGGCACCCACAATAGAGGCCAAAATAAAACGGCGAGAACTATTACTGCAACGGCTGTTGTTACGCCGACCATATCTTTTACGAAAGTCACAGTTTCCCTTCCACAATGTTGACATTGTAAACCAGTAGAATTCCTTCCTAGATTATTGTGCAGTTGAATTCGAGATCCGCTAGCAGCAGTAGTAGTTATATTTTCTGTCGCCACCGTCGAATTAGGATTGGAGACGACAGCTGATCCAGATGGAATAGTTATGTTGGTTGGTGTAGTTGTAGCGAATCTGGAAGTAGTTTTATCTTCCAACGGGATAGCCACTACGTCTGTAATGATTGGAATCGGCGTATCATCTTCCATACCTTTTTGTATTGCCATCGTGAATGGTGAAATCGAATGTAAATCTCAATACACGTTACGATTTTCCTTCAGCTGTTGATTTACTGTAAAGTCGATATTTGCTGTTATTCTTATTATGATTGATTCGTTTCTGTATCGTGCTTAATTATTCATATGTAACGATTTCAATTACTCACGACTCAGATTGAATAGCTGAATTTTGACTATTGGGCGTGTCGACAACGGAAAATATTTTCGTGCGACCAGTTTTAATTAATTCAACTCTTTGTTTGAAACAAGTTGAAAGAAATATCAAAAGAGAAGAATGATCGGAAAAACACGTCCAACATACCCGTTGATAGGGTCCTCTCTTAATATACCAATAACAGTAAAAATTATCGCATTGACTAATATAACAGTAATAGAGACATCTGTACTAGCACTTTATCTATTAGTCGATTATTTAATTATTAATCCGCCTCTCTTATGCACCTCATCCTGGTGATTCGAAATGTGTCTGCCACCCACATACATCCTAATAGAATTTTCCCCAAATATTATATGCATTTTTACAGGCTAGTTAGTTATGAATGGATGATATTTTCCGAATCAGCATACAAATACGGTATATAAAAGTGTTTTAAATTTTTAGTTTGTATGTTATATGTGGTCCAAAATGGTATAGTAAACTAGTATTGTCTAGGTGAAAAAAATGCGCAAAAATTGATTTTGGCAAAATTTCCTTATTTGGGTACATCATAGGGACATTCGACAACGCACAGTGACGCACCCCGTATATAATTATTACAGTAAGGGTTTGGGTCCAGGAACTTATGACATTTCACTCCCCAGTTGTACCATCTGTGAAGTTTGTAAAGAATCAGATCAAGAGTGTTTTGTCTTGCGTAGAGAGTAGACATCTACGCGTTAATCCTGACCGCGGTATTAAGACTCGTATCTACCGATAGCCGGAAACCATCACTAGATGAGAATGGAAGCAATTTCAATCTCATCTCAATCCGATGCCATGCCCCGGCCATGTTTTTTTTCTTTTTCAGAACTCGAGGATTTATGCATTTTCGTCACATTAATTTCGAGTCTTGTAGAAAGCGAATGACTCACATCGTCACAATATTATAATGTAAGCATCATATCAGTACCACCAACGTTTGGATTCTTCTACCGTTTCTTCGGTAGATACAGCTTCTATTACTTCGGTAGATACACCTTCTATTCCATTGGCGCTGGATGATTGGGTGATCTCTAATTTTTCTTCGATTCGTTTAGTTCGTTTTCTCACCTTTTTGGAGATATTTGTCCAGTTCGATGATAACATCAAAATAGAATTGAAGAAACCAGACGTGGCATAGCCAATGATGATACAGGACATAAGACCTTGCAGGTTAAAATTGAATACAAAATTGGATATTGTTGCTAGCGGAAGTGCGACCAGTAAGCTACCTAAAGCATTGACCCCTGTTGTCAGGTGTGCGCGACCCTGAGCACAAAGAATCGACCAACAAATACTACCGAATGATAAGAGTACCACCGCAAGACAAACCATTGGAATCATTTCCCCTAAAAGCCGTTGCAGAGTAAGGTCGTTGGTCATCCACCTTGGTATTATCGATTGTAGCACACCCAGTGACATTGACATAAGAATCGAAACAACCACGCCCATGAAGAGGGATTTTTCCGAAGAGTACTTTGCTTGTTCCGGTAGACTAGATCCTAAAAGATATGCTATGCGTACTTTAGATGCATCGGAAACAGCTGTGACAATATCATCAGCAAAATCCCAAAGCATTCCAACGAGGCCCCATATTGCTACTTCCGCTGGACCTTGTATAGCAGCGAAAACAAAGAGTATATTCCATTCACAATTCTCTATTACTCGACCAGATGAAAGGCGTAGACTAGCCTTTAACAGTGTTTTGATCGGAAACCATTCGTTGAAGGGGTTTCTACTTGTTATATGACGCAGATAACCATTGAGCCATCCGTTATAAGTGATAACAAGAACGTTGAGAAAAAAAAATAAGATATTGATGCATATATGAATCGCCCCAATCATCCACAATTCGGCTCCATCGATGTATGTACACACAGTAAATACTGCAAGAAAGCTAAAAAATGCTCGCACTCCATTTGAGAATGCCGAATAAGTTTCAAATCCAGCTACATCTAATACACAGTTCAAAGCACCATTGTATATACCTAACGCCTCGTATAGCAAAGCGAATCGAGCATAAGCTTCGGCAGAATCTGCCGTTTCTTCGTCGAAACCAAGGCGAAGAACGATTCCATCGAAGAAATTCCACCCAAGAAGAACCAACGGTATAGAAAATAAATGGTGCGTCCATACGCACAACTGAACATATGTTCCCGCCAATTTCAAGTTGCTTGCGCCATGTGCCTGACTGACAAGGACTTTTAAACTTGCTAGAATACCATGGAAGAACATGGTCGCAAAGCTAATTGCGAATTCGGTAACAAAGTATGCAGATAATTCGGTAGTTCCGAGTAATCTTCCGATAATTCCCACTTCTAACAATCCAAGCAATGATACAAAAAGTGTGTGTATTGTATACGGAAGGGCGAGACTGATAAGTTTTTTCATTTCATCATCCCAACGTGCGCTTTTTCGTAACTTCCTTCGAAAAGCAGAGGAACAATAGAAGTAGTACCACGGGCGTATATTGTCAGAGGGTCGATCCACAGGTTTTCCGTATGCTTTTACACCCGTATCAGGATGGTAATAGAATGTACTTTGAGAAATTGGGTCAAAGTCTTCTTCCCAATCACTGGCTATTGAAAAATGATCATCAGGACTACCTACTTTAGCAAACTCTTGGAGATCACCTTTAATTATTAGGAAAGGATTCGATGTCTCTGAGAAAATAGAATTACGCGATGATATATCAGCTGCTTCTTCTGGGCCTATAAGCTCATCGTAAAAAATCTCCGGATTTACAGCCAACGAATCTTCTAGTGGTAGAGTATTTGTTTCTTCTACCATACCGTCACTCTTATAGGATGTCAGTGTTCTTTCGTCGCTTTTAGGCTCTCGGCATTTATTATCATTGTTATTATTATTACTGCTATTATTATCCATATCATCTTTCATGTTAGTATAGCCAGTGGAAGTGGAACGTTCCAATATCCCATCGTCAATGATTGATTGACTGGATATTGCTTCAACATTATTTTGATTTTTATCTGAACTGGTCTGAGCTTTTTGACGAATTGAACGACCAAGTGAACGACTATTCTGAATTAATGAATGTAACAGTGTGTCTTTCTTTTTCTTTCCTTTGGATGGTGTCATGTGTTCTACGGTCTTAGAACATAATGATTGTGAAACTTGCTTTGAGGAGGATAAAGCTGTAGGCGAGGAAGATGTTTCTGGTATAGCGAACGAATCATAGATATTTTCCGTAACTTTTTCTTTTGAAGATATTATTATTCCTTCGTCCATTGGAGGACGATATGAGATATCGTTGTTGCTGTTGTTAATACTATTGTTGGCGCTGTAATCATTTCCATTTCCATTTCCGTTTCCGTTTCCATTTCCATTTCCATTTTCGTTGACGTTGACGTTGACGTTGACGTTGACGTTGACGTTGACGTTACTACCAACAAATTCTTCCGAATCACAAATAATACTTGTTTCGACGTCAGATGATTCTTCCTTCGTACATTCGCTCTTTCGAAGTACTCGATACAACATTAAGTAGCGAGGTAGAAGTAGCACCAATATAAAGGAAAATAAAAAACATACCACGAAGGACCAAGGACTAGGATCTACAGTGTTTTGGTAGTAGTTGTAGAACCCTATTTTGTAAATTGCGTCATCGTACCAGTATAACTCTCTCCCGTCTACTATACTCATCTTGTGGCCCGAGAAAGTGATATTTAGTCCAAGGTTTTTTTTTTGTTGGGAGGGGGTGGGAGGGGGCGACTATCTCCCGTTGACTTATATTCACAGAAAAGTAATACAGACAACCCCGTCAATCGTTGCTGGTCGTGCATGCATACCCAAAAGAAAACAACCTTATCCGATTGATACTCCCCTTCTCTTGCTACTGTGGCCAAAGCAAGTACTATGAACTAGTGCTTTCAACTTTGTGTCGTGGAGCAGCTTCGCCAAGAGAAACGACACTACCAGCTAGAGGGCGGATCGAATAATGCCAGTACCAGCAGTAGAGGAAGACTTGGTGATATTCCAAGCAATGACTATATATTCGGAATCTCGGAAGGAATGATTAGCAATTAATAATTCAAAACGTAGGCAATGAAGCAATTCTGTTACAAGAATTAATAATACCGTAACTAATATTATGGATTCGTCTGATGATGTGTCTGTCGTACTAAATAACTCTACTAGTAGCACAGCTAGCAAGTATGCATGGGAGTACAGGAGAGCCCGCGATTGAAAGCTTTTCTCACAATCGCGCGGGATTAAAATTAATTCTTGGCGCGTGCGGGGGAAGCAGGAATCTTGTCTGAAGGCCTATACTAAAATAAGGGGGCACATCTATATATTTTCGGGGACAAACATTTTGGTCGCAATATATAAATATAAGTATAAGCGGACTGAAAAATCTATTAGTGGACAAATACTTTTATAAGTATTTTGAAAATGGCTTATATATCTTTAAGTATTTTAATAACATTTAACGTTGAAAGATTAATAAATATAAGTATAAGTGTAAATAAAAATATAAGTATTAGTGTGAAAATAAATCTATTAGCGGACTGATAAATCTATTAGTGGCATATATATTTTTGTTTTTTTGTCCCCCAAAACAAAGTCAATCGCCCTAAAAAAATATTTTGGTCGCAGAAGAAAAATTACCGGGCGCCCTCCACGCTCACCAAATTTTTTAATCACGCGCGACACGATTGTAATTTCATCCAATCGCCGGCTCTCCAGTATTGCGAATTTTTTTCCGAAATTTTGTATTATTTCGTGAAAAAAATTCACTAGTGAAAAAAATTCGCACGAATAAAAGTCTCAGAATATGATAGGAGTTTGGGCTGACACAAACAAAGATGCCTGCTATGCTCGAGTCATGCAGTACATCTCAGTACCCAAATCAATCAATCACTAATGGAAGTGGTATGAAACTGCAAGCTTGCAAGCTGCATCACCAAGGATGGTATGGTAAAAAGAGGAATCAGAGTACATCTGGACACAATGTAATGCAGAGACCATTAACTATTTGGCAGGAAGCTAATGAAGAGACTAAACAGCAACATACAGTAAAACATAAACTAGATGGTCATCATGTAGATTAGGATGTAGTATACTGTACAACTTGGGATATGGGAGCAGGATAGCACAGTAGTTGGATCAATATTACTCTTTCTTTTTACTACAAGATAGATAGTACTACATTGCTAGATTAGACACTGTATCTTATTGTTGTGCCACAACAACTATATACCTAATGGTAAGGACATCATCATATAGTATGTCTGTTGAGTACTCAGGTTATAAAAAGATCAGATATTCTCTACAGTTATTCATCTGCGTGAATGATGGTTAGAAATGATAATACTCCACAAACAAAGTAGACGTTTTTAATGTCTAATAAGGATAAGACATCCCACTGAGATTATGTTTGTTTTTGTTCTGTAGCAGTATTTTACTACTTTGAGTCAGAAACTATTCTATCTGAGGATTTCAATGTTGGTGGTACTTGTACGACAGCACGTACGAAGTCATCAATTTCTTTTTCTAGTTCTGACAGAGGATAAAGACCGTTTACAAGCTGGGATGGTATCTGATTGAATCCCGCTCTCGCACCAAGAATAGCACCCATGATAGATCCTCTATGTACATTTTCACCACCCACATTGGCATTTGCTAACAATCCTTGCCAGACACGATCGCCACCACCGCCACCGCCGCCGTCGTCATTATCATTATTATTATTAGGCATATACTTTGCGACCATATCTACCAATCCGGGTAGAGAGGAAGATAAATAACAGGCGGACATAGTTGATGAATCTCCAACACGAGGATTGGACGGACGTTTAATAGCTTGTTTCGAAAATTCATTGAATTTATTCAAGAACTCATCGTCGTTTGGATTACGGACAGCTTCAAGGACGACCGTGGCCCACAAACTAGATATACCTTCCAAAACAGACGATCTGCGTGTAACAGCTGCACATTCTGCGGCAGACTTTTGAACTTCGTCATTCACAGTAGTAGTTAATTCTGGGTTGTTATTATTGTCATTGTTGTTTGTACTTGTTATATGCGTGCGTATACCTGCCAAGGCAACAATAGTTGGTAAGATTAGACCGTCCATTGTATCAACATTATGATGATCATTATCGGGACAATCTTTTGGGTTGAGTTGACGAAAAATCATATTGGCAAAGAACATTCTATGGCAAGTACTTGCATACGTATCATTATGACTACCGGGTGTTGTCATGAAATTTATGTACGCGTCTCTGAAATGATTCGCATCAAATATTCCATCATTGTTGACTATAGATTTCATTAATACTCTTGCCAAGGAAACCTCCAACGTATTTTCTCCACGTTGTAAGGTACCATGATAATGATTAGACTCATTCGGGGACCATAATTTTTGTTTCCCATGATTGATTATATCACCTATGATGGTTGCTGTGCTACTTGTTGACATCGATTTACTCCGTCCACCACCATTCAAGTCAGACTTATTCAGTATACTACCTGCAAGTTTTTTATTAGGTTTCGTATAATCTGAGATTTTATGACCATATTCACTAATTATTTGTCTTTCACCACCGTAATACCAGTGTGTTGGACTTGCCAATGCATCACCAGCAAAGAAAGACCAAATTGCTCCTTTTAGCCTATTCTCTATTTCAGGAATTGATAAATGATTTAGTGAAGAAGTACTACTGTAATATGACGATTAGTAGTAGGTTGATTCGTGACAATCTTACTCGATGACATAGCTTTCTTGTTGAATGCTGAAAAGAATCCCATAGCCAGAATGGCGAAACTACTGATATATAAAATTCGGATTGTCGACGACGATAGTAATCGGAGCGAATACTTTTTCTTTTTGATTTTCTATTATTTTTTGCCAGCACCATAACCCATCGTTGATGTTGCCTAATTTTGTGTGTTTTTTTTGAGATTATGCTCGATCGATTCACTCACTTATCAATTTGATCGACTCACTCAGCAAAAGATGATCATGTTTTGGGGGAGATGATTTTTCGATTTTTCTTTTCTTCTCGTAATCAATTTTTGGCCGCGAAGATTCATTTTTGTTCACACTTTTAAACTTTCTTCCACAGCATCTTCAACTTGCTCCCATCATGCATTCCATCATTATCCATTATCCATTATCACATCACATATTATCACATCATACAAGTACACGCCATTGCTACTCGTGAGAACCCCTGCAACCGACGACTACGACGTGTCTCGTTTCACTTCTCTTTTCATTGTCAGCGACGATAAGGACACCGACGACGACGATACGTTTTTACTATTAACTGCAAACGACGATGATGATGATGCCGACGACGATGCAGATGATCCTTCCGATCATTACGATGGTGATGATAGTGCTGTCTACGATGACACCGAATGCGTGTGTCGTTTCTGCCTTTCATAACTCTATAGTGCCATCACCCTCATCGCCGAGACAATCTGCCTATATAAGACTAAAGAGTATTAGTCGTAGTAGTAGCGATTCAACAACAACAACAAATGTTATTGTTGATAAACTTATACAACAAGTGATAATAGATGATGGAAAAGAAGGTGCCGTAAATCTCACCAATACTACCAATCAGAAGTTCTTCGAGATACGTCTATTAGAGATTTGATGACAGATCTATCATCAATACAACAAGTATCTAACACAAGTACTAATGAAGATTTGTTTGGACCACTTTTGGGATATTATAATGTTCGTATACATTAACAGAAAACCCTAATGATAATCCAGTCGGTGGAAAATGGACGCGTTCTCTTTGGACTGTGAAACGTACGTTGCAACATGTTTTACCTCCTCTCCATCATCCGAAGAAGAAGAAGATGATGAAAAAGGAAAAACAGTAAAAGCAACAGTAGTAGCTCAGGTTGTGAACGCTATTAAATTAGACTGTTTGTGGGGATTTGTCGGTATCTGGGTTTTATTAAGAGGTGATGCTGTTCCATTAAAGGACGACCAAGATGTTAAGAATATTAAAGAAGAAGAAAGTAATGGTACAAAAAATGAGAATAAGAAGAACAAGAAGTCTCCTCGTAAGCTTCTACCAGATCTTACTGATCGAACTGTTAGAGTATACTTTGATCAACCAAAAATCGGGATAAGTTTGTTTAGAAAAACCTCATTGTTGAATAACGACAAAAACAAAACCAAGAAGAAGTTGTTATCACAAAGAGTTCTTAATCTAGGGCCAACATCGTCGGTCGTATTGGATACACCGTACAATGATAATCGAATACGTTTAGGAAAAGGTGGTACTAGTGGTTCACAATTTGTTTTCTGTCGTATCGATGATGATGATAACATTGATATCGACGCTAAAGAAGGATGGAAGTGGATGCTCGATGATAATAAGATAATCGGCCGTAGTTTGACGAAGAAAAAACTTATGCTTCGGTTAGGAATATTAACTTTTGTTTTTAGTCTTTCCTACAGAATAATACAACATCAATATCGTTGGATGAAAATTGGTGCCGGAATATCTTCTATAATTTCTTGTGTGTCGATGCTATGGTTGAGTATGAGCACTGGTGGAATTGAAACTCGAGGAAATTCCTTCAGTAAAGGAAGAGGATAAAAACAAATATTGTATAGTAAATTAATAAGTAATTCACGTTAAACAAAAACAAAACAAAAAATTTAACGAACAACTCTTCAATGATAGTTGTTGTGGTTGTGGTTGTTGTTCTTATTCATACACGATAGCTGGCTAGAGGATAAGAAAACAATAATTTCTAGTATTCATCAATGTGCATTGATGAAAATGAGGAAGAAATTATAACCATAGAATTATGAAAAGCGACAACGAATGTAGAAATTATGGTAAGGACGGAACATAAATACACCTCGGACGAATCTGCGCTAAGAAAGCTACCATAAAATTTAGCCCAACGAGAGGTGTATGTGAATACATCTGCACAATATAATAGAGTAGACATTATAATTCTGGAAGACAATGATCTCCATCATTCTTAAGCATTGTTCTACGGTAGGATGAATGTAAAAATCCTTGTAAGAACGAAGCATACAGATAGGACGACTAAATCTAATTCAAGATAACAAAACATCATATTCTAGCCCAACTAGAGTATCTGCGAGTTCACACATGCACAATAATATAATACAGGCACAATCTTTCTTCTACACCACGATCGATTCTTTCTTTTACAAAATTGTTGTTGCCCAAACGAGTCTTTGAAGTCAAGGTAAATCTCGTAGTAAAAGTTTGGATTCATGATACGGAGGCACAAGGGCTACACGTCGATCACATGACTAGTAGTAATGGGACCCAACCGAAATCATATAAAAGTAATAGGTTTTTACAGCTTGTACTGTCCCCTTTTCTCTCTTTTTTCATTGTTATATGTGTTCAATAATATTTCATTATATTAAATTTATAAAAAAATTAACGAAGACGACGTGCTTCACGTTCCCATTCTAGTAGACATAAGATATCATTTTCTCTGACTGGACCCTTAACATTTCGTACAATGGATCGTCCTGAACCGGCACCACTTTCTGCATCCATAAATTCGACACGGACTTGTGTAACATTACCGGTGTTACCGGTACGGCCCAAGACTTTACTGACTTTAGCGAGTTTGAAATGCGTCTCCTATTAATACATCAATTGATAATTTACAAGTAAGTAATATATAGTAAGTTAGTTCGTTGGTTAGTTTTGATTAGGATACCATGGTAGCGTAGAAGAAGAAAAAAGAAGCAAAAAAGTTGAAATGTAGTGAGTTTTTTGGTCTAGTATAAAAATTACGTAGATTCTACAGAGAATCCAAGTAACGCGGTAAATTTTAACACGCGACAAACAACCATGTAAAGTAAATAAAGTTTCCTTTCGACCATGGTCGTTATTCGATTCAGTTGCAAATACATAAGCATCAAATAATACAGGCAGTGTCTATTATTCGGTTTCATTCTATGCAACTAATATATGTTGCAATTACTTACCATCTTGGTATATTTTATATTTTTCGATTAAAAGTTATGATGATACCGTGAGACGTTGCTTTTACTTGTTGGTTGCTTTTTGATTTTTTCTAATTTGCTCCGTCGCTTGCTGCTTGTTCGTTTTGCGCGCTATAATATTAGCCGATAAATTATGTGAAATAAAAGCTAACTTTATGTGTGGTTGTACGATAAAAGACTCGACTAGTTCGACTGAGCTTCCTACTTATACATTATAATATTATTATTATTGCAAAGACTCGACTAGCTCGACTAGCAATTGTCATACCGACCAATCGATGCGTCATATGAGCTTGGTCGAATTCTTCTTCACTTTTTATGTTAGGAGGTAGTACTGTAAGCAAGGAGTAGTATTCAGAGATCACGAAAGCACGTTCTACGTTCCATCACTCATCATCGTCACAATCAACAATTCGATCGGCTACTTTGAAGCGAGAAATAAGAGTTCGAAGAGGGATAGAAGCATCTACTGCACGGTATTCATCACATTGTTTTTTCTACCTTCGTTATATGTTAGATGATTACCTGCTGATATCTTCATTCTGCTCGGTTTGGCATTTGCCCTTCAGTGAATAAAACAAAATAAAAAATCTCTTGTTCCAGTCAACTTCTCGTATATACTGCAATCAGAAACTATGCTGGCGTCATTGTCAATGTCGTCGGCTCCTCGAAATAAATTATGTTGGGCCACGACTCTACTGTTACTAAGTCTTGCATCATCTTTCTTGACGAAGATAGAATCATTCTTCGTATCTCCCCCTTCGACAAGATTTCTTTCGACGACGACTATTACCCGAATATCTTTACTTCAAAGCAGGGACGATAATCAAAATAACAACGATCCACCTACTGAAAATGATGATAAGAAATACAATGTTTCTCTTCTCCTCATTGACCACTACGATTCGTTCACCTACAACTTATGCGATATGCTCGCACAATTGACGACAGAACCACCCATCGTAGTAGCAAAGGATGCTATTGACTCAGCCTCTCTTTTCGACGATGAAAATGGTAGTTCATCCTTTTTTGATCAATTCGATGGTATTGTACTGTCACCGGGACCCGGAACGCCACAGGAACAACCTCCCCTGTCCCATCTTGCGATATCCAAAAATCCTGACGTGCCCATTTTGGGAGTTTGTTTAGGTCATCAATTGATGTCATTGGCATATGGTGGATCTGTAGATCGGGCACCCGTTCCTATTCATGGACAAGATCACCGGATTGTTCAGCGGGGACCAGTATTGGCAACACCACGTTATCCTTCATTGTTTCGCGATCTTCCCTCTAGCTTTCGCGTAGTTCGGTATCATTCTTTGTGTGCCTATGATTTACCAAAAGATCTCACAGTAACAGTCAAAAGTCTTGACGATGTTGTACAAGGCATTCAACATGTAACCCATCCTCACTATGGCGTCCAGTTCCATCCCGAAAGCATCGGTACCGAAAATGGTATGGCGCTCTTAGAAAACTTTGTTCAAGTAGTACAACAACGCAAAGATGCCGCGCAACAACAACATGAGGAGAAAAAGCAATACAGTCGTCACATCAGTCCAAATTATAGGTTCGAAACATCGCAGTCAAAGTCAGTCCAAAACGTTGATAATAGCGCTGTTGATGTCAACGAGTCAACAAATGACGACCGAATTTCTCAGGGAAATCAAATGTTAGAAACCTCCTCATCGACGTCGACGGTATCATCCTCTGATAACACACAATCTTCATCTCGATTTCGGGTCATGGTACATAAAATTTCCTCTTCACCATCAACGTCCTCACCTTTGCAGGTCTTTGAAAAGTACTACGCTCATAAATCACATACGATTTGGTTGGACAGTTCTTCATATCCTTCACGTGGTGAATTGGACATCATGTCGACGTCTTCTCGACCGGAAGATATCATTGAATATCATCTGGATGACAACGATATCGGTACCGATATTTTGAGTCGACTCGAAAAAGAATTATTTGGTGAGGGACAGAATAGTATGAACTCATATGCCAGCGACATCGGTTGGGTGAAATTGAATGCTCGCAATAATGATAACAACGACAAAGAAGAAGACCATGTTTTGGAATGGATACAAGAAAACGACGAACAAGGTGTTGCAAGAGATAATACTGCCGAAAATTTACCATTTAACTACCGTGGAGGATTTTTAGGATTTCTTAGTTATGAAGTTCGTCATGATACGCAACGATACTTGAAACGCCTGGAACGAGGGGTTCTTAATAGTGACAATACAGATGATACCATGGTAGAGAGGGATAACAAAAAGAATGGAAATGGACACAGTGAGAGCGAAAGACGCGTACCGACTGCTGCATTTTTCTTGGCACGACAGAGCATGGTATACCATCACCCTACTGATTCGTGGTTTTTGATTGGACTCGTGGAAGATGATAATGACATTAAGAAAAACATTGAATGGATGAAAACGGTGGATGCAGATTTGATGATGATCGCGAAAAATAATGAATCGTCGCTCAAAAATGAAACGCAACCATACAATTATTCTCCGAATTCTCGACGTTCATCAATAGAGTTTGTTCCTAATCGGCCTAGGACAACTTATGAAAATGATATTGCGAAATGTCACGAGTATATCAAAAAGGGAGATTCCTATGAGTTGTGTCTGACAAACAAGCTAGAAGCCTACATAGATGCAAATGTGTCCACCTTCGATCTATACAGGATTGTTCGAAAGGTCAATCCTGCACCATACTCAGCCTATCTACGTTGGAATTTACCATCAGATTACACTGGAAATCAAAATAAGAAGCTATATGATGTCCCATCCCCTACCTCGCTGGTAATATGTTCTTCTTCTCCTGAACGATTTATGAGCGTGTCAAGACAGCAACCGCATCCGGAAATCCCATCCTACCTGCAAGCGGAAGCAAAGCCCATCAAAGGTACATGTGCACGTGTTATTGCACAGAATGGAATTTGTCTTTCCGATGCGGAAATCCGGGAAGATGATAGACGGGCTCGCTCTTTAGAATTGTCATTAAAAAATCGAGCAGAAAATCTTATGATAGTCGATCTTTTGAGAAATGACATGAGTCGAGTATGTAAAACTGGATCCGTTCATGTTTCGAAATTAATGGATATCGAGTCGTTTGCGACCGTTCATCAAATGGTATCAACTATTCGGGGGACGCTTTCCGATTCGAATAACTCGATTGACTTATTAAGGGCAACATTCCCCGGCGGAAGTATGACAGGAGCACCAAAAATAAGTACCATGGATATTCTAGAAGGATTGGAACAAAATGTAGATCGTGGACCATATGCAGGATGTATTGGTTATCTTAGCGTCAATGGTTGTATGGATATGAATATTATGATTCGATCCGCTGCTGTAACTCCGTCCGAAAAGAAAGATGGTGAATGGAAGGTTAGTATTGGCGCCGGTGGAGCTATCACAGCACTAAGTGACGCAGAGGACGAGTACGAAGAAATGCTTTTGAAAGCCCGTGCCGTATTAGAGTCAGTAGAGAAATGGGTGGATATCATTGATGATGATAAGATGATGGAAGTCGATGATGCGGAATATACAATATCCAAATCAGCAGATGTATTTGCCAAATCATAACACGCGTTATCTTTTTTGTTTTACATAGAAAAAACAATATAAATAAATAAATAATATATAAAATTTTGACCTGCCTATTTCCTACAAGTTTTTGTATGACTGTCTATTAGCCTAGAAGATCGATGCATGCTGCAATGTATCTGTAGACTGAAGGTTTCCTGAAATGATTATCATTAATTATTATTGATTCGGAGTCGCGCTAGATTGAATGAATCTAGATGAATCTTGCTTAGTAGAGTATCGAGATAATTATGCACGAATCTTCCGACGTTATGACGTGAATTTCCGCATTTTTATTTGCACATCACATGCCAATTAACATAGTTACATTGTTGCTGATCCAGGACTATTGTATATCATAATAATAATAGAAGATATACCAGGCGAATTTTTTTTGGCTCACTGTACAAGAAGAAACACAATCTTTAATTTCAATCATGACTGCTTCTGAAAAGGATCCTCTCGTTTCATCTGAGGCGGGCTATGGTGGTACTACTACGCCTGACGACGATAAAGAGGAGATCGTTCTTGCTCCACTTTATCAACGTGTCAAGGAAACTATGTCACTATTTTGGTACTTAGGTGCTATCGCATTTGGTGGACCAACTGCTCATGTTGCCATTCTCCGTGATCATTTGGTTAGTGTAAACAACTTCATCGACGACGATGTCTTCACTGAACTTTTTTCTTTGGGTACGTCATTACTGATCACCTTATCAGGCGGGTCGACTGTTGACTTACTTGTCTTTCTAAGACGGTAAGGAGCAGCGCGGCAGCTTTTAAATAACAAGTTATATATGATCACCTTATCAAATATTCAAAATATAGCACAAAAGATTGAAGAAACACGGAAGATCCTAATTTTTTGATGATGCAATTTTTTTCTGTTACACATTTTATTATATATAGGCCAAGGACTACCGGGGCCCAGTTCTACACAACTTGTTATTTCGACAGCTTCCACACACGGTGGCGCTATTTCTGGTGCAATCGCATTTATTTTTTGGTGCCTTCCTGGATATACTGTCTTAACACTATGTGGGATGTTCTTGTACGGTTTTATCGACCCTGCAAGTCCTCCAATTTGGTTACTTGGTATCGGTCCTGCCGCAATGAGTTTGATTTTTAAAGCTGCATTTAAGTTTGTCTTAAAGCTTGATAAATTTGGAACAGCAATTGGGATGATTAGTTGTGTTTTTTCAATTTTAATTTCTGGTGATGAACACATAGAAAAGAATAGCAGTCAAGTTGTATACCCAACTCTATTGATTTCTGGTGCAGCATTATGTCTGTTGGATTTCTATAGAGGACCCGACAAATCATTCGGTACTTACGTTCAGCCCACAGGTGAAAGTACTGAACCATCAGCTAAAGATCGCTTGCTAGTTGAAAAGATCGGCCTCTCAATTACACAAGGGTTCGTGTACTTCTTTATTTGGTTTGGATTATTGATTGGCTCTGTCGCTCTTGTCAATATGGGCAACACGAATCTTTTCGTGGAAATATTTGAAGTTTATTTTAGGGTAGGAAGTCTCATTTTTGGAGGAGGTATTGTTGTTCTTCCCATGTTGCAAAATGAGCTTGTTCCTCGAGGCTGGATAACAAACGAACAATTCTTTCAAGGTTTAGGAATCGCACAATCAATGCCCGGACCAATGTAAGCTTCTTTTGTTCTGTAAGAAAGAGAAGAGAAAAGCCTTCATGTAATTTCCAAATAAATGTTCTCACCTTGAATTTTCCATACGTCATCAAATAGGTTCAACTTTGCTGCATTTCTAGGAGCAGTACTTGCCGGTTTCCCTGGTTCACTTACAGCCGCTATTGGATTATTCGGTCCGGGATTCATCTTAATATTTGCAATGCTCCCATTTTGGTCTCGGTTCCGTCACTTGGCACCGTTCAAGGCTGTTTTGAAGGGATTGAATGCCTCTGCTGTAGGATTGATTGCTGCAGGTTGTGTAACCTTGTACCCAAAATCAGTAATGACATATGCAGATACGATGGTTTTTATTGTAGCAGGTGGGCTTGGAGCTATTTATAGTTTTCAGGCGCCATTTGTTATCTTCTGGGGATGTATCTTTGGAGCACTATTTTCTAGTTCTGTACTGGATGTCGGACAAAAACACCTTTACGAAACCATTTAAATAAGAATGAGTTCCCTGGCTGTCCTTACACTTATCCTTGCAAAAACAATATAATTACTTGATTGCCTAGTAGCAATAACAGTCACTTTTTTTCCTTCCTGATAAATAATACCATGAATTATCCTTGTGTTAAATGGAACCAAATTCCTTTTCAAATACATCAAAGATCATATCTGTATACAGGAATTGTATCCTTGGTCATTGCCATTTCTTATGCAATAACTCCAAAGTATCTTGTGAATAGGGAATTGCAAAATGATGGAGATATCGTAGCTAGCTGATCGTGTGAACTGAGTAGAAGACATTCTATTCATATATTGAGTAGCCATACATAAAGAGATACAATAAATTCCAACTCAATATTATAAAATGATATTATTGTATCTGCATATCTGCTTTGTATTGGTTGATATTTTTAATACTGGTCAATGATCATGTGTGTCCTTTAGTCTATTTAATCTAAAGAGTTACTGTGGCGATTGATTGAGCTTGTGATGATGTTGTGTCTGTGTCTGTGTCTGTGCCAGAATAATAATAATAATAATGAGTGGTGAATAAGTTGTATTATTTGTTGTCTAGCTAGCTAGCTTGGTCATGCTGAGAAAAATGAAGATGACTCCATCTTCAATCCCTCCAATACCACCCCAGTTTTAATGAGCATTCAAGTATTTCTGTGTGACACATTGATTCATTCTGTCTGTAATAGTAGTTTGCTTTGAAGGAATTGAAGATAGTTGGATGACTCACTTCTTGGGTATTTTTGTATCCAATATAAACTACAATTTTCTTTATAGATAAGCCCTAATTTGTTCTGAAAAACTTGTTATAGATAAAAGTACACATAGTTCTACCCACGGCTGCAGATCTATGCTTGGGATGAACATGTTGTGTTGGCAATTTTTGATTAATGCATGGTGACTTGATTATTATAACTAAATTGGCAAGAAATTCAGGAAGTACAAAAGCTAAAGTTAAACTTCATGGTCACGAGAAATCCTACGCTGCTATATAATGCAGTAGTAGTAATAATATAGAAAATAGGTAGTATTATAGGTGTTACGTTTCACAAACAATTGATGATTGTTGAAACAGGATTTGGTATTCTGATAATCTTACTCTTTGGACTTGTAAGATTCTATTAAGATGGTAGGGTTCGTTACTCGCGTTCCCTATATACTGTAGCAGTTGTTCTACCAGGTTACTCACCTTTTAGAATGCGGTCCTTCCTTCCGGATGACGGTCACTCTGTAAATGTAGATATTTCTATTATCTTTCCAGACAACGATATGTTCAAATGCAAAAGTTGTTATTAACACACTTGTTTAATTAGTCTATGGTTATTACATTTTCTCAACAATAAAAGATAGAGATAGTTCATTTCTCATGATCGGCAGTTGTCAACATAACAAAAATCTTAAGTCCTAAGTCCAGGCACTCTCAATTTAGAATAGTTTAGGCTAGTCACTGCAGCATAGGATAGAGGCATTTTGGAAAAAGAACTGTTCATCATATCCTTCAAGGAAGTTGGTTGCATACAAAGCGCAGCACTACCAGGAGCAAATTCCTAGGAATAGATTCCTTGATTTGCCACATCATTGTGACCAAGACTTCTTTGATTTCATGCTGAATATGACAATTGATGAGCAGAAAGAGTTTGTTCCATACATGATTAGCTATACGAAATCAGCATATATACAGAAGAAGAAAGAAAAATGCCTCACTCTGTATATTGAAAAGATCCTCAAAGAAGCAAGAAGACTGGAAGCAGTTTCTCAATGAAGTGGTGTAGAGAGTTTCATGTAGGTTCTAGAAAGGATTAGTAGTAGAGTAGGTACAAATATAAAGGAAATATAGAGGATGTGCCAAGCTGACCTGCATCCAACTATATATTATTTGCTGAATATACCATTTTCAAAGGCCTTTTAGAACTAATGAATGAAATTTCCCCCAAAACAAATAATGTAGTAGGAATATATCAAATAATAATATGTTGCAATACAAACTAAACTAGCTACTATTATTTGAATATATATTTAATTCTATTTCATTCATTATTACTTCAGATTTTTGTCTTCTACCTCTCACAAACAATCCCGTATGAAAAACATCCTTCTCTATCTAAAATCCACATTTTCTTAGAGCCTTAAAGTAATCAGGTGTCACACCTGATCGAGAATTACATTGAAAGTTTAAATTCAACGAAATAATAAAATGGAACCAATTGGTGGGAAGGTACAAAACATCCCCCGCTTGTAATACAATTTCATTGGCCTCTGCTTGGGCAAATTCGGGATAAGTTTCCAAATCGGGATCACTCCAATCGATTGCTGAATGTCGTGCACTGGGATGTCCTTTGGGTAGCAATGATAGGAGAGAACATTGATTGGGATGGGCTAATATATAACGCCGTTCTCCTCCCATGACGGCGATTGCATTCCTACTCTGATCAAAGTGGTTTTCGGCAATAACACCATTCATACCGAAGCGACAATGGATACCCTTTTGTTCGAGCGGATCGACCATGTACAGATTTTCCTTCGGTTGGAAAAAAGGCAATTCATCAAATAGGTATTCGCTACTACCCTTATCACATTCACCCATTGGACCTGTCTCGCCGCAACCAATTAATCGAAAGTAATAATGTGGATCATGTGTTCCCACGGTTTCCCCCTCCGTTAAATTAGCATGTGATAACCAGTCTTGATACTTCATACGCATCATCGTAGTCGGCTGTTGCCAGCTTGACATCTTCTTTCCATCCACGCTACCACGACCATCCGGATGCTGATTTTTCGATTGTGTTCGCATCTGTCTACCTGCGTTCCAATACATAAAATGATTCGATTCGGAAAATTCCGCACGGTGCATCACATCACCTAACATTCTATCCAAAAATCCTGGTGCATTCCAACGTTTGGCAGTGTCCTGAACTTGAGGATCATTCGATACCACGAAGGGTTTTTCCTTTTTGCGATAATTTAATGCCTTTTCATAGTCTTTATTGTAATCAAATACACAAAGTCCTTGGAAGATCTTTTGATCTGTCGGAACAGCGGGATCGTCAGGATTCCAATGATCTAAAATTTGTAACAGATTCCAAGCATACGGATAATTTTTATGTGGTTCTGCTGGACAATTGTGAATATCATAGGGGGGTGGTAACGAATCATCGCCACCGGTGTTGTCGTTGTTGTCAGTAATATCAGTTTCCATTTTCATCGTTTCGAATTTATATTTTTGTTCTACACGGGGCAAATTCATGCTATCATAGTCTAAACGCAATTGAGCATATTGATCAGACTTGTCTCCAACAAATGGCAATGAATCAGGAATCGTGTACAAATCAGACGGTTCCATATCAACTCGTGTGTACAATCCATTTCCCTCACGTTTCCGTTGATATCTGATATTCTGACGTCTTTTGTGCATTGTTTTCGGCCGGAACATCCAATTCGACTTTACTAGTAGACTGTTCTTCCAACCACTACCTACTCCAACTTCGTCGTCTCCAGTACCAAAAAAATGCAATATCAGGGTCACGGAACATCCAAGTATAATGATTGCACTCGTAATTTGAATTAATGTGACTAACGAATCCTCATCGGTTAGGATACGGCCCAATCGTTTCGTCCAGCTACCAGTAGTATTCCTGCTCCGTCGGACCTTACGACGTTTTCTCAAACCATTATCCCCGTTACCATTTTGGTTAGTGAAATTTGTGCTGCTACTCGCAGATGGTTCGGGAGGATCAATTCCCGATGGAATGTCAGAGGTGATGGGATTATTAGGACCACGGCGATGAATCATATTTTTGAACGAATTTTAAGTTAACGAAAGAAGGTCTTTTCTTTGTTTGAATATGTCGAGAGTTTCCTTTTATTCTTTTCTTTCCTTTGCTTTATGGGTGTTGCTTGTCCTTTAGATCATTTTTGTGTTACAATACTGTAAGTTACAAGTCTTCCAAAGTATCTTAATGGCGGTCTGGGTAAAGAACCATCAAAGAAATGCCAGGCCCTGAAACTTCGCAATGCTTTCGCGTTAATTTTTTTGTTTCCGTGAGTTTTGCGTTGCTTTTTTGCTACAATTATACACGCAGCAAAAAAAAAAAGCGATGGGGGATCAAGGAAACTTCAATTTTATTCGAATAATTTTCTAAGTCGTACTAATACTAATACTAGTAGGAATACTCGTATTACGGTAAGTTTTGGTGGTCGAGTAGAAGCACGTGTCGCGCGCGCCTAAGTAAATATTTGGCATGCGCCAAATATCCTAAGTAAATAAAGCGGGTTAAAGTATTTCTATTAAATTAACTAGCTAAAACAACTAGCAATATTTCTGACTCGAACAACTGCAGATATATAGCACAAAATCGCTATATAAATGCCCACGCCAACTCGGAACCACATGAAAATACTGCATGGAGCACCTCTCCAGCGAGTGCATAGTCGTACCCAGTAAATAGCACATGGAAACGTGCTAGTAAAACAAGGGGGTTGGCAATGGGCTCATAACCTGTAGAGACGAAAAAAGTAAAATTCGTCGACTTGCAATGAAAAATACAGTATGTACACACATCCATGGGCTTGAAAGATGAATGTGCTTGCATGTACAACGTATATGAATGAATGAAGTACATATAACACCCTAACGACGACGATAGTGTGTAGTAGAACGTGGTTGAGGGGGATTCTCTTCATACTGTAGTCGTTGTTGATGGTACGATTCAGAACCAGATGGTGGTGGTAGACGAGCAAACTGTTGAGGAGGTCGTTGAGTAACCTGATGAGATACAGTATATTCCATTTGTTTACCTTGATCAGGAGAATAAGACATACGGGCAACGTGACTAGTACTGTGACTAGTACTCTGCTGATAGATTGGTTCCTGTTGTGGAGGACGATCCGATCGGCAGCTTGTTGAGGAGCAGCATCATAAGGATCATATGGATCGAAATGATGGTGCTGTTGTCGACGCGGAGGAGACTTGACACGGATAGGATGATACGACTGATCTTCACTCTGTTGCTGTCGTCGTAGAGATTGAATTTGGTCTTCAATAGCATCATGAGCTCGTGCAGGTGCATGATAATACTGTTGTGGTGGAGGAGACAGTTGTGGAGGATACGACTGTTCTTCACGCTGTCGTCGTCTCAGAGATTGAATTTGGTCTTCAATAGCATCATGAGATCTTCCTGCACGATGATGAGGTGGAGAAGGTGCATGATACGCATCACTGGCATGATAGGCATCACGTGAATGATATTCGGCATCAGGACGACGTTGATAGGACTGACGACGATGATACTGTTGCTGTTCAGGAGACGGATACGAGCGTTGAACAGGTGCAGCACGCTGATATGGTTGCCTATGTGCTTCCTGTTGAAGTTGTAGAGGAGGCTGATATGGTTGCCGATGTACTACCTGTTGATGTTGTAGAGGAGACTCGACCGGACGATTCACCTGTTTTTGTTGCTGTAGTAGACGAATTTGGTCATCAATAGACCTATCAGCATCAGTTGCACGACGGATTGGTTGCTGATGATCTTGTTGTAGAACAGGCTTGATAGGAGCAGGTCGTTGAAGCTGTTTTCTTTCCTCAATAAATAGATTAAGTTCCTCATCAGTCATATCATAATCAAGTTTAGGAGGTGGATCCCCAACTGACTTGCTCCGACCTAGAGGATTGATTGCAAATGAAGAGAGGATAGATAGAAAAAGTGAGTTAAAAATATGATATGGAAGAGTTATAAATAGATACGGACCTCGTGCCTCAAGAGATGGCACTTCGGAATACAGTATAGGATACATAGGGGGGTATGCAATGTTACATAAGGAGACGTACCTCGGTTGATAATAGGACCATTAAGAGAGTCAACCCGAGCAAAGCTTGTAGGTCGTGTAGTAGAATCAATGGTTCCATCGAAAGATGCAGGAGAATGGATGGTGTTGGTGTCAAACGGACATGGTTGTTGCAGCGGAATAGGAACAGACGAACATCGTGGTTTATCCCCGGTGATTTGCGAGGCAGTAGTTCCTTGTACAGCCAACCCTGCACGAAGTTGATCTTCCATGTTGGTTTCGTGGTAGGTACCAGCAGCAGTTTCAAGTGTTGAATGACGAGTAGCACCCAACATGGTAGTAGGACCACATCCGGAGTTGCCAATCAAACTAATACCAGCCTTACGATTCCCTTGACCAGTATTGGTTTTAGGATTGGTGTAGCCAAGGTCGGTAGCAAGACTAACACAAATAGGACTGTACTGATTTTCACCAATGACCATGGATGCATTTGGATTCGCTCTCCAAGTACAGTCGTTCCCTATCAATGCTTTCCAATCCTAAATAAAGAAAAATAAAATATCAAACAAAAATTGGAAGTGAGATAATTGAATTAAAATTATAACATTCGATAATAACAACAGCATCAACAAGACCAACCAAGATACCCAACAAGAACAACGACGACAACATAAACAAAAATATACTTACTTTGATCTGTTTCGCGGATGCCTCTTTCCGAAAGATACGAGCTGGACCATGAATATGCTCATCCGGAGGAAGGAACTCATACAGTTGCCTTTTGATCATAGTATACGTATCAAACTTCTTGTTGGTCTTGAGGATAGGAAGGTGTTGCACATTCTTGAGATTATCAATTGCAGTATGATTAGAGATAGTGAGTGCTTTATTCTTCTGTCCAGAGTGATCAGATTTGAGACGACAGGCAGGAGTGCCTTTGAAATGACCTTCAGTGATAGTGAAGAACTCCCAGTTGTCGCGTACAATGTAGGCTGGTTCCTTAGCAGCCCGTAAGCAACAACAGACTTTGATTTCTTCAATAAGAACTCTGATATAGTTTGGGTAGTTGATGACATTCATCAACGCATCAAAGACTTGAAACGGATGGAGTGGGTCTTCATGACAAGCGAGACGCTTCAATCGAAAGTTCACATCCCAAGTAGCCTCGTTGGGCTTGTGACCATACGTTGTATCGATTTCTTCACATACACCGAAGTTGCGCTTCCACCATGAACAGAATCCGCCTTGATAGATATGAAAATAGATTTGCAAAATGAAGAAGCAACACAAACAAAAAGTGAGATGAATCCGTATATATAAAATAATGGAACCGGCAGGCTGCTGAAAACAAACCCCATTCCATTGACAGGCGGGATGGTCGGATGGCTTGTTTCTAACTACCAGCCACTTATTCAGCTTGTTAGCTGACCCTTAATAGCATGTTGCTTAGGGGGGCACAGGTGAAATAGAAACAAGTTGTTGTAGCAACGTCATACACACATACATACGACAAGACCACAACAACCACAAAGACGACAATATATAGCACATACCCTTTCCAAGAAAGTCTTTTGCAAGACTAAACATAACTTGATTCGATTTGAAGACAGCGAATAAGCATCTGAATGACTTGGCGACAGTGTTGGGTTGATATTGAGCTCTAACCAAGGTACACTCATCAGTAAGATCAACACCGACGAATGCTAGCTTGACAAATGATTTGGAGAACCATACCAGAACAAGTATTCAAGATCTCATAGTTGTCGCGAGTAATGACCCCTCTGCAGAAGATATATAACTGTCGTATCATAGTGTCAATGTGAGAGAGTGGATCCTTGACATACTTGGAGAGATGCTTGAGGGTCTCATTAGTCTGAAGAGAAGCAAAGAATCGAGCTTCAATCTGTAAATCGAATCGTAATAAAGTGGAGGAAGACGAAATTTTGTGAGACAAATGATATAAATTAATAAATAGATAACGAACAAAGCATTAAAACATGATATATATATTACCTGAAGCTTTGCTGTTTCATGCTTGTTTGTATTGGAAGTAAGACCCTTGATCATGTCGGTATCATCTCCATAGATGTTAACAGTCTTTTGCATCTTGCGAAGAAAATCACCGATTGGAATACTTCTATCGTCTGTAGCTCCATGAAATTCTTGTGCTTCTACAGGATCTAGAACAAACTGTGAAGGATCTTTGGATGGTGTAACAACAGCGACGGCTGATGTAGTAGTAGTAGTAGTCGAAACGGACGCAGTAGTAGTAGTAGTAGGTGCGACGACTGTTGTTGTACCGGCTGTAGTCGAAACGGACGCAGTAGTAGTAGTAGGTGCGACGACTGTTGTTGTACCGGCTGTCGTTGTACCGGATGGACCGACAGTTGACATAGATGCGCCGGTTGTGGTAGCAGCTGGAAAGGAGCCTGTTGTTGGATCGTGAACGGATGTGGTGGCAGTACAAGCATCTGATGTGACGGCAACAGATGTGGAGGTTGTGATTGGAATAGTGATTGGTGGAATGTAGGCGGTGGATGTATTCAAGATAGATGATGCAGTATCAATACCGGTAGCAGAATAGGAATCAAATGCAATATCCAAATATTGATTACCAAAATTGAAAAAATTGATTTAAAATAAATGAAGGATGGAAGCAATATGTGAGCAATAGAAATAACAAAATCAAAATGAAGGATCGGTTTGCTCGACACATGATAATAAAGACAGTAACGCACCATTTGGGCCGGATGTAGATAGTTGGCCTGGCAGTTGGACGGGCAGGACGTTTGTCGCAAGACTTGAGAGAGGCGCAACTGAAGATAGTGGTGCCGGTGCAATAGAAGCATTCGATGATTTGCGTGTTCTTTTCTTCATTTTGCTTGTATTATTATTATTATTACTCTGATTGGTGCGAGAGGAATTGACCAACGGAGCAGGCTTCTTCTTCTTCGTATTCTTCTTCTTCGATGTAAGAGGTGGAGTAGGAGAAGCACAATGGCGTTGAGGCTTATTCCGAATGCGAGGAGGCAGTGTAGTCGCACCACGGAAGATATTGTTGAACGCATCTTCGTTGGTTAGAGGTAGAGCGTTGTCGTCATCTTGACAATCATCAGAATCGATATCATAGATATCAAATTCAGTATCAGAATCGATAGCAGAATCATTCTTCTTCTTAGAACGCGCCATGGTTGACTGAATTCTTTTGTTAATAAGATTAGAATAATGAAATAAAAAACAAAAAAAGGATTAGATATTACAGAACCAGGGATTGAAAGAATGACAACAACGACAACAACACAACAACAAAAACGACCACGACGACGACGAATAATTACCTTCTTCTGTCGCGAATTGATTTAATGAAATCACAGGTACTTAAATCTTGATTGGTATCAGTTCCAGTACAATCGCTGTGATGATAAGAATAAATGAATGAAGAGATGAGTGAGTGTTGAATGAAAATAATAGAATCGAATCATAATAACGACAATACAGAATCAATATCAAAACAATAAGATTAACTTACTCGTATATGACTGATCCGATAGAGGGTGGAGTAACTCGAACGAATTCAACTGAGGATGATGGAGATGGAGGAGGAGAGTTGGTTAGATCAACATGAGAGTTATTATAACAAATCCCATTGCGGAATGACCCTCCCCTATTTTTTCTAACTTGTTTTGTTTTTTTATCAGTGATAACAATAGCGAAATCATGGAGAATGGAACCAACCCAACTAACATCGGTGGTGCTAGCACTACTGCAAGTACAACAGCTAATGCATATAGAGCAGTCATCATCATCGTCGTCAACTTCCATGGTTAATCAAGTCAATTGAATTGTAATAACGTACCAGTAGTAGTGAAATATAGTGAATTTGGGTTTTGAAGTGTGGAAAATATTTTTTTATGAGCCTACAACTAGCAACGTCTAGTATAAAAAAACACTGCAAGAAACACTGCATAATTGTTTTTTTTAGAAAATAAGACGCGTTGTTGCGTGTTAAAGGAGGTGGCAGGTCAAATATTTCAATCGTGACTTGTTGAGAGTACGCAAACAGAAGCGGGAGTGGCGCGAAAAAATGAAAATTTGCTTAAGTAACAGTAACTGTCCACGGTTTGAAACACGATTTGAATTTTTCGTTAAAAACCTTTGAATCAACGTCAACCCCTAAGTACCAAGACATAAGACACGAATACTTGCACGTGCACCAAAATGTCGTACTTTTTGTGAAATACACGTGTTATTACTAGTTAAAAGCTTATTTTTAGTTCTCCTCGATCAATTTTTTAGAAATACTTGCACGTGCACCAAAATGTCGTACTTTTTGTGAAATACACGTGTTATTACTAGTTAAAAGCTTATTTTTAGTTCTCCTCGATCAATTTTTTAGAAATACTTGCACGTGCACAAAATAAAATACTTTTTTGGAAATACACACGCATTTACTAGTTAAAAGCTTATTTTTAGTCGCCCTCAATCAATTTTTTAAGAAATACTTGCACATGATCAGAAAAATACTTTTTTCTTCACAAGATCACGCAAAAATCTACTAGTCCACTGAGACGCCGATTTGCGCTTACGACTTGTAACTTCTACTCGACCACCAAAACTAACACAAGTACCCCCCATACTCCCTAACTCCAACTCGATACAGCAATGGAAAGACTTGTGTCCATACTGGCTTTGACTTGGACTCGTTTGGCCAAGAAATGCCTACACTCGTCCCCGTCAAAGTCCAGTATTTCCACTCGTCTTTCCATTTCGGTATACTCGTTGTCGTATTTTCGGCACGCGCCACTCGTCTAACGACTCGTGTCATCGCGCGCGAAAAAAACGTGAGCATAGGGGAGTACTAATAGTATTATATCAAACACAGACAAAACACAAGCAGAAAACACAAACACGCAAAACAACATGAAACTGAACAAAACAACCAACACAGCAAAGAATCATCAAGAATAAACACAATTGTACTTGGCTTGAACGATCATAATTGAGTGGCAATGTTAGAACAAACAACAATTACAACGTCTACATGATTATGATACCTTAGAATATCTTCTTTCTTCCCGCCCCCCAGTCCAGCAATAATAATGATGCCAAGATGACGACGACAAATGATGATTGGGATTGCTTGTGTGCGATTTATGCTGCTGACGAAGACGACGAAAGTCAACACGACGAACGAAAAGTGAAACTGGTTGCATCATTGTTTCCGAATGATGGATTTTGTGGAACAGCATATATCACTCTTTCTTCCAATAAAGTTGCGTTCGCTCGGCTCGTTAATAATGACGGTTGCTTTCGATACTTCACAATTGCGTTGCCACCAATCATCAAATGTGATTTTTTATACTTTTCTCGCAACAACAGCAGCAACAGCAACAGCAACAACAGTAGCACTGATGAGCAAGGAGGTCCTTCCAATCTTAGATTGATTTGGGAGTACTATCCTCTTGAGTGGCCAGTTTCAGACAAGGAAAGATATCGTTCCTCTCTTGTGAAAAAATGCAATACCATTCTGCAAGAAGACTATATGTCTTTTAGCGTCATTGAATTCCTCGAAAACAATGCTATGTCTTTCTATTACAAAGCAAGTACCACTATTTCTGGATGTACTAATGATGCTTCTTCTTTTCCAACTGCTACTACGAATACTGCAAATACCTCCAACAGTTGGAAAACATATGTCGATCGGCATCTTCCAGATTATCAACTCGTCATACTACCACCTGAGATGGATTTGATGCACTATAAAACTCAAGGAATACTTTTACATCCCCAGAAAGAAGCTGCAAAATTAGAAAAAGCCATCACAAAGAAAGAGGTAAGCGGTAATAAGAAAGATAAGGAGAAAAAAAAGACCTCAAAAATGAATTTTGATCGTTCCAAAATTAATTCCACTCTCGAATTTGGTCGGCATGCCTTGATTCAGAATTGGAAGGATCTCTACAAAACCACATGTCCCATTTGTCTCGATGATTCTGCTTTGTACAGTGATGGGATCGTCCTACCTTATTGTCAACATTACGTCTGTCGTGATTGCTTTGACATGTATCTCAAATTCAAGGTGGACGATTTAAAGCAACATCGAACAAATCCATTTGTTTGTCCTGTCGAGTCATGTAAACGCGAATTACCAATTTTGAGCTACTGCAAACAATTTTTGAGTGGAGAAGATATGGATAAAGTCAAAGCTTGGTACCGTGACTTATGCAATCCACCCGCATGGTCTCTCGATCGGTGCTTAGCAACCAAAAGTTGTGGAGCACTTGGTAGTATGCGTCGGCGAAAGGGCGTTGTTGATACTGGTAAGGCAAAAGCTACGAAATCATTGTCATCGAAGTTGGAATATCTAGTATATTGTGATAACTGCAACAAGACGTGGTGCGAGCTTTGTTTGAGTAGAGTGTACGAGGATAATACTACTTACTGCATCAAATCAAATAGTAAAACGAATAGACAGGTACAAGAGACCATAGAACAGAATAGAATATCGAATCATAGATTAAATTGTAAGCCCCAAGGAATACTGAAGTTTTGTCGTCGCTACATGGCCGCACCGAAACATCAGCAAGAAGCATGTGAGACCAAATATCCGTGGATGGTCTCCTACACGCAATTCTGCCAGCATGACGGAGCAGCTCTACAATACATATTGGAATATGGACAACGCTGTCCTAACTGTCAAACTGGTGTAGAACGGAGTGAGGGTTGTTTCCATATGAAATGCTTCAACTGTGCGACACATTTTTGTTATGAATGTGGCATGGAACTATTCCCCCCCTTTTACGGTACGCATCATTGTTGGGAAGAAAGAGAAGAAGAAGATGAAGAATATATAGTCGACACTACTGACGAACAATTAGCTATGGCCCTTCAATACTTGGATTAGGGTAGTATTAAAAATATTAACCAATACAAAGCAGATATGCAAATACAATAATATCAATTTATAATATTGTGTTTGAATTTACTGTATCTCTTTATGTATGGCTACTCAATGTATGAATAGAATGTCTTCTACTCAGTTCACACGATCAGCTAGCTACGATATCTCCATCATTTTGCCATTCCCTACACTTGTATGATATTGTTTTTCATTCCAAAGTAATTTACAGAGTGTTGCCGTTGAATGCACACAGAAGTTCTATACACTTTGTACTACATAAAAGTGGGTATTGGGGAGTAGCTCTTTCAAATAAAATTCCGGAATTTAGGGGTACCCCTGGAGTACTACTCGTACGACTATCGCTTCCACGAGGAGTTTACACAAGAAGAATCTTCTTTCGAATCTGTGTCGTCTGCTCCTCGTCAGTCATAGCGACAAAGTTGGCGCGCATTGGGTTAAAACCGCTCTTTTATCGCATTTTTAAATTCAAGTCAAAATGTACGGTAGTAGTACCGTATGATGTGTATCAATTGCTCTGAACATCAACTTGCTCATGTGCGTACTGTGTAAGCTGGCAAAAAGAAGAGAATACTTATTACATGTCATTTAATTAACTCGTGTCGACACATACTGTACATCCTCTACTGTATCGGAGTGACTTACAACATAACAGAACACACCATAAACCGCCATAATGAAACTCTTCTACACAGCAATTGCAGTGTTGCTACCTGTAGCGACATCGTTCTCACCAGCTAGTATTAGCAGTCGAACTGTTGCAACGTCAACAACTGCCGTACATGCTGAAAATGGTGTTAATGGATCAGCCGAAAAGAAAAAGGTCATTATTTTGGGTGGAGATGGTTTCTGTGGATGGCCGACATCGTTATACTTGTCAGATCAAGGCCATGATGTCGTTATCGTAGACAATTTAAGCCGAAGAAAGATCGATCTTGATTTGGGATGTGATTCCTTGACTCCTATTTCCAGCCCTGAGGTGAGTGTTATATATTTATATATATATATATATTACCGTTCTATGCTGTTCGATTGCCAACCGAATGTAGCAGACGAAAGGAAGAGAACATTTCACACTCTCTGGGATCTGGGGTCTGTATTATATATCTTATATCTTAATCATTTGTACTAACATCATTTTATTTTGCATCCGAAATCGATGGAATTGCGGTCTTTCTTTATGTGTGTCAACGACATGGAACGAAAAATGAACTATTAAAAAAAACAACAACTTTATGATACGATAATCTTAAATTTATTAAATTATTAAACAGACACGTGTTCAGGCTTGGAAGGAAGTTTCTGGAAAAGAAATCAAATTTCACAACATCGATGTTGCCAAAGAATATGATCTTCTCGTGCAATTGATCAAGGACGAAAAACCTGATTCGATCGTCCACTTTGCCGAACAACGGGCGGCTCCTTATTCTCAGAAAAATGCCAAGACCAAGAGATACACAGTCGACAATAATGTTGGAGGGTCAAACAACCTGTGCTGTGCCATCATCGATGCCGACGTTGATGCCCACATCGTTCACTTGGGAACCATGGGTGTTTACGGATACGGTACATCGGGAGGAGAAATCCCCGAAGGATATATTGACGTAACACTTCCAGGCGGACGAGAAGCCAACATTTTGCATCCTGCCCATCCCGGATCTGTCTACCATGCAACCAAGTGTATGGATGCGATCCTTTGGCAATTTTATCAAAAGAACGACCAACTTCGTATCACTGATTTACATCAGGGTATTGTTTGGGGAACAAACACCCCCCAAACCGTTCTCGACGAACGTTTGATCAACCGATTCGATTATGATGGAGATTACGGTACTGTCCTAAATCGATTCCTCATGCAAGGTGCCATGGGTGTGCCACTTACTGTATACGGAACTGGCGGTCAAACCCGAGGATTCATTCACGTTACCGATACGGCCAAATGCATCGAACTCGCTATCAATAACCCACCTGCGACGGGCGACCGTGTCGAAATCTTTAACCAAATTGCCGAAACATGTCGAGTCCGTGATGTCGCCGAACTAGTGGCCAAGTTGACGGGCGTTGAAGCTAAGTGCATTCCTAACCCTCGCCAGGAAGCTGCCGAAAATGAATTAGATGTTTCCAATAGAAAATTCTGCAGTTTGGGTCTCGATCCTGTTACCTTAGATGCAGAGGATGGTTTGTTCAGCGAAGTGACAGCAATCGTCACAAAGTACAAGAGTCGATGCGATCCTAAAATGATTCTTCCCGCCTCCTTCTGGAACAAAGCACGAGCCGAAGAATGTGCCGATCTTGATCCAAGTTCAATTAAACTAAAGGATGATGTAAAGGACAAGGTCGAGCCTTAAATGAAAACACACACGCACGCACACGCAAGATATAGCTGATGATAGATGGACGCAGTCCAGAGAGATTTGCGCAAAAAATCGTTATTATCTCTGAAATAAAAGTTGGAGGATGAATTATTGTTTTTGTTGTCTGAGAGAAGAGCTATTTAAATGTATTATTTTGTTTTCAAATCTATAGTAGCTATTTTCGACTATGAACTTATGAACTTTTATTAACATAGAGAAGAGACATCCATTTTAATATGACTCAGTAACAAAATATTTCAGATCATCTATTTGATCCATATTTCTCTGTCTTGTAAAATAATGGTAGAATGTAAAGCTAGCCCTAGACATTTTAAATTTCGTCCAGCTAAGAGCAATGCATGGTAGAGAAGATCGTCTCGAATCGAACATGTGTGCTATTGTAAAAGATAAATGGTACATTAAATGCTGTAGTTTTATTGATGGTATGTGGATATGGAAATGTAATGAATCTAGAAAAAATTGTATAGCTGTTTAATTTTAGGAAAGATATTTTCATATCAATTAACGAAATTGACTACCTGCTAACAGGAAGAAATGAATTGGAAGCTATACTATGTAATATACAAACAAAAGTATTCATAATCCTGTGGATCTCACTCTTTATCGATGATCATCTTGCGAATTTATACGTCAAAGCGATCGAGGTAATCTCCCGACCAATCAGTAGTTGAAACAGAACCGAAAGATCCGTAGCTCACGTCACTATAAGTGTCCATTGTCGTCGTTGTGTATGCAATATTAAACGCTAAGGAATCTTCCTTAGAAAGCTGTTCCCAACGATCAATTCGCTCCAATGTACGCTTTGCATAGACCCCACCAGCCAATAAGGAGCAAGAAATTGCAGTAGCGTAAATAAAGTGTGACCAGCGCAAAGGACGACGGTTACCCCGGTTATATGATGATGACGATAACGAATGTTCTGCGGATGAATTATTGCCAATATTTCTGGGAGATGACGACGATGACGACCATGTAGGATTTTGGACTGGCTGTGACTTATGAATGTTATTCGAAGATGAATATTCGGATAAGCTTCTTTTGCTCGGCAAGGTCCTCGTCTTGGGTAGGTTATCGCTCGTGGATGCCAATGGGAAAGTTGCGGGTACAGTCTGAACATTTTGAAGCGACTGCTTTGGCTGATGTTGCTGCTGACGTTGACGCTGTGCTCTCACTTGAAAGCCATTCATAGTGTGAGAATCTTCCTCTTGTCGTAGTCTATGAGCGATCGACGGCGACAAAACGATTACTTTATGTCCATCTATCAATGTCGTCGGAATCAATCGCAATTGCTGGCTTTTCATGAGAGAATCAGTTGTTTTTCCGGAGGATGACATTTTCAGGTAAGGATCTTTGACCCTGCTACTACCATCACTCAAAGACGCAGAGTATGACATTTCGTCCTGTTGATTCGAATGTTGCTGTTGTTCTTCTTGTTCCTTTCCCGAATTCATTCTCATTCGACCATCGTTGCTACTGTAAGAATATTTTTGACTATTGTTTGTTACGTAGGATGTATCTGTATCTGGCGACGGCGCTGTCCACACGTTCCAAAGGCAAATTAAAACTGCAAGTCCTATGAGAAAGTTTAGCATCCCATAATGAGGACTTGCATCGTGAGGGCTACTATGGCCGTATCGGTATCGACGTCCCATGTTTTAGTCTTTCTACTATGCTTTATTATAATGATTATTTGCCAGGTACAACGATATGTATCACTTAAAATGCCTTTTTACTGAGATGACGAGCGATGAAGTTTCAGACAAATACTATGAAAGTGAAATGTCTTGCTCCGTGTTTTTGTTGCTGTTTCGTTTTGCTTACCTGCATTGAGCCCAGCAGGCAAGTCGTGAAGGAGATTTTCTGTTGTCGCCACGATTTTGTGATGGGAGGTTTTTTTTGTTTGTGCCCGTGATGGATTCGATCGATCGATGTTTCGTTTACCGCGCGCTATCGCTTGGATTCCATACGAATTGAGAAGCAAATCGATCGTAGCGAAATAGGTGCAATAATGGTCACGATACCATCCATGACTCACTCAATCAATATGGCACAGTTCCTATTTATGGAGGATTATAATACCTGTATCTCATCCGTATGTCCCATATCTGACTAGGATATGTGCAGTGAACCATAATATGGAAATAATAGCATTGTAATCAGTGAACATCTTTTTGAACTCCATATTCAGTCATATTTTCTCCTGTTGCTTGCACAATCCAATTTACACTTGATGTGTAACAAGAATAAGAACCTTGTTGCATTGAAGATTAACAACATGTCATACAAAAGTTGACACAGGTCCTAATTACGTTGGGCACGGAAGAAGTTGTGGATAAACTTCTGATGCATTTTTTACAATTGTATAGATAGTATAAGAACTTTAACAATTGAGGGTATAACATTTTGCCAGATGTGTTACTCCCAGTTAGCCTCTAGATGTTAAAGAATATCGAAGACGCAAAAATAATAATTATGATTTTCTAGTATGAATAGCTAATATTTATAACCACGCAAATCTAGTTCTGAATGCTCCTTCAAATTTATATTCAATGCTGTGTATTATCAGAATATTGCGAACTCTAAATTATTCTTATTTTCCTTTATCTCTTCTTCTTTTTATCCTAATTCCCATAGTCGTCGGTCCACATTATAAATCACATGCAGTAACAATCTTATCTCATTTAATTATTGAAAAGTGCTCCTGAAAAAAGCAATCACGACAAAAATAATACAGTCAAGGATAATGTACAGTATAGTGTGAGTATCAAAATTTCTCAATCATAATATGGTGACAATATAGTTCAAAAAAGAAATTAGACAAAAATTGAATTCATTCGTTTTCGTTTCACTTACGGGCCATATCAAAGTTCGTATTGCTCTTTTTTTGCTGCTTTCCCGTTTCCTTCCAATCCTTTTCACGTGTATTGTGTTCTTTTCTTACATCAGATTCAATTGTATCAGTGATATTAACATCCTTCAGATTGTCCTTGGTGGTTCTTATTGATGCCTTTTCAGTCTTTTCCCGATTGTGTTGACTACCTCTTATACTCCCTTCAAGAGTCTCTGTTATGTTTACATCACGAAGATTGGTCCTTGTGGTTCTTGCTGTTGCCTTCTCACTCTTTTCCCGGTTGTGTTGTACACCTCTTACATTCGATTCAATAGTTTCCGTGATATTTACATCCTTTAAATTTGCTTTCGTAGTTCTAACTTTAGCCTCCGATTCCTTCTTCTTCTTTGTCTGACCCAAACCAAACATTAATTCCGCTGAATAAAGATCATAGGAAGAGAATAAAAACAAAGAATGAGATGAAATAAAAACACAAAACACGAGCTCAAACAGCACAGCACATGCACAGCACATAATTCTTTAAACTTACCCATATTGATTGATTATAGGTATAGAAACTTTGCAAGAAGTAACTTTTTATTCTAATAGAAAGGTCAGGGATACTATCGACTGGGGAAAGTAGTTGTTGTGAATAGTCGTAGTAGTAGTAGTGTAGTCGTAGTAACAGAAGTCTTAGCCGTCGTTTATTCGTAGATTGATGTTGTTATCGTTGAGTTGTCAGTTGTCAGGTGTCAGTTTTATACACAATTGTATGGCCTGTAAATACTACGACTACGTTGTACGTTCAACGTGAGAGGAAGGAGGCGCGGTGTGTTTTTTGTGTTCACCTTCTCCTACCTCCGTGCCACGCATAATTCGCGCGGGATTTGACGAGATAATTTGCACAACATAAATATAGCATGTGGTTGAACACTTTTTTGTTTTCTTATTTTGTGAGTGTATTGTAAGGTTAATCGTCCTTTTATGGCTTCAAAAGCGATATCTCGCAATAATTATGCGTTGCACGGGGAAGTAGTATCGTCACGACTCGACTAATACTCGACAAAAATAGTTCTGTCTCGTACTGAAGAAAAGAAATTCTTGCGAATCCCGCGTGAATTAATGATCTAGAAACATACATTTTTTCTTTTTTCTTTTTGTACGCTGTATTCGTATTCAACTCCAAAACGATTGTTAGGATTGGATGTGAAAGCAACAAAGCAACAGACAATACCGTCGACAAGAAGTCTCATCACCGTTGTCATTACATACTAATATTATGGAACAGAAACACGTTTGTAATCGAAACATATCACCACCGGCAAAATGAATCTACAGTTATTCGAAGGAATTCCTGAAAAGTCTACCACACATTGCTCTTCTTATCCGTCAGCAGTTCTAGCGCTTCCCGATAATAATGATACCAATACCATCGAAATTGGTAAATCGTCACAAGTTATTTCGAATCGTAACGCCCTTGTGGTTGGTCGTCAGGCCTCGTCGTGTGATATCCGAATCACACACAAATCATTGAGTCGTCAACATGCATTGCTGTATTATTACACTAATTGCAACAGTAGCACATCAACGTCGTCTGCTTCTGCTTCTAATTCTACGACAAACACGGAAACGAAAACGATACGACAACAACAACAACAACAACGACCGGACTTGTATGTTTTTGATTTAGAAACCAAAGCTGGTACATTCATAAATCAAAAGAAAATAAAGACAAAGACACCGGTACGATTGAGAAATGGGGATACGATTCAATTTGGAAAGCAAATCCAATTTTGACCGTTCGATGGGAGGAAAAGATAGTAATAATGATGACGACGACGACGACCAACACAACAACAGTAAAATTAGTGACGGTGACATGAGGAAGCCAACACAAACAACAACAACAAAAACAACAACGACGAATAATGAAGCACCGGAAGGGGAAATAGACCGTCACAATGAAAGTGATAGTAATAAAAATGCAAACTTAGAGAAAGAAACGGAAGAAGAAGAAGAAGACCAATATGCTGGTTTAACAGGACGGGCAAGAAGACAAGCAGAAATTGCCGCTATGATGTCTTCGCTAGAACAAAAACCAACTTACACGAAGTTCGTGCCATCTTTCACCGAGGAAAATCAAACGAATTTGTCGTCTACGGGAGAGAAAATTCATCGTCTACAACTATTTCCGCCTCACAGAATAATCAACAATGTTCACCTCATAGGAAAAAAGTTCTGGAAAATTACCGTCTACCACTTACAGACTGTACTGATATGGCTGTTTTGGAATCATCTGCCATGTCATGTGCCGTCATGGATCCGACGGGTTCCCGCTTTGCCATAGCAAGTATGGACTCCTCTTTGAAACTTTATGACTTTGCTGGGTACAATCTTCTAGATCCTGTACCTTTTTTTAATGGTATAGTGGAAGATGGGTATCCCATTCTGAGTATGGCATATAGCGCTGACGGTTCTTCGATACTGATTGGGACTGGCTCATCTCAATGTAGAGTTTTCGACCGTGATGGACAAGAACTCGTTAAATTTGTTCGTGGAGACGTTTACGTACGTGATCCCTCAAAAACCATTGGTCATACAGCGGCCGTAACAAGCGTTGGATGGCACCCACTGCACAAATCTATTGTTTTTACCACGTCTCGTGATGGAAGTATGAGATCTTGGAATATCGATAAAGGAAAGTTCTCTTTGGTATGCTAAATTGTTCAGATGTGGTGGTGATCAAACACTTGAGGACAGGTCGAAAGACAATCCCTACGTGCTTGGCCGTATCGACAAATACACTTGCCATCGGTACTGAATGTGGGAGTCTTCAAATATACAAATATCCACTTGTTTCCAAACTTCGACCACAGCAATCCGTCCAAGCATCACCAGCACTATTAGGTAGCAAAGACGGATATTCTATTGTGAGTCTGGTATATTCAGTTGATGAAACCAAATTGGCAGTACGCACAAAAACAGAGGTAACGGTATGGAATACAGCCTCTAACTTTCGACTTCTACTCCGCCATGGATGAAATTCGTCAATCTGCCTCTTCATGACGATGATGTCAATAGCAGCACGCCCACCATGGCATTTTCTCCGAATGGAAAAGTATTATGTATAGCTACCAGTACAAGGGACGAAAATAATAGTCGAGTAGTTCGTAGTAGCCTTGAAATATTCATCATATCTAAAGAAGCACAGAAACTGGAGAATAATAAATCCCTGACGCCTATCTACTCTTTGCCTGTCCTAGATACAGATACTGGGCATTCCATCTTGAGTCTCTCTTGGCACCAAAAACTGAACCAGATCCTAGTTACAACTCCGAAGGGATTCCAAATCTGGTATTCCACCGATTGGTCTAAGAAAGGAATTCTTTTAACAAGTAGCCGTCGACGGAAACGCAAGAATATCGAAGATGAGCTTCAAGATATATATAAATCACGCGCCCCTCCCCCCGGAACTGCTATCCGACACGAAGAGATCATTACTCCCAATTCATTACCCCTTTCAGTACTGACAAACCACGTAGTAGCAAGAAGCAACGTAGCGAGGAAGAGCATAGAGAGTCTGTTGCGCAGCGCATTCCCCAGAAACCTTCGAAGGATATCTATAATACTTCCGATATAATGTTTAAGCAAATGATAAGTGACGGTAATTCATCGAAACAGAAGATTATAGCTGGGAAAGATCCACGGGAGGCTTTGGCAGAATATAATGAGGGCAAATCATTTATTGGACAGGCCTATGAAGGAAACATCGAACGTATATTAACAACAAAGACTATCGAACAAGAAATGGATGAAATGAACAACAAGAAGAAATAATAAAATAAACATGAACATAAATGAAGCAAAAATAAATAAATCATCTACTATCCCTCATAGCAGTGGATGTTAGAATGGTTAGTATATGTATATGTATATGTACATACATATAAGAACTATCGAATCGTATACAAATAGGCCAAGATTCAGTTTACAGTAACTTTATTTTTACTTAAGTTTATTTAAAAAGATAATGTTATGAGATATCACTCCAGAAATAGACTTATTACTTGATTTTAAGTATAATATATTCTTGAATCGAGGAAGAAAGCGATGCTGCCGATCGATCTCGATATCAGTCAACACGGATGGAAAGAAAAAGGATCACGGAAGAAACTTTTGTCTTTCTCGCAATTCAAAGATATTCCATTTTTCCTTTATTTACTTGAACTCTGCCCACTAGGAGAAGTGTAAGTATTGCTACCAGAACTACTGCTGTGGTATGTCGACCCGTTGTCGTTGGAGTAATAGTAACTTCCATCATTGTTCGAATCTATTGAATTGAATGTCAAGTTTAGAAAATATAATAGGAAGAAAAAGAAAAGGCAATATTAGATATCAGGGTTGGAACAAGATCGAAAAAAGGGACGATACGGAAAGGCAACAATATAATAGCATTCCTCCACATAAAGTAAAAGTATCTTACAACTATAGGAACTATCACCAGAATTTGTACCTCCTGGAGTACTGTAATTTCATGTCAACAAAGATCGAAATAAAGTGAGAAGGATGTACTCGACAATATCAAATAGTCTCAAAATGAAGAAAAGAAAAACAAATGTCTTTGAATACACAACAGCAAAACTTACTTGTAAGAATTCCCTTGACTGTTAGTACCGGTTGCTGTGTGAGTGAGTGAGTGAGTGAGTGGTGTGAGAGAGAGAGAGCGAACCGAATGATTAATCAAGTATAAGAATAGTGAGAAAGCCAACGAGACGAGATGAGTGCAGTGTGTGTGTGTGTGTGTGCGAGAGAGAGAGGGAGAGCGAGCGAATAGCAAGAAGGAGGAACGAGACGACAACTTACGCATCTTGGAAAGTTGTTGTTTTGATAAATGGGAGATAGGCGAAGAGTCGAGGGTGATTGTTTTGAACAATGCAAAATGAGAATTATGAGAGCAAAGCAATGCACTGTATTCTGCTTTCTGCTATTTTATTCAGGAATGAAAATACTGGTATCTCTACTAGTATTTCTAGTATCTCTACTATTATCTCTACGTCGAATTACGTCGTACTGTATTTACAATCTATTGATATCGAGATCTTTTGATGTCAAAAAGCAGCAACGACCAATGACATCAATTCCTCTCAAAAATTATTGACATGAATTAATTCTTTTCCACAAAAAATCCGTTGCCTCTCACGTTGAAGTCGGATTTTGGAAATCGCGCAAATTGCACCAATTCGTTCAGTTAGTCGTACTAATCGTATCGTAGATCACAACATCCATTATTAGATAGATTTAAAACTAATAATAATAATAGTATAATTCCTCTTACCCCTTTACAGTATATATAATGCACAAGAATAATGGGAAGAACTTAGATTTGAAAAGAAAAGTGTATTGATGGTGCTGTTGTTATTGCATATCTGTAGTCATTTTTTGTTCTTTGACACTTATTACTACTACTTTTCTTACTTAAAAATCATCTACTATACCTCATCCAATCCAATTGAATGAGTATACTTAATTGTGTGTATTATTCATTAGAGGTGCATCGATCATACCACTCAATGTATGAATATTTGAGTAGCAATTAAAAGGAAAAACTGTGGGAATCATTTCCATATAATTAAATCATTTGCTGATTCACCTTGGAACTTAAGGTTGCTTTCCATTTTTTCAAACATGAGGATTAATAATACTTAATACCTATCCAGTTCAACTTCAGGAAAAGAATGTGGATACTGGTTGTCTTTCTATTGAATACAGTGTTTTTTTTGTCTCTAAAAAGTTACCTCTATTACGATTTATCTAAGTAGTTATGGTTGAATCTTGTAATTTAGCTTGACCTTCCAACAAATAATTGTATAAGTATTAATATGTTATCAAAACAAAAAGAAGGAAGGGAATGAAAACGACTACAAATTACCAGTTTATTCCATCCATCATATTAGAACCCCCATGGAGCATTTTTTGGTATTACATTGTACAATTAGTATTCATATTATTAATTAATATATCTTAATCTTCCATATTCCTTATTATCTTCATGCATCATCCGCTAGAATTAAATCTTTGACTTTTTTTGGAACATCAACAAGCCTTTGTTCAGGAGTTAGAAGTAAAAATCTTGCACCAAGTTTACGTATCTGCGTTTCAGTGTGTTGCATGTAATTGATCTTAATATCACGAAATGCTTTCGTATAATCATCTCCATATTTTGACATACATTTAGCAATATATATTTGATCCTCTTCGTTAAGGACGCAACGCTTCTCTCGGTTTTGTTGTGTCAATAAATCTGAATCGGGTATGTCAAATAATTCGACTATATTGGGTACATCACTACCTTGTTCCTCAATACTTTGTTGTTGACGTTGAGATGGTGGATTCAAATTCATTACATCGTCGTTTGGTCTTGCTACGAGTCCAATAGCAGATAGATTCGCTGTAAAAGATTTGCTTGGATCCCAATGTTCACGAATAGTAGCATTTTTTATATTCTTATGAAGATTTGGATCCCATCGTGTGAAATTATTTCTATTCTTTAACTTAGTTTTTCCAGTTCGTCCAGATCGTCGTTTCTTGTTTGTTCCGTGTTTCACCATGATTGAAGGGTATTTTTATATTGAACAGGAGAGAGAGGAGAGAGGAGAATCAGCGCAACGGAAGGTGATTAATTATCTTTAATGTACTGTAGTTGCTTGGGTGACAATCGTTGGAGCTATTACTTTCCTTTGATTTTTTAAGGTGGGCCATTGAGAATGTATTGTTGTTGTTCCGTACAAGAATTAAGTATACTGCTCTGAGATAAGATTAGATTTTTATTTTTTTGTTTTTGATCTCTCTAATAATTTGTGGCTGTCGGCAGAACTAACCGCGCGCTCGAGTTTATATAAGCCGCACGCTTTCATTTTGCTGGTTTTTACTACCACGTAAATTGAGGATTGAAAATGCAAGCGAAAATAAATCGATAAGTAAATTGTGATATGTTCAAGTTTTCTCGACCTATCAAAAATAATCTGCAGCTGCAATCATCGTCGCTTCAGGAAGACACTGGAAGTTGCGAGATCACGTCACAGGGTTTATAGTGTGTTTATTATTGACTTGAAGAAGAAACCAGGTTTTTTGAGGGATCGGATACATTGTGCCGGTACAGTAAAGTTACGATGAAAGCAATCAAGATAAAATGTAGATTGAATATACGGTAGTGCTATTATCGTCACAACCATTTAGTTATACAGTAAGTAGACGTGCCGACAGAATTACATTACAGATCCCGTCGTTGCGCCAATCACACGTACAACAATAATACAACAATAATACAATAACAATACAACAACAACAACAACAACAACAGAAACAACGACTACACTACAATGTTTGCAAAAAGCACATTTTTCCTTTTCGTTTCGTCATTTACTACGACGGTCGTTGTCACAACATGCTTTAGTATTCCTGATGTTCATCAACATATCCAATCAACAATAGATTTTGCTTCTACTATACATCATACTGCGAATGTGAACGAGAATGCGAATTCTTTCACTATCGCATCATTGACCGAATCATTCGATCCACTATCTGGATATAAGGAATTATTGAAGAATCATCCATTACCAACTAAAATGATGACGGGGGCGACATTAGCTGTTTGTGGGGATGCTATCGCTCAAACACAAACGGCGACCAAGAATGATGAAGATGAGGATAGTGTTTTTGAATACGACAAGGCTCGGGGGGCCTCGTTCGCTGTCTTTGATATGGCATACCGTGCATTACAACATTTTGCATTCCCAATTATTGTCGCTACATGTCATGGACAATATCTTGGATCTATTCTTCCAGACAATAATATTATTGACACATCACAATTAGCTGCTATGGAACAAACATTATCATCCCAATTGGGTATTGTACCATTCCTGTATTATCCTGCATTCTTTACAGTAACGGGTGCAATCCAAGGATTAACATCATCACAAGCATTATCAAGAGCAAAGGAAAATTTTCTACCTCTCATGAAACGTAATTTACTTTTTTGGATACCTGTTCAATTTGTTCAATTTGGATACATACAAGAAGATCTTCAGATTCCATTTTTATCAGTTGCCGGTCTTGCATGGACATTTATCCTATCAGTTTATGCTGGGTCAGCTAAAACTTCTGTTGCACCTGAAAAGGAGATGCAAAATGCAGTCCAAGAAATATTGGATAGTGACAGTACCACTACCAATGTTTTCGACAGTGCAACCTTGGTTCCTGCAAATGCTACTGCTACAATGTGATGAAGTTATAATATGTACTACCATTACATGTTGTCGTTATTATCTATTATTTATCATTTTCATGTATGTTGACTCGATGTTGACATCGTTTATTATCAATTATTATTGTACTGTATAAAAGTACATACATACTCCGCAAGCTATAGCTATATAATATATATGTAACAAGTAATAGATAAGAATTTCATGGCATATTATACATAGATTACGTAAATACAATAAAATCTAAGCAAATAAAAATATTCAGTTCAAATACGTAGTATCAACAATGTCTGCAATTTTTATAAGTATCGTAATTTTTATAATATTCATCATCATTTTTTTAAGAGCTATTATGGCTGGTTGGCACACTGCAAAATATCTGCTAATACACCAGTTGCTGTTACTTCTCCCCCAGCTCCTGCACCTTGGATTACTAATGGTCGTGTATAAAAGTTGGTTGTTATCGCTACCATATTATCAGGTCCTGCATTGTTAAATGGATGACTTGCTTCGCAGGATAGCATACCCACTTCGACCTTCTGTTCTTTAACGTCAACTTTGGCAGCATAGTGCAATCTCCCTCCAGCCTCCTCTACTTTCGCAACGCGGTCTGCCATCGACTTGTCGTGTTCGCTAAGCTTGGCCATAAATTCGTCTACACTACAACTGCGAAGACTTTCTGGTACCAAACTTTCGATTGTCATTCCAGACAATTCCACGCCTTTCATACCAGCTAATCGAGCTAAGATTACTGCCTTTCGTGCTACGTCCATTCCATTCAAATCATCACGGGGATCAGGTTCTGTATAGCCGAGTTCCTTCGCCTCTTTCACAGCTTGAGAAAGACTTGTCTTCCCGCCGGCCACCTGACCCAATACGAATGCGAGTGTCCCGCTCAAGATACCCTCCACCGTGTGAATATCGTGAGAGGAAGCTTTCAAGCTTTCCAGGGTTCCGAGAGTTGGTAGCCCTGTTATATTTCAAATGGATTGATAGATACATCGATAGTTATTCAATCAGTTATTTATATTGCGAATCAATCACGAAGACGACGATGTAAGCATACGGTATTGGATTTATAATAACATCACAGTATACGAGCAATCGATCAGTCAATCAATCAACAATAATTACAACTTCAATTCCAAATATGGTACGTACCAGCTCCCACAGTTGTCTCGTGAAGGAGGCGACATTGACCTTCTTTTGCTGCTGTCAAAAGAGACTGATATTTGTTTTCGCATCCAGCAAAAATTCCTTTGTTCGCAGTCACGACTGATATACCAGCGGCTAACCATTCCTGATAATGTTCTTGTACAGAACTTGAAGCTGTTACATCCGCTATCACAGGAATACCATTCTGTTTTAATAAATAGGCGCTCAGTGCCTTATAGTCGGTAGGAACTTCCTCGGTGGAAGATCCACCATCACCACCACATCCTACTTTCATGGTAGATGATCGCACCAATGCATATGGAGAAATCCCGATCTTTTTCATTGCATCCAACAGGCATCCTCCAACACCACCTGTGTAACCAATTACGGCTACAACAAGTTCTTGTTCCCTTGATTAGCTGCCATGATCATAATATGTACACTTTGCTTTTTATGATAGATTCGATAAATGCGCGATGCGCGTACTGTAGTAAAAAAGGGTAATAGTTGTATTTTTAATGCGCCATACTGTACATTGTACATGATAGGAATTCAGCACATTATCTATTTCTCACGATAATAGCCCGTTCTAAAAAAACCTGCGCGCAATAAGCTGTGCGATTTCAGTACTGATTCGATACATGTATATGCAACAATTATCTAATATTATTTACTTCTCGACCAATATTTAAAGTTTATCGACGATTGATTGAAAATGGCCGCCAACCACAGTATTACCGCCACCAGTACTACTTCGAACCCCAACAATATGGCACAATCGCCGGCACCCAGCAAAACAGCCATTTTAATGGTATACATTGTCCTGGGTTGTGTCCTGTCGTTTTTTGCCGGACGAGAACCTGGAACGTTGCCCGACTATATCGCCAAAGAATTGGCCCCAGTCATGATTGTTATTTGTGGCTTTTTGGTCAGTTACTCTCTATGGGATTGCATGGCTGTGGGCCTTGCCAAACACGAGGCCAATCTTTTGGACCGCAGCTACGACCAAATTTGTTCCAAACCAGTCCCCGAACTGGTCCATCTTGCCCAACGAGTCCAAACGAATCAAGTCGAACAATTGCCAGTATTGTTGGTCGGATCGATCAGTTGTGCCATGTTTGTCAATGGCCGCGTCGCCGGTGTTATGACATTGCTGTGGGCCATTCTTCGTCGTGGTTATGCAACCGCGTACCGCAATGCGGCCGGTGCCACTTCGTTGCAGGACATTGGATTGAGCAAATATACCATTCCGGCGTACTTTTTGTCCAACGTCATGCTCATGGCATCGGCCGTCCATGCGGTTCGGTGTCTTTTTATCTCTGACACCTATTAGTGAATGAGCTATGGTACCAGTGCAAGATAGACAACTTCACACTCGAATACCGGTACATTAAAAACTTATTCTTTCAGGAAGGAAACGTACCAAGACTTAATCGTTATTTCGGCGACTTGCTGTTTTAAATATAACGGTCATGGCTGAACAATGGTGGAACCGTGGCTGAACTTTGGCTTAATTGATTCAGCCATTGTTCAGCCATGAATATTTCCATTTATGTAGCTTAATAGTAACTATTATTTTTCATGGCTGAATAATGGCTGAATCGATTCAGCCATGGTTCCGCCATGGTTCAGCCGCGATTCAGCCACGACCGTTATATTTTAAAAACGTTAAGTCGCCGGCTATCCGTGATTAAGACTTGATACGTTTCCTTCCAGACCTACAGTAACTTACTTCAAAAGTAGACGATCAGTGATTTTGTCGCGTAAATTTCTATCTTGCATTTTTTCCTGCAAAAAGAGGCTTCTTTTAGCGTGCATTAGCGCATTAAATATTATCGCCCTTATCCCCGTGGACAATGTGCGCTACTCGGAGGAAGTACAGTAGTTGTATTTTTAATGCGTCATGCATGATACTGTACAAGTATTCAGTACTGTACATTATCTACAAAAATCAACTCTCTGGTTGTATTTTCCACGATAGACCGTACTAAAAAAACCTGCGCGCATAATAAGCCGTGCGATTTCAGTATTGGATATGGTAAGTTACAAGATAGAGAGAACTTCCACACTCGAATATATTCGACTTACATGCAGTCGACGATCAGTTCTCTCTTTTCGCGATAAAACGATCTATTCTACTGAAGAATTTTGAACTACCATCTACAGCGATACCATGTCAATTTTACTTCGTAATTCGACTCTGCCCATCATTCACAAAAGGTTTGTTCGGTGTGCTGATCACGCAATCCAACCTCTATTGTACAATTCTTTTAACAACATCAGTATCCGTAGAGTAGCCTCCGAATCCACCTCGTCGAAGGATCCGCCGCTATTTATTCGACGTGACGAAAGATCCGAACTGCGACCAAGTCTATATCATATCAAAAGACCTAATGATTCTCGAATTGCTAGAAAGAATAGATCAGAGCCCCCCAGGGATTTGAATTACGATCCCGCGAAATGGAAGCACCACAAGGCTCCTGGTCGTCATCTACGTAACTTGTTTGAGGTTTTTCGCTGCGCATCAATCCAACGTCTTATCTTTCCAGATCTATTTTTGACTGCCAGCGTTGCTACTGGACTGACTTATTACAACGAGATGATGACGTACGATCTTCTACCCGTATTTTACTTCGATACAACTACGTTCACGACATTTTCATTGGCAATATCGGTTCTTGCTGGGTTTCGATTGAATGCAAGTTATGATCGCTGGAACGAGGCAAGGAAAGTGCTTGGTCAGGTCAACACCGTATCTCGTGGTTTGATGGGTAAAAGTTGTATGTTCCTGACAAATAACAACAAACAACGAATGAAAACACTCCTAAAATCATTCGCAGTTGCGTTGCATTTCCACCTCAACACAAAAGGAGGATACTATAGGGTTTCGAGTTCTGATCCTGAATTAAAGGTAAAATTAAATAATGCTTTTAAGGATGAAATGAGGGAAATATTCTTCTCTGAAAACGACGAACAGTGTGATGGTAATAATTATGTTGCTGTTAAAGACTTCGAAAAAATCTGCATGACGTATGAATCAGGGTCTCATGTTCCATTGATGATTTTGTCATGCATACGGAAACTAATTTTCGATAGTCAACCTGCTATTGAGCCAATCTACTGCGTTGATATGGATAGTCAGGTTCAAAACCTTATGTCATCATTGGGTTCCTGTGAGCGTCTGCTTCGGACTCCAATACCTACAACATTTACTACGAATACAAGCCGGTATGTTTATCAGACTCAAAAGGATTGAAATTTATTTTGACTCAAAAATCTCAACTCATTCCTGATACATACTTATTATTGTGTTTCTTACTGTTGTTGCAAAACATATTTTTCCTCAAATCAGGTTGATGAGTTTATGGAGTCTGACTCTACCATTGGCAATGTATCCACTTACTGGACCAATTTGGACTCTTCCATTTTCCGTCCTACTTTCATATGTTGTTTTAAGCATCGAAGATATAGGTGTAGAGATCGAGGAGCCATTTTACGTCCTACCAATGCGCCAATACACTGAGGGTGAGTACGCTAGTTGTTTATTGTTATTTTACTTAACAGCCGTATTTTTCCTGGATACGTCACGTACTGAACACATTTCTTTTTCTAACAAACTGATTTTGTAATGACACATCGGTAGGAATCGCCGACTCTTTGGATGTGATTCACAAGACGTATGACATGCGGTCAGAGGTTCCAATCAACGACGACAAGTTTTACGATAAATTTATACTCTAAAATGGAGGATTTACGTGACATTCGAAGTCACAAGATTTTCTACTACTCATTTAGTAACAGTTGTGTTTTTTTCTAAATAATTAACCTATTATCTAATAGGCAAAGAAGCAGTCTTGTTTTCACAAGCTATAATACAGAGTCATCATACCCGACATCACTACTATTCAATACCTGTGGCTAGTTCAGTCGAGTATGATATAATTAAGGTTTTTAGTTGTCACGTCTCATTTAGGGAGAGAATCAGTTATGTTCTCACGTCATGACAAGAGGTTCCTTGAAATTGGTCCAACCAAAGGTTGGACTGTAATTGGTTGCAACCTTGGCTTTATAGAAAAAAACTGCACCATAAATGAAGAAACTAAGTGCAACAACCAAAAACAAATACGTAAATCGACTAGACCATGCCTCTCTGCGCCAGTTTTTAGTGCTACTGTTTGCGATACCATTCATTTGAGTTGCCACCAGCGTTCCTTGATATCTTCCCAGTGACATATCACGGAATGTTGCAGTATTCATGTTTGTCTTTGCCATAAATTTCATACACTAATGATTGGTTTGGTTTTTGTTTAAAGAATGATAAGAAGAATGATGAACAAGGGGTTAGATGCAGATAGAAAAAAGCAAAAGGTTCGTCGAGGTAATTCAATATAAATAAGTATGTGTACGTACCTGATTCACATTAGTGTAATCCGCATCGTCATAACAATCAAACATATCTCCACCACCACCTCCATCATCATCGTAGAATTTAGTTCCATCAATGTTTTCTAGGTCGTATGCGACACATGGTTGACATACACGGAATTTTGCAAATGCAGAAGACCATCGGCTCATGGATTCATCAAGTGTATCGTCACTAAAATCATAGTTATTGTCATTATCACCACTCCCATCGACATCTGCAAAGAAATTTCCTAGTATGTTTTCAACGGAAATTGGATCACTACTTCCAGTTGATTGGTATTCCTTAATACATTGCGTGTCAGTATATAAACCAATTTCAATATCACCACCTTGGATGGGTTTGACATCATAGTAAATTTCTGTTGTACCATCCGATGATGTTGTGTATGTATCGATACAACCCTGTGGCCATGCCTCACGTGCATTCGACATGAATGCATATTCTTCATCGTTCCAAACACATATCCCTTCATGTTTAAATAATTGTTCCATCCAATCATCATACGATTTATGCTTAAAGAATCCTAATAATGCAAAATGTGTATTCTCTAGATGACAATCCATCTTAGCACATCGATCACTACCACTGTATTGACAAGCGGATGTATCCCATTGACTGGAGGTATTATTCCAGTGCTGGTATTCACCAATCCCTCCACCTTCATAATCCAAATCGACATACGCCGCCCAAAGTACGTATCGTGAACAACCATCTTCTGTACCTTGATCACCACTACCCGAGCCACCATTTTCATAATAATCATCATCAACCATTGGATTACAATCAATAATAAAACCCATTAATCTCCATGCCTGTTGATATTCGTCATATTCGTCAACACCATATGCGAATGGTTCAACATCATATACTTTATCCATACCTGACATACCACCATACGCCGATTCTTCTGTTTCACCATAACTATAGGAATAATCACCTTGTTCTAAGAATCGTTGTACAACATCAGAAGAAATACCATCCGCTGGTATAAATTCAACATCTTTATTTAAAGATTGCCATTTATTTTGAGGATCATTAATCGGTAAATCTTCTTCACTGATCATCATTTCTGATGGGAATTGCATATTTTTCTTTGTTCTTTTTATTACTATTTCTATTGTTATTCTGGAACTTCTGTTGCTGTTCGAATTGATATTTCTGCTGTTGTTGCTGTTGAAAATACGCAGATTCTGCTAGCCTACCTTTACTAATTCTAAGGGTACTACTGCTACTACTACTACCACTACTTTCGTTATTGTTAGATGTTGTAGTCGTCGTCGTTGCTGTTTGAGTCGTGGAAGCAGTATTACTATCACTTGTAGCATCTACTGTACCAGTAAGTAACACGGCAGCAGCAACAGTAGCAGCAATAAGGAATTTCATTGTTCCCGTAGCACTAAAAATCGACGATGATACGGATTGTGGACGTTCCTTCTATGATTGATATGCAGTTGTTTTCTTCCAAAATTTGTCATGATTTATAATCTCTCTAGCTACTCAAGTAGAGTAAGTTGTATCCGAACGACAGTCCAGTTATGTTCAGTCCGATCCAGTATCGTTGAATTCATTTGTTTGGGCGTTTTAAAATTTAGAGAATTTTTCGTCGAAAGCACCTGCATTAGCCATGTTACTTCAAGCACACTAATAATACGTAGTAAGTAGGAGATACTACTACTATGAGCAACGGATGCATTTCTGGGCTTGCTTGATATAACATTTAGCCGCTTCCGACATGGCAGATACTATATAGGCGTTTCAACTGATTTCGCGCGATGGACAAACTTACCCGCTCGGAACGGAAACAAATTATTTAGATGCATTGGACGCAATGATCCACTCGGGTCAGCTCTTTTTTTGGTTTTGAATTCTTCACACAACATTTTTTACTGCGGTTAGTACCGCGGAAAACTGGTTTTAGGGTATGTGGACTATCTTTTTTTTTCTTTTTCTCTCACTTCACACGTGCTTACCACATACTACCCGAAGAGCGATGCTCTTATTTGCAGTATTATTACATTCCAACTTGAAAGCAACCATTGACCTCTTCTATCTACTAGTATTCATTCATCTGCTCTTCACCCCGACAAAAAGCATCTTCATCGTTACAGTAGTAAGCTAAACTATAAATCGTATTCCTTACGTGAATCAAATACAGTACACACACGCCGATGATGATTGTCTGTTCTGCTACGTCGTCCATACTAGTACAGCCATATTATTCCTTGTCACATTCGTCGGATCGGTACATGGAGAACGATCAACGGTATCAGCAAATCAATTATCTAAATATTGGATCGATGCACGGGATGTATTAGAAGATTTAGATCAATATCAAGCATTATGGATTAAAATCCATGGTTGTGTGTAAGTTATAAATTTTGTACACAGTAGTTCGAATTGAATTTGAATTCAATTCAATTCAATTCAATTGAAATTCAATTATATTGAATTATAAATTAAATTAAATTATAAATTAAATTAATAATTAAATTAAAATTAAATTAAAATTAAATTAAATTAAATTTTCTCATTCACTCACCTCATCTTTTAAATTTGGTTTTTTTCATACCGCACCGCACCGTACACACCACACCACCACCACCACGTTCAAATCACAAACAATAACAGTTGGTCTGAATGTGCTGTTGATAAGAATGATGATGACGGTGAAGATAGAGATGGTGACGAACAATGGTATTTAGCAAGGACACAAGATTTTTGTGCTAATGTTGCATTTTCATTATATGGTATACCAGCAAATCATATTAGTTTAATGTCATGTTCACGTGGAAATTATATTAATTCATTCTTTACGTATGGTGGTGCTGATACTTTACTGCAAGCACTTGATAAGAATCCTACTGTATACTATGATCAAGAATATACAGATTCGTATTATAATTCAAACTATCAAGATGGATATAATACATCTAATGCTGATTGTGTTGTTGATGAGGATAATTATATGTCAAGTACAATGGGTTGTACTGCACAAGGGAAATTTGCAATGGCAACATTTCAAAGTGATTATTGTCACGGAACAGACTTTTATGATATAATTGATCCACTTAATCAATATAATCGTCAAATGGGTCGGTTAGGTTGTCATAGGATATGGGGACGTAATTTTGGTTCAAATCAAATGGCCACACAATTATTAAAATATCATGGTCCTGTGATCTGAATATGTATCCCAATGGTTGTCCTGATCCTTATGGTAAAAAAGCAAGTTATGATTACGCGTTACGTGCTGTCGCACATGGACTGTCACCCAAATGGGCTGTTATTAATATGAAATTGAAAGCACCAATGCATATATTAAGTTCGCTATTAGTTATTATGGGTATATTCTTTTTAATTTTTGGATATCACGTCCAGAATCGTGATCGGATGGCATCCAATGGTGGTGGCTTGCGTGGATTTTTTCGTGTATTAAGTGAAGATATACATGCATACCGTAAAGGTTAGCAAAGAAACGTCGTGAAGCAAAGTCGGCAGCACAAGAGGCACGTGCAACACGAGAACATAAAAAGTCAGATAGGAAAAAAAGAAAGAAAAAGAAGAGTAGTAAAAGAAGTCGACGATCAAAGTCATCATCACGACGTAGTAAGAGTCGTAGTAGTGGCGATCGCGATCGTGACATCGAACTGGCACCAACCGGTAGTTCTGAACTTGGTAATTATGATTCTCCCGTATCAAGTATGCTATCATGAGAAGAATGAACGAATGAATGAATTATTTATAACACGAAAAAAATCCCACTACCACTACTCTGAAGATTATTATTATCCTCTCGAAGTAGTAGTTTTACTTTACATAAAAATTCTAACATTAGTTAGCTGTACAAATAATAATCTATATTTTTAATAATATATTAGCAGTAACTTCAATAAGAGATATAGTTATAGTAGCTATGCAAGAGCGCATGCGTCATCCTGTTGTATCTTCTTTATTTCGTTTGGTGCAATCTTGGGTCTGACAAAGAATAAATAGAAGGGCTGGAAGAAATCGTGAGATGATTATTCGGCAAGGCCTTCTTACCATTAATATTATTCCTTCTTTGGACTATATAAATCGATTCGATACTCTTCTAAGATGTCTATAACATCCCCGTCCACGTATATCTCCAGCATTTTCTTAGGAAGGGGGGAGCCCAAGGTAGATGGACCGGAACAAACAATCATCATTTCATTCATCTCAGGAGAAAAATAACCTTTGACAGATCCCCAAATCATCGTCAAAGCTCGAGGTAATGGAAATATGATTAACGTCTTGCAACGTCCCGGATGACGCTTTTCAATTTCAGTTACGATTTGACCTACTAACGACACACCCATTATTAATTTCGGATTCGGCCAACCCTCACCTGCTCTTGCGTCAACAAATATCGATGCTGAATATTTGGAATTTCTATCGACGTAAAAATCAATGTACAGTGCAACTGCCATTGCCCATGTCTCGTTGCTGGCAGCGAATCTATCGATCTTTGCTGCTAAAACATGGATTAGATCTGTACCATTCTTATCCTGAAGAACTTTACCCGTGTTAGGGTCAGTGCGTCTGAAAATAAGTTGAGGAAGAGTTTTTGATTTGTTATTCTTATTGTTATCATTATTATTTCTTTCACTACCACCATCACGAATATTGTTAGTTTGCTCACTGGTCTTTCCTCCTTCTCCGCCTTCTTTTTCTTCTTCCACTGCAATATCTATATGTGAATCATAATCAACCAAATTTTTATTGTTGTTTGCTGTCGACTTGGAGCTACTACTACTACTGCGGCTGGCTCTTTTTGCCTGCTCTTTTTGACGCTTTTTTTCTTCTTCCACAAACAATGCCTTTCGTACAGCCCATTCCCAGACAGACGAATCATCTTTATCTTTAGCTGGTTGGTCGTAATCAAGTCCATGTAAGCTTCTCCAATCAAGATATTCCTCCAGCTTCTGACTTGCGGTATCATGTATGAGCTTCTCTTTCTCACTATTACTTTTCCTGGTCTTCTTGTACAGTGATTCAGCTGCACGTACAAACCGATAGCACTCGGCATCGGTCGAGTCTGAGAACTCCTCCTTTAACGATTTTTCAATAGCCTCCAACATGATAATTGATTACTTGCGTCTTTCCTGTTTGCTTCATACCGCCCATGGTGTCATAGTCATGGTGTCAACGAATCTTTTTTACTTTTACCGTAACGCGAAGGATTCAGACATAGAAATCAGAAAAGACTGTGTGACGTGACTGAAAACTATGATTCATTCGCAAAAATAGAACGATAATTGTAAAAAATCATTTCCCCCCACTAACTACGCGCGTGGAAAACTGGGACGTCCAATAATACACGCATTTTACGTGAAATAAACAAAAAATCTATGAGGAAAAGCACTACTGTATGGAGTGTCTAATAAATCAAAGAGAACATGCTCAAAAGTGTTAATAGTAATGTAACAATCTATTCTATTACATATAAGGAAGAAGATAGTGTAGTTACTTTGACCTACCTTTGTTTCAGGAGTGTACTGATATTGATTTGGTAGAGACTATATTAACCATGATTTAAATAGTGAAAAACACAGGCAATTTTGGCCAAAAATACTACTTACTCGCCGGTAGATTGTTTTCCAGTTTGATATGGAAAATTTTTACTCTAAATACTTCATCTTATTCAAATTTTTAGGAGCTATCTGTCTATACTGTACTTCTAGTTTGTTCAGAAACCTTATATGAATTGAATGGACCAGTAAACTGCGTGCTTTTGCTATTTCAAAATAATTAGTCCCAGTTTTCGACGCGTTTCCCACACGCGTAGCCCACGTCATCGGTAAAGAAGAATGATTCATTCGCAAAAAGAACGATAATTATTGTTAAAAATCATCACCCCCCTCCGTCATCGTTCTTGCGTCGGTATGAAGAATTTGTTCTTTTATGCGTCAATGCGAAGATGAAGAAAATGAAATACTGTATTACCACGAAAAACATACGTGCTGTTAGTAATAACACACGACTTTGACACGAATATCGCTTTTCCCAATACATAGTACGACTATTGCTACAACCAACGCAAAGAACCAGCTCATACTAGTAGCTCTGGGATTTCAGAATTCTGCCTGAGTGATTATAAGTTACTTGCAATGATTTGGACAAAATTCGTTTATCGCATACATTCAATGCCATGATGCTTTGTTCAACAAGCGTACAGAGGATAAACAAGAAGAACAATAATAAAAGTATGACGACGATTAAAAAAGTTTTGGTTTTGGTTTGGTGTACTTTTCTATTCCTGATAACCGATAGATGCGCATCCGGGTTTTCAGGTCTATCGAATTTTAACACAGGAAAATCAACCCGCTCCCTGTCTACCGTAGCGTCGACGAGTCCGCTGACTCGATTAAATGGAATCTCTGGATGGCGAGACGCCGATTATCACATCGCAAACAATGATGATCTAGTGCTATATTCTGATAATGGAAGTACTACTATATCCACGACGAGGCAGATACATACTATCATTGTTCCATCTGATCAAGTTACTTTGCAGGGAGAGAAAAAATATTTCCAATTCCACAGTAGAGATGAATTACGACTTTTTCAGCAAGCGATTGATTGCAATCATGGTATTTTTGGATTGGGTTTCATTATCAGAGAGGAAGATGGAGATGATGTTATGATGAATACAATACAACTGATGGAAATAACTGAATATAATATGAATTTGGGTGTTGACTTCGGTATCTTCTGTACAGCACAAACAGTTGGAAGAGCATCAGTACGAACGATATTAGACAAAGAAGATGATCACGATACTACTACTACTTTTCCGGATGATGAAAGTTCCAGCACTGAGAATAGATCATTAACTGTAACCTGCGAATGTGAGGAACAATTTGATGATCAGGAAATCTACTATAGTTTAGAGGACGCAAATAAAATGGCTCGAGATGTTGTAGATTTGATTGGAAATGTATCAGATATAGAGCAAAGCGTATTTCTTAAAAGTCTCACGAATAACTATGATAGTGGGAATTACGATGATGACGATGATGATAATGACGAGGAGTGTGAAGAGACACGTCAGGGTCGTTTCCATAAAGCGTATCGCGCTGCTATTGACTCTGACTCTCAGGGATACTTATATGATAGTTCTTCTGGAGAAGAGAAGCCGTTGTTATCCTGGAAACAAATGAATGCAATTAGCTGGGCGGCTTTCTCCTCCCACTCGACGCTTGCTATCGATGAAACGTATCGACTGCACGCAATGGACATGGGTACGATCACAAGCAGGCTCAAGCTAGCTTCGTATTGGCATGCAGACGCTATACTGGATGCAGAGGAAACATCTAAGCTAATATGAACGTAACTGCAGAGTCAACCAATTGATTTCAGTTTTGGCATGTTTTTCAGTTCAAACTTTTGAAAGCAGCATTCTTTTACTGCCAGTAAAACGTTATGCCATCCAGGAATCAAGTTCTCAATGATCCAATGGCTGGCAAGGATGACCCTTCCATATTTAAAGAGTGTTTCTCCGACTAATTGTCGCAGTTGTGGTTTTTTGGCATCTGATCTTGATTTTGTCACAAGAATTCAAAAATTTGCCTTCCTCGCTGGAATCAATGAAAATCTGATTTTTCTGGTCAAATTTAAGCAAAACTACACACATATTATTATCAACATTTGAACATGGTACAGACATTATAATATTCCAAACAAACATTTGAATGTAGATTGAGCTCAATTCACAATGCACCGTAGACATAAATAAAACTCACAAATCTAAATATATACTTCTCTCTCTCTCTCTTAATTTAAGTAATCCATTGCTTTGAGCTTTTTGAGTACTAATTAGACTTTCGTAGGATAGTCCACCCGGATCCTAGGTGATTTAGTCCATGTAAAGTCTTTCATGTAGAAACTTATGTAGCCAGTACTAGTGAAAAGAAATGATTTAGCCCCAAAATAAAAAATAGTATCTAACACGATTATTGTATAGTCCTATGCCAGAACATACTACCATATACATCAAAATCAGGCGAAAACGAGAGAACGACCATACCAACATGTCAGCACTACTTCCAATCTGCTCAGCGAAGTTAAGCATGGTCGAGCATGGTTAGTACTACGTTGGGGGACTACATTGGAATCAATTCCAGGTGATGTTCTTTTTTGGTTTTTATTTTTTGTCCTAATTTTTCTTTAAATATCTGTTCTATTTTGTAGGGCATTTATTTTAGTTCATCATCTATCTTTTTCCTCCTCCTCTCTATATTGCAATTTACATACAAAAGTAACCACCCCTCATATTCTGTCATTCTCTGTCTACCAACTATTTAAAGAACATAAACATCAGAATATATATGCAAGATGCACATGAGATATCTGCTACATTGCTGATGAATGAATGAATGAATGAATGAATGAATGGATGGATGTGTTGGGCATGTTGTTTGTGTTGAAGAGAAGGATTGCTTATATAAAAGTCTATTAACTAAGTCTTCATTAGAAATAATAGTGGAGATATTTCAGTACACCACACTGCTTGCACCGTTGCTAATGCTACGCTACTAACAAGTTATAAAATAACTGCTAGAACAACAACAACCAACATGTTGCGCAAAAGAAGTCATCTGAATATATTGCACAAACAAATCATCTGGGCTAGCTAAACATGCTGTGTGTGTGTGGTGAGGGATTACCCTATCTTTGAATAGATTATTATACCCTTGTCCCTTGTGATATGTATCATTATCATTATTTGTTGAACTAACTGAACCATTATTATTAGTCCATGTTAATCTTCCTTCCCCATTTTACTGTACTAATTTAGTTTTTACTATTACAACGTTATTTTTTATCCTACGCAACGAATAACGCTTTCACCTCAAAACCGGACACACAAAAACTTGAACAAAACAAAAATTATCTCGTTCATAATAGAATATCGTGCTGTGTAACAACGCAGCCTCGTTCTGTTATCATCAGAAGACTAACTGTCTCTCATCCTGTCAGGTAGACGTTATCAACCATGTGGGTTTGGATTCATCGGGTTGTCAACCATTTCGTTCCTCGCATTGAAGAATGGTGGGCAGCGATAGTTGCATTATTCATGCTTCACTTAATACAACAAATTCTTGTTCCGCATCACTCTCAAGTGGTCGAAGAAAGAAGTCAGGAACAATCGGAGAATGATGGTCGTGATTGTGCTCCATATCCACCAAAGAAAAAAATCACGAACAATCGGAGAATGATACCATTGAACCCAGTAATACCGATGAGGGTACAGAAAGGTAAACAGAGAAAAAATACTCATAGTAATTATGCTCGATATCCACCGATTTCAGCAAAAGCTCCAACTCTATGTGCTCCATACCCATCGCTCCCATCCAACAAAGCTCGAAGGTCGTCGAAGCCTATAAATGGAGGAAGCAGCCTACTAACACAACCAGTCTCATTTCCCAACAGCAACGAAGACTTCTTAGCCCGCTCATATCGACTGAAATTCGATCAAGAAAATGAAATGAAGTTCGCATTGTCAAAAGCCTGGAGGTTTGTCGAAGATCTACAGACATTAGTCTGGGACTTTCAGAATAAAGATTACCTTTCATCTCCACTGGTATTTGGTAACAACGATATCGTACCTCATTACGAGGCTATGATTCGGAAAATTTATAAACAGCAAGATCCCGATAAGCTAGTGGAATTGAAAAGTATTCTAAAGAAGTACAAGGTACGTGTAATCTTATTGTTTTAGGAATCAGTAGTATATAATGTATAAGTATAATCTACTCTCACACGGCAGGTTACTACAAATTATTTTTCTTTGTCTGAAGGGGAAAGAGACGGAGCTATTTCGAAGTTTAGCATCGAAGTACCAAATCCGGAATCCTTTAGAAGTCTTTTATGGTCGAAATTTGTCTGCATCGACAGTAGCGTTTGGAGCACCAGATCCCGCTACATCGACGGGCTTTGGAGGGCGATCCAGCAACAACACTGATCTCGTTGAAAAAGCAGCGGTAGGAAGTAGTCCCTTTGGATTGGCTGCTGCTTCATCAGGAGCTTTCGCAAATTCGTCACCGTTCGGGGGCAACACTACTCTTGTACCGAATGGTGCCTTTGGGGCTCCTTTAGCTGCTCAATCGCAGTCTCCGTTTGCAACGGCGGCATCCGCACCACCAGGAGGTTTTGGAAGACAGGCTCAGGCTCTTTCCTCATCAACTTTTGGTGCTTTTTCGTCTTCAAATGCAAACAGTAATCCTAAACAACCTCCATTCGATGGAGGTTCAGTGCCTCCGACCTCAACATTTGGCAATGCAACACCATCTCCTTCATGTTCTATCATTGTAAGACTGTCACCTTCGCCATTTGGAGGAGGGTTTCGGGGGATTCAAAATAATGCATCCATTGGTATTGGCGCTGCTTCTACTTTATCGACGGTCTTTGGAAGGCAGTTCCACACCACCAACAACAACATAAGCAACACAGGTTTCGGTGGACAACCAGCAGCAGCAATTAGTCCGTTTGGATCAGGACCCGCTGCATCCAGTGGTTTTGGAGCTGGAGGAGAATTTGGCAGAACAACCACAACTCATGCTTTTGGAGGACATCCTCAAGCTACTGGAGGAATGTTTGGCACACCCATACAAACCTTCGGTCCCCTTCCACCACTACAGGTGAGGGAACCTGGAACACGGGTTGCTCCTATCCAAGCGCAATCGCGGCAAGACGGAAGCAGAAACATCAGGTTGCATTCTATTTAGCCATGCACCAATATGCTGATAGATCTTTTGATGAATTACGATTCGAAGATTATTGTCAGGGTAATAAAGGAAATGATTGTCCGTTAAAGATATTGGCTAATGATGATCTCGTCTTTTTGGCAGAGCGCATCTTTCTTCGGCAGGAATTTTTTGTAGCGACGACAAATGTCGTCGAGTTGACATAGGATATCATTACACGAAACCGGAGTACTTAAACCGTATCAGAACTGACGGACTATTGAATCAAAAGGAGCGGAGTTCAAAACAAATCTCAAGTAATTACAATGGGTCACGATATGGCGAAGGAATATACACGGCTAACGATGCACACTCCTTTTCAGACTATGGAAGTGTTGGGTTGATGGTGCTACGCTTGAAAGGAGAATCAATGGATGCAAAGGAGGCTGGACGAGGTTATGACAATGGAAACGATTCTATTACAAGCAGGAAGAGACCGAGTCTGTTAGTTCTAAAAGATTGCTCTCAGTGTCTTCCCGTAATTCAATTTCCGGCTGAAGAGTTTTCAACCAGCCAAGAAGGTTTGGCTCGTTTGAGACTATTTGAGCGAAAGCTCCAGTGCCTCGTGGAAGATTATTTTCACAGGAATGAGAATACTCGGCTTAAATCGAGTGCTGATAGGGTCAACTATCGTAGATGCAATGTCAAGAGTCGTGCAAGAAAGAAGATGCCTAAACTTGTATACACACCCCAGATCATTGCTTACGAAGCACCTGCCACTTTCAATAAGGTTGATCTAACGGCGCTTTGTATTGATGTTGGTATTCATTGTGTCAACATTGAGGATAAATGCCCTATTTGTGTTTGCACTTATAATCTTAGTTCTAAAAAAGTAGCGTTAAAATCCTGCGGGCACGAATTTCACAAAGATTGTGCTATACCAATGCTAGCTACCAGCCACCTTTGTCCCATCTGCCGGAGCCCGCAAGATACAATCCGAGGAAAGATGCCTTCCGGTATTATGACAGTGACGATTGACAAATCAAAACACTGTGAAGGATCTAAAAACTACAGCACGATCGTAATCGACTATGAAATTTTTGCCGGAATGCAAAAGGACTATCACGAGGAGCCGGGACAACGACATTCCAGTGCAAGTCGAACGGCGTTCATTCCATACACTTCAGAGGGAATCGGCTTGTCATACCGCTTACAGGAAGCATTCCGTCGAGGTCTTACATTTACGGTTGGAACCTCCATGACTAGTGGCGAACGAAATCAAGTCGTTTGGTCATCCATCCACCATAAAACCAAATTAAATGGAGGCACCGAAAACTATGGGTACCCCGACCTTACATACATCAATAGATGCAACCACGAGCTTGATACTTTTGGCGTACCATGAGTTTGTCAAATAATACGAGTTGTGGTAGAAGCATTACTTCTGAAGAAGACGAAGAGAGAGGAGGAAAGAAAAGTCATTGGATGGTTTAATTTTTAGTCTAATATATGTGCAAAGATGATTTCCTCTCAGTTGTACTCAGACTAGTAGGAGTAACAATAATAAATAAGTGAATGACGAATGAGTCTTGTCGAATTGCTGCCCTTTTTACCATAGTACTATTATTATTACTATTTTCTTTTCAAAACTGTCTTTCAATTTATTCAGATACAACTTTTTCTTCAGTAGGTACCGCTGACGACGTTTCGGGTAAAGCCCGAAGAACATCAACAATATTTCTCATTACGTCTGAAGATGATAGAATACCTACTAGATTATTGTTGTCGTCTATAACACACAGTCGATGCTTTTTTTCCCTAGTTAAAAGCTCTGCAGCGTCTCTCATACTCGTACCCATAGTAACAGTCAAAGCTGAATCCGTCATCAATTCACCAACGGTTGTCGCAACAATCTTTCGTGCTGCGACCATCATTCTTTGTTGCTCTTCTGGATCTTCTATATCGAATGGTAGTACCGCTCCTGTTTCTTCCTTTTGTATAAAATCAAATGCACTTACACAACCAACCAAATTGTTTGTTACAGGATCGACGACTGGAGCTCCATTAAATCCTCCGGTTAATAGAACAACAATGGCCTCATCAACTTTGTCGGTGGTTTTGAGTGTTATTGGACTGGGGGTCTGTTTTGCGAAAATATACAAAATGACAAATAACAATATCAACGAAAAATCGCAAATCATGATAATATCAATACACAAGATGAAATGAGAGGACAATGTGGTGTTGTAAGACAAACTAGGCAGAGCATGATAGGAGTGCCATCATGATATCGTTTCCTTAGGTAAGTTACACAGACGCAGACGCAGACACAGACACACGTAATGATGACCTTACCATGCAATCTTTAACCTTGCGAAGATTCGGCTTCGTTGGTGTCGAGACGAATACACGATGATGATGTTCAGTAGAAAACGCAGAGGTACTAGCTAAATATAGCATGGATAGTGCAAATTGGAGTGACCTCATTCTGGTATAGCTTCTTTCTTTTAAATTCTTGTACAGTCGTGAGAGCACCAAGATTAAATAATGTGAGTACTAGTACAAGGTATGTTTTGCGACAATAATGTTCGAGTTCTCGATCTTTCAGACTTCATAAAACACCTTGAAAAGAACGAAATTTAAATTTGGTGTCAAAGAAAGACGAAGAAGAGGTCATTCCATCCAATCAATCGTTAGAATAATAGTGACGGAAAAGATACTTTACACAACCCTAACTCTAACTTTTCAATTTTGAACACGACTCGATTCAATTCGATTCATTCGACTAAAACTGTTCTAGAATTCTAATAATGGGTCGTGGGTCGTGACTCACTCATGATGGGCTATAATAATGATTGTCAATGTTTTAGAGTGAGAGGTTCGTTACAAAAGTTCGGAACTTTGTTCCTTCACATATTCTCTTTCAACTGCTACAGTATTCTAAGAATTCTTAATTCGGTAGATTTTGTAGGGCTGTGGTAGTGTGCCCCCAATTTGACAGAAGGAAACGGAGCATTATTATCATTACATTGTAAACACGACGAGTTATTTATTATTTGTGCAAGTATGTATGAAGGGTTCCTTGTCATTGAACGCTTCCTGTATTGACTCACTACCCAAGAAGAAAGTTCCCCTCGCATTAGGAGCAACAAGAAAGGAAGCTCCAACAAAATAAGAAGAGGCGTGCTAGTCTCGCTTCTTAGACCGACCTGTGTAATTAGCTAGTACCAGATAAGTCTAAAGCGAAAGTAGTCCTACATCGTGTGTGATTCGCCGGCAATAGTATGATGAAATCTTTAATGGGCGAAACGACTACTTCCAGCATAGATGATTTTAATCATAGTACGTCATCTACACTTGCTGCTATAAGCACTGGACCTAGTCGACATTCACAATCTCAATCACAATCACGTGCACAACTAGGAAAATTCAAACGATCCCCATCCTGTTCATCTCTTACCATGAATGGATCGTCTCAGCATTTTCAGATAAGCAACAACAACGCTAATAATAACGGGACGTCGACAAAATCGACGGCGGCGGCTATAAATACAGGCGGCACAAGTAGTCTTAGATCTGCAACAACGAACACGGCGAACGACTTTGACGAAGATCCAATGATCCTTCCATCATCGTCTCCATGTGGGTCACCTAATAGAAAACGATGGGAAGGGGCCTTCAATTTATTCCTTAGAGGAAGAAATCAACCGACATTGTCATCTTCTCCGTCTAGTAGTATAACAACTATACCCACTGCAGAACATCAACAACTCGACAACAATAACGACGAACATTCAACAAGTTCCAGTAAGAGCCCAAGTGGTGGTGGTGGATTGAAAGGATCCAAGAAAAAATCGTCATTCTCATTAATACCTGGATCAAGACGATTCGTTTCCAGGAATAGTATGAATAAGAATATGAATAGTATGAATAATAATAGTAATAAGCCTAGTGGTCTTACGTCGATGTTTTCATCGTCAAAACGTGGTAATAACGCCGCTAACGGTAACGTCCATGATGATAACAGTAATAATAGCCGTAGCAGCAACAAGAGTAATAAGAGTAACGGCAGTAGTAATAGCCGATCATTCTTCAATCGTGGTCATAAATCTATGGATGAATTAGATGTACCATTACGAAAGGGAATGGCAACGGCGGCATCGAAATTAAAATTAGAAAGAGCTAGTTCGCAAACTTCAAGAACAACGACGAGTCACGGTCAACAGAGTCCTGATAATTCTCCAAAATACCAGACAACAACAGGATGGGGGAATAATGGAACATCAAGATGGAAACAACCACAACCACAACAACACCAGCACAAGCCTTCGCCATATTCATTTTCTTCTTCCGTTCCTACAGAATCTAATTTTACTGCAACCGATTCTCTTCGTCGTGGAATAATACAAAGAGAACAGCATCATCAACAACAACAACAACAAATGTTCAACAACATTGCTGCTAATGCATTTGTTTCTGCTACTACTACTCCCTCCACTGCCGCTCAACAACAGGAGCATATAAATAGAACAGTTACAATAGATTGGCTTGTCAATCCAATTAACAATGAAGGGGTTGAATTACCTCTTGGTAATGCATCAGCTCCATCTTTGACACAACTTCAGCCGCAGTCTGAGTGGCTGGAGTCACAATCACCATCACAACAACAACCACGAATTCGATCAAGTGCATTTGCATACAGCAGCAGCAATAGTAGCAACAATTCAGCAACTCAACAGCATCATATGATGATGGCACCGACATTATTACCTCCCAGCAACACATTACTACCTCCCAGCAATCATTACAGAATACCATCGTCATTAACTGATTATAACAACCACGATGTTGGACTTAATCTAGACGACTCAGACAATGACGACGATGATAACGGACAACAACAGCTACTATCACCACCAAATAATACCTGTGGTATCACAGAACCACCAGAAAGCTTAGATGAGTTACTTGGCGGAGAAGATGTTATTACAGTCTTTTCAGGATCCTCTGCATCATATAATAATATGTTTCAACACTACAATAACAACAACACTAACCAACAGCAGCAGCAACAACTTGCAGCATCCCCAGAAACGAAAAAGGCTTTTACCAAAATTCATAATTCTTCTGAATATGGACGAGGGGATTCAATTGTTAGTCCGTTTATTTCTGGTGGTAATAATAAAGCATCAAATCTTGATCTTGTTGGTAGTGTGCATAATTCTTATGTATCACATCATAATGCTATGTTAATGGGGGGAAGACAACATCAACAGCAACAGCCCTATTTTTATGCCGGTACAACAAGTACCAGTACTGTTAATGATACTATAGAAGGACAACTTATTATCTCTGGAGAAGAAGGTAATGATAATGATCCTGTTTCTAATACCTCGATATTCAGTAAATCACTCCCACACCTCGAGACTGTCGATGAATTAAAACAGAATAGTTCCATCAAGAATAATTACGGTAAGGGTGGTGGGATACGGTTGTTAAAACCTATCCAAGGTGCCGATTCATGGATGCAAGGTCGACGCTATCTAATCGCACCTGCCGCCTTGGCATCATGTCCATTAAGTACAATCAAAACTCTGACCGGTTCGTCGACTCAATCAGCAACAGAGGCTACTGCTTCTGGTGATGATACTGCAACTAGAACTACTACTGATGCTTCCACTTCGGATGGTAAAATTTTATTAGGAGAAGCCCATATGACGTATGTTGGTGACAAATATCATCTAACGTACGGGAAATGGTCTTCATGTAAGCTAGTATTACGACATAATTACTTATTTGAATACGATTTGGGTACACCGTTAGCGACTCTACCACGGGGGATCGCTCATCTACAAAACGCTATGGCATATGCGCATAAAGACTTTCAAGATGCGTTAGAATTACACTTCTATGCAAGTCCTTGTGCTAAGGTCGACCATCGAGTACTTATGATCCGTGTCCAAAATCGGTATGAAAGAGATCATTGGATAACATGCCTTAACCATGCCGCTAAGTTACAAATTAAAGACATATGGGAATTCGATACAGATAAACCGATAGGAACTGGTCGATACGCTTCAATATATCCCGCTCGACGACGAACAACAACTCACAACTCGTATAAGAACGAGGGATCCGGAGGAGGAGGAAAAGAAGAGCGATCTGATCAACAAGAAGAGCAATCTCGTAATCGTAACAGCAACAAAAATAATTGTGCCCTTAAGATCATTGATAAAAACGAATTCTGGAAACTCGTTATAAAGGGACGAGAACGATGCGATACGATAGTACGAGAATTAGCTGTACAGTCAACTCTGACTGCAACGTTTGGTACTAAATACAACAATTTTTTGCAACTGCATGGGTTTTTTGAAACTTCTGATAACATTGTTATCGAAATGGAACTTCTTGATGGAAAGGACTTGTTCGAATACATTTCTTCGAAGGGTGTACTTGAAGAGGAAGAGGCGGGCTGTATTGTTCGAGATATCCTAGTTGGTCTGTTAAACATGAAACAAATAGGTATTGCACATCGTGATATTAAGCCTGCTAATATTTTCATGACCAACGAATCTAAGTACGGAACGTCAGTGAAGCTTGGTGACTTTGGTATGTCTACATTAGTCGGTCTTGATGGTCTCGTACGAGGACGTTGTGGATCACCTGGATATGTCGCTCCAGAGATATTAATGGCTAAGGCTGGACAAGGGTACGGGAATCAAGTGGATGTCTTCTCGGCTGGTGTAACGCTATATGTTATGCTATGCGGGTACGAACCATTCTATGGCGAAAATGAAAAGGAATTGATTCAGGCAAATAAGCATGCCGAAGTGGATTTTCCCAGAAGTGAATGGGGTAGAATATCGCCCGAGGCTCGTGATTTGGTAGGACAAATGTTAAAAGCAGATCCCACTGAACGGATCACTGCCAAGGACGCACTCGAACATGACTGGATTGTCAGACTTGCACAGAAACATAAGAACAGTCGTGTTGAAAATACAATTGCAATAAACGATGCACTCGATAAAGGAATTTGCTCTGTAATGTAACTTCATACAATACGTATAAATAACCTAGTAGCTCAACGGTGAACATCGTTAACAATTAAAAAACTTGATTTATTTTGTATTTTATTATTCTGTCATAGTCAATATTGTTCTAGCTAGCTAGCCAACAACTATTCTTTATCAATATGAAATTGAAATGAAGGGATTCTTCATTGAGATTGAAACCATTTCATTATTATCATTACTAAAAGTTAAATTTTTATTAACTATTTCAGTATCGCTCTCATTATGCTACGTGCCTTTTCTTTGGTTTCTTCACTAGTAGGACCAGGCTTCAAAATTGCAGCTGAAATAGCTTCAAGTACACCAGCGTCTTCCATTGATTTCTTCGGAAGCTTTCCGCATGCAATTTCGAGAAGCGATAAGACAAATGATATGATTTGATTATTTTCTCGAAAATACCCGATACAATGCACCAATGTAGGCAACAACTGTTCGAATTCTTTTTTCTTCGTAAGTGCCTTTTTTCTTGAGCAGATGGCTAAGGTTCCCAAAGTAAACATCACTACGTCTTCGTTACGAATTAGGCAATCATTCTTCAAAGCTTTTAGACACACCGGTACGATATTTGTCTGTTTCAGTTCTTCCCTTCCTATGCGATCGTCTTTGATTGTATTTGCCATAGCATAAAGCACTGCCTGGAAAACATCCATAGTCCATCCATTGTCCTGCTGTTTTTCAATTTCTTCGAGTTTTGAAATGCAATTAGTAGCATGATTGAGGATACAAATAATCGTTTCCTTCTTGTCGACGACTTTACGCGTTCCATTTATTGTTCTACCAAGTGCAATCCATATGTGTTTCGTGGCAGATGAAATCCTATTCCCGACCGTGTACTCATGACTGGCACGAAGTAAAACCTGGATTCCGTTACATCTTACAATCATCTTCGCCATTTCAATCGCGAGGTTTTTGTTCACCTCTAATGCATTCCATCGAAATGAAAGAATAAATGAAAGGAATTCTGTACTACCGATGACGCAATTCCTATTTTGCATGGTAGAATTTAGAAAGCCAAGAACTCTTGCAATCCCACCAAAGCAGAAAAAAGTTTCCAACACTATCGATCTGATCTCCTCCTTTTTTGACCATTCGTTTAATTGGTTCAATGCTTCTAATGCTGCACCCACTTGTTGTGAGGAATGATGATCATCGATTTTGCCGAGTAAATTCGAAATATCCCGAGGGGTGGGTACGTAGTTGTCTGCAAATATTGGTTGTACTACTTGTAATGATGAAGGTTGATCGGCTGAAACTGCAGAAACAACTACATCTGGGTATCGATTATCATCTTCTGTAGAACGTCGACGTTTCGACTGACGTTCTTTCTTCATGCTTATACTAAGTATATCGATCGTCGAATCTATCCCTCACTTACTCGCTGCCCTTTTTTCGGTACAATCTGTTCTATCCTTCTCAGAATTCGGGCCAGTGATACTGATGGTGGTAATCAAATGCTGGCTTTATATCTATCCCAACACACTTCTTGATTTGCAACAACGGTAGGTAGATCCTTATTGTAGTCAATCAATCCGAAACAAGCTTAGTAAGCAAGTCGTGAAAAATGTCGTAAATATCAATATTCCGCGCCAAAAAATATTATGGTGTTATTGTGTGCCACGAAGGTCGAATCATTGTTTTACTTGAGATTTTCTTTATTTTTAAGAATATTGAAAATTGCTAGCAATGATGCTCATCATCTATGATGTGTCGGGACAGTCTTTTGATTTATTACATATTTGGCGACTAATAAGCTTCCATATAAGTTAATCCATTTAAATCAACGAAAATTTGACTATTAAAAAATTACTACATTGTATGCAAAATAAGCTGGATACTGTAGAGTGGTTGGTTTTAACAAGAATAAAAAGTTGATTAGATCGACCGACCGTAACTAGTTCTTGAAACCACTTTATAAATTTATAGTTTCCCCTTTTGCCAAGAAGACCGCCATGCTTACCAAGAAAGCGCGATTCATTCCAGCCGTGGTGATCCCATCGACTAAAGATAAGTTTGTGTACCTCCATTTTGTACGATAGAACCCAATTGGCATGATACGTAATCGGGTCCTGATTAATTGGACCTTCACTGGGATCGTGTTTTCCTGTAGGGTAGTAATATGGGTCCAAACAACAGTAGTTGAATGCAGCATGCTGTGACACCTTTCTCCTCCTCTGCTTCTTCTGCTTCTTCAAGTCGACAGTCGAGGGATATAAGTGCTCAGAATGGTCACAGTGATGGAATGTTCCTTTGGGACGACTCTTATTTATCTTCCATAATATAGCTCTTCCCAAACAATTTTTGATCATCTAATTTATTCTCGGGTTCTTCACATCTACGAAGTGTATTTTGAAATGTTTCGTTCAATAATTCACTCTTGCGATTAAAAAAATAGAAGGTTGTGTTGCCTATATTTCTTGGATTACCATGTAGACATACATCGATCGGTACCAGCCTTTCCATCATTAGGTGGATAGTTCGATTGGTAGATATATTCATACACCTGACACTCAATAAGACGGCCGAAATTGTACTCAAATGGATTCTTAAAGAAAACATTGTCAACATCTGTAAATACAATGTCCACGTCACAATTTTGTGCTATCGATTGTACCATTCTCATTTTGTTGCATACTAGTTTACCGAATTCTTCCTTTCTAAAGCTCTGACAAACCAACACTGAGAAATTCCCCGGTGCGATCGCTCGTTCTGGAACCAAGTTCATCATACAGATCATCATCCAAGGCTAATACAATCCATTTTATATTAAGTTCTTGAGCAAGATATTCCCAATTCTGTAGCATGTTTATAAAAAGCATGATTACTGGACACTAAAAGAACAACATCTTGAAAGTTATCCTTTATAGAGCTGTTGCTATTAGATGTATCTTATTTTAATTTGTATATCGAACGATTTTGGCTCCTTTGTTGAAGATACAACATTATAGTAGGCTAACGTTGCTGTGCTAAGATGCAAGAATTTGTTTTGTGGTACCGTTTACTGTGGAGTGAATATTCAATATCATGTCCGCCTCTCTGGGTCGAAATCTCTTACGCCTTTCAGAATTGAGTCGAAAAAACACAAAGAAAGAATTTCAATCCCAGAGTTGTTTCATTCACTAGTAGTGCTTGACTCACTCGCGTGCAAACAAAAATACTTTTTTGAATTGATTTTTTCGTGTTGGTTCTCTCCGTTGAGCCTATATTTGGGCACGTCCAACTCTTGCTCGTGGAAGTGCGTTGGTTGAAAATTGGTCTCTGATCACGCTGTTAGCAAGCGTGTTATTGGTGTTTTTATCGTGCTCTATTTTTTGTTTTGTCCGACATTCTCGCCAACTTCCCGTGACAAAAAGCACATGCGGAAGCTCTTATTATTGACTGCAACTCCTTTGATGCAACTTACAGTATATCAAGCTAAACTGTATCTACAGTAGAAGAAGACAACTGAAAACTGAAAGGAAATCAATACCATCGGTGATTGAATTGAGGAAGTAAGTGAGTGAGAGAGAGAGAAAAATAGAGACCTCAACAAACACAATCGATCGCCAATAATCATTATTTCAATTACTGATTGATTCTAAGAGGCGGGTGATTGTACTTGTTAAGTGAAAAACCATAGCATTAAGTCAGTGATAAGAATAAGATGTCGGGTCCTTTGAATTTCAAAGCGCATACAACAAATGGTGGATCATACGGAACCAATTCCACCGGTAGCGCTAGTGGATCCAGCAGCAATAACAACAACAATAACAGCAACACTACCACGCGAAGACAAAGACGTAATCCATCAGATTATGGTCCATTTTCTAGTCCTCATGGGAGCGTAGATGATCATAATAATCCAACAGCTTCTTTCCCACCCTACGCAGAATTACCTTTTACCTCTCTGAAAAGAAGAAGACAGTTACAAGATAACAATTCATTCGTTAAGTGGGCCATGCGAGCTGTACTTTTATCTCCTGTAGTTGTTTTAGTTTTATGGAGTGTAGCAGCTGTTATGTTTGCTACTACACATACACATCAAGTAGCACAAACACAACAACAACGGAATGGTAACAGTAATACCAACAGTAGCAACAAAAGTAATGTTAGACAACAATCGCAACGACGGGGGATAAGACGGATGTTTGGTAATGGTTCGAATAACAATAATAATAATAATAACTATGTGCAACCGAACGTAGTGTACAGCATGCAATCAGACAACACAGACTTACAGCAGCTGCAGCAGCAGCAGTTTCAAGACAATCAAGGTAACCTTATATATAATGTAAATGGGAATACAATGATGATGGTACCCCAGCAGCAGCAGCAGTTACAAGGAATACCGTTGGCGGGATCAACGTTGAATGTCATTGGAGGACAACAATCAATGCCAGCCGCAGGTCAGTTCGTTACAGCGACTGGTAACTATCAGCAACAGGCAGTTCCGTTGCAGCCACAAGGTCAACAGATTCCGGTCTTTCCTTTGGGGAGTACTAGTAATCAACAACAAATCTTGCAACCAGTACAAGTACCTGCACCGCAGCAAGCAGCAGCAGCAGCAGCGTACACGGCAGTTCAACCTCAGCAAGTCTTAACAGCACAGCAGCAACAACAACAACAACAGATCCCTATTGCAAGTCTCGATAATACTGTTGTTGCTGCTGCTACTGATTATGCTATCCAAACGGCAATGCAGCAACCTATGACGACGAGTACAGCAGGTCTCACGGATAACAACAATAGCAACAACGTTGTTATGCAACAACAACCGCAGCAGCAACTGCAGATGTCGTCCGATTCAACAACAACCGGAACGTCGTCCGTTGCTGGAGAAATTATTCAGGATCAATTGTTGCAGGGTTCTCCATCCAAACAAGCTGTTTACTTTTATGATCCCAAGGATACTACGATGTCACAGACTGGGGACATCCTCCAACTACCCACATTAGTATACGATGCTTATGGTAACGCTATCCCCCTGACAGAGCTACACCAACAGGCTGCTCCTATTTATGTTCAGCCACCGATACTAGGTAGTGGTAGTAGTAGTAGTAGTGGGACAGGAGCTGGAGCTGCTGCCAGTACCTCTACCACAGCATCAGACTACATTAACGTTGTTAAAGCAGCAGTCATTAATCCCCCCGAGTTGTTATTATCAAAATCTGCTCCTCTACTAGGAGCGACTAATGGATCTGAAAGTGCCGTTGTTGGGGTGGCCAGTAGTAATCCCGACTTGGTATTACTATCAGAATCTACTCCTTTAGGAGCATCTATTATGCCACAGGCATGGGGATCATCGACGTCTCAAGATCAAACAATTATTATTGCGACTGTAGCCGTCATGGCTCTTCTTGTCGGAGCATTAAGTGCACGACGATTACGGTCCAAGAGCTTCTTATCTTCTTGTATTGAAAATGAAACATTGGAGGATGATGTTGCCTACGATGATGCATATACCACAACAGCAGCGGCATCGGGAGCCGTTGGAGCTGATTCATCCTACAATACGTTTGGTGGTTGGAAGGGTGACCTTGAAAAATTTGATGTTTAAAGAAAAGTGAAAAAAATGAAGGACGATTTGGGATGATCTTGTACTTTGTTTTTGTTTAGATACTGTATATGCCTGGGTTTGTGGTTTTTGATCTTGATCTTTCGTCATACTCTTTTACACATAAATGGTAGTGAGTGCTGATACGAGTCAAGTAGTTGAATATGTTGTAGGTCCTACCATATATATTCGATAGCTATTATATTCCAAAGATTATTTTCTTATTATAAAAAGGTGTAATATAAATAATCGCTACCAATTATTGTATGCCTTGATTTTTAATTAGTGTCTATATTTTCCAATCTCTTATCTTTGAACATAATATATGCAGTAGTAAATTAAATCATTGACAGTTTAACGATGATGATAATGCCGGCAATACCAGTGATGTGTCGGTGGAAAGAAGACGAAGAAGAGCGGCAACGATAACATTGTGTGCTTTCATCATGATTTTTTCAAGCAAACGAGCCAAAGCAAGCTCCAACTGAATCATCGTCTCAAATCGAATTCGAGAATGTCAAGAATCAAATGGAAATAATGAAGAATCGTATGGGTTCAATGACTAATGAATTTGAATTGAAGCTTACAGAAATGAAAGCAAGCATAGAACTTGATTACCTCCGTCGTGTATATGCCCTTGAGGGTGTGCTACAAAGAATGGATTCCAACGATCCTTGCTAGGAATCATTTTTCTTCTGCCGCAAGTTGTCGTCAAACCCGTAATGCAATTACAGCAACTACTGGTGCTACTCGTAACAGCATCGTTGTAGGGACAAACAATACTACTACTGTACTCCAAAAGACTATGTAGTTGGACGACGTATGCTTACATCTCTAAATCACCGCCAAGTTATAGGAGTGTCGTCGCAATAGCTTCTTCAAAGCAACAAACTACATTTCATTACTACTTCTGATACACAGATGATCTTCGACTACCTGAATTTTTTTAAGATAAACACAAGCAAATCGATACATGAATAAGCAACAAAGTTCGCGATACTTACTTCAGAACTTTGTTCTTTCCAATTAATACTTGACACCACGGGTAAAATCACACATTTTGATCAATTTTGCGTTGAAAGTATAACACAATAATAATTTTGTATGATAAGCATTCTTACAAGGAACTAAATAATGTTCTATATTGCGACTCAGAAATATTCTTTTTAGAAGACACGAAATAACAATAGAGTAATCAATTATTATTTTTACTATGGAAACAAATAATGTTTATGCATCTTTGTCAACAAGATAGACGTAGACAACCGATAAATTATATTGATACATGTGAGTAAGTTATAGTGGCGCCAGTCGGTAGTGTAGTAATCGTGGATTCTGCCTGTATGATAAAATGACTTCATCATCATTATTGCTCCTGCCTGCTGGCAATGAAGACTAAGTATGGAGCGTTTTAGATCATCGACCGGCTGCCGGATCATGTTGTCTTTGTTGTGCCTGCTGCTGATGGGATGACATTTGTTGTTGTTGTTGCTGTTGTGCCTGCTGCTGATCGACCTCATCGAACGAACTTGGCATATCCGAGCTAGGTCCACGGTAAATATCTCTCCAATTTTGTGCATGAACCTCATCTAATACTAACGAAAAGCAACTTACTAATGCATCACGTTCGCGAGGACTGTTCGCCTCTAAATCCAACGATCCCTCCTTTGTGAGGAGTGAAAAACAAAGTGCGTCACTAACACTAGCATTCTCCACTCTCCGTAAGGCCGTTGTTTGTTTTCCGACATCGACATACATAATATGACTCAAGGGAACTTGGTGCAATTTGCCCATTTTAGGTTTGGCATCCTTTGCACTTCCCTTCTTCCGCGTTTCTGTCCTCCAAGTGACGGCACTTTCTGTCAATTGCAATCGCACCGTCTTTGGTTTCCCCCTACTACCGTGGGCAACGATCAATACGCCTGGATCCCTTAATTGTTGCATGGCAGCGGAAATAACAATTTCTTCATTCTGTTGTATGTCTAACATTTGATTTGTTCCTGCTTGTTGTGCACCTGGTTGGCCACCACCATTCCCTCCACCAAACACCACCTGTTCTTCATCAAATCCACGACGTCCAGTCATGTTGGAGTAGGCGGTATTACCTCCTACTGTTGATCCTGCTATGGAATGACTCGCGCCTAATCCCACACCTTGTAATTGTCGATGAGATGTTGGATGTCCGTGGGTACCGAATGTGTTCCCAGTAGCAACAGAAGATGCCCCGGTTATGGATCCTCCTCCCAAGGAGTGCTGCAATAATATAATAAAAAACAAAACGAAAATTGAATTGAGAATTTGTAAAATTAATGTTTTTGATATCTTTGATTATATAGAATTAAGATAATTACATGTCTGTTGAAATGTGTTTGTTGTTTAAAAATAACTTACGTCTCCATATCCTCGACCTCTCCGCACTCTTGATCGAGCAGACCATGCATGACGTCTTGGGTATGCTCCAAAGTATTGTTTTCGTAAAGCTCTTGGTAAAATTAGATATAACACAAATAATAATAAGCACCCAAATAATGCAAAACTAAAAGCCAATGGATCTATCCCAAGTGGTCCCGTCGGTCTGGTCATTTTATAATTGTATTTTATATACTGTAGTATATATATAAATATAGTATTGTGTATTGTGTGTATCTATCGTTATCGTACCGAATAGAAAATAAAAATTTCCGGTATCAATAAAAGAACTAAACCCAAGCCGAACAAAAATTGAACACACCCCGGCTTCTCTTTCGAAATATTTACTCTACGCCTTCACTCAATACACGCCGACTACGATACCCGACAAGATTGTTTTTGTTGTTGACTTCGGAAGGACCCTACAGTAGCTAGTATTTGTAGGTAAATCTATGCTGCAGAATTAAAAAAAAATTGTTGTTAGTAAATATCGTGCTATTCAATTTTTTTTTAACGAAGTTTAAAATGTAGCGTGCAAAACCTTCGCAATGACGAATTTCTGAATGTTAAAGTAACCCAGTGCATGTTAGTACGTTGGTGAGAGGAATTTAATTTTTAAGAAAAAATTGTTGGCTTGTTGGGCGGATAAGCCCGTTGCCGGCATGAGTACGACGCAGTATCGAGAAAAAAAAGCAAATAGAGCCGTTGTTGTTACTCAAGCGTTTGTTTTTACGCGTATCGCGCGATATACTTCTTCCGTCTATCAAAATTTATTCACGGTGGATATAGCTTCACGATATTTGACTCAATCATTAGAAGGTTTATGACAAAAATATTCATTATTATCATTCGTTTTTAACGCTAGTAGGATAGTTCACCGTAGTAATTTATCCTCGACGGACGATGTAGCTGGTCCGGCGCGATTATTTGTCGCAATTGAGAGTCATCACATCGCTTAACAGCTCGAACTGCTGTCGATTTCAAAGCAAGCGATTTTCCAACGTTAGTATGAATAACACAGATCTTAAACTACAGCTTCGCCACTTTTGAGCTTTGTACGTCTCTCTCTCTCTCATTACAATTCTTCCACAAAGGTATTACTTTATAATCCTTTCCTTTTTCTCTCTAAACTAGTATCCAGTAAACGTAAATAGAAAAAATCTGCAACCATGGCTACCGATCAGATCCGACAGATGGTCAATTTCATCCTCCAAGAGGCACATGAAAAGGCTAACGAAATTCGTGTAAAGGTGTGTATAATAGTATATATGAATCTTTTTCAACGTACGAGAGAATAGAAATATATATGTTCAACGACGTAATGTAATGCACTAGCTATATCTATACGGCACTTCTGGGAGTAGTAGTCATTGATTAAAATCGATCCGTTAGCGTATTATTTTTGATGTTACGTTTCCTTCGCCAACAACCTAAGCTAACTAACTCAACTCTTTCTGCCTTCTACTCTCTTTACAACAAATATCTTTACCTTTATAACGTACATTTCTATCTTATATTATTACATTACTCTATGTGAATTTATGTATCAATAATTTAAAAATGTGAATAAATATAGACGGAACATGACTTCAACCTCGAAAAGCAAACACTTGTCCATGAAGCTAAACTTAGCATCCAAGATGAATTTACCAAGAAGGAAAAGGATCATGAAATTCAAGAACGTATTGCTCGTTCGGCTGAAATCGGTTCCTGCCGTTTCAAGAAGATGAAAATTCGTGATGATTTTTTGAATACACTGGTGGCCGAAGCCGGTGCGAAGTGTGCGGTGGTGGCACGTGGAGCAAACTATCCACAACTACTACAAAAGTTAATCGTCCAATGCTTGATCAAGATTGAGGAAATGGATTGTATTATTTATTGCCGCACGGAGGATGCAGCTACTGTCAAAAAGGTCCTTCCTGCTGCCGTGAAGGAATATGTTGAAATCATGAAGAGAGAATCGAGTATAGTATTAGTACCTAACGTTACAATGAATACCGATAATTCTATGGATTTACTTGAAACGACTCACGGTGGTATTTTAATGACTGCATTGAATGGAAAGATTGTCTGTGACAATACCATGGGCTCTCGTCTAACTCTTGTCTATGAAGAATTACTTCCTTCGATTCGTGCTATCTTGTTCCCAGAAGTTCAATAAACAAAACAAAATAGAACAAATAATAATACAAAGTTTCCTCATCATTCTTTTGATTGAAAAAGAAATATGTAATGAATTATAAAATTAACCAATGAATGAATTGAAGGAGGAAAGGACGGACGAAATGAAAAACGATGTTGTAATAGATTTTATCAATTAAGATTTTTTTATGTACTAGATCTTAAAATTGACTATCATTAGACGTACAGTATGAGATGATGCAGTACGAATACTGTATGTAATAGAGTAGATTGATTCGTGAGCAGAGTATCTAGAATGTGTCAACTAAAAACATACCTACTGACGTTAGAGCTCTGCCTCCTCTTCATCATAATCATCTATCTCTTCTTCTAGTATATCATCATCCATTTCATCATATCCAGTTACTGCCTTCACGATACAAAATTCTTCTAAACCATAAATTCCATTCTCTCGACCGTAACCACTACCCTTAACTCCACCGAATGGACTTCCAGAATCTCCGTATGCATCATTCATTTCGACCATTCCAGATCGTAATAGTCGTCCCATCCGCCGTCGACGTTTGGCATTCCGAGTATGAACATAATTAGTTAGTCCGTATGGTGTATCATTGGCAAGATCCAATACTTCAGTTTCAGATACAAAACTTGAAATACATAGTACGGGACCAAACATTTCTTCCTGCATTATGGTCATATAACTTGTACAATCGGCAAATAGTGTAGGACGGACGTAATAACCATTAGCTGTTATCAAATTTTCTGGCCGACCAGTTCCACCACTTATCAACATTGCACCCTCATCGATACCAGATTGGATATAATTTTGTATCCGTTCGAATTGATGTAAATTAACGACGGGTCCTATATGATCTTCTCCTTCTAGGTGGGCAGAATTGACAGGACTATTTTGGGCAACATTCTTTGCAATATTAATCGCCATGTCATAATACGGTTGTTCGATGAACATCCGAGTGGCTGCATTACAACTCTGTCCAGAATTATAAAAGACACTTTCTATATTATTTATAACAACTTCTTCCATCCATTCTGTACTAACATCAGCAAATATCAAAAGAGCACCTTTACCTCCCAATTCAAGGGCAGTTCGAGTTAGACTCAACGCTGCATTTTTCGCAACTTGTTTACCAGCACGAGTCGAACCAGTGAATGAAATCATATCAACGCTTGGATGCTTTGTCAATGCATCACCTGTCAATTGGCCGTCACCATTGACCAAATTGAATACACCAGGAGGAAATCCCGCTTCATGCATCATTTCTGCAAACAATAGAGCAGAAAGAGGTGATTCTTCAGATGGTTTTAGGATACATGTACAGCCTACCAATAAAGCTGGTATAACTTTAAGTGTGATTTGATTCAATGGCCAGTTCCATGGTGTGATCATCCCAACAATGCCAATTGGTTCGTAAAGAATTGTTGTATGTTTTTTCTGTCCCATATCTTCATGGATATTTGGAAGTGACCGTTCAAATTCAAAGTCATCCATCATTTCTAAGGCACTATTTATATTATGTATCCCTCCCCATACATGAGATGAACGAGATGAATCAATAGGACTTCCCATTTCTGTACTAATTAATTGTGCCATATCTTCAATCCGAGTATGAAATATTTGTACTAACTTTCGTACCAAACGCTGTCGTTCTTCTGATGACGTATAGTACGACCATCCGATCCAAGCATCTTTGGCTGCCATGATAGCATCATCAATATCTTGCGGACCACCCAATGCTACTTGTGCGATTGTTTCCGCTTCAGATGGATCCACAACATCAACGAATAATTTTTGAAACGAAGAAGATGAAGGAAATGAATTTGTCGTTGATGTTGGTTCTACCCAAGTCCCATTAATGTAGAATTTATTTGTTGGGAGTTTTGAAATCAAGCTAACAATATCAAATGATCCATCGTCCCGCCTTTTTTCCACATTATTGTCAGTCGCTACTGTGATAATTGACAACGAGAGGAATATAATTAAGAAAAGAGACATTATTCTACAGTGAAAATAGTAGACTGCATCTGCGGAAAAGATCATGATATGTTTTATGAATTCTATTCATCATACCTGGTACAGAAATATAAGAATGACAACAATAAAAGATACAAGAAGATAATTCTAAAATCCGTTCTTGTTCCATCCGAGCGCAAATAAAAATTGACACAAAAAAATCGAAACAACCGTCTCCCCCCAAGAATGAGGATGAAATAATAAAATTTCCATACCGGCAAGCACAAACAAACCCTAACTACAGTAGGTGAGATCTAGCTGATCACTTATTAGCCGCTGGTGACATAATGACAATATTAATGAGAATTTGGATATGAAACCCTGGTGTTCTTAGTTTCTACATTAATCAGATGTAATGTAGTAGTAATATAGAGCAGCAGCAGCAGCAACATTCAAGAATATAATATGATATTGGGAATGAATGAATCATCAAAAAAGAATAGGCACAGAAGAATGATGGCACTATCAATTGTAAGTTTTGATTTGTTCATTATGACAGTGAATGGAAGAAAATGTACAGTGCTGTAGTTCATTATTATACTGTAGATAAATGAATTGGCTACTACTTCTGCCTCGACCCTTAAATTAAATCTTTGCTTTACTATGCAAAGATTCATTTCAATTATATATTTATATGTATACGTATATGCATGACCCACTATTTATTTTATAGTCATTCTTTCTGGTTTCGTTTTTCCTAAAGTTCCTTGACTTCATCATCATTATCATCATCCCTGAAATTTTTAAGATCATCCATCTTTTTTCGAATAACAGCAATTTGTCCAGTCATGTCATACCGTAGGCACGGATCCTTCCACGGCGAAAATAAATTATTATCGTCATCAACGTCAACGTCAACGTCAACGTCGTTATTCTTCGTACTAGTATTATTAGAAGGAAGAGGATATTCACAAGCTTCGTCCCATGTAAAGACATCAAGTGGATGATCGGGATTCCAACGTTTGGCACGGATTGACCGTAACAAATTGTCACTCTGGTCGACATTGAATAGGTCTTTATAGTACCTATTCGATTCGGGTGACCAAAAGGATATACTTGACTTCATAAGACGGTCGATCGTATCAAGTTTGTCCATTAACTCCTGAAACGTAAGACGATAGCTTAGTCCTGATTCTTTCCTCGCATCCTTTTTCTTCATCCACGTCGATAAAGAGTAGAACGTAACAAATGATTGCAACCAAATGAAATTTCCATCGGGTTGTGCCACAATACTAAAGGCATGTGCAAAGCCTCTGCACTCTTTTGTGCAACCAATTCCGATTCGGTATACCGATCTACGATGGTGTTTATTATTATTATTATCTTTACTTCTATTATTATCATCACTGTTTTTGATAATATTACTATTACTATTATTGTTATAATTGTTCTTGTTCTTGTATCCATAGTACCGGCATTGGATATATTCTTTCAAAGAGGCAGTCCCATAATTATAGCCTTTCCAATTCGTATTTCCTAAAGCTACATCGTTGTTCGTTGCTACGGCCCTTCCACAGAAATATGCCGAGATTGCCGATCGAGTTGTAGCACAACGGGTCGTTCGAATCGATTCATTGTCATTCCAATTGATTTTTTCGGCGATGTGACCGTCAATACCTCCGTAGTCAATACGCTCTTCAAATGCACGTTTTAATTCGATTTCTTCGATTATTTTCCTACCTTCTTCTGTCATTTTGTTGCTGACGATATCATTTTTGAAAGTACTTTGCAGGAAACGTTGAAAGTATGTTACGGTTAATGGGTCTGACATTTTCCGTACGAAGGATAGATCATCGGAGATAAATAACTGCTCGTGTTCGGTGGGTTGTCGTTGACTTGCTGGAATTTTACCATTCCGAAAAGGATCATTCCAATAATTGTTGTAAAAGTATAATAAAAAGCAAACAATTATTCCAATTCCAATTCTGGTATCCTTCGTCAAAACAATCGAAGACCGGCGGCGGTCGTCGTGATGAATAATGTTACCATTCTTATCAATGCGGGGCATTATGTATGTAATATATTATATCTCTCTTTTTCTCTTCTTCGTTTCTTCTTCTTCTCTCTCCCTCTGTTGTTGGGTCGTACTTTATCGACAACCGAACTGTTATTGTGCTTACAAGAAGATTGTTGCTATTACCTTATGTTAAACGCTGCGTTAGGACATATGGTAGCAAACGAAAAGTAAGAGATTAGCGTATTCCATTCGCTTAGATATATATTGTGATCGAAGGTTGACACTTGACGCGACGCGACTACTTCCCGGGCCTGATTGAAGTCAGGTGTGGATGTGACTGAGCTTTCGTGTATGAATAAGTGTGACTGAAAGGTTCTTCATATCGCCGTCGCTGATTGGATTAGTCTGAGGTATTTATGGCGTAAAGATCGAATGTACTTGAAATAAGAGTAGTAGATAGGCTGGGCATTATGTATGTAATATATTATATATACATATATATATATGGATGGATGGCGGTGGATATTTCCTTTCTGCTAACAACAGAATTAAATGAGAAGTAGTGAGGAGGAGAAGAAAAATAATGATTGAACATAATTCGGACTGTATCGAATCGAATCGAAATGATATGAATTGAATTGAATCGAATCGAATTGCTAGTTACTTGTTTCCTTTAGTACTGGCATATATGTAGGTACCTACCTATTATTTTATAAGTCTTATTCTTCTTCGTAAAAAGAACTTATGGAGGCCGCTATGATACAACAATGATATTTTCATTATTGTGAGGACTTGGATATGAAACCCCGGTGGTCTTAGTTTCTACATTAATCAGATGTAATGTAATAGTAATAATGAAGAGCAGCAGCAACAACATTCAAGAATATAATATAATGTTGGGAATAATGAATGAATCATCAAAAAAGAAGAGGCACAAAAGAATGATGGCACTATCAATTGTAAGTTTTGACTTGTTCATTATGACAGTGGATGGAAGAATATGTAGTTCATTATTATAGATAGATGAATAAGCTACTGTAGGCTATGTGTATCATAGTACAATGGTATAGGTGAACAGAATTCATAAATTCCCGCTGTGAGTAGTGTGTTCTCCGCGAAGAACACGTGTGCTCCTAACACTGCCTGCAAGTACGACTGTATATACATAAATGTGCTGCCGATACTCCGATGATGGCTATGCTTGCGCATATTCAACGCAAGGAAACGCTTCTATTTACAAGACGTGCTGCAATTGTGCTGAAACCGCGCCTTACAAAAGTGATATTAAGAATTATGTGTATCGAGTGAATGCGACAAAAATCTCGCATTATTGACAAACAAAAATAAAATAATTAATCACGTCAATCGTTAGACTTTTTATTAGAGGAGTACAGTGTACTGTATTGCTTTATTGCTACTTCTTGAAGTATAGTTCTACAGTATTGTGTCGACTCTATTAGTTATCTTAGTCAGCTACATGTCAAGGCCCCAGTCTCTTCTACGAAACAGAGCTATTACCATACGGTACCAACCATTCAAACTATAACAAAGTAAAGGAGAATAGTTGTTTCAGTTTAAATACGAATTCCGCAGTAGAGCCTTTATCCGTCATACAAGTAGTGCCGCAATACGTTGAAACGTTTGTTCGGTGAATCTTTCCGTTTCTATTCTCTTTAAGGAAACAAATAAAGAAACGAATAACTATCAGTAAAATAATTTCCCAGTACAATAGAGGATATATATAACAAGATGCCACGAAATAGTTTTAGAAGGGCGAGCAATACTAGTACCACTGCTGTTAGCAACAGAAGACAAAATAATAGCAACACTACTGAAGACAATTATAACTTCACTTCCGACGAAATGACATCAACAACCACCAAGACACAACCAACCTTTTCATTTGGTGGTTCTTCAAATACAAATTTTGGTTCTGGAGGAACAACAGGACGTGGTGGTAGAAAGGGTGGTAATAATCGTCATCGTAGAACCACCAGTGAAGATACCGACCATACCGATGGTGCTGCATCCTTGACATACTCGGCCACATCCTCAGTACAATCGGGTGGATCAGCGGCCGGTGAATCCACTGATTCTAGCTTTGCGGATATAATGAGAGTCTTAGACTTACAGGATTCAGATCAATTAAAAGAATTTATTAAAAAGGAGGGATGTACATCAATGGATGAATTACAAAAGAAACGTGGTTGGGCACCTGGTGGAGGTATGTCCGTAGCATCTTCTTTAGCCTATTCTACCGATGCTGAATCACATCTTGAAGGAACTAAACTTTTACAAACAATTGCAGGATTTGCAGGGTAAGTTCAGAAAGCAAAACAAAACAAACAAAACAAACGCAGTGATTGATATAATTAATATATTGATATTACTATTTCTATTTCTATCGTGAAAGCGATTCATTCATTCTCACCTGTCAATCGATGTTATACTAATTCTTCTTTCCTTTTCGTTCTTTTCTTTTTCTCTTATAATAGTCAACCGAGTGATAGCTACGCCTTCGATGGTGGAGGTTTAGGAGATGATAAAATGGATCTTATGTTTGCTCCTGCAGCACCTGCTGTTGTTAAAAGAACCAAGGGAAACAAAGCTGTTCTAGGGAAGGAGAAGAAGGAGAAACACAATTCAAGAAACAGTACCGAGAACAACAACAACAGAAATAGTTATAAATCACCCACATCCGGTTCATCGAGTAATCGTAAAACATACCCATTCGATGAAAACAGCAACGTGCGGATGTCAACACCCGAACAGCAACGATATCGTCACCATTACAATTCCTCCCCATCTCCTTCCTCATCATCAAAATCTACACCAACTAAATCACCGCCGGAATATTCTTCTACTTCGAGTGGTGGTCTACCAGGTACTCCACCTTTACCTACTAGAAAACATTTTACCAGGTATAGGGATGGAACCATTATAGATGATGATGAAGATATCTGGTACAAGGAATGGTGGATGTCATGCTTTCCCGATGCATTTAAGAATCTTATGCCGAAACGCTAACAGAAACAAGACAAAAGAAAAGAAGATATATAGAGAAGACGAAGAGAGAGAAAAGAAAAGTCAAATTTGTAGACACCGCCTCTTTTTTCATTTTAAAATTAATGAAGATCCATACACGGATCTTGGATGGGATATTTTTGTTTGTGCGTTGTTTATCTTTCCCATGACACATACATATATCCTATATCATCATCATAATACCCTGCACATAATCATATTTTGTGAAGGAACCCCCCCACTCGATTGGTTTCAAAGCTGATCAGAGAATGATTAGTTTTTACTTTATAACAGATTTAATCATTGCATATTATACATATTAGTGAGATATATTATTATCATTATTTTCCATTTTCAAATGATTATACTACTTATATAATACAATAGAGTCGAGATGAGACGATGAGGTTCGATCGTGTAGAGAGGGTGCACGTAGTTACTGGTGTAGAATTAAAAGCTTGTTAGGATCTTTTCAACTGAATCTTCACAGTAAAAGAGAAAATGATCAGCTACTACTAGACTATTGACTAACTTAGGCTGATGCATAGCGTATCGATCAACGCAAGCTTTTTTGCAATTTATAGTCATCGAAGAAGTTAACAAACATATTTTATAATCTATCATTTCTCAGCGGCCAACATTGTCACTAAGATGATAGTAATAATAAAAACTATACTACCTATCCATAGCGGCATCTCGTTCTAAGACTTCCGGTGAAAATTTAACCAAAAATACAGCTTTCTCCTTACGGGGAGGTAATAACGATCCATTATTACCAGATTGAGCTCCTCCACTAGACGAAGAAGTGTTGGTATTGTTGTTGTTGGCTTCCCCTTCTTCTAATGCTACACTATGTGCAGTAACTCGAGCAGAAAATCCTGCTCCATCTAAGACACCCGCTACGATCCCTGACATGTACCCATCCGCACTCAGTTGTCCAAAATCTGCTGGGACGCTACAAAATGTCGACGTTAATGGTTCATAATCGATGATCATAAATTCATCTGTATTTTCAACACTACGTTCTAATGAATCAGCTGGTTTACCAAACACTGCTTTCCAAACTTGTGTCGACACGAAATGTAATATATTCATCAGTCGAATTTCACGTTTGTACTACAAAATTCAATTGTGTTTTATTTTTATTTTTTTTATTAAGGAGTGACAAATGAAAACGAAACGAGACGCGTGCGTGAGTTTCAACCTTATGAACAAATCAAATGAATGACTGACTGATATAATGACGATGGATTCGTAATTAATAATCACTACAAGTAAAGTACATTGTTTCTACGTACCTCACGATTCCGATATGTTATTAGTTCCAATATTTTCAAACCCACGTCATACCCTGAAGATTCCAATCTTCGTTCCAGTTCTGATATACTATCCACCCGATTTTGATGGTATTGTACTACGCAGCAAAGAGATAAATCATGAAATGAAATGATGTTGTTAGAGACAAGAACAAAGAACCAAATTTCGAATACTATAAACAAACATTATGCATACAGTACTAACAATAATACCTTCTTCCTATTATATTTGTGTGATATGCAAAATCATCGGCTTATCGCTTCACATACCTAGTTCAGAATACAAATAGGAAAATGCGGAAAGGATACCTGCGTTTCGGCACTAGGATATTAATGAAGTAAGCAAGATACAAATATGTCTTTTAGTTAGTTACTCCATGAAACATTTCAATAATTTGCGTTCGACGTTGATTTTTCGTATTATTCGTTGATAATAATAACAACAAGAAAGGAACATCTATCCGTTCTCCTTACCGAGATCCTCTTCCTCCCAATGGACGGTCTAAGATGTTGACCGGAGTTCGACTCATTCTTATTATTATTAACTTTGTGAACTTTGTGTTTAGTTAAATGTTAAGTTCTGTGCAATTGTAGAGTATTCTAAAGTTCTACTTGCAAATTGTGTATTGATCTTTTGTTATTCTTATTATAAACGGTCAAATAAAAATGCTTGATAAAAACTTAAAATCAACAGGGCCATCCTCAATGCGCGAGAAATCGCACGTTCTTTCAACACATTTTAAATCTTACTCGCACGCCACGCATTTGATTTTGTAACAACGACAAGTAACGACGACCAACAACAACACAAAAACTTCATTTCGTTTTACATTCGTCGTGATGAGCATAGTAGGGTAGCTACTAGTACTAGTACTAAAATAGACATCTTGCACAACCACAATCATTACGCTTTTAATGCAATAGTCTCCAAAACCTATTGATGTTTCTAAGACTGTACACAACAAAATTCATATCTTTCATTTTCATTATTGCCTTGTTAGAATTATTCATCGCAACGACTACTAATATAAGCTCGTCGAAAACGCTTATTATACGTCATTATCCGGTGGGTGCGTTCATTCCCAGTATGACATCTCGACGCAACCAACAACAACAATCTTCTCGTCACTATTCAAGTACAAGCAGTAGTGATAAAAGGCGACGTCAAGAACAAAACATAATAATAACGCTCCTCGGAAAAATAATAATAATGAAGAACAAAATCCATCTGTCAATCACAACCAGCAGCAGGAACAACAGACAACAAAGAAGAAGAAAAACGACGACGAAAGTGAAAGACAACAACAACAACAACGACGAGAAGCAACAACAGATGCGGCTCCAATGTACATTACAATTGGTCCACAATGTTGTGGCAAATCCACGTTTTTACGAAACTTAAATGAAGGAAAAATTAAAGACATATCATTAGATGATCAACAGGATGTTTACGTTCCAATAGCGACAGATCTTTTTTTACACGCATACGATGACAATAACGAAAATGATAATGAAAATGAAAACGATAATAAGGATAAAAATACGAAAGAGCTACAACATGTGTATCAGGGGAAATCACTATTGACTAGGATTCGAGATAATGTTGAATTGATTCTGATTCTACGTCGATGGAATTTAGATTCAACTGCTATCGATTTTGAACAAAGAATTCTAAAATATTACAGGGAACGTAATCTTTCTACAACTGTCGCTCAAGCATTGGTGGTAGCCATTGAAGACTTCCTATCAACAACAACAACAACAACAACAACAAACACAAAACCGCCAGAGATGCCCCGAGAAACCGATGTCTTTATTTTAGAATCACTATTTAAACCTCATCCAGAAACACGTCAAAGTGCTATTCAAACATCTTATGATGAGCTTCGAAAGACTCCGAAGCATATTCCAATTGCATGGTAAGGTTTTCGAAACACAAATACTATAAATATCCATGTATGCATTAATTCATGCTCGCGATATCTTTTTCGTAGCTATTATCTGACAATTCTGTTTTTGGCGATTCTAAATCCCCTTTTCTGTTATTTGTAGGGGAAACACCAATGCAAAAGCTAAGGATTACGAACGTGCATTGGAAATCGCTCACCAAACTAGACGTCCGGTTAAATTTATTCTTTGTCATCCAGAATACAGTGATCGTAACGATGGCGAGCTTTTGACCTTACCATGGGTCCCTTTAGATGAACTTTTGAAGAGAAATTTGTATCGATTGCAAAGTCAAGGCAGATACATCCCAGCGTTTGCCATCGCAGATTGTTGTCAACGAGTAACAGCAATGGTACCGCCCAATTATCTTGCTGCTGCTGCTGCTACTACTACTGCTGCTGCTTCGGATTCAAATCCAAATAATGTGCAACAATTCTTAGTTGGCTTAGCTCACCATCCAATACCGGTGGTAGACAACAAAATACAAATAATAATCGACAACGAATAACAACCAGAAACGTTCGGGCGCAAGCTTTACATATATCCTGACGAAACATTATTTGATACAAAAGCAGTACCCAAAACAGAATAATCAGCGCAACTACAACCACAATAATAATAACACAACAACAACACGTCGCACGAATAATTCTCATAATTACAACGATGAAGGGGAAAATTCTAGACAAAGGCAGCACCATATCAACGCACCTGGTTCTACCTTTAATAGAAACAATAATACGAATTCTACCACACGCACGTAAAGAAACGGCGAGATAGCAACAATAGCTATCAGCGTGAAGACAGACATCGTAATTGAATTGTACCGTGACCAATTGCTACTAGAAAGAAGATACGATGTCTTTTTTAAAGATTGAACGCAAGGGGTGTCAGCGATAGGGTTTTTTGACTGCTAGCAAAATACAGTACCGCGGAAGGGTTTTGATTAAACGTATTAACGATAGAAAAACTTCTCTAATTCTTATTAAAGTACTGTACTATGATATGAACGGCAGTAAAATTAAATTTAGCTTTTTCTCACGACGAAGTAATCCCTTTTTTGTTTAAGCTCGATCACCAATATGATGTTTATGCTGCCAAACTAGTAGGCTCCACTCAAAAGAAATTGCCTATCAATCAACAGAATTTTACAGAATATCAGTCTATATATATATATATATATATACTACTGTATCCATCCTATTTATTGTTTCATTGCTGAGAGGATCTAATTTATTTTTATCTTGAATCGAATCTGATCGTTAAAACTTAATCATTTTGTTTCTTAGTCACGCGGGATCCAGCTATACCACGTTAGCAATTTTTTAAAATTTGGAAGAGTTTTATTTTTTACAAAGCAACAACATAACCATGAACCATGCAAAACACTCTCATTGCTTGAACAAACTTACAATCCGTCCGCTGTCTTATTTGAATTTTCAAAATGGGTTTAATTCCTCATAATTTAATGCCTGTTGGGACAGTCCGTCCCTATGATATTCTCATTCTCTTGGCAATAGGAGCTATATTTGAATCTGCTACTCGAATTTTGCTTTTATTTTACAAACGCAAACCAGATTCAATCCGAAAACGAGAATATGCCCTCAAAGTTCTAGAGCAAAGAGTAAAAAAATCTAGGGCATTGGGTCCGCCATCTTTTGTGGAAACTTCGAAGTTGGAACGGCAAATGTTGGCCGAAGAAAAGAAACTTACCGAACTGGCAGAAAAACGAACTGTGAAACTGGAACAAAACGAGAAACTGATCAAGAATCTTGGCTATGCATTTAACATCATTGTGCTTTTCTGTTGGTATGGTGTCCCTGTTATGGAATTTTCAGGAGAACGAATCCTCTCACCTGATATGATTCTTTCCCAAAAGGAAAGTCAAAATGCGGCCATTTCTGCGTTTGACGCTTACTTATTCCCATTGAGTTACCTTGGTATAGGAGTCAAAATTTCTAAGTTGGGACTTGCAAATCCACGTTCCAGTACTGGAGCTTTGTTGGTCGTTTGGGCCGCACAAACGACGGTTGGGAAAATAATGGATGGAGTGGAAGCTCTGTGCCGGTAAACATCTTCTTTCTTTTTCTCCTGAGTACTGGCATACAATTGAAGTTTCTTGGAAAAGTCCCCTTGACATAAATTTAAAATAAATGATTTATTAATCCTCTGTAATTTATTAAATTCCTCCAGAACGACTTGTATTTCTCTAAATACTGCACTTTTGATCCATAGACGAATGGACGATTACAATACTACGCATTATAACACAGTGGGCTAAATGAATGTATAAGATTAAAGAAATAAACAGATAATTAAAGGAGCAACAACGGAGATAGATTTCCTAAATGGTAGCTTAGAGTACGCTTTGGTTGTATATCTATTTTATCTTGACTGTTCCTGGCATCTTCGCTGTACTTATTACCCTGTTCGATGCTGCGACTTTAAACAAATATCTTCCATTAGAAAGATCCAGCTGGACGCTTTTACCGTTTTCTACAGCATCAAGGACGCCGTTGACGCCGGAAACAAATTTCCAGTCAGACCAGACTAGATAACCACTCTCCTCTATGAAAATCTCTACGTTATTGCCATTCTTCAGCGCAGTTTCCTTATCATCGAAAGCGATTGGAATGTGAAGCGTTCCACTGGTACCTGGCGGTAAGATCACTTCGTAAAAAAAAATAACAGAATGTTCATCGTTGTCGTAATCTCCATCTTGTTTCAAGTAGTTGAGACAAATATCACCATGAGGTGATGCGATTTTCGTTGTGAAATTACTATGTTGAAGAAGATTTGGTCGGATTTGCACACGAGAAAAACCAGGGTCTAATGACTGGATGCCAGCAACATACTTGTAGAACCAGCTAGTGATACTTCCGAACATATGATGATTCCTTGAATTCATTCCTGGCCCAGCAGTGTCTGAATCCCATAACTCCCATACAGTAGTGGCTGGCTCATACTGACTGTTAACCATATATCCCCAGCTTGGATAAGTTGTTTGTAACGCTAGATCAAGAGCGACGTCGCCCCGATCAAGTTTAGAAAGAACCTCCATGGCGTACTTGATTCCAATAATACCACTGGTAGTGTGACCAATGTTTGTCACTTCGATATCATCGACGAGGCTTGACAGTATGGAAGTTTGCAAATCGGCGGGGACCACACCAAGATAGAGTGATAGTGCTTGCTCAGTTTGGAGACCAGACATGTACACACCCGATGTCTCATTGTAAAAGGCATCATGGTATTCGGTAACCACTTTTTCCAGTAAGTCTTTCAAGCGATTAAGTTGTGCTCCAGCATCTGGATGACGAGAGTATTTGAAGATATCTATGCCTAACTTCATATCGCCTAAAAATGCAAATGCACCCATCAAATGTGGATCGCTCTTCGGGTGCGGCGGCGGTGGAACCCAATCTCCGAAGCCGGTTCTAAATTTCTTTACACCAGTTCTACTATAGCTTGACTCTAAAAAGTCAAAGTATCGTACTAAGGAATCGTGATGATAGAAGAGAAGCTCTCGGTCGCCATAGTATGTGATCATAACCCAAAGTATCATAGGATAAGCCGTCTGCCAGTTTGGAGCACCTTCAATTCTACCCCCTGGAGGTACAATATTGGGCATCGACTTTTGAAAAATTAGGAGAGAAAAAACGGTGTATTAGCAAAACATTTAGATTTTCTTTATTCTATACACATTATTCGTCGTAGTTATCGTTTCGATAAGATTTGTAGATTAGACTTACCCCGTCATCGGGATTTTGATTATCTACCATTTGAGACTTCATATTTACAAGAAACAACCGAAAATGTTAGCAAACATCTTTGCAGTACAGTACATTGTATTGATACCGGTAATAATACAAAGAATGATTATAAAGTCTTACCAGCCAGTGTGTGTAGAAGGCCCCCATATCATAGCTTAGTACAGCGGCTTCGGCAGTCAATGCTGCATCACCCATCCATCCCTTTCTTTCGTCTCGTTGATTACAATCTGTCTGCACACTCATGAAATTACTTTTTAGTCCCCACATAACCATGTGCTGAATTTTATTCAAAAGTGGGTCAGCAAATTTAATAAGTGATGTTTGTTTAACATCGGTATGCATCTCTACTGCTGCAACGTCAGAAGGATCTAGTGCATGGTTTAGACCGGTAACCTCCACGTATCGGAATCCGTGATATGTAAATGTTGGTGTATACGATTCTCCCTGTGGATTACCAGTACAAATATATAATCATTTGGTTTAGCGGTTCTCATATTCTCTACATATATAGTAGAGTTGTCATAATATCCATATGGTGGATGCATTATCAGCTCGGCATGTCGTAGTGTAACCTGTGTCCCACGAGGACAGAAAAATCGTTTCAATCTTACTATCCCTGCTTGATTCTGACCGAAATCTAAAACCTGTGTAAGGTTGTTATCCGCCTTACCCGAAACAACGATGGATATAGGAGATCGTGTTGATATGTGACGGATTGGTTCAAATAGTTGTGAGGATAATATGGCCTTGCTTGCGACAGTATCGGCAATTTTTGACTGTGACCAACCTTCATCGTCGTAGTGTAAAGATGTCCAGCCTTCGATACTTTCGGCGATCTAGCATCATATATTTCTCCATTATATATTGAATTGTAGATGATTGGGCTGTCTGCAGACGCTCGCCAAGTCTCGTCAGAAATTAATACGGGATGACCATTAATATGAAGTTGCAAAATCAATTGCGGTGGATCATTCGTACAGTAAGATTGTTTTGTTCCTGGTGGTGGTCCACAGCTCCACCAACCGTTGCCTAACATAACAGCAATAACATTATTGTTAGCAACAGCGTCGGACGACAATACGCCATTCTCCACATTATCGTCAAACTGAAGCATATGTGTTACATCATAAGATGTGTACCATGTGCGTTTCGTAAAATTGGTCCAACCAGGATCAAGTTGATGATCACCCACTTTAACACCATTCAGGTAGACATGATTATAGCCAATTCCAGATACAAACAATGTGGCATAATTGTCACCGTCGCCGTCGTCTTCGCCTTCATTAATGATATTATTATGAGAATTCGCTTTAGTCGTCAATAAAAATTCTTTGCGTAAAAGTGTCCGGTCCTTTTTGTTGTTCCTACTACTGTCGTCGTCGTCGTCGTCAACTTTACCACCAGTAATCCATTGAGCCTTCCATGGACCAAATATACCTGTTCGAAAATTAGCTATATCTGATTCTATCACCGAATCATCATCAAGCATGACGGAAACTTTCCATGAAACGTACATATCACTAGTAGATATTGGTGTTAGATCGTTACAGTCTAGCGGAACAAGATGGGTTTCATTCGATGATACCCATCCACAATCATTCCATCCATTATCGTCACAAGAAGAACATGACGACGATGGTGGTGACAACGAATATACATGTAGTTGGTACATTTGCTGAAAGACGCCCTCTACGACGAATACGCTGAGTAGTAGCATCAGCATCAGCATCATTATCATTTACAGTTGTGGAAGTAAAGATAGATTGATCATTGGCATCGCCACCATCATTGTTTTGGATTTTCCAAGAGACACGAGGAATAGCCTTATCTACTCCTAATGGTGAATCCATATACTCCGTGGTCAACGTCTCCACTTGAATTGAATAATGATTTCCAATTGCGCTAGCGCCAGCACCAGGATTTATAATGCTACTATCATCAGATGCTACGGCGGTAAGTGACTCATCATGATGTAGCAGCACATAGACAAGAAATACTAAGCACCTCCAGTAGAAGCTATTGATAACAAACCGCATCATTCTCAGTAGCCTTTCTCCAGATCAACAAGAAAATTTCATCCCAATGCAAGCCAAGCGGTATGCAACTGTGATCTGTGGTGGAGCTAGTTCGTTTTTAATAGACTTCTCTCATAAAATGTATTGCTTCGCAATTCGTTGACTGTCGATACTAGTAGTTAGTAGTAATAAGAAGTTAGATCTTGAATCTTCCACGATTTTTTGATTGTGTCAAAGCAAGAATTCTAAATCTATTCCCGCGTGACTGGAAAAGTGAAATCTAACACTCATTTTCTCTTTTTTGTTGACACCGTCAGAATTTCTGAACTTTTTGATGTGAGCTTTATTGACGAGAGGAGCAGTCATTATTATTTTCTATTACAAGTATTTACACCTGTTGCTTCCTGTTGCCTTGCTAAGCTACAGCATTTGAAATACGGGACACCACCACCCGACAGCAATATTAGAAAGACATCACATCACATCGCATTACATTACATTCATCATCATCATGGGAGGAGATGGAGGTGTTATTGCCTCAAATAGGAAGTTTATGAGAGGAGCAGGTACCGCTGATCTTACTGCTGATTTCAATCATCATGCCAAGGAAAAAGTAAAACATAATGCACAGGACGCGATGACGACTTGTGCTTTGACTAAGACACCATTATTGCACGTCGTCACTAGCAGCACTAATAGTAATGATGGTATAGCTGAAACTAATACCAATACTCACACGATAGTGGCAGATCTGTACGGGCGTTTATACCACAAGGAAGCGGCAGTACATGCGTTGTTGAAACGAAAACGATGTGGTGATGACAGCAATACTACTGACACGACGATTGGGCCGCAAGTACGTCGTATGAATGACTTGTATGATGTTCGATTTCATTTTGACGACAACAATAATGGTAACAATAAAAATATTCCCAGTTGTCCCATTACTGGAAAGGCATTGACAGGAAGTATTGCAGCTATTCTATTAGTCTCTACTACAAAATTTGATGGTCCTAACGTGGTTAGTGAATCTGCTCTGAAGCAGCTGTCTATGGATGAATTACAAGAAGAATATGGTTGCATACAAAGAAAAGTAAGACTAGCACCTGACCTAACTCTATTAGAAAGTATCAAAGAACAGGTACAAAAAGAACACGACATAGACGAAGAAGAACGAAACGCAAAAAAGGCAGCTAAAAAGAAAAATAAGCGAAAACAACTTGAAAAAGGAGGAGGAAGCGACCACAAAAAGAACAAAAAACATAATGATAGTAAAAACGATAGTACCAAAAAAGAAAGGAAAGCTGATACCAAAGCAACCGCCAAGACATTATTGTCATCGTCGTCGTTAGGACAGCAAGTTCAATCTCGTGTCGATTCTGCTATTCAAAAAAATACGATTTATTCCAGTATTTTTGTCGATAAATCATTGTCGTCAAAGATTTCTGAAAAAGAAAAGAAGGATAATTTATTTGCGAGATAGGAACAGGACAGTATGACCTCTTTTTCTTTCTGGGTTACAAAAGTAGGGGAAAATATGCTCTCATCGTAAGAAATTTGAGATCTGAAAACTTATCGTCATGTATCAATTTATATATAATAAAAAAGACACCGATTGGGGTATTTAAAAAGATATGACAGCGCCAAAATAATGGCGGTCCAGCGGCAAAATGAGTTTTCACAAATATCAATTAACATACCATAACATGAATATTATATCATCGAACTCGGATTCAAAAATTGAACAATTAAAAAAGAAACAGAAAATTCGGCCAAGGTTTTTATATTCTGCGGTTTTTGGTGGCTTGTTTTATGGATGGATTTTTGCATTGAATTGCTTGATTTAAATTTAAAAAATGAAATAAACGAAGAAAAAAACAGGAATGATCCGTGGGTTACTATAAATGCATTGTTGTTTTTGCTGATTGACGGAGTTGCTATTGATCCAATTTATAGGCCGATATCAGCATGAAATGAATTATACACGAACAATGATGAGGTGTTTTTCCTATAATAAGCTAATCTATCAACAATGTACGATTGCAGTACAATCTATGAAGGAGGACAAAAAAAATTAAAGCAGGAATTTGTCTTCATGTACTGATATTTACTACGGTATAGAAGTATGACATTTCTGCAAAAATTGCACCACATCGTCGTAAATATAAATAATTGTTTATCTTGATTGGGACTGCTATTTTCTTTCCATAATTACAATTTGTATAATTATTAATGCTTGATGATGTTACATGCTCGAACATTCGCAGAAACTCACTAGTACACTTACTCACTTGTACAGTAGATTATCAACTAAAAACCGTATTTTGGAAAAAAACCGAATGAATCGGAGTCAAATCATTTTTTTGCCTATTTAATCGTCTTACTTCTATTCCGAACATACACAGTAGCACAAAATCATGAATCCATTGGCACAACTACTACAAGTCGATACTGTCGGCCTTGTACTGGTTTAGTTATGAATGAATAGAAAGAGGAAAGATTGAAACTACTTGTACATGAAGCACCAGCCGAGGGATTAGGGATATATATATATATATATATATATATCATCTAGTATTTATAGATACGTACTAATTATATGCTGTACAATAATATTAGTAATTTAACAAAGAAAGTAGGCGGATATTCGTTCTATTCATCATGTAATTAATTTATATTTTATACATTATCTATTTATATTTATAGCAGCTTTTATCCCTGAGTTTGTTTGTCTATCATTTACTGTAGCATACTTGTGTTGTTTATGTTCACAGTTGGGAAATGCTCTTTTGGTGTATATAATATGGAAGTAGTTGACTCGGGGGAAGTTGGGAAGATTTTTTATTGTATTGTTGGTTGGTGGTAGAAAAAAAAAATGTAAGGGTGGATGGATGGAAGGAAAAAGTTGAAGCAAAGAATTCCCGTCTCAAAGAGGACGTTGAATGGATGTAACATATTTTTGTACTTGATTGGAGGATGCAGAAATAGAGGATAAGATTTCCTTTACGCTACCAACACGTTCATAACTTTCAGTCGTAACTGTTTTCATTGATAAACAATTACGTGTTTCTTGTGATCGTTTCATAGATGCTTGTAGTTTTTCCAGTGTTGCCTGGTATCGTTCTTCAAGAGGTAATCCAATAGATGCCGTAGATGATGATTCATCGTCGTCCACGCATAATACTAGGTCGTGATCAGTCGTGTCGACGCCGTCATTCATTAACGGGTCTAGGAACTGGTCCTGTCCTGCTTGACGATTGTGGTGGTGGTGGTGGTGTTGATAATGATCGTCGTCATTGTCAAAGTACAATGCATTGTTAAAGAGTTCTTCAAGAGGTCTTGTTGGAAATATATTATCCCCATCTGTCATATCTTGATTGGTGTTATTGTCTTGATCTGCCCATTGTGATCCTCCAAGAACGTGATAGGAAGATGGTTGGTAAGTTAAAAGATCTTCCGTTTCTGCGAACATTATTTTATCGTCATGTTCAGTAGAATCCCATTCAGTCGGGAATACTAATTCGGTAACAGGGGGGAAGTTGTAGCTGCTGAAGGATGTCATTGTAAGTGTAGTGTGGTACTTAGTGTTAGTGTTAGTAATTATTATTATTATGTTTGTATATAATATTGTTTGTGAGGATAGCAGCGGTACTACGACGTAATGAGTTGTGCACAAAAAAGGATTCTCACATAGCCATGTTGTTTTAGCTCGTGTGTAAAGTGAAGGAAGATTTTTTAATTCCTCTCCTCTCCCAACGGTTTCGCTCCTTTCAACGAATAGCTACGGACTACCGTACAAAGCGCCGTTGTTTAGTTTAAAGCTTCTCGTTTTGCTTTCGACTTTTGAAACTGTACCGGTAACGCGTGTTCTACACGCAGGACGTGACCTAAGCGCCACGCAGGCTTTTTTTAGATGACTTTTTACATCCTAAAAGCACGAATCGAATTCAAGTTCGCCATGATAGAACCATAAGTAGGGAAAAAAATAATATCATTATTGCCATGTGTCATTTTGAAAATGTTGGTAGAGCAATTGTGTCCACAGATTCATCCGTGAATGAACCACGATTGATTTAAACTCCGTGCTGGTGCTGGCTGACTCTCTCCTACGTCATACTGTAGCTCTTTTTTTCGCTCGAAGGGACAGATTCGCTGATTGACCGTTCAACTGTTAGTGATACAGCAGTCGTGCGAAGAATCTCACTGCTGTATCGAATCTTCGATTTCGTGAATTCAATCAGCGCTACCACGGCGATGTAGCCATACCTACACTTACTAGTCCCCCTCCTAGTCGTGAGCTAATAGCGTTTTCGGAAAAATATTAAGCCAATCAAAAATGGTAGCGTGTGTAATTGTGAACCATAAATAAAACAAGGTAAGCATAAGTAAGTGCCGGTACAAGAATAATACTGTACTATTCTCCATCAAACTACGGTACGCGAAATGACTCAAAAGCGATGTACAAACATACTGGTACGATTACTTAGCCTATATATTATACTATATATGCTACCATATATGCAATATATGCTAAAGATAATATTATAATATATAATATTATGTATAATTTATAATAATATTCGTATACCGGTAATACGTAATAATAAAATAACATTATGCAATGTTGTCTATTTTACTTACACAATTTACTGTAATGATTGATTCTTTTAATTTTCAGGCAAAAGACAGGGATCAGTATTGTGCAGAAGGGGCTGATGGTTGCAGAATAGGATGGCATTATTTTGGAAAACTCAATGAAAAGCATGAGCTGCTATATTGCAAGACACAAAGTTATTGAATGAAAATCCATTGAAATAATTATCTTTTCCTATTACTATTATATTACTACCGGTACTACTACTACTACGCACAACTACAACTACAACTACAACACCATTTCTAGACAGTAGACACATCACCACTCAAGTGGATACTGTACTCATTGGTAAAGAACAACCGGCCAAATTCCTTACATAGCAAGATTCGTGCCTACTAAGCTCCTCATTATTCACTAGCTACCTGGTGTACATTCATTTCAATTCATTAGTATTCTAGTCCTCAGTGCACTAAGTTACATTTTAAGTACTGTACAGAGTAAGTAGGCAGTACTGTTTGACGTCTGTCGTCGCTCACCATGATTTCGCGCAAAAACCTCACCACCAACCACACACACATCATCACATCTGAAAAGATTTCGACGACAAAACTGCCTTGGTGTACAAAAACAAGAATAACAGAATACAAGCACAAGGGTATGCACATCATATGAATATGCTGACAATTGTGCAGGTGGAGATTTCTTTACGAGCCACACCATACATAAAATGACACGATCTGACGTCGACGACGACGACGAACGACTAAAAGAAGAGGATCCATTTTGGGAGATTGCTCTCGATCATAATAAATACGAAAGTAGAGGACGACAAGTATATTGTTTTGATCATGATGATACTGTACCTTTACAGGGTAAAATAACAAAGTATCAACTACCAAATTCTTCTGTTAGCTTGGAATTGGCTCCGATTGCAACTGAGGATGGTATATGGGCACCTGTCGGTGCGGACGCGTGGTACGCCTCTGCGTTATTGACAGTATTGATTATGCGTGAAGTTTCATTAAGAAAAGAGGACACCGACGAGGACGCGGACCGTATTTTCAGTAGAAGGATCGTAGCTACTAGTAGCAATAGAAACAGCAATAATATACGAGTATTAGAACTAGGAAGTGGGGCTGTTGGTCTTTCTGGGATAGCATTTGCTGCAGCATTAGCGCAACAAGAGACACGTTTTCCATGCTGGACGGTGACTCTTACCGACAACGACAAGACGCTATTGAAGCAACTAGAAAAAAATGTACTCTCCAATATGTCTAATATTATTCCATCAAGTGGTAACAATGTATCGGAAAATAGGTCCATTCAAGTTAAACATTTAGATTGGGATGATGATGATGATGATGATAGTTATTCTGTCAACAGTGACGACGGCGACGACGACGACGACGACGACGACGATGATGAATTCGAAAGCAACAACAAAGGTGTGCTTTCTGTAGATGTTGTAATTGGAAGTGAACTTGCATACACTGAGGAAACTGCAAATGCATTGGTGAAGATTATTTTGAAATTACTTTTAAGAAATCCAAATGTACAGATTTTGATAGTACAAGTCACCGATCGGTATGGATGGTCAGAAATTGTCATTCCAGTTTTGGAATCTCAGAAGAAGAATCATATAAAAATTGAAAAGATACCATTAACTTGCGATGTTCACGAACAAGCTTCGAAAATGATTCAAATGGGTGGAGTAGGTGGAGTGGGTGACCGATTCGCGTTTGGTGCTGTTTGTATTAGTAATGCCCGATAAGCGATTCTATTATTAAAGCTTGTACATTATTCGTACTAATAAGAGGAAACCAACCACAAAAGCATCGGTAACTTTTTCTCGGTAAAAGGAAGAAGCTTATATCTAATCATTTTTACTTCATATTCTTCTCAAATATAATGATGTTATCCTGTTCTTCTTGTGATCTATGCACATCAATAGAAGATAGTGACAACGATGACGACGACGATATTTTTGAGGGCTCTGATGACGAAACTTTTCATTCCACAAAATAGTCCAAAGAAGAAGCGGAAGATAAAGAATTCCATCAACAGCGCAGACTTCAGTATATTTTAGAGGGGCATCTGCCTCCGAAAATGTTCAAGCAGAAGCTGTGCTCCATTTTCATGCAAACTACACAATAAGGTGTATACTACATAAATTATCTTACCAAAATTGTTGACAGTGAACATCAGGCGGTAAAGGCCACCAGAAATCTGCTGGTAAAGCACCGAGCCAGCTAACCCTCACCAGAATTTTATGACTAGGATAGGTAGGCAGGCAATAAGCAAGAGCTGCAGCAAAACTCTTAGGATCAAGCTGCTACATTATAGCTGTTAGTGGTGGCACTAAAGCATGACTTCCAGTTTGTAACCTATAATAATCTTACAACTACAAACCTCCAACCATCTTGAAAAAAGAACTGAAAAATTTGTTACCACCATGCATAATAAGCAAAAGTGTTGACATAGGACAATGTGAACGTGTTCACCAAATCAGGATCACTTAGATCAGCATGTACATAATTTATACTGTGTCGAAGAATTCATCACCACTGTATCAAACAAAAACTCATTAACAAGATCTCAATTGATACTACTGTAGTACGTAGCTTATTGATAATAATATAATATTACTATGATTGTTTCAGCACTTCTATTATTGGTAAACACTGTAATAAATGGTGTAGGTGGAGTAGCATGCGTTGATTCGAGATGCAGCATGTCGCGCGCTTAATTGTTGTACAATGGCACTTGTTTAGTTCTGATGTTTTAGGTCCGGCTGATCGATAGATTTCATCACATACACATGCTATCTCTCAATTCTCAATAATAAGAATGGAGTGTACCGTGACGTATTAGATGAGCTATTAGTCACACACAAGGAAAAGTTGAGAAAGTAGAGCGCAAAAGAAACAGAAAGAGAATAGGTAAAGCCATAGATAGTATTATCATGGTAGCAGCATCGTCATTGTCGTCGTCATCGCCGTCGTCGCCAGCGGAAATACAAGTTCGGAAAATTGCATCTCGAATTGGTTTAGATGATTCTGAGATCTTGTCAAAAGTTTTTCATAAGATGCAACAAGAATATGTAGTAGCAGAATGGCAACTCTCGGCATTAGATTCAAGACAATGGGAAAGATTACATGCACCGATCGGTTTAGCTGTGGCAGTCCGACATATATCAGCGTATGAAATACCATCAGATCATCGACTTCAACAACAACAAATTGTACGAGATGAAATACAGATAAAGAAAGATGACGATGACGACGACAATAACGACGACGAGAAACAACTGCTGCACCAACAAAAGGGAGAACGAATGCTTGTAGTAGAAGAAAAAGCACCCGTTGCATCAACGACATTGACTATGATGATTTCGGAACAGGAAGAAAAGGAAGACATTAAAACGGTAGATATCAGTCACGAAGATTTATCATGTGACGTACGTGAAGGTGAATTGGGAGAAGCAGAAAGAGGAATCAACCCTTTGGTTTCGTTTGTTACTACGCCAACAAAAAAAAAGAAAACCATCGTCAATGAAAGAAGAAGTGAAGCGCCAGAGGAAGCAGTTGAAAACAACAATATGCTACATTCTGATGGTGATTCTGGAAATAATGATAACAACGATAAGAAAGTCGTTACGACAGAGGAAGAAAACAAACATGAAATGATATTATTGTCGGAGAAGAAATCTAATGATATTGGAGAAAATAGTCCGATACATACGGAAGAGAAGTTAGAAACACAAGCTGAAGGAAATACGATAGACATAGAAGTACCAGTGTTAGTGAGTAGTGACTCTGAACCAGAGGATAGTATCATCATCGCAGCGATTGGTCCTTCGGTTTCCTCGTCTACCGAAGAATATGATATATACGACGACAAAGTAGAAGAAGGAACATATAATTATTTACTAAATCGACCTATTGATGATAATGACGTCAGTAGTTCAGATACTTTAGGACTTTGGTTACACGACGATGATATTACTGTCGCTGCTTCGAACGTAAGTCCCGATTGCAAGAAGAGGACCGTATCAAGAATAACAAGAGAGATCAAACAGAATAAGCAACCATCCAGGAAAGGTGAGTATATATTCGATAGAGTTTCATTTTTAAAGAATAACATATGTTCACGTCCAACTACGATCTTCACGCCCTACTAGTAGTCTTCTAAACGAAGTTTCCCTCTCTCTCTTCTTCTTCTCATTCTTCTTCTTTTCCTATAATTATTACTCCACACAGAGACTTCAACCTACGTATTAGAAACAGCTGCTCTTCAAGAGATTCTACTCAATTTTCCAGACGACGATCACAGAGCTATCCTAAGTCAATTGATGATAATGGCCAATGCTCGGGATGAGGTGTCACGTACAAACATAGCATTCCAAGTTAAGGACTCTTTACTTAATACTATAGAAAAACATGAAATGGAGATAGATTCAAACAAGGCGGTTAAACTTATTTTTCATCTTGCAAGACTGAAGAAACCGCATCGATCTCTCTTTGGTAAGTCTCTTTTCAAAGCAATGTCAACATTGTTTAAACGTACCGAAAAATTGAAGGAAGAATATAAAAAAGAAAAGAAAGAATTACTGCTGGACCAAGAACGACGTCAGCCGCAGCCGAAGAGGATTAATAACATAGATCGACAGGAAACTACTGATGGGGTTGGAATTTCGGTAGAATCTATCCGTTCATGATGACATTTCACCGTAACATCATTATATCGCATCACATTTTTCTGCGTTAGAGTTCGAAGCATTGACTACCATGCTCGCTTAACATACCATACAATTATTAACTTATCTTGTCGGTTTGGTATACCGACTATATATCGGGTGGAAACCTATGATACAAAAATATCCACCTGAATTTCATAAATATTTAGGTTAAATAGTAAAATTTAATTTTTAACTAAAATATCCTATGATCTACATTTAGTCTGTATGTCAATGTTATCTTATCTGCAAATTAAGATGATGTCCATACTTCATCCTCTGTAAAAGCAAATTCGCCATCTTCTTCGCCATCCTCATCCAAGAATTCCCAATCATCAGACTGAAATCCGACCAATTCATCAGAATCTTCAGCAAGGAAACCTCCTTGTGAATAGGGTTGCCATGGCACGCGTCGTCTTCTTCGTCTTCTTCAATAATACGATTACCATCTTCATCATAAGTATATTCCCTATCCAATTGATCTTTAGGAATATATTGATTGGTAAAACAAGAATTGAATTCAAAATCGAATTCGTCTACCATGACCAAATCACCGTCATTAGCTCCTCGAAACTCTAGTTCCTGTGAAATACCAAGAGCATCAAGTTGTCTACCAAAGCGAGCCACAGCCTCAGGGTACTCCCAATGCGTCATCTTCGCGATTTGTTCTATATACATTCCGGATACTCTCCATTGACCAGGATATGATGGATCACTCATGATTTCTATTTTAACGTAGAATTGAGGAAGAGAAAGAGAGAGAGAGAGATACATACATACCATTGTGTGAGTGTTTGTATCCAATTTAGCCAAATACTAGTTACAGATGTCATTGAAAAGTCCCATCAATACTAATAAGTGTATCCAATGATTGTAATGACGAATTCAACCAAACGTACCGTAATCATCACTATCGTATTCCAAAGGAGCCTTGGCAAGATTGACTTCAGGAACGGGTGGCAAATCGGCCTCAGGTTGTACTGAGACAAACTTTTTCAATCGTCCCATCAGTTCCTTGACATTCTTCGTTGTTGCAGCGGATATGGTCAAGACCCTGGAATGACCCGCCTTTTCCTTAAGTTCTGCGATCAACTCAGCCTCTCGTTCTTGCACTTCAGGAATGTCAACCTTGTTAAGAACAACAACCTGCGGTTTATCTGCTAAGAAGGGATCGTATTTCTCTAACTCTTTATTGATAGTGACAAAATCTCCAATTGGATCATCTGAGCTCCCATCCACAACGTGCAATAGGACCTTACACCGTTGTACATGTCTTAAAAATGCGGGTCCTAGTCCAGCACCTTCTGCAGCCCTATAATTGGAGTTGACGAAGAAAACACACGCAACAGGAATATTAATAAATTCAACAGTGAGTAAATGTATTGAATCGATATAAGAACGCGCTGTCAAATAACACAAGTAAGAAGCTGAGAAGGAAAAAATAGCAGCTGAAGCAGCGGTAATACTATTTAAAGTCCGACTTACCCCTCAATCAGACCGGGAATGTCACACAAGATCAAACCAGCACCGTCATCACTGATATCACATACACCTAAATTAGGAACGATAGTTGTGAAGGGATAATTGGCAATTTTTGGTCGTGCCGCTGATGCTGCCGCCAATAGTGTAGACTTTCCAGCATTCGGTTTCCCCAAAAATCCCACATCGGCAACTAATCGTAATTCTACTGATAACCATCGTGCGATTCCTGGTTCTGCCCGTTCGGCAAGTTTTGGTGAATTGTTCCGGTGTGTCATAAATGCAGCGTTTCCTCTACCACCACGACCACCTCTTGCTACAATTAACTCGTCACCATGATTGCGCAATTCACCTGCAAGTTTCTGCGTATGTAATTCTCTAATAAGCGTCCCTGGAGGTACCTTCATAGTTACGTCCCTACCCTTTTGACCATGTTTACCTTTCCCGAGTCCGTTCCGTGCTTTTGTTGCTCTAATGTGGACACGATTCCGTAATGGTGCTAGTGTATTCGTTCCATCGTCACAAACGAAAATAACAGATCCACCCCGTCCACCATTACCACCATTGGGCCCACCCATAGGTTCACCCTTTTCTCGTCGAAATGAAACACAACCATTCCCCCCATCACCACCATTAACATGACAACGTGCAGTATCGAAAAATTTCCATTCTTGATCGTCTTTGACATTAGTACCACTACTGCCACTCTTACCCAAACCCCGCCGTTCGGTTAGAACTTTTTTCTTGAGCTCGAGTGCTTCTTCTCGATCGGCATCATAGACATCAGTTAAAACTGACAAAGATGACGATGATTTTCTCGATATCAGTTGAGCATTTGGTTGGATTGTTCGTGTTATTGATGACAAAGACGAGGGAGTAAATGCCGATGAAAAAAATTTACTATTACTATTGTTACTGTTTTTCGATAGGATTATTGTTGTTGACACTAAACAACAGAAACCAATCACCAATGATACGATGCTATTTCCACTGCCATCACGGCCGCCGCGATTGCAGTTATTGTTGCGTATTCGGATCATTTTATGCAGAACAAAAAAATTTAAACGAGGAGTCAGACTACTCTGTTGTTGCGTAGGGTATTCTTATCTCTGCCTATTCTATTACAAGTCGTTGGCCAGTGGTGTTCTTATGTTGTTGAACGGTTCCATTATTGTTCGATTAACTCGAAACAATTCTCGTTAGTAAATTCTTCGTAAAGAAGATGATGTGAAGGATATTTGAAAGAAAACAATTATCTTGATGGTTCTGCGTCTAACGTACAAGCGTACGCACCAAAAAAGCTGTTTGTCGACTCACTCGACTTACACGTGACACATCAGTCCATAATTCAATCACGAATTGCGAATATTGGTGAGATCTCAGTTCTTCAGTTTTCTCTCTTCATTTAAAATTCTCAGTCGTGATTCCTTGATGATTCGATTCATTCATTCCTTTTAAGTTCTGTGTTCTTTATTGCATGCATGCAATGCATGTTGATGATGTTGTACTTGTATCTATTATTGCAAGCTAAGAAACACAGAACTTACCGTCTGTACAAGTATTGCACATCTTCTATTCGGCACTTTATATAAGTAAATGCAACGGTAGATTCGATATATAGCTAGCATCGACGCAAGAGAAAGAGAGACAGACAGAAGGAGGTAAAAAGGATGAACCGTATCGTGTTTCGATCACCATTTCGTAGATTGCGACGACACACAATCGTCGCCAGCAACTCCTCTATTACCGCTGCTGCAGCTACTACTACTACTTCTGCTACTAACGAAAAGACCGCGACGACCCATCATCGATTTGTAACAACAGCACCATCCGTATCCGGTTTCAACCACCGCTGTGTATTATTTGATCATCATTATCATTTATCAAAGAAAACAACGGGACTTTCTCGATGTTCCTTCTCTTCCACATCCAATACGACAACAGGAGGAACTACTACCACCAACGACAATAACAGCAGCACCAGCAGTAGCAGCAATTCATCAGATGGATTGTCCACGGAGATCCGTAGTGTTTATGTCCATCCACTCTCTCAAGTCGTTTTAGAATATCTACAAGATTGTCGTTATGAATGGATCATAGAAAAAGGTTTGGATCGGTCTCTAACGCTACATAGAGACGGCAGTTTCGAAGTAAAGTTTGTGGTACAACGGCCATTGTCATTGTCACCACCAACTCCCTCTTTGGATGGTCCAAGCGATAATGACATCGTTCACCAACAAAAGAATGTTGATGAAAACAACAGCAACAACAACAATATTGAAAATAAGAATAGCAATGGAAATAACGATGATAAGAATAGAAATACCGAGGTAGCAGAATTAACTTCAATAGGAGACGATAATGAAGTCATCATGAAGGGTACAACAACAACAACAATCGAATCTTCATCCTCCACTATCAGTACTAGTACCAGTCACGTTGCAACTACGACGACGACGACGACCGATGATAACATTAGAATTTGGACTAGCTATGATGAACAGGAAAAGAAACATTGGTTGACAGTACGTAAAGGTTTATTTCGACAACGATTCTTACTTCAAGATAATCTTTCAATGGCCTGGAATGGAAATCGTGGAACTAGCGAACATATCCATGTAGCCGTTGATGAAATGATTCGTGCAGTTGATCGATTGGAGAGTAGTGCTATTAGTACAAGTACTAGTAGTCAAACGACATAAATGGCATTTCCACGTCAGTTACAAAATCATCCTCAACATGATCAGAAACAAAAACATCAACAACAAGTTCGACGAACACGACGGTATGAAAAATAATGAAGAAGAAAAACTATTCTATGATCGATTGAATGATTGATAGGTTAATTCGGGTTCTCTGTCTGTCTTAATAGCATGTATAATTTATAATATATAATATTCTATATTTTGATCGCACAAAATCCTTGCTGTACACGCTAGCGACTATATCTGTATTGAATACCGTGTAGTTATCTAGTACTGTAGTCTATAAATAATTAATATGTACGATGAAATGCAATATTATTATTGGCTTTTCTTTGCCGTTGCCGTTGCTATTGAAAGGATTACTGTTACGAATCAAAAAGGGACGATGTGACATCCCAATACACCACGACCATCAAACGGACGAGGATGGAGAATCAGCACGGCCTCTTCCCATTGGGTTTCATCGTTGTAATCAATATTATTATCTTCGGATGTAGATGTAGATTGTTGGCGACGACGTAGAACAGAAATCTGAATCTTCCCATTTACTTCAGCAACTCCCGGTACCAATGTAGCAACAGCCCGAAGTCTGTCGTTATTATCGGCGTCTAATGGTCCAAAACGAATAATGAGATCATTCACTTTCATTCCAGCATCTGCTGCTGGTGAAGGATGTGTCACCCCATCTACTTTCGCGAATGGGCGTCTACTAGTAGTACTAGTAGTTCTAGTATCGGATGTAGATCCATCTACTAATGCAACAGGGACGGTCGTTCGGCTTGGTTCGGTTATGGCAGAAATATCTCTATTCTGTGTAAGGTCATTAAAACTAATTTGTTCACCCCCATTTACACCAGCGACAGAGCCATCCCAATTTTTCACAACCCACTTTCCGGTAGCAGCATCAAACTTTGGTTTTGGTTTCGGAGCTAAGCGGAGGTTATTTTCCTCAATTTGTGCTTTCTCTTTGGTAGCATCCTATTATTTAACATCGTCGTATTTTTTTCAATGTCGCAAAGAATATGGCGTATGTGTACGTCGTGGATGAAAGTAGGGTATAAGTGTTGTTGACAGATAAATGGAAAAAGAATTTTGGAAAACAATTGAACTCAGTACGCAAAATAGACCATTTGTCTTATAGTATTATCAATTTCTCTAGCGGTAACTTAATCGCACCACGTTCGTTTCATTTTATTCGAGATGATTGACTGGTTCCTTACCTTTTTCTTCGCCAGCTCGTCCAGTAGACCTTCGATTTTTACTTTTATTTCTTTATGATCCGTTTGCAGATGACGGAATCGATTCCGTTGACTCCTTGCTCGGTACACGTCGATATCACCTCTGGGATATCCGTCAGCATCGACTAATGGTGTATCGAGTCCCATCGGTTCAATACCTTCACTAGGAGGATTTGTCAATTCGTGTAAAATTGCATCCGCCTCACTTTCGATGGTCTTTTTTTGAACATCCAAAGTAGTTAGTAGTTTGCGCAATGATGTCTCATCTTCTAGTGCGGCGGCGTCAGCCTTTATTGTGGGATCGTCTCGAGACATCTTCTTTATGGTAAACTCGTCTTATTTAATTAGGATATTATTATTACTCTTTACTCTATTAGTGGTAGGTGTCGATCGATAACTTTTTTTACTGTATTAATTTCTTTGCGTGTGTGTAGCTTGAATGGATTTGTCGATATGATGCATTCAGTCTACAGTTTATGAGATTCGTAACTGTCCACCCAACTTAGTTGCTTGCTCCTTGATGTTACTTGAAGTATGATACTTTGGTGTTTTGACTGTAACAGTCTATGATATCTGCCGCTATGAAGTACAATGGATCATTGTTCGTTCTCGATTCGTTTTTGATTTAATTTCTCTTCGATCACGTTCTTTATTGAATATGGAACACTATAATAATTCAATCACGACTACGACTCAAGCAAGAAAACTTATTTGACGTCGTTTCTCTCAACAGTTCGATGATTTGAAGATGATACAAACAGTATCCCCTTGGCAGGTAAAGCAAACAAAACAATATCTATATAGCTATGATTACTTGCAGATTAGTGCATAATTTTACTTTATTTTAACAACAAATAAATAAATAGCAAAGGCACAACATATCAACAAACTGTTTCTTTCTAATTATCCCCGTCGTTTCCGTAAATCCTGATTCATTCTCATTTCAGCAAACTGCAAAGCCTCCTTGATTTGTTTGTTCTTAGGTTCTAACTTATTCGCCTGTGCTAAAATTGAGATAGCTTCCTGAAATTCTTTCATGGCATGTAAGGCCAATCCATGACGGAACCATGCTTTAACATTGGATTTGTTGTATTCATGCGCAAGCTTTGCATCTGCTACAGCCTTTTCATGATGTCCTAATTTTAGAAAGCATGCGGAACGATTCGTTAGGGTAACATCTCGAGCAAAAAGTTGTTTCTTGGTGGTATCATTTTTATCATCGGGTAATTCATCTGCCTTATCCAATGCCAAACTATATAGTAAAATAGCTTGGGCGTATTCACCACTACCAAATGCCTCGTTTCCACGTGCCTTGTTTTGTTCACATTCTTTTACAACAAGGTCGATATCATCCTTACTCATTGACGCATAAATTTCTTCCACTTCGTCTTCTTCTTCTACAACTGGTGGTGGTTTTTCATCGACCACCACTGATGTTGCTGGTTCTTGCGGTTGCTCCTCGTCGTTCTTTTTTGTTACCTTTTTATCTCCAGTCTTGTTTACCTCCTTAAATTGGATCATATCTTCAGCCATATTAACGGCCATCTTTCCCGCCTTATCTCGTTTTTCTTTTTCGGCCGCCAATTCACGTTTTGTAATCGGTCGTGCATTTTCTCCTGTCGTTAGGCCCACACGCATAACGGCCTCAGTTACAAGTTCCTCGTCTTCACAACTAGTAACGAATTGGAATTCCTTTTCACTAGTATTACCAATAACCTTCGCACCGTCCGCAATGTAATCACACATCCTTTCTGTTTCTAGATACCCATCTCGGTTAATTTGAACCTTCATATTCTTAACACCTGCATGGAAAATACGATCTTCTTTGTCTTGTCCCCAGTAAATACGTGCTTTATTTCCTGCCGATATTGGGATGCCCTGTGGACTAGTACCGTTCTTTCCTGATGGTGCGTCGTTGAATATTATGGATATATCCTCACAAAGATCAGCTTGGATTGTTGCAATAGTAGCATCCTTTTCAATTTTGACCACAACATTGGTACAATGACTCATTTCTAATGTTCCCGAAATCACTTTGCACTTGATTAAAATGGTACAGTTATGAACATTACTTAGGAAACATTTAATGACACCAAAAATCTTACTAGTGCGTTCTGTTTCTTCTTCATCTTTGTTATCTACAGCAACAACATCATTCTCAGCATCATCGGGATAACTTTTAGGAACTGTTGTAGCATTCGTTTTCATTTTCGATTCTAATAAACTCAAATCCGATGTCAAAACGATGGAATCAATCTGATTAGGAGAAGCACCAGATGTGTCGGAAATAACAACGACACGTTTACCTGCATCTATCATATCACGTGTAATACGAACAACTGTCTTTTTTTCTGACGACGATGACGATTTCGATTCTTCTTCCTTTAGCGACGACGACGTCGGTCCGAGTAAACCCTGCAGTTCAGCTCGGACAGCCGATTCTCGTTTATGATATTTATCTAATACCTTTTTAGCCTTCAATACATCCTTTGACTTAATTCGTTCGTCCGCATGATCTTGTGAATGGGCATATTTTCCATCCAAACCTAATGCACTTTCACTAATCTCCTTTTCTTTTTTATCTTCTTGTTCTACGTCATCAACAAGTGTTTTTGTTACCTTTTCCCACTTGTCATAATCAGTACGACCAGCCGTGCCCTTTTTGGCAGTGGCTGTCTTCGTTGTTGTTGATGTTGTGTCCGGTTCTGCTGTCATGTTTTCCTTTGATTTGTGTGAGAATTTATCAGATGGGGAATAATGTTTTTTCGTCTCACGGTTTTGTGTTATGTCCTCCTACAAAACTGTGATGAATTTTGTTACTTTCTTATTTCAAATTTATTTCAAATGTATTATGTGCGGAGGTCAAATTTTTTAACAAAAAAAGACAAACGACTGAAAATAGTACGACATGGTCGTTCTACTAGTTAGTGAATAATATTTTAAATTATGATTTAGATTACGTGGTTTATATTCTACAGTGGTCTGTCCGTCAACACTCCCATTATTTCAGTCCCCTCAAGTAAGTCGTGGGAAATGGAACAATATGGGGTATTTCTACTCACTTATTTGATCTTCGATTAGCTAATATGCAAGAAAAATAACTTGCTACATGTAAGAAAAATAACTTACTATTCCGGTGCAAAGAAATAGATAACCTTACCTACAAGGTGATCTCGTTTAGCACCAGAAGACAACGGTTTAGTTGCTATATCAGCACAGTTTTCATGTGTACTGATATGGCCCGTTCGACACTCATCTGCAGCCACATTCTCTCGAATATAATGGTAACAGATTGAGTTTGCTTTCTTTCTTAAAGTTGATTCTGGTTTTGATGTATTATATATCACAGACATATTGTCTCCATAAATGTATGTAGGTTCTTTGATTGGAATACCCATCATACGAAGCTTATATCTAATGCCTTTGGTAACGTCCAGTTATAATACCAGTCCTGTTTTCATAGCAATGAATTCAGCACCAAATACTGAGTTTTCGATTCTAGTTTGTTTCTTACTGAACCACTGAATCGGTGCCTCATTTAAGAAGACAAAGAATCCAGTTCTTGATCTTCGACTATTGCCATCTCCAGCAAAGTCTGAATCACAGAATAATCGCAGTATCACCTCCTGTCCTAAAGGTTTAGGCATCAGTGGTGGCAATTCTTCCTTAACATCTCCATAGAAATTATTCCAATCTCTCTTGGGGAAGTTCTCATGATCAATTTCTGGATAAGAGGGATCGAATATCATGACACTATTTTTCTTGTACTTTAGATATGAGAATATTCTAAATACTGCTTCTAGGTGACCTTCTCGTGGCATAGCCAACTGAGAAGCAAGTTCTGAAACTTCAGTTATTATATCAATTCTACCTAGTTCTACCATCCACCTTAGTATTCCTATTTGGGATTGATAGTAGGAGCATAATACCGGGTCAAGCTCAGGGCTCAAGTCCAGTTCTGGTCTATATCCATTAGCAAATGGACTAGTAGCATTTCTCTTGGGTTGTTTTCGCCCATTCATATTCTTCGCCAAGTAGTTATCTACATTGGTTACAGCTTCACTGACATATTTAGTGGGTGATATACCCCATGCAGGAATGTATTCTTTTTCATCATTTTCTTCGTTGACTTCACACTTCATAATCTTACCACCAAGATATATATCAGGGTCTCCTATAGAGTTTGGTTTCATTACAAAGAAGTCATCTAACTTATCTAATTCAGCCGTGGCATCATGGTTAATGCACAGAGCGTCATCGACATACAATAATATGTAGCCATAGTATTTAGTCCCATCAGGTCTAATACATTGTTTGAGCCATACATCAGGATCAGCCTTGCAAGAATCGTAGCCCATATTGAGCATACAATCTGCTAAATGATTCCTAAATGCTGCTCCAGCACTCTTAGTGCCATACAGTGCTCTTACGATAACACCTACTTTGCCCTTATCTTCACCAAATTCATCACCAAGAACTGTAAACAGCTTCTCAGTTGTTGGTGCAGTTAGGTACGCATTTTCAATATCTGAAGTTTTCACTTCTAATCCATTTAAAGCAGCTATTGTTAAAGCAATCCGTACGGATTCACGCGATACAACAGAAGCATATGTTAAACTAGCTGGGGTTCCGGTTTCATTACCATTGCCAACCATTCTAGCTTTTCTTTGGAAATTCTCCATCTTAACATCAAAGATAATATGGCATCCAATATGGGTAAATCCAACAGGCGCTTTTTCACCATGTGGTTTTATGTCAAATGCTATACGCACTTTACCCATTTCTTTCTTTATTGCCTTAGCCCATAGATCATTATCATTTTGATCATCTAATAGGAAAGCATCTTGCACTGTCTTAGGTATTTCGAACCCAAACTTGTGTGTTCTCTTGTGATATCGAGAATTAACCGCTAGTATTATACGGTCTCTTTTGTTTAGAGTATATGGTACCCACCACTTGAAGGCAGGTTCATCATCTATACCAACTGATAAAGCGTATTCTGCAACCTCTACAGGGTTTGATTCCTTTAGGTTAGCAAGCTTTTCCCAAGTTGTTGTACCATCTTTCCATTCTACACAAAGTAGCCATCCTTTGGTGGTCTTGCGCAGGGATTTTCGGTTGTTAACTGTTATATAGGCGTCAGCCTTTTCGACAGCATGGCCATCTTTCTTATGGTCACAGATTGATTTTAACAATAGGTATTGTTCTCCATCAGCATTACACTGTGCATACATGTTCTCTGCTATAATATTTGCAGTATATTCAGCTTCAGCACCATCAGGGAATTCTAGAATGTATGCTCTAGTATCGAACATAACATCTATATGAGATGTCCCCTTAAGTGAGCCATCAGCTTCTCTTTTTCTTTCCCTAACTCTAGCTGTGCGCATCGAGTCTTCATGTGGGAGTAGGACTTCTGCACCTATATATGCATCGAAGTCTTGATACTCATCCCTATCTTGTACTTCAAAGGGTTTCGTATCTTTATCCTTATAAGGTTTATTAATAGGAGTTACAAATTCTTCAAATTCATCTTCGAAATCTGATTCTTTTGCAGCTGGTCCTAGAGCCTCATGGATTTGGATTGTATATTGTTTCATCTGTTCTATTTTCACAGGATCATGGTACTCATCTTTTGTCAATGGTCTATAAGTAGACACATGCCGAGTGTTTCCATTTTCTTTTAGTATTTTACCAGTCATGGCAGGGCCAATATCGATAGATGGTCCAAGCCAGCGACCTAATACTAATTTGTCCTCAGGAAATGATATCGCTGAGTCATGATACAGGCACCAATCATACCAACCTAATTCGAAGAATTGGGATATGTCAGCTGTTTGACCTGTCATACGTGTTTGGGGTACTTGACCTTCCAATTGCCAAATGTCTATTGCAGTATGTGATTTAATGAATGATTCTAATTCAATACAATCATCCCATATACGCTTAGGACATTGGGTTTCCATCATCTTTCTTCCAGACGATTTCTTTACCTCTCTTATAGCTGCTTCCGCAGAGTTAGAGAATGGTGTATACGGTTCTGTTTGTTTTGTTTTACAGTCAGCCTCAGTGCATTTGCGTCTGAAGTTACCATGTATTTGAGCTTTTGCTCCATCCATCACAATGACGTCAGGGACGCCTATGTCTTTAAAGAATTTAGATAAAGTGTGATGTGCTTCAGCTTCCTTTCTTATTGGATAAGCACGAGTATAACCGAAGTCAGTACTGTACATCTGAGCATATTGATTTTGTCTTTTAGATTTTACTGTTGATTTTAATGTGTCAGTGAAAACAGTATGTGGTATTCTTCTATACCTTAACATTCTGTCATTTGTCCTGAACCTTCTGCTAATAGCAGGGTTGGCAATATGCCTCACACCTCTTTGTGTTGTGACTCGCAGCGTGTTTTGTGCTTGTCTTAGTGGTATCTTCCATGTCGATGCTAACTTTTCAGCTGATAAGCCTTGTCGATTTGACGTCGAAGTAGCAGAAAGATTCCTATTTTCTTTTAATAGATCAGCAAATACATCTTCATTTAGCAAAGGATCTATACTGTTAAGTATTGCTTCACCTTGAGAGGTGGCACGATCGTTCCTTGATAGAGAATTCAATGCAGCTACTGATAGTTTTGTGGTATTTGGGATTTCACTTATGGATTTAATGACAAATCTATCAGGTCTGTCCCCTGGCTCTTTTAATTCGCCATAATTATCAAGCATTGCAGCTTCAGCCAGTTCATATTCCTTAGTCTGTGGATCCCAAGTGAGATCTGCACTAGTCAAGGTTAAACGTGGCAATATTTCGTATTGTTTTAACGTTGGTTTACTAACATGAAATGTCGACGTCACACCTCTTATAAGAAGTGGTATTCGAAGTAGTTCATTCGTGTCAGTTACTCCAGACATTGCATGTGTTTCGCTAGTCGGATTTTCAGTCATACTCTTTGGGTGTTCATTAAGTATGATATCATTCTCACGGACTTGCATTGGACAAAGTAAGGAGTGTTTCATATTTTCTAGATAAATAGCTTGGTGTATTACTAATATGTATTGCGAACCAGTATAGTGTGTATATAAAAATGCTCCACTAAGTATTGGTGTCGTTACAGTACCCACGGAAGGATCAGCAAAAGATACTATTGCTGTTCTTTCCGGATATGGGGTTTCTACTTTTAAAGCATTACAGCCTAACACACATGTGTCGGCGTGCGAATCGAGATCAATATAAGATTCTCCATTCTCAATATCCATTATAGAAGATATTGTCACATGTACAGGCATAAGATAACGAACTCAGCGTTTCTTACGAGGTACTTTGAGGCTTGATGATTTCTTAGATTTCTTCTTCTTCACCGGTCCATCATCTGAATCGGTGTCATCAATCAACATATCGTCGTCAGTATCAGATAAATGCTCAACCATAGCAGATTCCGAAACGAGTTGTTCGATTTTAGACTTCATTTTGCTAAGAGTCTTCTTATTTTTCATGACAGCAGTTTTAACTTGGCTGACATTTGCCTTGTGAGGGCTACCCTTTTTGGTATTGCGTCTACTATTCTTACGCAAGTAGTTGCGTTGGTTCTTTTTCAAACCATTCCATTCGACGGTGGTATAATACCTACCATTATCGATCTTAGAAGAATCATAATTGGCTGAGGGATCATATCCATCCTCTTCACCACCAGTTTTGTCTCCTTGACGCGTGCGATTACCTCCGCCATTGCGAGAGGAGGTTGCAGAAGAAACATTAACATTACTCTTTTGTTCTTTAGTATGCTGTTTCTTTGACTCAATGAAAGTGCGGTATGTACCAACAACCTTATCGAAAGTGTCTAGTGCTGGATTTGCACTTACTGTAGCCTTAACTGTATCCAAACCGGGATCAGTAATTCCAAGACTAAAGAGACGGATCTTCGATGTTTCATCGATGCCTCTATGATTGCTCATAACCTTAAGATGCTCAAGTATGGTATGTTGATCCATATGAGCTAAGACATATTTCTCGAATCCCCAGTTACGCTTATTGCCACCATCAAGTGTCATAGTTTGTAACTTATTTTCAGCCTTAGATGCATAATTCGCAACGGCTTGGGTTCCTAACAATGCTGTATATAATGCAAAGTAGGCAGCACGACCATCTCGTGACTGCTGATGAGCTTTGATGTACGTATAGTACGGAGTACCATAGCAAATCTCATACAAAATCTTCCAAATAACAACACGATCGAGCGTGTAGTAATGGGTGTATGTCGTTGTTCCAGGAAGGAAGATTGGTGCACGCGCAACCAGTTCATGGTTAAATGACGCGAACGTACTTCCGACAGTTCCAAAAGTGGGCTCCAACGCCTCAGGTAGTTCCGACAGTTCCAAAAGTGGGCTCCAACGCCTCAGGTAGTGGTCCTTCATTCTCACGATAGACATAAGAGAGAGGAATTTTAGATACACTACCCACCATATCAAGTGTGAACTCGCCAAACTCTGTAAAGAATTCAAATACTTTGTTCGCATTGATCTTAGGTGCTTCGGAAATCTTTAAGTTGACTTGTGCTTCGATTTCTATCTTATAGTCTCGCATAGTCTCGATGCTACCAAGAGTAACATCAGCAAAGGCACACGTTCTAGATACATTTGCACATGTGCGAATATAGAACGAGGCTAGCTTAATATTGTCAGCATGTAAAGCTGCAATAGCGATTCCAGGATTTGGATACATAGCTGGGTATACTGCACCAGCTGCACCACCTGCGACTGGGGCTCCTGCGTTAGGATGAACTATCATCCCACCAGGCTTGCGACAGACACGACATAACTCCTTAATAGAGTCATCAGTTAGTCGTTTTAGTATAGTTAAACTATTGATCGATTGATCATGCACCATGAAGTGTGCTGCTTGGGCTGATAAGCCAAGCCGACCGAATAGGCCCCTCATTGCTGCATTGTCCATTGTGTTGTTTAATGGTTATTATTAAAACTAACTTGTAGTTTAATATCTTCTACAAAACTTATTACGTGTTTGTTTATCCACAAGTTTCGAAAAGTGAGTGAAGAAAAGTGAAGAAAAGTGGACCTTTATTTTGGGTTGTATTTTCAGTTATTTCGCTTTCTTGATTTTCGCTCTAATTTACTTAGTACAAATGCTGTAGAATTCTACGGCACAGTTTTCAGCCTAAGTAAATTCATTGTATTTTTCGTTAGTTTTGGACGGAGTCACTCAATTATTAGGAGTGTTAGTGTGTTAATAGTGCCCAACGTGCGAATGATTAATCGGGATTGATTTTCAGCTGTATCAATTCGCAGTTTAGTATCAGGGCACATACATGAATATTGAAATTTTCGTCCCGTGGAGTACAAGCTAGTACGCGCCTGCCACATTCCACCCCTTAGAAGTCCCGCGAAATCAAATCATGACTTCAATTACGCGTAACATCAAGTGGTATCTTTGATTTCTATTCTATTTTTGAACTTCAATACGCTTAGGAGTGATCAAATTTTCCCTAGACGCGACTTAATTTTGTCAGTTGAGGTTACTGTTTGTTGATACACATCAGTAAGTATGGCTTACGAGTGAATTTTTCATTGATATGCCCTTTTGGTTTGTATTGGGCTCTGTGTATGACTTGAACGATTGAAGCGCAAGCCTGTCACTGAAGTATAAGATAGTGCTTAAATTGAGTCTATTTTAGCTCTATTTTAGATTGATTTTCAAAATACTTTGTCTTTTTAATTATGACCATGGTATCTGGTTTCGAAGCAGAACCTTGTTATTGTATCTAGCTATTAGATATAGCCTTAGCACAACACCATGAATGCGGTTCGATTCATATGGTTGGTGTTGGTGTGGTATCATCACTTTATCGTGAATATACTGTTTATATTTTATCGCAAAATCGATACGACTCGCTTTTACGGAATTCATTCAAAATGAATTATCTCATCCGTTTGTTGATCAAAATGATCAATCAAAGCATACATCATCCTTATTAGAGACTACCTATGCAATCTTAGCATGGTTAGAGTACTATATGGGTCTGATAAACTGAAAATAGTACGACATGGTCGTTCTACTAGTTAGTGAATAATATTTTAAATTATGATTTAGATTACGTGGTTTATATTCTACAGTGGTCTGTCCGTCAACACTCCCATTATTTCACGACCATGCAATATGCGATGAGGGTCATGATTGCTTGCGCGCGGTAAATTTTATGCGCGACGAGGCTCATTAAGAGGTTCTAAGAAAATCTAAAAGAAAAATGAAAAATAAGATTCAAATAGGTTAATCTACATTGTACCATCGAAGCAAGATGACACCACAAAGGAAGCATCAGATTTTTTGATTTTATCGACAATAAGCGTGTGGTTGATATCATTGTCTTCAAATTTGTAGAGCTATGCATAACAATGGTGGGTTTCCAGAAGTCTACTAGGGATGTCAATATTACTCATGTTGATTCATGGCTAGTTATAATTAAACTTATTCTAACCATGTTAATGGTAGACTCTTGACTGCTTCAGTAGTTTGAATTAGATGTCACTAAACTAGATTAAAATCACAAGAGTATTGCATCCTAAAAATGAAACTAAATAATTCGTTCTGTTCACATTATCTCTGCAATTGCCATAGCTCGGCGCTTCAGGGCTTCTGCAATGGATAACTCAGCATTCAGTGTCAACATAATACATCCTCCAGCTTGACTATGTTTCGTATGGAGCAGATTCAATACCTCACTCACATTCCTACCAGCGATAGCATTTCCGTCAATATGACTCAATACGTCACCGCGAACTGCTCCTTGTTTTCCGATCCGACCGGTATGTGATATCAGAACCCGTGATTGGCCAGGGATGGCAACATAAACGTCGTTTACATCGGAATTTTTCTCATCGTTACTAGACATACAAAGTCCAATCGCACAACCCATTGACGCAGCATTGACAAAATTGGTTGTTCGGTTCCAAGAATATTACCTACATGGACATTATTCGGACGTCGTTGAGATACACGATTACCAAATCCTACAGATATTTTTGAGTAAGCATCCATAACAGTCCCTATTTTGTTGTAGCGAAAAGAATATGGTAGAACAGGGTTAGACGTTAAACGTTCAATTGATGATACTTACTACTATATACTTCAAGTAGTAACTCACCACTCCACGTATAGTCCACAAATTCCAAATCGAATGGAAGTGATAGATCTAACTGCACTGCCTTTGGCATACGAACAGGAATAGGGAAACGTTTTTGAAAGTCTGCTTGGATTCGCAATTCACGTTCCATCAGCCTGTGTTGCCCAACTCGAGAGCGCGGATTTGCATTATTTTGTTGTAAAGCACGTGTTTGTTCCGAGACTTTTTTCTCTTCCTTGCCGTGTGCAACTTCTGCGTCGGCAATCAGCTGATAGACAGAAGATCTACGGCAGAGAGATGCTTTCCTCCTAATATTTGCAGGCTTCTCAGTAATAGCCGTTGTTGGTCTATTATTCGCGGCTAGAGATGCTGGTTTAGTAGGATTCGAAGAGATATTTTGGGCAACAGTATACAAAATTTCTGCTGCTTCTGCCAGGAGCGACGGATCTCCTCTGGTCATTAATTCAGTTACCTCCCTACGCTCGTCTTCTGTCAGAAAGTAATCCAATCCAGCAAAGAGTGTAGGATCCACACGAATAGCTTCTTCTCGAATCACCGGATCAGGGGGCCTCGGGCTACAGAAGGAGGTATGTACTCCGATCGATATATCCGCCTCAACTCCCCATTGCTCTACTATATAATCTTCATCGTCACTACCACCGGAGAAGTCGTCGTCGGCGGCGTCGTCGTCATCATCGAAATCATCTTCATTACCAAAGTATTCTGCCTCCATTTTACGAGCATATTTTATTGCCTGCTGTACCTCGTTCGTATGCAGGGCTTTTTTTAGTCGAATCTGTGAATTGGTCCACTCTGTCTCAGGGATCTCTGTGTTTCTAAGTTCATTCACTTTTCTTAACAACAGTGTATCTCGAATACTATGGCTCAAATCTGAACGACAATTTGGACAATGCAGGTAGACTTTCACATGCATATTGCCATCAGATGCTTCCTGAAAACCGTCCTTAGAAGAGGATAATAAACTCTCAATGCAATTTTTGCACATGTTAAAACCACAGTGTCTTTCGCATTGTAATAGATGAACATAATCGGAGCCCTGCATTTCATCCAAACAGATAATACAATCTTCAATCATGATAGCAAGCGAAGATCGGCGAGACGACATCCTTTGCGATGTCGTCTGTTCAGGTTGAACTAGAGAATTGGAAGAATCAAATGATGCCATTGTGCTATGCTTCACTTGTGTTATTTCGGGCACAGAAACTACTTCGTACTCCTTCAGCACTAGTCGGTGGTTGTACAATGATGTGAAGTTAATGTACTACAAAAGTTGTACCAATTGTTTTCCATACAGTATGGAAGATTGAAGATGCTTGTCGTTGTAGTTTCGATACGTTTTCGATAAGCGATCGGAATGTGGCGCGCAAAAAGCGAGGCTGTCTCGATTTAAAAAACAGTACTCTATGATATCTAGCTAGGTCTCTATTGTATTGTTAGCACTACAATGTGGCATCACATTGAAGTGACCAAAGAAGTGTTTCTTGACAAAAGCTAAGGACTACTTGCAAAACCTGTACAATGGTGTATGCTATTGGAAATGAAGATGGCTGTTATTTGCAAGGAAAGTCTCAACTACGCAGCACGAATTGATTCATACATCAACATTGTTTACCTAACAGAAGATAAGTAACAGTTTGCCTCCGTCCTCCTTCCTTGCTTGGTGTGTGATCATCTCACTGTATTACATCATTTATCAAAATGCTCCTATAATGTGCACTGCCAAGTCAATCTCTGTTTATCACTCCAACTACACTTCTATACTTTGGTACATCATGCATGTTGTACGCCCCAAGATTGATTCTCATGATGTTTCAATTACCATTCAACAAGAATTGAGATTGATCAAGGCAGCAAACTATAATATAATAGCTCCCAGTTCCATTACTATTATTGCAATTTACCAAAACCTATTGTAGAAGTAGGCAAAGTATACTGCATATGGTTTACTCGTATGTGATAATATCCCATCACACTTAGTAGTTAGTATCCTCTAATATAGTCTGATGTTTGTTCCTTATGCATTTTTTGCTATAGTAGTATGTATTTTCTGTAATATTTGACTACTAGAGCAGCTTTTTTGGATATTTTCTCATTATAAAATGCATGTTCAATGCCCGTAGATGAGTTTCAAACATAACTTGCAGTATGGCATGTGTTACTTTACAGCTAAGCTCAACAATTAATTGCTCTTGGACCTAGTCAGTAATCATGTGTACCCTGTATAGGACCTATGTACATAGGTCTAATTCTAAAACTGTGATGAAATATTATTATAAGATGATTGCAACAAATGTACCACCTGCATCTTAGCAGATAACAAAAGCCATGCATTCATATCTAGGACCTTTTCCATCCAGTGCTCCAGTTAGTGCATGGTGATGACATTCTACATCTGCTGTAGTATAGATCATTCTAGCACAAGCAGGCATGCTGCTGCATGTCATCATCATAAGTACAGCCAACAATATGGCACTCTCATATACATACTGGCAGAGTTGTTGGTGATAGCATAGAAGTCATGCCCTGTTTGTGAGACATGAATATTATCCCCAATCTAATCAAATCCCATGGTCCCCATTGCATTGCCACAAAAAGATCAAGAGAAAGGTACATTATCAAAATTCAAGATCTTCTTGTATATTTGGCAACTAGCACCTAAAGTAGCACTGTTTCTCATGCGTATGACATACCTAGATCATCTGATTCAAACTCCAACTATCTAGCTATCCTACATTTTTTTCAACTAGTCCACCTTCTACTTCTACTACCTCCAAACCTCCACCTGCTTGCCCTTCAATAAAGGCCACCTTGTGAAGACTAAATTTTGGTTCTACTGCTAGGATATATCTTGAAAGTACAGTTGTAACATACTAGTTGATGTTTCAGGTTGGTGGACACATTATTTATGCTTTTCAAGTATGCATCTATCAGATTAATACTGTATATATCTACCTGTTGTCAGCCAGTCCTTGATAGCATTGTGCCTACCCAGCACAATTAAACACAGTAGACATGTTGATGCATATGATATTCTAGAAGCCCTCTTACAAACTGCTTGATTTGCTGCAGCATGATTCTATTTGAAGGCATTATATGGCACTTTCATTCCTATGAAAGAACTAGGTTGTCCCTACATAATGGACCAATGCGCTGTCAGAATTTTAATCTTGTACTACTAAATTGTTCATATCTACTTTTTGAAAGCAACATAAATCTGAGGTGCAAGTGATATAGTGACAACGATTACTTCAATGCCAGCGGTAGTGATTTCACTTGAGACTGATAACGATGGAGAATATGATGACATGTCTGGCCAGGGCGCGGGTCAGTACAAGATGCAAGTTGGAATAGCACTGATTATGTGTCTGGAAGGACTGGATCCTCACCAGATCATCACAAGTTACTGAAGCATCCCTATCAACCTCATAAGCAACAAGGGCGAATGATGAGACGCGCTAGCAGCTCCATTAGTATGTACTCGACCAGATCGAGATCCCAACTATCCCAAAACGAGTTGTATCCAGTAAAAAGTCATATGGGAGATGTCTCGGGATATGTACTTATACTAGAAGTGATAAAGAATAGACCATTATGATAATTAGTACAAGTACAACAATAATATCAAATGAAAAGGAGTAAATACTTTTTTATAGCTCCCCAGTTTATCCTGGGTCAATTATTAGTCAGCAACAGACTTTTCCTCTAATTTCTTGGACGTTGCCTTTTCAGTTCCCTGTGAAACTTCTTTGAAAGTCGAAGACCGGATTTTTACTAAATTTAGTTCCCCGAATTCGTCGACACTTGTAGAATCAATCACATCACCAGGCCGAAGAGAATCGAATACATCAAAACCTCTTATTATGTACCCAAAAGGAGCGTATTGTCCATCTAACAAACTACGTTTTATAGAATTATCCTTTAATGACGATGATTGCAAACCAAAGAATTCGGATGAACCTCCGTTCGGATTACCACTTGGATGATTTAATGCAATCAATCCGGGTATCTCAAAGGTAAGCAATGGCTTACTCGTCATGGCCAGCAAAAACTTGGCCTTGGTTTCCTCAAAATCGGAACTTTCTGCAAAACGACGAGAATATGAATACGACAATTTTTGTGAACCTTCAATACTAGTACGAATAATTTCAAGGGGAATTTTACGCAACTGTCCTGTCAATGGAGAGTAAAAGCCTTCACCGAACGATCCAAGAATGTTTCTACTAGGAATATTGTCTTGGTATGAAGATCCTACTTTTTTCGTCGTTTCTTTTATGGGAAGACCCGTGTAAAAGTTACGGAGGCATAGGTCAACAAAGTTACCTGCAGTTATGGGGGCTGTATATCCATCAGCAACAATCTGTACATCCCCTAGAATATTTCCCGCTCGTTTGAAACGAAATGTAACCTTTGCACGTCCCAGTAATCGTGGTAAAAAGGAATATTTGCCTTTATATGGAACTTTGTATGGATATTCCTTTACAAGCAACTCTCCCAGGAATCCAAGATGCAATAGAGCACTCCGTTGTTTCTCGAAGGTACATGTGATGTTCTAATAGGAGTTGGACATAAAGAACACAGTGAGATAAGATACCAATAACAAAATCAGAGGAGAACCCATAAAACACATTAAAGTCGAAACGACGTGAACGACATAAATAAACATGAACATAGACTTGAATTTATTCAATATATTCATCATTCAATTCGGTCGGACGGAGGCACATAGCTTACCTTTCGATGAATGGATTCCTTTAAATATTCTAGATCTTGGGTTAAATCACTAAGAAGTATTTCTCCTCGTTCTGCTTTAAGGATTGTCACCTCGGTACTATCATCTGGATTGAAAACTGGTTCTAATTTACTTCGTTTACTGATCAGGATACTCAATGATGTATCAATTGATGAGTCTGCCTTAGCCCATGCCTTGTCAATATTTTCTTGTCGTAGTACAGACAAAGCTAGTAGCTCTGTCTGTATTGTACGAAAAACAGCATTCTTAATAGGTAATACTCTTAATAGGGCGTATTCTGGGCTGCTTTTAGGAAGCACTCCAACGGCTACAGTACTTACTGATGGTGTAGATTCGTCATCTCTCGTATCTAATACGTACAGTCCCTTCTTCCCTTTGTTGGAGACATCATCAACGGACACGGCTTTAGCTGGTGCTGATGCCGACGACGGAGAAATAACACCTGTCAATCCTATGCAACTACTGGTTGTCGATAGTAACAAATCACGACGCTTTCTACTGGTAGCGAAGGCGTATTCATCGTCAAGGCTATCATTATTATTCTCAGCAGAATCATCAATATTAGCATTCTCGTTGTGATTGTTGCTTCTACACGCCCGACAATAACTTGTAGTCGTACTTTTACTTGTAACAGTCGGTTGAAAAGAGAAGACAACCAACGGAATCAAGAAGATGACCCCAATGTAAAATATCTTACATACAAGTCTTCTCATTATTGATTGTTGGTTTGTTCTACCATTTATCACTACTGTAAACTTGGTTGTAAGCCGATATGTCGAACGCAAGTTGAAAGTACTAGTATTAGAGGTATTTTGATTTTATGGTGTGATAGATTTGTGATTTCTTAAAAATGCTTTTTGATTCATTCGATTCATTCGTGATTGATTTGATTGATGTGACAAGATCGTAAAAATTTCCCATATACGTGCGTATCGCCAAATCATAAAAGGATTCTGAGAGCAATTTCGATTTAATTTTTTAAAATAATTACGATCTTCATAATCATACTTTATTTATAAACTATACACAATACATCATGTGTAGGTCAAATGATTATCATTTAGTTCCATTTTAAATAAAAATCATGTTGTTATGTTATTATTCAAAAACATAAATTAGTAGTTAGCGTAATTTTCTATTGTATGCATCGATGCTGTATTCATTCCTCATTTTCATCGTGAAAATGATCTGTTTTACGTTTTACAGCAACGGTTGATTTTTGGATATAGTATACGTCTGACGAAAAGCATTCAACGCAGTACGTAGCAGAGTAGAGCATCAGAACAAGAGATTTAAAATAGATATAATAGCAGTTTCCTTGTTTTCCCGATTTATGCCTGTGCTTCTACCGGTGTTGATGTTGCTGTTATTGATGATGGCGTTGAGTCTATCTTTTCTGATTCTGGTGGGTCCAAGAATATTGATAGTACACATGCACCAACAATCAAACTTGCACCAATATAATCTGATGTACCAAATGTTTCCCCCAATGCAACTGCCCCACAACCAGCTGCAAATAATGGTTCTGTTGTTAGAATCAAACTTGCGTCCTTCGCTGGAACTTTAGCAAATGTTACCGATTCAACCCAAAGTGCTAATGCTGTTGTGATTAATCCGGTATATAATATCCCACCCGTCGCAACAGATGATGATAAGATGGGTGAAAAATCTGGTATACGAAATGCAAGATCATTAATTGATCCGCCATTTATTAATGGAGATACTTCGAACAATATCAATGACGCCACTGCAACAGTAGCAAGTTTAATTGCACTAACCGGTAACGCAGCCTCAGGTCTTTTGGCCATTATTTTTTCGAGTAGAAGATATCCTGTACCGAATCCAATAGGTTGAGCAAAACTTAGTGCATCACCGATGGTTGGACTACCCCCCGCACCCTTCAGTTCTACAATAGCCACTCCTAACACAGCAACAGCAGCTGGAAGTAATTGCTTAATATCGAATTTGTTCACTGGATTATCTAATGTACAAATGTTTTCTTCGGAACATTTTTGGACACGCCATACTTCAGCAACAATTGCGACGAAGACACAATGCATACTACAAATTACACATGACTTTGACGACGTTGTTGTTATTAATCCTAATGTTTGACCGATATAACCAAATGCAACCCACGATCCACAAATAACTGAATCTTTCAATATATCCCAATCCATAACAACAATCCCATCCTCTTGCTGTTGTTGTTTAGTATTTTGTTGGACTGCCCGTAGTGCGAATGGTGCTAATGATAATGCAGCAACACCAAATCGACTACATGCATATAATGAAGAATCAACACCCGGTTCAGCCATAACTAATTTCGCAACAGCAAAATTTGATGCCCATAAAGCACATAAAGCAACAATTACACCTCTCCATGCGATCGGCTCAGCCCATAGAGGAAGAAGACTATTACTATCTGTAGTTTCGTCGTTGGCGGATAACGCATCTTGTTGAATTTGAAGAAATAGTTGTTCAGATACCGACGATGTTTCGTTCTTCTGGGCTATTGACATGGTGGAAAATTTACTAAGTTTTGTAGATGACGATGGCGATGGCGACTGTGACAATGATTTTTGGATGACAACTTCACCTTCATCATCGCTTTTAGATGACATCAATGCCTTTTGTTGGAGCGGCAAAGCCAATCCTATTTTTATTCTTCTCGAACATCGTTGTGGCTGTTGTCGCGCTTTCGGTGAATTATTATTGTGTGTGATAAAGGCATCGGTCTCAGTCCCGACAAAAGTTGTAGCAAGTACACAGCAAATAATAAACGTAACAGTTTTCATCGTGACTTCTTTTTCTTATAATTCGAAATTATTCCTTTTGAGCGTATGCTTGAGAATATGATCTTGATTTTGTACTTGATTTCAGATGTATCCGTTATTGGCTGTTTGATTGTCTTTGAGTGAGTCTGTTTGGGTGTGTTGTGCTATGCTATGCTATGCTATGCTGTTACGCTATCGCAGAATGCATATTGACTGAAGGCAATGTCTGTGTGAGTAATAGTGCCGATGTGCGAAGTGAAAGAACATCAAACTTCTGTTGAACCAACCGCGAGGAATAAATCTGACTCGATCGCAAAATTGAAGTTTGTAGTCGCGTCGTGCACCTGTTTCACTTAAGAAGCAAAGAAAACACTAAATCTACTTAGTACTCCGTTGGTAACTGACTGACTCGACTCTGTAACGTATCAACTTTCTTAGTACTACAAACTAAAATAACAAAATAGAAGCATTCTTCATACTAATACTGATATATTGAATCGCGGAAGAAAACATTTCAGACTAGAAATAAATGTTCACCTCCAGGCCGAATGAAATGAGATCTAACTTAAAATAATTACTTCGTATCTTGAGAATATTAATCTATTACTGTATTTCTTTCATCTAGTAGTTACCGGTATTATCAGAAGTTACCTACGTTTTTCCTCTTCTAGAATAATGAATCAACACCTTCTTGATCAACTGGGCCTAATCCTGTAATGACACCGGTATAAACCATACCAAAGAATATAACAACGCCTAATACGACAGAGCCCAATACTGAAGACAGTGTAACGACATTGAATAAGTGTGGTGCATCCTCTAACCCACTTTTCAAATTCATACCAAATATACCAGCAGCACATGTCGCTGATGTTAAACATAATGATGCAATGGAAAGACAGAGACTAGCCAGTAAGAATTTATTCCGTGCTGCATCCATTCTTGCATCAATTAAATCACTATATGTATATATACGAGTTGTTGTGGGGGTAGAAAGAGGAACAAAAGAATATTAGATGCATAATTATTTAGAGTTAGTAAAGAAATGACTTGTAAGGTAGTTCACTGTCGAAAAATGAAAAAAACATAAGATAAAACAACCAACAAAATCAAAAATCATAGGTACGTACGTACCTTGCTGTATCAACCTGCCCTTGTATTAAATCTAATGCATTCGATAGAGTTAATGCATTATGTAAATTTGATTCCAATACTAATTCTGGTTCATCACTTTCAATTTCTAATTGTGCAATAGATACTGGTTGTATAAAATTTTGTGGATGACTTATTAATCGACTAACATTCATTAATGCCATATCTTCATCTTCATTTAATATCCTTGTTAATGATTGTACAAACCCTTTTACACGTGCCTGCATAACTTTTGTTGCATTCTTTAAGTTACGTATAACAGCTAATGCATCCTCCGGACGAACAATATTATTATTTTGTGAATTATTCATAATACGACCAAAAAATCCACGACTGTTATTACTATTGTTATTGCTATTGTTATTATTATTACCACCAATAATTCTATTTTGAACATATTTCAATCCTTTTTCTTCTAATTCTTCTGTATCATCTGCTAACATTTCAAATACTGTCGCAAGGCATGCATTCACGCACAACAATTCAAACGTTAAATCTGTTTGTTGATCCATATCATCCATTGCCATTATGTTTGACCAATCATCATCGTCGTCATCATCATAGGTTGTATCATCATACGTATCACCTCCCTCACCCATATCGCTATCATTAAATATATTTCCTAATAAGTCACTTTCATCGTCGATCTTAACTCCGCCAGCTTTTTCGATAACACTTTCTTCATCTACATATTGTCTTTTATTCGTATTATTATTGGTGATCAAATCATTCTCAATGTCATCATTATCATCATCCTCATCGTCATCATAATAACATTCAATTTCTTCCATATTATTACCAACAATACGTTCCTCTAAATTTTTTAATATCGAATCAGCACCAGAAGGTACCAGTACTAATAATCTATCCCGTGTTATGATCGCACGTAATGGATCAAAATTAAATACTATAACATGTCGTCGTACAATCAATTCTGGTTCATTCGATGCTGAAAATGGTGTAACTAATCGTCGCATATCACGTGGATGTAAATTTGATCCTAATAATTTTGGTTCTAGTGGTCTTGATATATGATGATTTTCATTATGATGATGATGATGACCGTGACGTCTACCATTCGTTGCTGATGAGGTGGAAACTTGACGTCGATGATGAGGTTTTGAATTATTGTCATTCGTAATCGAAGGCAATGGTGGTGGTGGTGGTGGGAATATTGCTGAATTTGAAGACCCAACCGACGCAGATCGTGAACGTCTATGAATGGCACTAGGTTTGTTGATATTATCGTTATTGTTGACAGTCGTTGTTCCAATATTGGAAGTCCTAGTCGTTGTATTCACATTTGTATTTGTATTTGTATTGCTATTACTGTCTTTGGCAACCTTGATGGAGGAAACAACATGTCGATATAATTGTCGTAACGTCCAATTGTGATACATGATAGTATAATTTGGTATATCATCTCCAGCTTCTGCTTCTGCTTTTTGTTCTCCTCCTCCCTCTTCTTCTTCTCCCTCTTGTTGCTGTTCCTGGTATATCTCAAAAAATAAATAATCATCACGATATAAACTTGTTTTTGTTGTACTAGTATGTATCGTATTATCACTTTTATTATGTATATTCTTACTATTATTATTATTAGTATTCCCATGTCTGCTATTATTACTACTACTATTTCCTTTGGTTATTTTCGTTCCTGGTGTGCTTGAATCACTGTTTCGCCGTCCCAAGAACATGTAACTTTTGCTATCACTAAGTTTCATTAATCGTTCTGAGAGGTTACTACCGGCATTAGTGCCCTTATTAATCTTGTTGCTACGTTTTGGCATATTGTATCTATTGTTGCTTGTACAAATGACGTTGTAATCTTGCGACTCTTTGGAAGAATTCTTCTACTACTGCCGTTCTCTCTTCGTTTGTTTCTTTCGTTTGTGATGAGAGGATCTGAGATGAAGATTGTGGATGGCTGGACAGCGAATACAACGATAAATGATTGTACTAAATTCAAATTCAGATTGATAGATGATTGATAATACGTTACTTGATTCCAATTTGAAATTTCAATTCATCAAGGGGGATAGGAAAATGCCCCATTATAAAAAATAGGGGACCCCTAAACTAAAATCTGACTCACTCACCCTCACTCTACAGTAATACTCGCTGTCATTGAGATATTCGAATATTGATGATGATTTTTTCTGTGAAAATAGACCTGAAGATATCATTAATTTATAAAATTTAGGGATGAAGCACTGCCTCACCGCCACCACCCTCCTCGCCGTTTCCACAGCTAGAGCATTCGTCCTTGCACCCTTTAAGAAAGCCACGACTTCTTCGTTGACCACCGCTTTCATGTCTTCTTCTTCTTCCAATGATGCTTTCTACTCCCTCACGGCGACGGCCGGAGATGGATCCAAAGTTTCGATGAGTGACTTCAAGGTTAGTAATGTTTTGCATGCATAATACCAATGATTCCCCTTATGTTTGTGCGCTTTTCAACTTCTGATGTTGCTCCTGCTCTTGCTCTTTTTCTTGCCTCATTTTTCATATATTCACAGGGTAAGGTGGTGTACGCTACGAACGTCGCCTCACAATGAGGTTTAACCCAGCGCGAATACGAAAGGTTCGCTGCGCTGGGTGAAAAGTACGACGATTCGCAGCTGCAGATTCTTGCCTTTCCCTCACAGGAGTTTGGTGGGCAAGAGTTCGGCTCGGACGAGGAGATTGCAGCATTCGCTGCGGGACAGAAATTTCCCGGTATCCTTCTCAAACTGGACAGTGTCGTTGGCGATACCGCACCAGGGGTCTGGAAGCACCTGCGCGATGCGACCGATAGCTCCGATCCCGGATGGAACTTTGATAGCAAGTACCTAGTCTCGAAGACTGGGGAGGTTAGTGTGCCCACCACGGATGTTGAGGATGACGTTGAGAAGTTGATCGGTGAATAACTCATCCAAATTTTTTGTGGAGCAAAATAAAGTAATCACACTTCCTAGCACAAACATGCTATAATGGATTTGCCTGGCTGAGGCATGAAATAATGACGGAGTAGACGTTCTTTGTTGACCAGTCTAATCTTGAGCCTTTCTCGTTGCAGCTATTTGGGCTGTCTTAAAATAACAGAGTACAAGTTAACTTATCTATCCGCGAAACGAACCCAGACACAAATTGTGATAAAGCGCATTTATGTAGATCCACATCTGATTGAAATGTATTAGTACCGTTTGATCAATGCACAACTGGTCACTAGTGCAGCTTCCAATCCCAGCTCCTACGTACTGCGTATCGTTCAAGTTGCCGTTCTTTGTTGCGAGATTTGGAACGATATGGATCTAATTGATGCACGTAGATTATGCTATAATAACTAGTAGATGCTAGAGCAATCCATCGCTTAGCGTGACTAAGAGAGAAATACTATCATGCTTGTTTGTGTTTTTTAAATTACAGCATGGACCTCAAACACTGTTTTCAGGAGTCGCAGTAGAAATATACAACAATTGAATTCATCATTCAAGGAGTGTCAACTTGCATGTTTGTCATAGATGTAGGACTACGGTAGACAAGAATATCTTTCATAAAGCTATGACGTAACTCTTACTTCCTTTTGAGAAGAAATGCAGGAAGAAACTGATGCGATACGCCGAATCGTGGGTGAATGAGTGAGTGGGAGCCTATTAGTTTGCAGTGCTACTACTTATAGTATGGTTTTGGACCAAGAGATATTCTTCGAATGTGAGAGCCGATATAATTATAAACAAAGTAAACTCATTTTGCAGCGCTACTGTTTATTCAATAATATGTATATATATAAGATATAAACAAAACCAAAAACACAACGTTAGTATTCTCTACTACTATATATCGTGATTACATACATAGCTATTCTACTCTAGTAAGTAGTCAATCTTTCATTCTCGTAGTGATGATTGTTATTGTTATCAATTCATGTACGCTACTGGTCATTCCATTTCTATTGATTCTATTTATTTACCAAGGCGAATAATTCGTTTCGTTCCTTATCTTGTAATGGAAGAATGGTACCACTCGGTAGCTTTCCAAGCGATAAAACTCCCTGACGAATTCGTTTCAAGGAGACTACTTCATGATGCTGTTGTTGTTGTGATACCGCATGTACCATTTTTCGAATTTGACGATTCCGACCTTCCACAAGTACGAACCGTAGTAGAAAAGAAGACGAAGGATAGGACTGCTGTGGATCGGTGTTTACTATTTCTTCCACGTGACAGGGTTGGGTTAATTTCGTCGTTTCTTTCCCTCCACGTTGTTGAACGGTGGTAATCAGGACACCCGCCGCGAGTTCGGCAATTTGAGTGACCGATAATCGTGGTCGTACCTCCACTATATATTCCTTTTCTTGTTTGTACATGGGTTGCAACATCGCATCCGCTAATGGTCCATCATTGGTCAAAAACACCAAACCCTCGGAATCCAAATCCAATCGTCCCACGGGAAAGAGTGGTAATTTTTTCAATTTGGACGGCAACGCATAAAACAAACCACGTCGATCGTGTTTGTCCATGGTGCAAGTGACACCGACTGGTTTGTGGTATTTGTAGTAAAGTGATGATGATGATGATGATGATGATGATGATGATGATGATGCATTTTTCGTCTTCTTCTTTTTGTTGGATGTAGTTTGTTGTCGATTATTCGTATTACTAGTACTACTACTCGCACCCTCATTATTCAAAGCTATAGCTTTGCTTTCCCAATGTATCTTACGATCATCCAGTGTCAATTTTTGACCACCCACGAGACGATAACTAGGAGTCACCACGACATTCCCATCAACTTTCACTCGACCCGTTACAACAGCTTCTTCTGCTTTTCGTCTCGAAAGATTAGGAAAGCATCGTGCAATTCGTAACGCCGGGCCATTGTACTTTTCGTCGTAATTGTTATTATGAGAGGATGGTGCTGCTGCATATAAGGAGGATCTTTGTTGTTGTTGTTGGTTGTCGAGCAGCAGTAGAGAAATTCTACTTTCATAAGAATGTTGATTCCGTCTCACTGGTGTTTTTATTATTTGTATAGTTGGTGATAGTTTTCTTGTAGCAGCAGTAGTAGTAATAGTAGTGCTGCTGCTCGCCTGGAGTGGGAAGAAAGCTAATGCAGTATGATGCCAAAATAGTAACAACAATAACCATACCACTGAACAATACGACGAACTCAGGCGATACATCGTCGTCGTTGTTGTTTGATCTCTGAACAACAAGATGCCCTCTTTTGGTATGAGAGAGAGGAAAAAAACACTGATTGACGAAGATTTTGAATCCTTAAAATTACTCTCTTCGCTAATAATGAGGTAGCGACGGACGGACGTCGTTAAGTTTTTTTTTTCCATGAATTATTCAGCAATTAGTACTACCTACACACAATGGCGAACTGACAACTGACAAAGGTAATGAGAAAGGTTTACATTGTCTTAAAAGCAAAGTTTACAGTTGCAAAAACAAAGCTGCCAAGAGGTAATAGGAGAAGGACGACGTACTAATCACATATTTTAATATGATGAGATCATCGGCATTTTCCACTACACGTATTTGTACAAGTAGTAGCGTTATGCATCGTTTGCAAGGAACGTTCCAGCGTCAATGTGGACTACGGGAGTTCTCTTCGATTCCTCGAAAGAAGAATGGAAGTCCAAATCCCAGCGGTGCGATGCATAGTAATAATAATATTAATAGTAATAATAATAAAAATAATGACGACACATCAGCAGAAGAAACAATCAAAAATAACAAACAACCGTTTGTGAAATACAAACTTGAACCTGGTGAATGGGATATTAATCGAAGAGATCCATACCATCGACCGAAACCACCTCGCAATAAACTAACTAGCGCTGAGGATTTTGCAAACCGGCCACCGGTCGGTTTCGACAATGAATTTAGTACATACGAAGATTCTATGATCGCACTCTCCTGGTTGGATAGCAAGACGTGTAAATCAATATATTCATTATATATGGATATGATGGTCCGACATCAAACGGAACATCCTGGACGTACATCGCACGAATATGTGTGTCGGGTACTAGCCCAACGGTTTCAAATCAACACCTGGAGAGCTGCGGGTGTTGTTCAGTTACAGCACGCGGAAGAACAAATGCGACGCAACAATCCTGAACTATTATGTGACGATCAAGCACAATGGGCTGAAAATACCATTTTGAAAAATATTCAAGATGCGTACAAATCTCAACGTGCACTTCCACCCAATAGAGGACGGGGTGGGGAACAACAGGCTTTTGTAGAAGATCCCGTCGGTATACATGGACTGGGTGAACCGGATGAAATTTCATCGTCTTGGACGACCACCGATGATATTTATGATATGGAAACGAAACTCCAAAAGGCCAACATGAGGGATGAGGAATTAGCTAAAATTCTAATTGATGGACACGTATACAAAGAAGACGTAGACGAATCGACTGTACAAGTCAGGACAGATGGTGTAGCCAAGAGATTGATCAAAGCCCAACAAAAACAAAAGGAAGAGAATAAAAAACAGTCCAAGGACGATAAGGTGACAACAGTAGAAGGTATCCCGAACACAGAAAATAATGGACAGGGAAACAAACGTCCTCGATGGAAATATGTAGCTCAGGTGGTGAATACCAGAGCTATGCGTAAAAAGGGAAAGAAGATCACTTCCTATGCCAATAACAATATGGAAAATACGCTTGTAGAAGAAGACGGAACATTACGTGTAGCGACTGTCGAGGAGGCTAAGAAGGCTGCATGGAAACCAACTCGAACTAGAGGTAACGAATACATTTATGAAGGAGTTAAGAAGGATTGGTTAAAAAAAACAATCAAAGGTAGTACCGATGTGTGGGGCAGGGCACCTGTAACAGCTGCTGCCGCTGCAGTACAACAAGGAGGTCAAGGAGAAGGTAATAAGAAAGCAGCAGAAACAATATCTGAGGAGAAATCACCCTCAGAAGAGAATGACGAAATCAAAGCAGCATCTGACCCGGCTGACAATAACGAACCCGAGAATAAAGAAGAGGATGTTACATCAACAACTGAGACACATGACAGCATTGATGACGCAGAAAATAAAGAAAATGACTTCGATAAAGCAGAAGATACTAAATAATAGCATACTATTCTAAACAAACTTCTTACTTTCAGTTATAGTAAAAGATGATAGATGCAGGCTCCTCGGCTAGACTATAGTATATAACACATTCTGCTTTTTATTATAGTAATACTACTCTTATTTCATGCTTTTAAAAAGGAAGAAGAATTCAACAAACAAAACTCTATATTATACAATGTTTACTACCACTAGTTGTACTTCGAAGTATTAATAGAAGCACAGTAGTAATTCTGGCATTTTCTTGATACAGTCTATTTAGTCTAGATGTGAAAGTGCGCCAATAGATACTGCTACAAAGAATATATACGTTGAGAAAAGTTATACGGATCAGAAAATTATTCAAATGTCTTTCGCTCTTGTTTTACCACGCGAATGGGAGGATTTCTTCCTCTTTTTCTTATGATTTCTACGCCGCTCTCTTCGCCGTTCCTTTTCTTCCTCCTCATCGTTAATTGAAGATCGATCCGAATCCTGATCCACAGAATGAGAATGTTTTCGAGAGCGTCGTTTTCGGTGGTGCCGTTTGCGATGTTTTTCCTTCTTTCGCTTTCGAGAAGATGCTGCTTTCGCTGACTCATCAGTGCTGCTACAATAGGAATTATTGTCATCCCCTTCTTTCGATGGTGGAGGTAGATAATCTACGAGCTCTTGTGAGACGTCGCTAGATTTGTGTATATTCTGGATTAAACTATTCTCGGTCTCCTTCGAATCGTTGACAATGGCTTGTAACTCGCTCGTCTCTTTATCAGTGTTGTCGTCATTCTCAATACTCTCGTCTTCACTGGAAGACTCATCTGAAGATGGTTCAAAAATTGACTTGAGTTTTTCTATAGAAGGTCGGTCTATTCCTTTGTGTACTTCCTGGCAATTTTCTTCGTTTTCTGGGGCACTATTGTTCTGCACTGGCAGTTCTTTATTTTGATTATGGCACTGCGACGCTTTTTTAAGAATTTCCCTTTCAAAATAGGCAGACTCTGTATCCCTTTTATCAGCAATCAAACCAGCGTCCTTACTATAGTTCCTAGGTAATGGAATATCAAACCGTTTGCACACTAAAGGACTGGGCAGGAAAGCTTCCACCGTCCTTGAAATCGTTATCTGTGGCTTTTCGCCGCCATCACTTTCCTTGAAATCATATTTCTTTTCAACTGGATTCGGCATACACAATCCTCCTGGTACATCATCCTTTTGCTCATTGGTAGATTCTTTTGTAAATCTAAGTTTCATCGCCTCTCCCAAAGAAGAAAAATTGTTGCTTAACGGGCGATTTTCTTCATCATGCGGTAGCTTTAGCTGTCGTTGTCGTTGTTGTTGTTGTCCCAATTGTGATTTTGCTCTTTCCTCTTTTCGCTCGAGTTTCATAGCATTAGAAATAGCTTCAAATACGTACGGGTTTTCATTCTCTCCAAACTTATGCCTTTGGATGGTATATTCGCGAGGTATATCTGGACCGGGATACCGCCTTTTGTTTGTATTCATTGAATCTCCCAATACAAACCCCGAGAGCGGCGGCTTCCCATCTGTCAAAACAGTGGGTTTAGAATTGTAATTGGAATCTGATAACGCATTGGATGATTTCTTATTACCAGCCCATGCAGCAAACATGTCCCCAACATCGACTGGTTTAGACACATGTTGAGAGTGCTTATCACCACCGACTGTCGAAAGACGAGAGTTGGTTATTGGGGTATTAACATTACAGTCGTCATCGCTACTTTCATGCTCATAGACTTCTGTATTGTATTCTTCTCCAGGCTTGAAAGTACTATTGAGCTGTGATCCATTTTTTGGAAGATTTGCATTGGGATCGTCGTCGTATGCGTCGTCCTCGTCGTCTCGCAAAGCAAATCCACCTGTTGATCGCTTTCCAACAAAATCCTCTGCCGTTTCATAACTAAGATATTCACTTTGTTCATTACTACTTTTATCTGGCTGATGGGAATGCGGTACAGGACCTCCTTTACCGTTGATACCGGAAGCGACATCGGATATTCTATAAATGTTTTCACTGGTGTCGTAGGATGCTCGATCTCGTGCTTGCTGTTTACGTTTTTCTCGATATTTTTGAAATTCGGGAGCATTTTCGTACGGTTCAAATCCAAGACCACATTGATCAAGTTTTGGTGGTGGTAATTTGATCCTGGTAGTCTGTAACCGAATCTGACGCAGTTTCTTTCGAGACAAGTGTATCCGCGTCAGGTTCTTCAATGTATCGTCGTCGTCTTCTCCAATTCTACCTAATAGCCTCGTTCCAATAGCTAGCTTTGTCGTTGTGTTTTCTGGAACAATTGCCATACCTCCTTCTTTTCTCCACCCTAGACGTCTCAACAGTCTTGGCCCCACCGTTTCATGAGAGACCTCCAAAAGAGATTTTAAAGGAAGAAAAGTGGACTGCTGGTCCTCCCTTTTTTGTAGCAAATCGCCTGTTGTAATTGACGTATCATCATCTACAATAGATTTATTAGTTAGTGCTTTCGTTCCATAATCTTCTCGTAGTCTTGTAGGCCCTCCCCAGGATTCATGATCCTCATCGTCCATAAAATCTTCTAAACGTTGTTCCTTCTTTTTGTCCTGAGATGGTATCCATCCTTCTTTCGAACCGACTGTGTTGAAATGCCCAGCCGAAAATCCACCAGTAAAAGCACCATGAAAACGTTCTTGTTTGGGTTTTTTATTATTCCCTCTCGTGCTCGATGATGAATTGTTGTTGTCATTCTGTTGAGTTACCTTTCGTCTTTTAGGAATATAGAGCGGCTTCGACGACGACATTATATACTGATAATGGTGACAAATCTCGAACACTGCAACTTAATATTCTTTTTTTTACGCCATTGTCGAATGTTTTCTTTAATTTGTAATTTTGTGTGTTTGAAATGAATGAGTTTGCTAATTTTTGTTTAAAAAGGGGTGTTTTAATATAGGAAATGATTTTTTTTCGCTTTACCGGTGTTAGATGGTCCCGAAATAGACACTTGTAGTCTTATCTACTCGCTAGTATAGCTAGGTAGAGTAGGTGCTAAGTATTATTTGATAACGAAGATAAAGTTGAAAAGTTCGATAGTTATCATATTAGAAAATATTCTCTGCAACAAAAAATGGGCGTTAGAATAGTAAACTCTCTTCTTTTTTTTCTTCTTGGAAAATAAAGTATTTTATGCCGTAGATGAAATTGGACAATTAATTAGTTAGCACCTGATGCTTTATATTTTTGCTTTGCATCATAGTTTTGTAATTACTTCTTGTACATTTCTTTCTTCTTTCGTTTCCGTGTACTCAATCTAAGTATCACAGCAATAGCAACCAAAAATAGTCCACCCACAAGCTTGTAGTCGGCAAGAGTGCTTTCTATTGCATCTGCAGATACTTTAGATGCTGATGCTGAACCACCATGAACAGACATACTAACTGCATCAGGCGTTACTACAAAGGTTCTGGTATCCTCCCCAGCATTTCCTCGGCTTAGCGTCTCTCCTACACCATAGTTTGGGGTTTCTTCATACGGGACCCAATTCAAATTCCCACACTTATTGGCAGCCATTTTCTTGAATGGTAAATTAATTCCTGTGAATTCGATGGCCTGTGTTAACGTTCGCTTATTACCTATTCCGAATCGCGATTTTCGCATAAGCGCAATCTCTGCATCCTTATTCGGAGACTGTCCACCGATTCCTAACATCATGTTAACTCGAGGGCTACCAAAAGTAGACAGGTTCTTCCGATTGTCAGCAATTTCGTCCATCCAATTCCAATGTGATTCGTGCACCGCTTTGTTCTTTCCTCCCCACGTGTGAACGACAGGATTACTTTGATGCCCGTGCTGTTTATAATAGAAATAAAATGACGATGGAATACCAATAAAGTAATTCACTAAGTTAGTTTGTCATAAAATCGATTTTGTTCATCCATTAAAACAAAAAAGAGACCGAAATCAAAGTCCAGCGAATAGTCAACTAGAAACCAAACCAAACCAAATCAAATGCAATACATAGTACCATACTTACATAATCATGTGTCACAAGTACTCTATGAGGAGTGTAAACATCGTACCCATGAGTAAAAAATCGTATACCTCTCGAACCTTCCTCACCATCAAAAACATTGTCCAAATAGGGATCGACGGGAACATTAAGTTCCGCATGGCATCGATGGAAACTCAATCCAGCTCCCCACATAGCATTGGTCAATTTTGGTCTTGTTAGGAAGCTGCATTCTTTTGTTCCCCAATTCCGTATAGACGAAGTAAATTCTACCATACACAAATGAGGAACGTTCGTTGGGTCTTTATTATTCTCTCCGATGTCTGTCACGTACGTACTTAAAACACCGTAATCGTTTTGTGTCAAGTGAAACATATCCACTATTATAATGATATAAAAACCAAGAGTATATATGTATGTGGGTGAGGGGGGAATGATAATAATAGTAATAGTAGGAAGGATGTGATGCATTGAGAAAGTCATTTCAATCCTGTGGTGATAACAATTTGTTTTTTCGTACCTAGACCAACATCCCAATTGTCTGAAAAGTCCATGTGACTATCAGTTTGCATACAAAAATCTTGCATATGTACAGGCTGAAAATCGAGCTCGGGTGAATTATTTCGATGAACGAAGTCCCAATGGATCATAGCGGATAGTTTAGCACGTGCCCACGTTGGTCCCTTGCTCTCTTTCGAATCGACGGGTATAATTCTGACTTGATCTTTGTATTCTTGACAGTCAGGATTATATTTTTCACAATAATGATCGAAGCAACCAGCATCGTCTTCAAGATCACTATCTGCCTTCGTTTGTTGTATAACCCGAATATATAAACGTTTTGGACTCTTAGCGTGTTGAAAGGCATTGTGTAAAGTCCTTGCACACAACCTATCTCGATACGAAGCGATCAATAAGTGGATTGGAGTGTCTTCTTTTTCTTCGGCATCCTCGGTGTAATGATAATAGGGACATTTGTCAGGTGAAGGGCAAATTGTTTCGGCCACTCCTTCATCGCCAAACGGACCATTGGGAAAAAGCTTTCGATTGTGATCATTATCCCGAGCTAACAAGCAAGTACCATGCGGGTGTTTCTTATGAGCCTTTTCTATTCTTTTCTGCTTTTTGTCGTCGGGTGACATTTCCTTGTCGTCGCCGGCCATTGTTTTTTAGTTTTCTGTAAAGATCTCTCTCTCTTCTTAGTTCCAAGTGACGACGATACGCTTTCCTACTTGCTAATCTTAACATCTATGATCATTCTACCGGTATCATCTCATTTCAAACTGCTGCAAAAACCCGAATGATATTTTTTTTTAAGGCATAACTGCATATCTTGTTTCATACGTGGATAATTTTTTTTATATGAAAAGTTTTAATATCATCCCCCCCCCCCCCCCCTGAAAGTAAATTAAATTGTTCAAAGATCTGCTCATTCATCAGTTCTTAGATTCACGATTAATTTTTTGAAAAAGAGACAGGAATACCTCGAAGTATGGTCTACTATTAGCGTTTAGCTAGCTATATTATATTGAATGGTCTAAATGTTTTGATTCCTTTCTCATCCTCTTGATTTATTATTGTTCAGGAATAACGCGATATCGTGTGATTGCTACTAGTAGATGTAAGTACAAATTGTACATTATGAATTCTTAGAAGCAGTAGTAGTAAATGTAGTAGAACATAATATTATACAATAAATATCTAATCAATAATAAAGGTTACTACATTATCTTCCTTCACCGAGTCTTCCATACATAAATGAGAACATTGCTCCAACAAGTAAGGAACCAGAAATAGTGTTTCCAATAGTTACTGGAATCAAGTTTGAAAGAAGAGCAGTTTTCAGGGTGATTCCTCCTACTGTGGCGCTTCCAGATAGCATCCCAGCTGTTAATAAGAAAAAATTCGCAACACTGTGTTCAAATCCAATCGCAACGAATGTTGCAATTGGTAGGAATATTCCGACGTATTTGCCTGCCATATCTTTTGCTTGAGTAGAAAGGTAAATTGCCAGGCAAACCAACCAGTTGCATAAAATAGCCTTTACTATAGTAGGTCCGAACGAACTTGATGTCTTGTTCAACAATGTTTGAGCTGCTAAGTCTGCTGCGCCACCTGATAAAACTCCACAATATTTACAAAGAACAGCAAATAAAATACAACTGAACATATTTCCAACATATGATAGTCCCCACGATCGTAGTAAGTCCTTGAATGTAGCTTTCTTTTCACATACAGCTGCCGCCATAACAGCTGTATTGCCAGTAAACAGTTGTCCTCCACATTGTAATACAAGTAATAGATTAACGGGGAATAAAAATGCAAATACTAATCGAGGTATACCAGAATTAGCGAAACCAATTTCCATCATATTTCCACTGATTGCCAATGAAAGCATACCACCCATCCCCACGTATGCACCTCCAAGCATAGCAGAAATTATTGTTTTCATGTTTGACATTTTTGCATTATTTTTTCCCTTCTCGGCTAGAATGTGAAATGCCTCGGCAGGTGTATACACGAGAGAAAAGTCCGACGGTGTAGGAGTAGGAGTAGGATTACGAGTAAGAGCCGCCATAATACGAGTAAGAGCAGCCTTCGACGTCGTCGTCGCGACAGGTCCGCTTACATCTATATCTCCATTCACAGGAACTGCTACATGTTGTTGTTGCTCAAACGACGAAGTTATGCCATTCCTGTCGGTATAAGTAGAATGTCGAGCAGTTTGAGTTTGCGTTTGTGAAGCAATTGTAGATGCTGGTACATATCGTCGTGACCTTGTTGTTAAAATTCGTGGAGGAGGAGCGGTGGATTTCAATTGAAATGCAGATGATGATTCCGTGACTACAAGGATAGCCAATACCAATGCAGCAGCTAGAGACATTATATGTATATTATTATATAAACGTAGCGAAGCGTCAGGCATTGTTTTGTTGTTGTTGTGATTTGTGATTTATGAGATCAAATCGAATGAACGTTATGACAGCAGGAAATTAGAAGATCAGTTGTCGCTAGTAGCGTCAAGGGTCGTGTCAAAACTTGGGGAGGCGAGAGGCAAGATATAAACTCGGTTGAAGTCTACTAGTAGCTACAGTAGATTGATTACGATTACGATTGAATCAATCTATCACAGATGGCTGTGTATGTGGTGGGATTACATTTCAAGTAACAGACGTTTCTTCAAAAGTTCGATTTTTCGACAAGAAGATAGCTTCATATCAATACACTGTATCCATTGAAATTCCTTTTGACAATGCCGTAAACTTTGTAGGCTACGCGACGGAAAAGCCAAGAATTTGAATTCTCACTCTCTTTTTTCACTTTGATTTTGATGTTTTTAGAAATCAGATGCCATTAAATCTCCGGGTTCACTCTGTGACGTCACAAAATTCTCATGTGACGTCACAAATAAAATAAAAATTCACTTTGTGACGTCACAAATCAAATTAATAAATAGTACGAATGGGGGAGGAGATGATTTTCTTGTTTTTTTGGTGCAAGCAAATCCAAAAAAATTGCGTGATCTTTGAATTCGCTATCAAACAACAACGGTACAGAGTATGCCTGATGCCATTGACCATACTGCTATTTGCGCTACTACAGTACTTCAAGTAGTACAGTAATAGTAGGCTACAGTAGTTTGTTCATTAAGCTTTCTTCATTTTCATGTTGTACTGTAACGTATGACAAAAGTACAGTAGATACAGTATTCGATAGGGATAAGATAATGATAAAGTAGAATTAGAATCAATTCGTTCATTCCTATTATTGAAGGAAAAAATCAAGCAAAAACAAAGCAAAGCAATCCGTAACACGAACGAAGTAAACGAGAACAACTAATAATCGTGATACAATAGCAGTACAGTATGCGCGCGTCGAAGTATAAAATTGATCGACGTCGTACTTGTCGAAACGAATATCTGGCAATGGAAAAGTAGATGATCACGTGGCAGAAGACGATGAATCAATTCAAGAAGATGTAGAATTAGCAGCAGCAGCTGCAGCAGCAGAAGAAGAAGAAGAATATGTCGACGATGGTGATGAAATCGACGATAATGATATCGATGACGACGAATACAATGAATTGTCCGACAATAATGACGAGGAACAGATAAAACCTCGTACCCGTACTGGCCGAAAAAAATCCACAATGACTGCATCTTCTCGTCGTCAAAATCTAAAACGTGGCGCCAACGAGGAAAATGAAGAAATGATAATCTTGATGTTAGTGACGAAGATGAGGAAGATGTTTTTATTCCTCCTGCCTCGACAGGCGTAGTGTTGATCGTAAAGGAAAAAATAAAGCAATAACGGAACGTGCGATGGTATCGGTAACGATAAAGATACATCAGTTCCTTTTGTAGGAAATGATGGGAATTTTCATCTTTGTAAGATTTGTGGTGATGCCGGGACCTTGTGTGTTGCGATGGTTGTCCACAAGTTTATCACCCACAATGTCTACCCGAAGACTCTGATTCATTTGCAGCACTTGATGATCAAGATGACGACGAACCGTGGTATTGTCCCGATTGTACAATAAAGAAAAAGGGGAAGAAGAAGATAACGAAATACAGTTGTAGAAAGAAGAATTCTTCACCATCATCAACAATAGCAACGAAAAATAACATCAACAAGGTCAGTAATAATATCAAGAAAAATAGTCCTACTCAAATTGCTGCGAATCGTTCGAGGCGGAAACAAAGTCTCCCCTTATTTTGGATGCCGATTCCGATTCTGACGATAATAATAATTACTCTTGTGAAGAAATTGCACCGATGATGAAAAGCAGGTGAAATATGATACTAAGAATCGTGGTCGTCGGGGGAAAGTGGCGTTAGAAGCGGTTGGGGATGACTCAACTTATAGGAAATCCACAAGAATATCGCAACGTCGAAATGATCAGGATGTACTAGCTGGTTTGCCCTCTCCAAAACAACGATCAAAGGCCGTGCAAACGAAAAAAATGCTTGACGACGACGACGACGAAGAAGAAGAAGTACATAGTGGCGGGGATAACCATAGTGACGATGATGATAATGATAATGAAGAAGACAGGAAAGTAAAGTCACAGGAGAAGAGTAAGAAGAGCAATAAAAGTAGACCTGGTTCTAGGAAGAAATCAAAACGGAAAAAAGATGTTGCATCCTCGGACGAAGAATTTGTAGTAGATTCTGATTCAGACTCGTCACAAGACAACTCGTTGAGTGGCGGTGACGCTGACTTTCTGAATATGATAACGATGATTTCATTGGAGATCCTGATTTATCTGATGATAGTGCTGGCGAGAATAAATATGGAAAGGGAAAAGTAAACGATTACGCCGCTGATGCTATTAATATCGATAACGAACAATTCGGTACTATCGATGAAGACGATTCAAGCGATGGTGAGAAACTTAAAAGTCGTCCAGTCAAACATAATGTAGTAAAGAAAAAGGAAATATTACCCACTCCACGCGGAATTGGTCTATCAGATGAAGATGACGAATTGGACCAAGACAAACTTACGACGACCCGATGTCGACTGAAATGTTCCAATTGTCCATCTACAGAAGACGCGATTACAGCAGAAATATTACGCCAGCCTCATTTATGTTATGTTGCACCAGACGGTGAATCACGCCAGTGCTTCAATCTCGAGACATTGCGACAAATTGCATTGAAAAGCTCCCAACTTAATCTTCGTGTCGATTTGGATAAAGAAAGACAGAATTTCTTACAACCCCCCGCCTTTCGTTCTGCGATGTCAGATGACCTAATCGATCAAATTGCTTCTAAATTTGGTCGAGGTGCACTAGATTTGCAGGGTTCGTATTACAAAAATAAGGAAGGGAAGTCCATATCAAGAACTAACGAGATAGACTACGACTCGAACACTAGTGATGATGACGTGTACGACTCTTTTACCGCATTCCAGGAGCGTGTTAAAGAATATTTCAGAAAAGGAATGGGGAGTCAAGATATTTACGCCTGTCCACTGTGTTACAGTCAAATTCATCGGAACATGGTACAGCGTGAAATGGAGGAAAGTGATAATGAAGATGCACCAAATGATTCAGTTTACGACCCCATGATGGTTTTAGGTGATCTGGACGACGAGAACATGCATCGTGCATCCCAATTTTGTTTCAAACGAGTATCAGACCTAAAGAAGCACCTACGTCAAGACCATAACGTTGATACACGGGGATACAAGGTAATGAATTATACAAGAGATATCTTGTTAGGGCTCCTGATGGTCTATTACAAAGATGGTTATCGACACTACAAATTAATGGTCAAGTAAAGCAGGGTCATATGTTAATGTACTGGAACCAAGGGAACAATCAGATCTTTATTCAATTATGGACTTAATGACACGAGTCAAGGTCTATTCAGGAGGATTATTTGATGCTGAATTTTCTGAAGAAGCGAAAGAAGAACTCGAAGATTATAGGAATGAAGCACGCGATTTTTTTGCCACGTTCACAACTGAAGTTGATCAACGATGGATTGATATGCATCACCATTTCTTAAGAGTGATGAGAATATGGACGACTTTATCGCAAACGATACGAATGTTGACGAAGAGGAAGAAGATGCGAAGCCACATGCTATTCTTCATCAACAATATTTATCTAAGAATGATGGATCCGATGATAACGATCTAGTGTCAAAAATTCAGAGAAAGTATGCAGAAGAAAGTGATAGCAACGACATGTCTACCGATGATGATGGTGATGATGGATTAGAATTCGTCGACGGTGAGCAAGAAAACGCTAACGACAAAGATGATAAAGAGAAACTGTTGAGGAACGGTTATTATTCCCCAATTGAAGAAGAAAATGACGAATGGATGCTAAAATTACAAGATCGACGAAAGCGAAAGCAGACACCAGATATGAGTACGGGACCACAGTCGAATACGAAAAGAAAGCCAAGTAATTTAAATGCCGCCAGAACGCCTGTCGGTAAGAAACTTATACGACGAAAGTCAACACCTTCTTCTGCTGTCACTACCAGTGCTACGTCAAGCGCTTCTGCGAGAAAGCGGTCCCTTACTATTCAGGATAGTGACGATGAAAGTGTTTAAAATTGTTTAATCTAGATTTAGTACTATAGATATACTTTACTATGGAAGTACAGATACACAAACACATATATGCTTCCGCATAAGACCCCTGCTGACTACAGGATGCGTCATATTTCAGTATAATCAACAATTTATGTAACAGTAGAATTGCTCATTGTAGTAGCTATTATTTGCCTTTATGTGTGCATATCCCTACTAGGGCTAATACTCACCGTATCTCCATGCATGAGGCAAATTGCAAAAGGCGAAAAGATGCGAAAGACTGAGCAACCAATGGCAATTATTCTCAACATACAGTACTACATATTGGTTCCCCAATAAGGCCATTATTAATTATTATACTTAGTAGAGACAGACAACTAAGACATAATTGCAACTCTTAGTAGAGTAGTTAAAAGCTTGCAACTAAGCTAACTTTTATATCCATAATAAACACATTTCTAATCCCAACAAATACAAGGTGGTTTTATGTGTATAGTGATCCTAGGTATGATTGATATTTAGCTAGAGATACATTTTTAACAGGTATGGTTATGAGCATATAATTTTATCTTCTTTTCATTTTGTAAAAAGATGACATGGTGGATATAAAAGAGCGGGGCTTCACAGGAGCAGTTTTCAATTAATTGTGTTTCTAGGGCCTCATCAACTACAGTATAGCTATTCTAGCCATAAATGCTTCTCTTAATAAGTTTAGCAATATAATTGATGAAATGTGTATTCAGATACAAGGTTAAAAAAATCATAAGTATAATTTTAGTCCATTATTAGCGATGAGCAGTTCAGTTACTATCCGTAGAACTAGAGCTACTCTCGTAGTGTTTGTTGTGTACTGTAGCGTACTTCGATGGAAGTCTAGATACAGTAAGTTAGCGCCATTACTATATTGTGAATTCTTCTTTTTTTATTATTGAAATAATACAGTCCATTAAGTGGCTGAATTTTGACGGACTGAGATCACTTTATGTTCTCTTTGTTGGTGCTTTAACGGTTCATGGCAAGACGCATAAAGAATTCATTTTTTAAATTAACATCTGTCGAGAGATATTTTTAATTATTAATCTTGACACTGAAGTGCATACATTTTACCGGTATTCTAACTGATCTTTAAGTACTGAACTTTCTACGAGGAGTTGTCGTAGAAAATATAGAAGGCGAGAGCTCACGGAGTAAAGTAAAAATACGTTAACACGCTTTAACAAGACCACAAACAACACGCAAATCAACCAAAAAAAAAAAGGCGATAAAAACGCATACACTTGTAATTCTGACTAGATGACACAGCAGTAGCTTTCTTGTACGCAATTCTACAAGAAGCACCAGTAAGTTTAGTCTCAAAACATAGAACAAACCCAACAAACTACCCTACAACTATCTCGATAAGAGGTACAACATCTTGTAGGGATATAAATCAAGAGCATACAAACATGGATACTATGACTATGAACATTAATATAAACAAACAAAATGGTAGCAGAATAAGTTCTGGTTGTTATTCCACGGAAGGCCAATCCCCTAACAGTAATAGGAACAAAACGCGAAGATTGAATGGATCGTTTCCAGTTTCCTCCTCTTCTTCGTTGTCATCGTCATCGTCTATATCAGGGCCACCTACTGTACGGTTTATGACATTTTCTAGACGTTCCGCATCACCTGAATCGATGATACCCGTACTTAGTCCGTGTACGTACATGACGATTTCATTAAAAAACAAAAAAATTAAACCACGAATTGATTCTTTCAGTTTAGAACAAGCACTTTATTTTGAACCATACCAAGAATCTGAAATACAGATAAAACTTCTTAAGGCGTTACGAAGTTCTGATCTTGATCAACTACGATCATTTCAAGAAGTTGGGAATAATACGAGTCAACAAGTCATTGGTGTCAGTGGCGGTGTCGGCGTAGGCGGGAATGAAGATAAACAACATCAAGATAAAAACCAAGATCAACAACAACAAGGTAAAGATGAAAACAAGACAGACGACGACGACGACGATCGATCATTGAAACTCCAGGCTCGTAATCAGTTTGGGGAGAACCTTGTCCATCTTTCATGTCGGATGGGTATCTCCCGAGATGTGTTGGAGTTTCTGGTAGATGATGCCAAGGTTCCGTTGAATGTACGAGATCGATTTGGTAGGACACCCCTTCATAATGCATGTATGTCGGCTTTACCTAACTTTGACAATATTGACTTTGTTATTATGCATGCACCAAGGCAACTACTCTTTGAGGATGATAATGGAAAAATTCCATTCGAACTGATACCTCAACGATGCTTTGAGCGTTGGACGAGGTTTCTATCAGAGAAAAACATACTTCAACGGGTCTCCGCTGAACTCGTGAAACATGACGGTCTTCTACTGAAAGGATGAAGACAAGCCGAGCTAACACCTCAACGATACTGTGTCCGTAGGACGAGGTTTTATCGGAGAAAAACGTACTTTAACGGGTATCCGCTGAACTAGCTAGCGAAACATGACGGTCTTCTACTCAAAGGATGAAAAGACAAGTCAAACGAAGATAGTTACTCTTCGAGGATGACTATGGAAGTATCGCATTCGAATTGATACCTCAACAATGTTTTGAACGTTGGACGAGGTTTTTATCAGAGAAAAATATACTTCAACGGGTTTCCGCTGAACTCGTGAAACATGACGGTCTTCTACTGAAAGGATGAAGACAAGTCAAACGAATATCACTTCACTTCACTTCACTCAATCAATCAATCAGATTGATTCAAGGATTCTTCTTCTAACGAACAAATGTCTCTAGAGAAAAGTACAGTGCAGAATATAATGCTACTGCCGTAATTATTTGGCCATACTGAAGCGGCGGGCGGAAACTAAACTGAAGATCAACAATTGTTGTCTCTTCTTAATGCTAATATCACGCTCTCCGTCCTCATAACAATAACTCTAAATTAATCATCTCAATCAATCCGATTATATCATGTATTATATCATGTATTATATCGTATGTCCATGTCCTTTTAGATATGATCGATTGTGAAAAGACAGATAGAAAAAGTCACGCTAAAACAACAGTGTGCATATGTAAATGGACGGACGATCGAAAGTTGAATTGATTCGAGTCAGTCTATATTATTTATATCAATTCTATACGATAATAATAAAATGTAATTATCACCCATTTTATTAATGTTAATTTCTACCACTCTTTAGTAGGAATTATTTCTACACGTAGCCTGAAATGCGCACCCCTGCTTTCTTTCAAAATCACATTTTTTTCTTGGTTGTACAAACTAAAATAAAGAAAATGGCTGAAACATTCCATAGTTGTTACGTGATGATTCATACCGTGATGCATATTCAAGTCCAGTTACGATGAAAATACACCAAACGTAGCAAAAATTAATTGCTTCCGTTCCTTTGCTCATATCGAACGGGACCAAAAGCTTAAAGCTAAGAACCCCATAAATATTGACCTTCGTCCCCCTATATTTAATATCATACTCTTACATTTAATATCATCCTTTAGCTGCTGTAACTGCTGTTTGCTAAAAATTAGCGTTTTAAAAATTCATTTCAATCTTAGTTGATCCACAGCTATGCTCTTCATAGTGGCCTTTAGCTTAGATCCTATTGGCGCGATTTATAAGAAAGTAAAAAAGGAGAAAGAAAAAAACGGCAAAGAATAATGTATAAGGCACTAGTTTTTGTGGATGGAAAACACGAAAGACAACGAAGAAGAATTCATTGCACGATGATCATAGATGGAAGACATATAAATATCCTTGGGAAATGCATCCAAATTAAGTAGAGAGACAGAGAAGAAAAAAAAGTCCTTAACAACGACATACCAAGTTCTTGTGACACAGCGGTTAAGAGTTCAGCTTCACTTGACGTGGATGGTTCATATTCACGCTTAATTCCATCTACAACTTGGTCGAATAATTCCTTATCAATTCCCAATTCGAACATTGCATTACGTAATCGTTCCAATACTGGAGCCGCTTCTGCACCACCTGCAGATTCAGCCTTATTAAAGTCGTCAATTGATTTCAATTTTGCAACTTCCGACTTTTCTCGAAGATCAGTCCCTCCCAAGAAAAGCTTTCCATCCTCTTTGATATCAGTACAGGTGCCTTCTTGACAACCTGGAATTTTCTGGAAATCTTCAAAATCCCATGCTTTCTTGTCAGGACAACATGACCAAAATTTAGCTGTTTCATGAAATACTGGAGGTAGTCTATGATATTTACATATTGGATACGGCCCGCCCTTATTGAATCTTTGTTGACAACCAAAATGAGTACATGCGACCGTATTCTTAAGAATTTGCTGTCGTTCATCTTCTTCAGCCTGTTTTTCGGCTTCTACTTCTCCCTTTGTTCTACCTTTTCCGTGACAAATATAAATATCTGATCGGTCAAGAAATTCATCGATGACTGCTGCGTCATTACAGATAGGAGTGAATTTAGTCTCAGCAGCTTTTTCCATGCTACCATATTCTTGTTCCTCTTTCTCACGAATACTCAGATGAAGTTCCGATGCTTGGAGTGGATTAGTTTCTTGAAATTTTACATTGTACGATTCTACAAACGTATCAAGTAGGTTAGAGGCAGGTCCGGTCCTCCATGATTTTGGAAGTGTAATTTTCAGTGCCTTGTGTAGATCACTATTTTCGTTGTCTTCATAATGTAAAAAGACTTTCATGATTGTTGGTTACAAATTTTCAGTTCCAATAGATAATGTGTCCTGTGTTGTATCGTATTGTATTGTTTCTACAAGTTATGATGTTTGAAGAGAGGTATATTTAAGATTCGGATGCCTTTCTTTTGTTGATGCCGTAGCTTTAGTCGCAGGTATACTAGTCTATCGTCGAGGCAATGTAATGTTACTATGGTCGTCGACGAACGAGAGAGAAGAAAATCGAAGAGTTTTTATTGTTTTGAATGCATTTTTAATTTAATTCGCCCCGAATTGTGCGGTCTTGATTTGCCCTGTTTCGCTTTTTCAGTCGTGGATTGTTGTGTTGAATTTCCCCCTCCCACACAAAAATTGAACAGTATGGTCACCTCCCCCTTTTACAAGGCATTAATGACCATTTTTCAATTAAGGCATGAATACTACTTATGAAAGCAATCGTGATACTAGTACAGATCTACAGAAACGATATTTATCTTCATTTCTCAACATAACTTACTCTACTCTCTTCAACTATTCCTGCTATTACATATTATACCTATCAGCTTGTATTGAGTTGTTACTTACTTGATCTTCAATCCACTGCCATCTATCTGTGATCGAGACGCATTGATTGATTTGCTGACCTCTGCTCTGCCTCCAGTCGCGAAGACAAACAACAACAACAACAACAACAACAACAACAACAAATCAACAATTAACATAAGGATCGTTTTTTCTTTAAACCGAATCATCATTTTCTGATATCTACTGTAATACTACGAATTTCCTTGAAGAAAAGACCTGAAAAAAGAAGGAAATAAGAAGTCAATCAAACATTAGATCATGAATGTCCCTACTAATGCTACTCCAGAGGAGGAGATCCCTGATCAAGCCAAAGGGAATCCTGTGTATGAACAAACTAGGCAGGATATGCCCCTTTGGTGTTGTGGAACTAATTGTGGTCGAAATTCTCGGTAAGAGAAAGGGAGAGAAGTGAAGAGAAGAGGAAAAAACTGCCTACCTCCACACCCTCGTAACTAACTGTCATCATATCATCACATTCGAATAAATGACCAATAACAAGAATTGTTATTGATATTATTCTCGCTTTTATTCTGCCTTGTCTTCTTAACCACCCCCTAGCTTACCCCGTTTCATTTTTCTTTTTCATTTTCCTGATGCAATAAAGTATGGTTGTTTTCCTCTTGGGATTGGTTGGTATCGCATGTTCAAGTTTTGTTTGTTTATCTCCGCGTTACTTTTCTTTCGTTAGTACACGAAATGATACATTTACTGATCCAGATAAGCTACAACCGCACCCATTCGAATATGCGACAGAGGCTAATGTAGGTCTTTTTCGGTATGAGATATTAGAAGTTTATGAATATCCCTGGCCACCAAAGAATGAACGTGAACTATTCGATGCTATGCACGAACGAGAACTTAAACGGCTTAATGCAATTGATGTTGATTTTGATGTTGATAATAACGAAGTTACAACTGCGAGTACTATTAATACGTATATGAATAGACTACTCAATAGACTACTACCAAACAAATTCCCCGATGACTTTTACGACGATGATAACTTAATCTCTTCCCAAACAATGGATGATGACAATGTGAATGAAGGGGACGACCTTTACGACGATGATAACGTAATTTCTTCCCAAATAATGGACGATAACAATATGATTGGAGGGGACAATAATAAAATCACAACATATCAAAATGATACAACAAGTTTAATTTTAACAAGATCACCTTCAGATACACCTTACGACGGAAGTATACCGACATCTTTGATCCCTGATGTGCTTCCGGGTAGTAATGCAGATGTACGTCTTCCTACTACATCACCAACACCATCACCGACTATGACGAATCCTAATGATTTGATTGATGTTGATATTGGTGTTGTCAAACCATACCCAGCTGGTGCCAAATTTGATTCACTATTTTCAAACGGACAGATGGGAGGTAAGTTTCACTTTTTCTTAATTCGATTCTTAATGCAATATTGTGTGTGTATTATGTATGACCTTTTCTGTTTTGTTGTTGTAAAATGAAGTATCTATTCACTTAATAATCTGACTATGTTTTTTCCTTTCTTTCTTTCTTTTTCAAATCATTTAAATAACATATAATAGCGATGTGGGCACCAATCCTTGCTACAATCGGTTTAATATCTTGTTTAGTTGAATTTTGTTGTTGCGAGTACAAATGTAGTTGGTTACCAACAGCAATATGCTTATATGGAGCGTTTATGTTACAATTAATGACAGTGTTCTTATTCATGTCAGAAGATTTCTGGTACGTTGAATTGATTTGATTTGTGTTGAGTTGATCATCCAGTCCATTTTATTCATTCATCTTTGTTCCTACTTACGACTCTCTTTTATCGTCACAAATGAATGGCTTGACTCACCTTTTTACCTATTACACGCATCCTCTTGTCATAACAATCATTTTTTTCTAATTTAACAGCAAATACGATCAAGATTGTGCACTTGGTTTTTCTGGCTTGTTATCTGTGGTGGCAGTGATGGCGTATATGATTGCTCAAATGTTAGTCTGTATGACCCCGAGACCGGTGAGTTCACTTGATGCTATTTTTATGCAATGAAACATTAAACTTGCCTGTTTGTTGTTGTGTAGTATAATGTATACATCACTTTACAAATCTGACCATGGCTCCCCCCCCCCCCCCCCTTTTTTTTTAAATAAATATTTACTGCCAATAGCCACCGATTTACAACTTATGTAAGAAACCACCTGTCAAACGAAAGAAAAAGAAGAAAAAGAAGACTCCAGACGAATTTGATGAAAAATGGGGTCTAGTCGACGACGACGACGAAGATGGATTTGCTGATGAACCGGACGGATACGTAGATCCGTATAGTGACGATGGTGGTCGTGATGGTCATCGTGATGGTGGTGATGATGATATCTATCAACAAGAGGATCCGTACGATACGAACGGATACGTAGATCCGTATAATAATGATGGTGATGATGAGGATTATCAAGAGGAACCGTACGATACGTCAAATAACGAGTATAGTGATGATTATGAATACGGTGACGATCAAGAACCGTATGGAGAAGCTACTGGCGAAGGCGAAAATAATGGTGATTATGATGATTATGACTATCAAGAGACAGAGGGCAGAGATGAACGAAGAAGAAAGTAGTATCCAAAGTATTGTAGAATAATATGAGTACATTTTTTACATATATATATTATTTATTACATAATAATAATGCATTATCAAGATAAAGTCTACTCAGCTGAACAGTGATTATTGTGTGTATTGTATTGTATTGTGTGTATTGTATTGTACAGTATTTAGGGTTAGTTTTATAGTAATTAGATAATTTTCTTTCGTTATCCATACTATTGAATATCGGATCGGATCAATTCCTATTTTTCAATCATATTCCCCGTTTCTTGATTCATTCTACGATTGTGGTGGAAATTTAGGTATCTAGCACAATAAGACAACGCTTCATACGCATATGACTTCCACCACATCATATGCCCGCCGCCACCACCACCGCCACAACAAAATAGATCATCAAAGAGATGCCGCAGTGTGAATTTAAAAGTCTTCCACGCCTTGTGGGCCCGCTCCCGCCGCGGCAAAAATATCGCTAATTATCGTACCACTACCACTACTATTACCTCCACCCTTTTCTTCTTTTCGAATTAAAGTTTTGTATTTGGAGTTAGTCGATATGTCCACATCCAATTGTTGCATTCGTTCCAACAATTTCATCCATTGAGCCAAGTCCAAGGATTGAGTACTACCAGTGTTGCAACTAATGTCTTCATTGTCCGAGAACACAACTGTCCCATCCTCTTCAATCTGACATGGGACGATTCCAATTGCATCCAATAACTGTTGTGTAACCTCTTCGGGAGTAGCATTCCAACGTCGTGCTAAAATCGCAACCGACGTTACCGAAAAAAGTTTCGCCGCAGTTTGAACCTGAACCTCTCGAACACGTCGAATGCATTGTCGGACCAGTTCGAGGTTACCGTCGGCTTGTAAGATAGATTCATGAGTACGAACAAGTGTTTCCACGGCTTGTCGATCTCCTGCTTCGACGGCCGGTCCCAGTTTCGTATAGACTAACATGTTATCTTTTTTTTCTTCCTCCTTCGATTCGGCGGCGAGACTTCTTGCCAACCGACTTTGATGATGAGTGTATCGCTAAGTTTCGTCGGTAATTTTGGCATACATTTGGGAAGACGAGTTGCGGGATGGACTTTACCTGAGGCGGTTGAACCTGTATTATTGTTGAGGAGAGGCTGCACTAAGGTTACTTTTTTCCATGCACTAATCGCAATGACACTGCATCCGTCATCGGCAGGAACCGAGAGACAGGTCCACCAGCATCGATGCGCCATCGCATAATCGCGACAACTAAAATGGACAATTCCCCGTAAATAGTAGTATCTCAAGACGATCGAAACGTCTTTGAGGGCAGATGAAGGACGAGGCCATGATCCCCGAATACCTTCCACGTATTGGTACTGTTCGGCCACGATGATACATTGTAAGAACACAGTATGGGCTGGATGTAAAGGTGGGTAAGCTTTCGAAGACGATGCCGATAGGGACGATAAGGATGTTGCTATAGAAGTCTCGTTGTTGTTGATGTTGTTGTTGTTGGAAGAATCGTTAGAATTATTGTTATTCGACGAATCAGTCACAATTTGAGCCAAGACGGGAAGAATACCACTATTCACGATAGCCTCACGATTATCAGAACACAACATAGCCGCCGCCTCAACTGCTGCAAGAGTTTCGTTTCGATATCTGTTTTGAATTTTTTCCTGTTCGGCGTCTCTCGCAGTAGCTGTATTATTATTATTATTATTATTATTATTATTATTATTTGCAGTACCAGTAGTAGCCCTCGCTCCTAAGATGGCTGAAGCCATTGCACCCAATGCAGAACGGCTACCAACTGAAGCAGCAGCAGTGACACCGGCCAAGGGTTGAACATGACTTGGTTTTTGCTTACGCGTAGCTGAGTAGCCGCAGCACCTAAGTAGATATGAGCGACATGTTTCGCAGGATGATGATGCTGTCCTGGTTGTCCCATTTGGTTCGACGATGACGCCGCCGTCATAAACCATCTTGATACAGGCCCGGCAAGCAAGGAGATACCTTGAGAAGAAGGAGACTGGGATGCAATCGACGTCAAGAAAGTGGCGGGATCGTCGATAAAATTGGGTGGCAAAATAATCGTACTGTTGTTGTTGTTGTTGTTGTTGTTGCTATCGTTATTGCTGGAGCTGTTGTTGCTATTATCTCCGGCATCAGCGCTGTGATTATTCATAGCCGACGAAGAGGAGACACCTGAGTGGAAGAGGCTTGAGATTGGCTATCCATGGTGCGAGGTAATATACGGTGATATGATGGCGTGTCGTGTCGTAGCTTGGTATTCGTATTCAGCAATCGAATGAAAATATCAATCGTGCCGTCTAAAAAAGAAAATGGAAAAATGTCGTCGTATATATGATCGTATTGTCGTCGGAAGGTACAATTAAGGTACAATGAAGTTAGAATTGGCGTATGATATCTCTCTATATCACTTCACTGGAAGAAAAATGAATAGTACGCCGTTATCTTCTGTCACTTTACTGCGGTCGCAGATAAAAGATCTCTGAGACAATTAATTTTATTCACTTTCTCTCTGTTTTCGATTTGGCTCTATATGGTACTTCGTATCGGCCTTTTCAGATCAAAATCTTCATTCTGTTGATTCATGATAACCCTAACCCTAACGAGCACAATCGGGAAGTTTCTCCTCACTCGATCTACTACTAGATATGCTAGCTGGTAGCTGCATACAGTACTTCTACGGCAGTAGATACTACATACTGTAGCACTGGAAGTATTAAGTTGAATACATCATTACTCTTTCACGATTAGCAACTAGCTCAGAGGTACTGTATGTTGAGAAATTTCACAATACTATGTCCAAATAACCAAATGTACACACACTGTATCTCACAGCATAGTAAATCAATGAGTTAAAGTTAAAGGTAGTAGTAGTCTGACACACTAGGACTACACATACCCCTGGCTTCCATAAATGAATAAATATATCTGAGAACTGTTTTTCATTTCTGGTGGTTGCCTCATTAAGTTGAAGGGAATTGGAAATTAAGTCCATTTCTCCAAACAAACACTGCTACTAACTAATAGTGAGATACATATAAGCACATTCCATTTAGCTCCTGTCATAATGTCTAAGAGAAGACGCAATATCAGATTTTTATTAATGTAGAACTATTAAATGCAATTTTTTTTAATTATGTATCATACGGGTTGGTTAAGTTTTCAGACATGTAGTAACTTTATAAATTTCACAACAAATAATTGGGGTCAGGTTGGTTAGTTAGTTAGTTCCCTTCCTTTTTTAGTTGATACCCATTTCAGCCTGTGCAAGATTAATCTTAGCACGATGGATCTTGCGGTACAAGAAGAATGCGTATGCTCCCAAAAGCATTGATGTCATCGCAAAGATAACGGCACATGCAGTAGCGGCTCCACTGCCGCCGCCAATACTGGAACTACTCCTTCCACCCGTGATCTTCCTTGTTGCAGCTTCCAAATTAGGAAGGATGTTGTTGATGTAATTACAACCGGTAGTGTCGGTGTAGTAGTATTGACCAAGGTATGAGGCTAAGTTTGTTTCACATTTGGCAGCCATTTCGTACGATTGTTGGCAGAGTTCATTAACTTCCAAATCCTGGTTATAGTTATTGTAGTTATTGTTATTGTTGTCTGCAAATTTTTGAATGAATCGAATTGTACAAAAATATCGTGGAAACAAGGAATAGAAAAGGAAAAATGACCGTAAGTTCGTGCGTGAATCAAGGTAGTAAAATACATTTCATTCCGTCAAGTCATAGACAATACCACATTCACTGCGAACGTGCGAACTTACTGTTGTTGTTATTGTTGTTGTTGTTATTGTTATTGTCTTCGTCGACAACAAGACACGAGATACAATCATTAAGAGTGACAATAGGTTCACTTTCAAAAGGAAGAGAGTAACCGTAGTTGAAGGCTTCGTACACACCGGTTCCGGCGTAACTGGTACAACCTGCATCGTAGAAAGCAGCTAGGAAGATACTCTTTCCATCCTTGGGAGAGCACATAGGACCGAGCCAGTAAGAACGATACAAATCAACACCACTGTTCGAGTTCGAATTTTGATTTCCATAGTTGTAATTTCCGTTGTTACCGTTTTGGTTGTCGTTATCGTTACCACCTTCCATCTCTATAAATTAAAATAAATAAGAAGGACAAGAAGAGGGGGGAGGGTGAGTTAAAAACAAAGCGAAGAACAAAGAGGATGCTTGAAATTTTCTCTCATATTATAGGTAATGTTTTAAGACAAAAGGTAACAAGAACATGGTATAAGTAATTATCATATCAGACTTATAACTTACCATCACACTCCAAGTATCTTTGGATTTCGAATTCATCCCCACCCTCATATTCGATACAGACGTCCATACCGGCATCGACGTAACATTGGTTTTCACAGACTTCTTCGTCATTGGCATTGTCACAGTAACAGTATTCAGCGATGTATTCACATGCTTGTTCTTGTGCTTCCATTTTCGATTCAGTGTAAGCATCGACGAATTCCATCATGCTTACAACGTATTGTGCAATACCATTACCGCAGTCGTTACAGCTTCCCGCGGTATTACCAGCACAGATAACGAATTTAACCAAGTTTTGAGTGTATAAAATACCACCATCCTCGTCACCACCCTCTTCACGGACTTGAATGAGAGATGAGCATGATTCGTACTTGATGGAATAACTGGCTAACCAATCAGCTTCCTGGTCGTTGTTATTATTTTCAAGACGACGAGCATTTGACAAAAGTCTCTTTCCCATCTTGGATTCAACTGGGATGTCAAAGTCAGGAATCATAGATTCATGGTCTGCTGCATGTCGGGTTCCACTCTTCTTGGCAGTAGCACATGCTGCAAGAGCAGCGACGATAATGGATCGGAACAACATAGTTTCAGATAAGACACAGGTTAGAATATATATGACTGATGATAAGTTGTTATTCAAACAAGAAACAAAAGGATTTAGTCGACAGAAAATAATGAAATGATTGCAGTTTTTGATCGAAATCTTTCTCCGAAAACAGCGATAGTAAGGGCAAACTGAACTCATAACGGTAACTAAAACTTCCGATGCGCCAGTTTCATCGGCGGGCGCGGGAGCGCCAAACCCGTATCGGATTGTTTGAAGTGTGTCATCGGCTAAAAAATCCAATGAACATACTTTTATTACGTAGGAAATTGTACGTTCAACGGGTATACTTTACACGTTGAATTGATCTCAAAGAGTACTTAGATATATTAGCATCAGGGCGATACTTTTATTGCACGTGTTACATTTTATTTAGGCGCGGACTAAATCCAGAGCAGCTAGGATACGGTACTTTAACTATAGTTAGTCTTCAGCTGACCATCTCTATTTATTACTGAATGGTCAGCTTTCAAAGATATTGTTTACATACAGTCCATAGTACTACCCATGCATACTTGCAAGAGATTCAATCAAAATATATGCCTTTACTTTGCCTTTGATGATTCTTCACAAGTCAAGCTACAGTATTGTTTTACACATCATATGCTAGCCTTGCTACTAACTATATAACTACTATCTCTAGGCGTTTTGTCTCAATCAAAAGGACAATTATAATCATACAATATCACTCAACTAGGACCAAATATTTGCTCTACACATGCAGTTAAATGGAAGGTAAACTATATGGAAGCTATTCACACAATAGTGAGTACCACAAACCACCCACCTCAAGCCATATCACATTCAGTCTAGTGTCTAGTTTGTCGTACACATTACATTACTACCTATAATAGTGTTCTTTAAAGTTAAAAATCTAACCAAAAAACGGCAGTTGTTAAACTATTGACTACAATAACTGATTCCTAGTTGGAAACAACCCTGAAAGTAGGTACATGAGAGACAAACAGTAGAAGTACAATAACAAATACAGCTTAATTAAGATCAAAATTATCTATATTAATATGAAGGTTGTGTTTCAATTATTATCCTTAACAGTTTTATCATATTAGGGGATAGGGCCCCATGTAGAAACTAGACATATATTTTTGTATTATTACTTTTGTTGTCCGTCTCATTCACTATCTACTAGGGACTGCATTTTTTTTAAAACACGACCGACATCGTCAATAAAATCAAAAATAATAAAATACTAAGTAATGAATTGTCAGTTTCTCAAGCACAATTAATTCCGATAAATTCAATATCATCCACGCTGAGACGCAAACCATGTTTATTACGGTTCGAAAACCTGTTGCAATTTGTTTGCTCCCAGGAATAATCGCTGGTTGTTGTTTGCTATATGTTAGTTACCAATAGCACACAGAGAACGATCGTGTTCTCACAAATTCTTTATCAACTAATCACAAAAAGCGAATTCAGATTCATTCTACTTTCACTTTATCATCATCGTCAATCGAATAGAATAGAATAAATTAACAACCATGACATCCATTACAGAATTCATAGATCGATTTAATCAGTTTGAGCTTGATACAGAGAATAAGTTCACGAAACTTCGTGAGGAGCATAAGCTTGATTTCACGAAACTTCGTGAGGAGCATAAGCTTGGTATCACGAAACTGGAAACAAGAATCCTCAAACTTCGTACGGATGTAACAATCCCGCTGGAAACAAGAGTCTCGAAACTAGAAAGAAAAGTGGACGAATTAGGAACTCATTGTACAGATCTACATGATATTGTAGAGTTGAACATGAACTTAAGTCATCGGATCGGCCGTTCCGCAACTCACGAACACCTAATGGGAACGAGATAAACGAGAAGCAACCAAAGTATGGCAGAGTTTCTAAACAGCTTCAAACAAGTCACCCGAACATTCTGAAGAAAGTGAACTTAAACCAACAAAATTATGAGAAACCACTGCTTTTCTCCCCTATAAAGACCAAGAAAGATCGTACTGCCGAAATCAAAAGGAAAATCAACCAGATTCCGCCCCAATCGTCGTATACCAAAAAGCGAATCGATTATAAATATCTTGTAGACTAAGAAGTAGACTAAGAAATAAACTAAAATAAAACAAAACAAGATAAAATAAATCATCATATGTGTAGTAATGATTAATGTTAATATTCAATAATTATTATAATCATTTTTACACAATTTATTGTGTAGTTTATTGTTTTTGTTGAGTCTTAGTTGAAGTTATTGTCATTGTGGGTGTCTTTGTTATCGTTATTGTTACTGTTATTGATACATCATTATCCAATACTGTTAATAGTACTAGGGATTAGCTATAGTACCATATGCTAAAGAGGAAACAATTCTTCAGTTTACTCGGGTAATCTTCTGATTCTTTAAGAAGAGCTTCACCAAAGTCGGCATACCCTAGCTAGAGTAGACATCAGCTCTAGAACATCCAAGAGACCGATTGGTGGCTTACATTACGTCATCATATTGCACGATAATTGGTGGATTGACAGTATATATAATGGTATCAAATAATAGCAATCGCAATTCAATGTCTGCATCAACAAAGTGCAACACCGAAAGCATTGCTTATTCAAATTTGGTTTAAAACAAATTTCAATACTGTGGTAGTGTATGAAGATAGCACCCACCACCCCCACCACCAGCAACATCAATAACATCAATAACAACAAAAAGAACTAAAATTACCATATATAACGTTGGTTGGTTATAGGTTGGATGTTAACAGAGAAGATAAAGAATCATTGTAATTGCTTTTAGTCACGGAAATATGGATGTGTGTACATTCAGTTGCATCTCTGCGGAATTTTCCATATGATGTGGTCAAATAAAACCTAGCAAATTCACAAATGTCATGTAATTTTTTTCGAATACAACAAGTTCCAATCCATTTAGCTGCTAATACTTTTAGAAAGTAGTATGCAACAACAATACCAATATTATTTATTATTGTTATAGTAATTACTATTACTATTTTATTTTATCCTCTAGCTAACAATGCCTGCCTAAAGCTGTTGTTATTGCTAAAGTAGCAGCAGCAGCAGCAGCTCAGACAACCATAAATCGTGATACCCCAACTAACAAGACATCATAGTAAAGAGTGACACTGATCTTCCCACCTCCAAGTTCATGATGAAGTAGAAAATGCCGCAATTAGTAATCACGTAGATTCATAATTATGAATTCTATAATATTAGGTTGAATAATAGAATCCTTCCACTTTTCTTCTGTACGTGTGATCTCAATCCAGTTCAAAACCAATCATGTCACTAATGGTCGTAATATCCTGGTCGATGCTGCTACCACTGCCACTGCCACTGCTGTCACTGGAAATGGTCCACAATTCTTCCGTTTGGATTGTGCTTGCTGCTACCGTCAACGAAGTTGAAACCACAGTGGAAGCAGCCGAAGCCGCCAAGGAAGAAATATCCCATTTTTTCGTCTCTTCATTTAAAATTTTGAGGTACAGGTTTCCATAAGCCTCGTATTCTAGATTGTACGTGAGATTCGTCGGTAGGTTGGTCTGACTGTTCAGACCCTTGCTTCCATCCACCGCCACCACCGGCTCAATCTGAGTGTCTTCATGCCATTCATTAAAACTGTTAACCATGAGTAAATAGTCCAATTGGGGATCGACCAAGGTCCGGGCTTCCTGAAGGGCCGCCTGAAAAAGGGATCCCTCTGCTGCATTCACATTGAGTCTTCGCGAAAGCGGGGATGCGGTTCTTTTCTGGTCGAACGCCCAAATCATTGAACCCTGGGGAAGTCCCAGGAATAAAGGCACATCCTTTGCTTTGCGCTAAGTTTTTCCATTTTCGTTGCTCTTCCTGGTAGTACTGAGTAACCTTTTCACGGCTGCCCACGTATCCTTCGTTTTGCCACCTCGTAACGATCCGTAAACATCATAGTTGGTGACACCGTCCAGAAGTTCAAAGGGAATCAAGTCTGATCAGTGACGTTATCGGTAATGGATGGCGGACCTTGAAAGACCTGAATAATTCAGTTGAAGAGGTAAGAATAGAAGAAAAGTTTCAGAGACGAACGACAGCGAAAAAATGAAAGTGACATAAGTAGGACTGTAGTCAACGTCGGCAAAAAAGAACAATAAGCTTGTATTGCATTACCTGATCGCCAACAATAAATATTTCGTTGCAGCCGCTCTCACTGGCGCCCTCCCGCATCAAGGCAACTGTTTTATTTAGCAGTCCAAGAGTTTCGAGCTTTCGGGTCAGATAGACAAAGAAAACTGGGACGTTTGATCTTGTTTGGATATCCCCATTGTCGTCTACTACAGAAACAACTTTCTGGTAGTAATTGTCATTACGAAAGTATTGCTGGCACAAGTATTTCAGATCGGGTTTCACGTTATCCAGGTTGTAGTCGTCCTTTTCCCTTATACGTCCGGTCGTTTCGTAAAAAATTGCAATTTTCTGGCTACCAAGCTTTGGATGATTTAAGATATTGTTCTTGATGGTGAGGTCCTCCCGTCGATCTTCTCCCCACCATGACGTGACCCAGAGATGAATGTTGTTTTTGCGACTCCATTTCAAATGCTGTCCAATGACGTCGGGTTCCGTATCGTTGTATTCACCCAACGCAGGGAATTCCTGTTTTTGGAGTTGACTACGAAGGTATAAATCGGGTCTTTTCCCTCGATGAAAGTCACTGCCCCACCAGGGATAGTAATATACGCCGACCGTGAGCAAAATCTTCGTGGTTCTGCATTTATTATAATCGCAGGTGTTTCGGCATCGTGCGGCAAGTGGTTCGCCCCGGTAGTCTTCTTGCATCTTTTCTTTCGCTTCTTGTTTTTCTTTCGCTTATTTTTTGTACTTCCACCTCCCACCCACTTGCAATTCTTTTCCGTCTTGTATCGGAAACTGGAATCATCGATGCAATCACTTGACGACGCCGACGATAATTTTGTAACGGAAGCGGAAGTAGTTGTTGTTGCTTCGTCTACTACTATCGTTTCAACCCCACTAATTGTCGTAGCAGTGGCACTGCTATCGCCTATGCTGTCTTCGAGAAGAGGCATTGCAGCCACGAGGAATACCGTCGTAGTCCTCGTCGTCGCAAAGAGAGATACCATCGCCATCACCACCACACACATCATTATCACAACGACAAATCGTCGTTTTCTTCTCCCATTTGCACTGCTCATAGTCCTACTCGATTGCTTCGACATCATCGCCATTGTTGTGTCTTAATGAAACGCTAGCCTTATATCTATATTAAACAATTGTTTAAAATTTTCTTGACAAAATTGGGAATTGGGAATTGAGAATTATGTATTATCATGAAGGCCAAATTATCTTTCCGTTTCGACAACATACAGCGCATATTAATAGCGCGAAATATAAGCCCCAGCCAACGTTTTTCCACGATTTAAAATTTTCGGCCGGTTATATACTCCTGTCCAGTTAAATGCGAGCGTGAATTTTCTTGAGCGGGGCATGCCTGTATCTGTAAACAAGATTCGAAGATGTTCCTCCATTCCAAAAAGATATAAATAGAGCAATAATAGTACAATCACTAAATAATAGACAGCAAAGCAATCAATATAAGATGGTCGCAATAACACTCTCAGCGCGTGCAATACAAGGAAACAATACAATGCATTTCGGACGAGTGGAATGGGACAAAGAGACAGAGGACAAAGGGACCAACATAGAATACCTTAATATATACAATGTACAAGCAACTAACGGTAAAATGGTTACCAGGTAAATGTAGATAACGAATACGAGAACCCATCACTTTGGACGATGACGACAAATCGGACGTTCTGTCGTCGTATCCTTTTGTTTTCTATTCTTTTGGTGATACTCTTTCAGGCATACTTGTGGGTTGGCCAGCTTGACTTTGGATATACGAGGGACGACGTACAATACCCTGGGAATATAGCAGCAGGAACAAGGACATCCGGATCTATCATACCATATGAGCTTTCAATTAATCACTTAAAACTTATCGCAAAAGCTCCGGGTGCTCCTCCACCACCGATTCCTTCATCGACGGCATCATCGTTACACAATTTAATTACCGAAGATTTTCTACCCGTGGTGACATCTGATGAACTTGTTTTTCGATGGCGTCATCGTGCTAAAGTGGGATCGAAAAGTGTTGATATAGAGACGATTCTTGCCCATCGCATCATTGTTCGGTTATTGAACAACGACGAGATCTTATGGGATTCTGGAAGACTACTAGGCTCTCCAGATTCGATACATTGGAAACTACTACTCCCCCTACCAGGAAATATTGCTGAATGGTGTGTAGAGGTGTGGGACTCACAAAATAGACCATACTCCTCTGAATGGTCTAAGTTTGCTATCGGTCCAGACCAGCAGCAGCAGAATAATAATAATAATAATAATAATGATGATGATGATTCAAACCGCGGCAGTAATAATAATGGTTGGATAGCATCTTGGATTGCTCACCCCACTGATATGGACACATTCGATAAGAATAAACTTGACAACAGCTTTCTTGAAGAAGATAAGTGGGACTATAAAAAAAGGTGCAAAAGGTGGAAGCTGCGAAATTCATTGCCATTGTTTCGAGCTAAGATATCTACTAATACAAAGAAAATCGTCGACGACGACGACGAAACAATCACCTCGGCATTACTCGTCGTTTCTGGTCTAGGATCTTTCAGGGTTTCGTTCGATGGTATACCGCTGTCAACATCTGGGCCTATCGATCCAGCCTTTACGGATTACACTCAACGCGTTTCGTATCGTGGTTTCGATGTCACTCCCTTCTTACGTAATAATAGGAATGCTAAAAATCAAAGTTATGGAAAATGGGAAAGAGGAACGATAGATAACGACGAAGCTTTCCACGTCATTGGAATCACGACGGGATCTGGATGGTACGATCCGCGTCCTTTGGGTCGTAATGGTGTAGGTGTCGAGTACAAACTTCTACCGAATGGTCCAATAACAATCGTGGCACAATTATATGTAACTACATCATCGGGAATGTCTCGTGTGGTTGCTCCCACTGGTATTGACGCAAGCGAATGGCAAGTTTCCCGTGGTCATATCCGTGAATCCGACTTGTTCACAGGGGAAACTGTCGATTTGAATATCCTACAATCAATGGAAGGGTGGGACACGCCAGAACATTGGAGTCCTATCAATGCCACTAGGAGTGGTTCAGAATCCAAAAAGAAATGGGTGGATCCAGTTCTGTATCAAACCGATGTCACATTTGAAGCGTGGCGTCAAAAATTGGAAGAGGAGAAAGAACCATCTACTTCGTCGGATTTTTCAGGCAGTAAAGATTCAGCAGATTCAAAAAGAAAATCTTCACGCAAATTAATTGCTTCCAAAATAACACCGGTACTTCCTATGGAACGACTAGCTTTGCTGCATCGAACCGATGTGACGTTGGAAGCTTGGCATCAAAAATCAGAGGAGGAAGAAGAAGAAGAAGAAGAAGAACCATACACTTCGTCGGATCCTTCAGGTAGTGAAGATTCAGCAGATTCTTTAGATCCCAGGCATTTTGCTTCACCCATTGGCAAATTAATTCCTTCCGAAATACCACCAGTACTTCCTATGGAGCGACTATCACCAGATGAGATTTTCGACTTAGGTTCTGGTCGATGGCTCTTCGACTTTGGTAAAGCCATATCGGGTATGCTACATTTTGATGAGGGATTGCCAATACCCATTGTTCCAAAAAAGTACCCTCGGGGGCATTCCTTCAAGGCAGCAAGTACTAATGGGGATGCGTTTGTTACCATTATTTATGGAGAATCACTCGAAATGACTACAGGAGATATCAATCGAGTTTTGACGGCAGGGTTTGGACTTCATGATGGCGGTCCACGTCATTTGTACAACGAAACATTCGGTATAGCATGCTTTCCGGATGATCAGGATGGGACTTTATCGCAAAGGGACACTTATGTCGTCTCCTCTTCAGTAAAAGAAGTCGATCGAGCAAGATTATTCAAGAAAGCCAGTCAATCCCATTTCACGACGCATGCTTTTCGCTTCGCTGAGATTTGTTGTTCATCAAAGCCCCCAGCAACAGTGCATGCATTGATGTATCGTACTGCCTTTGATGAGTGGGGAAATTTTGACAGCAGTAATATTTTGATTAACGGTGGGTACGAACTTGTAAAGAATGCAATGAATAGCAACATGCTTAGTGTTCAAAGCGACTGTCCCCATCGCGAGAAATTACCGTACGGAGGAGATTTGGTAGCTAGTAGTCCGACCGCCCTACACATGTTTGATATGAGTGCTTTTTATCGTAAATCTGTGCGAGATTGGATGGATGGTCAATGGGAGAATGGTGCATATACCGAGACGTCGATGTGGCAAGACTTAAACGATTATGCTGGTATAGGGCATGGTGCAGGGGAGACCGTGTGGGCATCTGCTCCACCGGTCTTGACAGTGAGACATATGCAAATGTTTGGAGACATTTCCTTCTTGAAGGAATCCTTACCCAATCATATCAAGTGGTTAGATTTTTTAGATAAGTACTTCGATAAAGGGATGAAGAAACATCGTTATGATGACGAATTGAAGGGATACGATGGAAATGGCAGTGGTCTTAGCGATTGGCTTGGACTTCGAAACAGAGACACATTTCTAACGCATACAGGATTTTACATGGCTAGTGCTAGGTCAGTTGCTTATATTGCCAAGAAGCTTGGCATGGACTCTTTGCAGGAAAGAGGAATGACCACGGCGAAGAGATTACAAGACCGAATAAATAAGTTATACTTTAAGAATGGTAAGGACGACTTTGATTACCCAGAGGGTCGGGCTGAGGCATCTCCAGGTCCGGATATGGGCTTATTCGCTCGGATCGTACCTGGCGAGAAACGATGCAAAGTTCTCAGAAATTTGTTCAAGCGGAGAGGAAATACCTGGCCGGGTAACGAAGAAAGAAGATTCCTGGAAAACTTGAGAAATGATATGAAACAAGAGCTGATTACAGCAGGAGAACTTATTTACGATGATGACAGTGAAAAGTATGTTTTTTTCTGGAGTCAATGGAGGGGATTTAATGAAGGAATTTTTGGTGTCCGTTATATCCTCAAAGCACTTTCCGAATCAGGTTTCCATAATGTTGCGCTGGGCAAAGCAAACGGAAAAGGCTTCGCTACATTCGAATACATGCTTCGGCACAATGCAACAAGTATGTGGGAGAGCTGGTGGAGGTCGGAAAGCCTATACTCACGCAACCATCCTATGCTTGGTGCGATGGTGGAATGGATGCCATCGTCAGTAGCTGGATTGTCCCTTCATCCGACGACATCTGGGGGGAGGAAGGTACTATTCTGGCCCCAATTTCCGAAGTCGGCGGCGACCTTAGAGTATGCCAGCGCAATGCAGGGATCGCCGAGGGGGGACTTTGCCCTAGCGTGGGAATTTAATGACTTACCAGAAGATAGGGACAAATACGATTCAGCCCTCGTGAGTATTCGCATTCGTTTGATGATTCCACCAGGAGGAGAAGGAGCACTCCGACTTCCCTTATATCTTCAAAAGAAAGTAAGCGCATCCATCCAAAGGGCTCAGTTTTTCCAGACGTAGCAGGGGGCCGGCTTTCTGCAAGCGTAGAATGTGCAAAACGTCGAGAGCGACGGATGGGTTTCCCGTTTAGTTGGGAATACGACAAGGAAAAAAAGCAGTGGTACAAGCTCGAAAGTAGCAAGGCCATCGGAACTCCATGCAGAAGTTTTCTATTCCACCCCAAGCTAAGCATCCAATGGGAGCAAGAGGAGTACATTGAGGGTAGCTCAGAAGATTGTCAGCTCGGACCGGGGCTTTATCAAGTTATAATCAGTGGGTGGCAGCTCGAGAAGGAAGCGGAAAGCGAAGACAGAATTGGTCAGTTTTCTCAATACTTTCAAATGGATGATGTTGGACCGTATTGTAGCGATCCCGACACGTTTGAATGGGATATCGACGATGCCACTCACATAATTTGATAAGCCAAATAGTCAATATTTGGGTTCAAAGTCCAGGAGAATAGTGACATCTGTCGAATAAACATATGATGCGCCAAATAGCTGGATAATTTTTAGGGGGTTAGATCAAATAGAACTTGTACATTGTTCCAATTTGGTTGGAATTGCAACACAAAATTCTTGTACAGCAAAAAAATGTGATGAAGAATCAATTGAAGAGAATTTCATATTTGTAATGGAATTAAATAGTAGCTTAAGGAATGTCATACCATGGTGTTGCTAGATAAAAACAGTATGGATAAAAAAGCTAGAAGAAAAAAAAAACCTTCACCATGTATATAATGCATAATATATATATATATATATATATATTTAGGGAACAAAGGTGGATTATTTTAGGTTGAAAGTTAATATTCTTTTACATTGACATATAATATTCGCTGTGTCAACTTCTATGTATGAAGGGTAGTGTATGGTTATAGTAGAGTCTTTATCTTGATAGTATTGGAAGTCGCTTCTTGGCATACATTTCGTTATTGTGCTTCATAGCATGGAATTTCCTTGATAATAATAGCGCGTATTTTCCAATGCGTTATTAATATTTATTATCACGAACCGCCATGAACAAGCAACTCGATGAGACTGAAGACTGAGAACATAAAAAGAATAAAATGAAATGTAATAAAGAACGGCATCTATCATGAATCGTAACAGGAGCTGTCCTCGGAGGATACCAATTCTCAGCATAAAACAGTATTACAGTGACCGTCGGGCATTTGTGAAGAGCTTCGAGCTGCCTGTCATAATGTTGGATTCTTTTTGATTAGACATGAATTCGGTGATCTAGCACAAAATATGTTGGATGAAACACGATCGTTCTTTAGAAGACCACTAGATGATAAAATGCGTATTTCATACGAAAATAGTCCATCATTTAGAGGTTTTATGAAACTCGGCGTTGAGAATACAAGTGGCAAATTGGATTATAGAGAACAAGTGGAATACGCCGTCGAATACAATTTGAAAAATAAGGACAAGGACAACAGCAGCGCATATCAACACAACAAATCCTTTCCCGTATACGAACGTTTGAAGGGTAGAAATCCATGGCCCGATGATATTCAACCTACTCTGAAATCAACAACCACGAAATATTCCACGGAAGTGTGCGCCATAGCGGATGTAATTAGGGACTCACTTTGTTTGGCATTGAAACTAGATCCAAAGGATACATTACACGATAAATTTTTCCACCCTACCGAAGTTCCACACTGGGTTATCAAATTAATTTCTTATCCACCCAATGAATCTGAATCTGAATCTGAAAAATCAACCCAACAAGGAGTTGGAGAGCATACAGATACTAACTTCCTAACTTTGCTTGCACAAGATTCGTCGACGGACGGAGTACTTCAAGCTTTTTCTCAGGGTGAATGGATCGACGTACCCTCTTCTTCTATCGACGATGATGATACCAACGGCGATAGTACAAAGTGTAGTAGTAGTAGTAGTAGTAGTAGCAGTAGTAGTAGGTACTTGATATGCAATCTCGGAGAACAAGTACAAACCTGGTCCAATGGTTATTTTCTAGCCACGCCTCATCGGGTGATCATGAGGACATCATCATCGTCGTCATTCGCCACTACAAGTAATATTCCACGTACTCCGCGAACTTCTGTGGCACTTTTCTACAATCCTAGCTTGGCTGCTACAATGGGACCATTGGACAGCAACAAAATAAGTAATTTATCATGGGAACGACCTCAAGACTATCAACAATGGCAAAGACCGAATAATCTTATGATACCATCGGTGGGAGATAATACCTTTAAAAGTTTAGCTCGGTCCCATCCCAAAGTCTTCGCTCGACATCATAAAGACCTAAAGATATTAGATGATGGTAGAATCATAAAGAGAAGAGACCAATCAACCAATCTAGCTAGAAGTTAAAGCCTATCTATAATGTATAATACGTACCAACTACTCTCAACATGTTCAATCATCCTATCAGCAAATTCAAAATAATATATTTAATATTTCTAAATTACAGTATATATATATATTTATTTATATTCATAATTACAGCTATATTATTTTGTAAAAGAGTGCTGTCTTTTTCTCTTTGGTTTCGCGAACAATTTTTCTATCGTATGAATTTGTTTAGGAATCTTTTATGGAAGTCATTTCGAACGGTATCATTGATGAACCGTTTTTTAATTTCAGGCTCTCCCTTTGCTTGGTTACGAAATACAACATCTTCATTCCATCGTCGTTTGAGTCTACCACTACTACTATTATTGTTGTTATTACTAGCACCAGCCAACAATGGATTTCCCAACAATGCAGCTTCTTCTAATTTTTCTTCATCTCGTGCTGCCTCTTTTTCTTCCTCTTGTTTTTTCACGGCTTCTCGTTCTGCCTTTATTTTTGCCAATTCTGCCATTAGTGCAGCTTCATCATCTTCATCGTCGTCAGAATCGTCGTCATCAGAATCGTCTTCGTCACTACTCGCATCTAGATCATCATTATCTGCATCACTCCATCCATCCCCACCACCTCCTTTTCCGTTATTATTATCATCATCATCGTCATCGCCGTCATCATCAGAAGCATCAGCATCGTCGTATTTTGCTTTAATTGCAGTTTCATCAACTTCGGCCGTTGATTTTAATAACTTTAATCTACCCTCCTTTTCAACTTCTTCATCGACGGCTGGTCGTTGTAGTAATCGTTTATTGGCTTCCTTTTCAGCCTTTGCAAGTTTATTAAGAGATTCCTTTAAAGATTGTTGACGATCCACAACTTGCTTTCCCGTACGGAATTTCAATTTTGTATGAGCTGGTAAGTCTAAATGGCTCAAACCAGCGGAACCCCCTATACCGCCAGAATTCCATCCTCCTTCGCCTGTCTTACCGACTGCGGCCTTCCACGTAGGTCTGTGTGCGGTAGTCATTTTTATTTATTCAAGTCTTTTATTATCAGATGATGTGTGAGTGTTGTTGTGTTGTTGTTGTTGTTCTGTTGTTGTAATTGTTTATTGTTGTGTCGTTCGTGCTGCCTTATTTTCACGATTATCAATTTCCAAATTGGAGCTTACGGGAATGTAGATTTGATCACGGCGGACTACTAACATATCCGTGATCAAATCTAGTCCCGTAATTTACAAAAATTCTCCAAATTGTAAAACTTTCGCATTTCGGCATGACGACGATGACGACGACAGGCTTTCACTTCACTACTGTCAACAACAATTTAGCACGAAAATCTACAATCACTGCTGGTGATCCAGTTATCGTCGGTGCTTTTTCCGTGCTGCACGAGAAACTATGATTTAATCTTTTTCATCACTGTATTTCTAATTTTAAGTGTATACAACATTGTGAAAGCGGTATATATTATTATATACAATATAGATTTGGTATTGAAGTACACGTACAAAGTCAAGAATATAGTTCTTATGATTTTTTTTTATTTTAATCTTGAATGTTTACAATGTATTGCTTTATCATTCTACATTCGTATCGTAGTGCGTTCCCAACCTTTAAAATAAAATATGAATCAATTTCCGATTTTCTTCTTAACTAAATAGTAACGTTATGGACGCAACAGTTGCCATTCTCTACAATTTTTTTCGTTTTGTTTGGATAATGAATTCACACGGGACAACGGTGAAATCAATAGACAAAATTGTATGTAGGTAATAGCATCAGTTTTTCTTCAGATTGAAATGAAAGAAAGGAAAAACTTGGTCTTCTATCTCAATCGTCATTCACTGCCATAAACGGTACACTTTCGGTTACTTTAAAAAATCAATTAACTGGATGGATTTGATTCGATTTGATTCACTAATTAATTCGTCTATCTCACAAGATGTTCTTATCTCTCGAACAGAAAAATCAATATGATAGGGCAGATATTATGGTGTTTGTGGAATATCTTCGTCGAACAACACAACACACCACATTCTTTATTTAACTCGATTTTGGAGCAGTCTTTTCTTCCTCTTTTTTCGAGGGAGGAGGATTCTTAGGTGAACCATCATCCCCTTCTTCGTCATCACGACTTACTTTCAGGCCTTTCCAAACTCCTGTGCCTTGCCATTTATCTGTTTGTCCCGTGGCGTAACCGACATAGTCGATAGCACTCTTTATGGTTCAGTAGACGACCATAGTTGGAGCAGCGTCTAGTTGCGTCGATGTTGATGTTGATGCAAAAGAAGTAGGTTGATGAAGTTGCGGTGCAAATCCAGAGACTGATGAGAGAGTAAGAAGTGCAGCAGCGAGAAAGATGATTAATAACTTGGTCATATCGTAATAATATTATGTGGCTTTTCTAAAGATAAGATATTGATTATTATTATTATGTTGTCGAAAGAAATCAAACTGAACACTTCGTGTTCCAACAGAAAACAAATCTCTAATGTACCGACCGTACGATGTTACAGTAAGATGCATGTAACAGTGATGTGAGTGAGTCATGCATGCGGTCAGAGTGTGTTTTGTAGTCGATCAATCAATAATAATATGACGTCATTTTAGTATTTGTTTTTATCAGTCCCGTACGGTCAGACAGTATGCATCGAGAGAAAAGTATGAACAATAATTATCTCGACAACATGATCGAAACACATAACAATAACTTGACTCTTGACTTGTGCCAATTATTGTGTGCCGTAGTGTCAGAAGTTGTAAGGAGTAGGAGTTACAGTATAATAGAACGACAACTACGAAGAATCTGACAGTCGTTGAGAGGGAGCAATTCAATATTACATCTATGCCACAGAAGCGAAGATAGGGATCGGAATCGATTATTATACATGTACTGTATCATAATGAAAAATCTCGGTGTCGTCGTACCATTAGTCGGAATTATATTTCTCTCTACTCTGCAACAAAATGATGCACTGAATTCTCTAACATTACAGCAAGGTCACAATAGAGTAACGCCCTCTGTATGGAAGAAAAAGACGATACGATCCTATGCGGCAGCTACACAATTAGAAACCAGCAGTAGTAACAGCGATGTAGAAAGTAATGCTGCTACTGCTGCTGCTGCTGCTACTACTACTCCTATTATCGGCAGCAGCAACATCGTGGACGACGATGAGAGTTTCGGTGATGTTGAATTTCCTCCACCACTGACATCTATTGATCAAATGAAACGAGCAGCAACATTTTATTCCACAGCGGTTCCAATTATAGCAAATTATATTGGTTTAATTGGTAATATTAAATTACAAGAAATGTTGAAATCAGAAAGTATCGACGAGGAAGATATCGAGGTACGTGCTATGTTTATGACGTATGTTGTAATATTAATAATGTGCTCAATTACATGCAAAATGCATCCGTAGTTAGTTGGAAAGCTTTTGTAACATTTCCGTCAATTTTTCCTATTCTATTATATTCATTTTCTAGTCCTTGGACTACGACGATAATGAATATAATATTTTTGGTCAATATTGAACATATGATATGATTCTTCCGATAACCAATATATTTCTTTCTTTTCTTCTTCTTTCTATACATTATCGTAGAGGCTGTGGGATGTCCTTCACGTAGATGGTGCTAAGAAGCTTGCCGGTAAGTTACGATGATGTGGTTTGTGCGTAATGAAATGATCAACTAATTGAAATGAAGTATGAATCGAATATATCATACTGAAAAACGACTGCTTGGGTAAAATTTATTGTTTTTTTTAAATTCTATACAGACGTCACTACCGAATTGAAAGGTTTTTACGTCAAAACAGCTCAGATCATATCAACTCGACAAGATCTTTTTCCAAAACAATATACTGATGCTCTTAGTGGATTTACGGACAATCTCGACCCGATGCCAGTATCCATCGTTAAAGCAGTTGTTGAAAAGGAACTATTGAATCGAAATGAAAAATTTAGTGACGTGTTTGCTGAATTCGATGACGAGCCTTTAGGTGCTGCGTCAGTTGCACAAGTCCATCGTGCAGTACTCACCGAAGAATACGGGGGTCGGGAGGTGGCCGTTAAGGTCCAACGACCGTCTATTGAATCGAAATTAATGGGCGATGTTGCCAATTTGAAGGCAGTTTCTAAGGTCTTTCGTAATCTTGATGCATTGCCGTTGGACTACTATACCGTTTTTGCTGAATTAGAAAGTCAATTGGCAGATGAATTTGATTTTGTTGCCGAGGCTGTTGCTATGGATCGAATATACAATTCGTTGACTAGGTCTGCTGATGGTACAGAATTGACTGAACCACCATTGGTCTTGCCACGTCCTGTATCAGGTCTAATAACCAAACGAGTGTTAGTTATGGATTATCTAGAAGGCGTTCCGTTGTCAAGAGCATCAGAGGAGATGGAAAGACGTGGAATCGATCCGGATAGTCCCGAAGCAAAATTATTTGGAAGAAAACTATTGAAAGGTCTTACCTATTGTTTTGGCAGGTAAGTACAGTTACTAGTAATTCTGCACATGACAGGCTATATTGGCTGTATATAGTCAGATACAGAAAGCGTATGTATTAAGATTCTCGTGAACTTCACGGGCTAATGAGATCTATCTCTTTCTCTCTATACATTCCCCTTCATAGGAACATTCTGGAAACCGGGTTTTTCCATGCTGGTAAGTTTCTATCATTGAGAATCGTGACCGGTCATAATGTTTATATATATATATATATATATATATATATTCGTACCACAGTGTATATGCTAAACACGCCGAATAACCATTTCTTTCTTTGTATCGACTTTTTTTTGATATTATCTAGATCCTCATCCTGGTAACATTTTTGTACTGGAGAATGGTGATATCGGGCTAATAGATTTTGGCCAAGTGAAACAGATCTCTGGTCGAAGTCGCGAGACTCTTGCCAAGGTAATGATAGCCTTAGATGAACGAATTGGAGACGATAGACCCGAGGATTTAGAAAAAATCGGAAACTTGGCGCTAGAACTAGGAGTAGAACTAAATGAGGATGCCCAGGATGAAGCTGCAGCAGCGGTTGCTATGTGGCTTTTTGATGGATCCACGAAGGTCCTTCCAGGAGGGTAAGTTTATACTATAGACTGTTCTGTTTCTACACTTACGACGAAAACAATGATGTCGCCGTCGTTGATATCACTCATCGCATCTAACTTTGACTTATATAATTTTAAATAGGTATGACATCGGTGAACTATCACCCAATTCCCCTGTGAAGGAGCTCAAATCATTTCCTCAAGATCTGGTGTTGGTTGGTCGGTCTTCTATACTCATTAAGGGTATTTCTGATCGTTTAGGCATTCCATGGAGCCTTGCAAAAGAATGGGCTCCAATCGCAAGATCGGTACTATATGTAAATACAGAACCTGTAACTGCTTCTACAGACAAGCGTGTGCGTTTTAGATATGTTTTGAGTTCATTAAAAAAGTGGGCGAAAGGTAGAGGTGGTAGATACGCAACAAGACTCCCTTCCCCAATCCGATCTCGATTAGCATCTTTGCTTGTGAAGATGGAGGAACGAAAGTCAAGAAGAAAGTTAACTAGGACTAAGGGGAAATGAATATAATTGGCTGGTAATATAGATTGTTATAAATCATGTATAAACTCCCCCATTCGTTCTTTGAGCGAATGTTCGTTTTGGTTACTTTCTACTCCTCTTTATCTATTTATTTCATGACTTGTTCACTACAAACAGTAAAAACTAGTCAGTCAAAAAAAACCGTATCTACTACTTTTCTATTCAACATAGACGATTGCGAATTCATTTAGTCTGTTGCCTATTGTTTATCTTCTAGAAGCTATTCCTGCTTTTAAAAATCTATTCTGTTTTTGCTTTGGCGCGTGAGATTCATTCAAGAAGAAAAATTACGTCCATCGTCGATCTTCTGCTTTTTTTTTAGTTTTGATTTTGATTTCGCATATAAAAACTAAATCATGCCCAAAGGCCCATCATCTTAACAAAAAAAGACAAAAAAATCCATACACCTTGACGAAGATTGCCATCCACCCGGGAAATTCAGGAAAGATATTATATGACACCGACATTATCCGAACCTCGAACATTCGATAACGTCGCATAGAATAAATGAATTTCTTGAGCAATCTTCGCCGTTCGCCGTTCGCCGTCAACAGATTAAAGATAGAGATTTAGATTGATAATTAGACGCATTGCTACTGAATAAGGAGAGATTCGTAATGGACGAAGTCGAGGAGGTGCCCACAGCGGCCTGGTGGGTATGGACTTTATTATGGGTGTGCACTTTTGTATCTTTTTGGTGCCAAGCCACTGTAACTGAAGAAAGGTAAGGTTCAAATGATGTTCTTATTTGTTATTGTGTTGATTATTGAGTATAAATGCCACATAAATGCACTCATATGTAATACGTAACCTAATTCCTTTCATTTTCGGGACATTTTTTTAGACTTGTACCGGCCTTAAATGTGATTGCAAATCACCATAAAATCCCACCTGATGTTGCCGGTGCTACACTGATGGCTGCCGGTGCATCTTCTCCTGAACTATTCTCTTCGGTTGTCGCACTTTTCGTCACCCATTCTAGTTTGGGACTGGGTACAGTTGTAGGATCGGAGATTTTCAACCAACTCATTATTTGTGCTGGAGCAGTTTTTGCCTCGAAAACAGGAAAGTTAATTTTAGACAAATCAATTCTGGCTCGCGAGGTTGGCTTCTATGCTCTTGCTATCATCCTTTTATACTTGGCTCTTCAAGATACTCGACCATTGGACGATGACCCAGATGGTCCGAACTACATTTACATTTCTTTTTATCAGGCTACTATGGTTTTCAGTGGTTACATCCTTTATGTCATCGTGTGTTCAAATTTTGAGGCGATCGTTGCTTGTGCTTCGACAACAGGGAGGACAGTTGGCAAGAAACTTTCTTCCTATAAAAAAACGAACTACGGTGCTGCTGTATCAAAAAGGAATTTGGACCAAGGCAAGATGGAATATTTAATGGATAAAAAAAATCTCTCTGGAGAACCCGCTGGTAATTGGAAGTCCGTGCAGTATTATATGCCTGTAATTTCTACGGATGGTGTAGCCGCAAGTACAGGTAATCTAAGGGTATTGTCAGGTAGTCCATTGTCAGGTAGTCTAAGGAGAGGTTCTCTTGCCAGTTCTATTCGATCTACTTTTTCGATGCGCAATAATATCCTAAAATCACTTGTGAAAGTATCCGAGCGTCCAAGCGAATTCCACGATCTTCACGATGTCCAAATTAACGAATATAAAAACCAGATTTCATGTTTCCTATTTCAACGATCTATTTTCTACAACAAGGCATACTTTGGTGCTAATGCTTGGCAATTGAGATGGTTCACAATTTCAGAACAAAAGATTTCAAGCGTTCCAGACAGTTGTGATCCCGACAACCACAGAATGAGATACCCTCACTTTAAGGCAATTGATGTCGATGAGAATCATCTAATCATTAGAATTGTCAACCCAGTCGAGGGAAAACGTGATTTTTACATAATGGCTCCATCGAAGCCTATTTTTGATAAGGTCATTGAAAAAATGGAGATATTCATGGACCGCAACTGCGCCGTGGATCTAGGTGAGGCAAAGGACAACGACGACGACGACGATGACGACCTTGATGAAGCTGAGTTTGAGGGGGCTCAAAGCTATGAAAGTCTTATCGAATACAATGGAGATAGTAGCAACCTTGAAACTATTTTCTTTTTCTTGCTATTCCCACTACGCTTCTTGATGCACTTCACCGTGCCCGATATTCGATTGCTCGACGAAAACGGAGAAATGAAGGCAACTATTGGAAAAGCTTACCTTTCGACTATAATGTGTCTAGTATGGCTGATTCTTGGCAGTTACTCCATGGTTGCTTCCTTGGAGGCTCTAGCTGAATTGATGGATATACCTGATGCTGTTATTGGCTTTACTGTGTCTGCTGCAGGTAATTTGGAAGATAATATACGTCTCGTCTTGTATGAACAATTGTTTTTGATATTGAATCAATGCTTAATTATCTCTCTCTCCTCTATTCTCTCTCTTCAGGAACATCTCTCCCTAATTATGTTGCATCAAAGGTTGCTGCTGAAAATGGATTTGGAAACCAAGCCGTATCTAATGCCTTTGGAAGCAACACTTTCAATATCATGGTTGGTCTTGGTCTCCCCTGGATGCTCTACATAAGTATCAATAATAGATTTGAACCTTACCATGGCCTCAAAGATGAAGGGATTCTTGAATCAATTGTCATCCTCGCTGTTTTATTAGCCGTATTTGTCGTTTTTATGATTTCCTCTGGTTTTGTCATGCATAAATGGCATGGGTTCGTATTCCTTATGGCATATGGTGGATACATTGTATTTGCAATTTTGCAGGTATACATGTGAGATAACTGAGGGCTGATCAGAGTCTGGCGCGATTGCAAAAGTTGGAAGCTTCTTAGTATATAAATTACTGTATCTGACTGATGTGCAACATAATAGCATACTCTACCTAAGAGTTATCAATTTAAAAGGTTTCTGTCTATTAAAAAGGAATATTAATATTTAACTTCGAATTACTTATTTCAAATTCAACAATCTAAACTAACTTATTATGGCATAAATTACTAGTTATGTACATTGACTATATAACTAGATCACTCTGCTGGATATTTTTTTAGGGGGTTGCTCGACCGACTCAAAATTGTATTTCCCATACCCTTACTCTCCACAGAAGTATCTCAGAATATCCTAGAAAATCTTCGAAGTACGTCCTCAATAGAAAAGGCAAAATCCTCAAGAATTTGATTCAACGAATTATATCCCTTTGATAATTTATCAACATGTGCTTTTCTCTCTCGCTGGACTAATGCTGTAAGTTTTGTTGCGTCGTCTTGCACTCTTACCAATTTACCAAATAGATCATTCGTTGCTGTTTGTATTGCTTCAATCGTTTGTTTTCCAAATCTTTCTACGAAGAGAATATAATCCGACAAACGATGATTCAGAATAATCCATTGGATTTTGGTTTTATTTGATACGCCCGACACTTGCTCTATTGCCTTTCGAAAAAATACGCCCATAAATGACGTACTCGCTACATCTTTCACTCTACTTAATTGACTTATTATGTACGCAGAAGTCGACCAAAGAATTGTCCTTGAACCTTCCTGTATTGATGTTAAGAATCTTGTCGGCAGGTACAGCAACCAAATGAACCATTTTTGGATAGAAGCGACCATACTTTCCCCTAGCTTTCCTGCCCATGATAAGCTAGACGAGAGTATGCGAAATGGGAAAAGGAAAATACCCACTATTGCATCCTTACAGGCAGCAACGAAATCCAATGGAAGAAACAACAGTTTTAGCAATCGTGATGTATACGTTTCTATAGTATCGAAAAAAGCCCGATCGTTTGCATCGTTGGGAGTTTGGTTCACATTTCGAAAGGCAGCAATAGAAACAAATATCAATCCTACCCCCAATAGGGTTAATACTAACAACGATGACAAAGGCAACAGCATAATAATATTATCATTATTATTATTTAGAGTGTGAGTATAATGCAGCAAGAAATAAGCGAGGACTTTCACATCTAGCTTGGTTTTACAGCTGTAATGTTTCTTCGAATACACAACAAATAATCATTATGAGATACTTTTACTTACTAACTGATAAAGTGGGTCGGAATGCATACGACATGGTATTGTATAAAGCTTCACCTGCCGTTTGTTGGACAACATCATCCCCAACAACGTCCGTTGCAAATTCCATTGAATGATCCAAAATCTCAGGATCATTCAATGCATTGTGTGCAGATTCTACTAGTAGTGCCTGCGTCGCCTGTTGAACCTGTTGTTCCAACCCAAGTCTTTGTACGAGTGTTACCAATTCATCAAGGACACGATCATCTCCGAATATGTCCGTTGCCAATTGTACAGCAGCCTCCTTAATTTTTTCATCTACAATCGCATGTTGTAACAAATGCACTACTTGTTTTAACGTATCGGGATCATCTAATAAATCTTGTAGTAATTCCTTCAACAATACCTGACAGGCCGTTTTAAATTGTGATGATTGGATGACTTTTGTAACTAAATTGTTAGCCGCCTCTTGGATTTGTGGAGATTTTAATAAATCAGCAACGATACGATCCAGTCCCATTGAGGACGATGACGATCCACTTTCTTTCATCTCATCGTCATTTCCACCCCTCCAATTCAATTTCCCATCCCGAAGCATTCGTGCTAGATCCATTACAGGATCCTCAGGATCTATATCGTCATACGTAGAATCGGACTGTCGCATATGACTATATGATAATGATACGATGATAGTGCACCACAGCATAATAACCGATAACGTTACGAAGAAAGCGGGAAAATGTGTGTGTGAGGACTTCTATATAGTGTTAAGGTAGAAACGATTCATCAATACAGTATACATGCATGCATATATAGAATAATAACGCACCGGATCATAGATGGTGCAACAGCAATAAGACCCATAAGAAAAATAATACCATATACAGATAATAAATCTGGTGTAGTTAATTCTACCACAGCACGTTTGATGGTAGCCTCAGCTGATCCAACCATTGGACGAACAGTAGATACGGTAGAATCCATAAATTCTTGTATTTTGTTTTTATGATTGCTGTTTGTAGCAGTAGTAGTAGTTGTAGTTGTTGACGATGATAGCAACTTCTGGGGATCTAGTTCTTTTTCCTTCGGTATGGATTGTTCTTTTTCGTTACTTTTCTTGTTATTACCACTGCCATTGCCACTGCCACTGCTACTATTACGGGTAGTCAAAAACCGAATCGTCTGTTGTGGAGTTGTCGCTGTTGTTGTCGTCGTCGTCATTAGATTGTATTGTGTTTTTGTTGAAGAAGAAACTTGCCTTCTTACTGTCTCTGACAATGTTATAGCTGTTGCATTATTTATTGGATAGGAATAACGCATCATTGCGGACGACATAACAGAGGATCCTCCCCATGGTTGATTACTAGTATTATTATTATTATTATTATTATTATTATTACTACTATAACAACGAATCTGATTCAAACTCTGATAATTTTTTGTCTCGCCGTCGGGTATAAAAGAAAATGATGGTGATTGGTGATTGCAATTATTGATGAACAGTCTTTGCAACGAAAACAAGGTATATGAATTTCGTCGTATCGGTATTATTGGTTTTATCTTTGATTGTTGTTGACCAACAATACGTATCCGTTCGAATTCTTTACTCGACAATAACGACGATAACGACGAGGAATAATATCTCGACAACGACGACGACCATCTCCTTCTTATCCCTATGTTATAATAATATCCATGACAGTGATAAGGGTGATTGGTATTATTAGCATTGCTCATACAATTAGTACTACTACTGCCACCGAAATAATGTCGGCTATTATTAGTATTCGCCGATAGGAATTTAAATGACGACGACGATGACACCGTTGTCGTCAACGACCGTAGTTGTTGTATTCCCTTATTAGCGAGTCTGGGGAAAATCACCTGACTTTTGATCATGGTAGCTGAAGTCGCCATCATCCCTTCGCACTTGCTGCGTCTTTTGTTCAATTCTTATACCGGGGTTCATGTCATTACGGTAGGCTGTTGCTTTTTTATGTGATGGGAAAACGCGAATAAGCAAACGCATCATCGAATTTGTGAAGTTCAATCAATTTAAAAATTCGTGCTGGACCATGCAGTTAGTCCCGCATGAATTAGATTCGATTATAGTTGTCTAGTTGTGATGTGAGTCGAGTGAGTCGAAATGCTATTTTATATCTTCCACCATTGCCAATGCCATAATTGCTACTTTTGTTGCCATTGCTGCCTATCGTCTTCTTCATTTGCTTGACCTTCATTATTACTACTACTTCTTCTTCAATCATCCTAGCAAAAATTGACGTGGCTTGCGACGGGACGTCCATATTTTCAAGGAAATTATGATAATGGTAACATCGTCGTCGATATTTCCGGGACTTATTGCCTTATTCTTTTTCCTGTACAGGTTCCGATTATTATATTCAGCAAGTAGAAGAGACCAACAAAATCGTCGTCCGAAGAAGATTACATATGCTTTCTTCCATCCATATGCGAGTGGTGGAGGTGGTGGAGAACGAGTACTATGGAAAATCATTCAATTTTTACAACTTTTGTCTCAAAAAAATCAACATCGTCAACTAAGACTTAGACAACAACAGCAACAACAACAACAACAACAACAACAAAGTAGCAAAAAAGAAGATGATGGCGACAATAAGGACGATCACGATGACGATGATGATGGTGATGATATTGTTGAAATTGTTATTTTCAGTATTGATCCACCATCTACCGATGAAGCCGATTTAAGACTCGATGTGGAACAACGATTCGATGTAAAAATTCCTTGTCCAGTTCGTCTTGTTTCTCTTGAAGAATATAAAGAATATTTGTCACCCCGTCCATTCCTTTCATTGGTAATGGAATCATGGGGGACAATGAAACTTGCTCGTCAAGCAATATTATTAATGAAAAAACAACAACAACAACAACAACAACCTGAATCTGAATGTGAATTCGAATCTGAATTTATATTTTGTGATACTACTGGATATGCTTTTACTTTTGCTGTTGTACGATGGATGTGCTCTTCAACAACAACTCGAATTTTAGCGTACGTACATTATCCAACAATAAGCACTGATATGATGCTATGGGAATGGCGAAAAAATAGTAGTAATAATGATAATATATCTATATCTATCAAAAGACGAATCAAGACCGTTATCAAACTTATTTATTATTATTTATTCTCATTGATATATGGAATATGTGGATCATTAGCAGATTTGGTCCTAGTCAATTCGACTTGGACCTACAATCATATCAACAGTCTATGGAGGTTCGGGGGTGGTGGGGATGGTACAGGTTCACAAAAACAACCGATTCGGATCGTTTATCCGCCATGTCGTGTACCGAATAGAGTCGACTATAATAATAATAATGATATTTTACGGGAAAATACTATAATTTCAATAGGGCAATTTCGACCAGAAAAGAATCACAAGTTACAAATACAGGCCCTTTCCGTGGTGTTGAAAAAGCATCCCGAGCTTCGAAAAATGACACCAAAGACCAAAGCAACAACAAAAATAAGAATATCACCGTCACCTATAATATCAACTGGTGGTGATGTGAAACTATTATTGATTGGTAGTTGCCGAAATGATGCCGATCAGGGTCGTGTTGATGATCTACGTCGACTAGTAAAGCAGCTTCATTTGCAAGATCATGTTATCTTTTCTATCAATCCACCATATCATGAATTACAATCATCGATGATGAAGGCATCCATTGGAATCCATACGATGCGACAAGAACATTTTGGTATCGGGATAGTAGAAATGATGGCAGCTGGATTATTAACCATCGCCCATAACTCTGGGGGTCCCAAAACGGACATTATACTACAAGTTGTTGATGATGATGATGATGACGATGATGATGATGATCCAAAAGATACTAATAAGAACGAGATAATAGTTGGAACTGGATTTTTAGCAACCACCATTGAAGAGTATGCTGATGCAATATTTAAAGCCCTAACGATGGATGTGAAAGATTCTCAAAATATGAGACGGAATGCACAAGCATCTGCAACACGATTTTCTGATGATGCATTTGATAAAAGTTTAGAACAAGTCTTACCGCTGTTGTACTCATAAAAACTTTCAAATCTAAAATGTTGATAGAGATAGACATCAGTGTTTCCATCTCTTCCCTTTCTCTCTCTAAATCAAATTTACGATGCACTGATAATTTTAATGACGTTGATCGTCGTAGATTGATCTTAACGGAAGTGATAGAGTAGGACGTAATAAATAAATAATTAATCCGTTCTACAAAATACAACTGACAGATCTTCTAATATTATCTCTATTTGTTTGTTTGGAAATATATTCTTCATATTTAATAATGAATTTTATATTTTATCATCTTTGATACAGACGTAAATCAACTATTGTAATCATTAAATTAAATTAAAGAATAAAGTAAAATAATGCATAGTACTTTTAAACAGGAGTTACCCATTTCAATAATAATAGGACCTATTATCGTTTACTTACTATTACCTAGAAGAATATATTGTTGCACGAATGAATCGAATCGAATCGAATCGAATCGAATGAATAATCAATCACGCATGATTTAGTTCTTTCTAAAATACGTACTTGTACACTGGACGAGGCGACGAGGCAGAATATTATTCTTCATGAGACACATCATACTTCCATTTTATTACATCAATATTATTTATTCATCGAATCATCTTTTCGACGAGACACAAACACACAAATCCAACGCCCCCGCCCCGCCCGACTGCTGAGAAAGTTGAATAGCGGACAGTGAAAAATCACTATGGAACTGCTTTCTGTTTTGTTTGTATTACTACAATTACTTCCGGTCTCGTCTTTTACAACAAGATATGATCAACATCAGAAAGTAAGAAATTTGGTATGTATACGACAACGACGCAGCCTACGACGTAAACGTACCCATCATTTTTCAAGGTATAGAATTTATCAACAAGAATATAATCGCTGCCAAGACTTGTCGCCTAGGCTTAGTGTTGCGTGGGGGGATGAATTCAGCGCTAAAGATGAAAGCGAAGATAAGGATACAATAAGGAAAGTATCATCAACCTACGATCTGGGGGTTGGGAAGAATCTTCCAAAAGTACCTGTGAAACAGTACAAAGATATGGATACAATAAGGAAAGTAGTATCAAGCTACGATCTGGGTGCTGGGAAGAATCTTCCTGTTGGATATAGCGACGATGACGATGCAGCGGTTATTAGCACAGATATCGATCACGACAAACTTCACTGGAACGTTCCAGAAGCTCCTAATAGAAAGAATACTGACGAAATTGAAAGTCTAACGAAAAGCATAACGTCAAGGTACACTGCTACTCCCAGTGATGACGACACTCAGCCCAAACGGGTGAGACGTATGGTGGCTCGTACGGAAGAATCAAGTAGGCTTCGAGGTGCGATATGGGATGAAGGACACTACTCGGTTGATGATGAAAGGGAAGAAATAGAAATCTCTGAAGCAATAGGAAGAACAATAACATCATCGTCGTCGTCGTCATCCTTGGTTTCTCCTTCGTCGACGCTGATAGCAAATACCACTAGTTCAGCAGTAGATAGCAGCGAGGATGATGGCCCATTCGCGAAACCAGAACTATTTTATCCAAATATTGATTTATCCATTCCATCTACCATATATGATCCTGAAACGTCCAAGGATGTTGTTTGGGATTTAATGCGATGGGAGGCCTACCAAGAATCGCAACGAGAACCCCTTTTGGTTAGTTTCCTATATTCTTCGATTCTAAATCATGATAGTCTTGAGTCGAGCTTAGCATTTTTATTGGCAAATAAGCTATCGAGTGCGGCAATGATTTCAACCCAAGTCCAATCCTTGATTTTGAATGCTCTACATAAAGACCGATCTATTGGACGAGCCATCCGTGCTGATATCATGGTACGTTTATGTTATGACATATAATTTATTGTATAGGGACAGATAATGCCGTAAACTGCGTTCAATGCTTGCTTGAAAAACGAAGAAAAATTTTAAAAAAACTGAGATACCCGTGCGCTCCACAAAAGAACCCGGTTGAGAATCTCAAGCTAAACAGAAGTGCTACATTAAACAAGCACTTCTGATTATTTGCACAGTAAAAGAAGGGGGGGGGGGGGGGGGGGGCGCTTTTTAATCGTTTGTTTGCAAAACATACTAGTACCATCAGTTTTATTACATTGTCAATTTGAAAATTACACTAATCAATCCCCGTTTTCAATATTATCATTATCATTATCATTACTATATCGTTAATTGCGATATAACAGGCGGTTCGGGATCGAGATCCTGCCTGTACCTGTTTGCCTGATGTATTTTTATATTTCAAAGGATTCCATGCCCTACAAACCTATCGCGTTGCCCATGCTATTTGGAAGACAGACAATAAACAGGTACTGGCACATTACCTTCAGTCACAAATGTCACAAACGTTTCAGATCGATATCCATCCTAATGCTACACTGGGTAAGTTGCAAAAAGACAAAGGTCCAAGGGGAGAATCAAATGTATTGAATCGATTTTAAAACCCTGCCTATCTAACATAATAATACAATCACTACAATTTGTCATTTGTTGTCCTACTTTTATTCGCTACAGGTAATGGAATCATGTTGGATCATGGGACGGGTAAGTAGAATGAATCTTATTGCGATTCGATTGCTGATTAATCACGCATCCCTTCTTTTTTGTATCTTTGTACATTCTTTTTTCCCAAAAATGTGATTCTGAGATACTAACGTGATCAATTTTTTGTTCCCTTCCCATCGGATTTTTTTGGTTTTTTAAAAGGCATTGTCATCGGAGAAACTGCTCATCTCGGTCACAATTGTTCCATCTTACACCATGTGACGTTAGGAGGATCAGGCAAAAAAGGTGTTGATCGCCATCCAAAGGTAAGATTTGCCTTAGAATAGAAAGGGAAGAGACTGATAATGTTGCCATAAAACTGCTTGTGTGTGTGAATTTATTCATTGCCTTTATTTCTCGATACTGACATTGATTTGTTGTGACACAATTTATCTTTTCGGTCATGATTGTGAATCAGGTTGGCAATGGAGTTTTACTTGGCGCAGGAACTAGTGTTCTGGGCAATGTCAAAATTGGTGACGGCTGTCAAGTTGGTGCTGGAGGTTTGGTCATAACCGATCTACCCCCGCATTCCGTTGCAGTTGGTGTTCCGGTAAAAATAATCGGAAGTTTTGTAGACGTCACCGAGCAACCGAGTGTTTCAATGAACTCGACATATAATTTCTTATCGGAAGGTATATAAAACAAACACACATATACACACACAAATTAGTCCTCTTCGTTAAGAGCCTTTCCATATTATACCATACTATGCAGTAGAATATATAACATGATGTGTCAATTAATCGTGCCAACTTTCACCAAACCTCGCCAACACACTCGAAAGATCAGGATCTTGGAGTTTTTTAGGTCGCCATTCGTGTCTTGTTGTTTCGAGGTATTCCTCTGCTTCTTTTTGATCCTCCTTTACTATTCTTATTGCGTCAATTGTAGTTTTGTAGCTAATCACATTTTAGCAATTCCTACCCTGCTTTTAGAGAATCTTTCGAAAATTGTTTCGAGCACGTTCAAACGTGTTAATCATTATTTCTCTTAAATGCTGTAAAAGTTATATCTATAGTACTGTAGACCACATAATCCGGATATTATCCGGATTGTATTAGAATTGACGTGTTTTGTACACGGAAATTTCACCTTATTTTTTAGTGTGTGGTCTATGATTTTCTTCTTATCTTTTTCACAAATCATGAGTCAACCACAGTCAAACAATACCTTCTCTGCTATCGATTTCCACATTATAATGTAGCACACAGTCTCTTATCATTTGAAGGTAGTCCTTTAAACTTTGCAGTCATGAAGTCAACCGCCACTACTGAGACAACGACGGTTGTCGATAGCGCTGAAAGTGAAGGAAAATCTGAAGCTCAAGAGGCTGCCATTTTCGATAAAACAACCGAAAAGGGTGAGGAGGAAGGTTTATTTCGAGCATGTATGAAATCCATAAGAAACGCACATAAATCTGCCAACCGATTAAGATCGGTACTTGTTGTATCGGGGCTGTTCACAGACGTCAAAGTATACCGTGAAGTGATCGTCCTGTTTTATGCAGCGACTAATGCTATGGAAACAAGAATGCTTGCTTTGAAAGACGAAGAATGCGACGAAATATGTGGCAAATTGCTTTCCCTTGGATATCGATTCGCTCCTCAATACGAAAAAGATATCAAAACGCTTTACAACTTGGATGATGATGGCAACAATACAAATGCTGATTTGAAACTAACTGTAGAAAAGGTGCTTCTGAAATCTACCGTTGGTGCTAAGGCGTATATAGAGACAATAGAAAATATGTCATCTGGTACTGAGTTGGCTGGTGCTGCTTTTTGTTTATGGGGTGCATTAATCATCGGAGGTGGCGCAATGGCCATGCCAAGAGTACAATCATTGTGCGGGAAGGATGCATGTCATCTATTTCGTGATGTGACAGGTCCAGGACGTAGTGAACGGAAGACAAAATTCATTCAGATGTTTGATTCTCTTACAAAAGACGAAAAGAATAATGACGAAAAGAAAGACACTAATAATGATGATGGGAAATCATTCAAATTCGATCGTATTGTTACTACTTGTCAAGAATGCATGAAAGGAAACAATGAACTAATGACATCAGTCAAAATAAATCCTTGGTGGCTGAAATATATTGTATCCACAGCTGTGGCCACAGTTTCGGTGGTTGCTTTTTATTACTTACCGAAAAGCCAGAGAGAAAGAACATGAACTGAATTGATTAGTAATTGTAACTGTAATTGTAAATCATATTCGTAACCGCAATCGTAATCGTAATCGTACTTGTAGTTCTAATATAGCGAAGCTGGTTATCATAAGATAGAGCCTGTACACAATAACAATGTTTTCTTCGTTGGATTTGTCTTTCTCTTAGTAACTTATAATAAACAAAAGGAAATGTTCTAATGTGCAACTGATCAATTGGTAGTAGATCATACCGCATTTAATACTGCTACATAGATCTTCTTGATGTATTGTATTAATAGGTGTATCGAACTTGCCTTTTTAAATTGCATTCATCATTCAATATTTTTCCAATTTGTTGAAATCCAGCACTTTAATGGATTCAAGATTTGAAAAAATAATAGACTAAGTGAATAGTAACTACAGAATTATATGTGTTTTTGTGGAAGTGAACAATCATCCGCTAAATCTCCAGGAGTTTAATAAGATCTAGATAAATGGGGATATTTCAACAACAATCTTCGATCACATCATGATTCAATTCAATTTCCACTATCCCTTTGCTTTAAAAGCAAAAAGGATAGCTGGATATGATCACTCCACTGGATACATATGGTTATGCCCAATCAACTGGTGCATTCTGACACAATGAAATCATCGTCCCTAACGGTGACTACCACATATGTTGCTTCCAATACATATACTAGCCACCACATATTTATCTTGTGCAGTCTTGGAATAAGCTTCAGTTTGTCTGGTGGATCCAAGTAATCTAAATGTGTAGCCATCTTTCCAACTAGACCAGTTTGTACTACAATGGATTATTGCTGTACAGTACAAGATCAATTGACTTCGTTCAGACTAGCCAAATTTACTGCTTGGACCCCTTGCAGACTGACCCAGTACCTCACCCCTTTTATCAGCACCACCCCCTCCCCGAATCACACCGAACACGGGGTTGAGGGAAGAACAGAAAAATGATGATGACGTGTTTCCCCCCTCAAGCATGATTGGTTGCCGTATCTTTATTTACGTGTACCACACGAAAGTAAGTTCAAAGTAGCACGCACATTTGCTACGTTTAGAAGAATAGATAGAACAAACGATGTTTGTGATGTGAATTTTAGAATTGTCAATTGTGAACCCTGGAACGCCTCATAGCACCAATAAATGAGTTGAGATTACGATACACTCAATGAATTCACCCTTGTACGATAAGTAACGCACTTCGACTTTCTGCAGCAAAACAGCGATCGATGCACTCTATAAACAATATTCAGATCTGTATTAGGCTATCGTTTAATCCAACTACCTTCTCTTAACGGCAATCTCCGAATAATTCCATTGACAACTACTTCCTCACAAGCATCTAATTCGTCTTAAAATACTTTTCAACACTGCAATAATGAAATTTCCATCTTCGACACTTTTACTGCTCGTTGCAACTTGTCACGACGTAGCGGTACAGTCATTTACTATTAGCAGTTTCCTTCCGGGTCGTATCATCAATGGCGGCAGAGCTACTAGTGCTGAACCTTCCTCGTCATCGTCATATGGTAATTCATTACTAAAGGCATCAGAGAAAGAATCGGGTGAAATCTTTCAAAGGAGACTACTGGCAACTCGTCTGAGCAACAGCAACAACTCTGCCAGTCCGGTACTGTTGGAAGATGTAGATGGATTAGGAGTAGCCCTCCTAGACAAAAATAATATTCAGGACGCCGTAGTCATTGAGGAAACCGAGAAACCATTATTGAAGGAAGAGGAGGAAAAAGTAGTAGAATCAGTATCGGTCAAAGATGTAGTATTGCTTATGGAAGAAGTAGAAGAAGTATCAAAAAAAGACATTGTATTACTTAATGGTACCATGGCTGACGGAGACTATATTAATGAATTAATGAATAACATTGAAATCGATTCAGAAAAAATAACACAAGAACTAATCGAGGAAGAATGCGAAATCAATGATAAAACGGGAGGACCGATGGACGCCTTATGTGAAGACGAGGAAGAAATGGAAGGTTTTCGTGCCAAATTCAAAGAGACGGTTGGAAAGACGATGCAAGTTGTCCGAGGAGTACCAGAATGCGAAGACGAAGACCTCGATCCTGAACCACTATGTGTGGTAAATGAAGAATCAACGGGCTTTCGTTCCAAACTTAAAAAGATCTTCCGAAGAACTCCAAAAGAAAAAGTTGACGATGACGGAGACAGTTTGGAAGCTGGGTGGTCTGACAGAGGAAGTTCTTCTTCCATAAGACGTAATGCTGAAATATGGAAGTTTGGTCTCAAATGCGTATTCCGAGTTTTAAAACCACGATCTATGCGTACAAAGGGTGCATCAGATGAAGAGATAGAACAGGCACAAATAGCAGCTGCTACATATATTCGAGATGGATTGCTAACCTTAGGGCCCACATTTGTCAAACTTGGGCAAGTTATCTCAACCCGAACCGATATATTGCCTAAAACATATACTGATGTTCTGAATTCCCTTCAAGATGATGTACCAGCATTCTCTGGTGCTCGGGCAAAAGAAATTGTTAGTAAGGAACTCGGTGTACCCGTCGACGAGATGTTTACCGACTTTTCTGAAATTCCACTGAAGGCAGCTAGTTTAGGACAGGTACATACTGCCTATTACAAAGGAAAGAAGGTTGCCATTAAAGTCCAACGAGCTGGACTTAAGGAGCTCTTCGACCTTGATTTGAAAAACTTGAGGAAGCTTGCCGTACTCCTCGATAAGTTTGACCCAAAAGCGGATGGTGCCGATCGTGATTGGGTGAGCATTTATGATGAATCGGAACGTCTGTTGTATCTAGAAATTGATTATATAAACGAGGCAAATAACGGTGAACGCTTCGCTAGAGACTTTAAGAATGTTGATTATGTGCGAGTGCCACAATTTTACAGAGACATATCTACTCCTCGAGTTTTAGTTATGGAATTTATCGAATCGTTAAAGTTAACAGATATTAAAAAGATCGAGTCTCTGGGTTTGGATCGAAATCTATTGGCGCAAAGAACCGCCGATGCATTTCTACGACAAATTGTAGAAACTTCCTACTTTCGTGAGTAATTTTTGTATATTTATGAACCTCTTGATGATCAATGATTTGATGATCAAACCAACTCTTGGTATCCAGTTTTTTATTAACTAACTCGTACTCATTTTTCATCACTCTTACTTATTTAAATTTGACGGATAGACTGCGACCCTCACCCAGGTAATTTGGTAAGTCTATATTTTGTTATTTTTTCCTTCTCTCAATGGCCGTGAATGTGATTATTTTTTCTCTTTCATTTTGCTCATTTTCTTGTACTGTAATTTACCACCTATTCTTAACAAATAATAGTGTGTAGATGATGAGGGAAATTTAGTCTACTATGATTTCGGTATGATGGATGAACTCAAACCGAACGTCCGGGAAGGATTTCGTAAATTTTGTACAGCACTCTTTGCTGGAGGTCCAACTGTAAGTGACCAGACATTGGCTAAGAATGCGAAATTATTGGTAGATGGAGTGGAAGAAGCAGGTGTTCTAGCAAAGGGATCGGATCGATTGGCTGTAGAAAAATTGGCGCGGTTTTTTATGCGGTCGTTCAAGAATAACCAATTGGGAAAGTCATCCAATAATCTCAAAGAAACTGTTGGCACAGACCTTCAAACCTTAACAGGAAGCAATTCTTTCCGATTTCCGAGTACATTTACATTTATTTTCCGCGCCTTTGCTTCGGTAGAAGGTATTGGTAAAGGTCTAGACGAAGGGTTTGAAATTGGTAAATTAGCGCAACCGTTCATTGAAAGATTCACCGATTCACAGCAGTATAAAAACAAAGCACAGAAGAACTTTTCTATCTTCCAGAAAGCAACCGGTCTCAATTTAAAGGACGTTGATATAGCCATTACATCACCCAGAAAGGTTGCATATATCGAAGAAACTCTTCGATCAATGGAAGATGGTTCTCTTAAGATTCGAACGCGTTCCCTAGAAAATGAAAAGACTCTAGAACGTATGGTGTTGACCCAATCACGATCCGAGAACATATTGATAGCCACTGCATTTTTGAATGTGGCGGGATTTGCGTCAAAACGACTTTTGGAAGGAACTGGATATGCTGGTTTTGCTTTCTTTGTTTTCCAAGCCATTATGGCCAATATTCAGGTGAAAAAGTTTGACAAGACACAAGCTAAATTTGTACAAAAAAAATTCACTGGGTTAGATGAGGATAAAAAATAAGAAGGTACAGGTTATTACGAGAGAAAAAGAAATGAAGAAACCCCAAGTTCACTTTTGATTCACTCCGTTCGAAAAAGCATCGAATCTCAGTACACTACGCAAATACATTTCTTTTTCATTTTTGTTTTATCTCAAAAACGATAATTCATTAATCTTAGATACAATTTTAAATGAAGAAGCATTTTATATATTTTCTTTACAAACTACATATATACTGGATAAACTACCGACGTTCCCGCTTTTTCTTGCTGATACTACTTGGAAGCAGCTCGATACTCTCCACAACAATAGTATCTTCAGCCCCACTGTTGTTGGATTGTTCCCTTTTAGTTGCGACTTCTTTGACGTTATAGTTTATCAAAAGATTGTCAAGTTGCTGTGTACACATCCTCTTCTCCTGAACTTCTTGAACTAGTGCTGGAACGTCGTTCGTTTCCACCTCCTGTTCAGCGGCAGCACTATCATCGTTTTTCGTTGCAGTCGTCTCAATTTCAAACTTATTCCGAACACGTTCTGCTCGATCTGCTTGGGAACGTCCGGTACGAGCTTTTCTTGTCTGAAATGAACTTCGAACATCTATTGCCAATACTTGTTTTATCACACGAAGCATTGTGTCCGTAGTAGTGGTATTGGCGGTTCTATTGGACTCTGACTCGTTATCATTAGTACTGTCGCCACAATGAGGACCGTAAAATTCCAATGCCTCAGGATCTTGTCGTAAAATTTCTTCCAGCTCATTTTTGGCGTTTTCCGTGATGACAACATCTCGTTTTGTAGCCAATCCTCCCTCGACCCATTCAGGAACACGTGGGGGTGGAAGTGAAGGGGAATTCACTGAATCGTATACAGAAACGTAAGGTTTGATGTCAATCACGGGTGTTCCGTCGACGAGATCAAGACCTGAAACATGAAGTGTAACATCGTGTGGGCCGTTAATTTGGACACGATCTAATTTACATAATGTTATGCCGATTGGATTATATCTATGAGGTGTTCGAGTACAAAAAATACCAACTTTTTCCCCCCCTAGGGCTGGTGGAGATATTTTTGATTTCACCTTCTTTCCTCCACCAGATTTGTTATTGAGATGAAAGTGGAACAAAACCCAGATGTATGAAAACTCCTCTAGTCCACTCACAGCTGCGGCCGCGGAAGAATCTCCTAATTTAGCCAGTTCAATACGTCCGCGAGCGTCTTGACAGAGCAAACCTTGACGTGGAGTGCCCACGCATAATCGATATATAGATCTAATTACTCCTATAGGCTTTACAACCAGGTTCTGCTGCTCCTGCTCCTGTTGTTCCTCTTGCTTTTTCTGCTGCTTTTTTTGGTTACGTTGTTGCTTAATCTCCTTTTCTTTTTGGTTTCCTATGCGGATTAATCTCTGTTCATCTCTCAATGCATCCAATTCATTTTGGACGTTTTGTAGTTTCCTCGAAGACAAAAGAGATGATACGAGAGCAATGACAGTGGCAATTCCAGCTGCTGCTACTATATTATTATTGCTGTAACCAAGTCCCGTCATTATTTCTACGAGATGATCCTCCTCTTGAGCAGCCAATGAAGTTGTTGTCGGCGATAAGATTACTACTGCCTTTGCTGCGATTGTTGTTGGCTTTCGTCTTGAAAATGATGATGACGTCGTTAGCGTTCCACCCGATTGCCACGCAAGGATTGGGTATGTGGAAAAGACGATATAAGAATAGCACCCACAAAAGGATAATAATAGGTGAAGTCCTCTATCCATTTATCTTTCGTTCCTTTGTTGTGTTTTGTGTTTTATTGTGAAAATTTAACATGATGATGAATGATGAAGATAGTATTTCGATTTTGCAAATTATTTATTTGATTTGTGTGAGTTGAAAACATTGGTTGATGGCTGATGATTTTCGTGCAAAGAAGGACTTTAGTAGGCCCGGCCCTGTGTGAGTCCCGCAGGTGGATCTTGAAACTTGAAAGAAAAACTTTCATTTAGTGAATAAAAAAATTAGTCACTAGTCACATTCCTAATGGAAACTTCACGAAATTTCACGTTGAAAGTTTCACCTATTTGGACGACTAGTGAAATTTCAAACCCTAGAAAAGATGCCACAATCATGGTTCCTTTAAAATTCCGGAACTACGCAATTTTACTTCGCTTCTTTAATCTAGGGCAATATTGACAATGCTTTTAAGTTAAGCCTGTATTACTCCATTTAAAATTATTTATTTAAGTAAAAACACCATACAAGGATACGTGTTAGCATGATTAATTTAAAATTCCTGCGTTTGTAATTGTTTTTGCTCTTTTCCCCATTCTACTGTTTATAGTCGGTATTGTTGGCGTTGATACCAAACAAGAAGAACAATCATACTTTTGTCGTTATTCATTATTATTGTAAGCATCGTAATAGCAGAAACTAGCTAGAGCATCATGGAAATTCCAAAAGAATGGCCTACGGAAGTATCAAATATCTATTCTCCGATCCGTGTGCTGGGTAAAGGTGGATTTGCGTCGGTTGTCTTAGCACGTGATAAGAACGATTCCAAAACTAAGGTTGCAGTAAAGGTTGTCGGTAGTTCTAGTGAAGATGTGGGTAACGTCGAAGCAGAAAAGAAGACCGCAGCATACGCTCAACGTGAAATTGAAATCTTACGCCGATTAGATCATGAGAATATTGTGAAGGTGAGATAATACTTCTTGATCAATATTATATATATATGTATATATATTGAAATCGGTTGACGATAATTTTTATTCGTATGAAGTGATTTATTCTATCTCATCCCAAATAATCTGTGTGTCCTCTATATATTCGTATACTTCATATATAAATACTTTTAGGTCATAAACTACTGGGACCTGTTGGAAGGAAAAGAGGATCGTCCAAAGAACAACGCGATATGTGTCATAGCTCTGAGTTACGCAAAAGGTCCAACGGTAGAATCTCTTTTGCAACATGGTGGTGCCCTATCGAATGTATTTGGACGCGTTGTTCTTGCACAGGTGGTAGATACAGTCGCCTACATGCATTATCGAGGCGTCCTTCACCGCGATATCAAGCCAGATAATATAATGATAACTGGTAAGATAGACTATATTATTGTTACTCCCTGGGAGGAATAACGGGTACAGTAGCAATTATAAGATAATGAATGATCTGTTTGTTTGTTTGTTTGTTTGTTTGTTTCAAAAACACATCGTTATCTTACCATTATTAAAATTAACGGGTTTGCGCAATAATATAATAAATTAGGTGCTGTGTCCAAAGATGACGAGATTTGGGACAACGAAGGTCCTTCATCGAAATCTAAAAATTGGGATGAAAAAAGGGGAAAATGGAAGGTATGTGACATTATATCTAGTGTCTGTTAGGTATCGGTTTGCAAATTCACCTACAAATTGACTTGACTTGACTTGACTTGACTCAACGGAACCACTTTTCTATCGCTTGAAAACACATGCATTTTCCCAGGTAACCCTAATCGATTTTGGCTTTGCACGAGCACTAAAAGAAAAGGACATCATTAATCCCAGCAAGGAAATTCACCAGGAAAATAAAAGAGCGAGCTTCAGAAATTTAGATGACTCTGCTAAGACTGAATCAACTAACGAGGATACGAATGAATCAAGCAGTCGGGGGCGTGGGAGTGTATCACATGGAACGCATAGTCGAATGTCAGGTACGCGACGCGATATCTTCAATACGATGTAACTTAGTGCAGTAGTGTTATATTTTTTGTAAAAACTCACTCATTCATTCTGTTACCAATTCATGTTGGAAGCTTTGGGTAATCGTAACTTTGCTGCACCAGAAATTATTAATAAGGTAAAGCATGCCACTTCCGAAGAAAAAGAAGGGGGGATCTCGTCGGTGACGGAAACAATATCGGAATACGTAGCAGACTATGGTTTGCTTGTTGATTCCTATTCCATGGGTCATACCATTCGGTACTGTATGACAGGTGTCATGCCCGGTGAAAGCGTTGAGGCAGCAATTAGTACCCAAAATAGTTTCTGCTTCAAACTTTGTGGAGGTAATAAAAAGGATCAGGGGAAAAGGTCGGTTCACTATCGTTTAACTTCAGAACTATCGGAAGAACTCCAAGATTTGATTAAAAATCTTACAGAGGTTTCGGAGAAAAAACGAGTGTCAATCCGAAAGGCGCGACGATCTTCCCCATGGATAAATGATGTATTGTTGGGAGTGAAGTCAGAAGAGCAGGAACATTTCTTGTCAGAGAAATCGTACCTTGAATTTTAGGCATAGTGCGTACGAGGGCAACGTGTAAGATGACAGTAAACCGTCCACGGATTTGAAATATCATTCGGTATTCCTCCCGTCCAATATGGAGACGAATTGGAGGTTGAAGTTGCCATTGAATTATCTTGTAAAAACGTTGAAATGAACTTTTATGTTATTTGTTACTCGTGTATACGCGTCTGTATCGTGCAGTGTCTGCTATCCCTACATACTCCCAACGAAGATAAATAAATCAAAAAAGATAAGCCGGGTTGCACGGACAGTAGAGCGAAGAAGGGGTTCAAGCTCGTGAACTTGGTCTTATTATATATAATACTAATAATTGATAGTAAAATCTAAGTGAATATTGTATAATATTTTTTATTCTATTATGTCGTCCCTACAGTAGTGGCGTTCCCTCCTCTGTCGTCTAAAGATTCATCATCTGCGTCGAGTGGGACTGCTTTGGATGTTCGACGTTGCCTTATCTCGTTTCTCTGTTTCTTGAATTGTGAAACGTATTCAGGATTAACAGAGTCGTCACCACTCATTAATATAAGACCACCATGGTACGATGTGTCTAGACCAACAATTTCTTCCAAAGGATCCGAACGGAACCATCCTTTCCAGTCCAGCCAAACGAAAAAAGGCATCATGATTATCAAACACCATCCAAGAATAAAAAGAATGCCAACCAATTGAGCTGCCAACAATCGAGCATCGCCGCTACCTCGTGCCAAAGAATAAAACCATCCTACGTGGGGCACTTCTATTCCGTATGTCAGATTCAAGTTACGGGGTGATGCCACGAAACCAACAGCAATTAAGCCCCACATACCATTCACCATATGTATAGGTATTGCATCGACCGCATCGTCCAATCGAAGCTTGAGTAAAAGGTTGCTACCGCCAAGATATAAGAGACCAGCAAATATTCCAATGAGTAAAGCAGCCCAAGGCTCTACTACACCGCATCCTGCTGTAATGGCCACCAATCCACTCAAGCTTCCGTTCATTGCCATTTTCAGATCGAAGATAGGTTCACCTAACCGTCGTTCAAGAATCAATAAATTGACAAAAAGGGCCGTTAATCCGCCAGCTCCTCCAGAAAGTGTTGTATTGACCGCACAGAGAGCTACTAATTTCCCTCGCTCATGGGAAGAAGTGATTAGAGCACTCCCTGAATTGAATCCGTACCAACCAAACCATAGAATGAAGGACCCAAGCATCTGCGGAAAATTTCAGTTATTAAGAAAAAGGGGGAAATGAGAGACGAAGACGCATAGCATATTTCGGTAGATAAAGGGGCTGTGTCTAATCGTCATTTCTCGTGTCAATAGCAATAGCAATAGCAATAGCAACAACAATAGCAATATCAACAGCAACAGCAATATCAACAGCAACAGCAACAGCAACAAAAGCAGAAGGAGAACAATAGCACGTAACAAAACGAGAACGTACCTGCAAGGCAATGGAATGACCGGGAAAGTTATTGGGTTTGTCTAGCTTCCGTCCCTCATTATCGTGGAATCTTCCTCGTCTGGGTCCTAAGATCATCGTTGCGAAGAGTGCAGTACAACCCCCAACTAGATGGACAACACCACCACCGGCAAAGTCAACAACGCCGCTTCCAAACAATGGATTTTCATTTTGTATATTTGAGGTTAAGAAACCATGTGGACTCCAAATAGCATGTGAAACAACTGGATAGACGAAACCGGTTAGTACAAGTGAGTAGCAAAGGTATGCGGCCATTTGACATCGTTCTGCTAACGTTCCAGCTACGATTGTACAAGATGCAGCTGAAAATGCATATTCAAACATCCAGAAAGCATAATTATCAACTCCCATTAGGAAGAAATTGGTTGTTCCTATGAAGCCGTTCGGATTGCTCCCATCTCCAAAGGCAAATGCATAACCGAAGCAGAAGTAAGCAATTGCGGCACCGCACTAATTAATTATATTTTTAATCAGAAAAGAAGATGTTCATGAGCGCAATATATAAAGAAGAAAACGAGTATTTGTGGTCGTGATAAAATGTGAGAGAAGAAAGAATAAGAATCTAAGATAAGAAACGAGAACAATTAAGATCAAATTCATAGTGTGTATTTCGTTATTTCACAATACAATTGTACTCACCGCATCTAATAGATTCTTTAACATGCTATTCCCTACATTCTTTTTTCGGACAGCACCAGCACATATCATAGCAAATCCTGCCTGCATGAAAAAAACTAATGCGGCACTGTATACTAAAAATACTTGACTTGTGTATTGGGAATCCTTTGAATCTTGTGTAACAAGATGTTGAATAACACATTTCATTTGATATTCTTGTGAACCATCCCCAGAATTTTTACAGTCCTCAAATATAACATCGACATCAGGTTGCGCAGTAGTAGTCGTCATAATGAGAGAAAAATTAGATTAATAATGGATAGTATTGTCGTTTTGTCTCGTTTGTCGAGTGGGAGATACAACAATCACGCACGCTTCTCCTCTGTTCAGGATATTCAATTCTACTGTCAATCTTCCTTTAATTATATCTTTTTTTTCGACCGAAACGCCGCACAGATTTTTATAGCGATTGGGCAGGACTTCTATTGTCGTTTTGTCTCGTTTGTCGAGTGGGAGATACGAGATACAACAATCACGCACGCTTCTCCTCTGTTCAATATTCAATTCTACTGTCAATCTTCCTTTAATTATATCTTTTTTTTCGACCGAAACGCCGCACAGATTTTTATCGATTGGGCAGGACTTCTGTTGTTGCTAAAAAGTAAGAAAAGAGAGGCTATTGTGGTACACTAGAGCTTATGTATGCTTCTATTTTTCATTGAGAACTTGTGCATCCCAACTACCAATCACATTAGAGGATGTCCTCACCCGCGAAGACAAATAAGAATGCATGTTGAAGAAATGAATCATCAATCTACATTTCGCTTTACCAGTTAAAGTACGTGATTCGCGTACGCACGTGTCGATTAGAATATAGATACACAGTACGTTAAAAAACCTGCAAGATTGGCGAGTTTTGGCTTCTGAACAATTAGATAAATAAATGGAGGGTTAAACGGCACAGTACTGAAGTAGAGTTAACTTTTTTGAAAATTTGTGTCAATTCTTTTAATTCAAATTCCGGAAATTGAGAATCAGCAAAAATCAAGCAACAACAAAAACAATAGTAACAACAACACCAACGGCAACAAAGATTACCAACAGTATGATACAGTAATGAGCTCACAAAAAACGGAAGAAGCAGCGGTAACAGCGGCAGCAACAGCGACAGCAACAGCGACAGCAACAGCGACAGCAACAGCGACAGCAACAGCGACAGCAACAAAGATAACACCAATGAACACAAGAATGTGCTTACTCCGCACGATGTCAAGAATGAGCTTACTCCGCACAATTGCCGCTATTCTTATCTTTCGTACTTTGTATCTTTCCGCTATGGCTATATCCTGTCATTTGATACCCGATCATAATCCTGGAAATGGAGTATTGCGATTTGAAATGCGACTGGACAACGTCGATGAGTGCTTTTGTATACGGGGTCACGCTTGCGATAAGATGATAAAGTACAAGAATAGGCAGGAATCAAAAAATGAAACTAAAAAGTGTGCGATTCGATCCTATCCTTCTTCTTCTTCAGATTCACTACTATCGAACAGGGACGGCAATTTTGTACGTACTTCTTCTTTTATTCCAACGACCGTGTGGAAATTTTTCCTGGAACCTCTTACGAAGTGGGATGCTGCACGTTTTTTAAACCTAGCGGTGAACCCATCTCTGAGAGATCCACCAAAGACGCTAACGACGATGATGACGACGACGAATACAGCGTCACCAGTAATCTCATGGGAGACTTCCGAACAGGCTCACGCCTTTTTTCCTTTGTTTCCTTGGATATTGCGGCAATTTTCATTATTCCTATACTATGCGTTGCCGTCACAACTACTACCGCCCACGTTTGAAACTCTGGTCGTATTGAGTGGACTCTTATTTAACAATTTTGTTTGTTTGATTGTGGCTACAATGGCATTGTACGATTTAACTATTCTACTTATGACAAGAAAAGAACACCCAATAACGCGGCTGCAACAAGAACAGCAGCAGCAGCAGCAGCAGCAAGAAAACAGTAATCATTGCGTGGCAACCGTCGTATGTCTTGTCTTCGGTATTTTCAATCCAGCCATCGTATTTTTTGCGACAAATTATTCCGAATCCTTCTTTGCTGCAACGACTTTCGTGGGACATATTTGTATAGAACGGAGCACAAAAAATCATAAAAATGTCCTATGGTGGTTAATGGGAATTTGTTGCTGGATGATAGGATCGTACACTCGGTCCAATGGGACATTGCATTGCCTTTGGTTACTGCAACATGGACTAGCCCGTATAATACTTGTATTGCGGAACAGATCCATTCACCAACAATCCAAGACTACTGCTACGAATCTAGCATTTTTATTTAGAACAATCATGATTGGGATCCAAAGCATTGTCGGTGCAATCTTTGTAGCCCTTCCCGTTCGATATCACGACTTGAAGGGGTGGGAAAGGCACTGTGTAGATGCAACAGAAGTTCGACCCGAATGGTGTAGTAACAATAACGAAGGTTCGTCTGTTTTAAATTCTCCATTTTCTCTTTACAGTCACATTCAAGGCAAACATTGGAATGTTGGATTTTTCCGATACTATGAATGGAAACAAATTCCGAACTTTCTTTTGGCAGCGCCTATTCTTCTGCTCAGCGCAGCAGGAGTATATCGTTGGATTTATTGGTCTTTGGTAACCGATTACGGAAGAGGCAAAATCCCGTCTTCGTACAAAATGATTTTATTTGGATGGCCTTTGCACGCTTTATCAGAGTCTGTGTCGTGCAATGGAGGTGTCACTGACAGTAAAATAATTGTGGACTCTTCTACTCCTCCTAGTATGAGCAATATCAATAGCACGAATGAAATCGTCTTATCATTATCATCTCGAGATCTCCTCGTCAAAAATGGGCGCCTACTGGGACACTTTGCGATCCTAGCTATTTTAACCCTGATCGGGTTGGTTATCGCTCACGTACAGATTTCTACACGTATGATATGCTCTACCTCACCAGCAATCATATGGTCTATTTCATTCTGCTTATTAAAGCCATCAGAAAAAGAGGGATCAATAAGTCGGTTATCGCAGTTGGTTTGGTTATATGTGATACTGTATATGCTACTAGGAGTAATTCTCCATGTAAACTTTCTTCCTTGGACTTGATGACACATACACGAAATAAAATAAATAAAATAGACAATGATGATTTCAGGAAGTACATTAAAAAATAAATATAGAATTATATGGCGATTTAATTGTATTGGTATGCCGGGGGCTCGTTTGGATTTCTAGGAGGTGGTGGAGGGGGTGGTATCACTGATGTTCCCTGTTTCGGAACGGAATTCATCGGTTGGTACGAGTTTTGATGGTATCGTCCTGGAGGAGGTGGTGGTGGAGGTGGTGGCCCCGATGTTTGCCTTTGCTGGAACTGTCCGGAATACTGATAGGAAGAATGTTGTGGTTGAAACCCTAGTGGATGATGTTGTGGTGCCATGTTGTGAAATCCTTGGGGTAGATTTGAATGTTGTCCTTGTGGTACTCCGTAGGGCGGCATCTGAGGTGGTGGAGGAGGAGGCGTCGCGTTTGAAAATCTAGTGAAATTATTATGCCTTTGTTGTTGTGGTTGTTGTTGATGATGATGATAATCTTCTGGTCTAGATTGCTGTTGCGACTGCGGTTGTTGTGCTCGATTTCGTTGTTGTTTTTTACCCTTTTTCTTATTCTTCGCCTCGCGTTCTTTTTCATCATCGCTGTAGTATACATCATTCGCATTGTTAGCTTCTTCGTCGTACACATTAGACGCATCGCATCCCTTTCCGCTTGATCGCATAACAAATCCTGTATCAATAAGCTTTGCTTCGTCCTGAAGGTAGTACACTTCGAGGTTATTATTCTGTGATAAAAACTTTGCATATTTACCATCTATAGCCCACGGATCCTCTTCAGCAACAACAACAACAGGAACGTCCTTTTCAGATATAGTAATATCAATAACAGAAGAAGTACCGTGTACATCAGAGATCGGACTATTATCATCTCGAGTAGTAGTTGGAGATTTTTTTTTGGTATCGGATGATGGTAATGACGGAGTAGCAGATGTTTCTTTGGTCTCCACTACTCCTCTTTCCTCTCCAACAATGATTGTGGTAGTATCGGTTTTGGGAGACGACAGAGAAGAAGATTCAATATTTTCTTCTACAGGGATAATTTTTTCGTCGTCCTTATCAGTGATGTTAGTATCGTCTTCTTGTTGATCCATCCTTTTCGTCTCTTTTCTGGTTTCACATGGCGTGTTTTCTTCGTTGCTTTCATCGTTCACGGTCGTGGTAGTGGTCGTCGTCATCGTCGTATCAGTACTTTGGTTGTTATCCACGTTTGCTTCATCATCTCCCTTTTCGTCACCATCATCTTGGACTGAGTCTTCCTTTTGTTTTCTCCTATTATTATTCTTATTGTTCCTTTTTTTACTGGAATTTTTCTTCTTCTTTTCATCGGCCGAAGATGGTGGAGAAGGTAATCGTATGATATACAAAGGCTGCGTAACTGGTCCAAAAATTTCAAATACTCTACCTAAGGGAATCAAACTCGTTTTGTTTTCAGGATCAACATTGTCATTATCATTGATGTCAGTAGTAGCATTATTATTACTATCTGTTGCTTGGTCCATTGATCCTGTTAGAAATGATTGTGGAATTTGTATAACCAACAAACTTCCCTCTTCGAGTGGTCCGGTAGCACCATTATTATAACCCCCCATCATTGCTGTTGTATCGGTTTGTGGTAGTAATGATGGAGACAGTGATTCGACAACAACAGTCCTATCGGTCATCATATAATTTTTAATCTTTCCTGCTAGAGAAATTTTATTAGAATGTAGATCACCATTCTCATTCTTCGTTGTTGTTCCTTCTTTTTGTACCGTCAATTGAATCTGTAACTGTGATTCAAGCTCTTGAATTGGTGTATTATAGGGATCGACTTCATTTTCCGTTTTTGGTGGATTAGAAGCTGTACCTGCAAACGTATCTTCTTCTTCGGTGGCTTGTTCCATCCTTCGTACAGCTTCGGCAAGATCCATATCATCATCGTCGTCGTCGTCGTCACTGTCACTATCATCGTCATTATTGTTGTCATTGTTAATAGTAGTAAAAACATCCTTAGCTGCAGAATCATCATCATCGTCGTCATCATCATCTTCTTCTTCGTCATCAGCATCATCGTCTATTTCAATATCATTGCCATCATTCTTTTCTGTAAGATTATTATTAGATAACAGTGATTCCATATTGTTATTGTTGGGTATGATCGCAAATTGACCAGCATAGGCTAAATCATCTACTGTTTCCTGCTCATTATTTCTCTGATCAGATTGCTGGAATCTTCTTTTCGGTCTTCTGCTTCCACCACGACCGCCACCGCCATAGTTTCTATCTTGCGAACGTCTATCCATTGTTGTTTATTTATTTGTGTCTTTTAAATTTTAAGATTTCAGATTTATTTTTAAATTTTGTTGTGTTTTAATAAAATTTACTATGATTATTTTTATCATTTTTTTTTATCACGAGCTTTTTGTGTGTTGTTTTATTGGTGGCTGCTGTGAGCAGTGTATTTGGGGGATATGATACATATGATACGTACCTAGTCATAGTTAGTCTCTTTCACTCCGACTTTTAAAATTTTATTTTTTGCATGAAGAAAACGTTAGCTTTTTTTACAGGCATTTTACGTGTTGTAACCTTGTAATATATAGGAGTACTTGTTGTGCTTTTTGCATTGATACACGCCTGAATACCCTCATCTAATGACGACAAAAACAAAAGAAAGAGAGGAGATACCCAAGATTTTAGATACAAAAACACACCCATTGGAAAAGAAAGGACCGATTTGAGTTTGTTGGGCCCATTCCTATCACTTCAAGCCACCTGTATACGGACTAAATTCTGTCGACTGTATGCTTCGACGTACACAATAACAAAGATACTTTATAAGTAGGATATAGAATTGAAGAATGAGATCATGGTGGGCTGGTTCGAAGAACAAGGAAGGAGGAGAGGAAAAAGGATCTGATGGTGGCAACCCATCTACCGAATCTAATACACCCGTTTCTGCTTCTTCCTCCACCCCTCGTGGGCAAACAATTACAAATAATACTCCGAGCAGTGTGGAATCGCAACCAAGGTGAGGGATTACGTACTTTATTTTTTGCTCGTCTTTTTTTTTTCGGCATTAGACCAAACAAACTACTTCCGCGACAATTTTTCATTACACGAATAACAATGTAACAATGCAGCATAACTAGAAAAATTTGGTGATGAGACATTGTACTCATTTTCTCACAAAAACGTGATATTTTTTCTTACGGTTACTTTTTTTAGTCGAGGATTTTTTCGTGGTATTGGTAAACAAGATGCCGAAATCGATCGGAGAGTATCCTTATCGGCACGCAACCTATGTGAAGGAGTACAACGGATCGTTATGGCTGCAAAGGGAAAGTCAGGTGTAGAATGGAAGGCGGAACTTTTAACACTGTTGGGTGGATCCGACGAAGAACAAGACAGTAGTGACAACAAAAATAACAATAACGGTAATCATGGTACTGGTGATTCTTCCCATTGCGATTTGGATGTTTTACTGGCGGCACCTAAAACAGAAAAGTTTGTTATGCGGTGTTTAGAAAATGAATTGCCCCCTAACATGATACATTGTTTGAGGTTGTTACGTGTCTTGGAATTGCAACATGCCGCACAAACTTATAAAGAATATGAAGCACAAGGTAAAACGGATCAACCAATAAAGCCAATATCGAGTCGTGCAACTGGGAAGGTTAGTCAATTACTTTGTACGTTATGTACGGATCAATCGGTCGGAGAGCAACTTCGGCCGCATCTTTTTGGGTTGTTAGCATTATCAGGTGCCTCCTATCCCAGGTCGGGAGTTCACGTAGCTAAGGCAGCGTCACAGGTTATTATTGCCTTTGCACAATATTGCTTATCGAATAGCTTGGTTTGGTTCCTCCATGATCGAAAAATGATCACTCACATGACAGATGATATTAAGGAACTTTGTGGACAAACGACAACAACAAATAATAGTAGTAGTAGCGACAATGGTGGAGGTGATGGTGGTGGTAATGACAGCAACGAAAAATCGTCAACAGGAGAAGGCAGTAATAGTAGCAACGCATCGAGTTTATATGGAACCGATGCCGAAGCGGCAGGATTGTGGGCTATTTCGTTATCAACTGTAGTACATCTAGTCTACTATTCCTGTCGACACGATTGTCATGAGCTTATGAACGATTTTGAAGCGGCAAAGGGTTATCAAGTTTTGAAGACGGCGATTCTTCAGTCCAAATCTATGCACGGGAAAAAGTTAATGGAACTTCTACCACTACTAGCAACTTGCCAATCCACCACCACCACCACCGCGACGACCACCGATATAACTGCTGCTACTGATAAGGGCGGCAAAGAAAACACAAAAATCGAGGACCTGAAATTAGCTTCAAATCCAGCAGCTTTTGATATTATCGAGGATTTAATGTATCAGGTGGTTCCCATGCTAAGGATGTATGTCGAAGAAAACAATGGGAAGAAACCAGAAATTGGAAACGAGCAATCCATACGAGATTTGGCAACCTATTCCCTTCAAGTGGCTACTAAAACTAGATTTAATTCGTCTCCTTCCAAAAAGAATAATTTGGTCGAAACGTCAAAACATTTCGATATCGTCACGGATCTATTGTTGTCAGCTCTACAGTTGTATTCGGAACACGTCCGCAATTACGACTTGTTAGAAAAGCGTAGTCATTTTCTGACGCTATATATACTTGCATTTCCGACATTTGAAGAAGAAAATCTCAAGATTTTGATTCTAAAAACGGTTGAATTTGTTGTCACCGGTGTAACAGGGTCCCAGGCATTACAGCCATTCAGCGTGTTGAGCGAAGTCTTTGTCGTAATTTGCAAGAGTCTATTAGAAGAGGGATTAAAAAATGCAGAAGAAGAACATAAAACGGTTGCTCTGGAAGGATTATTCGCGGATACGGACCTCATCAACGAGTCATTAGAAAAGATATTTCGGTTCGACGGGAAAGTTGGTCCTCAGATCATGCAATCTGGAAAGGTAACTAAAATGGTGGATAATATTGCGGACATCTTGTTGAGTGAACTTGAAAAAAATAAGAGTTTATGGCAGATTACTTTTGAAGACGACGAGGGAAATACATTTGCGGAACCTCCTACTACCACTCCATTTGATACTGTATGTGCCGCTATTTTAAGAGTATTTTCTTTAGTCATGGGATACCAAGCTAGACGGGGCGCTCCATTGCTAATGGTTCGTCGTGATAAAGAGCAAGACCGAGACATAAATTATCTATTGATGGCATCTATCAAGGAGCTTGGTGATGAGGCAGCAATGGCTGCATTAAGTGTTTTTCAAGCTATCATAGTCTCCCGAGAGACTTTGGGGCTACTTCTTTATGACATGGAATTTTGTTTAAAAGTGGTAGACTATTTTACAGTGATGATGTCTAAAGCATGCGGTGTACCAGAAGCAGCGAAGCAATTTCTATCGAAAAAGACACTCAACAAGTCCACGGCTGATGGGATTGAGTTTGTCCCTAAACGCAAGCTAAATGTGATTGTTCTACAACGAGTTTCTAGTATATATATAATGCTAAAAAATGCATTGGAGTCAAGTAGCATAGCCAGAGAAGCCTTTCGTCTTACAGGTGGCTTTGAGACAACTTTAAGAGTTGTTCTTTCACTTGGCGGATGTGCAAATCAGGACGACAACGAAATATCCACAAATTTAATGGATCTTCTACAGAATTTACTGTCGGTTGTTGATTCAGCAATAGGATTCAACGCTCGCAATGAGCCAAAAGATCAGGACGCCGGCTCTCTTATACCGATTGCATTACCCGCAAGTACATTAGTAGATCCAGTATCGTCACAGCATAGACCATTCAGGCCTTCCACTCAGAACATGTATTATCTACGACTAAAATCGTTCTATTTGGATCTTGCAATAGCAGTTTCACAAACGAAAATTTTGGAAGAATCGGAAAGAGCTGTCCAAGTGTTGGAACTCGCCATGTCTCACATGGATCCATCCTTCAATTTGACGAGGCTAGATGTTGAAAAGACTAGTAAAGCCCAAATGATGCGTAACCCCGATGCAGCCCGACTAGTGCTTGGGCTAGTTTTGTTTCTGCCTGAAACTGAAGAGGGTAATACACTCGCCAAGCGCGCCTTTGACCAAATCATTCGGCTATGCGATCCGAGCCGACTTGGGACCACTCTCTCTCAAATCGCTAAATGTGGGATGGTCTGGAGCATAACTAATCCCAGAGAATTTTCTCCAATACTGGATGACACGTCTCATCACCTATATCCACGTTTCACACTTTTATTGAGACGGGTTGCAGCATTTAGTATGTCACATAGTGATTTTGTATCTGTTATTCGTGGAATTGCAGGTCCAATTCTCAGAGACGAAAGATATGACTCCCAAATTCGTCTTCCTGTTATAAGTTCTTCGATTCGTCAACGACTATCAAAACCGAACGAGATAGATGATCCAGATACGTTTGAAGAGAAGGAAACTGACTTTTGTCGTAGACTTGAATCACTATGTGCTATAGCCGAGAGGGGTGAACGAGTGCCTTACTGTATAATGGGTGGTGACACCATCAACACGCTCTCTATTCTGTTGCACAAAACAAAGGTCGAAGATAGACTTTACAAGGCTTCGGAAGTTGGAAGACTCAATTTCCTCGAAGTTGATTGTCTTGACTTGTCATCACTGAAACCTGGTGGCTTTCTATCGGCTGGTGTAGCTGCACCTGGCTCTTCTGGTGGGGAGAGAGTTTGGACTCCTATGGCAACGTCGGGGTTCTCTTTCTCTTTGTGGTTCAGGTATTCCAGACCTACAGATGACAATAGAGAGGGAAATATCTACTTGTTTGATGTATCAAATCCGACTATTTCCACAAGCGATGGAACGCACACTCCACAAAGTGCAGTTTTTCTCTCTGTATGGTACGATGTGTTGGCGCAGCAATTCAACGTTGTCTCTTCGTCATCTACTAAAGGAGAACCTATGTGCTTCCCAGTGTCTCCGCTTGTTCCGGGAGTGTGGCATCATGTGATGCTGACTTACACCCCTACTAAGAGAACAATGATGGGGAGGAAATCCGTGATTGCAATGTATGTCGATGGACGGCCTCTGGAATCAGAGATAAAGATTGACAGCGTCAATATTGCCCCGAACGCCCGAATCCTCATAGGCGCTCCAAACGCTGTTGTTGCATCAAGTGGAATAGTCCGAGGTATGATCCCCAGTTGGGAGCTTGGTCCAACTCTAATGCTTTCGACTGTTTTAATGGAATTAGATGCAACGGCCATATTTATATACGGTCCAGACTTCGAAGGACTCTTTTGGGGCGATCGGCCACAACGTCTGTCGTTATCGGCGACGGGCACTGCAGCCTTTGCGTTGCTTTCGGAGACGGGGGAACCTGGTAGTGTAGCAAGCGCTCTTCGTCGTCGAGATATAGCAAGACTTGAAGCTGCTGGTACTGTCTCTCGAGAACTGGGACTAAGTGTCTCGCACGACGACGACAATGATTCGTTAGGGTCTCTTGGTCTGTTATGCACAATACCTCCAGACTGTGTCGTGTTAGCTTACCGAGCAGGGACAACGAATCAGAATTTTAACAGAAAATCCAACGAATCTACTTCATCCAGGAGGAGGAATTGGTCAGGTAGGTTAGTGAATCTTGCACGAATAAACAACGGTAACGATTGCGTCTCTTCAGACGCCTCGCTTTTTGGAAAATCAGGCGTTGTAAATCCTCGTTGTTTCGAAGATAACATCCAATGGGCTGGAGGACCACAAATCTTGATGCCGTTGGTATACGCGGCATCTTCAGCTCGGAGTCTGGCACTAACTCTACGTCTATTCAGAGCTAGCACCCATCGGCATCCCCCGAACCTGGAGGCAATGCAGGGAGGTGGTGGTTTCCAGGTTCTCGCACTTTTGATTCAGGGAAAGAAATTCGTAGACCAGAAAATCCTTGAGCAGGCTTTTGCATTTTCCGTACATGGCTTTGTCCCCACTTCTACAGATGCCAGTCAGAAGAATCCATCACTTGTACCGATCCCAATTGCAACAAATTGGGTCTTTTCAGATCTTGATGCAATGAAACAACTACTTCTAAATCACCAAGTGTGGGATATGAAGAATTCTAGTCCTGATCTACCCTTGCGACTGATAACTTTGGTGAACGGTCTTGTTGGCCAAAAGTCTATGCATAAGGCATTCAACTCACGTCGTCTGCATCTGGTTGGTATCATCCGATGGACGCTGCATCTAATAGTCGAAGCTGCTGAACTTTACACCGCTGGTGAATTTGCAAGTCGAACTCAACAGAGGAAGCGTACAAACTCATCGGACGATGTAGACCTTGACGATACAGCAAATTCGTCCATCCCATGGCACGTAGAAGCTCCATATGTAGATGCAATTTGCGTAGGTGCAGATCCCGACAATCCACTGTTACAGGCTAGTAAGACTCTTCTTCGACGTGTGCTAACTTTCATGCTAACACCAGGGGACCTTGATGCCATTGCCGAAGCTACCATGTACACTGTTTCGATTGGAGCGTTCAGTGCGAAAACTAATGAGATCGATTTTGAACCACAAAGGCTTCTACCGGGCGCTGTAACACGTATATATCTATTAAGATTGATCGAAGAACTCATCGTAGATGGTGTAAATGAAATTGTAGCGAGTGGCGAGAAGAAAGGTGAGGGAGATAGTGGAAAAGATTCGATTCCAGCTGCTTCTCATGCTGGCGGGGTTGCTAACCCTAATCAAGCCTATTTCTCAACTGCACTGCTCGGTGGAAGAATACAAGAGGGCGAAATTCACCCCAAACACCAACAAGCTCAGAATTTCATGGCTGCATTTGGAGGCATCTTCACTCCTGTCTGGTTTGCAGCGCTATTAGAAGGATGTCACGATGAGGCGACGACCTCAGCCGTGCTAAGGCTAATGATATTGATGATACAGAGCTCACCTAACTTTGCTATGGCGTTCGACGCTTATGGAGGCTTTGCTCCTCTAGTTATAAGCATACCCAAGTTCTCAACATGCTCAACTATCATTATCGCTCTTTTGAGTGAGCTGTTGCATGTCTCCATTCTTCATCTTCCTATTTTCCCAATGCTCGATGCTTCACAACTGAATGAGATCTTCACTCAAGAGAGCGAGTATTCAGAAATAGTTTCAAATGCAAGTGCTAACTCTTCCATTGGGCGATCGGATCCATCGTGCGGTGTTTTTGCTTTGTTGGCTGAGTGTATTGGGCGAAATGTTCGATTGGCGCCTTTTGAGAATGAGGTAGGAAAGAAAGCGAGGGAGACGAATATGGCAATTCTTGAGCTGTTGAAACATAGGCACAATCTATCTCCGGCATTCCAAGCTTTTTGTAGAACTCAAGCATTTATAGAGCCTTTAACACAAACTATTTTTATGGTTTATGATGAGAACTACCGAAGGCTGGATGTTAACAAGAAATCAGTTCCGTCTGAAAGCAATCCAGATGAGCCAGTAAAGTCAAGACGCGGATCTCTGAAGGATGTGCCACCAAATGTATCTCCTTTAGAACAATTTTTTTGGGGCTGCGGATGTACTTGGTTCGGATGCAGGGGTTGCGATGGTACAGCTATTACGAATCATAATATCAACTGCTGTAGTGTCAGGACCCTTGGCTCCACCGCTGGTCCATTTGTTGTTCTCGTCGTACCCAGACCACGCAAGGGTTGAGCAAGTTGGTGCATATCAGCTACTCTTGGTTGACCTGATTCGAACAACTATAGAGGACGCAGTCGACTTAGGCGAGGCTACTGCTTTGTCAGCCTGTGTTGGTCTATGTTCAGTACTCCTTGATAAGATGATGAGAGGATTCTTTACATCTGAATTGATTCTTCACACCGTGGCGATGAATCTTTTTCTTCTACAAGGTTTGACTAGAGCCGACTCGACGGTATCCTCAAATATGGGTAATTCTGAACGAACTATGATCACCGCTGATGCAGCCCATATAGCTCGATTAACCTGTCTCTGTGGAATAAGACGAAGTCGTCCAATGAATTTAGCAGATATGGGAGATGCCGATTTACAGGACACATTGGTGCAAATGACAGCAAAGAATATCAATGAACTTATGATAGTTCCGAAAAGTTCTAGTATGAGGAGGAACACGAGCTTGCATCCAGCTCCGTCATCAAATTCTAGTAAGTACCCATTATGGGCAGCGGCTAGCATTTCGAGATGCTTTCCCAAAAAAATAGTCTTCATGTACCCCGAATTGAGCGAAATCGACGAACCTTTACGAATGTTTGTCATTGGTTTGATGGCGGAAGTCGCATTTCTTCTCAAAGACGAACGTGACGATATTCGTGTAGCAACAATAAAAATCCTTGTCATTCTTCTTCAGCAGAAACGAGATCTAATGTCAAGTCTTCTTATCAAAGAAATCGATGCGCCTGGGCCTGATAATCAAGGTACAACAATTGATGTCATGAATCGAGGAGGCTTTGGTGCCTTACTGGTTGCTCATGAAGTCGCTCAGGCTTCTGGTTCAGCATCAGCGAACAAAAATTACAATTCGTTCTTCGTGTGGTATGAAAAAAATCACGCCAAAGTTCAGATAATTTTTGATGATATTGAAACTGAATGCAGCCGTATCTTCCCTGGACTAACAATGGGCACACAAACCGCTGATGAAGCTGTCGAGATAGAGCAAAGAGCAATGTCTATGAAACTAGCTTCGAACGAGACGGCTGATAGAACCATAATTGGTGGGTTAGAGAGAGCAGAACTTGCGCAAAGATGCATCGATAGAACAGGAGAAGGTCACATTCATTGGAAGCGCCAGGGCTTTGACGATCTTGCCTCAGGTGCAATGCGCTGGAAATTCTTACTGAGAAGATTGAAAGGTTCTTGCTCGATCTGGGAAGGTGATTCGCGTCCGGTGTCAAAACCAATTTACAGTCGCCATCAGCAACTATATACAACATTAATTGAGAAGAATTCTGCTAAGATCGTTGTCGGCAAGGACGAAGAGGAAAGAAAAGCGCGCGAGATCGTTACGAGATGGAAACTTGATTTGACCGAAGGTTATGAACGGCAGCGTCGACGTCTTCTCCCGAATTATGAATTCCATGGTCTTTATAATCTGGATGAAGCGTTAGATGAGTTAGACGAAAACGATCAGAGTGACGGAACAGATCTCAACGCAGATTCCTCTAAGCCAAATTCAAGTAGTGGTAGTATGATTGTTGGCGATTCTCCCGGTAGCACTGATAGTAACGGCGACATCATTGTCAGCGGATCGGGTATGGAAGCTACAACCGAGCTACTCAAGGAACTTAACATTAAGAAGGTCCGTAGAGGTAGCGAATTGTTGGACGAGGATTTTGACGATGCAGAAGAGGATACGCAAACACAAGGCACAACACCTTCCAGTAGTGTCGCTAAAGTTGAGATGGATAGCACGGAACCCCAAGAAATAAATGACGTGAAAGAGGAAGACGTTGATGCCATTACCGAGGATAAAGAGACTCGTGAAGATCAGAATGACACAGAAAATGTAGCTTCAAGCTATGAACTTATTACTGGCTTGTTGCATGCCGGAGACTGGCCAGAACAATCTTATAATATTCGTCGGTGCACTGGATTGGAAGTACGGAAAGCCCTTCTTCTTTGGTGTAAAGATTCAATTTATATTATCGATGGTTTTGAACAGAGTGGAGAAGGACTTGATGGCAGAATTGTGAGAGTAGAAAAGGAAGAATCCTCTTTCAACATCAACCTCCGACCAAAGGATTTCAAGGCTTCCGACGACATATCCGATTCTGAAAGTGCCGTTGAAAGTAACGACGGAGAGAAAGATGTGGAGAAAACGAAGTCATCCAAGAAATCCTTGCAAGATTCTTCGAATAATGAAAGTACTGTGTATCAGCACCGGAGTCAACGCATATCCTTTTCTGATCTCCACTCTGTTTTCCGAAGGAGGTACCAGTTGCAGCAAATTGCGCTCGAATTTTATGATCTGCACAACAGCGGGACCTTGGTCGCATTTGCAAATAACGACGAGAGAGAGGAGATTTTATCTAAGATCCTTGCAGCTCCGCTTCCTAACAGTATCTTTAGCTCATTTATGGGAACATCTATCAATTATCGCAAATTTATGAATTCCTGGAAATCTAAGATTATATCTCAATGGGTTAACGGCAAGATGACGAATTTCGAATTCCTCATGTACCTCAATTCATTTGCGGGAAGAACGTATAACGATTTAACTCAGTATCCTGTCTTTCCATGGGTGATCGCTGATTATGAGAGCGAAGATATAGATCTCAACGATCCTAAATCTTTCCGTGACTTGTCCAAACCAATGGGCGCTTTGGGTGAAGTACGGGCTCAGCAATTCAAGGATCGATATGAATCACTACAGTCCAGCTATATTAGCGAGGACGATCCACCACCATTTCATTACGGAACACATTATTCCTGTGCTGCATACGTGCTTTACTACATGATGCGTCTAGAGCCCTTTTCAAGGCTTGCATTAGCGTTGCAAGGGGGGAAATTTGATGTCGCCGATCGACTGTTCCACAACATAGGTAGCAGCTGGAAAAGTGCAAGTCAAGAGAATCTACAAGATGTTCGTGAACTTATACCGGAATTCTTTTACCTTCCTGATTTCCTTACAAATACAAACCATTTCGATTTCGGTACGACACAAAAGAGCAAGCACGTTCATAATGTGACCTTACCCAAATGGGCTAAAGGTGACCCTGAACGATTTGTCCGGATAAATCGACAAGCGTTGGAAAGTGATTACGTGAGCAAGAACTTGCATTTGTGGATAGATTTAATATTTGGTTACAAGCAGCGAGGCGAAGAAGCTGTAACATCTTTGAACTGTTTTGTTCATGTCACGTATGAAGGGGAGGTAGACTTTGAATCAATGACGGATGTAGTTCAAAGAGAATCTACAATTGCACAGATTCAGAACTTCGGTCAGACACCAAGCAGACTAGAGCGCAAGCCATTCCAACAGAAAATCGTCTACACGCCTCTGAAAGAAAACGAAAATAGCATCAATTATAGCTCTCTGTCATACATGGCTCCATTGACACCACCATTTTGTGTTGTCGGGACAAGTTATAAATGCATCGTTAAACGCTCTACAACGGAGATCTGTAAAATAGGTGTTTATGGACAGAGCGATAAGGCTGTTGGTGATATGTGTCTCTTAAAGGGACAAATTATTGGCGTCGGTCGAATGTGCTCCTTAAATATTGCCTCCAAAATATACTACCGATTTGGAGGACCAAATAACGGCATTAGCGTTCATGCTGCTTCTCTTACCAGTCGTAATCGAGAATTGAATAAACTGTTGACCGTTCACGATGGTTTGCATTGTGATGAAATTAGTGTTGCCAAAGCGTCATTGAATGGTCAATGGATCGTAACAGGTTCAATTGATTCCACTGTACGACTATGGAAATACGAAAATCCGACTATGAAACTCTGTGCGACATTTGTTGGTCACGGAGGATGGAAGATCACATGTTTGGACATCAGCACTGTTTTTGGAATTATTGCCACCGGCTGTGCGCAAGGTCGTGTTATTCTATGGGATCTAAGAACATTGACATTTGTTCGTAGACTCCGACATGTTTTCAAGGAGGAGAATAATAGATCAGATGATGGAATACAACAGACGCTAGGTATCACGTCTGTATCAATAAATCATAAGAATGGAAATATTATAACTTTGGTTGGCCCACATGTTTCGGTCTTCGATATCAACGGAAACCTTCTTGGGACCGAAAATTCACTTGGTGCGAGGCCCAGCTGCGCTATTGCCACAGACTGTCCGGAGTGGCAAGATCAGGGAATTGTTGTTGTGACAGGCCACATCAATGGTGAAGTTCGCTTTTGGAGTTTGAATCCCTCTACTCGAGAAATGATAGTACGGTATCTCATGGTTGATAGAGAACATGTGACAGAGATTACAGCGTTGCGTGCTACTGGCAACGAACGGCAAGACACCCTTTTGGTTGGGGACAAGTCTGGCAAAATGTCTATTTGTAGGACGGCCCAAATGGAGAATTTAAGTAGCAAAGAAACTTCAGATATCATTACCGATTTATATGAGAGTCGTCGATTGACTAACCCCAATCAAACGTGAGCAAGCAACAACCTTGTGTTGCTATAATATCCACATAGATTTGATATAAATAAATAAATAAGTACACTATTATATAAAACAGTAAATTGACACAGCAACTTATAGAGGAAAAAGCCAATTTCTACTTCTGAAACCTTCTTTCGATTTGTGTTTATAAGACATATTTTAGCAAATATGCACCCCTCTTGTTTCGATAAAGAAACGACCACTGCTAATTGAATAGATTTTTATCTTCAATGCCTTGTTGGACCTCATACGTAATATAAATGGGCGTTTTCCTTATTACTGTCACCATGCGCATCTACATTACCTGATGCAAGATAGATTTGCCACATTAATTACACCCAAAGACAACATTTAATTTGCCTTATTTCGCACTTGCAACATACTCCTATCCGAAGAAGGTGTAAACAGGTGATGAACAGGTCTGCCTGCATGAGGTAGCTAGTGCGATACTTTGCAAATGATTCTCGTCAGAGCAGGGAGTATATTGACAAACTACACTAATAAACAACAATCCCATAAGCAGAATCAAACATAAACATTTTAGATTACAATACTTCAACGTTGTCCTCCGCCTACTATCAAAAGAAATAAGGAGTGGCGTGCAATTAGTGTAGAACTGTATTTTCCGAGTGTATAGTGTGTTTTCACTTTAAATATTTGCTACTAGTTTTTCTAATTCTTATCTTGTGCTGTCTTCTTTACACCTCGAAGACGACCGGTTCTACGGGCAGCAATTAAACCAACCTTACGACCAGATGGACGTTCTCTACCACATGTGGATGGCATACCAATATGCTGATGATTACCACCACCATGGGGATGCTCTACAGGATTCTTTGCTACACCACGAATTTTTGGCCAACAGTTACGTTTGACAGCATACTTATGGAATGCACGTCCAGCCTTTAACATAGGTTTATCAGTACGTCCACCACCGGCAACGATACCAATTTGAGCACGAACATTCGATGGGACAGTTTTCTTTCCACCCGATGGCAATCGAAGTTTCGTTGTACCCTTTTCATCATCGTGTGTCACAACGATGGCATATGCACCAGAACAACGTGCGAATGCACCACGATCACCACGCTTAGCTTCAATATTACAAACAATTGTTCCCTCTGGTACAGATGTTAATGGCAAGACATTACCACATGTTAATGTAGCTTTCTTTCCACAGTACACAAATTGTCCACTGTACATACCCTCTGTACATAAAAATAGTTCGTTATCACGTTGATAACGGTATGCATTTAAAAATTGAACACGTGCGACTGGTGCACCTCGACCAGGATCATGCATAATCTCTTTCACAACACCACGGATATAACCTTGCTTTTCGGCATAATCCAATGGTCGAAGTTTGACTGGACCCTTACGGGTACGGGTGTGGGCCTTAAATACGGCGGACTTACCCTTTCTTTGAACCTAATAGAATAGAAATACAAATACAAATGAATACACATGGTAAGATTAGATTAAATTAAATTCGATTATTGTTGTTTAAGTTGTTTGTCAATCTAGAAAGTTTCCGAAAATGCAGATCCAAGCCCATCTCTACAGTGTGGACAACCATTTTACTAAGAGGACGCTGAGATTATTTCGTTCCATCATCTTTAGTACTTACTTGGACGTATTTACCCATGTTGAATTAAGTTTTATTTTAGTTTTAGTGTTATTACAACTACTACAAACTGAAGTGCGACGATGATGAATAATACGGTTGAAAGAGATGATTTGATTTGTGTACTACAAAATCATGTAGAATCTTACATGCGAGAAAAAGTAAGTAAGAAGGTAAGGAAATTGAAAATAAGTCGATAATGTTAGTTAGTCGACTGAGTCGAGTCGAATGAATCAAGGGTAGCTAAACCCCATTTTATCTAAAGCATTAATTCCCCCGAAACAACTATCCCTTATTTTTTAGCGCTTAGCGCGCCAAAAAATATGCTGATTTTTGGAGAGAGACGGCGCGCGCGCAAAATACTTCCCTAAAACCCTACTTGCTTTTGGTTAATGTAACCAAAGACGTACTGTAAAACAACGAATTGCGAAGGAGCTCTAAATGAAACACACCTCATAACACAATCAATTCAACACACAACAACTGAACTAAATACTAGTTTACGATAGTAACAAAACAAAGCAAAAACAAGGAAAAAACCAAGAGAACACGATAAGAAGATGAACGTTGTTAAATCATCTCGTAGTAGTAATGGCCTACCAAGGGGAGGAACGGAGGAAACAGGTCCTTCCTCTGCTGCTGCATTGAGTAATATCAATCTATATCAAGATATCCCATCGATGGAAGTTAGTTTAGATGATTTTGAAGAATATGCACTTGATCGTCTAAAGGTTAGTAGTATAATCAGTAGTAGTGAAACGTCACGTTACGCATACATAATTAACTTAATTGTATTGTAGTGTATTGTATAGTACCGTATTCTGTACGAGTACTGTATGTGTCTTGTCTTGTCTACGATAAGTATCTTTTCTGTCTTGATTACTCACTACTTAATTTCACAAACACACACGCACTCGCACTCACGCTCTATATTCTATTATATTCTATATTCTTTACACCAACAATACAGGTTCTAAAAAAGATTGAACAACTCAAACTACGTCATATAGCACCTGATAAGCATAAGAAACTCCTCGATCCACTATTATCAAAATTGAATGATCCAGTTAAAGATAGTATATCACATTTTGTATTACGATTGGCATATTGTCGTACAGAAGATTTACGTCGATGGTTCTTAACACAAGAAGTTGCATTGATTAAGTATCGTCTTAATCATTCGAAAGCTAGTAATGCTATTACAAAAGCACTTGAATCTGTATTACCGAATGCACATGTCTTATCCAAAAAGGAATTGGAATCGATTTTACCACAAATATTAGCAGCAACACCTAGTTTGAATTCAAACCCTCTAACAGTTACTGGTGATGGTAATAATATCTACCGTGTACCATTCACTCAAGCATTAGATCTAGTTCAACATCGTCAGGTATATGTTAAGGCTGGTAAGGCATATATTCCAGAATCAAAATTATTAAATTTGGTAACAGCTAAATTCCGTACGAATCTTTCACGTCAATTGGCATTATTAAGTGCAGTACCAACCACGTCATCATTACAACGTACAACAGGATTCTTAAAGAATGTTGCAACCGTCCATACTCAAAAGGATGATTTCCTTGATGCAGCAGCTGATGGATTAAAGTTGAATGCAAATAACGTCCAGGCACATCTTAAACATATGCCATTATGTATGGCACAACTACAAGTTGGGTTAGGAAGAGAAAAACATTTGAAACATTGGGGTCGACTCCAGTATGGATTATTCTTGAAAGGTGCTGGTTTAGCATTAGAGGATGCATTAACATACTTTGAACGGATGTTTGTTGGTAAAGATTTTAATAAAGAATATTCCTACAATTTTCGTCATATGTATGGTAAGGAAGGTAAACGTCAAAATTATCCACCGTACACATGTTCTAAAATTATCAATAGTAATGCACCAAATTCAAATGAGCATCATGGTTGTCCATACAAACATTCGTCTGTACAGGACGTATCGTCGATGTTAGGTAAGATGGGTGTCGCACCATCACAACAAAAACCGATTATTAATCAAATCAAATCACAAAATTATCAACTTGCTTGTGTTGAACATTTCAAGGCGATTAATCCTACTGTTATCGTGTCAGAAAATAATTTTGGTAACCATCCCAATGCATGGTTCAAGGCTAGTGTAAAGGCATCAGGTGATGACATTAATATTAATACAACCGGTACTGCCGCGTCATCGTCGGCGGTGTCGGCGGCGGGGGGAGATCAAAAAATGAAGGAACCTATTTCAGTTTCACCTTAATATACATATTATTTGGTCAAAATAAGCGCAATAGCGATGGGTACAAACATAAATAGCGAGAAAGAAAGAGAATTAAAAACATGCTATTATTTAATAGTATTATCATCATAAAGACATACTATAAATTAATTAATTATTTGAGCGGGACTATAAATTTTGAGAGAAAAAAACCTCTAGTCAATACTATATACATCTACTAGTAGTCGTCCATCGATATTAGATTACGGAAGGATGATGGTGTTTCGTTCCAGTTCCCATTTATATTATCGTCCATTTATTGCAATTGTCAAAGATATTGAAGAAGGTTGTGATTTTTATCAATTATCGTATCTTTCCAATAAGCATGCATGACCCAAACCACCGTCAGCGCATGCGGCAATCAAAGCGAATTGCTGTCCTTCTTCTTGTAGTCGTCGTGCGCTATGTTATGTTATGTTGATCAGATAAAATATAAAAAATTGTTAGCTTTTGTGACACAAACTTTTTATAGATCAAACCAGATGAAAAAATATAGAGTTTATATAGATACAAATTCAAGATTCACGTACGCTGTTGTTACTAGTCGTGATCCAGTCGCACCGAATGGATGTCCGATCGATAATGATCCACCCTTAATGTTCATTTTATCGAAGTCGATGGCACCAACCTTTTTAGACCAACCCTTCTCTTTAGCGAATATGTCACTATCCATAGCTGCCAAGTTGGACAAGATCTGTCCAGCGAAGGCTTCATGGATTTCAAATACACCAAAGTCATTGATCGACATACTGTTGCGTTGTAAAATATCTTGAGTACAGTACGTCGGACCGAGTAATAGTTCTTCCCATGGATCACACGACTTAAAGCTCCAATCTCTCAAGTAAGCCAACGGTTTGTAGCCCAATTCCTTGGCCTTTTCTTCACTCATTATTAAAGTAGCAGCGGCACCGTCCGTTAAAAAACTAGAATTGGCTGCTGTATGTGTCCCGTTCGGTTTGACAAAAGCTGCCTTCAACTTACTAACTGATTCGTACGATGAATTACCCTTGATACCATTTTCAGCAATTGATCCACGATATGGGATGATTTCATCCTTATAAAATCCATCATCGTGAGCCTTATGAGCGAGTGTGTGTGACCGAACAGTAAATTCGTCTTGTTCTTGACGAGATATACCGAATTTTGCCGATAATTTGTCTGAGCTGACACCCATGACCTCTCCCGTTGTGAAATTGGCAATAGCAGGTGTTTCTAAACTTAAATCTTTCATTTTAAGTCCCTTTAACATGTGTCGGACTGCACCAATAGGACCACCTTTTTTCATAGCCTTTGGTAACGTAATAAGTTTCTGTCGAATTGGTCGAGATAAACGAATAGGAACGTCGGAAAATGTTTCTACCCCTCCAGCTATGACCACATCGGCATGACCTGATTGGATGGCAGCAGCACCCGTTGCAATTGCAGCATTCGCCGAAATACAAGCTTGTGCTATCGTATGACTTGGTATGTTGTACGGTAGACCTGCATTGATGGCTGCCTCTCTTGCAATATTCGATGTCTTAACTTCTTGAATGACATTACCACAAACAACGTAGTCGATAGCGTCCTTAGGTAAGGCAGTTTGATCGATCAGACCTTTGATTGCAAGTCGTTGCAAATCTACAGCCATTTCATCTTGGTATATCGTCGAGGCCTGAGCGAATGGGAGTCGCACGCCACTGACGATGACGACATCACGACCACCGGCAATAGGCCTTAACGAAAACAGTCGTCGTTGAGCAGTCAGCAAAGGGCGGACTAGTTTTTGAGAGGATATCATTGTTGTTGTTTTTCTTTTTCCTTTATTTTCTTTATATTATGTTATTGTGTTATGTTATGTTATGTTATGTTATGTTATGTTATATTATATTGTATGAGAGGTATGAACTTTATGTCGTCAACGGTAGGGGTCTTTGTCGATAGTATTATATTTTAGAATGCTTTTCTCGGCTTCTCATGAAGCAATTTCGACGAGAAGAAAGGATGATTGATTGATCCTACAGTATGTTGTTCTCTTTGGTGTCAAGAATGATCGCGTCGCGGATTTTGCCAAGATTGAAAAATAACTCGTGATTGCGAGAGGCTACGATTTTTCCAAAAAAAATCTTGTTCAATTTTTTTTCAGCTATTTGAATCCCACATCAGAATGAATCGAATCAGCTCATGAGCTAATGATGGATTCATTCGATTGATTCAGCTCATAATAATTTATTTGAATTAACTTTTCTACGATGTTGACGATGTTTCAGGAGAACTATCATCATCAACAAAAAGCGCCAACCAAATAATAAACTCTTGACTCATTAGCTTCTACTTGCACTCTGACATTTCTATCGCCATTTTGCTCAAAAAAGAGTCAAAGCAATTATTATTTTGCGACACGTGTTGAATGATTAATTTTACTTGTTCAACATAGCGGTAGCAATTATTTTTGAAAAATATGAAGAACCGATCTTGCATATTGTTTGCATTGACCACATTTGCCTTTAATTTGATACTTGGTAGGAACGTGGTGGCAGTTGCAAGTTTTACAAGTACAAGTACTAACAATAAACAACCCGCCAGCAGCGTGCATCATAATATCGTCACTTCATCATCAAAAGAAGAACCGAATGTTGTTATTTGTGGTGGTGGTCCCGGTGGTCTACTCGCTTCGGTCCTTTTGAACAACATTGGAATTAAATCAACAGTAGTAGAGAAATCAATTGAAACGGATTCATGGGGAACAAAGTCATATACTATAATTCTTAATGACAAGGGAAAGAAGGCACTGAAACAAGCAAGATGTCTTGAGACTGCGATGGAAATTGGTTCTGAAAGAAGTTGCACCTATATTTTCAACGGAACGACGGGAGAGATAAAGACAATTCCCAAAAAATCACCAGACCTTGCTTTAAGTCGGCCGCTCTTAGTACAGTGCATTGAAAATATTGCTTCTGAACTACCAAATGTAACATTGAAGAAAGGTGTTGGAGTGTCAAGCGTTACCAACGATAAAGAATTAGGTCTTCTCGTTCATCTTGAAGATGGTACTAAAATTTCTGCTACACATGTGATTGGTGCTGATGGGAAATGGAGTAATGTTCGTCAATCGTTTCCATCCTTTTTGAACACTATGGTGACTTGTCCAAGCTCTGCCGTTCACATGACAATGAATTATGTACCGAAAATTTGGAAACCAAACGGCATGTATATAATAAAACCATCAAACGACGAATGCAAGTTTTACATAATTGCATCTCCTCTACCAGACAATTGTGGTGTGTCTATAAGTATGATCTATTACGATGAAACATTAGAAAAATATCCTTGGCTCGTACCACCAATTGATACGAAACCCACCAAAATTAATGGAGAAGATTGGATAAACGATTCTTCAAGTCCTGTAGTGGAAGGTGTAAAGAATATAGATTCAACATCAACAAAGTTGGCAGATCATTTGAAGCAGCTATTCGAAAAGGAATTGCCAGCGTTATACGCCGTCTTGGACGGTAGTGTTTTTGATAGTGCAGTAGTAAAGCGTAGAGTAACATGGCTTCAGATGGAAGCAGAAGAAGGTGAAGAGGTCACCTACTCTACTGAAGATGGTTGCATTTCGTTAATCGGCGACGCCGCACACGCAATGACACCTTCGATGGGTGAGGGAGGAAATACCGCTTAGAGAGTGCAGTTAAACTTGTTGACGCTGTTGTTTCTACTATGAAAGAAAAGGATGAAACTTCGTGTACCACCAGTACAATGAGTTTGGCATTCATGCGGTACGGATCATCTCGACCTAAAGATTGTATTTCTCTACAGAAATTATCTGCATCCAGAAATGTTCTTAAAAAATAGAATAAATTAGACTAAAATACAATGAATGCTATATGTTTACCTGATATGTTAAAACCTTTTGTTTTCTATATTATGACCCATCCATCCACCCATCTTATTTTTGGAATTCGTAACACTTGCTGTTATTAGTAAAATACCATTATTTTGTGGCAACAATGCTCCATTTATCTGCAACATTTTAGATTATCATTTGGATTCGGAAGGTATCGACCGATTTGTTGGTTTGGGTTAGCAGAGCTTTGGTCACCTGGATCAGAACTTGACAAGCTTTCTGTGATTCCCATTATCATAGACTGGACATCTTCTTCCCGCGGCAGATATAAATCACAAGATTACCGAAGCTTTTTGTTCTGAATTGAATCTTACTGTGCCGACAGCAAAGCAGATGTCCTACGTTATCATTCCTGTGGCGGAAAAATATTATGTTGATTGAGTATCACATAGTTGATAGAGAGTTTTCGAAGATGAAAACACAGATCCTAGAGACAATGGAACAGTAACAAGTAGCAATAAATACGTACCAACCAGGTGTTAAAGCATGAACAGCCTCTATAGAGTCAATAAGGCTTCGAGCGACTTCGATTTGTTTGTCATCATCATTGGCTACCGACTGCATGATGTCATCAAAACCTTCTTTCCTTATTACATCAAAGTCAACTATCTCACCAGTGTTTGGGCAACTGGATGATTTAACCATAGTCTTTTTCAAATCATTAGGATCAAAAATCCATGACCGAGCAATAGAAGCGGTGCGCGTTGTAACCTCAGAGTGCAATGTTCCGGTGGAAGGATTATTACCTCCTGCAACCTGCGATCCATCTTCCATATCCACTAAGTTTAGCTGAGCGACAAAGGCTGAAAATAGATATGATAAGACAATAAATCAAGTTAGAGACGACACAGATTGCATTATATATCTCAGAAAAATATGCTTCGACGATGTAAACTTACTTTCGACAAAAAATGCCACAATTACGTTTAACATGATACAAACTGCCACAATAACAACCAAAACAAAATACAGGTACACGATGAACGGACTGGAGCATCTACTTGCATAGAGAAACACGCTGATCATGACCGCCAGGTAGGATTAGAAAAAGAAGAAAAAAGTAGGCATTAATGTTAGACATCACTACACAACTTTTATCTCTCAAAGGAATAACCAATTATACCTACGTTGCGATCTCGTGCCAATCATTCACGACGAGTACGTTAAACACTGTTATACAGCCTTGACCGTATGAGTTGAAATTATTCAGATAGTATAGATATTGGATATCTTCGTTTGACGCCTGCTCTTCAACATCGATAGCCCCTTCCCAAAGCGCCATTCCAATATAGACAAAGACATGCATTGTAGTCAAAATAAGGAATATTGGGCCAGCAAGGAAGGGCAATACATACAATGATCGCTTGAGTACTTCGCGGAACCAAATAGAGAAACGCATGCTTTGGACCATACCAATAGCTCGTCCTATCCAAAGGTATTCCATGCCCCTCTCGTTACCACTCATATACAAAATTATTCCTATCCAATTTTTTTCATTGTCGGTGCAGCAGCAGCAGCAGCAGTAACCAAGTTCGTTGAGAAATATGCCAAACAATACGATCAAATGGAGCTTCCTGAGCAAATATTTCTGAAATATCACGTACCAATAAACGATACAATACCACCAATACATCCCATACCATCCAATGCTGCATTAAGTCGGTTGATGAAATGTTTTCTGTTTGAATATTGCCACGGGTTGTATCGTATCGACACTTCGAGAAGGGTCAAGACGGTTAATAAACTACCGACTATAAACTCAATCTTGTCGTTCCTGTTATTTGATTGTAGTAGTGATGTGAAAATTACCACAAATACAAAGTTCAAGATTGCCACTATAACTGATAATATTTCCACAGCTATACCCAATGTACTGTGCGTCCGTGTGCTGCGAATGGACGAGCTCAAAGTACGTTGAATTCTCCTTCGAAATACATCATAGTTCAGGTTGTTTTCATTCACTTCCTGTCCAGAATTATTCTCAAAGTTTGGAGGCAAGATGATGTCAATAAGCACGTTCAATTTTTGCTGACTGTAATGTGGTCTCAACAATCGAAGCGTTTCACAAATCAAACGCGTGTCTACCAATGCATTGTTGTCCAGTGGGAGCTGATTGTTGTCGTTGTTCGCACTGTTTTTGGTTGATGTTAAAGCTAAAAATGCCAGTTGCAATGACTCTTCTTTACATGAATTGGATCGACGGTGAATTTCGGTCGCAGATTGAATAAAGACTTGAAATACTACCGACAATACCAAAGAATGCAAATAAAAGACGCTGACAATTATAAATATTACAAAAAAGACAGCATTCCATCGCGATTCATTATAGGCGGGCATCCAGATACTAGGATTAACCACAGTAGTGGACACTGTAATATCATAGAAAAGCATACGGTGTGACAACAAAATAAGTGAGATAGCGACATAATATTTTTTGTGAATTGTTCTCAACGATGTAGCACTGTAATGTAGTACAGTGCATTGGCACAACAGCAAACAACAACGAGAACAACACAATCATCTATTACGGAACTCACACGCAAAGAGTGAAACCCAAGCTTGCGGCAAACTCTGGAAACTTTCATAGTCGTAGTAAAGACGGCAGGCAATGGCGGCAAAGATTAATATTAAGAAAAATTCAATCAAAATTACATGTAGTAATTTTTTGGAGATACGGATGAGTGCCTCCAATGCATCTCGTGCTCGTCTACTTTCGTAGAAAAAGATAATAGGTTTGAAAACTGATACAGCTAGGGTAAAGGCGTGTACCGTAGGACTGTTCATGAAAAGATACTGTAAGCAAGCTTGTAGACTTAGTAAAATCAGTAGAAATTTCATAGCATGGAACAAGACTCTACTTCTCTTCCCTTCGATAACGTTGTATTTTTGGTCGTCAAAAAATTGATCCTTTATATACAAGTCAATAGAAAAGATAAGGATGGCGTATGTATGCAAGAACAACGTCAATAGCTTTCCATTAAACGAAGGAACAAAGATAAAGAATGTCGATAGAGATATGCCGAAGATTCTCCAAGCGTATGAATATTTGACCTGATACAGAATTAACTGTTGACGAGTTATTCCATCAAAATTACGAGGTAACGTAGGTGAATGTCCTCTTTCATAGTCTTTGAGACAGCAAGCAGCTATCGTTGCTGCTTTTTGCTCGCTTCTTGATAATCCATTACCAAGAAATATTCCCTTTCCTTCTGTCCAATAATGGTAAATTTTTGGATCTTCTTCTGTGTCTTGTATTATATCTTCCGTGGTCTTTCCCCCCCTCCAACTCGTTCTAGCTGTATCCGCCGTCATGGTATTACTATTCATTTCTTTGTGCTCATGGTCATGCAGCAATGATCAACGATGACATGATGACAGCAAGAAAAATGTCAAGATTTTTTTTAGAAATTTAAATTTTTAAATAATCTAGGGGGTATGGGGGAATTTAGAACGTTTTTGTACGGTTAACCGAGCACAAAAATAATATAATTTTACTGCTAGTAACTTACAGTAATAAAATTAGAAGTCTAGTCCATTATTTTATCTTGTCCTATGTGTACAGTAGGTCTCTACTATTACTTTTGCCTCGCAATGAACTCCCCATCATAACTCAAGCAATCAATGCAACACTAATTCTAGACATATGATGCAGCATGGTGAATTTTAGGAAACAATTTAGAGATTTCAAATTGTTTTACCCTCTATTATTGTGTGCGCATACATGTTTGCTAAATATTACTGTGTGTTTCATGTTACCCCCTGCACATACAGTATTTCATGTAAGCTTCTTATGCCACCACTGTATAGGACAATTCATCATTTGCTCATTGTTAGCTGTTACTCCAACACAGCTACATGTTGCAGTACCCAGTACATTGTATCATCACTGTGTTCTGCACATTTTTTTGTTGAATCATTGCCTCCTCTGTATCAAAATACATGACGCAAACAATCATTTCTACCTCTAGCTAACATATTACTTTCTCTTTGTCTAATTCAAAGATTTGGAACCTATGGTTATTGATGATCTTAAATTGATTTTGTTTCAGCTGAGACAGGAAGGTGTCCCACTTAAATTGATTTCACAGTAACAAATAAATGGTACTACTGTACTTGTACTAGATAACATTAATTTGGTGAAAGCGACGTGCAATAATTAGCAGCAAGACTAAGTAGCGGAAATGTTGAAGACAAATGCAAGGACAACTAGAACAATTCAATTCTGCAACGTAAAGTGAAAGATGTTGGAAAGGACTAAACGAAATATTATTCCATACACGAATAAAATAGAACAGCACATCGATGCAAAGGAAATTATTGGTCCTCTAATAATCGACTTATTTCGTAAGAATAAAGCTATTCGATCTGATCTGTGTGTCTTTCATCTCTAAATAACCCTTCCGGAAATAATATCAACACAGATGGTAAGACTTTTCTCGTGCAATGTTTCTATTTTGTATTGGGGCCCGGAGCTTGAATTTAAAATCAATCCTCCATTTTCATTTCATGTTTTAGCGAACTTGGTTTATATAAATTTTAATTAATTATTAGGTATAATAAACTAATTGTTTAATCGACCTTCTTTCTGTATGAGCATCCCTCTGTTAGTCGGGCCTTACCACCGGTAGGTTGGCATAACATAATATTACAGTTCCCACATAGGACGACAGTTTGTGCATGACTAAAGACAGTTGTGATTTGAAAACATCCAGGACATTTGATATCCATGAAAAAGGAATTAGGAGATTGTACAAGTCTCTTCAACTTGTGTTGGCGTTGTTCTACCTCTGGAGAAGGGTGCAAAAGATCGACAGGCATGATGGATGTTTGTTATGTATTATATTATTAATCTGACAGAGTAAAGTTTGTACGAAAGTGATAATAAACAATGAGGGGGTGAGTTAATGAGTTGAGTGAGTTAATTAATTAATAATATTCATTAAAATCGATTTTATAGAAAATCAACGACACATATCTCAACAAGGGCATCCAACAATGATATTGATTACGGTAGACTATCATGACAACGCAATAATTTCGTCGGTAATCGATCGTGGTGATGATGGAACGTAAGCGCATATTATAGCTGCAACGTCTAAGTGATTTCCGCAGCTTCGTTGTCTCCAAGGTAATTATTATTAATCTACGAAACCATCATCGCCGTGTCTTTAACACTTCATGATCACCTCTAACATCACATCGTCAGGTCTATCGAACAATTATTCTGTCTCATACTACTGGTCAATAATCTACGAAAAAGTCCATGGTCAAACTTACCAATCAATCTATTAATGGTGCTGTGTTATTGTAGTTGCGGGTTGTTCAGTGTCTAGCAAAGGATGCTGCTACGAGTTATTTTACACGTTAGTGAATTACCACGCGTTTTTACACGCGAAAACAGAAATCTACGCGCAACGGATTAATTTGTTAGTAATGTGGAAAGAAGTAACATCGGACGAAGGACAGAGTACAAGAATCGAGCAGAGCCAGTCAAAAATCTTATGGTTTCCGCGAGAGTTCCGATAAAAAAGAAAAGCAACACTTTAGCTGCACAGGGAAAATAAAGATCTAGATTATGGAAAAAATACATCGTAAGCTTGTGTGTATACTGTAGTACAATTGTATCATGATATGCCTGAATGAGACACTATTTTTGTCTAAGCTGCAAGCTATCTAGTCATTTCTTCATCTGTCATTTTGGACAATCAATGTAATCAATTGCAGTAGAGTGAGAAGTATTTGAAGCCTTGAATATTTATAGTCCTATGTAAACACTGTAACACCACTTGTAGTGGAGATGGAGATCACCAGATGACAGGAAAGAGACTCGGAACATTCTATTCTGCCATCAATACTCAGCACGGCCGTGTATTAGGGTTTTCATCAATATGCTCATGTACCTGAACAAGAGAAATCTATTCATTCCAAATGTCAATTCAAGCACATGGTAACCTCGTTGGTGATACAGCAACAGTTTATAGGCGTGTTCCGGCTCAACCCTGCGCTGTTTTGTGCAATAAAGGACAATCTGCGGACAGACGCTTGTTCGCGGGATTGGTTTACATCCTCTACAACACGCGCTATGCAGTGAAAGTACCATCAATCGGGGAGATTTTTAACTGTATGGTAGCTCCTCAAACCTTCTCCAGTACCTATCCATAGGCATTCTACACATTCCGAATTTTCAACAGGTCTAGGTAGTGTAGGCAATGACCTGGTATTTATCTAAGGAGAATTTCCCCCATATGGTGTACGGTATCAAAGTTAAAAATTATTATTTATCGCGCACCTATGCAGTAATAAGTGGAAAATTCCTTTGTATCAACATGAAAATGGGAATGTGTTGAATCGAACCTCCATGGATATCAATCTATTTAACAAAAGCTTATGAGACGAAATACAGATGCTTGTTCTCTTAACAATGACGAAAAATTTGGGTTTAATTGGATCCATTTTTAAGTACTTGAGCTCTCTCTTAGTAAAAGACACACATGATCGGATTTTCCGAAAAAACACGTCCTACATACCCGTTGATAATGGGTCCTCTCTTAATGTAACAATAAGTATAAAAATTATCGCATTAACTAATATAACACTAATAGAGACTTCTGTATTAGTACTTTATCTATCAATCCATTTGTTGATTTTTAATTTGCCTCTCTTATGCACCTCCTCCTGGCAATTCGAAATTTGCCTTCCAGTCATATACGACTCCATAGAATTTTCCCCAGATGACCAAATCACACCCAAACTTTTTTCCTCTCTTAACGGTACAATTATTTATATTTCTTCTCATAAGATTTTGTTAAATAGAGCGATACCCATTGAGGTTCGATTCAATACAATCCCCATTGTCATGTGTTAATAATTAATTTTCCATTTCAATTCTTAATAATTTAAAGAATTTTCCTGTCGCGAGCCTATCGCGCATTTAAAATTTTAGTCGCGAGTGTCCCTCAAACCGCCGCATCAAGCTGGAACGCGCCTATAATGGCGGACTTCAACGCATAGATATATTGGATGGTGGCCAAATACTTCTATCTATACATTCAGGACTTTCATGTATCCTACAGCCAGACATATCCTAATGCTCACAATATGAAGAACCTCCCTCATGTAGGATTTACTTCTCCTACAGAATGGAATCCAAGCATGAAAATGATGATCACCGAACATCAGAAGAAATGATTAAACAATTTCCTGTTGTACCTCAAGAAGCTATCAATGAATTCTACAATCAGAAAGGAAACGTCAATCATGATTATCCACGGCGTAATCGTAAGGCCAAGACCACAGACATTGAAAATGAAAGTGACGACAGCGTTGATCCAGATATGCCTGGATTACAACCACGATTACACGAAGATACGAGCGGTGATGATAGTGACTGTGACAAGAAATTCACCAAGACATCAACCACGATGAATTGAAAAGTTCATATCAACAACTTCAATGGGGAGAAGTTTATATGCTCACGCATTCGCCAATCACGTGCAAAACGTAATAGGCGCGTTCCGGCTCAACGCTGCGCTGTTTTGTGCAATAAAGAACAATCTGCGGACAGACGCCTGCCACACGGGATTGGTTAACACGCGCTATGGAGTGAAGTACCATCAATCGGGGGGATTTTTAGCTTCTACAGAAGCTCTTCTTTCCTATAACTGACCAATCATAGGCATGCATTGAATCAAGTTGCATCGACAGGTGTAGGTGGTGTCAGCAAAGCTCCGGTACTTCTATATGTAGAATTTGCCCCATATGGGCTTCGTTGCGAAGTTGAAAAAGTATTATTTATCACGCACCTACGCAGTAATAAGTGGAAAATTCCTTTATATCAACATGAAAATGGGATTGTATTGAATCGAACCTCCATGGATATCAGTCTATTTAGTAAAAGCTTATCAGACGAAATATAGATATCTGTACTCTTAACAAGGACAAAAAAATTCGGTTGAATTGGATCAATTTTTAGTACTTAAACTCTCTCTTAGAAAAAGATGCACATGATCGGATTTTTCGGAAAAAACAGGTCCTACATACCCGGTGATAATGGGTCCTCTATTAATATGCTAATAACAATAAAAATTAGCGCTTTGACTAATAACATACTAATAGAGACATCTGTATTAGCACTTTATCTATTAGTCCATCATTTAATTTTTAATCTTCCTCTCTTATGCACCTCTTCCTGGCGATTCGTAATTCGCCTACCACCCATATATATTGTCATAGAATTTTCTCCAGATGACCAAATCACACCCAAACTTTTTTCCTCTCTTAACAGTACAAGTATCTATAGTTCTTCTTATAAGCGTATGTTAAATAGAGCGATATCCATGGAGGTTCGTTTCAATACATTTCCATTGTCTGTATCAATGGAAATAATTTTCCATTTCAATACTTAATAATTTAAAGAATTTTCTGTCGCGAGCCTATTGCGCATTTAAAATTTTAGTCGCGAGTGTCCCTCAAACCGCCGCATCGAGCTGGAACGCGCCAATACTAAATGCATTGTCAATTGGCGCAAAGCTAAGCAACAGCAATCAAAAAGGAACTAATCTATAATACTCCATTTGTTGATGATGCTGACAATACTTTTATCCCATTTATTGATAACGTAATCAATAAACAAGAATCTTATACAATTGTAGACGGTATAGAATTCTTTCCAACAGATTCTCATCCATATCGTACCTACCGGTACCATCATCAAAGAAGACAGACATCTTTACCAAAAAAGAGAAATGGATGGAATGATATTTTATGATTCTATACAAGTGCTTGATGATCTCAACAAGACCCTTGACATCATAGTGATCAGGTTTTTGTTGATACAACTTCAAACACTGATCATTTGACTGATTTGACATTATTCTGACGACATACAGAAAATGAGTACTGGGAAGATTGGTTTTTAGATGATACAAACCAACGTCTCATTTTTCAAGGAACAATTGATAATTGTAAGCAATGCAACATCAATGCTAATGACCTATCTGCTGTAATGAATCCTCTCAAGCTACAAATGACTGAACCTACTGAAATTGATTATGAATCTAAGAGAAAGTACTTTGCGCATCTACCAGCCAGTGTTGTAAAACTTACTTTTAAGCACACAACGCAAAACATGAGCCTACCACCATCATCCTATCTTCATAAGATGTGTTAAGTCTCCAAATCCCTCTGCAAATCTTAAACATGGATCCAGTAGATAGTCTAGTTTGACTAGTGGTGTGTTTTATCTATCATTTCTTGTTTTGGGGGGACGGGGGGGGGGGGTAATTGCTAGGACTGATGAAATACTCAAGTCACTAGCGAGTGGGGCGCGCAAACCCGTTACTAGAGAGTATTCAAATACAACAGCCCAGCCAGCCAGTTGCCACCAGGCGAGCTTGACCTATTCAAACCAACTGAATATCAACCACTCATTAGCTAGAATAGCGTACGGAGTGAGTTAGACAGTTGCAATAGGATCCAACAAGCCAGTTTGGATGCTAAGATAGATAGCTCATAATAACTTTAGACATTAGTTAATAACCAAAGTATACGCTATATCGTAGCTCAACAGTCTAAAGTTATATTGTCGCTTAAGCAACAATACTGAGAGACACTAAACAACAAGACAAAGACATACGGTAGGCAAACAGCCAAACACTCCGTAAACAGACAGTAGTATTCCAAATCGGATACCACAACAAACAAAGACAGTATACAAAATCGTATACCACAACAGGAAGCAAGATGAAGGAAACAGAAGACGAAATCGACTTGACCACCATCACCTGTAATATCATTACACCAACCCTACTCAGCATCACCAGAGCAAGAAGAGAAATCAGCAAACAGTTACAAACACGGGTATGTGCCGATCCACGAACACATGATCATGGTCACTCCTATATCGTGTGGGATGATGTGGATTGGTTGAAGAAAAAAGAAATCACTCACGTCATTGTGCCACCAACCAACCCTGGAGAGTATACTGGAGCAACGCACAATGCACACGAAATCCACAAGACTAAGCTCCTAGCTTGGAAAAGATACAAGTTAGCACAAGCAGCAACAAAGAAAATGATCATGCATGCATTCAAAGACTACCACTTCCTGGAATTGCAGGATGATAAGTTTCACAAACAATCGATGATTGTTGAAACGGGTTCAGTATCAAATAGGATTTGATATTCAGGCAATCTTACTCTTCGGTCTTGTAAGATTCTGTTATGACGGTAAGAAAAGATACTCTCGATTCTTATAGACTGGTTGCGATGTTCTACCAGGATACTCTCCCTTTTAGAATGCTGAAAGTCCTTCCGAACAATGTTCACTCTGTAAATGTAGATATTTCTATTATCTTTCCAGACAACGATATGTTCAAACGCAAAAGTTGTTATTAACACACTTGTTTAATTAGTCTATGGTTATTACAATTTCTCAACAATAAAAGACAGTAATTGTTCATTTCTCGTAATCGAGGTAATTCTGCTCTTTTCTTCGTATTTTAGTATTGCGGTTTCCAGTAACCCTGCATACAACTTTCTGTTCCTAACTCACTTCGCCTCAATGCATATATATCGCATTAGCGGTTCAAAGGTGGACATCGACATCTGTTCGACTTCCATATGTATAACACTCTTCATGATCGTGTTCTATGTATTCGGACACTCTTCCTAATCGTGTTCCGTTTGTATAAATATACCTAAGCACTTCTCTTATTTGCGCTCGGTTCCAATTGCTTCGACAACTGCTTCGACAGTCACTTCAACTCCAACAGTACGATGTTGGCTTTTAGCTAACTTTCGGTTCTCTTTTATCTCAATAATGCATACACGTGCATTCTTACTCACTAATCTGATCGCGCTTGTATTTCTACTCCGCGGGGCTTATGTACGACATATGACTCCTACGCTTGAGTACTATGTATAATTTAACACTCCCCATTGATCGTAACGATTTCATCTAACTCTGATTGAGTAATGTAGCGATCGACTTCTAATGTATCATCAAAATACAGCGCGGCCGTGTTACCTCCAAAATGAAAGATTGGACGGATCAACTCGTAAGTACTTTGGTAACCCCAATGTTTCGTAAGTATATCCGCGATATTACTTTCCGATTTGATATGTTGCAGGTTAATGAAACCACTTGCAATTAAGCTTCTAACAAAGTGAAATGACAGAATGTTATGTCGTTTATGTAACTTTGCGTCAGGTATGGTTGCACTATTAATCATAGCATCATTGTCTCCCCATGCGTAGTCCTCTTCACCCACTGGTACTCCAAGGTATCGTAGATACTGTCGGTGATCAATGATCTGTTCAAAACAAGTTCGACATGCTAGGAATTCAGATCCGTATGTTGCAGTCTCTGTAGTAGATTGTTTCTTGGAATACCAATCGACTGGAGTCTTGTTGTAGAAGTGAACTACACCTGTAACTGCCTTTCCGGAGAGTACGTCATGCATTAGGTTTGCATCGAAGTAATGGGTCAAAACGATTCGTTTTCCCAGCGGAGGCGGTGCATCTTTAGGGATGTCTTCAGTTGGGTTTCCATATACAGAATGGCTCCAATCGTAAGGTGGCATTGGTGGAGTACCGGAATAATCTGGTTCATCAACTCGAAAGCGTAGTTTGAAATGCCTGAACTTGCATAAGAATCCGTAGATACGTTTGATTCTTTCAAGATGTCCTTTTCTTGGTTGAGCCCTAAAACTTGATAAGGTCATTACTGCCGATTGAATATCCCATCGTCCTATAGAGATTGCCCATTGCATAGCTCCTATTAATGATTGATATATCTCAATTCCGTCTTGGTCAAGGAATGCGGTTGTATCAAGCTCTGGATGGTCTCCTTTTACTAACGGCGATCTGTACTTCTGTTTAGGCAATTCCTTGAAAACTTGCTTGTAGGCATCTTCCATCTTATCGACGTACCGACCTGGGTTCATACATAGAACTCCATCAGAGTCTCTTTCAAATCCACATCCTAAGTGGAAGTTAACTTCTCCTGAACCTTTCAGTTTGAAGTTGTACGGTGCTGACGACAGCTGCTCGAGGAACTCTAACGGGTTCTCCATAATAATGCATAGGTCATCGACATATGTGGCCACATATTCGTACACATCTCTTGTGGGACATTTTCTCATGAAAATACTTGACTCGGCTTTAGATGGAAAGAATCCTAGGTCTCGTAGACAGTCAGATAGCAAAATGTTGAAAGCTTTTCCGCTAAGTCGTAGTCCGTAAAGAGCCTTATCAATGATAAGAAGGTTTCCTTGTAGCTCCCCAAATTCTGGCCCTGCTTTGATACATACCTTTTCTGTGGTCTTTGCTTCAAGATAAGCATTTCCAATATCGGTAGCCCATGGGTCATGTTGTTCAGCTCTCCTAGGAATATGCATGTACGTAAGCCACGTAATGAAACAACACCTGAGTAAACAGATTCAAGAGGTACATCCGTTAGGTTACCATTAGCTACAACTCGAGCCTTGTGTCTGCCATCGTGTTTCACGTCAAAGATAGTATGAACCTGAATCTTTCGATATCCTTCTGGTATCTTTGCTTCGTTGAATTTACCCTTATTCTTGAATACTGCATAGTCGGTTAGTTGCGCATGTTCCAGTACATTTGCTTCTTGCCATTTATGGTTTCCGTTCCTTTCGTCAAATTCAAGGGCTTCCTTGTAATTGCGTGGTATAGAGAATCCATACTTGTACTTCGGAGTAACACGGAAGGAACGTAGCTTGGCTTGTTTCACAAGTCGTCGGATATGCTGATCTCGGTTAGCAATTCTTTTAAAGCGTTTCCATCCCTCTAACTCAAGTAGGTCGTGTTTCTTGGCATATATAGCAAGATCAACTGGGATATCCTTAGCAAGGAAGTCCAATGGTTCAACCGAAACTGCTCCAGTTTCCCAAGCCGTCTTGACATTATAGTCACTCCCCATTCTTTCCTTGTGTCCCACAGGAGTATGCACGTGTCCTAATATAGTACGAAACTTCCAATGATGTCCGTCTTCATTGTTTTCTTCTCTTTCGATGTAATCTAGGATCTCGTTGTAAGACATGATATCTTCTTGGGAACTGTGATCATAGTTAAGCTTGAACCTGATTAGATCTTGATTCTTCTCTACTTCGCCGTCGAAGTTCTTGATAAGTTCTACAACTCGTGCTCGATTAACTTCACCTCTCTCGTCTGGTTTGGTTAGAAATACTCTTCCTACTAGGTCACTTGGTGGAGGTGCTATTATTACCATCGGTTTGCCGTCTTCTCCGATTACCGCGTTACCATTTTCGTCTTCGAGAGGAAACTCAAATTCTTGCCATATAGGATTTTCATTCTCCCCATTTTCTCGTAGATAGACAAATTGATCTTCTTGTTCGGTGATATGCGTATCACGATTTTTCAGAACCTGTTGACGGGTTAGAGGCGATGGCCGTGGGTTGGTGGGATGGTTGATATCCGTAACATGTTCTTGGTGGCGACTAGTTGATAACGGAAGGTCTTGTTCAGGTTGTACTTCGTTTGTCATGAGTGCATTCATTGCATGAATGTTCATATCTCGCAAACGTTTACTACTACGTGTTCCTTTTCCTCTACTTGGATCTTTTGGATGTAAGTCGCGTAATTTCTTAGGTTTTACATGTTTCGACTTGGTAGTAGATGAACGTTTGGGCAGCGACGATTTAACGGGGACAACAGGAGGTGCTGTGTTAAAATGACCAGTTTGCTGTTCATTTGAATCAAAAAAGTAGTCATCCGCTTCTTCTTGTAGTTGATGAGCTTTAGCTTTTGCTTTTACTTTCAGTTCTCTTGTAGTTGGTCGTCGATGTTCTTTAATATTGCTGTAGTATCAAAATTGTTAAAAGTATTTCCCGAGGTTACTTCTTTTAACTTGATATTTGCAATTTCTTCTGCTGGAGAAATGATATCTTCTACGTTGAGTAGGTTATCATCAATCGTGATTGGATCTTCGCGTAGATTCTTCATCGTAGTGTCCCGTGCAGTACGTATGGCAGATCGGCAAATTTCTTCTCCAGTATCATCTGTAATGATTTTGTAGGTCATCTTGTTTCCAATGTGTTCTGATACTCCTACCCAATGGCCTCTGCATTCTTTTGATTTTCCTGGAAACTTTCGTTCTTTTTCATCGAGAAGAAAATAAACAGGTTCCCAAAAATAAAAGTACAGCAGAGGACTAATATCGGTCATTTGGAATGTCGCGATTTGCAAAGGACTTTTGGTTCCATCTCCGAGCATAGGATCAACACAATGATTGAGGCAGAAGATGACATACGATAATGCTAGAAACCAAATGTAAGGAGGGCAGCCGCTGCGATCCATGACTCGGTTAGTGTACCGCTTGACAGTTTGCCATCGATTTTCAGCGTAATTTTGATGCTGATATTTCGATTCACACTGCCACTGGGAAATACATATATCTCGGAGATATCGTGAGTTTTTCCAACCGCGGTACATAGGAGCATTATCTGCTTCTAATCCTGTAGGACATCCTCGATAACGGACTCGATCTTGTAGGCTTTCTAGAAACTCTTCAGAAGAACCATTTTTAACCTTGTATGCATCAGTCAGTTTTGACTTTTTACCAACGAAGATATGAGCACATTTCTCACCACCATTTATAGCAGGTGTATTTGAATAGATCATGTCAGTTGCATCAGCTTCGTCTCGACGTTTGAGGTTTGCAGAAGGATTAGGTGACTTGAACATCTTGTGCAGGTTCGTAGATGGAGGCAGCTTCATATTTTGCGTTGTATTCTTAAAGGTATTTCTAATAATATCTGCCGGTAGATGTGCAAAATATTTCCGTTTGGATTCGTAGTCAATCGGTGTAGGTACCGAATATCTTGGCTTGAGAGGCGTCATTACAGAAGCTATATCGTTAGCGTTGATGTCATATTGTTCACAGGAATCAATGATGCCTTGATAAATAAGACGTTGAGTGACTTCATTTGATAGAAAGTCTTCCCAGTACTCGTGCTCCGTAGGTCGAGGCGTCGACATGTCATCTAGATACGCTGTGTCGGATACAGTGTCAACAAAGATGTTAGGATCATGAAGTACTTCAGTGGAGTCATAAAATATTTGATCGTTCAAATCTTCGATATTATTGTCCTCAATAATGTCGGTGCAAGTCGAATTACGTTCTGCCGGAAAGAATTTTATACCGTCTACCATTGTAGATGATTCCTTATTATTGCCCATGTTATCAATAATTGGGATTGGTAAATCATTAGCTTTAGAAGCAGATGTTTTCTTGTCAGTCAGTTCTTGCTTAGAGGACGCAGCTTTGAGTCGTTTTTCTTTGATTCGAATACGACGTTTGAGCTTACTTTTCCTAAGTCGAGGACATTCAATTTTCTCCCCATTGGAGTCATCGATTGGAACATTCCATTCAATTGAGGTAGATGGTCTGATATGTTCCACAACACTATCATCATCACTTGAGGAATCTTCTCGAGCTCGATCTTGTAAACCGGGCATAGTACCAACACTGTCATCATCGTCAGGTTCAATCTCAACGGTTTTATTTACACGCTTTTGTAAATATTCGTAGTTAGTTCTTCCATATTCATCATAGAAGTTATCGATGGCTTCTTTAGGAATAGGAGGAAATGTTCGTATCATTTCTTCTGATGTACGGTTATCATCATTAAGATTGGGATCCCATTGAGAAGGTGAAGTAAATTGTACTTGTGGAAGATTCATATCAGCGTCGGTGGGATACGTTTGACGGATGTATGGTAATCCTGCTCGAATAGTTAAAGGTAGTTGATACCCATCTGCTGTATCGATGCGTTGAAGACCGCCATAGGCTGTCGCTGTATCACCAACTAGGTTGTGATGCGCTTGAAATTGGCATTTTGAATGGATGGATCGTCTTTGTTCGGGTACATGAGCATATTGATGGAATATTGCTAGAACACGTCCGAATCGAGTTTCGATCACAGCGCAAAAGGTACCGAGTTTCTTGCCCGTCATTTGATGATCACCTGCAATGCCAATATTAACACGTCGTCCGTCCGAGTTGTATGACATAACTCTCATATCGCTGCCTGCGATTCCACCATTAGCGCCTCCGTCCATTAATGCAAGCGGTTCATCAAAGAATTTGGTTGCATTGACGGATATGACATAGTTATCTTCGATGGAAACTGCTTGCGAAGAATCGACTTGATCGAATCGGTGACGGATTACTGCCATAGAGGCTGTATACGTGAGATGTCCAGTGATATTTCCATCTTTTCCGATTAATGGTGTAGATCTATTGGACAGCATTCTTCGTGGATCAGCAATTGGTAGATCGGTCTTCTTTGGAAGATCTTTCTTCTTGAGGATTCCATTGGGGCGTCTTCTTGCTGCATTTGCAACTAGCTCGGTAGCTTCAATAACAGATTGATCGTCATTGTCATCAGCGTCGTATCCGTACGTAGCTTCTGAATATGCAGATGTATCTGTTTCGTAGCCTTCAGACTGACCCATGTAAACAGCTAATTCACTATTCTTCTTAGCACCTTGCTTAGGAGATTTGTTGTTATTCTGTTTAAGAATCTGCTTCTTGATATCCGTTGGCTCCTTGCTCCATGCAATGCGAAATTCCCTAGAACACTTGCTGTAGATTGCTTGGTCGATATCAGCTTCTGGATCTCGAGGACGAGGTGGCGGACGGTTGCGTTGATAAGCGGCGAAGGCGAGTACCGTTTGTTCATTGCTCATAGTTTCACCAGAAATGGACATATTTGCAATGAAATCACTAGTACCATCGTCTTCTCCGTCGATAACGCCGTTGTCATTATCATTGTAAAATGATTCAGCTTGATGCGCATGGCGAGTTGGCCGTTTGAATGGAGTGTTCAAATCGTGTACCTTTGATTGTTGCATTAGGAACTTTAGGTATTCCGTATATGAAACAGCAGTAGGTGCACCAGGTAACGCATTGGCTCTCTTTGCTTCTGTCTTTTGTACCCAACTATTGGAAAGAGCGACATCAGGATTAGTAGCTTTTTGAAGAAGCATAATCTTAAACTCTTCGTCGAGAGGCTTTCTTGCGATCTTGTCATACTTGTCAGCACATTCTTGGAACGAAATGAGAAATTCGTATCTTGTATCGAACTTAGTAATCGTTAAAGACATTATCTTATTCATCAAGAGATGTGTACCTTGCATTGCAGAATCAGATGACGTCTGATGTTCCTCATGCTTTTTCCATACATAAAGTGAATCTTCTGGATGTGTGGTTAGTAAACCTTTACCTTCGGGATTCTGAAGAACTGCAGCTAGGATCTGTTCGAAATAGTTTAGCTGAAGTTCGGCTAAAATTGTATCGGATCCTGTACTGCAATTCTTAGCAATTGTCCAATTAGGTGCTGCTACCCGCCATAATCGATCAGCCTTCAATTGCCGTTTCATCTTGATAAACCATTCTCCGTAACCTACATCATCCTTGATATGTGGATATTTAGCAATATCTCTTGGGCTTCTATTCCAGCTAACAAGCAATGCATCTTGGTCCTTTTCTAATTGGCTTTTAGGTAAAAAGATAGTACCAGCTGAGCTACCACTCGTTCCTGAAGATGAGGTTACTGACGCTGCATTCGAGAGTGTGATAAGCCAGGCAGGATATCCAGTTCTACACCATGTAGAGTAATCAGCTGCAGCCCATGCTGTTGGATTACGTCTCTCAACATCAGATATATCACTTTCACGAAATGCGCAGTAGGCAACAGCACGCTTGATCTTCTTCCTGTCTGTCGAATTACATGGCTCTGCTTTAATCGTATTAGAAATACCATCTACCGTATCGTATTGAAGAGTGTCTGTGTCAATTTCATCTAATACACAGAAATCTTCAAAGGAACGACATCCTTGACGGTGAAGTGCTAACGAGACATAATCCGTGAGCTTAAGTGCCATGATATCTACTAACAGATGTTCTAGATCTTTTTGAACTATAGCAGTTGACGCTACCGTGGGTGTTGTTCGAGTGGACGGCATTGTAGTCTTAGAAGGATCGTTAGGTGGATCGGATGGGTCTTGAGGATCTGAAGGATCAGGTGGACTTGTTCTTTTGTTGTTATCGTCGTTTCCTTCGATACTCTCTTCTGGGTCGTTTGTTGTTTCTTTCGAGACAATAGATTTGATCTGATGTCCTGCTAGATATGAATCCAAGCTGGGTATAGCAGAATCTGTTGAATCGCCGGAACTAGAGCCGCTTAGAGCGCTGTTGTTATGATCTAGTTTCGCTTCAGGTTCTGCTTCTCCTCTCGTCGATAGATATTGCTGCTTTCTCTTGAGTGGTTTCGCGGACCTTGGAGAGGTAGTACTTTGACGCAAAGGTGTCAGTAGACTTGGATCTTCTCTTGGAGGAGTAGAGCTGTCGAGCGACGCTTCGGGTATTGGCGATAGGCTGGCTGCCGACAAGTAAGAATAAGATGGACTATCGCTATTATCACTTCCTGTTGTGGGTAGTGGATTATTAGCTGTTCCTTCTTTTTCTTCTTCTTGATTCATTCACAGTTGAATGACTTCTCTAGTTGCTTATTCGGTAAGACTTGAGGTATGAGTATATTGTATTTAGACTTCTTTCGAGATCGTTAATTCAATAATATCAATTAAATTTAATTGGATCTCCGGCCCTTTTGATGTTCAAAATGAAATCAAAGGAAGTTGATCAGCAGTTCTATAGGATAGAATTGCGACTGTTAATCTGATAAGTTTCACAAACAATCGATGATTGTTGAAACGGGTTCAGTATCAAATAGGATTTGATATTCAGGCAATCTTACTCTTCGGTCTTGTAAGATTCTGTTATGACGGTAAGAAAAGATACTCTCGATTCTTATAGACTGGTTGCGATGTTCTACCAGGATACTCTCCCTTTTAGAATGCTGAAAGTCCTTCCGAACAATGTTCACTCTGTAAATGTAGATATTTCTATTATCTTTCCAGACAACGATATGTTCAAACGCAAAAGTTGTTATTAACACACTTGTTTAATTAGTCTATGGTTATTACAATTTCTCAACAATAAAAGACAGTAATTGTTCATTTCTCGTAATCGAGGTAATTCTGCTCTTTTCTTCGTATTTTAGTATTGCGGTTTCCAGTAACCCTGCATACAACTTTCTGTTCCTAACTCACTTCGCCTCAATGCATATATATCGCATTAGCGGTTCAAAGGTGGACATCGACATCTGTTCGACTTCCATATGTATAACACTCTTCATGATCGTGTTCTATGTATTCGGACACTCTTCCTAATCGTGTTCCGTTTGTATAAATATACCTAAGCACTTCTCTTATTTGCGCTCGGTTCCAATTGCTTCGACAACTGCTTCGACAGTCACTTCAACTCCAACAGTACGATGTTGGCTTTTAGCTAACTTTCGGTTCTCTTTTATCTCAATAATGCATACACGTGCATTCTTACTCACTAATCTGATCGCGCTTGTATTTCTACTCCGCGGGGCTTATGTACGACATATGACTCCTACGCTTGAGTACTATGTATAATTTAACACAGGATAACAATGGTGACGTCGTTGGCTACACAGCCATTGAATTATTCCAACACCTCATGGACCAGTACGTCCAACCAGAGGATGTAGCAGACCAAGTTACAGCATTACACAAGGTCCTGGAGCAACAGTATGATCCGACGGAAGAACCCCAAGTCTACTACAAGCTAGTTCAAGATGCGAGGAACACCCTGGAATCATTGAATGAATCAATCGATGAAGCAACACTCATCCGCCATGGACTCAATCAGTTCAAAGAGCACATCGATTTGAAACTAGATATCAAGGAGTGGAAGAAACAGGATACAGTCAACAAAACATGGAAGAAGTTCAAATCTCACTTCACAAAGGCCATTAATGACAACAAAAATGATACTGGAACACTCAAAGCACTTGGAATGGCCAATGCGGTGAAGGAGGAGATCAACAAAAACAAAGAAAACATGAAGGTATTTGCCCAAGCATCAATGGAGGCCAACCAGAAGATCAACTTGCTGGAACAACACTGCGCAGCCCTAATGGCAGAAAGACAACCACCACCACCACAACAACAAACCATGGACGCCAAATCGCAACAAATCCAAGTATTAACTGATCGACTCAATCAACTTGAGCTCAACAAGAGTGGAGGAGGTGGAGGTGGTGGAGGCTTTCGTGCGCTAGGAAGCAATGGCTTCCCCAAGAATGGCAAGGATGGAACTAGGACATGCCGACGATGGTCAAATGATGAATACTGTTGGACGTGTGGATTTGATATCAAACACAACAGTATGACCTGCAAGTACATCAAGGACGCAGCAGCGCACAAAAAGGAAGCAACAGCAGCTAATCCCATGGGCGGATCCACTCGGAACTTGCATTTACGATCTACTTGATGGGGTTGGAGGAATGACAGTATAAATGAAATAGCACCAAATAAAAATATAATTGAACCTATTAACCCAATTTCATACTGTTATTCTTCGAGCACCTATAAAAAACTAGCAGCAATCGTAGAAGATGAAGAGTACACCAATGCAGTAGCAGATACAGCAGCAACAGGACATTTCTTGCCTAATGCAGATGACAAGAGTAACATCCACGACAAGATAAAAGTGATTTGTGCAAATAATCAATCCATGGTATCAGTTGCAACAACACAATTAGATATCCCTGAAGTATCCGATAAGGCCAAAACAGCATTTCACTTCAATGAAATGGATACACCACTACTCTCCATACCAGTATTAGCAGATGATGGATGTAAGATTGAATTAACTGAAGATAATATCGTGGTAAAGAAGAATAATAAAATAATATTAAAAGGAATTAGAGACAAAACAACAACACTGTGGATGATACCAATCAAACATCGTGAGAAAGCAAGAATATTAGCACAACATCTTCCACCACTACCAAGCCATGCAGCAAACAGTGCATATCATCAACCAACCATCGCGAAACTCATGGCATATCTTAATGCAGCCATTGGATCACTACCGGTCAAAACACTATGCAATGCCATAGACAATGATTGGTTAACATCATTTCCAGGTCTAACTAGTGCAGCAATTAGAAAACACCTGCCAAAATCAATATCAACAACAATGGGCCATTTACACATGATTAGAAAAGGAATTAGATCTACTACGAAACCAACAATCAGTGAAATAATGAATGAAGAATTAGAGCCAGAACCAGTGTTACCACCACCCATACGCGTCACCAACAGACAGCATACTGTGGCAGTGGATATAATACCATTTGAAGAGTTAAAAGGAATCATAGCAACAGATCTTCCAGGCCGATTTCCCACCACTTCAGCTCAAGGCAACGCTTATGTCCTTGTGATGTATGATTATGATTCAAATACAATCAATGCAGTAGCAATCAAGAATAGAAAAACAGCATCATTAGTCCAAGGTTACAATGAATTATTTGAAGATCTGAAGAAAGCTGGAATCAATCCAGTACTCCACCGATTAGATAATGAGACATCAAAGGAATTGATATTAGAATAGAAAGAAAGGATTAGACTACCAAATAGCATCCCCAGGAGATCATCGACTTAACCATGCAGAAAGGGCAATCCAAACATTCAAAAACCACTTCATTGCAGTTCTCTATGGATGTGACAGTACGTTCCCAGCAAAGCAATGGGATCGTATCATCAAACAAGCAGTAATGACATTAAATATGTGCAGGCCTTCCCGAATCAATCCAAAATTATCTGCGTACCAACAAGTATGGGGTAATTTCGACTTCAACAAGACGCCACTAGCCCACCTGGATGCAAAGTAGTGGTACATGAAAGAGCAATGGAGAGAGGAGCATGGGCATGTCACGGAGTAGTTGGTTACTACATAGGCCCAGCAATGAAACACTACAGGAACTACATCAGTTACATCCCTGAAACAAAAGGAATCCGAACAACCAACACGATTGAATTCTTTCCAGAGAAAGTGGATATGCCAACAACAGCAACAACAGATCGATTAGCAAGAGCCGCTGAAGATCTAGCTGAAATACTACAAGCACCACACCCAGCAACTCCATTCCTACAACAAGGCACAGTCATCAATGATGCAATGGAACAATTGAAGAAAATATTTACACCACCAACTAGAATGGAAACAGCAATGGCTGCACCAATCCAAGGGTGTTAGAAACTGCTGTGGCAGCTCCAAGGGTGGATGTAAACAACAACAACAACCTAATCAATCTCCAAGGGTGGCAGTAACAACAACAACAACAACAACAACAACAGATCGATTACAACGAGTACTAAACAGATTAGAACTAAATCTGTTCCAAATAGGAACGGTCCAGTAGAAAAAGACTAAATCAGTGCGATTTCCAGAAATTGTGAAGGACCCAGTGCATTAAGGACTAAATTATCGCGAATTGCAGAGGAAATATTACCACATACCTTGGTACTAGGATTAGAAAATCATTCAAAAGACCAATCACAATGGGATTATTACATCTACGACAAGATAGAGAGTACTACATGATGAATATGATGATGGTGATTCGGAGGAGCTAAGGCACAGACAGTCGAAAAGTATATCATTACAGCCAATACAGAAATGGACCAAATGAAAAGATTAACAAGATCAAGCCTACAGGCTAAGTCCGCATCAACAAAAAGAGAAGCAATGAAGATGGCATTCAATGCATTCAACGATTCAGACCTACCACTACACCATGCAATGCCCGTATTCGATGAAGTAACATCCAAAATGTTAGAATACAGGCATCTAATCAACCATTCGGATCCAGAAATTAGAAAACAGTGGCAACTATCCGGAGCAAATGAATTTGGAAGAACAATGCAAGGAGTAGGTAAGACAAGGAAGGAAGAAGATCGAATAGAAGGCACTGATACAATGCACTTAATCCACAAGAAAGATATCCCCAAGAACAAAAAGATCACCTATGCAGATTTGTCAGTGAAATTCGATTACAAAAAGCTGAAATTCATCGCACAAGGATGACAGCAGGAGGAGATAGATTGGATGATTATGAAGGAAAGACAAGCACCGAAACTGCAGGGTTAGAGACCATCAAGATCCATCTCAACAGTACCATCTCAAGAGCAAGATTAGGAGCAAAATACTTATGTATTGATATTGGAAATATGTACTTGAACACCAAGTTACTATCACCAGAATATATGAGGATCCACATCGACCTAGTACCAAAAGAAATACAACAAGAGTACAATACTGATGCATATGTTGATGAAAATGGATACGTCTACATGGAAATAACAGGAGCAATATATGGCCTAGCACAATCAGGATACCTAGCCAATCAGGACTAATCAAAAACCTAGCACCATAGGATACCATCAAGTGAAAAGAACTCCAGGTCTGTGGGAACACGAAACAAGAAAGACGACATTCACATTAGTAGTGGATGATTTTGGTGTACAATACTTCAACAAAGATGATGCAGACACTTAATCAACGCAATCAAAGCCAATTATCCAGTCAAAGTTGATTGGACTGGGTCCAAGTATATTGGAATTGATTTAGACTGGAATTATGAAAAAGGAGAGTAATCTTATCAATGAAGGTTATGTGATCAAAGCACTAAAAGAATTCCAACACAAGAAACCAACCAAACCATTGATGCACCAGCCAAGTTTCACCAACCAGAATTTGGACAAAAAGTACAGTATGAAAGACAGATATATCAGAAAAACTATCACCAAAGCAAATAGAAACAATACAGAAAGTATGTGGAAAATTTCTATATACATGTCGAGGAATTGATGGGACCATGCATCATACACTAAATGAATTATGCATTGCAGCAACAAAAGGAACACAAGAAACACAAGATGCACTAGAATACTTCCTAAACTACTGTGCCACTCATCCAGAAGCAAAATTATCTACAGAGCAAGTGATATGATATTAACAGTCGACAGCGATGCAGCCTACCAAGTAGCACCAAAATCAAGAAGCAGAGCATCAGGATACCACTATCTAGGAGACATGGATGGACTACTGTTCAATGGAGCAATTTTCATCTTAGCAAAGGTCATCAAAGCAGTTATGCAATCAGCAGCAGAAGCAGAATGTGGAGCCCTATACATGAATGCAAAAGAAGTGATGCCAATGAGAACAACGTTAGAAGAATTGAAACATCCACAGCCACCAACACCAATGCGAACAGACAACAGCACAGCCGATGGAATAATGAACAAGACAGTTAAACAGAAAGCATCAAAGTCAATGGACATGAGATTTTACTGGGTACAGGATCGAGTTGAAAAGAAACAACTCAAAGTATTTTGGGCCCCAGGGGAAATAAATCTAGCAGACTACCAATCAAAAGTACAACCAACATCAGTACACAGAGCACTAAGACCAATATATCTATATGAAGAAGGCAAAAGCCCAGCTACACTGCAAGGGTGTGATGAAATACTCAAGTCACTAGCGAGTGGGGCGCGCAAACCCGTTACTAGAGAGTATTCAAATACAACAGCCCAGCCAGCCAGTTGCCACCAGGCGAGCTTGACCTATTCAAACCAACTGAATATCAACCACTCATTAGCTAGAATAGCGTACGGAGTGAGTTAGACAGTTGCAATAGGATCCAACAAGCCAGTTTGGATGCTAAGATAGATAGCTCATAATAACTTTAGACATTAGTTAATAACCAAAGTATACGCTATATCGTAGCTCAACAAGGACATGGCACACCCTTGTCCTTGTCCTGATTTTAAGAATCTTCAATCATGGTATTGGTAGTACAGCTGTTTATATATTTCACCTGATCAGGAGCAGGCGTGCCCAAATGGGAGTACTGTAGCTTCTGTTTAGTTCAGGTACTGTATGTCGATCATTGAGGCGTACGTGTTTCAATATTTATGGGACTGAATCACTGATGGTGAACATCAGATGCTTCGCCTCTATCTGCAAAAAGCCACGCAAAGACAAGAACCAATCAGAATCTATTGATGTACGGACGAATAATAATATTGACACATCAACAGGTATGATCCCTCATACTTACCTTATTCTTGCCTCCAGAACACAAAGAACATTGCATTTTGACCAACATGTCGTATTTCCATGCCCGTGTATGACACATGCCGATTTGTTGCAATCGCGACAAAGATTGAAGCTGGCGAATACTGTCTGTACAACAAATCTTCTCCATTACTCATTATTACTCCCGAAACCGTATCCAAACAACCAAACCGAACCGAACCAAACCTACTAACCATGTTGCGACTGTTGCTCCTTTTTGCGTTGTTCTTTGTTGTGGAACCGTTTGCTCCTGTTCCTGCTGCTCGATCCTCCGATGTGTACGTTCACCAAGGGCACGGCAGCAGCAGCAGCAGCAGCAGCAGCAGCACGGCATTACAAGACTCCCGCCGCCATTTTTTCGGTGCTTGCGCCACCACCGCGGCGACACTCGCTGCCACGACATTGTCCCCTTCGTACGCGAACGCCAAGGGCACGAAAGGTACTGTGAACTTTTCCAACGTTAAAAACGGCGACACCGTGCCACGCATATTTACCTACAAGTTCGACCTCACCGGCTTCGAGCTCTCGGCCGCGAAAGATGGGCTCATTGAAGGCACCGGCCATCACCACGTCATCATCGACGATACCGAAGGCAAAGGATTTACGGCCAAGGGCACCGTCATTCCTATGGATGCGACCCACAAACATTACGGAAAAGCACAAGCGGAAGGGGAGATCGAATTGGAACCGGGCACACACAAGCTCACACTCCAGTTTGCCAATGCGTTGCACGAATCCTACGGAAAAGAATTCGCCAAAACAATTACCGTCACTGTACTGTAAAAGATGATGTATAGATTGTTTGAAGACAGAACTCAACATCAACAATAACAATTGGGATATCCAATCCAACAAACAACACAGTGCCTTGCCTTGCGGTACTTGGTGGAGTGGAGTGGAGCAGTATCGTTGGCCCACACACACCATCCTAAGTAGCAATGCCATGCATTACCATTAATAGTACGTGTACGTGTACCTACTAATATAATTAAATGACAATATTATATATTATTACTACTACAATTTAATTTGTTGACCTTACATCAACCACAATATACTGTATGGTGTATATACTGTATGTACTATGTTGTCTCTCACTGTTGTAATATGTAGTATCTATTGCACTTTTATCATTATTTTTCTGTTCTATAGTAGTCTCCTATCCATTCTTATCTTGCACAACTCTATCTAATCTAGCCTAGTCTAGTCTATAACCATATAGTACGTTTAGCATAGTAAATATTGTTCGACGTGAACAGAATAAAATCTTTAAAACGGATTACATGAACTAACTTATTGTTTCATTAGCAATATTATTGATCCTGACTTTTTTCTCCCAAAATTATATAAATCTTCTCAATTTCAACAACTTCAGCGATGCACGACGTAGTCACTGTATGTACAGTACAGTAGTATAGTCCTAATACCTTACCACACAACCATAACTTCATTGGTTGTTATATTTTATCCAATCTTATTTTTTTTACAACACATCATGCATGGTCTCTCCATTTTGGTGGGGGGATATCTCTATCTTAACTCTTGATCGATATTAATTGCTTTTTTGCTTTTTCATTTTACGTACAATACGAATCAACTTATTTCATTTAATTTGACTTAACTTGATTTAATTTAACTGAACTACACACTATCATTAATTATGGTAGTGGTGTTGTCTGTTTGTTTGTTGTTGGTAGAGATCTATTAGGGAGTAGTACGTACGTACGTACGTCAGTAATAATAGAATTGGTTTCGAGAAGGAGGAACACGGTCCCCACTCGTCATATATATATTGTCGTCGTCGTCGTCGTCGTTACAGCCACGACAAGACCAGAATGATGATGGAATTTCTGTTCTTGTAGCAGCATTAACTGGAAATGCAGATGGTGGCAATGATGGTCGAATATTTGTTACTGTTATTGTTGGTGTCATTGGTGATGTTGATGGTGATAGGGATATCATTGTTGTTGTTCGTTCCTCTTCTTGTTCTTGTTCTTCATCTTCTTCTTCTTCATCTTCTTGTTGTTGTTGTTGCCGAATAAGTTCAACACTTGCCACGGCACCTCTTCGATTACAACCAAGAGATGGATCATTAAATATTGAATTCGTGGTAACAAAGTAAAATGATAGATCATCGGTACGCTCATTAATTGTCTTCACATACGTTGTTGATTGATTTAAATTAGAATTCGAATTCGAATTCGACGACGACGACGATGACGATGCCATAGTTTCATTATAATCCTCGTAATTGGTGATTCCTCGATTGTCACTTCCAAAAACGACTAAATAAAACAAGTCTTCACTACTATTGATGCTGTTATCGTCACTATTGTTATCTTTGTTGTTACTTTTGTCGTTATCGTTATTGTTATTGACTTTGACACATCCACTACCCCCATTATTCGAAAGAGATTTTCCTTCTGTAGATCCAATCCATAAATAATCATCAAAGATTAATCGGACTACCGATTTGGAAGGAGCATTGTTGCTATAGAATTCACCGTCATCGTCATCATACTCTTCTGTCATTGTTATTGTTGTGGTTGTATTACTTGTATTTGTATATGTTTTTGTATTTGGGGGTGTAATACGCCGCAACCATATTTCAACACTCTTATCATCATCTCCAGCATAGATGGCTTGTTCCCACGGGTATGGTACACCTCCACGAATCTTGGAGGGATATCTTATTTGTCCCGCGGGTGGATTGCCATGACTTTTTGTAACAGTAAATAATTCTGTTGTTCCAACAGTGCTTGTTGTTGTATTATTACGGATGCTACTAGTAAATGATGAACAGGTGAATAAAATCTATGTGAAATGCAGAGATGAGTCATGTCACTAGTAGTGAATGTGGGTAGAGGATGGATGACAAGAACATAACATCCACAAACAAAAGTAGAATCATATCTTTTTCTACTGGACAAGTTTATAAGCTACAACCACATCTCTTATTATCTCTTGTTGTTACACTTTTTGTTTGGATTGATTGGATTCTCTGAATAAATATACACAACGTCGTTTTTTAACGTTTTCCTTTGCTTGTGACAAAATATTCTAAAATGTTTGATTCAAGAAAATTCTTTATCGGTTTTACTAGGCCAGAGCCTGCCTGCGCTGTCCGCCAATTTTGAGGGCAATAATATAATTTTTCATCTTGAACAAAAAATGCTAGAAGTTCCAAAATGTGTCACCGTTTGAGACAAGAAAGGCGCTTCTCTTCGAACTTTCGTTAAGTAAGCTTTTTCAGAAATACGAGCAGAAGTATGAGAAAGTAAGAATCGATTTGCTGATGTTTGAACAATTAGAAGCACAATAACCAAGTACGTTCTTCTTGTCATACCGTAGACGACACAACAACAAAACAAATTGTTAATGCTGGCTGGTACAGTACCACAGACAACATATCCCAACACCACCGCAATATAGATTTTGATCAATCACCAAAACCGCCACTCGCGCCGTCTCCTTCCCCGCTCTGCGTACAGTACTTGGCGAAAGAGCATTGACAAAATACGGTACGGTAGTCGGGTGGGTGGATTCAATTCAGTTGTATGCATCCCTTTTCTTGCCGAGTTATCATTATAGGAGTTTGATCTATCATACATGCATACATATCCATCATTTAAGAATTTTTTGATAGGTTTGTAGCATCGGAGAAAATTATAAAACTCGAACACGATAGAGATAAGTCGCAATTAAAAAAATAAACTTAAAGAATAATATAATATGCCATCATCCAGCCGGAAGCAACGCCATTCTCGAAGACAACAAAAGTTGGTGGATGCAGCTCTACCAACTTCAGAGGATCATCCATCTCCCCACCCCTACCACGACAGCAGTACTTCACCACCACCGCCGCGCCACCACCACACCACCACCACCGCCGCCAGGCCGTCAAACATTTCAAAATCGAACCAGCTCTACCGAATCGAGACTGTCCGATATTACCTTTGACGACAATGAGAGCGGATATTTAGAAAGCGTTTTCGAGTATTCAAGTGATGATGCAGATAATTATTTTCTGCCGCAAGATAATCATTATCGCAGCTCACCACCGAGTCTTTTAGACAATATGGGAAAGAAAAATAATATTCTTAAAACATCTGCAAAAGAATCATCGGATAATCATCGTCGTACTAGTAGGACCAGGAATGATTCTGGACAATCTGTTTTCCGAGAAATGGAAAAAGAGGGAGGAAATAAATCTTGTAAAATTGTCCGTTTCACAGCTACATCGGAAATTGCTAGCGATGTGTTCTCTTCTGATTTTGAATGCGATGTAATTGGTGATTCGAAGAAAGATTCCCTGCCAACTACTACCGCGTTCAAAATTGAAAAAAATAGTCGTCCTATACTTGGTAGGTGGATGGAAATGATGACCCAGGCTTTTCATTCCCCAACTGAATCCAACATAAGAAGGATAATAAAAAGAATCGACGACGTAGTACAGAAAAAAAGCCGTCAGGACATCGTCGGAAATCATCAAATGTCGTGACAGAGTACCCACAACCAATGATGAATTTGAGAGATGGTGATCGTACTTCACAACATTCAGCTCTAAAAGATTTAGACCGTTCGTCTCTTGAAAATAGTCCTCTTATTAGCAGCACATCGAAGAGAGCAAGTTATGGGGTATATGACGCGGGAAATAATGACAGTTCAATATCATCTAACTATCATCTTCCGCTTAAGGGATCTGCATCAAACTCTGAAACAGTATTCAAACAGTCAACGGCGTCAAATGGAGGTATTGAAATCGAGAAATTGAGTCATTACAGTGTTTTTGATTCTATCGGTGATAGTGAGGCTGGTATTTTGGCATCATCAAGACGGCATTGTTCTGTCATTAAAAGTCCAACGATGGCTGCCGCAGTCGCTGCATATTTCTTGATGGATTACGAAGATAGTCGTGTTGCGACCTTACCTTCCAGCTTCGAAACTATAACCGCGAGGCAACTCGTATTATACAAAATATACTTCTCCTGGCAATGGCGGTGGTTTGTTAATCTTGCTATCATTGTTCTTTTTCTATCGCACACGCACAATCTTCTTGCAACAGCTATTACGCACAGTTGTGTTATCGTAGTTTTTGCAGTGGAAATTCTTACAAGAGAAAATATGTACGGAATGATCCTCGAGAGGATACAACGCATACCGATAGGAATCTAGTTCGGCCCATGGTAGCTTTTCTGGTTTTACTTTGCCTAGAGACCTGGATGTGGTGGGGGTTCGCGACGGATCTGGGTTATAATGGATCAACTTCTCCCCTATTCTGTTCATTTTTTAAGCCTTTGGTCTTCTTCTACGTCAGTTCAAGGGCAAGAGAATCACTGGAGGCTATATGGAGGATCAGTCAAATCATGATTCGAGTTTTGATAATCGAGTTTGTTTTGATATTGGCATTCGCTGCTGTTGCATGTCGAATGTTTGGAAACGAATACGAGTCTTTCCAAGATATAACAAGTTCTTGGTATAGTCTATTTGCATGTGAGTTGTTTATAAAATTACTGGATGTTGTAAGAAAGTTTAAAGTTTGTGATCCATTTGAACGAAATCAATGTGCGGAAGACTCACATTGACCTGACTCGTTCGTTCACTAATTGCCACACAGTATCAACAACGGTGAACAATCCAGGCATTTGGATGCCTATCTACGCTACGACTCCGTCATGTTCTATATTTTTTGTTACCTTTATCATCACTTGTGTGTTTTACTATCACTCCCTGGTTCTTTCTGTTGTTTTCCAAACATACATCCAAGCTGTGACAGAAGTCCACGAGCAAACGACTTCTGATAGAGATGATGCAATTCGATTAGCATTTCTGGCGCTGTTGAAGGACGGTCAATCGGATTACATAAGTACCACAAGTGTTAGGAAATGCTTACAGATTGTTCGGCCGCATTACAATGTCTTAAAAATGAATGCGTTGTTGGAAATTGTCGACCCTACCAATGAACAAATTATTGATTATCCTACGTTCCGTAACAAAATTCGTCGCGCCTTGAACTCTTCCGTTCGAACAGCACGAACAGCAACTCCGTTAGCAATGGGTGTGGAATTTCTTGCAGTTATAATCGCGGTTGCCAACTTTCTTTATGTGACTGCGGTCATTGGGAGGACCTCCTTCCAACACCAGTACTATTTTGGAATTGGAATCACATTACTAGGACTATTAGAAGTTGCCATCAGAATCAACCCCCTAAAACTTCAGAATTTTTCTCCAATTACAAGACTCAACGTTTTCTTCGATGGATTGGCTCTAATCGCTGCGCTTGTTTCCTGTGTTGGTATTGTACAACATGCTGCGGGATACGGAAATTCGATCCAACAAGGAGAGACGTTTGATTTTCTTCATCTTGGTCGAGCTATTGATATGATTCGAGTGATGCGGTTCTTTCCGATATTCCGCGACATAGTGCGAAGGTCGGCTGACGTTTTGCCTGCGATGGGTGGTCCCTTGATGCTTGTGGTATCGGTGATTCATATACTTGTGTGCTTTGGGATGGTAATTTGGGGTGGAGCTATCGACGTAGAAACTTTGATGAAAAATACCGAATTAACGCCTTTCTACTGCCTGAACAATTTCAATTCTTATAGAGAAGGATTGATTACTATGTTTAACATTGCAGTGGTGAATGATTGGCACGCGATTGCTGCAGTGTTTCTATATGCCGATCGCAACTCAAGCGCGATAATCGTCCATTCCTTTTTTATATTTGCTATCTGTATTATGGTGTATATCATGGTGAACGTACTCACGGCATTTTTCGTGGAGTGTAAGTAGAAGTATTTTCCAACTCGGTGTATATGTCTTGATCTAACTCACCGCGATGAAATAATATCTTCTAATCTATTTCTAATACACTATTATTGCTTGTCTTCATGTTCTTCTTTCAATCATCATTCGCATTCGCAGCTTTCGTCACAAAAACAACCGATGCTGCTGATGATAATCAGGGAGAAGAAATGGTGGTGCGAAAAACTAAAAAATTCAGGATTCAGAATAGCGAAAATACGAATGTCAGACGCGTCCGTAGCTCGGAACTTTTCTCGTCGACAAATTTTGATAGTGTTGAAGACGAAGACAACGATGACGAAAACTACCTATTGGATCATCAGGATCGTTCGGTCAATTCTACAGCAAGTAGTACGGTGTCATCTTTTGCGACATTCGATATATATGAACGAGAGGGTTTTGATCAAATCATGCGTACGGTTACGGGTATGTCCGACAGCGACCAAGAAGCCTTTGCCCGAAGCGTATGCGACTACTTAGAGCGTTTTGAAAGTCTTACCAGCGGGCGTGAAAAAGTTGGATACATGGTTTGCTGCCAACAAAGTATGAATCGATTTGGCAATAGACGATTTCAGACGTCTTCTCGATGCTTTTTAACCGATGATACCCTCCACAAGGTGGTTAGTGATATGCACTCGGAACTTTTAGCCCTCACTAGCACCCGCAAGAATAGTTTCGGGAATCGTTGCTTGGTTCGAACCTTTCCTCGAATAGCAGGCGATCCTTCTCAGAATTTGGAGATAGCTGCCACGTTGCTGCGTTATCAACCGGCCGCTACTTTATTCGTATCAAGAATCCGATCGAGTGAAGCGACCTCTGGTACTAAGTAAGCGAAACAACACACTGTAATATAAAGTATTATTGTTTTATTATTGTTATGAATCGTCTATCTTATTATATTACGACACTGATGTGATAGCGTAGAAGATGTAAGTCGAGTCGTACAAAACAAAAGTTACGGCTACTTGTTGTGCAAGATTTATGACTGTCGAATAGAGAGAGAGAGAAAGAGACGCCGAGGAATTAAACATAGAAGTTCTATCTTTTCTCTTTTAGCTTATATTGGAGCCGCGTTGTCTTTCATATTTTCTCTTCTTCTTCGTCATCTGCCACATATTTGACCTCTCTTAACAACGTTACCAACCAGATCATTCTAAAGAATCTAAATCGCACGTATGTATACTCGAATACTCCTGCCGATGTGAAAGATAGTAGTAGAGCCGACTACATGTCCTAGATCGCAAATTTCAATACGAAAGGGAGGAAAAAATTAAGATGTCGCCCAGGATTCCTCCAAGCCTATGATTAGTTAGAGCCATCCGTGTCGTTCTTTGACCTCATCATACCACTCCTGAGGTCTTCTTAGCGCCATGTCCACAAAGGGATTACTAAGTCTTTCTTTTTCCAAATACGTTGGAGTTGTATGACCCGACAAGACAATTGATTTATCATCGAATACGTCGTAGAGCCGTCGTATACTGAATATGACAGATGAAGATTTTTGTTAGTAACTTACTCTTATTTCAGAACTGAATAGAGAAGACCAAATACCGTTTATTCAATTCAATTCAATTCAATTCAATTCAATTTAGTTCGATTCAATTCAGTTCAATTCAATTCAATTCAATTCAATTCAATTGAGAACTCACCTTGCATACAAATCATCTAACGAGGAGTTATGGAAATCTGTTCGACCGACAGATCCTTGGAAGAGTAAATCTCCTGAAATCATAACACCAAGGTGTTTATTGTGATTATTCGTGTTATTATTATTGCCGTCTTTTGTCGGTTCTTCAAAGCTTCGTCGGTCAATAAACGAAACATGTCCTGGTGAATGTCCTGGAGTATGAACCACTGAAAGTTCTATATTATCCCCGATTCTTACGACACCACCTTCCTGTAATTCATGAGTCGGCGTCGGAAGAGGTGTGTCTGGTAAACGTAACCCAAATTCAAAACCCATTTCCCGTGAACGACGATAGTTTTCATCTTCCATTGGATGTAGGTGCAGTGATGCTTCCGGCCATGTATTCATCATTTCGCCGACGCCCATAACATGGTCAGGATGACCATGTGTCAATAATACGTGCGTAAGATTAGCATTCTTTTTTTCCAAAAAATCTTTTAACGCTTTGAATTCGGTAGGATTTACAAATGATGGATCTATGACGGCTGCCTCTTTCGTTGTTTCACACGTCCTCGAATAGGAACCCTTTTGGATAAATCTCTCATGCCTTCTTAACACACCATGATGTTAAATATTGTATGAAAGAAAATACTCGTAATTTAAAAGCGAATGATGAATGAATGATCCAATAAGCACATAATTTTATTTAACGCACGCTCTTCGCGCAAGAAGCCCCGCGTACTTAGTATTTTACTAACGGTTTATTTTTGTGCCACTTTTAATAGCGATAGAGGCTCTATTCTCATTATTTATGTACTAGTAATATTATCGAACTACAGTAATTTGAAATTGAACAAATAAATAATTGTGTCGTAACAACGCCATCGTTGAATTATTAATAGAGGGAAATGCCAATGTCACCATCAACATCTTCTCCTGCAACAGAGGTTGAACATACCGATTCAAACCATTCGATAGATGATGATGTCGTAGTAGGACCGGCTTCGAAAAAAGCGAAGACTGAGGACGAACAGACGTCCGATTCATCGCCGTCACGGGGAAATGAAAAATCCATCAGCACGGACGGAAGCAGGACAAACACCGACCACAACGATGGTGATGATGACGATCAACAGCATAAAAATCAACAACAACAACAACAAGAGGAAGAAGAAAACTCCAGCGTTGATCCAGAAGAAGATATCAATTTAGAGGAAGTGGAACCAGATTCGGACGAAGATAGTTTATTTCAAAGAATTTTAGCCGCAGCAGCCGCACAAGGAATACCATTAGAATACCTGGTTGCTAGAGGCTTACCTTTGCCTTTGGGCTTTGGTGTTGACGACACACCGGTTGAATATCCATTCGATGATCCACCTACATCGATAGAGGATGTTGCGAATTTTATTCAATCGGAAAAATGCCAACGAATAATGGTTTTGGCAGGGTAAGGAAAAAGACAAAAGAAAGAAAGAAAAATTGAAATATTTTATCATTATATCTATTGTATTGTTGCATGCACTATTGTAGAGTTACTTATATGCTATATTTATCTATTTGTTAATTAATAGGGCCGGTATGTCGGTAGCAAGTGGGATTCCTGACTTTCGAAGTGCGAATGGTTTATATGCTACATTGGATGCTACGAAATTGACTGCCAATTCAGAACAAATCGAAGAGATACAATCCGATCCTAGTTATTGCTTAGATCAACATCTGTTTATGGAAAATCCTTTTCCATGCTGGAAGTGAATAGAGAATTCATCTTGGGTGTCAGAGAAAGGAAGTGGAAAGCAACACTCAGTCATCGTTTCGTGGAACTTTTACGGACGAAGACGAATAATAATAGTGAAGGAGAAGAAGGAAAATTAGTCAGATTGTACACTCAAAATATAGATGGATTAGAGGATCAGTGTGAAGGTATTGGCCACCAAAGACGAATAGCTGTACATGGTTCAATGGACGAGGCAGAATGCGCCACATGCAATGCTTCTATGAATTTTGATGTTTTTTGTGATAAGGTCCGGTCTCAGATCAAGGATATTTCGGGTAAAGACACAACGGCGCCAGCAGAATCAACCCCTATTCTATGCGAATCCTGTGGTGCGGCTACAGTCAAACCATCCATTGTACTATTCCGATCTCGTTTGCCAGAAGTTTTCTTCCAAAACGTTCCGGAAGATATTAAAAATATCGATTTACTTTTGATTTTTGGAACTTCGCTTGCCGTTGCACCAGCAAATAGTCTTGTTTGTAGAATTCCGAAGTCATCAATGAGAGTTTTGATTAATAGAGAAGCTGTTGGGTGGCATTTAGGACTAGATTACGAAACAAATGATCGTGACTACTTCGCTGCAGGTGATTGTGAAAATGTCTCCTTGGATTTGATGGACAAACTTGGTTGGTTAGATGAATTAAAGCCGTTGTTGGATCAAAATGAATTTCCGGAATCTAGTTCTACACTACTGCGAGAACGGCTACAACAGAAGCAACATCAGAAGCAACAACAGCGATTATCGCAGCTGAACGATGTAGCTTCATAATCAATATTCACATATCAAAACGGATGGCACATTCCAGTCGCTGGAGAGTCAACCATTTTAAATTATATATATTTTTTAAATTCCAAGCATCTCCCATCGTGTGGATTTTCCACAGAATTATCAAACATCGCTAGTGATTATTTTTCTACATGATTGTACAATTAGTTATTATATCATGTATTTAATAGGCTAATGCTTTAATGTTATATATTTCTTTCCATCCCCTATGTTAACCGTATCGGAATATTTAATTTTAAAACAGCATGAACTGCTGTAATTTAGTGTTATTTTGCATATAACATCATATTCAATAACCGCGGTTTACTTTTTTAGATAATTCTACAATGTTGTGGTTCTATAATATAATAACATAAGATATAATGATAATAATCAGTCCTCTTATTCTTCCATACCGTCTCCTCCAACTGCTGCTGCTGCTGAAGGTGTGTTTGTTAATCGTGTTCCTGATGACTTTTTACGAGCAGCGATACGTAACTTGGCACTGTCGATGACATTTCGCATAACTTGTTCTCGGTTGGCAACAGCTGGTGCCAATAATTCAATTGATTTTTCAATTTCAACTCGTGCCTGTTTCTTCTTTTCTGCCTTCGCATCTGACATACGATTTTCAAAGAATCGTTCTTCTCTTGCCTTCTTAATAGTTTCAACACGTTTCATTGCTAGGATAGTCTTACCCATTAAATCACGATCATATTTAACAGGTCTATTACGTCTCTTTTCAAAGTCGAATGTACTATCGACGGCCATTTCCTTACCACGTGTTTTACGGTATGCCTTCGTCCATGCAACCTTCCGTGGATTACGTTTCTTATTAAAATTTCGATGACATTTTGAACGACAGAAACGAAATTGTTTACTATCATTACGAACGAACGTCATGCCATGACCAGGATAACATGGTGACGAACAGAAATAACACTTCTCGATTCTCATGATGAATAATTCTGATTACGATTCTGATTACTATTGTTTGTTAGTATTCTTTATTTGATCTATTGCTATTGTTCTGTCTAGATGCTGTTGGCTAGAGGTACAGTAATACTACTAGTACTTCTTTATTCAATACACAATACCGTTACGGAACAAATTGTACGGAGAGATGACGACTGCTTGTTGTGGAGGGACTTTTGTTGTATTCCGTTGAAAAGGCAGTTTGGATGAGTGGATGAGTGGAGCTAAGAGCTCTTATTTGAACTATAATATCTCCAATGGGAGCGAGAACAGACGTTCAATTGACTGACTCATTCGACTAAGAAATCGAAATGTGATGTTTTTTGCGCGCCGAAGATCCACTTTTAGTTAGTTAGCTATCATCTACTGACTTGTCTCTACAGTACTAGTAATAGATATGGAGTTAGAGTTGGATGAACAAGGATATTACATACAGTGTTGCAAGATCAAGAGAGTTTGGCCTTATTTCGATTCTACTAATCGGTGGCGCAACGAAATTTACAAAGAAATACGGACGATGGTGAATAGTAAAACACTGCGGTAATTTTCATCAAAGTCCCGTATTTGGTTTGGCAATATTCTGTTGGAACAAGCAAATGATATAAACGACGAAATCGAAGAAAGAAAAAAAAGAGCTATCATGTTGACTACAGATATCTTGTCGTTGAATATTCATGATTCCTTGACATTTGAAGGAATAGAGCTATGCCTGAATCCGGATCTATTTACGATTGCATCGGAACAATGTAGTGGGTCTGTGCAAAAGAATACCCGAGGAACAACTGGAGCGGGAGGAACAGGAACAGAATCCACGGCTTCTGGAAATAGTACAAGTGCTTCTCATACTTCAACGACTACTATGTCGGTGGGGGATATAATCGAAATTCGTGTTTGGGATCCCTTCACTAAAGAAGCGGGTGGTGTGAAAAGTCCTTCTTCCTCTACTAATACAATGCGAAAAAGATTTCAACAGGCACCTATTCTTCCTACCCCCTCAATAAGCAACACGACATCCCTTGATAGAGGAGAACATCCAATCAACATGTACCAAATCGGTGGTGGGGCAGTAGCTGGTGGTGGTGGAGGAGCGAGTCTAACTTCAGCTCTACGTCCTCGTGCAGCTTTCTGTCCTAGTGCACTCCACCGTTCGTCGTCCTTGGACCAAATTGACAATGATGGTCAAAATAGTGTATCTTCGCCCAAAAGTTGCAATATCCCAAGCCCGACTAGAAAATCATTTTTAGACAACCAGAAAGCTAACGAAAATACACCAGAAATAAAAGGAGGAGATAACGACGGGAAATGTTCTTCTCCATTACCAACCAAAACGTTCGTGGCACCGACTCTAAATAGTAATACTTCTATGTCAATACCTACGACAACCATCACAAATAGCACTATCAATCCTTCTGGTATGTCATCCCACCAGCAACAACTTCCTCCAGTATTTCCTCGAAATCGGACAAATACAGCTGACTTGAACACATCATCTTCGGCGAATAAGCCACCGAAACCGAAACATCGACGAGCTTCCTCCACTGCAGGCGCAATTCCATTACCACAACGATCACCAAAGCAACAGCAGCAGCAGCCATTACATCGTCCTACCCAACACAGTCGAGATATTTCTGATATGACCGCAGATACAACGTATCAACTTGATAATATAATCAACGATACCATGATTCATAATCATCATCGATCGGATAGTCCAGAAACACCCGATGAAGTCGTTGAGAAGGATGCATTATCAGAAATTTCATCGAAACATAGATTGCGACTATCCTTCGTTTTAAAGGTTATGGAAAAGACGCTAACATCCTTTAAGGGTAACAGTCGTACACAGATTTCCGTCTTACGGAGTGTTGCCGAATTGTACAACCTCTCAACATACGATTTAGTTACAGTGCATAAAATTGAACCACAAGACGAAGAAGAGGTTCTTAAGGCTGTATCAGCAGATTTTGTCGTCGTCACAATCAAGGACCAATTTGTCTCACGGGGGGATATGCTCCTCTTTCAGACAAAGCTCATTGGATCATGGATTTATGAGGGACAACGATTGACCGAAACGACACGAGGTATTAAGGCCCATGCTCGAGAAATCCGACACGGCAACTTTTCAGCCAAATCAGGGATCGTCACCGATAAGACAATGATAACCTTTCGTAGTAGGTCAGCTCGGATTATATGGCTGGTCCAATTATCGTCAGAAATGTGGGACTATTCTTCGCCATACGAAAGACAATACGAACCAGAATCAGTCTGTGAAATTTACTTCGATCAATGGATACGATTCCTTTACAAGCTATTCACAAAATGGAAGGAATTGGAGGTACGTTGAACGTTATATTATTATTATTATTACTATTATTTTATCACAACATAATGTTATTTATCTGGCAACTTGAATGCATTTGTAAAGAATTCGGGTATATTTGATCTAGACAAACATCATCACCTAAAACAGCATGCATACGCACAATTTATCGAAATCTCTCCTGTTTTCCGACTCAGGTTACCCATTCGTTGACAGTGATTTTCTTCAGTCGCACCTTTTTATCAAACGGGCTAAAATCCAATCTTGACAGTGAAGATGTTTATGGAAGAAGATTTGAGGACCATTATAAGCCTGTAATCGAAAATGAAACTTGTACAGATTGGGACTCACTCATTGTCAGAATCAAGGAAGAATTCATCAAATATCCATTGGAGGTTGGTTGGAATCTAACTGATAGGAAGCCATCTTGTGCTAGTCAAGGTAATTTATTAGAGGCAATTAATGTTGTGTTGAACTTAATGCAGTATCATTATTTAGATCGCGACCTCCACAGGACGGGTCAATCTATTGTAATTGTATCACCGGGATGCGGTGTTTTTGAAGTGGACAAGGGACTCGCAGGTATTACATATCAACGGATGATGGACAATGGTATAGGCAGTGATATGCTCAGTCTAGGTTTGCCACCATTACATATTGCTCCATTTTTTCTGTACAATGTAAGTGCACTTTACTATTTATCTCGTGATACAACAATTATGTGAAGTCTCACAATCGTTTCCTTCATAGAACGAATATCGTACAGTAGAGAAACAGGGCATAGACACGAATGAAACATACTATGAAGTTCCTCATTGGATGCATCTCTCATTTGTGATCTACGACCGACCCGAAGAAAAACGAGTCTATCTTAGTGGCCTCGAAGACAAGACCACCCGTGTAAAAACAAACTCTTGGTTAGATGCATATGATATTGGAGCAAATGGATTTCTTCGTCCTCAACATTTTCAACAAGATCCAACAACTCCAGATACGCAAAGTTTGGAACCGAAACCATCCTCGAGCTTTTCCGCTGTGGGGAATAGAGCAGCGACGCCAGGGAAAGCAAAAGTAGTCCAAGAACAAGGACAGGCCCGTCAACTTATCTCGGGAAGAAAGTTTAGGGACATACTAGAAGCTTGTAGACCAAGAGAACTTGGAGCATCAATGCCCTCTGCACTTCAAAGTATTTTGAATCTAAGGGATTCTGTGAGAGAAAATGAAGCAGAACAGAAAAATGGAATGGCGTTGCCAAAGAAACCATCAGCTGAAAAAACAAACTGTCGTCTTCGCGAATGGGGTACCGTGGATTTTAACGACCTCACGGTGCATTCAAGGGTAAAATCAAATCGTCCCCAAAGTCCAAGTCAGTCCCTTGTAAGAAGGTCGATCAAGAACCAATTCGCTATCAATCCCGATAGGTCATTTAGTAGTACCGGTAGTAGTAACGAAGGTTCACGTTCTTCGAGCTTTGGAAGTCATTCAATCTTAAGTGCGAACGGGACATCGTTCGACCGAGTCTTCTGGGATTATTATGAATCACCTAAGGCACCAATGAGAGCGTTCCAAATACAAAGATCGTCGTCGATAGAACTGGACGATCTCGATAAAAGCGTTTTCATCGATGGCGGCCCTGGAGCAACTGATGATTCCACAACGGTGTCAGACAACATGTCAAAGGGATCGTTAGGTGGTGACAGTGAAACTAATTTATCAGTGAAGTCAAAGACCGAAAGGCACGCAGATCAATTGAGAAAAATAATGGATTCCTACAATTCAATGGTGTGTCGACCACCTATCGAGGAGAATGACGAGATAGGAGAGAGGAACCAGTGGCCCGATTCAGTAATGCTTGCAGCTGAGACAGAGCTTGCGAGCTCGACGAAAACTGGAGTATTAATGCAGTCCATGTAAGTTAAAGTGTTGCATGGTAAAATATGCTTTGCTATTATTATTATATGGCAATGTTCTAACTTTTTTTTCGTTCTCTTCCTTTAAAGTCGACAAAGGGGGAAAGATGTTGAATATTCGGGTGGACTCGGAGCTGCCCTTTCTCAATACAGTTGTATTAATGAACAAGGCCCAGTGTTACACGAGAGGCCTTCGACTTTGATGAAAAGGAGAGCAAGTGGGGGCTTATTTCTCACTGCACCGAATAGGACTACCTCATTCAACAACGACCGTAGGCGCACAGCTTCGCCATTCTTAAACAAAAGACCAGGATCTCCCAAATTATTTTCTTCGTTAATTCCAGCACCGATCGACCCTCCTGATATTTTGCGTTCAGATAAGTCAAGGACTCTTGCTATTCATCGTCCACTCCCGAATAAATCTATTGGAGGCCGTGAAGGCTCAAGCTTTCTCAGTGCTAAATCCACAAATTTATCGCAACCAATAAGTAGTTCGGTAAACCGGATATTGGTAAGATAGTACGATATATGTGTATATTGAGTTTGTATGAAGTTCCTACATACGGTTCCTCACCAGAACGATTTTTTTAATTCTTTTTTTAAAAGCCTTATTCCGCAATTCAATTTGATAGCAGCAGGCAGAATATTCTTCCAGTTTCCCGAAGTCCACCGATCATTGCGGGGTTGTCCAACAACACTCCTCGTGGTACCATAAAATTTTATTCACAAAGCCCATCCAGGCTTGGTGCTCCTCGGGAAAAGTCGAGCCATTCAAGCCCACCCAGGCTGGGTGTACCTCGGGAAAGGTTTATTCCCAGCAGATCCTTTGCACATAGCCCGCCTACGCTGGGAAATTCTAACGAGAGATCTGCTCCGATGAAATTCCTCGCACAAAGCCCACCTAAAGCTGGAATCATCTCGAGAGAACGATATGGATCACCAGGTTCTAAGAGTATAACGAAGGAAAGACCGGGATCGCCAGCATACGGTCATAGATCGAGAGAACGATCAGGACCTTCAAAGCCTGGAGGTCGCGACTCGCCGCATGGCAGCGTGAGAACGGACATTGCTTCGCGTCGAAAGAAGGCTTTCAACCCATTTCGACAAAGTGACGAAGATGAGGTACTGGCAAAGCGCTCTCACAATCGTCGCAGATGGAGTCATGTTTACCCGGAAGGAGAAGTCGAGTTCAAAAGACACGCCGGACCGATATGGAACAGCTTAACGTCACCAGCAATCTTGCCACTTTCCGTTGACCACTTCCCAACTCCTCAAGACCTCAAAGATGAAAGTATTTTCCAGTTTAGTTTTTATCAAGTAACACTTGGTGGTATCGAAAATATTCATTACGAAAAGCACGCAGATCTTCTCAAAGAGATGGTTAGACAAAGAGTTACACAAGACTTTCAAATTGTTACCAAGGCTGCAATCGCTGAGAGTGAAAAGCGGGCTACCGAATCTCAAAGAGCAGGTTAGTGATCTCGTAAATTCCTCATTTATCGATTACATCATAATATAAGTATCTCACATTTTAATTGCTCTTGTATAGGACGAAATGCCGGTAAGCTACAATCGAGACCTTCGAGAAGAGCAGAAACTTTCCCAAGGTCCGTTCCATCTATCAAACATGAAATATCGGGAGAAACCAAGCACTATTTATCGATGGGGCATAAAATTCAAGTTATGAATTATAATCCGAATTCCGATACTATCGAGATAGTTGTGTACAATAGGAAGAGTGCGCAAAATGATCGAGAGAATGTTCATACCTATAAGTTTCTTCTTTTCTCAAAAGTCACACAACAATACACCACGTCTATTCAGACGTTCAAAAAGTATAGTGAGCCTTACAAGTGGAATAGAGTGGACAACCTGATATGCGGTGAAGGAGATCGTACGATGGATGTCGGAATGAGATTTCGAAGAGTAATGTTTGGGTTAATACCCGAAGCTTTCAGAACCCTCGAAGCGGAAGAAGAGTATGTTTTGAAATTTCATAAGCTTCTTTCGTATCTGGAAAAGTTACGGGATAAAGACACTTCGGATTCGAAGTTGAATGTGAAAATTGTTAAGTCAAGTATGAAAAACGAAGAAACCGAAGACAATTTTACGAAAGCTCGACATGATATGACAGACACTATGATACGCTTTCCAGTCCAGCTATTAAGAGGAAAAAAGGATCCCTTCGAATGGATAGAGATTGCGATTAGTGCTACTTTCGATACATCGACGACGTATAGAATCATGTTTAACTGGCTAGTTGCCAGTTCCGCTAAAGTTGAAACTCAGGTGCAGCTTCTACAACGACGCTTTACACAATTCGGGTTAAACTTCATCAGCTTTCCACAGACAACGGTTTCTTGGGATCTCTTTATCCACGCTGTAAGTCCTATAAGTTAGATCCTCCTCTCTTTGCTGTGTTATTTGTCTGATACAAACTCTCACTCTTTTCCGTTTCGCTGTGTAATATATATATATATATATATATATATATATTAACTGTATTTGCCATCTGTCAGCTTTCGGTACCAACGTTCATTACAATCAGAGATACGAAGAAGGCTGAAGCGGTCGAAGACGCTCTCTCCGAACTGGACTTCGTATACGATGGTATTACCATTACAAGTCCACAATTTCTCGAATGCATCAATAATAGTGATGACTATAGATTTCCGCACTATCGGTCCGGAAGAGTTAAAGCCATTTCCTCTCCACAATTTGTACATCGTTCCGGTGCTCTTTTCATTCGCAAAATGACTGATCGTCAAGGAAAAGTGATTTTGGCTGGAGTTGAGAACCATCGGCATGCTAGCGATGAAAATATGTTTAGAGACATCGCAAAATCAATCATGAAGGAAGTGTTCGATATGGTAGAATCACTACCGTCGAGGGGCGTGAATCTTGGCGGAGATCAACAATCTTAACTATACTTAGTAGTATTCATTTCTTCAGGGAATGCGACCACACTTAGAACCCACAAAGGAAAGATCTTATCTTTATTTCGTGAATGCTTCTTATGCCGTCCTTATGAACGATGACGATGGCGATAATAATTCTACTAGTGCATTTTTACTAGACTAATAGATGCTATAGTATAAATATACGAGTTAATTTTAACTTCAAACTAATACGTTACTGTAATGGTTCAATAGTATTATTCATAGGTAATCATTGATTTGTTGCCAGCATATAATTTTAATGTCATCTGACCGAAATATTCAAAATTGGTTTATATCGTAGATTAATACATTTTCATTTCCAATGAACTTATCATTTCACCACGACACAACGAACACAGTCTGCTTGATACAGGCGTAATTGCTGCTGATGCAGGTCCCGTCTGACATATTACACAATAGGCAGAGGTACCAGATGACGGCGACGAAGTATTTGTTGTATTATCGTTGTCGTTATTGGTATTGTTATCATTGTTATTCTCGGCATCAATTCGTCCTCTATTTTGATATGATGACGAAGCATCTCTTGAATTGTCGTTATCGTTGTCGTTATTGGTATTATTACTATCATTATTATTGATATTCTCTGCATCAATTCGACCTCTATTATCAAGAGATGCCTGCAGGGAGTTTCTCTTCTCACGTAAACGTCCTTCTTGCTCTGTTATATCTTTTAATTCCTCCATGATACGGTCCTCGAACTCTGATGGAAGTTCCTCGAGAACTGCTGCAATTTCATTATCCTGTTCATTTCCCCCTTCTCCCATTTCTCCACGCTCTGTTGCTTTACGCTCTCTCGTTTCTTTAGCGATTCCCTCTGCGCTTTCCCTTCCTTCACGTTCGCGACGTCTAATCTGGTCAGGGTATTGTTGAATCTCATGGTTCCGTCTATCATTTCTTTGTCCTTGATCATTATAGAACTGATTAAGTCGGTGTAACATGGGATGGCTCCCTCCATTACTTCCAGCATAGTGATTTGGCCGAATGACGAGCCAGCTACCATCTCCTGATACAGCAATGTCGTTTACAGTTTCCTTCTTGTTGAGCTCTTGGTTACAATCAGTCCCTAAAAAGTCCCATTGGGTACCTTCTTCATCGTCTATGTAATATCCACAACAAATGAAGAGCCGAATAAAATTGATATCTTTTCCTTTCAATTTCATATCTTTAATTCTAGATAGCAGTTGATGATTTAACATGGAAGTACAGGGATCGTTGTCACCTGCTAATACAACATATGCCTCAGCTGTGGAATCAGAAGAACCAAAGGAAACTTTTACTGCAGGCGATATTGATGATGGATGCAGTACAGATTGTTCTGTTTGATCTGCAAATTTCTGCTTGATTGTCGACTTTGCATCAGTATTATCCGACCATGAATGCTCGATACAATCTCGTTCAATACTTTTATGATAGTATTCCCCACCTGGCCCAAAATCTACTTCTTTTGTATTCCCTCCTTTTGCAATACATTTTTCAATTTCTCTTTCTAACCCGTTAGGAATATTATTCCAGTATTGTTCTTGCCATTTCCGATTGCCATCATCATGATTCAATAATAAGAGCCAATTCTGACTTGTATTGCCAAGGACGACTCGAATTCGACTTCCTATAGAACCTTCAATAGCACGGGGTGGTAATGATGGTAGATTCGATGCTGACAACATTAGATGATTAGTTGATTGCTACTTAGAGTAATAATAAGTGCGTATTTATAGAGACCTTTCTACTACTCTTCTCTTTGAAATACTACTTTGCTGCGATGATGAATGATGCTTGATTTCTTCAGACTTTTGGTATTAGTTGACTGTTGATATAGACTTTTGGTATTAGTTGATTGTTGATAGTAAGTGCGTAGTATAGAGACGTTGTTACTGCTTTGTTTATTCTTTGATGAAATGAAATATACTTAAAGCTGTGATTGAATAATTGCGAAGAAATTCACTCAGTACGAAGTACGCTGCTATGTTTTGGAACGATCTAAATTTGGTTAATACCGCTAGCGGACATTGAAGTGTCGCCGAGGTGCTACTGCTGCGAAGAACTTTTGAGTGTGAGCTGCAAGAGCAGATTTTTGTGAATGACTTGCTATATGTAAGATCACTTAACGGCCGCAGTTCATTGGATCTGGAGATTTTAGCAGTCATAGTCGTAACACAAGAACTAGCAATCCCTCCCACAATTACGCGCTATTACGGAAAGAACATATATATGGTGTGTCACATAATCACATAATATTCTGTATCACGTCATGAAGACGAGAAGAATAATGTAATGTCGCGTCGCAAGCAAAAGCTATTACACCAATCCCAAATACTTCAATGGTTAATAAATAATATCATGATGTATAATAATAAACTTTAGGATAATCTTGAAGATATAAGAACAGAAGAATATGTAATATCGCGTCGCAAGCAAAAGCTAATATCACCAATCCCAAATACTTCAATGGTTAATAAATAATATCATGGAAAATAGTAAACTTTAGGATAATCTTGAAGATATAAGAACAGAAGAATAAGTAATGTCGCGTCGTAAGCAAAAGCTACAAGTATTATCACCAATCCCAAATACGTCAATGGTTAATAAATAATATCATGGAAAATAGTAAACTTTAGGATAATCGTGAAGACCAGAAGAATATTTAATGTCGCGCGCGTCATAAAAGCTATTATCACCAATCCCAAATACGTCGATGGTTAATAAATAATATCATGTAAATAGTAAACTTTAGGATGATCTATCTTGAAGACCTGACGAATTTAAATATTCGTCAGGTCTCCAATCCCGAATACGTCAATGGTTAATAAATATCATGTTGTTATTAAGGTGTCAATGGCAGCGAAAAAAGAGACCCAGCAGTAAATAATAATAATAATGATGCAACCAATAGTAGTAAGTGAATTCTTTTTTATTTCGGGGCGTATAAATAGTCGAGATATTTAAAGAACTTATTATCAACCTACGCTTAGATGTGACTATGTCATAAAGTTTCGCAGTTATTATCACAGTCATAAATTATAAATTAGAGCCTCTAACCAAGTTACAATACATTCTTTCGGTACTATTGTTGACAGTTGATTCCCACGTGTGTTGTTTGCTCCCTTTGAAAAATAATATATTCTCCCGCGATCGTTTCTACTGAGATATGTGTGGTGACAAAATTAATATACATAATATATTCACAAAATCTTAAATAGAACAAAATCAAACATCAGCATCCCCCCTCAACCAAGAATTATCAAACCCAAGCGTATCTCCCAAAATACAAAAACCAAACTTGTCGTCGTCGTCCGTCATCGTCATCGGGTGGCGAAAGAAGATCCACCGAACTGGTCGAGGATGAATTTCCACTACTTGTACTATTTGATGATGATGAGACTGAGACTGAGCTAATCCAATTATTATCAAAGAAGCAATCGTCTACACTGTCAAGATTGTTTTTAACGTCCAATTCATCCTGCGCAGCAAAGTCCAACGCCTGTATCATTGAATTCTTTGCAATGTGACTGTACATACTCGCAATCAAATATATAGAATCATCAACATCAACATCATCATCATCTTGTTTTTGTTCATCAATCATTTGTTGTTGTTGTTTTCGTATCTTTTGCCTTTCAAGTACGACAGTCCTTGCTTCCTTTCTTGTGTTCCGTCGACGCCGCGTAGCTATTGGGTCTTTACATTCAACTCCTCTAGAGGAATATGAGTCATCATCAATCGATTGTGGATCATTCCTTAACAAAAATACTGTGTTCGATATATCAAGTTGAAAGATAATGTACTCGTTGGCGGAAATCCATCGTGATGCCTTCTCTTCCACTGGCCAATCGTAACGATTAGGAAGATATTCCAATTGAACCTGTGGATTGAAAGTCACTACTAACTTATTGTTATTGCGACTTCTTTTTCTTCTTCTTGATATTGTTGTTGTTGTTGGAGGAGCCAAAGCGAATTTCCACGCAGGATCGTCAAGTTCGTTCAGCTCCCGATCAAAGCTACTCGTACTGGAACTGCTTCTGAAAGAACTTTCTTTGCTACCCTCAATATTATCAGGAGATTCTATGGTAACTGAAACTTCGGCATCGATGAATGCATTTAAGGGAGGCATAATGGTGCGGTGGTTGGGTGGGTGGGTGGTGATTGAGAGAAAATATATTATGTCTTGAGTTGGTACAAACCATTAAAATTCTCGATTGGCGAATATTAATGTGAATAGTGAAAAAATGAAAAATCAGACTTGTCTTCGCGAAGCATTGATTATTCTACCGTACAATCATATATTATTTACGTAAGAGTTGCCGTCACTTCAGCTTTAGTCGTACAATTTTTACATATTATGGTTGAAAATTTGAAAAAGACTCCACGATCTCATTAAAATTCTCGATCGGCGATTGTGACCAGTATTAAAATTTATCAAATTCCTTTGCAATTCCGCGGTCGTGCTGGCGCGAGTCGTGTTGAAATGGAGTTGTCACGATCCAAGTAATAATGTCACACAATTAATCTGTGAACTTTGTACTAGTTAAGTCGAGAATAGAGTAGTGTTGCAAGTAACTTCCAGTTAATACTGTTGTTTTAAGTAATAAGGAGCAAAACACGTGTACTGATTGTTAGTGTTCATTGGCTTTGTTGTGTGTTTGTGTAGATGCATCACTGAACATTAGCCATTAGCAATTAAAGTAGAGAGGTACATGCATGTTTTGACAGCTAGATTGAACCACTAGATTTGTTTGACTCTTGTACATTCACTTATACAAACTGGCCAAGACACAGATCATTCATAGTTATCTCTCTAATAGGTGTATTTGTGTATAGGAAAAATTAGTACCACAGTCATCCTCTCATTACTGTGAGTGCCATTCATTAGTGACTTCAGTGCGTGGCAAGGCTGTCATAAAAAAGATGCTGTAGAAGAATGTATTACTTCTGCACAATCCTAAACTGAATGAAATTGTGTGTTGCAAGATTATACAGGGAGAAACATGTCATATATCCTTTCCCTCTCAGAAAATAAGATTCACTCTATACTTTTTGCTGATAATGGGTCTTTGCACACCATTTTGTGCCTCATAGAAAACATCACCAACAAATGATTTGCAGGTAACTTTACATCAATGAGAATAATTGCTGCTGTTGAGAAGAGTGGTCTACAAGTTGATCGCATCCTTTAACAAAAATATTCTAATTCTATATAACAAATCTGACATCCAGAACAACAGATTGTCAAAAGACCACATTTTCTGCTCTGGCAATCTAAATTTGATACAGTACTATTTTCGTGTGGAATAATCTGCCGAAAAAACGATGTGTTAGTCCTATCACAATTTGGTGGCATTTGGTCCTCTCTTCTTCTTATCGGAAACAAACATAGTATTTTCCTTTTGATTCTGATTCTGATTCCTCTTCTTGTGACGCAACGACGCAACGACGCAACAACAATAAGAAATGCTTATTATTATTATTATTACTATTATTATTATTAATATGATACTAATAGTACAAACGACATCATTGCCAGTGTGCCATTATCATTTATTTGTTCTTATTGTAACCTCCGGAAGGTGTTTGTGTAATGGGAATATCAATCAAAAAATATCTTTAGATTCATTCAAATTCAACAGAGCCAATTTAGAATTTAGGTATAAAAAGTTGTGTTCTCCTTGAGAAGGGAGAAAGAGACGAGTTATTCGCGTCCTCCGTATTAATACTTAGTGGTACTCGCAGAACTTAATGACTAAATAAAATGGATTCTTTAAGGGGCAGCTGTAACCCCAACCCCAGAAGTACACGTCGACTTCGACGACATCGTGTTAGTCGCTGGTTTTCGCGTCTTATTAAACGTACTTTTAAGCTTCAACATTCGTACCTAATGACCAAGTTGACGAAAATAAATAATGAATTGATTCTCCACAGGGGCATGTGTAATTATTTGCTTAAGGTACTGTAAAAGGAAATGGAATGACTGTAGGAACCAACACGAAAGGGAGATCTCGTATGGATGTTACGATCTGCGAATCTTCGTCTTCGTCGTCGTGGTATTGGACGCGAATGAGAAAACAATCAAGGACTAAGGTGTGGTTAAAATATTTATTCATGGAATGAATACGGAATCCAAAGTCAACCTACGTTTTATACAAATTAAAAAAATTCTTCAATAATGCTATACAAACATTTACAATGAAATTTACAATGAAACAATCGTACCATTCATTAGTTGGTATATACAAATAGTTAATGATTCCGTTTTTTTGTGTTTTGTGGTCTATATCATTATATCATAGTATATTTTCCATTGTCCTAATAGTGCAATGTAGCTGTTGTACAGTAGTAGCTTTTTCACTAATATTACTACTACTCACTCGTACAAGTAGTACTTGCTGTTTCTACCTGATAATGGTCGTAAACCCCAAACAATATCACGGACATCATCAATATAAGATTGTATAGATTTTGTATCATTTTCTGCACGATTTCTTGCTGCTTCTCTACAAATAAATGATTCATCCATTGATGCCATCGCAATAAATTCAGGATCATAAAAACCTTCCTCATGTTGTAAATCTTGTTCATTCAAGACAGCTGAACGATTTCTCATTTTATTTGCATTGCGTATTCTAGATCCAGATCTTGTTCTAAATTCTAATCCTCGTGTACAAAAATCAGGATTGTCATCATTTATATGTTCTCCAGACATCATTTTATATACTGTTGTTTTTGCCATAACTTTTATCATTGTGTAATCAATTGGTGACATCCAAATCAATTCCCTTTCATCATCTGGTATGTTATTTATATGTCGTATCTCATGGACACGCACGCGTCCCGACCAACGTATTTTCTTTCTTCTTGTTTCTTTTGTAGTAGTAGGACTTGTAGTAGTTCTAGTTGTAGCAGTAATAGGAGCTGGAGGAGAAGGATCAGTCCTAGTAGCAGTAGCTGTAGTAGATGTGTGACGAGAATCTGTTTTAGCAGCAGTATTTTCAATCATTCTTGTTGCTGTGATTATCTTGTTGATCTCCCTCGCCTCTATATCAAACTTATCCTCATCCTCATAATTGTATTCATCGTCATCGTCATCGTCATCGTCATGATTGTATTCATCATCATCATCATCATCATCTTCTTCTTCATGATCGTATTCATCATCATCATCCTCATCATCTTCTCCTTCAAATTCTTCCTCCTCTTCTATTATCGTTGATGTTGTTGTCATCAGCGTTGTAAATGAGTCGTCGTTGCTGTTTACTACAATACCAGTAGTTTCAATACAATCAGTACCAAGATCTATATGAACATGCTCATTCGGAAACGTTGAAAACGATACTCTTCTTATTACATTATTTATAGGCGCCTTGGGTGGTTGAAATTTGCATTTGCTGCTGCTCTTGTTGTTGTTGTTGTCCGCAGTATTCTCGTCATGATTATTGTTACTGTTATTGTTACCATCATTCTCGTCATGTTTACAGTTATTGTCGTTATCACACTTAGTACAACTACTAAGTGCAATCATGACAGGGTTAATATTTTTTTGATCGGGGAAATCTAACGTAGATCGTGGAGACACTGAAGAAAAGGGAGCATGAGGAGGGTCAAGGGTTTTTTTAGGATCGCCACCGCCCTGATTCTGTCTCTGGCTCAGATTTAATGATGTTGATGACGACAACGAGATATCGTCGTCGTTAATTTCTGATTCTGATGATGATTCTGATGATGATGATTCTCCCGACGATAGCAATCGTTGGTCTTGTTGTTGCTGTTGAATCGAAGGTGAGATGTTTGATGCTGTTGTTGTTAGCATTATATTATTATCGCCTGTTGTTGTTGTTGTTGGTGCTTTTTTTTCTTTTTCTATCAAAGAGTGAGTGTGGAGTGTCGTTGTCGTTGGGACGTTGGTCTTACCTTCTTTTCCGCTTATGAAACACTGTATTATGAAAAAACAACACAAGATCAGGTACAATCTAATGTGTACGTATGCTGTGAACAAATTTCAGATGCCCATTTACTATAATTGTTGTGTGGGAAATCTTACTATTATGTTAGGCTGTATATATACTTCTCCTTGCTTAGTACAATTAATCTACGGCTATTACTTCACAAGTATTTGTCTTCGTCACCATGATGTGTGATGCTACTTTTATACTGAAACTGTTGGATTTCCTGTATGCAGAATAATTGTTGTTCTCTTATACACACTTTCAAAAGTAATTAACTCCCATGATCCCCTAAACGTTTCTATTTTCGTTAATTGAATCAAGTCTTTATCAGTCTTTTACTCTTGTTAATTGTTTAAAAAAATGAGACTTCAAGTTCTAAATGTTTAAAAGTTCGTTAAGTAAGATTTATTAGGTTATACTGTCTAGCAAAACGAACAACGAATACAACAGCCAAGTCATTTTGAAGTCTTGATAGTACAAAAAAAATGAGGGGATTAATGATAGAGGGCTATATTTGGGAATTCATGAGCTTCGTTGATAAAATTTCGAAAAATCATGACCCCTTGTTTTTAGTTTGGGGGAAGTCGATTTCTTCCTATGTGTTGACGTCTGTCATTCACTCGTTTATTTCATTTTTCTCTTGACCATTTATTTTTTGGATCTTTATTAAACATGATTGAACACTAATGGTATAATCATATCATTGTTTTTTGAATTTTTTTCCTTTTTGCGTAAACAAAAAGACTGAAAGAGAGAACTCTTAATACGGTACCGGTATGCTGTCAGTAATAAAGGTACCGACTTGTAAACTAGTTAACAGGTACGGAGTAAACAACAACAAACGATTAATTTCTTTCTTTTGGACATTGGCAAGGACGTCACCACCACAACCAATAAAAGCAACAGCCACAACGACGAGTTTGTATTACCATCAACATCACCAAAGATCATTCGTAGAAGTAATAAGAAAAACAATGAGTTCTACTACAACACCACCTGAAGTAGACGATAATGCCAATAATAATAAGAATGATGATGCATCTCGTAAACGGCCATCGTCATCGCTGGATGAAAAAACAGATAATAACGACTCAACAAAAATAGCAGTGGTGGCAACGGAAACATCAACATCCTCAACGCCAGCGTCATCGTCATCATCACAACAAAAACAAGGTGGTGACAATACTAATAACGAAAGCAGCAGCAGCAGCAGCAGCAAGCGATCTTGGAAAAAGGGGAAGAAAGACAATAATAAGTCCAAATATAAAGGAGGTATTAAGGATTATGGTGATGGTGTACGTGATAAACGTGACGATCCTCCTCAACTTGGTTCCTATGCCAATCCAGCAATGAGAGAAATGTACGGTGTTACCTTGGACTTGGAAGAAACAACTGCTGCTACTACTTCTGCTACTGATACTAACGATGATAAAAATTTAGAAACAGAAAAAAAGGATACCGTTAAAAGGAAAGTTGCACTATTGTTAGGATTTTTAGGAACTAAATACGGTGGATTTCAAATTAATCCTGAACAAAAGACAATACAGGCAGAAATGGAATTGGCTTTATATCGATCAGGTATGATATCTAAAGATAATTTTGGTACACAACATAAGTATTCATGGAGTAATTCAGCTCGGACCGACAAAGGTAAGCAGAGCGGAATAGAGTGCAGCACGGATCGTATGGTTGTTGTTGTTGTTGTTGTTGTTGTGCTCGTTATGATAAAATCATCGTGTATATTAGTTAGTTAGTTAGTCAGTTCTTTAATTTCTTTACATCATGTCACTAATATTACTCTTCCTTATTCCTTGTTGATTCCCCTTCCACTACGACAAAAGGTGTACACGCTTGTGCACAAGTTTGTTCACTCAAATTAGAATTACCCGAAAATGATTGGGAAGCTCATACTGATAATAATACCGTAGAAGAACGGTTAGTTGGAGCACGACAACGACTACAAAAAAATCTTCCAGATGATATATGTGTCATTTCTATGAACCGAACTACACGCAACTTTTGTGCTAAGACACAACGTGATCGTGTCCGATATCAATATATGATCCCATCCTTTCTGTTACATCCCGATTGGAGAACTATCATGACGGAACAAGGTGTTGACATCAACTCGGGACGTGAAGCACGTGAGAATTATTCGAAAATGCCACTAAGCGTTGAAATGGCCACAAAGATACAGCTTATTCTTCGTGAATATAGATCGACTGAAGATAATCGAAATCTACTACAGAGTGCACTGAAAAAGTATGAAGGGACCCATCCATTTCATAATTTTACTAAAAATATAAAACCTGGACAGCCGCAAGGACAGCGGTTCATTGAATCATTTGAAGTTTCAGACCCTGTCATTGTTGATGGTATGGAATGGATTCCAACTGAAGTTTTGGGACAATCATTTCTGTTACATCAGATCCGAAAAATGGTTTGTGTCGCTGTTGATATCGCACGAGGTGCTGTACCGATTGAATTTATAGATAAAGCATTATCAAATAAAGAAAATCTTGCATTGCATGTTGCACCAGCACAAGGATTATTTTTAGAAATGAGTTACTTTGATGGATATAATCGACGAAAGAATTCACAAAGTAATCATGATCTGTTAGATTTAAATTGGACTGTTGACGGACCAGTAAAAGACCGATGGATACAATTTCGGGATGTTGTACGTGATCATATTGTTCAGGAAGAAAAGAATGAAATGAACTTTATTCAGTACCTGTTCCGGTAAGTATGTTATGTATCTTCTAAGAAATATTTATGATAAATATTATATGTGTGACCGTGCGTGTGCTGCCACTCTCTCTCTCTGAGGATGACGATATCATACAAGTTACAACCGGATCGATAGGGCTGAAATACAATGTGTTGAGTGTTTGCTAACTGACTCGGAGAAATGAGATTAACTTTTGAAATCTCGCTGATATGAAGAAAGAAAAAACGATGATATAAACTTACTTTTGTGTGCTTTCTTCCGCTTCTTCTTCTTTTTTACCAACACAGTCATGAATGCATATACGACTGTCGAAAGGTCTACGGTTACGATACAGAAACTGTAACAGATACACCATCTGAACAAAAAGTAGAAGAGTGAGGGATAATATATACATGTTCCTGTACTGTAAGTATATTATGTGTGACCATGTATGTGCTGCCTCTTCCCGCCCAACTCTCTCTGAGAATGATGATATCATACAAGTTACAACCGGATCGATAGGGCTGAAATACAATATGTTGAGTGTTTGCATACGACTCGGAGAGATGAGATGAATTTAAATCTTGTTGATACGAAAAAAAACCGTGATGTGAACTTACTTGTGTGTACATTCTTTCCTTCTACGAACATAGTCATGAATGTATATACAACTATTGAAAGGTATAGAAAAGTTAGGGATTATTTAATGTCTGTTCCCGTAAGTATATTATTTGCGACCGTGCATGTGCTGCCACTCCCCATCTCTCTCTCTCTCTGAGGATGACGATATCATACAAGTTACAACCGGATCGATAGGGCTGAAATAAAATGTGTTGAGTGTTTGCTAACTGACTCGGAGAGATGAGATGAGATGAACTTTTGAAATCTTGAAATCTTGCTGATACGAAAAACGATGATGTATGTAAACTCATTTTTTTGTGTCTGTTTCTTCTTTTTTACAAACAGTCATGAATGTATAAAACTGTAGCAAGTTTACGGTTCCGATAAAACCCCGAAAGAAAATTTAGAAGAGTGGTAAGTAAATTATGTGTGACCGTGCATGTGCTGCTACTCCCCAACTCTCTCTCACTCTATCTGAGGATGATGATATCATACAAGTTACAACCGGATCGATAGGGCTGAAATACAATATGTTGAGTGTTTGCTAACTGACTCGGAGAGATGAGATGAGATACACTTTTGAAATCTTGCTGATACGAAAAATTAAAAACCATGATGTGAACTTACGTGTGGATGTACTTTCCTTCTTTCGCTTGTTATTTTTTACCAACACAGTCATGCATGTTCATACGAATGTCGAAAGTCTTACGGGTGCGATGCAACCTAAGCAAAAAGTTGAAAAGTAATATAGATTACATTGGCTATATAAAAATAAATATAATACTTTCCTATTTTTTATCTATTTGATCGGATAATGTTGTATCACAACAATTTTAACTTTGTATTATATATCTATAAATTCATAATCATAGCAAATCGGATGGTAGACATGCTAGCGCATCATCCTTAGGACATTCAACATCTGTTGACGTGTCTACCGCAATACCAGACTTATTGATGTCATTATGTTTTGGAGTTTCATAACGAGCTACAGTGACAGCTACGCCGCCGTTGTTTTCGGACAATTCTCGAATTGTTTGTATAATACCCTTTCCGAACGTCTTTATAACAAGAGTAGATTATGATATGTGCACACGCCGCACAGAAAAAGAAGTAAAGGAAGAAAAAGACGGTAACGAAAGATAAACAATCGTTAGTTGTGTGATATTACTTATATTGGTAAAATGCCACAATGACATCCTCATTGTTTGTTGATGACTCTCGCATCTCTCTCTCTCTCTCTCTCTTTTAAAGAATACCACTTACCTGTTCCCCAACAACCTTCGCTCTTCCATTCTCCTTCAATGCCGCAGTAAAGACTTCTGCCGCTGAAGCGGTATTATGATCCACAAGTATCACTAAATTCGTTTCTGTATCGAAACCATCTACAAATGTTTCTTGTGCATCAATAACACCTTTGTTACTTACAACAAACAAAGTAGGTTTATTTGCTTCGAGGAACAACGATGCTGTTTCGGTTCCTCCTGGGAGTAATCCACCAGGATTACTCCTCAGATCAAAGAGAATCGATGTGGCACCCTTTTTCTTCAATTCTAAAACAGCATCCTTAACGGAAGAAGTTGTTGTTCCCGAAAATGATTTAATCCGAATTACACCTACCTGTTTATTCTCTTTTGCAATGTAACTTCGGACGCTTTCGACTTTAATGGTCTGTCTTTCGATGATAAAATCAATTTTAGTTCCGTCTCGTAGTACTGTCACCCCTACCTTACTGCCAACCGGACCTCTTAATCGTAGTGCAACATCGACAGGCGTAGAGGTTTTATCGAATTTAGCACCATCACCTTCCAGAAAGACATCTTTTGGTAGAAGTCCTGCCTTCATAGCGGGACTGTTCGGTTCAACGTCCGATACACATGGTATGAGATCCGAATTTGTTGCAATTTCAACTCCTACACCGGCAAGTGTTCCTGTGGCGGTATCAACTAATGACTGGTACTTAGCTGGTGGTAAATACTTTGTATATTTATCTCCTAATTTTGACATCATATTCGTTACGGAATCTTGTGCATCTTCCATAGATTCGTACTTTGCTTTAACAAGGTTTTGTCGTAACTTAAACCAATCTTGTCCGTTAAAGGTACGATCTAAGAAAGTTGAATCGACCGTCCTCCATGCTTCCGCTGCCATCTTTTGTTCCGGCGTTAGGGAGGTGTATCCAGATGCATGTGCTGCTGGTGGGGATGGACAAAAACACAAACTCATTGCAAGAGCTAGACTACCTATGGTGGTTATGCGAGTCACCATATTGTTATTTGTTTGTTGGTTTTTTATGATTTTGTTGTCGTTGTCGTCGTTTTTGCTGACCACTCTCACTACTGTCCTCGATACATCATCCTTTGTTTCTCTTTCGTTATTGTTGAATTGTTGTATATTTGCCATTTGCCTTGTTGTCGTTTTACAAGTACCGCCATTTAGTATAGGTTGGTAAGGTGCGACAAATGCATGACCGTAATTGACAGGAGAAGATAATGCAAGTAGGACCAGCGCGAGCACAGAGTACCGTCTCCAATAACTTAAAGTGCTTGTATTATCCATACTAGCAGTACATGTATAGCCGTTGCTCAGGTCAGCCTTCTTCCCTTGGAAAAACTTCATCAGGTAAGTTTCAAGCTTCTAGTCGAATACCTGAAGTACAGTAGCAGGAGTAGTGTATCAACAACGACGGAGGATGATGATGTTATGATGATGATGTCTTGATGACAAAATCACAAAAAAAAATTGAAATAGCATAAAATAAAATGTGATTAATGACGTTTCGTTGAGTCAAGTTGCCAATGAATCGCACATCGCAACACGCACTGATTGCGCGCTAAGATGAGCCTGGCCCTGTTGCATGAAATTAGAAATATGAAATCATGAAATAATAAATAATATATTTAAGTTTTCAAAAAGGTAATTTTTCTTGATAAAAGGCGAAACAGAACGACTAGAATGCTCAATTAATTCTCTTGTAAACATAAACAAGTAATGCGTCGTACAATGTATTCTACAATTAATATTTGTGTTCAATCGCATTCTTGAAGTGGCTCTACAGGAAAACATCACTTCGGTAAATCCATAAATTATTTACTATATTTAGAATGTAACCTTACACGATTCAATAATCTGTGGAACATATGCGGTAGAGTCCGAGTTCGTTGGACATTTCTACTATCGAATGATATTGTAAATCTAAAGTGCTTAAAAAGTTGTTTTGAGCTTGTTTCAAATATGCCGAACTACAGTTCTCATTCCCCACATTATTTTTCAGGTCGAACGTAGTCTTCAGACTTCCAGCGAAGAATTGGGAATTCGTTTTCGATATCTGGAGGTATGGGTAGCGCTGAATCTGCTTCTGTACGCTGTGCTTCCCACATAGGGTGCTTGACATATCGAATTCCAGAACTAGCAACGATACCAACGATTGTTTTGCCTTCAGACTCAGGTCGGCACGCAATGTCACAGCATACCTTAACAACCGCCCCTGATGTAGGACCAACTAAAAGTCCTCTGTTAATTTTTGGTAACAAATGTTTTGTTCGAAAGGTAAAAGAATTAGAGATGTGATAGAAAGTTGTTCGTTCTGTAACGAAAAGAATAGGTATGTATGTATAGACACGATAATCAATAAATAATACTGGTAGCAGAACTTACTCCTCACTTGCAAGACGGTTGGCCCAAGCAACGGCTTCAGGTGTAAGAGCCGAACAAAATTCTGAGATAAATCCCCTCGGACCCGCTTGCCATGGTTGCCCTGGAGCAAGCTCTTCTAGCAAAGGAAGTTTGATATTTGCGCCAATCCCGACAACGCCATGGATGGATGCATGGCCTCCGCTTAGTACATTTCTGTAGTATAATTGTGTGACGAAGAAGCGTTTTTAAGGTTTTATCGATGAGCAAAACAAATTTAAAAATAATAATAATGAAAACTCAATTATCGTACGATAAAAAAGAGAACAAAAACAAAAAGGACCATTGTAACTCACGCTTCGGTTGGTTCAACACAAACGATTTGTGCTTCGGGGTTTTGTTCAAATATGTATTTTCCTGCTCCTGCAAGTGTCCCGCCTGTTCCTGCTCCTGCGACGAAGATATCACAATTCTTTCCAGTTTGTTCCCAAATTTCTGGACCTGTTTGTTCGTAATGACTCTTTGGATTGTCAAGATTAATAAATTGAGATGGCATCCAATGCGTATCAGGATTTGCAGCAACAAGATCCTCTGCATATCCGACTAAGTTTTCAAATGTCTTTTCCATATCATTTTGATTTACACTCGTTAGGTGGACCTCGGCACCAAACTTCCTATCGATGAGATATCGCTCATACATCGCCGGTACTTGCGGCATGACGATGATACATTTATATCCTCGTGCAGCAGCTACCATCGCGAGGCCAATTCCTATTATAGTAGAGAAAACGAAACGACAGCATTGAAAATCGTGAGCGACGTCTATTTATGATAGCGTATTTTTGAATTCATTATAAATGTTGGATACCCGTACCTGTATTTCCCGATGTAGCTTCTACGATGGTCGTTTTCCCTGGCGTAATTTCACCCCTTTTCTCCGCTTCTTGAATCATACTTAGTGCGATACGGTCTTTGATGGATCCTCCCGGATTCTGCATCTCTAATTTCAGTAAAACTTTCGCAGCAACACTATTTTCAGGGACGACTCGATTGAGTTTTACCATAGGCGTGTGACCAATTAGATCGCAGACATTTTCTGCATATCCAGCGAATCCTCTACTGCTCGTACTTGCAACTGAACCACTAACAGAAGATCGCACAGCATGTCGGATGCCCCGTCTGCCAAAGCAACGGGAGGTAGTTTGAAGTAGAAGGCTCATGATTGAATTAATTCTCTAATTGAAAAATATGTGACTATTTTTTTTGTTTCTTTGTTTTGTTACAATGAAGATTTTTTTTGATTGACTGATTGATTGATTGATTGATTAAAGATTCGATTCATTCGATTCATTCGATTCGAGGATGATGGATAAAAATTTTATACGAAATAAAAAATCGCACAACCCCCCCCCCCCCTCCACCAGTTAGTCAACATATATTACACCTTATTACAACAACAACAATTGAATGGATCTGTTTTGTTCCTGTGGGACAGGATAATGAAATGAAATGAAATGAAATGAAATGAAATGAAATGAAATGAAATGAAATGAAATCAAATCAAATCAAATCAAATCAAATCAAATCAAATCAAATCAAATCAACAGACCTGCAACAGCATAATAACAATAATGATGAGAGTATAGTAATGAAGTGTAGCAGGAGAGGATGAAAGAGGGTCCAGCCCAGGTACCTATAAAATAACTTGAATGAATGAATTGCCAGCACATAATTCTTCTTGCTAATGGAAACTGTTAAGATCTTCGAGCACTGGTCTGTCTTTGCTACATGTGTACTTGTGATGAAATGAAATTCCACAACATTTGATATTGCAGCGATTGTAGATCTTTTTATTTAGCAGATCGACATTCTTTAGTTTCTCTAGCGCCTTTTGTGTGAGCAATGCGAATTGGAATTAAAAAAAGTAAAGGTTTGTATGTGTATGATTTTTTTCAGCTCGTCACGCTGCCATTTAAACAAATACGTCCATAACAAGAAGCGTTACATTCATTTTTCAAGTACGATTTTTTTCGCTTGTTATTCTCAACGCCGATAAAACGAGGAAGGGGATCAAATAGCACGTGCATAATTATCCTCACAATATTGAATGCACGCGGCATGTACTGTAGTATCGACCTACAACATTTACGTAGTAAGTAATCGATCGTGCTTTCTTTAGATGCACTTCTCTTGTATCTACTTCTTGTTTGATGTACTTAATCTGAACCGGTGTGCACGTCAGTGACAACTACTACTGTAGATAGAAATCAATTCACATCAAGAATTCACATCTCGAAATTATATCTAACTTGAAAACAGAACAATCAAAACTCAGTTCAAAATAACGTACCAGAAAATAATACAACCACCATGGCGAACAACATCAAGCATCAGCAAAAAGCTACTGTATCATTACGGTTTCTAATAACATGTCTACTATCATGTAGTTTCGTTACTTTTACTATAGGAAGGATAACACGATTCTATCTCATTCCTGATTTCGATAATAACGCAATAGAAATTTCCAAATTACAACAAATACAGTCCAAATTACAATCCTCACAAAGAGGAAAAGATGGTGGTGGTGGTGGCGGTAGTGGATTACTTCCAACTCCAAAGGCACAAATTGGGAAGATTATTCCTAATACTATCTACACAACGAAGAATTTTGATACTCGTTTATCCGCAGTGATTGCATCACAATGGTTACAACCAGCTGACGAAGACCAAGAAGAAGAAAACAACAACAATAATAATAGTAATAATCATGAAGACGGTAGTAGTCCCAATGCCTCACCCACAAACGACAACATTAATGTTCCTGATCCACTGAATGGAAAATTAAGTTTTGATGAAAACAATGACAACGAAGCACAATACGATATGGATGAAGAACAACATCTACCTGCTGGACAACATTTATTGGTAGATATTGATGGTCTTGATTCATCTTTCTTAAATTCAGAGGCACGACTTGCTACTGCAATGATTTCATTAGTCGATAATAGTGGCCTAACACTACTTTCCTATCATTGTCATGGATTATACCCAGAGGGTGTTAGTTGTGCAGGTGTGCTATTAGAAAGTCATGTTGCATTCCATACATGGCCAGCAGAGGGTGTTATTACATTAGATTTATTCACGTGTGGTTCCACATCATTATTAGATTCAATGGTATTAATTGAAAATCTTTTTATTATTCCACGTGATGAGAATGTCGATCCTGCCGTTATTTGGGCATACAAGAGACGTGGTTTCAATGAACAATCGTCTTCTGTTGGTGGACGTGATACATTTGCATACCCATTAGGACTCCTCGGTATGGATTATAAGAAGGAGGTACGAAATATAATCATATATAAACAAAGATATGCTGTACTGCATTGTGTGTTCTTCTACCTTGGAATGTATACAACCACCTCAAATTTCCTTGTTATGCGTTAGACGTTATGCGATCCACTTATCTCTCCTTATTCTCACGTTACAATATTTCTGATTTTCTCTCCTTACTGTATAATATATAGATTGCATCCATGGAGACTAGCACGGGAAAAATAGCACGAGTTTATGAGATGCAAGAACAAAATCTTCCTTCTATTAGCAAACAATTCTATTTAGATGGTGTGTTGAAAAGTAATTCCTTTGGACAAGCGGCCGCTCATGAAAGTTTCGTCCATCCTCCAATGATTTCACACGACGATCCGAAACGTGTTCTTATTTTTGGAGCCGGGTTAGGAGCTTCAACTCGTGAAGTCCTAAAACACAAGGGTGTTGAACATGTGACTGTTGTTGGGGCCGATAAGGATATGACAGAATTTGCACGAAAACATCTTTCCGAATGGAACGATTGTTCATACACAAACGGCAAAAAGGATATTATTAGTAGTTGCTTTGACGATCGTCGTGTGAACTTTGTTTATGATCAAACTCCTTCGGAATGGATTTCGAACTATGACGGTACACCCTTCGACGTGGCGTTGATTGATTTGTTGTAAGTAAAAAATCAGTTCTGTTTGTTTATTTTGTTTTGGATAGAGTATTATTATTCGATCATATTATGCACATTCTTAAGTCCACGAAACCTCACCGAAATAGTTATTGTACATCTTCCCTAATATTCAACCGTATATTACAGTGATATGGAAGAAGAATTCGCGATTGAGATGATGTCAAATCGCCAATCAATCCTCGACAAATTATACAATACACTATCATATAATGGAGTTGTCTCCGTGAATATTGCTGGATCTACGAAGGTAGTTGAATCAATGACAAAGAGAAGTATAACACCAACTCGTAAACATCTTCAAACTGGTTTTGCTCAAGAATTGAAAGATCTTGGTTTTGTTGAATCATTTGAGTATGACGAGTATAAAATCGGTTTTCCCGAAACTAGATCATACGTCGTCGCCTTTAAGGATACAGACACATCTAGAAATTGGAACACGAACATAGCTGAGACAGATATCAAGTTAAGGAATCGAATAGTACATTATCGGTTGGGACAACCCTCGTTAGAACTTTTTGATGCCGCTACCATGGCGTCTTACTCCAAATCGACCGTAGCTTCCCAAAAATATGACGTGAAGAAGACCATTTCAATTGCAAGATCCAATGCTCGTCAAGCTGTGGAACAATCAAAACTCTCTCGACCAATTATTAGATATGAAGTGAACTCTAGCTGCTCAAACGTGGAAGGTTCCAAGGAATGCGAGAATCCAAAACAAATTGACCTTTCTGAAGAACCTGTTGCAGAACAGTGGACTGCACACGATACTTTCAGGGAGTCATAGAAGAAAGTTAAATTGTTAGTTTGTTCAATCTTTTTATTTAAAAAAATACATTCCATTTTATTGGAATTGTGGAATGAAAGAGGGGTGTCTTGTCAAACGAAATAGTATGCATTATAACATACATATATAAAATAAAATATGTTATCTATTCATCATTAATAAATTCGCTTTCTATCACAAACAATTTCTACTGTACTGTTCCTAGCGGTATGAAGAAATCTAAACGAAATAATTTACTTTGATATAACTTTTACCGGTATCATAATATATCGTCGTCATATTTATATTGCTTTGAATCATATTAATTTTTTAATATGTATACTTTTTTGCCGCTGTTAATCGTGGTTGATTGATTGGTGTAGCAAAATGCCATCGAATATTAAAAATTAGAAAAAATGGCATCAAAAAGACGAATTGAATTTTAATTGCACTTTTGTTATTACTTTAATTGATTTGGTTTAAAATTTCGGATATACGATCGACAAATATTTTTGCATCTGTAGGTCCTTTCGAAAGGTTATGATTACCAGATTCGAGGTAGAGCAATTCTGCTACATTTTTACTATTGTTACCGTCTTTGATACACAAGGTGTTCATAGCATCAACCAGTCTTTTCGAAAGTAATTTTCTATCAACATGAGAAGGAATATATTCATCTGATCCAGAAAATGCAACAAGTGCTGTATGTAAATTAGGATGCGTTCCTACGTGTTGGAGCCGTTGAGCTAATTCATCGTCTGTATAATCACTTGAAAAGTAATCATCGACTCCACCTATAGAAAATAAATCTACAAATCGTTTTGCTGTTATTGGTGCCCAAAAATACGATCGAGGTACCATTTCTTGTCCCTTCCCGTCCTGTACCATTTTCTCCGCAGAAGCAATATTCTCAGTGTAACCTTCTTGTTGCATTGCTCCTTCTCGGTCCGAAACAGGTGCCTGTAGTGCCACCATTTTTAATCTTGAAACTAAGGAACTTTCTACATTTTCTAAGAAATACACTGCATCTTGACAACCAGTAGAATGACCGACGATTGCGAATTCTTTTCCATTTCGAAATTCTATTAAATACCTCATAAGTTCTTGAAGTTCATTACAGTCACGTTCCAATGATCCATTCCCAAAACCAGTATAGGAACTTGATATGATAGGCTGAACTAAGGACCATGATTGATCCTGACATGCTTTTTCTAACATATCGGTATACGGACAAGGAAGTAATCCATCAGATAATCCACCTAAAAGTATTAATTTTTTCTCTGACAGTTTCTCTGTCGAGCTTATTGGTGGCGATGGAGATTCAAACGCCGCTCTACCACCAGCGTAGAGAAACAATTGACCAGTTAGAACACCATAATTAGAGAATGGAATACTAGATACCGACATTGTTATTTCTTCTTCGTTTGCTTATTATCGATTATTATCCTTTAGCAGCGGAACAGCAATAGCTACGTTACAATGTACCCGTGTCTATTTCAAGTACTGTACATAAAAAGAGATGTGATTGCGAGATAGATCGTCGAATTTCAGATTATCGGATTGATTGATTTTTCATTCTTATGAATATTTTATTTGGCTCAAAAAAATAATCTGTCCCGCGGGAACGATTCCTATGCACGATTCAGAAAGCAGAGAAAATTCAAATCGAACTGAAGACATGAACAAAAAATAAACACATAACAATTATGATGGAACGGTTGGAACATCAAACTGAACTGAGAAGGGAAACAATGAATCAACTAACCAAACAAGCTAAATCTTTACACCGTACAAACTCAATATCATACATTACCGAAGATGCCTTACTCTTCCGATTGTAGAGAAATGCCAGGAGCCGAACTGACATGTCAATTCATTTGTGATAATAATAATAATAATAATAATAATAGCATCAAAAACAATGACAATGCCAACACAAATAGAAAATCAAGTAACAACGACATCAATTTACTGGTCGATCAATCAATAGAATCACTCCAAGATGTTCCCATGACGATTCCTGACACTACTTACTGTACAGATGTAACGGTGGCAGCACTAGCACCAGAGGTGATACCCGAATTAGAAAGCGAAGAGCTTCAAGTTGGTGATCATGTATATCAATGGAGAAGTTTATGCGGACTTCCTTATGCTTTCCAACATCATGGAATTGTGATGGATATCATCGATGATGAGGAAGGGAAACCGGTCCGATTAACAATTGCAGATTTCTCCAACGTAGAAACTAAAAACCAGAAGAAGCAACAAAAACAACAAAAGATCCAACATCAAGATTCCAAGCAATCAATCGAAGAATCTACACGAATAAAATCATCAACAGAAATAGAAACAACGGTACTGGTAGATAATCCTTTATTACGGCAGCAACAGCAACAAGACGAAAAAATAATACAGAGAAGACAATTATCATCACGATCGCCGTCGTCGTCGTCATTATTAAGTCTCGAACAAGAAGGAATATTAAGTGTATATACCGATACTGATAAATGGCACAAGGTACAATACCAAGCTTCCTGGTGGAAATGTCAGGTCTATCGGTCCGGTACCGCTACCAATTTCAAATCTGATCCAGTGGGTATGGTATTGGCAAGAGTCAGTTTTATCATGCAACATCCGGAACTGCTCCCCGACTACCATGTTGTACATGCAAACTGCGAATGCGTGGCCTTTTGGTGTAAGACCGGGAAATGGTCCACCCTACAAGCAAGGTATGTATGTATGGGGCCTTATTATACTAGGCTATATTATATTATATTATATTATATTATATTATATTATACTAAGATTGTTATGTTTAATTATGTTTGTTTTGTTCTGTTTTATTTTCTATGCGTTTGTTCGATTGTTTTCGCTACGTCGTACTTATATGTGGATTTCACCAAAACAAAACTGCACAAACTTGCGTTGCCTTATATATGGTAAACAAAGCTCTTTTCTGGAGCTTACAGCGGCGGGGTAAGTTTCTTGAGTACTCGTACTTTGTTCCTTTCTGTCATTCGCTAATAAGCTAATAGAAGCTAATAACCAAATGAGGACTAACGTTAAACGACCTAAATCCACCCCAACAATAATTAATTCATCAACAATATTACTCCGAAGCCAAATGAAATCAACTGCGACGATAGCAGCGACAGCAGCTGGTACGACCGCCAATGTAACTGTTCCAGCTGCCGGAATATGGGGCTGGTTTGGTATGACTACAACGCAATCTGTAAGCTGGTTAAGTTTACATCCCATGGCTATACCAGGATTAGCATGTTACGCCGCTGTTACCGTTGGAGTACCAGCCATTATGTACGTAACGGCTCATAAAAAGTGGAAGGAGACATCACAACGTCTCTGCGATGCATTTTGGGAATCAGCAACAGAAAACCCGGAAGTATTTGCTGAGTGTATCACACATTGGAGCGATAGAGGACAATGACGGGGGTAGTATTAGGTACGATAACTATAGATGATACTGGCTTAAATTAAACGCGAAGGTGAATTATACAGTATGTCAAAGAAGAAGCAGAATCAGAAACAGAGAGGGTTTGTGTACCAGTAGGATAGCACTAGCTTCTTCTATTGTTAATCTTTATTTGCGAATCCCATGTCACAAGCACTTCCACCCATGGAATGGATAATATACCGTATGGGATATAAGAAGGAGATACAATACTTTATCAAGATGGTTCGATGATTGCCTAGTGCAATAGTAATATATTGTATAATATAGGAACGATGTAGGATGAGAAATTACTGTTACTTTAATATATAAAAGAAAGATATAGAAACACCAATGAAGCAATTGAATTGTTATATTGAGGGATTGAAACAACCTGCCATGGGAAATAGAAAACCGTTTGCGGGCGTTTGCTGTACTAATGCATCGATTGCAAGTGGCAATTATAATCCTATAGAGTCTAAATATCATTTCCACCACGCTAAAACTTTCGTGACGCCTTTTCATTATTAGTTGTATTATTGTGTTTGTTTTTTTTCGCTCGTCGAAAAGGGCCCTGTGACTTTGACGACTTAATTAGCTTCTATTTGAAATTCGATTTGACGCTGTGTGTGCGTTGATGACGTGTAATTGAATTGATGATGGGCTCGGGATTACGATGAATTTCTGAAATTCGATTAAACACGACACACACTGAGAATTGTTAATATGTACAGTACCATCTCATTATATTCGCATTAAAACTCCAATTAAGTCAGCGAAGACCATTTAGTTGACCTTCTTCTCATACTTTATCGATTCTTGATGTTCTATATCGCCGGAGTGATTCGCAAGCACAACAATCGACATTGTTCTTGCACCCTACTGTTTCAATTAGCTTTCATGTTAATTGCATGTACATCTGCATTTTCTACCACCAAGACAAGAATAATCAGCACAACCGCCATGACGATGGTATCAAAGTCTACCGTTGATCCTTCTATTTCGAATTCTTCTAAGGAAACGAAGAAAACACTTGTTCTAATAGGAGGAGGACATGCACACGTACAAGTTATCAAGGGACTCAATCATGCTAGTAGACCACAGAATTTAGATGTTATACTAATTGACTTAACTGATCATCCATGTTATTCTGGTATGGTTCCTTCATTATTAAGTGGTATTTATTCACCCGAAGAAACTCTTATTGAGTTACAGCCGCTAGCTTCGTGGTCCGGAATTCAGTTTATTCGAGATCGCGTGATAGACATTGATATTGATAATAAAATTGTGATAACAGCAGGAAAACAACGAATATCATTTGACGCCATATCGATAGATATCGGTTCTACAAGTCGTGGTCTGATTGATATACCTGGTGCAAAAAAATTCTGTCTACCAACGAGACCAATTTCCGAATTGGTTCGACGTGTAGAGTTAGCGACAATTGCATTAGAAGAAAATTCCTATAAACGACCCGTGAATGTTATTGTTGTAGGAGGAGGAGCCGCTGGTATTGAATTGTCCATGAGTATAGTAGGACGATGGAAACCCATCGTGGGAGAAGAAAATATCAAAGTTACACTGCTCAATTCGTATGACGGACTATTTCCAGATGAAACACCAGTCAATCGAGAAGCATTAATTCACCGAATGGATGAACGCGGTATATGTATCGTTAACAATGCGAAGGTTGATCGTGTAGATCAAAATTCTTTGAAATTAGAATCAGGTGAAAGTATTGAATTTACGCATTGTCTTTGGGCGACGGGTGCGAGAAGTCATACATTGTCGTCGTCGCTCCAAACAAATGGACTGGCTGTTTCTAAAGCTGGTTGGATTAAAGTGAACGAATATTTTCAGAGTATAAGCCATGAGTATGTCTTTGCTGCGGGAGATTGTTGTACTATGGAGATTCCGGGTAGTCGCTCGTCACCACCAAAGGCGGGAGTGTATGCAGTACGAGCTGGTCCAATTCTTATTGAAAATCTCACTCGCTTTTTGAGTAGCAGCAATAACGATCACAAAATTGGCGGAGCAGTAGACAAAAACGCTTCCTTCTTAAAGGCATATGTACCACAGGGTGACTTTCTAAAGTTGTTAGCTTGTGGTGATGGCAAAGCTTTAGGCTTTCGTTTTGGTATACCCATTTATGGACGATGGGTTTTTCAACTTAAGAATGCGATAGATAGATCATTTATGGATTTGTTTAAGGAAGGAAATCTTCCTGAACTAATTGAGGGACAACCTTACGATACGTCACAGTACGATGCCTCAGGAGACGATCGTCCTTTACCCTTGCCATCGATAGATGCTGCTATCTTGTTACAACGAACCGATGACGATGTTGATTTTCGACAAGCATGGAATGTCCTCAAAGACATGGCGGAAAACGATAATTATCGAGATAAAGTTTTGCATCATGTTGGCATCCCGCTAATGGACAAAACGAAAGGACAATGAGAGAGAGAGGGGGAGGGGGACTACTTTTTCAGTAAATATAGAACGCATTCACAGGAAACTTCATATAGAAATATTTTTTAATTGTGTTATATACTGACTTCGTGTTACTACTGAATATGAATATTTACGGTAGATCTATCAAAAGATCTCTCGTTGTAGATCCAATTTCCTCTTCTTTAGGTTGATTATTTATCGTTTCGTTTACCATTATGAGTGCGACTATTCTGTCGGTAGAGTCAGCCTTCACTAATTTTCGAAAAGCGGATGTTTTAATGATGGGTTCCGCTGCACACTACCATAATGTGCGAGGGATAATTAAGAGAAAAAGTTTGAGGTGTTGTGAATAATATAACATTTATTTCATTTACAAAGAAAAAATTACGTCCTTACCATAGTAGTGCAAAATCCATCCGTGTGAAGAGAAGTAATCACATTTTGTACAGCAGCACAAGTGGTCGCGTACTGAAAGAAAGAAGAAGAAAGTAAAGAGAGGAAGGATAGCACAAGAAATTGACGGTGTGAATATTCAGTTAAGTATGCTCTTATTAGTTGTGATTTCATGATTCATTCATGTATTCATACGCAGTGACATCTACAATCTTATGTCACTATCACTAATCTCCCAACAGTATAGATGTAGTAATCGTGGATAGTGGTAGACAAGGAACTTACGTCTTCAAGATTTTGTTCGGTTTCAGGCGGAGAATATTCCATCGCTTCGAAGGGATCATTGTCGTTTAACTCCTCCTCCTCCTTCTCATTTGTAGCTCTTTGATTGTTGTGAACAAGTGCGACGATGAATGCTGGTACATTATTATTCGACCACTCCTTTACCTTACTATTATTCATCGCCTTATTATGTTCGTCGTCATTATTTTTTGTTTGAGCCAACTTGTTGTTGACCCTACAACCTATTTCGGTGAGACGTTCTGAAGATTGAGAATTCGAGAAAAATCGACGGAATGCAAATGGTACTACTACTACCTCCCCGTTTTGACTACTACTGCAGTTGATTTGTGCCACTCTCACTGCTCGATCGATCGCCGTTTTAAGTAGTTCTCGTCGTTCATCGTCGTCTGTTGCATTCGAGGCTGCGGCTCCTCCTTTTGGTGTCATCATGCTATTGATCGCATCCGAATACAGTTTCCTCGTTATGTAATTTCGGTCGACCGTAAGGGATCCGAGCGGGATATCATTTTTTTCTTCGTCGTGGTTCTCGGTGGCAACTGCTGCAGATGATAATCCAGTCGAAGAGAGCACATCACGGTTCTTTACTTCATTTTTCTTACGCTTCACAGAAGCTGACCACAAAGCATGCATTGAAGACAGTGATACATCCTTCGAAGACAAGGTTTGTGTGGATCGATATAGATTCGAACTTTGTGTTTGTGACCGGCGAGGATTACTGTTATCCTCTTCCGTATCTTCGTCGATTGCTTTCTTTAGCCATGTGGCTACGCCGATTGGCGAACGACCAGCACCTTTGGTCCATTGCTGTAGTAAATGAGACCGAAAAGGAGATGAAGCACTCATGTTTTTTGAGTTTTTGCGATTGGCTACTCGTATACAATAATAGAGTTAATTCTTAATCTCGATTCTCAGTGCATCGATGTAATTTGGATCGTTTGCATTTTACACACCCACATTTGAACATGAAACTTTTAGGCCGTATTTCAATATTATATATGCTCGTGGTAATTAATGAAAAATGAACTATGAACACGACTCAAAGGGGCGTCCTTACTCAGTACGGGAAATGCTACAACAGTAGGATTTTACCGTTAATTTCCAGATTAGTATTCTATCCAAATAGCTCTTGGAGGCAACTGTTTTAGATGATATACTACAGTAGTAATGAAATTACCCGAATACAAGCAAATTGTTATTATTAAAGTATGTTCAATATCTATATTTGCATATAGTTTTGTAAAACTTCCCAAACAACCCAAAACTCAGCAATCGCTTCTTTTAATGCTACTTGGAAATGTTTTGAATCAACCAACCGAAATGGAATCTTCAGAACCAATAATTGACGCTTACGCTTGTACTAGTGACCGGATATAATGCCAATGCCGGGCTGGGATGAATAAGCAATCGCCTGGATATAGCAATACTTCTTTGTAGTTAGTATCTTAGCTAATGGATGCCTTGCATAGTCTTCCCGTTCACAATCCAATACACTCATGTTTCCTTGTCCACCATAAGAAGTGTCTTTGCTACATAAAGTTGTGGCGAACATTCCCTATCGTAAAGTCGAACATACTTCGCACCCACAAGCTGTACAAGTAAGTTATCGTAACTATCAAAATGCAAGGGAGTACGGGTTCCACCTGTTCCCATCCAAATATTGATATTTGTTGGTTGAACTCCACAAGGATTCATATCGATGTCTGAGCAAAGAGCTGGTATTTGATCAAGCAAGGGATGCTGCGCAATGTAAGCAACGGATTTTCTATCCATTAAGCATCGTCTAGACTCCAGCAATCTTTCGTAGAACTTGTAGAGAGATATTTTGATACAAATTGTCGAAATGTAACAACAGCTTCTTCCATTCCATTTGTCATAGAACCGATTTCGATGGGTACCAAACGGTGCCCGAACTCCCTTGCCAAAACATCCATAGCTCTCCACTTTCTCAATGCTGGCCATTCAGATGCTACGTCTCGGATAACACATGCAATGGATTGATCGAATGAAGTAATAATCATCTCATTGACCGGAAATTGTATCGGCTTTGAAAGAGCATTGGTAGCAACTAACTCTTTGAGTTCGGGACTTTGAAAGTCAGAGATCTTACAGTCGACAGCTATCGGACATGGGCCAACTGCCATTTGTGACGCGAATAGCTCCACATATCCAAAATAGAACTCTAATTTTTTCCGGTCTAGTCCCAATATAGTTGCCTTGTCTAAATATTTCATTGAAACCAGGAAGCTTCCCTCATTAGCGTAGCCAATTGACGCTGTGATTGATGCAAACCAATAAGATGATCTATATAATGAACTTGACCACGATCCATTGGACTCAAGTTGATTGTAAAGAATTAGTTCTAAGCCGGATCCAACAATACGACAAGATGCGAAATCCCGGTCTCTCAATGCATGTATATTCTGCTCTAGCAAATCTTCGATGATCGTTTCGTTCTCTGCTCCTTTTGTACTTCGCAAAGCTTGCAAAAGAGAAGAAGCTTCTTTTATAACGTAGTTCAAAGCTGGTGCCAAGTAAGCGATTGGTATTGAAGCCTGATTTAAATTGTTTAGAATCGGTTCGAGTTGATTGTCATCATAATCTTCTCTTTCTTCGTCACCGATCCTTTCTTTTTGTGGAACTCCATATGGTTATTTGCTTCTTTGACATTCTGACCACCGTCGTCGTCGTCGTCGTCGTCTCCGAATAGGTCGTCTTCATCTAGGGAGTTTGTGCATTCTACACAATATTTCTCTCCTTCAATGGTATCGTCGTTTTCTCGACTACATTTAGAACATGTACAAATAAATCCATAATTCGCCAAATCAGCTTGTCGCTTCTCGTATGGATCCTCGGAAGTAATGTAGCTAATTGTCAATTCTTCACCTTGAGCAATATCTCTGAGTGCGATACAGTATGCAACTAAGGGATGATCTCTTCCCCAACCTCGCGTCTCGTACACTAAGATAACATTCGGATCACAAGAGTGATTCATCTTGGTAGCAGTCGAATAATGTGAGATCCCATCTAGTGGCCGAATGAAATCGTACCATTCGTCATCTGTTGTCAAGCCTGCAAAAAAGTCCGCAATTTCATCATGAGAATATTCCGATACAACACCTTTTTTCATCCCCGAATCATCATCAACACCATCGTCGTTGTTATCATTATCGTTATTGTCAACGTCGTCATCAACATCGTCTTTATTGTTGCGGTTATGGTTACGGTTATCGGTATGAACATCATTGTTATCGTCGTATTTTGCGTCATCGCATTTGGTGTCATTGCATTCGTCGTCATGGCATTCATCGTCACCGCATTTGTCGTCATCGTCGGCTTCGGATTCATCTTCTTCGTCTCCAATTAATCCAGCTTCTTCTAGACACTGAATCAATTCTGTATGTAGCCCGTGTCTCAAGTCGGTATCATTCATTATGCCGTGTTGAAGCGCATGCTTTCTTCGTATTCCTAAGCAATTTTGTTCCAGTGAACCGACCAATCTTGCCATTCCCAGCGGTGTAAGCCACAGTGAGTTACTAAAAGAACAAACTACCTCATCATTTTGTTGATTCAATAGTAATGCCTGTGATAGAAACGAGTGAGATTCGCTACATAGTTCTTTTAAGATTAATTCTAATGACTTCGCTTCAGCGATGCTACTTGTTCTGTCACCGGGTTGAGCCAATAATTCTGTCGTCTTGACGTCCCACCATGCATTCATTTGAAAGTCAGTATACGGATGATCGTGCATACTGTCATCGTCATAATACGGCAAGTTTTGTTTGAGTATCCGAACCAGCCAGGTGGCAACCAATAGGAAGATTTCATTAGTTTCTCGTGCATGCATTTTAAACTGTAAGAGGGGATGCATCGAAGGGATCTCGTCTTCTTTGCCGATGCTGTTAGTATCCATTTCCTGCTCCGGGATCGTTCCTGTACACAATTCTTGATGCCCACCCCATTCCCAGTCATCTTGTTGACATTCACGACTGCAATAGATGTGACCGCATTTGTGACTACAGCAATGTATAGTGTGTTTATCTTCAATTGCATTATTGTTGAGACCGTCATCGCCATTGCCATCGCTATCGCCATCGCTATCGCCGTTCGTTGTCGCGATTTCCATTAAGAGAGTAGGATCCGAAGCCACATCGAGTGCCTGTTTAGGTCTTCCACAAAAGGCCATACAGTAGCTACACACCAAGACACCCTCATGAGAATTTCCGATGGACTGCATGGCAATTACGGGTCGCTCCAGAAATATCAATTGAGCCTTTTGTATTTCATCAGTGGCGACAAGACATCGTCCCCTTTTTTCATCTGTAGCATGTCGTAGGTATTGAAAGAGGGGTTGTTGTGGATGGGACATGATGATTATTTGCCTTGTTAAATTCCGATAGACTGGCTAGCAAAAACTATTAGAGTACAAGTACAATGTAATTTTTGAGATGAAATTGAAATGTAAGAAGCGTGTATTTACAAAAAAAAAAATTGTGTCAAGTGAAGAAAACTTGAAAAAAAAGAAAATTCATCAAATGTGATCGATTTTTTGTGGCAAAATATTATCGGACGGAAGGGCTGACTTCATACTTTTTTCTCATTCGTGGATATCAGTTTGTGTAGTGCGTACCACACAACAGCAAAAAGAAGAATTCCATCACGATAACGTTACTGTCTACTAGTAGGTAATTTTGTGAAACAAGTCTGTCTGTGGAAGGCAGCTTGTTCCTTGTGATGTGTGGTGTCTGAAACTCGAAAACATCTTGTTAATTTCTTTTTTATTGTACCAGTAGTTTAAATAATTGTATCGTCTTTTCGATCGAAACAGAATCCATTCTCAATAAATAACTTCCATAATATAGTCTTCGATAGAATCATCATCATACAGTGTCATCATGAAAATCCATCAAAGCATCATAGCTGGTCTGCTTTTGGCTGCCACAACAACACAAGCGTTTGTCCCTCTAAATTTGGCCTTCACTTCCAATCGTTTGTCATACGATGGATACTCTACATCTCTACAGGCTTCCACTTTGGAACGTCTTCCAGACAGTGCAGTAAGAATCAAAATCGGTGTCCCCGGTTCGGCAACTAAGGCTGCATACGATAAGGTCTGTACCGAACTTTCAAAAACAATTACACTTCCTGGCTTTCGTAAGGGTAGTAAAATTCCACCCGCCGTATTAGAAAATGCTATGGCCGCCAAGGGAGGACGCAACGCATTGAGAGTACAAGCCATCAATACACTACTATCCGAACTTATTGAGTCTGCTATTAAGGAAGAACATGGACTAGAACCAATCGGTCAACCAGCATTAGAAACAGCCGCCGAAGAATTAGCCGACAACTTTAAACCTGGTGATGACTTTGACATGTTTGTCAAATGTGATGTTTGGCCTGAAATTCAATGGACGGCGGTAGAGGGCTCAGACAAACCCTACATGGGTATGAAGGGAGAGTACACACGCAAACCTTTTGACGAAGTAAAATTCAACAAAGCTCTTGGTGATTTGAGAGAACGATATGTTACGTTGGAACCCATCGAAGATAAAGATTATGCATTACAAATGGGAGATGCTTGCGTTGTCAATATGGAGGGATATATGGCAACAGATGATGGCCAAAAAGGTGAAAAATTACCTGAAGCAGCCAGTGGTGATCGAGTTGATGTTGTCTTGGGAGATGGACGGTACATGACAGGTCTCGTTGAAGGTTTAGTCAATGCCAAGGTAGAAGAAACGAAAGAAGTAAAAGTAACCTTTCCAGAAGTAAGTTCAAAGTCGTCGACAAAGCAAATCGCAGCTTGTCAATGAATTTTTTCTTTCTTTCAATATAGCCTCCTTTTTTCTCTCTCTTTTCAATCATCATCTCATTACTGATCGATCGATCGATATCTCACCACAATTTTGCCATTTTCCTTTCCGACAACATCTTCCCTTGCATTAATAATAGGCCCTTAAAGATAAGACATTGGCAGGAAAGACAGCAATATTCGATGTTACGGTTTTAGAAGCATCGAAACGTACTCTACCGGAAGTAACAGACGAATTTGCCAACGAGGTTCGTGCAGGATTAACTGCTGAAACCCTAAAAAAGGAACTCCAAACGGCTGTCGATACCGAAGATGCCAAGGAATATACACCTGCACGTAATGCTGCCCTCGCAAAGTCTTTAGCACTAGTTATGGATGTGGAAGTTCCGGATACGCTTGTGACTAATCAAGCACGAGAAAAGTTTGCAATGATGATGGCAGATATGCGAAACAACGGAGTAAATGACGACGAAATTAAAAACCAAATTAACTCAGATAACTTTTTGAAATATAAGAATATCGTCAAGGACGATATTATTAAGGACTTCAAAGTTTCCATGGCCACTGATGAAATTGCAAGACTTGAAAATATTGAGGTAGAAGATTACCAGATTGAAGAACAAATGGAGTCGATCAAACAAGACGCGGAAAATTCAAAGGAGGATTTTGATGAAACACAAATTCGCAGTAGGGTTGAAGCAACACTACTACGTCAGGCAGTGATGGACTTCTTAGCAGAAAAGGCAGATCTTGAGGTGAAATTTGTTGATGGTGAGGGAGAATTCGATGAATCACTCATGGAGAAACTTGCAGAGGAATCACAGGCTAGAGAAGAAAGCTTTGAAGTAGAAACTACCGAGGAAAGCGAAGTAGCAGATGAATCCTCCCCTGTGGTAGAGGCCTCTGCGACAGAAGAGAAAGAAGTTGAAGAAGAAACACCCGTTGCAGAGCCAGTCGCGGAAGATAGAGATCTTGAATCCATGTCGCTGGCGGATAAAGCATTCTATGCTCTAAAAGATGCTGGGGCGTTGGATGCAGATGGTGCTAAGTAAATTTAGCTTCGATGTCACAGAACGGATAGCTTTATTTCTGGTCGGATAGAACGCCATAAATTGCACACTTAACGATTGTTATATTTCTTCTTGTATAAAGTCGAACAATAATTTATTTGTTAAGAATCGTTACCTCATAGTTGATTTTACTGCTTTACCTTGACATTGCTAGTGATTTTCTCTCGTTGTTTAATATTTGCTCGTAATGCGTGTATTAGCAGGCAGGCAAGAGATGCTAAACAGTGAGAAAACTTTGTTTGGGAGAAGTCACTAATTATGAGTTTCGTAAGTGAATATCGCCAACGAAAGTCAACGACAGACTATGTCAAGATGGAGTAACTGATATCAGTATGATTTATGTATGTAAAGATTCTATGTAATGTTATTATAATTCAAAATATAGTAAAGTGTAATGCTTTTTAATTGCAGGATATTGCAGCGGAAGCATCAAGGCAGGCATGTAGTGATGTATACTCTTTCCAATCTTCTGGCTTTGGGAAAGGCTTACTGCGAAAGCTGCAAGGTGGTAGGTAGAAGACGGCCTTGAGATCTTTCATGATCATACAAAATACATTCGATCCGTCTTCTATGAATGATCCCTTGCCTAGGCGGGTGCACATAAACAAAGATGAAATGTCTGAGTATGAAAATTCACTTTGTTCCGATCCGTTACTGTCGCTATCATTGTCGTTGTCGTGGTTATAGAGTATACGAGAACCACATCGTGGAGATGTCTGACGTGATGTAAAGTAGTCGTACCTACGCCAACGCGATTTCCTTGAATGTATGCGCTCTAAAATTGTTGGATTATCGAAAGATTCCTCGGTTTGAATCGTCGATTGGTCGTATAATGAAAATGAAAATTCATCATCATATTGAGTGCCATGTAGATACGTAGTACTGTTGTCATCTTCTTCGTATGCATCAATATTATTTTCAGAAATCAGTCTGGTTGAGCACAGCGATCGCTCATCCCTCTTTGAGCACAGCGATCGCTCATCCCCCTTTGAGCACAGTGATCGCTCATCAAAAGGTTTGTCATCAACATCATAGTAAGGCATCGGCGGTAAATCCTCTACACGCTCATCAAAAGGTGAATCATCAGCATAGAAACGTTGAATAGCCATAGTAGTGTGATTTTTCATAAAGAGAGAAGAATTGAACAATGCATTATATTCTTACCTACCGTGCAGACTTTGTGTCTTGAATAACAATATATTAAGTACCATAACTCGTCAAATTTCGATTGCCATTGCGTTAGGTCTAAAGGCTGCACAATACCGGGCACGTTTTCAAATTATTTCATTGCGCATATCAGAAAAACATTATTTACTTCATATTTTTAGGTGAACGGAAAGTTGGTCGCGAGTGAAGCAAGTAACAATGAGTCGAGTCGAGTCATGGCGCGCTAAATCATTTACACATACACACATACATCATCTATCTAGACGATAATTCTTAATTATGCTAGCTATTCCAAAAGGACGAAACACACTCTTTAGTCTACTGTACCTACAATGCAGAGCCTGACCAGGCAAACCTCTTCCATTACAGGACAGAGAATTCACCAAATAATAGACTGGTACGTATTATTAAACATTTTCTACCATAGTTGTTTGTTCAAGGTGATTACTATACTCACATGATCAAATCAACAAGCAATAGCTGTTACCCTCTATATTGGCCTTTCTTTGGCTAGAGCTGACCAATTTGGTTCCTTTCTTTCCATTTGGTAGTATTTCTAGCATCATCATTGACAACTATGGTGGGCTTTGTAGCTAGAAATAAGACTGGAAATTGACTTATTAAGCGCCCAAATTAGTGTGCTACACTACTCTAGATATAGAAATAGATATAGATAGATAGACAATTAGATGTTATGGTAAATTTAAGTCGTGATCTAAAGTATTGTTAATAATGATTGTCATGCATTAACTTTGTAGATCTTAGTCATAAAACAAGCATCCTGCGTTGATAATTATATAGTGGAAATCATTAATCTACATTTCGTAATCATATTCTGAAATATCCAAAAGTTTACGTATAGAACCAGCACGTATAATTTGTCCAAATGGATCACTTTGTAGGATTTTTAGTTCTCCTGGTTTTTCATCATTATCTCCCTCTAAAATAATTTGATCGTGCATCCAACCTTCTTGGATGCTCGAGGCAAGTGCAGGGATGAACTCCTTTTTTCGTGACACCCTTTCTCCCAAATCCAATAACGTCTTTGCATCTCCCGAAATCTTTCCTCCAAAGGCCTCTATGGCAATTGCAGTCTCTGCTGGTCCGCATAGGACTAAGCTGCTGTGAAGATCGACAATATTAACAATAGCAAGGAACAGAAGCTTAAGAGGGCCTTCCTTTTTGCTAGCGATCATTTCTTCTACAAGCTCGTTGACCCGTGATAAGATGGCCTCATCATCGGTAGTCTCGATGACAGCAAAACCCAATTCACCATTGAACCCACCCGGTTGGTCAAAGGAAAATGTTTTTTGATCTCCGTGTACTAAGGAATAGGCACTGAGGTTTTTCAATTCCTTTGACTTTGCATGGAACTGTTTCTTCGCTAATTCGTTGATATCATCTATCCCTGCAAGTTCTGCAAGAACCGTAACAATTAGTTTGTCCCAATCTGTTGTTGTGGGACTTTTCAAATTTAATGTATCAGAAAGAATCGCACAAAGCAAGATCCCTGCAATCGATTTGGATGGACATTTCTTCTTCACAAGAAAGGAGTGGGCAATAATAGTTGACATACTGCCCCATGGTCGAATGTCTACAAAAATTGCTTTCTCCGTACACAAAGTCTTGTTCTGTAGAGCGTGATGATCTATGATACCGACAACATTATTTGCTTGGATTGATGGATTCATCTGACTTGTTTGTTGATGATCTACAAGACAAATCTTTGCATCAGGATCTTCGGCTAAAATATCTTCGATTCTTCGTGGTACTGGAACGTCGAATAGTTCCAATACATACTTGGTTTCGGAATTTAATTCACTGGCTGAGGCTGGTATTCCACCGTATAGTTTTGCCGCTCCGATTGCTCCACTAATGGAGTCTAGATCTGTTACAAGATGACCACAAAATACTGCATCTTTGATATTATGTGGCGTAAAAATCTCAATCTCGGGAAGTTTTTCCTCCTCGTCATCGGTGCTCACCTCATCTGGTATATCCTTAAGGACAGCCTGTGCTTTATCAACCATACCCATTACCTCCTTCTCTAGATCCGTATACATTCGGTGCGCCCCTGAGGTATACTTACCAAATTTGGTATTGAAATCATTCTTATACGATGCCAGGTAAGAATCTCTCCTTTTCCTCTTGCCAAAATCACCCGAATCTTCTTCATTGTCTTCACTCATCTTGATCGTCGGGATGTAAACAAAGTTTCATTCAGCGAATTACAGCGGCAGCCTGTCCCTTCTTCTTAGGTTTGTTTCGTTAGTGTCGTCTTATTTATACATCGTACTCGTAGATTGAAATACATGCAACGAGAAGGAATTAGAACAGCTCGTATTATTCTGATGCACCCAGTGGGTCTTTTCGCTGTCAACGATATACATCATACATCTGATACTTGTTCCGGAAAAAGAATACAGACAACTTTGTCCGCGGACTATCACACATCAACAACTAACTTGAACGAAGACGACGGATTTCGTGCATTTCAGGTGAAAGCAGAGATCTTCCTTACTAATTCGGGGGAGATTCTGCTAAATTCATGAAAGTTAAGCAAAATTCGCAAAAATGTCATATATTTCTCTTTCCCCCCCCCGAGGAATACGACGTCTAACAAACGCTACTTACAGTGCAGTATACACATCATTGATAACAGTAGTGGGGCAGCGGAAACCTTCAACTGTTCTGGTAACAAAACCAACAATACTATCTATCAACATACTATAATATCCAATCAGAGTTTATCTGATGCTGCTGTTGTTGTTGTTGTAGTTATACAAAATTTATCTGCAACACCTCCACAGAAAATTCCAATTTTGAATAACTAGTGATATGATGAGACACATTGAGACAAGGGTTCAAGTTCAACACATTGACTACAAAAGAAGGTCCATAACTCAACCATTCATTGTGATTCTTTGACTGTGATGCATAGTATTGTTCGATCATGTGGAAGCAAATCACAGATCAGATACACGAGGGAAATTACTTTCATACTTGTATTTGTGCTTCTAGTACCTTTTTCAACTACTTAGTAGTGATAAGTTATGTCTCATTTAGCCATGGAATGTTCATGTGTTGATACTATTATGTATTTCTGTTGTAAAAAAGAAAAAGAACAACTTTGAAAAAGTGTGTATACAGTATTTCCATTCTGCTTTACTGTACATATATAATCAGTCACGATGATCAATCACGAATCAAGTACAGTACTGTACATAATAATATCGTCTGTTGTTCTACTAGGCCCTACTAGTACTAAAGTTAGTAGTGACCGCCGTCACGGACATGTAAAATGACCTTCTCATCAAAACTTCTTAAATGTCACTGCATCTTCAGCCTTTTCTTATGGTGTTCTTCGATGGTCCTGCTTCCACTTCGCTCCGCGTACAGTACTGTATGTCGTTATTGCGAGCGTACTTGTGAAATGATATAAGTTACTTGCTCAAAAGCAGTAATACCAACCGAAGACTAAGAGAAGTTCGCTTTTCATTTCTAATACACTGCAAAAAGAGTGGAAGGTAAAAAGATAAGTTTTGTTACTCCATAGTATTTTCCCATTTCATAGTTGACTTGATTTTCTGTCGATACATGCCGCAAGGAAAGATTTTTGATAGAATACTTCGAAATCATTAGTACCATATATTGAATATAAAAGGAATAGCTACTTGTTAATATTATAATGCCTATAAATCGTTATATTGGGATTGCCTTGGGAATAACAAGTCAAGATTGGCGTGATACTGGCTTGTCGAATGACCCAGCAACGGCTCCATCAGATGATGTCGATGAGACTGCAACTAGGATTACGGCTTTACTATTGATTCGGATTGTTGCATGGATCCAACCTCGGGGGATGTTTCCCGACCTTAGTACGACTACGATTTGTCGGTCGATGTTGATCAATAATGATTTATGGCCTGAACAATTAGACGATGAGGCAATTAATGAGATTAAGGAGTATGTTACAACGATCCTTGTGGGGTACAATGATGTTCCCTACCATAACTTCAAACATTGTTATCATGTTACTATCTCAGCGAACAAATTAGTTGATATGATTGTCCACGTGTACCCCGATGAAAAGCCTGTTCATACCTATGGGTTTCGTGATGACCCATTGATGCAATTTGCTATGCTATTTTCGGCATTAATCCATGATGTTGATCATCGTGGTATTCCTAATCGTCAGTTAGCATTGGAAGATGAAGAGCTTGCCATTAAGTATAATGATCAATCTATTGCGGAGAATGAATCACTATTTATTGGATTTTCTAAACTACTCAATAAGAAATATGGCAAGTTTCGTAGTATTATTTTCCCTGAACGGTCCGACTACCGCAGATTTCGTATGGCCTGTGTGAATATGGTACGTTACCTTTTATTTTCTCTGAACGGTCCGACTACCGCAGATTTCATATGCGGATATTTTTTGCATCTTATTGTATTGAATTCGTATCCTCTAAACTTGAATCTATTAATCTTTTCGAATACAATTACACTCACAACCGAACAAACGAACGAAGGTTTTGACCACAGATATTGCATCTCCAGAGCGGACACAATTGGGTAAGACGAAATGGAAGGAGGCATTTGGTGACCCCTACGAAACAGTTGAGCGGAAGGTGATGAAGGAAGTTCAAAAGCGTAAATCGAACTCTGATAGCGCTGAGGTAATTCTTGATGAAATGAAAATTAAATCTGAACAACAAGACGATTCAAGTGTATCCCTTGAGTCCCTTGCGTCCCAAGATGAAGATGATAGCAACGGTCGAAAAAGGGAGTCACATAGGATGAAGAAAAAAGAGAACGGGAGTGACACATCATCAGAGGATCCTGAAGCCAACTTGTCAGGAAAAGCTTTGAAGTTTCATCGTCGACTTTCACAGGTCGGAACAAACACCTCAGCAATAACTCCTCCTCGGAATAAACGACTTGGTTTTCGTAGGACTATGGACTTGTCTGGAGCATCTATCGAAACGTACGATGCAAACAAAAGGTGCTCTGCGTCATCCGATGATGTTAGTATTCTATCAATGTATGAACTCCCTCCTCCCGAGGAGATTGATGATATGCGTGAATCCGTCATTATGGAAACGATTATCAAATCAGCAGACGTGGCACATAATCTTCAGGGCTTCGAGCAAATGGCCAAATGGAGTGATTGCTTATACTTGGAGTTACGGAAGGCTTTCATCGAAGAGAAAGGTGACGACCCAATGAATGGTTGGTTCAACAATCAAATCGGATTCTTAGATTTTTATCTCTTACCATTGGCCCGTATGTTGGATGATACTGGCGCCTTTGGTGATACAAGGGGTGGAGTTTTTGCAGCAATGGTTGAAAGGAACCGCAAACGTTGGACTAGAGAAGGAATAGGCGTAACGATGAAAGTCATCATGGAGGGAAATAAGCAGTACCCAGACAAAGACGACGATTAAATTAATCGAAATAATATAGTGCTATGATGACGCTCTCGTGTTCGTTATCAACAAAAAATATCATAGATACATACTAATAATTTATGCAAGAATATTATAAAACAAAAACCAAAGGATGTGAAATTTCACTTTGACTTATACAGGATACTATAGTACTTACCTTTTTATTTGATATTCATACCGGTACTATAAATATACATGTGTTTGTCTACTTTGACTTTGTTTACTTCTATCTTCAAATCGAAATCTGATACTTTTCCTAAAATGATAGTAATACTAGCTAATAGATTCTCTACCGAGAGTCTCTACCGAGAGATATGTTGTAGACAGATTGAGAGCTCCTAGTAAACACTAAAACTAGATAGCTAGAGAAGAGCGGAATAAGTCATAACATACGAACTATATGTTCTTAACCTTCTACTGCATGCACGACGGTTGGTTTGTCGGGACTGTACCGTTGTTGATAAGCAATAAATAGTAATCGATCTTCTTCTATCATGTCACGTAACTTGGTTATCACCAATATTTTGGGCTTGTGCAGGTTCTCTTCATAGACGTCTTTGTGTTTTGAACACGCTTCTTGGTGTTTTTGTTCTATGATCGGATGTGACAACCAGGAAATACGCATCAACGGAGAATTCTTTCTCTTCTTTTTAGTAGTGCTATTATCATTATTATTATTATTGTTCGATTGGATAATAGGTGACGACATAGAGATTTTTTGTTGTTCCGGTTGCTCCGTTGCTGTTGACAATAGTTTTAAAAAATTATCAAGGGACGGTCCTCGAGTTGGTTGACAAAATATGGCAGTTCCTCCTACACGTAGGCATCTAAATGTAGTAATTGCGAGAGCAGCGTGAAATTTTTGAAAGTGAACGCAGTCAGAAACCAATATCACGTCTTGGTCCCCATCATCGCCATTACTATCGTTACTACTACAATCTGTTGTCCACAAGAGGATATCGCATTTTATATTAAGATTATGATTTGAATTCAATCTCGTCAGATATTGATTGATCGTATTGTTCTTAACTCCGTCCGGATTGCCATCCGTCAACAGAATTTGCACTGGCTTCTTAGTTTTCTTGTTCTCGTGATTGTCTTTGTTGGTTTCGTCGTCGTCACCGCATTCATTATCTGGCTGACTATATTGTTGTTGTTGTTGTCGTATTTCTATACGGAATCCAAGCGCTACCGCAGAAAGGCCGGCCATGCCAGTTCCAAGCTCCATAATTCGAACCTCCGAGTGGCGATGACGATCATTGTTCTCCAGAGATGTCTCGACTTTTTCATCTTTGTTATAGTCATATTCCGTATCGTCATAATCATCGTTGTCGTTGTCATCGTGACAGGAGCAAACAATGGTGTTCAGATTATCATAATTATTATTACATATTATTGCTCCTGTAGTAGTAGTAGTCATAGTAAAGAAATCATCGAAATGATTGTACAATAGATATGCTAATGTCTTTTCCGAATCCCATACGCAAATATTGCCTGTATTGTCGACACCTTTGTTTTTGCGATGACTAACCAAATCATCAAGGGTGAGTCGTTTTTCTTTGGGCTCTCTAGTCCAAATAAAGCGAAAACACGAAGAAGGAAGGTAGCCATCCTGTTGTGTATTTATGAGCGATGAAGGATTGTCGCAGTTCTTATTGTTATTGTTGTTGGTTTTGGTTTTGTCGTCGTCGTTCGAATGCAAGTCATACATAAGCGTCTTGTAGTTGGTCGAAGTTGAGGTTTCCTGGATGAGTAGAGTTGTTGTCGTCGTCGTCGTCGTTGTTCTCGTCGAGGTAGATTTAATAGTATCATTATTTGTTGACGATAACGAGTCGTCCGATTTTTGCTCTTTAGCATCTTCTTCTTCTTCATTGATATTCAAAATACGAACAGAAGGTTGGCATCTTTTTTGTAATGATGTCAACCAAGATGCTGAATTATTATCTACTTTTACTTCTGACGACGAGATAATAACTCGAATACATTTTCCCTTTGGGAAACAAGCCGACAATGCTAAAATAGAAATTTCTAATCTGTTTATATTTTCTTCCAAACTTTGATATGAATTCCATTGATATTTACACAACGACGATTCGATTGGACTTAGTAGTTGTGAATCGACGACTACTGGTTTTCCATTCAAAAGATTGTACCCCTTAAAGCGATGGATGGAGTGTTGCTCTGTTTGTTCACTACTTTGTGATGACGAGTTTATTATTGTTGAAGACGAACCATCACCGTCACGATTTAACAGAGCATTGCGAAGGATGGCCCATCGAGCTTTGACGATTCGTCGCCGTGATTCTTGTTCCATTGAGTCGTTTTCTTCGGTTGTCATCTTCGTCTTCTTCTTTCTTTTTAGACGGCCAGGTGGGTAGAACTTAATAAAAAGTTGCTCTCTATCTCTCTATCTATCTGTCTCGTTCTCTCTGCCTTGCCATAAGGGATCTACAGAAGTACATAAAACAATAAGAGATCGAGAGGAAGGAATGTACAGTAGAAAAGTTGGCTTAAAAAGAATGACAAGTCGAGAAGTCCCGTGACTGAGATCCATTCAGTCCTGAATTAGCGCGAAAGTACGGATCCTTGATTGTGCGTGCGCACAGATAAACTAAACGTCATAAGCATCAAGCAATTATGAGAACAAAAAAAGTCATGAGAAACCAATTGCTTTTGTCAGCGATGAAGATTGGAACTCGATGCTAGATGAAGACGACGATGACGATGGCGATGGCGGTTAACGATATTAGTGAATTTTTAGTTGTTATAGTATTAAGCTGTACCGCCTTATCATGTACATGGTTTAATGTTATTGAATAGGTCGATATCTTTAATTTTTCTAGTCTACTTCAAGTTTTTTTTTAGTTTTGTAAAACGCCGTGCAGCCATTTCAGCATATCGGTAGTCTTTTTGTTGTTGTGTTGAGTTTTTGATATACTGTTTGTTGTGCTAATGCTGAATGTGATGGTGCCATCGTTATGGCATCTCTTGCTGATGTTGTGTTCTCTGTCAATCAGTACTGTACTTCATTTAAAATTTTATATGTACTCGGTATTTAATTTCTAGTCGGCATCCAGATTAAATTCAAATAGAATTTTTACTGATCTGAACGTCCATTGGAAAAAACATGAGACCGACGAGAACATCACACCATCCAATACGAGAGAAGCTTCTAACAAGAACGGTATTATGAAATGATTGTACTGGTATTGTCTAGAAAAAATGAGTAGTTTGATCTTGATAAATAACTTTCTATATGTTTTTATGTATTATTTATTAAATGAAAAGAAAAATAAGAAGCTTTTTAGTTCTTGCATCCAGCACATCCAGGGGCTTCACCGGCCTTAGGGTTGGCAAGACGATCTTCGATTTCGGCACGTTCGACCATCATTGATGCGAATGAAACATCACCTCTGGCAGGATCTTTGTAACCAGACTCACCAGGGTAGTATCCGGATGCATCAGGTGAGTTTCCTTCGAATGTTTCGAAAGGGTTGAAGTTCATGACTCCACGAGGGGACATAGGGTCGAATTTTCCGTAAATGATCTTCTTGGCATCATTGTCCCACATTTGTCCATCGTATTCACCGTATGAAAGTGAAAGTGATGTAGACACACTAGGAGTCATGACAGGGGCAAATGCGGCAGCAGATGCGATGGTAAGGGCGAAGATAGTAAGTTGCATCTGTTAAAAAAGTTTTGTCGTTCGTTTAGCAAATAGGAGTACAGGATATATTGAAAGGGAGAGAAAATGATAGATACAAGATAAGTTAGTATAATATATCAGTATAAGATTGATGTCGAAAGACATTTTTAAAAGTTAACGACAAACGACAACGTCAAGATTCTCGTCGAAAGCAAATAACAACGTCAACTGATTAATGTGTCGGCAGACCAATCATCGAACGATGATGATGAATGATAGTGTAAATCGACCATGCTCGATCTCGATCTCAAACGATGCTCGATAATATTCGAATTCTGATTGCTTACTTTGTTTGATTTATTAAATTTATTTGATAGTTTCTAATAAAGAATTTATGATGATGAGTTAGTGTGGCGCCAAATGGATCGAAATCAAGACAACTGAAGTATTTTCATTGACAGGTGGATCTTTGTGCGGTAATATACGCGATAATTGGTCTTCCACAAGAAAAAAGAAAAAAAGTTGGAAAAAGAGTACGTACGCGTCGAAAAACGTTTTACTTTCTTGGACGAGTGTCAGTCAGACAACCGAAAAAACCCGCGTACGTAGCAATTTAAATGTCGCTTTGAGTGTCGCATTCAATAGTTCCTAAATATACTTACGTATCTGAACGTATATATAACGGTAAAAGCCCGTTGAATTCAAAAAAATGGAAAGCCTCTGATTTTCTTTTCTCACTGAGGCAGCCTGACCGTCCATTTTAAAAGTTCAAGCAAAGGCAGAAAGATCTCGGTTGAGAAAAAAAGAAAAAAGCATACGTTTGTGAATTCTCTCACACACACGTCGATCGAGGAGAGGTCTAACGTTCGAACGTGTCAACACAAGAAGAACGTACTTGCTGGAAAATGTGAAACCAAGATTCGAGTTGTATTTCTTCTTTTGTTCTTAATTGTTTCACCCCGAAAGAGAACAGCTACCACATACATCCCCTTATTGCTACAAAATGAGATGGAGGAATATGGGAGAAAGAATATTACTGCAGCTGGTACATACAGTGGCCAACCAGTTCAACAGTATCACATACACAAGACAAACAAATCAATACACAGCTCCATTTCTATGCATGATTGACTTAGATCGCATTCAAATCAAGCACAAACCGTGTAACATAGCTCTACAGGGAGAACCATTGATGGAGGACAAGTCATGTATGTCCGTTTTCGGTGCAACACGAACAAACCTCTGTGTTTTTCTTGGTGTGTATGCATCAATTTTTCTCTGTGTACCAGTATTCAACTAGCAGTAAAATACCGCCATCACATCAATGCAGCACTACTTAACTTGTTGTAACAAAAACAGCAATGGTATTTGACCACTTTTTTCCTTTCTACATGGTTGCTGAATCAATATGTCTAATGTCCTTACATTGTTGGAAAAATCTTGTACACAAAAAGGCATGGACATTATATAATCAAATTTATTTGAAGCACTTTCCACAACAGTGCAAGCTCTTTGGTTGACTAGAAAGTGTATTTAGTAAGTGTGTGTCTTGTAAAGTAAGCACATATTTTTCACTAGCTATAGGGAGTCATACAGGTCCTCATATAGCTGCCATCTTGGCAAGAAGAAGAATGAAATCCTGAAGAACTTTAAAAGCTGTTGTGCCCTTATTTTCTTATTGTTGGCAAATGATTATCCCACCTACTACTGTATTACGCTATGTTAGATGACACTATTTATGACATGTGTGCCCCTTTGTTGGATCCCAAATTATCAAAGTGGACTGTATGAACTATGCCTTTGCTGACACTAATTTCCTGGACCTTTCCAAGAGCCTTCATCTTAATTTTTTGACAATTGTCCTGCCAATTGCTTTCAATTGGACCATCTTCCGTTCATACGTGGATAAAAACAAAAAAATAAAAAATCGAATCTTATTCTGCGCGAATTCTTGAATGCAGGCGCAAAAAATAAATTGGCAATTAAAATTTAGATTTACCTTGCACCCCAATCGCGTATAGTGACTTGTTAGTGACTTTGTTAGCTAACATGTCACTAGCAAGTCGCAACAGTATTTGTTTCTGCCTGGCCCTGGAAAGGCATTTTTCAATTGTATTTGAATCGTGTTATGTGCATTAAGAATTGAAATAGAAAATCGATACTGTACATGACAATAGGAATGTAATAAATCGAAGCTCCATCAATATAGGTCCATTTAATAAACTTTACAGACGATATAAATCTATAATAGAGACAAAGTCCGGTGAAGCAAGGGTCTACTGTCAGTACAATACGCAAAATAATTCGACGACACATCACGGTATTCTTCGTTCTTTGTTCTTCCGACTTCCGACTTCCGACAAGCAATGAGCAACACAGCAACTGAGCAGCCGCATAGTGCATTAAATAAATTTCGATACGCATGTAGTAGATGCCTTTCCATTATGTCCTATATCTCCCGACTTATATGTTGGACCCTACCATTATCATTATTCAATTGTTTCCGTCTTTTTCTCTTCGTTGTGAGCCTGTCTCCCGGATTTTTCAGGTTTGCTTGGTATTACTTTGTTGTTTCCGATCGAGTTTCTGTTCGGTATGCCGATGATAGTATCCGACAGCAAATCGACGTGTATGATCATGTCAACGAGATATACAACATGAAGGACAACGAGAACCACTCCTGGATAGGGAAGGTATTGGTCGTGGTGGAGAAATGACGTGTCGATCTAATGCACCTGTCCTTATATTCTGTACGGGTGGAGCTTGGCTAATAGGATATAAAATGTGGGGAACTCTATTGGCAAGAGCTCTAACAGCCACTGGGGTGGTCGTTGTCATTCCGGATATGCAAAATTATCCGTCGGTATATATACCGGACATGGTAAATGATGTGGATTTGGCAATTGATTGGACATTCAAGAACATAGCAGAATACGGAGGTGATCCAACCAATATCGTTCTTGTTGGCCAATCTGCTGGTGGTCACGTTGCAATGATGGCTGTTTTGAAAAAGATTCGGAGAATACAAGTAGAAAACAATATCGCTTCGGCAACACAAGAGTCATTGGGGCGGAAAGAAGGGGTCTGGAAGATGACAATTTGACCGGAAAATGGATGCCATCCGATTTGAAAGGCTTTGCGGTAATTTCATCTCCACTCAATCTAAGAGCAATGACAGAAGGCTTTCGACGACATGGATTCAACGATGATACGATGGATCGCATGTTTGGATTTGAAAAGGACAAATATGATCCATTTTTAGCTCTACAAGAGATACTAAGGGAAGAGCAAGTCCAATATTGTCTAATGAGCTCCCTCCAATTCACATATATCATGGTACAGATGACAAGACAGTTCCATACGAAGTGTCGGAAACGTTCCATCAAGAGCTATCAAATCATATGACAGGTGAGAACTATGTTTCGTTTGTTAGCTATTCTGGTTGGAGCCATACAGATCCAATTTTAGAAGGGCCGATGGACGCAGACCACAGGTTGCATAGAGATCTATTCAATGATGTCAAGAATTGGACAGACTCTTCAAACCTGATCTGGCCGGATGATCCGATAATGAATGATAGATTGTGCCCACATTTTATGATACAAATAGGCAGATTCTTCAATCCATTTTAGCTACACCTGAAAATTCGTTCTATCCTAGATGCATTTTATGGTGGTGCGAAGTTTAAAGAAGTGCATCTTTTTACTATGACGATGGTGGTACATCATACGAATTCATTGAATACTGTACAGTCAAAATTTCTACCAAAGGTAGTAGTGGTAGTAGTAGTAGTAGTAGTAAGAAACTAAAAATAATATTTATACCTACTTCGAACATATGCATGCAGCGGTTGTATTGATTATGATTATATATTTATATTTATTATTTGTTTATAATATAGTTAAGGGAATACAAGGTCGACTACTCCCTTTGCTCTCCAAGTAGCATCTTTAGCACTCTCTCCATGAATATAGGTCTTCGGTCCTGGTAAGCTACCAAATCCGGCCATACAATTATTAAATGGTAATTCCGTATGTAACCATGACTTTAGATAGGATTGATTTTCTGGTAATGATTGAAATCCTTCTTTAAATGCCTTCATCCGCTTCATGTCATTGTTGGCATATAAATCTGAATCGTTCGCTTTTGCAAGAGCTTCGAAATGATCTAACATCTGATATAAATGAAAATCCGGTGCAGAATACTTTCCATCAACCAAGTGTACAACAACATCATCGTCACTATTTTCCGCTTGAATTTCCATCCATTGTTCGAGTTTACGGAAATGTTTCTTACCGGCAGAAATAACAGCTTCAACTTCCCCTCCACCGTATGCATACCCGGACATTACACAACGTAAATCGTATATTTCACCAAGTAGTTGTTCGCATTTAGATGCTGCAATAGCATTATCACCGAACATACCACATGCACGACCAAGGTGTGCAAAAATTGCATTGGTCTGGACAATAATTTCTTTATTTTCCCGATCGACACAAAATGGAAGATTCCATAACGGTTGCTTATATTCCTTAATATATTCCCTTTGGCAGAAAAGTAATCACTATTCCATCCGGCTTCTCCCTTTTCTACAATATCATATAAAAATAAAGTGAAAGGTGTCTTAGATGCACACATCATCATTGCTAGTGGTGCTCCGAGCCCACGGATAGACCAATATCCAATAGCATGCTTTGCAGTGGTCTTATCACCAAAGTCTACTTCGACTGTCGTCCCTGCTGCCTTTGTGGCTGCGAAGAATGTTGCTGTTGCGTCACCTGACATATTATGATTGTTATTGCTGTATTAGGAATTGTATATGACTCGTTTGCGGTGGGAACAAGATAATATTATGTAATAACATGAATACGACTGAAATACAGCGATACGCAAAACAAATGCTACCGCGCCGTAGGATTTAATATCACTCACATGGGATTTTTACTACTGACCTGTTCACCCCAGCGTGTTTCGGTGAATGAAAATCGAAATGTTTCGACGTTCAAATTGTGAGAAAGATTGTATGGTTATCGAGGTGCACGTTCTACGTGTACCGTTGTCCGTATTATTAGGAAACAGCGCATAAAATAAAAATATTTTGACTTTCGTTAATTAATTTTTATTTAACGTTCATCGTGAAAAGAAGCGAGTGTACACCGCAGAATATTCAAAATAGTAAATTTTTATTTTTTTACTTGGAAGTTGGAAAACACTCACCACTCTAAAAATATAATAATAAATTGCGACAATAACAAAAACATCGTACAAGCATTGACGAAGAGGGGGGATAAGGTTGATACGACGGTTTGATCTACGTAGGAACAGCGGAATGATTGTCGGTATCGCCATACTGTAAGACCTACTGTATCACTCTTCCTTTGGATACTGAACTGAATAATAAATACTAATACCATCCCGACAAATAGATATTATGGCACGAATTTCTCTTGTCAAACATATGGATATTATCGTGCGACCGCCCCGGAACAAGCGCTTATTTTCTTTTCTCGTCTATCTATTTTGGAGTGATCATCATCGATATCATGTTGCTGCCTTTAATTCGTTGCGGATACCACCACCAACAACAACAAGACAAACAAGAGAAAATAATATTGGAACTATGATCACCACGACACAACAACGACGACAATCGTCAATATTATCATCGTTTTTATCTTCATCAGCATCGACGTCGACGTCGTTTACGACGCCGCCAATACCAGTACCAATTTTTTTACCCTTCTTTTCTAAAGGAACAAAAACGGCGACATCACTTTTCTCGTCATCATCATCTTGCTCTTCGTCTTCAACAATATCTACGAGGTTGGGAAGAAAAATCACCCAGTACACAATAGACGATAGTATTTGTTTGCCAACAAAGGGGATAACATTAAAAACGTCTGTTCATAAAGCGTGTCGATCGTTAGATATTTACCTGGACAAAAAACCCTCTCTTCCTCACACACGAGATGCCTTCAAAGTTTTACTAGAAATGATTGAAATGAACAACGATAATAATAGTAATAATAATAATAGTAGTAGTATAACAACTGTTTACGATGGCATCGTTCTAGATAGTGGTTGTGGTACGGGGAGGAGTACAAAGATCCTAGCCAGAGATATATATCCTCATCATTTGGTGATTGGTGTCGATCGATCCTTTTCTCGTTTGACTAAAACAAAAGACAATCGTCAGTCGTTGGGAGCTGATATCGATGTTGATGGTAATGTTGATGGTGATGGTGATGTTGATGGTGATGTTGTTGGTGATAGTAATGGTAATAGTTGTGGAGATGTGGATGATACCACATCAGCAGGCGACGAAACGTACTGTCAACAAATATCTGAAAATGCGTACCTCGTTCGAGCTGAACTGGTTGAATTCTGGGAATGTTGTATAGATCACGGTTGGACGACGTCCATCTCTGACGACTGTACAGACACGGACGACGAAAACAATAACAGTGACAACCGCCAGAAAGACGAGCCTGACAACAAAGTCAACGAAACCAGTTTAAAAATTACACATCACTACATGCTTTATCCAAATCCGTATCCGACCAAAAAACGACTCATGCAACGATGGTACGCTCATCCTTGCTTTCCTCTCATTCTAAAGCTGAATGTTGAAACGATGGTTATTCGTTCAAATTGGGAAGTATATTTGGATGAATTTGCAGCAGCGATCGAGATGGCAAATGATTTCTACGACCACAATAATAGCACCAACTTTGTTGGGAATGACAGTGATGTTTCTTCCTGGCAAGGCCGTACAAGTAGTAGTAGTAGTAGTAGTAGTAGCAGTAATAATCTAGCTCTACCCTATCTTTCATCGGCCAAAGTGGGACCAATAGAACGGATCGATAAATCTGTAGCATTAACGAATTTTGAAGCTAAGTTCGACAACGTTGGAGAATCTACATACGAGTTGATACTGAAGAGGAAGTAGGAGAAAATAGGCATCATAACAATTAATGATGAGGCAGGTGGATAATAGAAACGTTGGTATAACTAACTAATATTGATGCATGAATAAAGAATCATAGTCTAATATAAGCCTGTTTACGTCATACGGCATTCTCTTTTCTAGGAAAATGTCATGCAACAATCACACTATTACCTTAGGCGGTCAAGTCATAGCTAAACGTTGGTATTTTAGTTATAGGCATATTATAAACGCAAGTAACTAAGTACAAGTACTGTGGTGTGTGAATTATTTTCTTCCTACTTTATTAAGTTAGTTAGAAATCCATTTTCTAAAGTTTGTCGAAAAAAGTGTGAGAATTTTCATTCTTATATTTATTATACCTAAAATTATGAGATATTGGCAGCTTTAAAAAGGGGGTGTAACTCAGGGGTAGAGTGGTCGCTTTGCATGCGACAAGTCGCAGGTTCGATTCCTGCCTCCTCCACTTTTTAGTCTTCAAAAGTTGAGCGTATCTTTTATATATTTTCTACAGTACTAGTAGTAAAAATAAATGCTTAGCAGGGTTATTTCTTATTTCATGTTTTGCTGCATGTTGTGTTTTCATTGGTACTACCTTTATCCTCCTATTTTGAAAAATCAGCAGCAACACACTGTATGCTCTATTTACTTAGCTTCTAACTGATAACTACATGCTGCTGCTACTTGTTTTTTGGTTTGAAAGGCACTCTTTAAAACAAAATGCCTCCTTATAAATGTGAAAAAGGACTATGGGGCATGAGTGACATCATAGTAATATTCATCACAAGTATGATCCGCTGGTGATGATAATGTATAGCAGCATTCACCTTTGTCTTCTGACAGGGTCCAGTTGTACACACTTGGAGGCTAATGCACAAGGTTGACATTTTGAAGACTCAAAGCAAAAGCTGCCCTGAGATACAAACTGATAGCTTTTTGTGCAAGCTCTAATACAGGTAATTCAAATAATAAATAATTCCAAATTATAATAACTAGGTGGTGTGCTGGAATTCCCATTTCTTCATGGTGAGACTGCTTGCACAAAATCATACCTCAGATTTGAAAACAATGCGCAGTTACACAGTAACATCTATACTACTAGTGTACTTGTATTTGTACAACAACAACAACAACAACAACTGATAAGATCCTGGAATCACTAGCAAGCGGGACTAACAGTAATACTGTTACCCCGTTACTAGCCAGTACAATAAAGACTACAGACCAGTACAACAGTTGCAACCAGGTGAGCCATACCTAGTCACAGATCATCCATTTGGTAAGGAAGATTGCCTACCCATTGAATAGACAAGTGTAATGGGAATAGCCCCAGTTAGACGCTAGGATAGATAGCTCATAATAACTTCAGACATTAGTTTAATATCAAAGTACTTTACACCGCAGCTCAACAGTCTAAAGTTATATTATCACCAAAGCAACAAGGAGACACAAAACAAGACAACATACCGTACTGCGTTCACAAAACAGATCAAAATAATGTGAAACAAACGGATATAATGGTCTGCCCTATGGCATAGAGGTGAGGCTTTTATTGCTCTCATGTGATGTGGTTCGATTCTACAAAGAGACTTGATGTTATTTTCCATCCAAATAGCATGTCAAACATACCCGTTGATAACGGGTCCCCTTTCAAGGCTCTCATAAAATTAAAAACTGACAAGTCAGTTGGATAATATCACACTAATAAATACTTTTATACTATTATTATTACTTTATCTATTATTAAGTCCATTGTTTGATTGTAACAAACACACCTCTCTATGTACCCCTTGTGATGATATAAGATTTCTCCCTCAACAGCTAGCTATATAACCCTATATAGAAATTTCCCCAAAGGAACTTTCATCCTTGTCATGGGGGATTGTGAGGAATCGTGAGGAATCGTGAGGAGTGAGGAAATACTTTAATCCCAGGATTGGACCCTAATCTTACAATTGTATTTAATATGCCTTCTTCATGTTCAGAGTATGTTAGTACTGATTAATATTAGGTCCCACAATAATTAATAAGTGCTGCTACTGCCTGCTGCACATCCATGTTGCTGGATGGAGCACCCCTTTTATGTTGTCTCCCCCCTCACCACATTATTATGATGTTATCAGTTTATTATTTTAAGTACAAAGACAGGTTGACTGGTGTATTGACCAGTGACTGTTGAGTTACTGTTGTCCAGCATAGGGTACAAGAAGTACATCATACCCAGAACATGTGTGCTATCTGGTATGTATTTTATGCAATGGAATGATGTATAACTTTTCCAGGTTCTTATTTCAAGAGAGGGAAGCTTGTAACCCCCCCCCCCCCCCCTACCACCACCTATCTGACACAAATCTGACACTTATTGGAAATCTGTTGTTGTATGACCATCTTGTGAAAGATAGACACACCTGCAGCTTTTTGCAATAATTTGTTCAGTCTTCACTACATACAGATCTTGTCATCAACAATCAATCAATCAGTTGGTAAATTCCTGAAAAAAACCCAGATCATATTAGAATAGTGTGAGAGGAAAGGCAACATAACATAACTAAGCCCAGCGGTATAGATGTGCACAGTACTTATTGTATAAACACTACAAATAGAGATATAATCAGTTAAGGACCTTGGAAAGTCTAAGTTAACCATTGCATGCTGTCAAAAGCAACAAATTTCCGATTAGCACAACAGGTATTTACGTAAGTTAGACTAGAGACTTGATGTGCGTAGACTTCTGAAACTAGTAACTATTATGCTATTTTCCTCATTCTAGCTACAAAAAAACCGTCACAAAATTGCAGTGACCCAGGAAGAACGCCTGGTATAACCCGAAGCCAACCCTTTTCATCAATACAATCATCGAATCCAGGTATTTCTCCGACTTCAAAAGGTATAGTCTCTAATGTGCTGGATAATAGTTCCGTATTTTCATCTTTCCCTGTCACATCTTGAGAGAGTAACCAATCGACTTGATCCTCCCCTTCTTGTTTCAATAATGAACATGTTGCGTACACCAAAACACCTCCAACATCTAGAATATTATTTGCTGCATGGACAACTAGTTCTCGTTGTATTGATATAAGTTCATCGAGATTAATTGACTTTCGAAGGACATCGGGACGTCGACTTCCAAGACCAGTAGCGCTACAAGGAGCGTCCACCAATACTCCTTGGACTCCGTCGTCGTTCTCTGATATGTATGGCTGAAACTTTGTCCCATCCTCGACGCAGACATTGCACAACTTTTCCATCCCGAGTCTTTTTAGATTTTGATGTAGTGATCGACTCCGGCGTTTACTAATTTCTACGGCATCAACCTTACCAAAACCCATCGAACACAATTGTGCTGTCTTTCCACCAGGAGCACTGCATAGATCTACAACGTGAATATCTTTTGGCTGTTTTCCCCCGTTTATGCATAAACTATTGAATAGTGCTATTGCTGGTAGTGTTGCGCTAACATCTTGAACCCACCAGGCACCATCATCATAAAGTGGCCACTTTGATACACTTCCACCAACATTGGCGGGTATTCTAATAGATCCAATTGGAAGCAGTTCTGCTTCTACTTCTACTTGTTCGATATCGTCGTCGTCGTCTTCCTCTTCGCCGGCAATCGACGTAAACACATCCCTAATGCTTTCCGATCTATCAAGAATTGTATCCTGCTGTTTCGTTTCTGAATTGTCTTGATGATTATGATTGACTGTGATGAACACCGGAGATTGAGACATGGCTGCTCCAACCATTTTCTCTGTTGTTTCCTTACCGTACGTTTGAATCCACTGATCAGCAAGCCATGTGTCTACGTTGGCAAGTGTTGAGGTCGCATCCAGTCTAGATTTTCCTTCTCTATCAATATTTCTTAAAACAGCGTTAACATAACTTATCTGCGCCTTCGATACCTTAACTTTCGGATGATTTTTTAATGCTTCTACTGTTTCAGAAACTGCTGCATATGTAGGAACATCTAGGAATAAAATCTGAGTCGCACCTATCCGTAGCGCTGCTTCACAAAGAATATCATGTGGGCGAATTTTTGTATTCTTTTTCTTGTCTTCTTTTTTGTGAGCAAAACTTTTTATAACTTGATCAATTTGTCCCATTCTACGTTCTGTAGTCGATAATAAATTTCTAGCAAAGGCACGATCTCGTTGATCTAGATTCAAATATGCTGGGTCCTGTTCAAGAACACGTATTGCAAACTTTTGATTCCGTTTCATACTTTCCATCAAAGCAAATACTGCTACAGCTCGATGTGTGATAGTATTAGTCGTCAATCCATCGCATTCTTCCAGAATGCAGGCAAAAACCGCAAACAAAAGACATAATAGTGATGGTAATGAAAATAAGGTATGTCGGTTCATTTGCGACGGCATGGTATCTGGCTCTTTTAGCAATCTACTTTGATTGATTGCTTTTATTTGTAATTATTATTTCTTTCGATTCGATGTCGTCCCACTTTTTTGATTTTTTTGTGTGGTTCAACAGATTTTTGCTTTCTAAATTGGCGCGCCACAAGTCACGAGTTATTAGTGAATGACGCGACCTAGAGTATCGCCGGTATTCATGTTGAATGTATTCAATTTGCTTTACAGCTATTAATAGTACTTGGAGTTGAGAGTCTGCTTATTTTTATTTTCTAAACTACAAACTACGTTCTTCGTCATCTTGATGTTTCAAGTTGATGAAGAAAGGAAAAGTGAGAGAAGAGGATGTGAAACAAGATTTGAACATCTGATTGGTATCTGGCCGTCCTATGCTCATACTATAGGAATCCATGGTCGGCAGGCAGGCTGTCGTTGGAAAAAGGTCTTATGCAACCTAGTCCCTTGTCCGTGGGATCTTGAGGACTAACTTAGCTCGCCCTGTTGTTTAGACAGTTGAATTGTTAGGAGAAGAAGAATGGTCATTGAATGCACACTGATCCACTGGTCCAATATATATTTGTATTCTACAAATGCTAGCTATAAGAAAGTATAAGTGAATGCAAAAACTATGGACCTACTAGTGTGTCCAGGTTAGCCAGATCAGAACTCCAATTCTTGATTGGTTCTGGGCTTGCTTCCTGGCTCCAAGTCCATCCAAATACCTGGTGGCGCAGATGTGCAGTTCGATGACAAATGCCCTGTGGAATAGTTCACTGTTCCACCAGGATGAAATCCTCTCCAAACCATTCATGCTGTCTGAACAAACAATGTACAGAAAAAAATAAAGCAGCTGTACGGTTGAAAATATTATTTGATTCGGTGTCCAATTTCGATGTGTGACTAACTTGTCGCGTGATCGGAATAGGAGTAACCGTTAAACTTTTTTATCATATCGTGTTCTTCCACGATTTGTAACAATGAATATTTTTAATTCAAGTTTTGTGTTGATACGCTGTTATAGCGTGATATACGAAATTCTTTTTTTCTTTTTTTCTTTACAATAGCTCATAAAACTTTGTTTCGAACTTGTTGAAACCATTGTCGCTTATTATTATTATAATCTTATTCTTTTATTTATTTTTGCCATGTCTCCTTTTAAAAATCCCAAGTCTCCCAGTACTCCTGCTTCTGTCCATCGCATCGCAAGTAAGGCGAAGATTGCAAAGGATAAAGCTGCGAAAGCCGCGGCGACTGCCGCTCGGGTAAGCCATGTTGAACAAGCTGATGTTCATCTCACTCTGGCTCAAGCCGCTGCTGGTAAAGAAGCGACTCTTAACCGAGAGATCGTCCAGGAGACGTCTTTACAAGGTATCTGCAAGGAATCTTCTGAAAGTGTCTACAAGTTGGATATTAGCAACGTTGCACGCTTGCTGGTTTCCGACGGCTTCAATGAGGACGTCACCAGTGATATTGTCCCTAGTTGTGCTAATCTCGTGGTAGATGTCTGCATGGATCTATGTGCTGTGACACGTCCTCAGCTTAAGCGTTGTTACAGCATCAACCCACGCGCTACCTCTAGTTTTGCGTCGGCGCTGGCTATGGCTGAGAAGCATAAGATGCTTGTTCTTCATACTGATGAAAAGTATTATTTTAACGATAAATTTTATTCTATCATGAACGCAACTAAAGGCGAGATGAATGAGGAAGCCTAGGATGTGCATTTTTATGCCATCTATACCAATCCAATGTTAATGTTGTATAACTTATGTCTTATAATAATAAATTAACCTTTTAAACTAAATACCAAGAGCATCTTTTTCTTTATTCTTCGATGTATGCATCGATGTTAGTTGCACCTGCTTCTGCATGCAACCTTGCGAGTATGGGTGTATGTCGAATGTATACTTCGAATTTGTCCGACTCCCATCTCAGTCTGTTTTTAATTAGAAGAGGGTCACGATGCAGCGCGAATAGAAGTGCTGTGGCTCCTATGCGCCCGCTGTGGCATGTCCATTTCAAGCTGAATCTATTGCATTTAACTTTTGCTGCGTAACAAGCTCTACCAGCTATGTTTAGTTTCTTTTCTACACCCGCTTTTATGAAGTGTGTGCCTTTCTTACTGCCTCCGTATTTTCTATAGACCGCGAGTGGCTCTTCTGCTCGCATGCCAAGACGTTCGTGTCTCTTTAATATTCTCAGTTTAGCAAGCGTTGGGCAAAATTCGGCATCGTTTGGTGTCGAAAGGAACTCTATTCTTGTGCCATGAAGATTTGGATTCTTCTGGAATCGGAATGTATCTCCTGATGCTGCTATTGTGCTTGGATCCGTCGTCAGAGGACTTCCGATGGTTCTTCCATCTTTGTCCACGAAATCCCAGTCTTCTATGCACTTTGCATAGACCATATTAGTTGTGTGTTTAACTGGTTGTTCGTATACTCTAAAACCTTTGTGTTTTACCGGATCTTTTTCTTGTATCCATTCTATCCCTCTGTATCCCGCGTATAGTATGACTATAAGCCAATCTGCTAACGCCGTGTGGAAGTTGTCTTCGTGTTTTGTCTTTCCTATATCCTTGATGTACGAGACCATTTTTCTGGTCAATGGATCTTTTCGATTCGTTTTACCTTGCCACCTTTTTGTGTCTTGGTATATCGATCGGATCAGTGGGTGCTCTTCCCATTGGTACGGTTCTTTGTTATTCTGTGGTTCTCGCCGGATGTCTCTTCCTGCGTGTTCTGGTAACTGGGTGTATTGTGCCATTGCTTTCATATACCCTTCAAGTGTACTTTTCATAACCTTGACGTTATTACATGTATCTCCGTCTGCTAGATCGGCCAAGTACATGACTGCTATCAGCGTCTGTGTCGTTTCGTCATAAGACTTCAGGGTGATGTCCATTTCCAATCGTTCGAGAAATTGAATGAAATGTTTTGTCCTTGAACAAAATGTCCTGATCTTCCTCCGTTGAGATTGTGTTCTGTAACCGTATTTTTTAGCAATAGGGCTGAAACGAGCCTCGAAATGAATTCTGGCTTTAATAGGTAACGTTTTAAGTGCAGATATTCCACCGACGAGGGCACCTGTAGACAAGAACGACATTCTTCGTTAGTTGGGCATATCTTTTTGAACAATCTGTGCATGGTGTCCTTTGGCAGTCCCCTGCTAATTGCATCTGCGAAGTAGTTCATTTTTCCTGCCCAGTATTCGCAATCCATGCCCAAAGTGGTATGCTTGTGGCCTTCTGCCATTATTCTTGTTAATCTTCTTGCTCTTGGGTTTGGGTTCGAGAATTTCATGTACCATGCGATTGACGAGGTGTTATCTCCTCCGCAGTGTACCCTTGGCTGTAAGGCCATCGTTTTCTCTTCGAAGGCACAGGCTGCAGCGAAGTAGTTAATAACTATGGCAACCAATTCGAGGACGTTGATGTGGATCGTTTTATTCTTGATTCCTTCCTCAACTTCTTTTCCGAAGTCTGACCACGGTATTTGCCACCAGTAGTTCAATTCTGCGCAGTAACCTCCTGCTCCCCATTTCGTTGATGCATCCTGTCGCATTTTTGCGTCTGGTGCTCTGTCTACTATATGGCTGATCGGTTTCCTCCATGGGAATTCGCCCGATAAGTGTTCTGTACACGCTGTCTCGATGTAGTCGACCTCCTCCCTTACTCCTATTGAAAAGAACGTGGTGCTGTCACAGTTCCAGATTTCGTTCATGTAAGACCGATTCAGGAGAATGTATCTTGCGTACGATTTACCTTTTGGGTCTAGCCATTTTTCGTCTTTTTCTGCAAATAGGTCCCGGTAGTGGACTTTCCTTTGCAATCGTTTTGCGTTGGTACGAAGAAGCGTTTTCAGTTCTTCCATGAGGTGGTGGAGACACCACTGCAACCATGGGCATACTTGTACGCAGGCAATGACGTTGCCTATTAACCTGGCCGCGTCGATAGCTGTAAAGCCTTTTCGTTTTCGTGCCCATACGTCGCGGATTATGTGCAGAAGCCGTAGCACTTTGTAGTTTTCAAGCGTTAGTTCTAGTGTCGTTGTTAGAAACAATATGCCCAGTGCTATGCGTTGTACGCCTATGGCTCTGTCTACCATCTTGTCCCATGACATTGTTGGGGGCAAGAGCGGCTTTTGTATTGGGCCCGGGCAGCCTATCATTAGGTAGCCACTTTCTATGCTTGCTGCGACCAGTTGTTTCATGTTGCAACCATCTTTCGTTACTTCGGATGTTTCGATTCGGGGACCTGCTGTTAAGAGGTCGTCGACGAACATACGTGCTTGTGGGATGAACTTATTGTGTTGTCTCACTTTTAATGTGTGCTCATCGATTGTTGGTCTGATGATGCACCGTTCTGCCTCGTGCGTTCCCGCTGTATCATTAGGGAATACCATCATATCCAGGGATTCTTTGTTCAACTCTGTCTGATATGTACAGTGGCGGTACAACCATGTGGCTAGATATGATCTACCGTCGCTGATTGATTCCCAACTTGCTGGTCCGAAGTTTCCTCCGAAATGTAGTGCCACTGAGAGTATCATTATATCCTCGTGTAAACTGACGTTGGCTTTTGCTAACCCTGGCGAGAATACCTGTTGAGGGAATGCTCCCGAAACATCGTCATCGTATAGGTCAATGGCCTGGCCTGGGTAGTGAGCTGCTATGCTCCATAGATATTGGCAGTGGTCTTTCAAAACAGTGCCATATTTCACTCTTGGTTCTGTTTTTTTAACATCGCATATTTTGTTGATAGGTTGTATTATATCTTCTGTAATTCTTCTGCCGTGTCGGTACATTCTGCTTTTCTTACCCTCTTTTTCAATTATACCGAGTTTTATGATGCCAATGTCTGGCGTAAACAGTGCAAATTTTCTATCGAATGTCATTGAGAGATGATTTACTTCCTCCTTCTTGATGGCTTTGTTAATCAGAGCTGGTTTTCTCATTGCTCCTGGTAGATTTTCTGTCGCTAAATTAGCCATCAGTTCTTCATTTGGTACGTCGCCGTACATGCAGTTCGGGACGCCGTCGATTAGACCTGCTCCCAGTCCCAAGAACATTTCGTCTGGAAGGATGTGGGTCATAACTTTGAGCATTTCCAACGTACGCCTGTGCTCTCCCAGCCATCTGCCTCCACAGAATCGTTGTACTGCCTCTGTGTCCATGCTATAGTGAAGTAAGCATGCATCGTGCAGCGTTCTTTTGTTTCTTCTGATCAATAGTGCGTCTGCCTCGTTATCTTCCTCGTAGTTCCAATCCAGTGGTATGATTTGCAGGGCCGAGAAATCTACTCGTTTTAGTTCCCTCATTCTCTTCAGCATAGCAGTTCCTTGTCTTCCTAGTGCGATTGCTAGTTCTAGGGATACCAAAGGACAAACATTTTTCCATACAATTATTGCAACATGCCACAACGAGGGGGTCACACAGTACGATTTTGACAACATAGGCTTACCGAATGCTCTCCTTTTTAGGAGGTTCGTAGGAGACGGGTATGTTTTCTCTGGAGAAATACCTTTAGGCAGTTGTTTCACTGCGAATATTTCCTTTCTGTCTTTTACCAGCGTCTTCTTGATGGAATTGAGCATGGTGTGGTCTGATCTCATACCTCGTGATAATTTTTCTACCATTTTTCTAGCAATAGAAGGCGGTGTATTCGCTATGCTGGCCGCTCGTACGACTTGTGCTGCCAATACTTGTTTTTTCTGCAGACTTGCTTGTTTTTCCAATATTGTCGCTACTTTCACTAACCTCTTTGGGTGCCGGAACGTTGCTTTATGTTTCTTCGTTAAAACATGTTTCGATACCATTCCCATTCGTAACACGGCCGTATCTGATCTTAAGATTCTCGATACGAGACTTGCGCTAGTTGACACATTTTTCTGTTTGCTTGGGAAAGCTTGGATTATGTGCTTCGGGATGTGGCCAAGTGTGGAGACTTGTCTTGTCATATCCCTTCCGAACTGTTGTAGACGGTGTAGTCCTTTCGTTCTACTCGACCAGTTCGAGTGCCTTTTATGTTTGTCTTCGAGAGTTTCGTCTCGTTCCTTAATGCTCACTACAATATTGTCTATAATCAGTGTTTATAATGAGTACAAATATGTATGTGAGTGATCTTTTTATATATACGTTCTTTTTTAATAACAATTTTATCTACATTTTGTTCAAGAACAAAACATGTCATTCAATTTTTATCTACAGCTCTTATTCGAGTGGTTGTAGTACTTCTTTATCTACCTCAGTTTGGAGTGGACGTACCCGTAATGTTGCTGATTACTGATGCTCCCCCTCCCGGTGGTACAGTTGCGCCACTCGCTGCTGTTCCTCCGGTACCTGCGCCTGTTGCGGTAGGAGCTTGCTGCCCTCTGACATGGTCGAGTGCGGTCGAGTTGCGTATGCAGAGGTTTACCCTCTCCCTTCCTATCGTGTCCAGTGCTTCTAAACCATTTACAGGAAGGTGCAAGAATCTGCACTGTGGCCTGGTGCAGTTCATGCCTACTATGTGAGCTGCTCTGCAGAGGAAGCCCACATTTCCGTTGCATCTGACGGATGGGAATCTGATATCCCTGAAACTGAGTTCCCCTCCCGTGTTGCTCCTGACAAAGAGCTTTGGTGCTGTAAGGCCCGATGGATTGTTATGAAGGTTAGTGGTGGCCTCTCCTTGGCCTCTACCGCCTCCACCACCTCCTCTTCCTCCTCTTCCCCGACCACCAGCTTGTTGCTGTTGGACATTGCCGTTTCTGCCGCTGCCTCCTCCTTGGTTTCGGCCTCCTCCCCCTCCATTACTTGGTGGTGGTGTGGGGAAAGCTATCTTGTAGAGCGTGGTTGCATGTCCAAATGCACCCACGTCACCTCCTTGTACTAGTTCCTGGAACATGGTATGGAATTGCGAATAGTTCGCCAATCCTCTCATGAATTCCGAGTCCTCTGCGGGCATCGTACCATTCTGAGCTGCTAAATTGGTGCTGTAGTCGAATGCTCCGTTGCATATTTTAGCGAGGCAGGCACCGATCTTGTGTGCTATAGATACTGCGAGGTGACTGTGGTCCGATTTGAAACCTTTGTACCAATCAATCCCTTTTTTGCTTTCCATTGTGCTGATGATAACCTCGTTATATAGACACAATAAAGGTTTGGTTGTGCTGTCCAAGGCTGTATCCTTCCGTATCTTGCACTTTTTCGATGCGATGAGAAGCTCCGCATTGAAGCCTTTCAGCGCCGTAACTAGCTGCCACATGTTCTTGAAAGCCCATGATTTGTGAAGAGTGGTTTGAATCTTCGTACGATTGTGGGTTGCTTGCTCCACGTCGATGTCAGCCTGCGCTTCGTCGATGTTATCCTCGATGGTCTTCCTAGCCTGATCTTCCAGCGGGAAGTATGCACCTAGCGATAGAGATCCTTTCTTGTCGGCGTAAGGGTCGACCGTTGACCAATGACCGCTCAGCAATGCTCCCATGAACACCTTTGTCATGGGTGGTAGCACTAAGTTCCTATATGCGCTCTGATCGTAGTCCGTAAGGATTAAGATCTTTGCCTCTCGGTGACCTTCGTACATCTGGTTCGTTAGATCCTCCTTTGCTTGAAAACCTCCTTCCAAAAGATCGTTGACCTGTCCTGGAACGAGAGTTTCATCATCGTCATGGCTGCTAAGTAGCAGTTCTAGGCCCATCTTGCCGATTGCCCTAGGTTTTGAGATACCTTTCTTGATACGCTTGGGCGTCTCTTTGGCTAAGTCTTCCTCCTCAGAGTCCGACGACCGGAATGATGTCCTTTTTGTTCTTGTGGTCGCTTCCTTCCCAGATCCGCCGACCGGTTTGATCTTCACGTACGCTTTAGCTTCTTCAGGGTTTTCGTCGATCCACTTAATGGCAAATGCATCTTGCCACTTAGTTACTCCTAAATTGACCTTCTTCCCGTCTCTCGAGCGACGGTCTAGGTAGTCAATCTTTCCAAAGATGGTGTCCTTTAATGCCGATCTTCCTCCTATCCTCGTGATGAAGTCGCTGTTGATAAGCGTGAAGTTCACTCCTCCTTTATCATCACCGTCTGCGGTGACGTGGAAGGAATGACCACCGTTCTCCTTCAGCAATAGGATTGCGTTGTAGACTGCTTTCAAGTTCAGTCCCTCACCCATACTGTTGTCCATTTCAGCGCAGGTAGTTGCGCTATCTTCAATCTTTCCTTCCACTGGTTTTGCTCCGAATGCATATGGCATTACTGCCGGCATAGAAGCGAGCACCACTATGTCGCCTGCTTCGATAACCTCGAAGTAGTCGTCGAGTCCTTTGTCGTTTGGCCACTTGAACATCATGGATGTTGATCTTGTACCGGAGTATTCCGTACTCAAGTCGTGCTCGTCGTAGAGGAACTTGAGCTCTGTTGCCTCAGACTTCAGCATCGGTACCAGGACGCTTCCACAGATGTCTTTTCTTCCGAAATAGCCTGTTTCTGCTTGAGAAATGTCGTCGCCCCGTTGGCCACCGTAATACTCGATTGCCTTGTTGACTGTTGGCACGGTCGTAACACATGAGACCATGGACAAAGTTTCAGTGTCTTCCACGAACACAAACCCTGCGATCTCTCCTCCCGCAGTTGCGGCTTGTCGCTGGTCAGGATTCGTAAATCCGCACCACTCATGGGTGATGGAATCTCTTGCTGATTGAGCAACCATTGCTCCCGATGCTTTTGGATGAATTTCCATCAGCATCCTCTCGCGTTCCCCCGCTGAGAGGTGGGTAAATGCTTGTTGCAAAGACATGATTGCTGTAATGATGAATTAAAACTTTTTGTACGTGGTTCGATGAAACAAAGGCTTTTGCTTGTTTCGATATGAGTTTTATGATAGGTGTGCGTTTGTTTTTCGTACCCTTACTTTTTTTGTTTTGTTCAATGCACTGTTCGATTTCTCGTGTTCGAACTGCAATTCCTATCCGTTTTTTTGTGGAGATTGTAGGAGTTTTCGTTTGCACCTCTCCTTGGGTTTTCGTTAGGTATCCATTTTTCGTTGTGACACGAAATATTGCACCGTTTAAAACCGGAGTATTTCGGTCGTACGTATTTTGCTTACGAGTGATAGTACCAGCTTCCGTGTGTCGTACGTATTTTGCTTACGAGTGATAGTACCAGCTTCCGTGTGTATTTAGCTAGAAGAACGAAAGTACTGTAAGCGCCAGCGCTCCTCTTCCCCAATATCTTGCGGCACTGGCTTGCGCTCCTAGGCCGTGAGGTGCGCTGTTGCACCTTGCACCTCTCCTCGGTTGAGGTGCGATCTTGCACCTCTCCTTCTTTTCCTTTAGGTGTTTTACGCCTTTTTGTGTAAGAACGGCATCCTATGGCTGTGACCATGGTGTTGCACGTAGAACGATCTGCCTCCTTTCGGTGGTTAGATACGATAATCCTTATATTCCTTTCCTTTATATTTTTTCTTATTTTTCTATTCTTTCCTTAGGTCTGTGTGCGTATATCGGAATACATTTGTGGATTTCGATTGTGAACAGACTTAGCTGTAGGGAATGTGTCGTAGGTATACGCAAGTTGCCTTGTCGGCCTCATTCTCCGATGCTAATCTTTTCCTCTGTAGTGTCGTTGTAGTCGGGAACCTCGAAGAGACTCAAAGCTTATCTACTACTACAAACTACGTTCTTCGTCATCTTGATGTTTCAAGTTGATGAAGAAAGGAAAAGTGAGAGAAGAGGATGTGAAACAAGATTTGAACATCTGATTGGTATCTGGCCGTCCTATGCTCATACTATAGGAATCCATGGTCGGCAGGCAGGCTGTCGTTGGAAAAAGGTCTTATGCAACCAATGTATTCAATTTGCTTTACAGCTATTAATAGTACTTGGAGTTGAGAGTCTGCTTATTTTTATTTTCTAAAACGACATCGAAAGAGAAAGACACGTACAGTACATGTCGAATGACAATAATGGATAAGCAAAGACGATCGAAGCTATAATATGATACTACACAGTACGACAAAACAAAACAACTGTTAGGATAGGATCAGTTCATTTTCTGCGTGTGTGATGCTGGGGGTGTTCGATATTTGAGCTTTTCGGTCTACAAGTAGTGTATATTATAATTTACAGACACGACTACTACACAACACAATATTATTATGAAGAATAAAGGTAAAAAAGACTTTGGTAAATTCGCGTGGTTATCCCGAACCACTGCTCCTGTAATAAAATTGGATTTGGTCATCAAATGTCATAATCTTCCCAAAAAAGACCTACTAAGTCAAGCGGATGCGTTTTGTGTCTTATGGAAAGTCCCTGACGGATACGAGGCTTTGGGTGCTAACGGAATCCCAATTAAGTTACCAGGAAGACAAGAAGAAGAAATGGGACGAACCGAGGTTTCTCGTTCGTGTGCTCATCCTACATTCAAACATCGATTTCGATCAGAGTTTGTTTTTCATGAAGAACAGACATTCGTATTACGTGTTTACGATGAAGATTTGAGGTATGCAACCCATTTAGGTGAACACGATTACTTAGGGGGTTGCGTCTTTACGCTAGGACAGCTTATGGGTGCGAAGGGAAATTGCTTAGCGAAACTTTTGGGTAAAGATAATGCATATCTAGTCGTGATTGGGGAAGAGGTCATCGAGAATCGTGAAGTTTTAGAATTCCGTTTCTCTTGTCAAGATCTTGTAAAAGATCATAATATTATCACTGATATAGTTGATCGGTCGTCAAAGGTACTTGATAAGTGCAGACCATACTTTCGGATAGAACGACTAAACAAGGACGACCAAAGCTGGGAGATCGTATGGAAAAGCGAAGTAGTTAAATATACGCTCGATCCAGTTTGGAATGAAGCTCGGTTACCTCTACAGCTCCTATGTAACGATGATCAGACCAATCCACTAAAGATTACTATATGGGATTATGAAAAGCATTCAAGCACACATGTTATTCTAGGTTTTGTCGAATCGACGGTGGCTGAAATTATTGAAAAATCGAAGGATGGTGGCATACCTGTATTTATTGTTATGAAGGAAAAGAAAAAGTGGTTCCGGGGTAGTAAATTAAAACAGGTTGGGCTGTTGAAAGTTCTCAACGCTTCTGTAATAATTGTTCCTAGTATGCTACAATATCTAAGTGGTGGTACCTCACTCGATTTGATGATTGGTATTGATTGTAGCGTCGCTAATGGGGAATGGGGAACGGAGGAGAATCTACATTTTTCTGCGAACCATTGGTTGAACGATTATCAAGCAGGAATTCAAAAGCTGGGAACTATCACAGAGAATTTTTCCAGAGGCCAGCATTCATCCCTGTGGGGGTTGGGAGCAAAAATAAATGACAGGGATCGTGACTGCTATGTAATGAAAGAGCGACTGTGCGAAGGAAAAAGTCTACTGAAGGCATATGATGATAACGTCGTTGAAAATACTGATTTTTCATTAGGTGACGAGGCATCCTTGAATGCATTGATCGAAGCGGCTACCTTTCGTACTATTCGTTTGTCGAAAAAACGTCCATGCTACACGGTACTCGTTGTGTTTACGGCTGGAGACTTTACCGAATTACAAGAGACAGTTGACTTGATATGTACCGCAGCAGAAGATGCACCGCTTTCAATCTTAATTATCGGTGTCGGTAACAATGACTTCAGTTCGGTCAAAAAATTGTGTGGTGACAAAAACGGGATGCTACGCGACTCACGGGGTATTCCAATAGCTAGGGAAGTTGTAACTTTTGTTAGTTTTAAGCAATTCGGAGGAAATGCAACCGAGGTTATCGCTGAGGCTTTGAAGGAGATACCAGAACAGTTTGTGGAATATCATGTTATGAATGGAGCAAAGCCACTACCTGCAGTCCCACCTCCCAATTTTGGTCGAATGGCGGCGTCCACATCAGCACCACTAAACCGGAACAGTGGACATTCTTCTCAAAGTCGCAAGAGTAGGAAATCGTCTCGGAGTAAGAAAAAAGATGATAGTACATTTAGACGTGCTAGTCGCAGACCGTCAACAGCTAGCTACTTATCTGGATTCGAATCTGGAATATTTAAATCTGACGAGATGGATGCTTCTAAATCTGACGAGATGTGATGGCAGAAGCATCCATCTTTAAAACCTAGCTCATCATTGAGTTGCTGTCAGTAGTAATTAGTTAATTTAGAGCATGCTCTAAAATTTAAAATTGTACCGTACTAGCTAGTTAGCTATAACTAGTGGTAACATTCGCTTCATTTTTTGCGCGTCAATTCATTTGTGGGACTCGACTCATAAGTGATTGATTGATTATCATTGTTAATCAATTATTATATTATCTTTATTTATTCGCGGAACACAAAATAAAAAATAAGTTTGTGTTTGTTTATTAATCGTTATACTTCATGACTGTCTACAAGGTATTTGAACGTGTACTTGTAGCACCAAACAAAGAACTGTTCGCTTTAGCATAACCACCCGAAAGCATGAACTCGGAGTTTGTTCCTAGATTGCAGTTTGTTTCTGGGATTATTTCACTTTTGAATTCTATCCTATTGCTGTTTGTCGGTGGTGCATTTCTATTTTCCCCGTTATGGGTGCTGTCGGTTCTATTGGATTATTCGTCCTCAAGTCAGTATTTCGATCGTTTATTACAGAATGATAATCCCATCGACGAAAGCGTTATAACACTATCAATGATGGTAGGATGCGTACTCTTGGGGCAAGGCATATCGTGCTTCTTGCTATTGTATCCGATTTTATTGGAAGGCGTATCTTCTATAAATTGTCATAATTACAGCCGTCTGGCCGTTTGGAATGTACGGACTTCAGTAACCATTCAAATCGTAACCGGATTGTTGTGGGTCGTCGTTGCTCTATTTGATGACCGAGGCAACGAAGTGGCTGGGAATTATCGTCGAAATACATTCGGTCTTTTGTTGATTGGTTTTGTGATACTCTTACTTGGTTGTTTTGGCATGATGCTGAGTTTCTTCCCCGCCGTAGAACCATCAGATGATACGATAGAAAGAGAGAGGATAAGAGGTGAAGACCAAGAATCATCAAATCAATCAAACGATCTTGTAGAGCCATTACTACCGAGAGATCATGAAGACCAAAATATTCCAGATAGAAATAGTGTACTTTCACTGGTTGAAGAGGAAAATAGCGACGACGAACTTGAAGTTGGTCTTCTCCGCGATGATACCGTTGGAAGCGAAAACAATCCCGAACCAACCTCTCGTATCCGAGGGACGCAACGTCTATTGGCATTAGCAAAACCTGAGGTAATTTACCTCTACATCGGTTGCATTACGCTTTTGATCCGACTACCATTTTCTTTGTCTATTCCTCATTTTGTGAGTACAACACTGGGAGCGCTATCACATGCAGAATATGATCGTGCTCGGAGAGAAATAATTTGGCTATTCATACTCGGTACAATCGATGCACTATTAGATTTTTGGTGTATATTTTGTAAGTTTCCTGTCGTTTTCAGAAGATGAAGTGATGACGTTATTTGTTCTTTTGAATGATGAACGATAATATTTACTTTTTCTTCTTCTTTTCCTTTTTCCTTCTTCTTCTACTTCTTCTTCTTCTTCTTTTCATTTTCAATACCGAATACATTCAGGGTTTCAATATGCCAATCATAGAATTGTGAGAGGCGTCCGAATTGACACCTTTTTATCAATGTTGAGACAAGATATAGGCTTCTTCGATAGTCGAACGTCAGGTGATCTGTCCTCCCGACTCAATTCAGATTGTGGTGAAATGGCTGGTGACCTGGTAAGTTATGAATGGACTCTTCTACGATTTATCATGCTTATCATTCATTTTTTTCACCGTAATCGATGTGATGCCTTGGTAATATTATCTTACTATTGTACCTTTGCTGGTTTGTTTTTTCCTTATTTCATACTCGGTGGTATATTCGTTCGTCAGACCTGGTTTTTCCGGTTCAGCATTGAAAGCGTTGTGCGCATAACGGGTATCACCACATATATGTTACTGAGAAGTCCGAAGCTCGGCGGTACGTCGAAACTATGTAATAGTAACTCTATGCGTTTCTTATTTTTTTTTTTTGCTTTGTATTTTTTTTTTTTTTTTCTCTGGTATTTTTCATCGTCCGTCGATGCGACGAACTCGATCAGCATAGTACAGTACAGTACATAGTATTTGATCTCCCTGACTTGAGGCATGCAACGCTACGGACGTCGTCTTCGTTTTGACGTGGTTTCTTCGATTCTTATCGTACAGCTGTTGTATACAGTACACAAATGAAAAAGCCAAATTATAACAACGTTGTTTTTCTTCTTCTTCTTTTTTTATTTACTTTTCAGGTGTCGCTGTGTCAATCGTTCCGTTGGTTGCTATCATAAATAAGTACTATGGAAACTGGCTTAACGAAAATGCCAAATTGGTTCAAGATGCCCTGGCAGATGCAAACTCGTAGCTCAAGAATCTCTGGCTTGCATTCGTACCGTCGTTGCATTTGCATCGGAAGAGTTTGAACACAACAAGTATAAGGAACGCATCGATGAGCAATACCGTCTTAATATTCGACAACATATATTTCAGGCGTTTACTTTATGGTAAGATTTCTTGTGATATTATGTGACTGTCCATATAGATTTCGGAAGATTTTCAGAAGATGCTGATTAATGTTTGTCAAATTATTGGTACGCACTTAAATATATTTCTGATTTTACCCGTAGTTGGTTTCCACATTTCTTATAAATACAATCGTCCAAGGCACTCTGCTGCTGGTTGGATCCTATATGATCCAGCAGGGGAAACCTCACAAGTGAGATACTTTTGGCTTTCATGCTATATCAAGGAGGGTTGCAAAATGAAATGATGAATCTATTCAATAGCTATTCTTCGCTGATCAAGAGCTCTGGTGCAGGCGACAAAGTATTTGAAATTTTAGATCGAAAGCCTCCTCCTCCAGGTACTGGTAGCCATCAAGTACAGACACGACTAGAAAATACGACCACGATCAGTGATGCTCCTATCTCAATCCTTTTCGAAAAAGTTAAGTTTTCTTATCCGTCGAGACCAGAACAACCGATCTTGAAAGGAATCGATTTAAGGATAGATGCTGGAGTACTTTTGCTTTAGTAGGCCCCAGCGGGTAAGTTTGATAATCTAATATTATTATGTGTTTGCCTCTACTATTCAGTCCTGCGTCAGCTAACTTTGCGCCGTTTTCTTTTCTTCAGATGCGGCAAGAGCACAATAGTGAACTTACTGCAGAGGTTTTATGATGTTTCCTCTGGGCGTATCATGATAAATGGGGCCGATATAAAATCATTCGACTTAAAACAGCATCGTCAGCGTATCGGTATTGTTACACAGGATCCAATATTATTTACTGGCACAATAGTTTCAAATATTATGTACGGAATGCCGAACGCGACAAAAGAAGAAGCAATAGAGGCCGCTAAAAGCGCCAATGCCCATGGTTTCATCTGTACGTTTCCTAATGGATACGAGACGGAGGTCGGTGAACGTGGGATTGCATTATCAGGCGGACAGAAACAGAGAATAGCAATCGCTCGTTCAATTATTCGACATCCTTCTCTTCTCCTTCTAGACGAAGCACCTCAGCACTTGATGCTGATCTGAAACTTTGGTGCAAGGCAGCATAGATAACCTCTTGAAGCACAGTAAATCTATTACTACCATAATCGTTGCACATCGACTCCGAACGGTGAGAAACGCAGATTGTATTGCTGTGATCAAAGAAGGTGGAATTATTGAAATAGGATCGCATGAAAAACTGATGACTATCGAAAATGGATATTACAAGGGTATGATTGACAAATCTATGGGTGATAAGATTATGGTTGATTGATCTTCATTTTCGTCTTGGTGAAACATGAACCGAGTACGGAACATGCTACGAAGGTTCGATAAGTATTAAGTTAGAATATTACAATAGATTCTTAATCTGATTAACTACTTAGTTATTCATGCGTCATGTATTTACCATCCACCGTCATTTATTCATTACTTGTCTCCCATCTATTTGCTTGTCAAGTGTTACTAGTTCTTGACCTATTCTAGCTTGTGACCCAGTTTTTCACTGAGTCCTGTGCTGAGTTCCATTCTAACCCTTACTTGCCCCAAGAACAGCTCTCAGTCTCGAGCCAACCAAGCGGTGTTCCTAGAGCTCTGCACCTATTGTTGATCCAATTGCTACTGTACACCCAGTTCTGTCCTATTTAGAATGCTCTCAGATCAATTACAGTATGGAAGTTCATGAAGTTTTTTTTAAATCAAAATTTTCACGACTGACTTTTAGTGGGACTCGACTCATCGGATACTAGTACCATTTCGAAGCAATCATAAAAAATGTGAATTGAGAAAATGAGGCAGAAAGAACGATTATTGACAATATTCTTGGCTCGCACATCATCATACACAGTCAATCAAAAATCAAAACCGAAAACAGATAATAGAAAAGAAAACCGATTGGGATCGACAATAGATGCAGTAGATACAGTAGAAGAAGAAAATGAGAAGAAGAAAAATCTCCATAAAATACGATCTTTCATCATTGACGACATGTTGACCTCAATTATACGAGAATGTTCCATCATTATCCTCTTCGTTCTATTCTTACCGTCACAACAATTTAGATTTCTATCATCATGCAATGGATTATTATATTTACAAAGCAAGGCTCTGCGCCCCATAAATCTACGGAATAATTCTTATTCCTCCTGTAATACTTCTTTTCTTCTTTCAACGATGGTGGACACAGCACCAGAAACAGAAACAGAAACATCAACAGCAACAGCAACAGCACCAGAAACAGCAACAACAACAACAAGACAAAGAAAATCAAAGTTAGAAAAAGATGGTGGGATTGTTTATCGTCAATCTATTTGTAGTCAATATGAGATGGAATTAATTCAAAAGGAAGCATCTATAATAACGAAACATCATCTAACAAATGAACGATCGTCTATTTCACAGAATCGACTTGGTGCAGCATTGTCGTCTTCTACTTCTACTGCTAATAATAATAATAATAATAATGAAAGTAGTGATACTCTACGGATATTAAATGAAGGTGGTTCTATTTATTCTTTAGTCCAACGATTAACAGAAGTACCTACAAGCTTCTCAGAAGAATCATTAGCATTTGTAGGAGCTGATGATGGCGATACTACTGGACAAACAACAACAACAATAACAATGGCAAAAACAACGGAAAAAACAATAAAAGCGAGGAAGATTCAATTATGTCAAGAAATTCCGATTGAAGTTCGTTCATATGAAAAGATTGGTGCATCTATGTCATGGCATAAGGATGAATGTTTATACGATCCACCACAATTTGAAGTTATTTTTACTGTCGAGAATAATTCTGATTGTGTCACAATGTGGAAGAAGAATGAGAATAAAAATAAAAACGAGAATGAGAATAACATCAATGATAATAAGAATGAGAAGAATGAGAATGAAATATATAGTAGTCAAGAAACACATCCTAATTCATTATTGTTGTTACAGGCTGGTCCTGATGGACCCGAGCATTGTGTAACATCATTGAAACATGGTCGAAGAGTAATATTAAAATGTGCGTATATATACGAAGGTTCAACGTACATAGGAGGTGAAGAACGTAATCTAAATCAGTTTGGTAATAGTAATAATAATAACAATAAAAAAGCAACCACAAAATCAAAATCAAAATCTGATAACAAAAAAGGAAGAAAACGAAATACAAAAAGATGATGACAAAGAAGAAGAAGAAGAAGAAGATCAGCATCAAATCGAATTGAATTGAATTGAACTGAACTGAACTGAACTGAACTGAACTGAATTGAATTGAATTGAATTGAATTGAATTGAATTGAATTGAATTGAAGTGAATCTATCAAAAAATAGTCATGTTATACTTGTGCTCGAATTAACATAAATATAAAAAAATGAACAATCTATCTTCCCACATTATTTGTAAAGTTACGTGCACAGTCTATCCGTCAATGCACATATCATTATCTCTTTTATCGATATCTCCTATTAATTACAATATATCATATACTGCTTGTCCTACTAATATACTGACTAGTACTTACACTAATTGTGTACTTCATACCATACGTTGATACTTGTTAGAAAAATGTTAATATAAACATTACTGAGACTCGAATCGGTGCGATGAAGAGAGGGGGCCTCTCTTGTTTCTATAGTAGACTGTGTGATTATTATTAAAAAGAACGAACTACTGTAATAAGACCTACTTGTACTGGTATTTTTTTGATACTGCAGTATTCCAATAACTTAGTACTCTGAATCTTTTTACAAATATTATATATATATGTACATATATATATATATATGTATATACATTATCAATAGCTGCTGCTACGGAATATATCATGTGATCCTAAGAGATCTATAGAATGTAGAAGAATATGGAATGTAATTCTGATTGAATTAGTTTATTTTGATATATAGTTAAAAGAGATATTTTGGAAGATAGCAACGAACATACGATATAAGTTTTAGCTTCTCATTCCCTATACTGCTGAAAACCTAAAGTCCCCATGTTAGGTTTTCTTTTCGTCCTTCCTTCTCTCTCTCTCGTTTTATTTACAAAACAAAATATATACGAAAGTAGTGATGAATGTATTATGTATGTCGTGCTGTGGATCGATTGTTGAGCAGAGCTACTTGTAAATTAGTTGTACAGGTACAAGTACAAGTACATGTACAAGTAGCTTACTAGTAGCCTATAGCTTTTATAGATCAATCTCTGTTGCTATTATCATCCCAGATTTTGTACTTGATGTCGAAGATGTTAATGTATCATCTTCATCATCACCAGAAGCAAGTCGATGATGTATCTTCTTCTTGTTCGAGGGAAAACAATGTACTACACGATTGAAGAAACGTTTCATGCGTTCGGTGCGTTCAGCTCTTCTTCTTGATATTAATCGTTGCTCTTTGATACGATGTACGGATTTGGCTTGTTCATTGATTTCCCCCCTTGAATAACCTAATCCTTTTAATAATTGTATTCGTTGTAATGATGAACGTATCATTTCATTATTATTACGACGGTCAACAATTCGACAAGATTCATATACTTCAAATTCATGTGAATGTTCTGTATCGTAATCCCAATCTAATGATATCGGTACACCTCTTGATACTGAAGGATTATCACCTAAACATAAACTATAATCTCTAACCTCAACGATAGAAAATCGAACAGACTTATTACTATTATCATTATTATTACTCTCGACTACGTCATCTACACTTATATCGTTGCTGCCAATGCTTTTCTTCATTTCATCACTCGTACTAATGTTACTGTTGTTTCTCGTACGTGTACTCTTCAGTGAAGACTTCTTTTTCTTCTGGAGAAACTGCTGGCGAGAAACTTCATTAATGTTAACAACAACAACATGCTTCTCGGTTGTGTTGTTGTTGCTACTATTATTTGTACTCATTATAACAGAACTACTTTCGATACATTGGATGGAATCCATCGTATAGAAAATATAATATCTATTGAATAATTGTTGTTGGAGTTATGACCATAAAGTAGCAGGCTATCGATACAGTAGTTCAAATGAAGAATAATGTAGGTAGTGAAATAATAGTGATCAAGTGAGTGAGTACAAGACAAGGTTTGTGTTTTTTTTTCTTCGAAGTTTGCAACATTTATCAACATCACGCATGCAACACGCGAATACGGTAATTATAAGTTCTTTCATCGATGGCATAGATATTACTGGCGCTTGGCAGTCAGTAATAAACATAGCCTACTTTTGGAATTCATATTCGGCACTTCGGATGTTCTTTCTTGTCTCAAAACAAAAAATACGTACGATAGCGTTTTTATACTTATGATACACAGTAGTAGTTTGTGTTTTAGGTCCTACTCAAACTGTTAATCAAGCAAAAAGAGTTCGCGACCTCTAAAAAACAAACTGTACGTCTATGTGTCCATTCATCAGACAAATTACGATGGTTTTCTTTGTTCGAGTTCTTTCGTTGATGTGTGTTTAACAATATTTGAGACCTCTCGAAACAAAACTGTACTTCTGTGTGTCCATCAGAAAACGATTCTTGATTCCGATAGTTCTTCGCTAAATAGTGCCCAAATGCTTGAAATTATGATCGTAGTTTGTATATTTCGCCATATCTTCGTTGAAATCGAACGGAAGGTACCGGTATTTTAACTGGACACGTCTTAACTTCCGAACCTGGTAACCAGATGAATAAATAATATTATATGTGTTACTTGTACAGCAAAAGTATGAAAGTAAAAGCAGAAGAGAGAAAGAGAAGAATGTATCAATTCAAAGAACATCTATCGTTGTATTATTAGATGCCTGAATTGTTACAGCATTTCGATGATGATACTACTCAGATACTGTACCACAATACTGCCTTTCAACGATCGTTGCATTTTCAATCTATTGCTTCTTGACATCATTCAACACATATATCATAATATTTTATTTGCGTACTGTAGGTAATTATCGCTACTGGACGAACAAAGGCGAGAGAGAGAGAGAGAAACAACAACGATAATAATTGAATATACATACTGCACAAGTACTTCGTAACAATACAATGGGTAGCAGTAATCTACATCAATGTGTACATCATCAAGTACTACAACTACAACGAAAATCTTCGATGAAGAAATTGAATTCTAACGTCGATCATAATGGTGATCATCACAAAGGTGATCAAAAAGATAAGAATCGTCCTCATGTTCAATTTACAACGATTGAAGTACGAACACATTCCTTATGTATAGGAGACAATCCTGGTGGTGGACAGTTTGGTGCTCTTGGTGCACCAATTTCATTAGATTGGGAATACGATACAGAACATGAATCGTATAATCTTGATGAATATGAAGAAAGACATCACAATGATCATAATGACACGACGAATTCATCGTCATCAAAGAGAAGAAGTAGGCATCAAAGCAACGGTAATAAGTTGAAACAATGGCAATTAATATTACAACCATTTGAAAGAGAATTTATATTAATACATAAATTAGGATACACGAAGGAAGAAATTAATATACAACGAAAAATGATCAAAATTGATCGTAATCAACGAAAGCATACAAGACGAATAATGATATTTGAACCAATAGAAATTGGATTGGAACACTTCCGTAAATGGAGGAAGAATAGGAATAACAACAACAATATCAATATCAATGCGAAGACAACGAAGGACGAACCACAACGATCACCGTCTATGGATACTAGTACGAGCTCTTCTGAAAGTACTAGTTTCTCTTGTTCTTATTGTCAGGAGAACAAATGAACGAAACTCATTTTTACATTCTGTACATCATTATTTTTATACATACATTCATACTACATACATATACACTTTTGAGAGTTACTGAACTGGCTAATTTTGCTACTATAATACTATTTTAAATACGTTTTGAATCAATTCTACATACTACTAACTAGCTAGAAGTAGATGTTTCGATTTCTGTTACATTTGCATGTATTGAATATATATTAATGGTAACACGACTTTAAATAGCTAAATAAAACTGATGACAAGATGTACAGCAAGATACGAAACAAATATTTTTCGGAACAAAGGATAGCACATGTAGTAGTTGTTGTATAGAACTTAAACAACACACACAAAACCATCCCCGAATTCGTCATTCACAAGAGATTCGTAAAGAAGCAAAACCTTATTAATTTATTTCTTCTTCCTTTCTTCTTCTTCTTCGTCTTCTTCTTCACTCTACGATGTCACAAGTTTAGCACCACCAGTTTTAGAAGCTTCATCTAATAATTGTTCAATCTGATCTGATATTTGCATAGGACTAACTTTCTTATCATAAAACTCAACGACTTGTCCATTCCAATCAATAAGGAACTTATAAAGTTCCATTTGATGTGATTATCTGGTTTTTGCTTATGTAACTTTGATATACCGGGTTTTCTTTTAAGCTACTTAAACTAAATAAAGGAAAATCAACTTGAGGGAAATTTTCATCCATGAATGATATAATTTCTTCATTCGAACCCAACTCTTGACTAAAATCTTTAATAGGGAATGCTAATACCGAAAACCCTTCACTGCCATACTTCTTTTGCAGTTCAGCTTTATATATATATATATATATATATATATATATTATTTTTTCAATATATACATACACACATGATATATAAATCACAATTCAAAGATCGAAATATTGTAAGTAATTCAATTCAATTCAATTCAATTCAATTCAATTCAATTCAATTCAATTCAATTCAATTCAATCCAGTTAAATAGGTCAAGCTACAATTAATTACTTATTCTTATTCATCACGGATGATCAGAGTTGTATTTTGGATGTCATTTTGACGTACCTAATTCGGTATACGAAACCCGTGTTTTGCCTCATAAGCAGGCAACGTTCACAACCAATGTAACCATCCCTCGAAACTTAGAGAAGTTTACCATTCCTCCGTGAATATTTCTACCTCAAGCTTAGGACTATAAATTGAATATGGTGGTAGAAAATCTTTAGCAGTCATCAAACCAACATCAGCAGGTTCTTCTTCTTCATTATCTTGACGTGATAATGTTAATGACGTGTCCTCCTCTCCTTTTCTGCACGTCTATGATGAGATGGATGTGTTTTTCGTAATCTTTCCGGTGTATATTTATGTGAATGATTGCTTCGGACTCTCACTATAACTACCAACAATGCAATAATACCGAGACAAAAAAGTACCGATTTCGTTTGAGAATCCTTTTGTCGTTTTATCTTGGAATTCTTATCGTTGTCATGGTCGATGAATCTTTCATCATTGCCAGCATCAGCAGATATGCTATCCGTCGCAGGATTGTTCGTCTTTCGCAACATACAAAGAGTACGGTGTGGTGATATAAAGGTCAACGATTGTGCAGGACTTCTTCCGCTGTTGTTGTTGTGTTAAAAAGGTTGTGTTGTATAAAAGATTCGCATTAGACGGTTAGATGTGCATGATATTGCAAATTCTTGTTTGATTTTGCCAGAAATCTTCCGCGACGTCATGCAACGGTATGCAGTCTAAACGGGACTGGATTTGATCGATACGATGTAGTCTGGCCCTACTACGTTCGTAAGTTTCGAGCAAATTCTGAAATAGAATATTGATAAAATGAAGAATAGTAGTTAGAATAACACTAAAACACTCTATCACTCTATCAATAAACAGAGGTGAAATAAAAATGACTGACCGTTGATACTCAACTCACAATACTAGTGGACTGAATCTTGTTGTTTTCGCGCGTCAACAAGACAGAAAACATCACAAGGAAAGAGAATGCAACACAATGGTAAGGACTTGCCCAAAGCAGTCCCCCTTCTCTTTCTTCTAACGAGACGACAGAGACAGAATACGATGTGATCATTGTTGGTGCAGGTGTTGCGGGATGCTCCGCGGCGTATCATTTAAGCTTACTGACACAACAACAAGCAAAAGAAGCAGCCACCAGCCTGCGAATTCTAGTCGTTGATGCTGGCCCTGCCGCTGGTGAGGTTTGGCTCCTCACACCCGGAGTGGGACTGCTACCATGGAAGTGGCTCCGTGTGTTAAAATGATGGTTCAACTCTTCGCGGGCAGTTGCGATGAATTCATGCGACATCACGGTCACCAAGGTGCCAAGCAATACCTTGATGCCACCAGGGAAGGATTAGTCCTCCAAAAAGGGATCGCAGGCCAATTATGGGGACCACTACTACCGATGATGAGGAAAGTTGTAGCAACAAACACCTGAAAAAACTTGGATCTTATTATGTAGGAAGTACCGAACAAGACGAGATCGAGCTTCGGAGAGAATACGATATATTGTCATACTTATGGATGGTAATGATGCATCGAATGGTGTGATGTCAATCGTTTGTCTTCGGTGGAAGGGATGAGCACGGATTTCTGTTGTGGGATTTATTTTCCAAATGACGCTGTTATTGACTCATCTTTATATGCAAAGATGCTGGTAGAGTACGTAGTGAAGAATAGCGAAGGAAATGCAGAATTTTGGTCCGATACAACCGTTCAGTCAATTGATTCGCAAGCTGGCGGTGGTGAAAGAGTCACCATAAAAAGACACGACGAAGAAAACCAACGTACGATTACTGCCAAGCATGTTGTTATAGCTACAGGAGCCCTCCGTATTTCTCAGCATCAAGAAGAAATTTTGAACGGGTTGGTAAAACCCTGCTATTCTTATCTGGTACATGTTCCCACTACTAAATCTTCTCGTGTTGCTGCTCACCAGCCAACAGCAACACACAACAGCAACAGCAGCAACAGCAACAGCAACGACGATGATGACGACGACGACGACGACGGCCGGCGGCTACTGTTCTCCGAATTTTTTTACATGGGGATACACTCATGATTGGTGTTATACGAATGGGAAGATTCGAGTCAGCGGTGAAGATCACTTTAGCGCATACAAATCCCCTGAAGTGGAGGAACGCTGTAATCGCTTAAGTCGGTGGACATTAAAACGATACGGTTGCAACAATTCGTATACAGACCAAGAGGTATCATCGTTTCCGAAACAATATGGATTATACTCCGAACGGTCGATATGGTACCAATTGTAGGAACGTTATTGATGGACCAACAACAGCGGAAAGAAGAAAAGCGAAATGGTATCTGCTATTTGCTCGGATGCAACGCTTGGGGACAAACTATATTATCATACTGCGCTTCATTGGTTCCAGGATTGTTGGGTTACCAAGATTTTACTGATACCCAGCGAGATATTTTGCAGTTGGTTTCAATACGGCGATTTTCCCGATTGCCATCAAATTGAAAATACTACTGTATGAGGATAGACTTCAAACTATATGGCCATATTCAAAATACCTACATCTGAAAGATTTGTTTGATAATTCTTATATTATTTTTTAAATTTAAAGCTAAGTTCCTACTATTATTTATGAGTAGTCATGAAGTTTTCCAGTTTGCAACTATACAAATTCATAGTTCTACTGTACGCCTAATAACTAGGCCTTGCCATATGTCAATTTCAACGAATCGGTGGTAGTTAATTTGAATCCATTTAATCGTTCTAATGCTAAAGTTGCATGCGGTTCAGTATCGAATTCAATAAATGCTAAACCAGCACGTGGGATACGAACTTCCTTAAATCCAGCATATTGTCGAAATAACATAGCCAACATCATTTCATTACATTCCGATGGTAAATTTTCGGCAAAAAGTATATGAGTCGGTTGTTGTTGTTGTTGTGTTGCGGTGGTAGTTGGTGCAGGTGGAAGTGGTGGTGCAGCAGTAGTAGTTGTAGAATCTCCTGCAGTAGTCGATGTTCCTTCTGCGGAAACATCCATATCCACCTCTGTCGCACCTTGCGTCGTCGTCGTCGTCGTCGTTGCTGCTGCTGCAGTAGATTCTTCTTCCCTCTTCACTCTTTTAGCTCTAGGAACATACGATCCATCTCGTTTCGAAATTCGATCCGATTTTTCTTTGGCGTATGCTAATTTCAGATCTTTTCCAAAAAATGTAAAACCCTGTTCGAATCGTAATGCGGCTGTCGCTGCCTGGACATCCTCAAAAATTACAAAAGCTTGTCCTCGTAATCCATCTTTCCGTAATGCGATAATTTCTACCACCTTTCCATGTCGTGTCATTAATGAGAATAGTGAACGACGTAATAATGGTTTTTTAATTTTCCAGTCAATATTCGATATATACAAAGTATTGTTGGGTTGGGATATAACAGATGTCATTTTGGATGTTTGGTCGTTGATTCGCAAAAAACTGGAGGATTCAGTCCTTTGATTTTCTTCTATGATTGTCGGTTGGAATGCTTTTGTGTCGATGTTCAATGTGCTGTGGTTGCTCTTTGTTAATGTTGAATGTTGAATGTTGCTTGTTATTGTGTTATTATTATTACTGTTGTCGGTTAATGTCGAAATAAAAAAAGCATGATTGTGTCGCACGTCCTTCCGTCCTTCGTTTTTTCAATTGAAACAATTGGGGGTTAATTCAGGGGTGTTCATGGTATTAGGAGGTGTATTTTTCTGAAAGCATCTTTATGTTTCGATTGATTTTAATCTCAAATGCGGTAAAATGGACAATGGACGCGACAATAAGAGATATACTATCATTAAGCAATCATTATTGTAATTTACAACAGATCAAAAGAGTAGATAAATTAGATAAACCAATAATACAAGAAGAATAAAATGTATTTGACTAGATCAGAATACGATCGTGGTGTGAACACTTTCTCACCAGAAGGACGTCTTTTCCAAGTAAGTGTACTATTTTTGTTTTTTCTTGGCGCCATTCCGAAGTGGTTAGATACAAGAACGAACGAAAATATAATTGGCATCGTATTTTTTTTGTAGCTGTCTTTAACGTATATCGAGAATAAAAATCCCATTTCTCGATCTCCTGATCCTCCCTACCGTTGTGTACTTTTCAAAACATTCACAAAAACACTGACGACGCATCTTTTTTAAATCCTTCCTTATTAATGTAAACTTACTTTTTACAATTTTTTTAAAATAGGTTGAATATGCTATCGAGGCAATTAAATTAGGATCGACTGCGGTTGGTATACAAACAAAGGAGGGTTGCGTTTTGGCTGTCGAAAAACGTTTAACATCACCTCTATTAGATCCTGAAAGTGTGGAAAAGATTGCAGAGATTGATAGTCATATTGGTGCCGCAATGAGTGGACTGGTTGCCGATGCTAAGACACTTGTGGATCATGCACGTGTAGAGGCACAAAATCATTCATTCACATACGATGAACCGATCGGTGTAGAACCATTAACACAAGCTGTTTGTGATTTAGCCTTGAGTTTTGGTGAGGGTAGTGATGGAGATTCGGCGAAACGTATGTCTCGTCCGTTTGGTGTAGCACTATTATTGGCTGGATGGGATGACCTGGAAGGATCGCAATTGTACTTCTCTGATCCGAGTGGTACCTTTGTACGATACAAGGCAAAGGCGATTGGGGCAGGTAGTGAGGGAGCACAGTCCAATTTGGAAGAATCCTATTCTGATTCTATGACCTTAAAGGAAGCAGAGGAACTTGCCTTAAGTACATTGAAACAAGTGATGGAGGAAAAGATTTCAACAGAAAACATTGAAGTAGCACGAGCTACACCTGCAGGATTTAAAATTGTAAGTCACGACGATGTTGCGATTGTTCTAGAACGGTTGTCGGGGTCATAAGCATCATTTTTTCTGTTAGATTAAAATTAAATTTAAATTCAAAACCATATTGCATTATATTAAGAAAGCAAACTATTATGATACGGGTGGGTGTCTTATATAAGTATAAACGACATGTAGTTGATAAATGATTTCACTGCAGAATAGAATAGCAACGACGCTGTCAGAACCTTTCGTTTAAAATTTATTCTACTGCAAGTAGAAGTAACCATTTAAAAGTAGAGAAAAATAAATAGAAAACAATGCGTTTTGATACCACAAAAACGACTTATGATCCGATTTTTTGGAAATTAAACTAGTTTTAACTATCAACTTTTGCTTTCCTCTTTTTCTTCTTCTTTTTCTCTCCATCTTTTTCGTCTTTCTTCTTCTTTTTCTTTGATTTCTTTTCCTTGATCGGAGACACATGGGAGGCGGCGTGCCTTGGCTGTTGTTGTTGTTGTTGCTGCTGCATCATGGCTTCCGCTTCTTGTTGAGCCGCAGCGATTGCTGCAAGAGCCGCCGCGCTGATTCCACTACTAGTAGCGGCAGGTTTCGTAGCTGCCGTTTTATCACTCATCGCTAACGATGAATTTGACGGTTGAATTGTTAGAATTTCGTCCTTCTGTTGAGATTCCTCGTCATTATCGTCTGATTGTGTTATCGATACAGAACTACTATTCTTATTCGCATCAACGTGACCCGCTGTATTTAAAGAAGAAGGCTTTTCGATGGAGTCATTAATGCTAGGAATTTTAGTGCTGGATAATGATTCAGCTATTTTCTCGTTCTTTTGTACCGGAGAATTCGACTGGATCATGTAACCACTATCGTCGTCGCTGTCATATTCGTTTAAGTTTTCCTCAACAGGCGTGGAACTGATCATAAAATCGTCGTCGTCGTCATCTTTTTCTCTCGCTACGTTAACATGCGGGGAGCCAATCATAAGGTTATCGTCGTCATCATCATCATCATCATCATCCTCATCATATGTTTCTCTTGCTACATTCGCATGCATGGAGCCAATCATTAAGTCGTTGTCGTCATCATCGTCCGTATCATCTTTTTCTTTTGCTTCATTATCATGCGTGGAGCCAGTCGTATAGTCGCCTCCATATTCGTCGTCGTCGTCGTCGTCTTCATCATCATCTACTTTTTGCTCCACAGGCTCGGGACTGATCATTGAAGCTTTTTCGTCGTTGTTGTCGTCATTATGATCATTGTCAATGTCGTCATTATGATCATTCTCGCAATCACTATCGTCAGAATGATCAACATCAACATCAACATCAACAGCTCCTTCTTGGTCCGTCCCAGTCTTTGTTACCTGCATATTTTCTAGGATATCTGAAATGTCTTGTTCCTCTCTTTCTTTTCCATCTGAACATTTCGAAGTCTTGTGTGCCTCTATCTTCATCTCTTCTTTCTCCTCCCTAACTATGGTTATGTCAATTTCCTTTTGATGATTTGTAATCTCTTTTGTCTTTGCCACTTCATTAAGACTTTCCGCGACTTCCGCATCAGCATTATCGTCCTCTTCAGATGTTTGTTGAGTCTCCACTTTCTCTGGTACGTTTAATTTTGATGTTATTTCGATTGGAGATTCCTCTGATTTGATTTTATCGGAAGAAGAATTGTGCGATGATTGAATACTTCGATGATCTTCTTCTTCTTCATTATCATTTGAGTTACCATTCATTTGACCCATTACCATTATTTGATTATTATTGTGCCGTCGATTGCCATATTCGTCATAGAAAATATCATCGTCGTCGTCGTCGTCATCATCATCATCATCCTCATCATCGTTGTCGTCAATGTTCGAAGAAAAGGCAGACCCGAATTTCTTCGTCGAAGATCTCGCGGTGCCCTTAGTTATAGGCGGCTCATCCTCCTCGTCACTACTGCTGGCAAGAAATGCCGCCAAAGCTTCCTTGCCCATACGAGCTGATGATGTTTGTCCCTGCGGTTGTGATTGTTTATTGGATTGTAACTTCAGACTTCTTCTGGAGGATTGTTGTTTTTGTTCCGCTCGCTGAGGTTCGATAATTTCTTTCGGTGTAATTTCTTCTATAAATTCATCATACTTCATTGGTACTGTATCGGCTAGGTTAGTAATTTGTATTTTATTTCGAACAACATTGACTTGTCTTTCTATGTCCGCTCGACATCGCTGTAGGTAGGTACGATAGATAAAACGATGCAAACCATCTAGTCCATAACAATTTCGAAGACTCGTATTCAGTAGATCTAAAACGATATTTTCTTCTGGTACATTTCTAGATCGGAGTGTTTCGCGGATAAAACGCTCTGTATCTTTCACTACAGGATGTGATAATTCATCTTTTCCTTCTTCTTTCTGAAGGTCTCGAAAATTAAACAGTACTATCATGCAGAACGGTTCCGTGATATTAGTTGTTGTGCTGGATGTCTCATTATTATTATTAGATGACGTAGACGACTCCATTTTTTCTTCTTTTTCTTTTTCAATTGTATTGTTTGTTAGATGCCCTAGTAAATCTAGATACGAGTTAAGAACATTTGTTAAGTGAGATTGCACCATATCTCGTGGATGTTTCGGGTTGATCAATATGACAACAAAATCGATCTTATTTTTTGTTTGGATCTTCTCGTCGTCGAAGTTACTATTCGCGTACTGGATACGGAGCTTTATACGGTCCCAGTAGTAGAATCTACCGGTGGTTTGTAGGGTATAGTTATAGACGGAGACGATGGTTCTGCTGCTGTGGAATTACCAATGCTGTCATTGTCATCATCATCATCATTATCATCATTATCATTTATTATGTTGTTTTCAACGTCGTTGGTTTTCTTCTTATTATTATTGATCGTCGTAAATGGATCGATACCTTCTAGACGTTTCAACAATGTTCGTTTTCCTGTTTTGGGACATCCTAACACCACTCCTTCCATTCTTTTAATCGGTTTGGCCTGTGACGGAGGGCGTCGTTGGTGAGGTTTCCTCATCGTTTTGGTGACACCATTCGGTTGAGATCTCGACGGAATTGGGTCCCTCGACTGTCCAACCGACGCTGCATTCGAGGACGTCGTCGATGCTGGTTCCGTCGTTGTATCTTCGAAGACTGATTCCGTAGCTCCCATGTTTTAGACGACGAACCGATATTGATTATATTGGTCGTATGTGCTATGAAAGATCGGGGTGTTGGTCATAACTAGTATGTTGTTTATGTCAAGAGCAATTCTCAATTCTTATTAAAAAGATATGAAGCGAATGAAAATGAGAAATAAATGAGTTAAGTTCTCGAGTTTGAAGTTCGAAGGAAAATTTTATGCGCGCCCATACAAATCAAAACGTCTTCCTTCGCCTATATTGAATATACCTAGGTTTCTCAACCACAAAAAAATATTAGCGACAATAAATAAACGATCTCATTGCTAAGGAACAGAAAGTCGAAGCATTCTTACACCAATCCTAGCTAGTATAGAAAAAATAGAAATAGAAAACGACGAAAATAATGGCAAGTGCAGCAGTCCAAGCGCAGGCGAATGCCTTAAACGCAAAGATGGAAGGAGAGGCATCGAAGATGTTGGATGACGTCGAGCGTAATTGGATGAGAAAAGTCGCAAGACAATCCTTTGCATGTGCAGTAAAATGTTACGACAAGGCCGGGACATCTGGTGCCGCCGAATCACTCGAAGCTTGTACAAGAAACTGTCAAGGACCGTATCAGCAATCGAGTAGTATGGTTCAACAAGTAAGAATAACATATAAATATATATATATATATATATATATATATATTATTTATTTTATGCCAACCGATTTTTTGTTTGTCGTCGGTCGTGTATGTAACCGACACGAATGAATGACCCCCTTGTAGGAAAGTTTCGTGAATAAGCAACTTTCTTTCAAAACTTGAAACTAATAAACATCACATCACTTGTTTTTCAAAAATCTTTGATACTTTTTCCCCCCACTTACAGGAGGTTGCTCAATTTCAAAATCGATTGAATAGAAATATGCAAGAATGTCAAGAAAAAGCACGCGATTTGGTGAAGCCTGGATATGAAAATGATCCGAATCAAATAGCAAAGGTAGAACAAGCATTGATATCTTGTATGTCAAACCAAGTAAATGAACATATCAAATTATTGAAACCAATGAAGGATAGGTACGTTTCTGCCACAAGGGAAATTATTTCGTGGATTTTGTTGTTGTTGTTGTTGATGTAATTAATTCTAGAACCAACAACAGTATCGTTTATATACTTGTTGATTGATTGATCGATTGATTGATTCGAAATACAAGTACTACTGCAATTGTTTCCGAAATTAACTTGATCTAACCTCAAATGACGATTTGCACACATATCATCATACTGATTTTTGTACTGTTCCTTTTTTTATTGCACAGAATTACATCAGTTTTGAAAAATTACTCATAGAGAAAATAAATAGAAAAACACCTCACTATGCTCGAATGCAGAGTTTTTTATCTTATTCGTCATTTATCCCTTTTACACTCGTGTTAGTCTTATATCATTTAATACCTAGATAGGGGGATATTTTAAAAGATAGTAAGTAAGGTACAGCAGTTTGATATCAACAATAAGATCTCATGCTTTGTACCCATTGGATATCGGATTTAAATTTAGATTTTAACATTCATGCACTTTATTACTTTGTATTGTGTTAGGGAGAAGTGTTTTTCTGTAGAAGAAAAAACGAGAGATGTGATATTATATCACAATACTACATGGAGGAAACTTTCCATTGTGTTTAAGCATAATAAGCCATACTGGAAAAAAAGACTGACTGAATTGTGTGCATGCAGTCTAGACTTTAATCTGAACAGCCATGACAAGATATATAGAGAGTAGCCAAAGTTATCCTTGTTTTGTATGATACTCATCAAAATAGTACAGTAGTTCTCGATAGCTGGTAGATAGTTGAGTTCTTCCTGTATGCAACAAAAAGCAAATATTATACTTTTTGTGAAATTTTTGAATCCGTGACTCATTATTATAGCACGATAAATAACACGTCATCGAATCACAAGTAACTTGCTAGAAGGAACGGTATAGCAATAGATTGAGTCGTATGAGTCGTCTCGCGGATTTCCAATCATGGATAAGATGACATGGCGCACCTCTCTAGAATGAATGGATAGGAGAGCCCTATATTTGATATAGGCGACACCTGTTCAGAATGGGTAGATAACCCATTTATCTGGTGGTGTGAGGCATGAGAGGCGAAAGATGTGCACTTACTTTAGCTATCATAACTTTAAGATTTACGATTTACCAACTACTACGCTTTGTATTTTGTATATTATTAGCAGGTTAATTCACCCAAACCGGGCATTGAACGTCCGTCCTGTCGATTGACACCTAGTCAATCGTATCATGGCGTCCGCGCCGACTGACCCTGGAGGGGTAGGTACACCAGTATCACAGGCTGTGTCCGCTGCAAATCGATTCCTACGACGGATCACTGCAGCGTCGACACCACCCATGAGATCCCCTGGTACACACCAACATGTCTCTCCATCGTTAGCGAGCTCCTCTATGCGACCTGCTCACACCTCTGAGCCCCTACAACAACCACAACCTTTAGCGCCTAGTCTTGGGTCGCCGACTGCCACTTCACGCCGATCAACAGATCCGGATGGAAGCACCGGTGATGAAGCAATCGCTGCCAGTCTTCGAGCCTATGCAACAACTGCCCACCGTGCAATTGAGGCAGAAATGGAGAAGATCAATGAAATCCAAGACACTGCGAAAGAAGATGATGTTTCAGCCATGACTACGTCTCTCCCTTCCACAAGCAAGAAACTTGAACCAATTGAATCTACATCTGCTTCGCCACATGGAAGAAAGAAGAATGATGAACCCACCATCGCGATCATTCCCGAGGTAGTTTCAGCACCATTTGTATACCAAGATATCCCTTCAACCGACATTCCTTGGCTGAGCGTCGTCAGTTACCCTACTCGGTCAATGATTCTTGCTCTTCCAGGCAGAATGATTGATGACATTCAAAGGGACATGAACCGGTATGCGAATGGTGACGACTCACCCAAGAATATTGCCATGGCAGAATACCTATTCACGAAAGCATACAATGACCTTCACCCACCCCCATCTCTGGAAATTGCGTCCAGTAGTGGCGGTAGCACATCCACAAACAACTCTGTCCTGGAATCTCTTTCCAAGGTTAACGACAACATGGATTTGATCTCACTCCGTCTTACGAGTCCTTCATCGGATGTAGTATTGACACATGATGATAAGCAGGTGATGAATTCAAAGTATGGTGATTTCGAAATGCTTCCTAAAGCATTCACCTATGAATCGATGTGCAAATGGAAACTGCGCATTGCGAATAGACTCAACTCTCCTCCATGGAAATTGGACGGTGTCTCCATCCTTGATATGAAGGATATGGCAGATGCTTCGGATCGATACAAATTGAGGACCAACAAGCTATGCAATCATCTCCATGATATCATGTTGGAGTCTGGTTTAGACTCTATGTCCATGCAACTGCAGCCAACGATCTCTAAAGGTTTTGGTGTCAGTCTATTTGTGGAAATATTCGATACACTACTCCCTCTCACGACCATGAAGATCATCTCCTGTATTCGGGAGCTGGGAACCGTTACACAACGAAATGAAGAGAGTGCCCATGACCTGGCTTCCCGAGTCAGTAATCTATGGGATCGATTCGATCTCATGGGGTATACCACTCTTGATCAAGTCAAGACAGCTTTTGTCCAACGTGCTTTCCTTGATGGCGTGTATAAAGACGAGAAGTGTCTTGACTACATTGACAGTCAACTAATTCAAGGGGACATCAAGCTTTCGGACTATTCGACTGATAAGTTTGTCAACCATATGAATCAGATTTTCACGAATTCAGATGTCTACAGCGCCGGTCGCATGAAGAAGCTTAATGCTCGCCATGTAGCTAGAGCTGCTAGTCAAGGGGGATTGTCTACCGATCAATCGAACAGTGACGCAAAGAATGCTAACATGCATATCGATATGAATGGTGACTTTGGACTAGTAAGCTCTAGCGGCGGAAACTCGAAAGTGACTGTATTTGATGTTGCTAACATGCTCAAAATGACAAACTGTTTGGCATGCAGATACCCCAAGAACGATGTGTGCAATCACCACATGCACAACTGTGGATTGCTGGAGGAATTTGGCTTAACGGTAACATATGATCCTGAGAAAGATCAGCATCGTGAGAAGGTGAGCAAGCGGATCAAGCAACGCGCTCGTGATAGTGACAAGAAGAAGCAAGCCGCGGCTATAGTTGCAGGAGCATCAGCTCCAGCATCTACACCTGCACCTGCTACCAGTACTGGAACGGAAGGCTACCAAACCGTTGGTAAAAACGGAAAGGACGTCAAGACGAACCAAGACAAGGTTGCAGCAGAGAAGAAGAACGTAGCTAGTCAAGGGACTAACGCTGGGTCAGGTCGTATTGCGAGTTTAGGATCCTTCACTTCTGGAGGAGATTTTGTAGACGCTCATACAGCTATTAACGATATTAAAGAAGATTCAACCGGTTACTTTGCTCCTATCTACAGTGAACTTAGTCGTTTGTCTCGTATGGACCCTATCACCAATCGTATGACACACTGTATAGGCTCTTGCAAGAAGGCTGTAGCTTTCGTAGAGTCGATGTTGACTGTTCAAAGCAATTGCAATAGAAAAGTTTGCAGCGCGAATACTCCGAAACCAAAACGACAGATTGTTCCTGATAGTGGCGCCACGACCCACATGTTAACTGATCGCGACGACTTTGGTGAAGACTATAAGCAATGTCGCGACGTCTTTGTTTATATGGGGGATGGCACGCCAGTCCCTGTACACGGATATGGAACAGGTAGGATCAAGTTAGATGGAAAAGTGCAAGCACTCAAGAAATCTCTACATGTGCCCTCCCTCGACTGCAGTCTAATGTCAATAACACGTCACGGTAGAAGTGGGAAGGGTTGCGCGTTCTTAATCGCGGACTCCGAGATGCACTTAACGTTTCCGAACTTCTCGATCACTGCCCCTGTCCCCGAAAATGGTGACTTAAGGCTAGAACTTGAACCTCTCAGTGCCGATGACTGGGGAGAACCCGATTTTACTTATGAGAACGAGGGAGATGACTTCCTTGATGTTTTATCTAACAGATTGGACTTCCTGAACAGAGTACATAGGGGTCGCGTGCTGACACGCGGACAAAGAACCAAGAACCAAGATCAACTCTTGTCATGTTTGAAGAACACAACTGCAGATATCGATGCAGCACGTCCGTCATCGCCAGATGTCGACGCACAACCATCAAGTTGCGACGAGCCTTTTGACGACGACTATTTATGTGAAGGCGATCCTGGGGAAATGCTTAAACAGGCACTGACTGAACTGGACGTCAATGATATTCGAGACTTCTTAAATGATGGATCTAACAGTGATATGCCCTTTGAGAAGCAACTGCGTGCGCCACCACCACAATATCATTTGGAAAGTAGTAGAGGAAATGTGAAAGAACGTCTTACTAACCACACCCTGCAATCATACTTTGGAGGCAGGCAATTACAAGACTATGGCGTCCTATCCCAACTTGGAACAGGGATCTCCGTGGTTGACAACAAGAATGAAATCCCCACTGTTGGATCTCTCGTAAATCGAAAGCGAGGAAAGCGCAGACAGAAGGGATCCAAAGCTATCGCGCCACTACAACTGGTTGGAATGGATATTGGGTACGGAGATGGAAATTCCCCTGGAGGTTACAAATACGCTCTGGTCCTTGTGGACAAATGCACTACTAATTCATTCGTATATGGAATGCATGGTGCATCAGGTGCGGACGTAGCTGAAGCTCTATGGAAATTCTTTATAGATGCCGGTGGATTTCCTGAAACTATTCAATGCGATTTTGATCCTAAATTGATTGGAGGAAAGGCTATTGCACTCCTCCGATCGCACGGTTGTCGTGTTCGCGCTGCTCCACCGGGACGGCAGGACAAGAACGGTTTAGTTGAACGCAGATGGTCCTTGCTCACATCAATGGCAAGATCATTTCTTGCCGAAGCCAAGCTACCAAAGAAATTCTGGTACTGGGCTATTAGAGAAGCTTGTGTCCGATTAAACGTTCTACCAATCAGTTCAAATTCAGACAGTAATGCTGCAGAATTCCTCACCACGCCACATGAAGCCTTTTACGGAGAGAAACCAGACTATCGAGTCCTATTTCCTTTCGGATGCATCGGTGCATTTAGGAGGGTCAGGGATAGCAACAGAGACCGTACCAAATTTGAATCACAAGGGCTACTGGGAATTGCCCTAGGCCGAAGTGAATTCACGAACGGAATGGTATTTTACAATCCAACTATGGATAGTTTCTGTACATCAGCAGACTACATTCTAGACAAAAGACGCCTGGTCGGAGAGGTATTTCCCAATCTACAGTATGATGGGGGATTGACGACATCTGTGATATCGAACAGTAGTAGTCCTACTAAATTCGATATACATGAAAAGGTTTACATTCAATGTCAAGAGTCATACGATATATTGGAAGCAACTGTGGTGACACCACCAACATCCAAGAGCAATTACTACACAGTCAAGCTTGACGACAGTAGTAACTTGGACGTGCAACAAGAGCACATGTTTACTGAGCACAACATTCCGGCATCAGGGAAGCCATCACTGGCGTTAGATTTCCTTCGACCAAAATGGTTGAAGCAGGATCAACCGGTGACCATGCTACTCGAAGATGTATATAGGCAAGGATACTTATCTATTGGAACTCGTAATACATGGGAGTTTGTGACAAGAGATAGGGAAGGGAAGATTATTATGTCCGCCGATATCGCAGACATAGCATACTCCTGGAAGCATCGACTGCAAGAAAACACCTTTGATATTGGATGGCAAGATGATATAGCACGACGAGTAGTGGGTTGGGGACGGCATGTCTCTGCTGCCCATTTACACAACCCACTTGCGCCAGCCAATCTTAAGAAAGCTTTGCATGAATCAAACAAAGACAATAAGATATGGAAGGATGCATACAATGAAGAATACAGTGGTTTAAACGATTAGATACGTTCACGGAAATAAATGAGAAAGATTATCAAAACCTGCTTAAAGAACATGGTAAAGATATTGAAGCCATTCCAACTATGAACCTCTTCACTGTGAAGAAGGACAAGGAGGGAAACCCGGTCCGTGCCAAGTCAAGAATTGTCGTCTTAGGAAATCATGAAAATAGAGTGTGGACTAGAGAAGACAGATACGCACCCGTATTGAGCTCTTCAGCTGCAAGATTACTCGTGTCAATGGCCGTCGATGATGGATGCTATCTGAAGCAAGGTGATTGTAAGAATGCTTTCTGTCAACCTGAACTGCCAGACGATGAACTTTGTATAGTCAGACCTCCTATCGGATGCCCTAACACCAAGAAGGGAACCTACTGGAAATTAAACAAGACATTATATGGACTATCAAGATCAGCTCATCATTGGTACACTTTGATGGATAACTTGCTAAAAGACATTGGTTTTGAATCAATGGGTCAAGACCGATGTGTCTACAAATGCACCCCAATTCCTGGAAAACCTCCAATATGCTTGGGACTATATGTAGATGACTTTGTATTTTACTCCAAATCGGAAGAAGTGGAAGAATGGTTTGAACAACAATTGAAGTCCAAGGTCAAGGTTGATTTCATGGGTACAGTCTCATGGTTTTTAGGACAAGCTTACGAATGGCATAGATTCGACGATGGAAGAGTGACATGTCATATATCACAACAAGCCTTCATAGATCAAATGCTGGAAAAGCACAAACTAACTGATTGCAAGCCAAGTAGAACACCATATCGATCGGGTTTAGTGATTGATAGAGTGAATCGCGATGAAGTGGATCCATGTGACAAAGAAGAACTGGTGAACGCTTACCAATCTATCATGGGAGGACTGACCTGGCTGTCAATCAACACTCGACCTGACATATGTACTGCTACGAAATTGCTTGGGCAATTTTGTAGTAATCCATCATACGGTCATTTTCAATCTGCAAAATATGTACTCCGATACTTGAGCCACACCTCCTCCCATGGAATATGGTTCACACAAGGAGACAATGTGCTAGAGGGAAATGTGGGACTGCCAGAGATATTTGAAGATGAGAAGACAATCACTTTCACAGACTCGAATTGGGGATCACAAGATGCATCACAACCCAGAGAAAATGAAAAACGAATAGTTACTGCAGAAGAAATGAAGTCCATTCAAGGATATTACATCACCAGAATGGGGGGTCCCATATGCTGGGGGGTATATCGCGAGAAGAGACTGAGTGGAAGTTCTTGCATTGCAGAGATCAAAGCTATGCATGAAGGTGTCAAGGAGATTCAATATCTCAGGCATCTCATGAGACAGCTGGGTTTGAGTGATGTGAATAATCCTACTCCAGTACTGAATGACAACAAGGGAAGTGTTGACTGGGTTGAAAGTGGTTGTAAAGCTACAAAGAAACTAAGACATGAAAACATAAGCGAATTGAGCATTGCAGAAGGAAGATTGAATGGAGAGGTCAATATTGCCTGGATCCCAGGAAAGACCAATCCGGCTGATATCTTTACCAAGGAAGACAAAGATGTAGGACACTTCGAAGGACTACGGAACCTCATGGTTAAACCCCGTGAGAGCGTTCGGAACCTTTGCAAATAAGATATATATATTAGTTTGGTATAAACCTATTAGTACACCTATGGGGGGTGCTAGAAGGAACGGTATAGCAATAGATTGAGTCGTATGAGTCGTCTCGCGGATTTCCAATCATGGATAAGATGACATGGCGCACCTCTCTAGAATGAATGGATAGGAGAGCCCTATATTTGATATAGGCGACACCTGTTCAGAATGGGTAGATAACCCATTTATCTGGTGGTGTGAGGCATGAGAGGCGAAAGATGTGCACTTACTTTAGCTATCATAACTTTAAGATTTACGATTTACCAACTACTACGCTTTGTATTTTGTATATTATTAGCATAACTCATATCGACAACAACAAAAATTCATCACACATTTTCTTTTATAGTACCATTGCACAGTATATTATATTATCAGCATTAGATCAAAGCAACAGCCGATATCCAAGAGGGGTTTATTTCAAAACGTTAACAACGCACCTCCCGAAAGAAGGAAGCAAGAGACAAGCTCACATCACCGGTGTCATTTCTACAATGTCAAAGTCAGCAAATCGTATCCTAGCCATTTTGTGTTTAGTTTCACATCAAGTATTGGCGTTCGCTTTCCTCCCAGTACCATCCAATGTTCCTGGTTACCGCATGCCATTAACTTTGGGTAGCATGGCAGAAAAGTACTAGAATCCAAATTTCCTGATGAGTGGCCGTACAGCGACGACACCGATTTTTCTCGTCAGGATGAAAGCAAAGATACGATCTTCTACGATACTCCGCGTCTTTGCTATCATATCGATGATGATGCTGTCTCCGCTTTAACGAAATATTATTCAGAAAATTTGAAGGAAGGCGATGATGTTCTTGATATTTGTAGTTCGTGGGTTTCTCATTATCCTAAAGACTTTAAGGGAGGCAAGGTGGTCGGGTTAGGAATGAATGAATATGAGTTAAGTCAGAATCCTCAACTGACAGATTTTGTTGTAAAGGATCTCAACGCCGATCCTGTTTTTCCATTCGAGGATTCATCCTTTGACAAAGTCACGTGTGTTGTGAGCGTCGATTACCTAAACAAACCTCTACAAGTATTCAAGGAAATTGGGAGAGTACTTCGTCCTGGTGGCGAATGTTTGATCTCGATGAGTAATCGATGTTTTCCCACGAAAGCTTTTAAGGTAAGCACTAAAAAGTGTATCTCTCTGGTTTAAAATCCTAATGCAATCATATAATTTGCCAGCTCACTTCGGCCCTTTCTCTCTCTCTCTCTCTCTCTCTTTGTGTGTGTGTGTTCAACAGATCTGGCTTCAGACGAGTGATCTTGAACATATCTTTATTACAGGCAGTTTCTTCCATTATTCTGATTTATTTGATGTGCCAAGCTGTTCAGATATCTCACCGAATCCTGGGAGATCGGATCCGCTTTACATAGTGAAGGGCGTCCGTAAAATGTAACGTAATTCTATTGTATATATATATATATCTTAATATATATATTCTAGATAAATCATACAATAACAAAGTGGCTGTTGTAGGCTGCATGTTGTGGACTAGTTTAGTTGAGATCAAAGTAACTCAGTTGATTCGATTGTTTTGCTTCTCTACAGTTATAACAGAACACCAATAAAAAGTTTGTGTTTTCTAAGAAAAAACTATTTAATTAAAATCCATTAATACTGTGCATCTGGAAACCCTGAGCAAGTAGCCATGTGCTCTATTTTCTTTCCCTGAAGTGTAAAGCTAACTTTTATCTTTAAAACCAATTTCTTTTCACCCATCTTTGTATTAGTAACCTTGATCTTTTGTGTGACAATCTTGGAATTATTCATCCCCGTGACAGGAACAGTCGTAGACGATGGTGGTTCCATTTCCATAATAACATATTTAGGAACGGCACATTGCATATTAAAGCCAAATAGTGCATCAGGAGCTGCATTTTTGCACCTAGCAATCAGTTCAGAATTCTGCTTGTTCCAAATTTCAGGTTTAGTACATTCAAATTCTACTGTCAAACCCTCGATAGTGAATGCAGGGACTATAACTGTGACGGGCTCAGCGCTAGAGCTAGTAACTGAGGCATCCATAACATTAGGTGTAGCCATCATCGCCGCGGGTTGTGACTGAACTGGTGGTGGAGCACCAAAAATGTCGAGAGGATTGCTGTTTTGAGGTGCAGGGGTGGGCGTTGACATCGCCGCTGGAGAACCAAATAAATCGATTGGGTTTGCTGGTGCTGGTGTTGATTGAGACGCTGGTGTAGAAAATATGTCGAATCCTCCTCCACCACCAGTTGGGGCAACATTCACTGGAGCTGACGACGGAGTTGCTGCAAAAATGTCTGATAGTAGATCCAAATCGCTTTTCGGAGCTTCACCACCACCACCACTGGAACCATTTTGAGCAGGTGCAGGTGCAGATGCAGGGGCTTCACCTCCAAACATATCATTCAGGTCAAGTAAGTCTCCACCACCAGATGCAGGGGCACTGGCCTCGACTGGATAATTTCCTGAGGGCATAGTGCCACTACCGAAAGCATCTTCCTGTTTCTTTCGTAGTACCTTCAAATCAACAACAGGCATTCTAGACAAGGCTTCTTTTGCAGCATTAATAACTGAGGCGCTGACGCTTTCACCACTATCACCGCCGTTATCTGCAAGTCCGAATAAATCTTCTTCTTCAGCAGCCGGTTTTGTTATGATAGTCTTTATTCCCTTGGAGGCATTAATTAGTGCAGCATATTCGCATGATCGGAGCTGGAGTTCTAGGGAATGAGATACTTCATGTTTCTTAATTAGCTTCGCGAGCATATCTAAAGCAGCTACATCGCCCTTGTCCGCAAAGCGATCGCTCAATTTAGCAAACGACGTCAAGGCACGCTCTTTGACGTATTCTGGACAGGAGTGTCGATCAATGATGGTCTTAATCGCTTCCACTACGGATACAGCGTCCAGGGCCATAAAAGTGATACTAACCGGAGCACTGGTGGTCGCGTCGTTGTTTCTTACAGACGGTGTGTAAGAGTATGGATTCAACAATAGATCACCGTATTCCCCGATACACCAAACCCCTACAACTAAAAGACCTCGCTGCGATCCGTCGTCATCGCGAATCGCCTTAACAAGTTTGTGCGTCGCGTATGCATGAATATCTGGAGGAGATCTTGAAATATATATAACTGTAGCACTCTGGACATCGCGGGAGGCCTCCCTTCCGGCTATAGTCAACATTGTAATCAAAGTGTCTACGCGCCATCTATCGTCAGGACTAAATTTCTCAACACTCGAAAGATACGTGTGCAGATATCCCGACGATGTTCCCGGGGACAGAGAACTAAATAATTCAGGAGTTCCGCAGCCAAAGATTCGACATTGCCTTGGTTTACCATGTAATAAATCAATTCAAGAGCACGTTGTCGAATACTGATATCAGGATCTTTCAAACAATCAACGACGGTTTGTCTATGTTTTTGTAGAGCTGCAGAAGCGGTGTTCGCGCTTTCGGTGGGGACATTACCGTCACCAGTATATTGTTGTTCCACAATGCACCTGGAGAGTGTATTCAGTGCAACGTATCGGATATTATTATCACGGTTCAACAAAAAGCGACCCAAAATATTAACAGCAAGCACACGCAGTCCATCTTCACTTTCGATACCCATGATAGTCTGAACACATTCGTACAGAATAGCATTTCCTGCATTCTTCGACGATTCCGTGTTGGTTGCGACCTGGGCAAGAACGTCATTCATTTCTTCCGATGCCGTCTCATTCTGTGTACCTAACAATCGAAGTAGTGTCAAAAGCTGAACTTGAAGGAAGGGATCGGATATCCCACCAACGTCGTATTCGGGAGAATATCCAGAACCTAAAAGGTTACGCAACATCTTCACCAACATCGGCACTAATCGAAGAAAGGCCTTACGACAGTCAGTCTCAAATGGATCTTCACCCTCTTCTTCAGCATTTCTCGAATCGATCAATAGAACTTGCGTCATCAACTGTACTACCGTAATGAGGACACCATGATTCTTGTCCTTCAATAACGTTACAACACGGTCAACAAAATCTTCCACCATATCCGGACATTTTGTAAGACACCTAGCCATTGCGAGGTTGGCTTTCTTTCGTAGATACGGCATCCCCCCCTTCAAATGTTTATCCACCTCGGGAGCTAAATCTCGTGACATATCGGCTGTGGCAAGATTTCCAATCGTACAGAGAGACAATCCGGCAATGAACTTATTTTTAGAATTCATATCATTCTTAAGAGAATTCGTAGACAACATCAGTACATCCGCTTCTTCTGAAAGCAACAGCATCATTCCCAAATAACCGATACGTTTTTCAGGGAAGTGTGGTGATGCAATTAACTTTAGACATTCTAGTTGACCGAAGTGGGTTGGATATCCTGAGAAATCGATTGCAAGAAAAAGAAAAGTGAATACAAAATTTGACATCTAAGTTGAATAGAAAAATTAAAGAGTCGACAATACTGTACACCACGATAACATCGCGCGGAATAAGCAATCGGAATGCTAAAAAGAGTTCGACAAGCGGATCTTTCTTGTACTGAAGTGATCATTATTTGCTGTTTAATTTGTACATCGATCTTAATGTAAATCTTCATTCCGCCTACGTACCTAACATATGCATAAACAAAAGTTTGGCGACGTTTCGATGCCGATAGTGCTCCTGCTCCTCGCGAATTGCAGTACGGATCATTGCTGATTCCTTCGCAATGACTGCTCGTTCTTCCGCGGCGGTTTTACATGCCCTCACTTTGCGGATAAGATCCCGTAGCTTCAATGACATGGTTGATTCTCTATCTCTGATTGTATCTTCAAAGCTACTAAGGTTTATGATACATACGATATGACTTTCAACCTTTTTTGTGCTTTTGTATTGTTTGTTATCATTCAGCAGTATCAATTTGCGTGTAAAAATAACACATTTGCGCGATTTTCATACCGGTAGGCATTTTTCACGGATGACTTGAATTTTCAAATCTGAGGAGTTAGTCGAATGAATCAACTTTTTGTCGATTTTGTGATTAAAAAAATGATAAAAATCTCAACATTAAAAAACGCTAGTTTAAAAGTACTATTATTATTTATATATTATACACATCTTCCATCATCAACAACAACATGTAAAGGTTAATGAAGCAAACAGACTATGCACCAGTTTTCTAAAGTGTCTGGGGAAAATGCACAAGTAACGAGGCTGAAAAGAGTCTACACTGTGTGGTACCTTTTCCATCAAACTATTTGAAAAGGCACGGAATAGAAATTTAGATCAACTTCACAGTGTGCCTACTGGGAAATTATCTTTAGCTATGACAATATTCATACAAAGGCACATCAGATTGTGTACAGTACTTGTACAATTTACTCTAAAGATGTCACAGGTGTTTTCATACTCAGCTATGCACTCTATGTTTATCTCTCTACAAATTTAGGATGTAAGGGTAAGGCTTCAGGCAGTTAGTTTATCTTTCAAAGTATGATACGGTACACAATAATAGATTGTTTATATAATAAATGGGTATATTCTAAAATAGGAAGTGTTACTTATTAAGTGTACAACTTTTGTATTTGCCTTCAGGTGCTAGTTAGTTCGTACTATTGTAGATTATTCATACAACGTACGTACGGGTACAATATGATTGATGTTGATAGAAAAAAATTGATAATAAATCGTGTTGTTTCGTCACGATCTTTATTTACGCCAGGCAGAATTCTGAGAGAATACTAGTACAAACTTATCAATTTCATCCTTTTGTTGTTGAAGAATACATTCGGTAATCCAAACCAAGTTACGGATCTCTTGTTCCTTCAGCTTAACGTATGCATAAAAGCATCCAAAGTGGAATTGGTTTTCAAATGCCAATTCCAACTTATGAACATCACGTTCATAAAAGGCATCATCAATAGATTTATCACCAGATCCATTAGCGTGGATGCTCCAAAGAGCAGAGTATGTAGGGAATGCCTCCAATACACGTCCCATCTCTTCCTCGTCGGAAACATCGGCTAACAACATAGTTCCTTCTGGGTATAGGTACCCAACAGCAGGATACAAACGCTTACGGTCTGAGGTACGCATACCAGGTTCGTTCAATGGTGTACCGAACGAGTTCAACGTAATATTAATGGCATTTGTATCGGCGCGGACCTTCAAAATATCACACATAATTTCACCAGTATCACCACCCATAGAGTAACAGAAGTTATAGAAATCTTCAAGCCAGAATTTGATAAGAGAAGACTTGATGATTTCAATTTCAACTTCCTCAAGAACATTACGGGAACTAGTTCCACGATGGACAGAGCTTTCTTGTAAGAACTTTGAAAAGTATGGACCGACAGGAGTATCAACCAGGACGGTTGTGTATAGGTCGGAATATCCCTTTGCGGAATTTTCGAAAGTAGGAATACTACGCATGGTAGAATCCTTAAACATACCCAAAGGATGACACTGTTCCAAAAGTTCATTAATGTCGCGACCACTTAAGGCACCCTTCAGTAGAAGCATAATATTCTCAATCATGTATTCATACGTGATAAAGTCCATGAAAGCAGAAAGAGGTTGCACTGTTTGTGTTCTCAAATACGTGAACTCTGTAACAAGCTATATTAGAAGCAGTACCAAAATAAAGCAAAGTAGGAGAATTTTTTTGTTAGATGAGGTCATATGCAGATCCACTACTTGTTTATTCTTTCAACCGATTTGAATTTGGCCCATGGAGGTTTGTTCTTTATTTATATCTCAATTAATCATCTTGTACGGTACGGGTATATTACACACAAAAATAAATTCAAATATCCAAAAATATTACACTGCGCATTATTCAGCGAGCACTCGTAGTAAATTAGCACCAAAAAAATAAAGGCAACATCTATAGAAGTTGTTTCTTGACGACGAACAAGACCATTGCATGGAAAGTAATTAGGAAAGTTTAGATCGTTTTAGTTACCCACCTTTTCAACTGCAGCTTTTTGAAGCATAGCAGGTGTGATTGAATTGAAATCAGCAATAGAATCAGCATAATCAGTCTCTGTTAAGTTAAGACGGACATCGTCCAACGTCTCGCATTGAATCAAATGATTGTAATCTGAATCAGCTAAGAAGGACGATCTCATACCTCTTACTAATGCCTCAGGGAATCCATGACGGATATTGAATGTAGTGAAATCACTATTTCCTTGTACGGGCTTGGGGGTTGTCATGGTGGACGCCTATTTGTTTTCTGAAAAATGTAAGTCTTCTTTGAAACAAAATTATTTGATATTGCAGCTGATATTAAAGGAAATAAATTAATTTACAAGTGATTTACAGCGAGCCGAATGAATGAGTATGCTAGGCGAAGGCATACAACGAACGTTACAAAAGTTTTGAGTCAGTCGGGCTTGCGCTTTTTCGCCAATGAAGCATTTTTACTGAAATAGTCCCAATAATTGGATCATGAACTTCATTCCTAATGACTAGAATATACTACAACTTTCCTTGCATTACGGTACAAATAAATCTGTAGCATTCAAATAGGTCCATACTTTGATGATATACAGTATGCAATACCGGTATCTCAGAGCTAGATATATTAGAAATAACAACTTTATGCTTTGGAGAAGAGAACTTCTCCAATTGGAAGGTAGTAGCAGAGGTTTTTGAACACATTATCCAGATCAAACCACGCAATATGAGGATGCGCCGATGCTACTAGGTCCTACTGTATTGTCAGTAATAATATCTATTACATATGCTTTTCAGTGCGCAAGATTTCAAAAAGCCGATAATATCACACTTTTTCGACTTGGGCAGGTTATTTCGAACAAGAAACTATTTCTACAGTTTACTGCCGTATTCTTCTAGTTGTGAATTTAGGTATACTAGCTAGATGATTTTGTTTGTTTTGATTAATACTTAGGAATTCATTACCCCGGTGCTTACTAATACTTTTATGCGATTGATCATATGACTGTAAACGCTGATTGCGATTCTAAAAATCACTGAAACTACGAAGCACTGAAAAGTTATATTCCATCTACTATTACATTATGGTTGCTTATGTCATGGGTTACAAAAATCCGTGAGAAGAGCATTTTGGTATGCCCAAAGGTTCGTATGTCCAAGGGTTTATCGATTGTCCCTTTCAAACAGAACTAAACCAGGCGTTGATTTGTGTCCAGTGCGAATCATACCATGATTTGTTTCAATGGTTTAGTGTGTACTTTCATTAGCCTGCACCAAGGAAACCTGATCGTCTTAGATTGTCTGTCATGATAATAGTTCGCGTGGAATCCAGAACGAATTCCACTATAATATTGAAAGAAAGAAAACAATCAGTTAGTACAAAGTCGACAAAAGGGGTAGAGAAGAAGAAGAAGAAGAACCTACACAAACGTAACTCATGAATGAATGACGGTATTCAACACTTACTATTATTTGTATCGGTAGCAGTACATGCTTGTATGAAAGAATCTGTTATCTCATCATTGATCAAACAGTCCTTGAACTTTTCGATGAAATACAATACACCACTATTGAAATTATTCTGAGGGCCGGCATAATCAGCAAAAGGTTTTTGATCTGCAATATCACTGTATTGTAGCTTTTCTTCGAATATGTCCTTTTTGTTAAGAAAGAGCATAACAGATGTATTTGCGAATGCTCTGTTATTACAAATGGATCGGAATAGCTCAAGAGCTTCCACCATCCGGTTCGTTTTTTTCGACTCTGCGAGGTTCTGATCGTACTCTGAAAGAGCGGCCACAAAAATAACGGCATCAACGCTGTCAAAACAATCGATCCATTTACGTCGTTCGGATCTTTGTCCCCCCACATCGTACATTTCAAAATCGATTCCATCAATCCTGTATCGTTCCATAACAACTTGTGTAGTTTTTACACGAGCAAGTAGCACGTCCTGTTGCGCGGGCCTAAAGGTTTTTGATGCGATACGATCGATTTCATCCAGAAAGTCTTTGTGTCCATCGATAACATTCAGTAGCGCTCGTTTTTGCCATACTTCTTTCATTGCAACCGACTATAATAATAGAGATAGAGAGGGGGAGAAAAGAAAAGTTGTTGACGGATTAGTAACAATGAAATGAATGGATATTGTTGTGTTCCTTTCTTTCTTTCATCAACAGTACGACATTACTAAACAGCCGATTTGAAATTTCTTCCGATTGTTGATTTCTGATAATCAATAAATAAAACTTACATTCCATAAAATTTTAATGGTTTTCCATATTTGTAAAAACATTTGAGCGTCGTTATTTGGTCCCAATCCAGCCGTTGCGCAATGACCGACCCAATCATCAGAAAGATCCACCGGTTCAAGTGGCGTAGCAGTTCCATCTAAAAGATAAGAAACTAGTGTTTCAAATGCCTCAAAGGGGGTCATATCTGCTCCTTCAGCCGCAGGCTCTTCTTCTAGATCGTCTTCCATTTCCAACATACGAATTAGTTGCAACAGTTTCCGTGTGACTGTGATACAATTTGACCGAACAACTACTCCGTACATCCGTAAATTTTCGTCCGTTCTAGGAGAACCATAAATGATCCTCATTTGTTTAAAAATCGTTGATTTACCAGACTCACCAGCACCGAGTAGCAATAATTTAATCTTTAATTCCTCCTCCTGCCTTTTTTGATCCAATTCAGCATCAATCTTGTTACTTCTTCCTCCAAGGGCCGGATCATTTCCCCCAGGCGGACCACCCGCATCAGTTGAAGAACTGCATCCCATGGTTGGAAATGTTGTGTTGTTAAATTAAGCGTTTTAATGTAATATTTACCGTTACGGGCTAGCGACTATGTAGTTATTAAATTAAACAAGTAGTACTGTATGGTCAACAATTTAATTTGCTGATGTACCTTGCTATGTTACCCCCTACTTAGCTTTTTCCTCCACTTTAGTATGATTGATCACTAGTAACTCGATACAACGACCCACAAAAGCTAGGTAGTGCAATTAACAACACACAAAGATACGGTGTAATACAATTACCGCAACACTGTGTATTATCTTCCGAGAGTGCCGTTGTTTTTGGCACTTCATCCACAAAAAAGGCAGCCAAAATTTATCATAAAAAGTAGGTATTGTACGGTAAGACACATGCTGAGACAATTTAATTAACGTTGCGACAGAGTTCGCCGGTACTTTTTTGGAGGAACCCGGAAGTGCAAATATTTTTGACAAATTCCGTCGTTTAACTTTTTTAACTTACCGACTGTCAAGACTCACAAGATTAGATTAATCGAATTAGTTCAAATTAAAAATGATGGCGACTATGTATTTAATAGGGTTAAAAGGTATATACATTCAGTCGAAGCGATAGGTACTGTAGACGAGGTTCTGTTGGAACGCTAAACGGAATGAATCCGATAACTGCATGTTTTGCGCACTGCAATAAAAATGGTATGCATTGAGAAATGCCGATCGACAAAAAAAAGTGTTCGAAAATTTAGGATCGAGATGCGCGCGAAGCAAGATGCTTCTCTCACAAGGACTAACTAATGCTCTTCGCGATTGATTCGCTTTATCTTGGTATCTACATCTTTTTCCAATTATTGGTCTTTTTCTGATCCAATTTCATAGTTTAATTTTAGATGCATGTGTTATGTACGTCATAGTATCATCTATATGATGGCTGAATGCTGGATCGATTGATAATATTACTAATATCTGTATCAAGGCTATGAACTGCATTCGCTTCTTCGATAGCCAAAACCTCGTTGGTTTTGGAATGCGACTGTTACATCGAGGAAAAGTAGCAACACACGGTTTTAAGGAAACCACATGGAAAGTGAGATCTTGTACGGTGTTGCGAGCCGTCGTCGTCGTCGTCGTGGTAGTCGTATCACGAAAACATTACTCAAAACCCTTATTTTTGACTTGAACATAGTCTAATTTAATTAGCAAGGAAATAACATTAGTTTGGAGTAAAAAATAATGAAACTATTACTGAATGAATCTCCAATAAAGTTGTGTACGTAGACTACACAGGTAGTAACGTCGTCGCGCACGATACAAATATTGATTATAGAGTAGTTGTCGTAAAACTTCGTAGTCGACCCACCAAAAGAACCTTCCCTTTAGCTTCAACAGAGCCTGATTAACGTAGGAAAGAAATTTGGTTCTCCAGGGGCAAAGGTAAACTGGGAACTTTACAATCTACACTTTGTACTACACATGACGTCATATAATCGTCGTGATCCATCATTTTGAAGTTCGTGCACAGGCATCGTCAACCTCTTTTCGTCGGTAATCAAAGATCGTATAAATGTATATAGATCTTACCATCAGCTTGTAATCGGTTCAATTCAAAATTCTGTCAGCAAAACTTTTATGCTAACCTCCCTCCAACCAGTATTGAAATATGAATTCGCTCTATGGTATACTGTAGCAGTATCCGAGATAGATGATGTTACAGCCGTTGATATTGACCGTAAAAACCGTCTCAAAATGAGGATATCCGATAATATCTGATAATCGTTCTCCTCAAGATTAATATGGTGATTCTAACTAGTAACACAGATACAATTGACAAATAAAAAAATTGTGCAATGGGTGTTTCAATTTTGTTATTTGAATTTCTTTACATGAACATCATTTCATAGTTACTACACGTATTACATTTTCATCTTTTTCACAATTCAAGTACAAAAATATATGAATACGACCCGCGAATTCTGAATATTGTTACGATGTTCCATTAGCGATTTCGTTTGCATCCTGTAACTTCCATGCCACTATTCCCCAAATACCTAGCGCAACAACAAGTAAACCACCAGTAATTATCGGACGATATCTCATGTAGGCCAAAAGCATGATAGTAACACAACACAGAAGGCTTACGGGAACTGCGACTAATATGACAGCAAAGAAACCGAGTGAGGATAACAGTGGGAGAACTTGAAGGATTGTAATAAGAGGAGAAAAAAGCATGATCCAGCCAGCGCAGAGTGCGACCCACACGACTAGACGAATGACCTTAGTTACAGCGGCTTCCTCTTTGCTTGCCAAACCAATCATCTCCTGTAAATTATGGGCGCCTTTACGGATCATCCAGATCTGGCCAAGATCTTTGTTACATCTTCCATCTACATGACAGTGGTCTACGCCGAACTTTGCACCTGCATCTTTTGCTTCATTTTGAACCGTGGCGGTCTGGGCTACGACGAAGGTAGCTTCAAAACCATCAGCAGTGTATTCGTAGACTATCTTAATGTCTCCATTCTGGGGCTCTTGACCCTCCTTGAATGTTCTTAGTATGTTGTCAGTACCTTTACAAAGGGATTCGAAGCCAGGAACCGTATCAGGGAGATATTCCATAGGAACTGATGTGTATTCGGAAGCGAATACAGCAGGGTTACTAGAAATTTGATCATTCGTGATAGCAAACCCGCCCACACGGGTAGTGGGCGAAATTGTTCTACCCTGTGGAGCCTTATCAGGTTTATGAAGTCCCATCTTTTCAGCTATTTCTAACGGCATCGGACCAGCTTGATTCTGCATTGCTCCCAACTTAGCCGCCATACCTTGTTGTTTAGTTGTAGCTGCATCCGGAGGCGGATAAAAATTTGCACCTTCATCGGTCCCTCCGGTAGCAGCGACAAGCTGATCCCAGATTCCACGACTATTCGTTACACCGATATTAACACAGTCTTTCTGTGGTCCCATGTGAGTCCAATCATCTTTTCTAGTATAAGTTGTTGTTCTGGTCTCTCCTCCTCCAACAACATCTCTCTTTGTTGCCTGTTGAGCTGTTTCAGTTGTTTGATAAATGTAACATGTACGTCTGAGGATAACTGCTCCCGATATCGGGTCTGTCAAATTCAAAGTTTTATCTGCTGGCCCAAAATCAATCGCAGAATCTCCCACAGTTACATTGCCAGTAAAATGGACTAACCGACCTACATTTTCATTGGACGACGTGTTGCTACAGTATTGGGGGATAATGAGCAATGGTATTCACGGTGTGAGACTCCTAAAGTATGGGTAGTATTCGATCTGACGAAACGGAACGAAAGGGGGTTTATTCATTCTACTACATGCACAGTACTCACCAGTCCACTACAACAGCGTTGTTCTTGCAGAAATCTATCCTAGACAATTGATCAACGTGTCGACCTTCATTCTTCCAAATCGCACAGGGCACGAAAATGATCAGTAAGCAACCAATGATTGATGTTACTAGAGATTCTCCCAACTTCTGGAAAATATTTTTACGTTGGGTAGTACTTGTTTGAGTTCTTCTCCCAGCACGTAGAAAATAAAACTCATCTTGTTCATCGTCTTCCTTGTCCTCGAACTCTGTGCCGTCAAATTCAGAATCTATAAACACGACTTCTGGAATAATTGGCGAATGATCTGACTCCTCATCGATAACTTCTTTGACGTTAGTTTCTTTCTTCAAGGATACAGCGAAGACTTCATTGCAAAGAATTGCCGTGAATGCAAAAAGAAGGAAGGAAATGATGTACCGTGGAAACATAATTATCAATATCCACCAAGCTAATGCTGGTAATAATGGTTGAGTATCTATTGCCACAGAATGAGCAATGGTGATTGATTTCAATTTGTAGAAGTACAAAAGTAAAACGTACTATTTTAGTACAACAATGTTCAATAACAATGTACTAATATATTCAATATGGGATTTTTAAAAATCTTTTTTTCTGCTGTATTCTCTGAATTCGCGTCTAAAAATTACTAATAAGTTAGTGTTCCGTCGTGATTATATTCATAAATACACGAGACCAGATATATGCCTGTACTTTCTCATACCTTTTTTACTCAGGAACGACACTCAAATTTCTCACTTTCTCATCAGAACTTAGTACCATAAGTACCAGTTTAATGCCAGCCTGTTATGTTCAGTATCCATTATTGCCTTACTAAAACAATTATGAACAAAAACAAAGATGAAAGATATAAGGTACAGTACTTACCTTATGTCAAAATCAGTATTTTGGGCGTATTTATCATGATACTTCCTCCAGCGAGCGCTAATTGTTTGAAAATTTAGCGCATTGTAAATCGACAGGAAATTACAAAAATAAAATGAACTGAAATCTTTGAGAGGATTTTGGTTGCTTGACAGTATGTAATGTAATGCAATCCCAAGCAACTGGACCACCCATTCAAATTACAATATGACATAGTAGGGATTGAAGTTTTGTGTATCATCATTGTTTACATGTACTTGACCTGGAAGCCTATCTGGATACATCCTGAGGAAAATGAAAGCTTCTGGACGATCAACAGTGGAGATGTTTTAGAAAAGCAAAGCCTTCAGTGAATCAAATTCCGTGAGATGCAGTTCCTCCCAAACCACTGAAGGACCTATTTGGTAGAGTGTATATGTGCTATGATGTTATGATGCTATGTTTTTCCTTCTGCTGTATGAGAGAGCAAACAAAGGAAGGTAGGAGGAGAAGATAGAGGATAGTGAATAGGGGAAAGTAGGAAAACAAGCTGATTAGAAAAAGTTTTTCGCGCGCCGGCCGGCCGGTTTTAAATGGTAAAATAAAAGAGTGCAGATTTAAAAAAAAAACACTTCTACTACGCTAACGTTACTTTCTCGCGTGGCTGTTGTATCCTAGCTTTTCTTCCCGCCAGCTTTTATTACATGGCGCAATCATAAGGTACAGTAAAGTAGAACGCCGTTAGTGTACTGCTTCCTCAATTTTTTGAGAGTAAAAAGAAAAGAGCATCCAATTCTCAGAAAATAAATATTGTTTCAATATAACAACAAGTGTTGTATCGATTCATCAGATTCAATTGTAGAAGACGTCATGGAAAGAATCAAGACACTTGAAGAGGAATCTGGTATTGATGTTAGCGGAATGGTTGAAACAGAAACCATTAACCCACGACACCCTTCGAACGACAATGTGGACGCATCGACGATGGCGATGATGGAGGCAATGTTAAAAAGGACGCCAGCTAAAGTGGACGACGAGATCAGTGATGCCGTAATTCGGTTTGCTGAAAGTAGAACGTATGAAACATACAGCGCATCTCATTCTTTAAATGGGAAAGGGGACAAATCGATGCACGAAGATAATATTCGTGCCTATAAGAAAAGAAGTACGCAATATGAAAATAATTTTCGTGCCAATAGGAAAAGAAGTACGCAATATTCGTGTAAAAGAAGAACTTCTGAAGTAAATTTGGATTTACCACCGGGATATCCAAGGTTAGAGGCGACCCCCGATGGCGAAACAAATATTCAGCGCCAGAAAAGATTCGCACGATTCAGGCTTATCATAAAAACACACGAGAAAAAATACCTACCACCACTACCGTCAACACCACCATCAATGGTCGTCAGTTCTGAAATAAATTTGAATTTACGACTGGGATATCCAAGGTTAGATGCTACCCCCGATGGTGAAACAAAACTTCAGCGCTCCAACAGATTCTTACGATTCAAGCGACACACAGAAGCACACGAGGAGAAACTGAAAAGTGGCTATTATGAACAACCTCCGGCTCCCAAGACTATACGATGTGTACATTGTAATAACATATATTACACATTAAGGAGTGTCACTTGTCATGAAAAAGTATGCCATAAAAATTTAGAAGTGACAACCAACTGGCTAAGGGAAGAAAATCCAGAAGTGAAACGCAACCGGAAAGAAGAAGTGCGCAAATATATAGAAGAGGAAGAACATCGGCTGGTAGAGAGAAAACGTAAGAAAGTAGGGAAGCAGGATTTTGGACATTCGGAAGACTGGGTCAAAGAACAATTTGGTCATATGCAGGAACATAGGGTTACCGAACTGAAATATCCTCCACCTACCTACGATTATACAAATAACAGAACGTATCATGAAACATGCGATAGCCTTTCAACCCCTTCTTTGAACGGGAAAGGGAACCAACCAGTCGATGCCCAAAACACCCACGACAATGAAGATAATGTGCCAAGTACCGGGACTGCAATAGGATGCTCTACTAGTACAAGTATATGATATTAGTAGATCACAAATTATTGTAGCTTGTAGCTTATCTAATCTGCCTTATGATATCTCTATTCTACTATATACAGCTTATTTATCGGCGCTGCTCTGATTTCTGAAGTTATAATATTGGCTGTATATTGAAGTAGCCTATTGTATTTGTAATGATAAAGTGTACTACTCATTGATTTGATTCATTACTATTCTTATCATTCTATTTTGTCATTTTTAATTCTTCAAGAAAACTAGTACTGTTATGTACAGTACTACCTCCTAAAACTACTTGAATCTTACCACGATGTGTTTGATTGAACTCACTAATTTTTGTACCTTCTTCGTATGTGACACCACCAACCATAAAAACAATAATTTCATCTGGTATAACAGTATCGGGTGACACACCAGGAACTGTCTTAATTGATCCAGGAACGAATGGGTGTGTATCACGACGTAGTTTACCTTTTGTTATCGATTGTATCGTATCCATCAATACAGGAACATGCTGTGCGTATACATTCTGTACACCCTGAACACTCGTCATGAAGGATTTCGTTAAATTACTCATTATGTTGTTCTGATCACCGTACAGACCAGGACCACGAGCTTTACTTCCACCATAACGTAACATAACAGAAACTAAATTAACCATATCAGGTGGTACACCACCTTTTTTCATTGCCTGTTGGACCATATTGATATTACCAGATGTTTCATATCTAAGTGCATACAATAATCCCAGTCGTAATTTATCAGGAATTTTAACAGCCGGTGAATCTAATTTTTCCATAAGTTCTCTCCAATGTGCTGTATGATCATCAGCACAGGCCAATTCTTGTTCAAATTGAGAAACATCCATTAATGAGCAAGCACCAACAAGTCGTGCTAATTCACCCATAATCGCAACATGCTTCGATACGTTATGTGATCGTGATCGTAATTCTGGAAATTTATCCATAAATGCTTGCATATCTTCAATTGTATTAAAATTAGTTGTATTGTTTGCTGTTTGTTTTTGATAATCCTGTAAAAGTTTTTGTATATTTTCACCTAATTCACCAAAATTCTTATGCCGATTATTGCAAAAGAATTCATCCTGACAGGAGCTTAATACGACTTCTTCTAAATCTTTTGCAATATTTGGTGCACCCTTCAATACAACACGATGATTATTTAATCCTAATAATTCATGAACCATTGCTTGATACGTCCATTGACTTAACAGCGGTGTAACTGGATCATCTCGTCTATCTAAAACTAATAATAATGTCCCAGCTGTATTCCTTCTCCTTCTTCGGAAATGGAATATTTCATCTGTTGATATAGCATCAAATATATCTTTAGCAAGTTCTTCGGCACACGCAGATTGTCCTGCATAACGTATCCCTGCTAATGGTTGTCTTTTAAGTGCCAACAACATCCCCTGTAATCCACGTAAATTACGTTCATATAGATGTGAATATTGTGGTGCCCAGGATGTACCAGCCGCAACAGACATTGATAATGTATTCCGACATTGTAATGTTAATAAATCATCATTGATTGGAACAAAGTCACCATAAAATTCTTGTACTTGCTTCACTCGTTCTGTTGAATCTGATTCAGCTAATAATCGTAATAAACCTTGTGTAAGTATCCCACTAAAGAAAAAATGATATTCAGCAAATCTTGGTTCTTTCAATTCACGAACAAGCATCCCCACAGAAATTTCTGTCGGTCTAACAAAACAAACAGCTTTCAAATGTGATGATTTATTTTTATTTTTATCTGATTGTTGTTGTTGTTGTTGTTTTGCACCGGTATCATCCAATCGTGAAACTAAATATACATCATTACTTAATATTTCTGTTTGTGAATAAACAGCAGAAACAATCTGTGTCGTTGATGCATCTAATAATAATACCTTCATCCCTTTACATTTACCATCACCCTCAACGATCCGATCAATATAGGTACGAATGGCTTTAATACCATCCAAGTCTTCATCATGAGTATCCATTATTAATTAATCAATTGACCAATTATTAATTCTGTTGAGTTATGTTACTAGGTAGTATGTTTGTTTGTTGTTGCTGTTGCTGTTGTATTATCGTATGTATGTATGGTCGCAGTCGTCGTCGTCGTCGTCGTCGTTTGTGAAGATGTGCTTTCGAACTTTTAGGCATACTGTACACAATACTTCGAAGTAGTGAATAGAATGCTCATGTTGTATTTCAACATAAAAATGACCGAAAGCAACTCGTGTTAAGGAAAACTGCAGGGCCAGCCCATGCATTGATGCCAAGGAAAAAAAACCTCATTCTGTCTAGGAGGGACTCGAATAAAATTTGAGTCACTACGATACGTTAGTCACCCTAACAATTTCGTCTGTCTGTCATTACGATGCTACTTACCTGCTCTACTTATTTTCACGCTTTCGCCCGTAGAAACTGTACGAGAAATAAATAATCAACTCCAATGTTAACAAAATATTAACCAAGAGAATAAGACGTGCATTCAAAACACCTGTAGTATCAACAACAAACACATTCTTTAATTTTTGTTCAAGGTATGTGTATGACCATGGTCGAATGCTGTTTTAATTTGTACGACGATATATTGTAGTTTAAACAAGAGAGGGGTTAGATTATATCAGAGAACGTAAATGTGCGATTGAAAGGAAAATCCTACGACCAAAGATGTCCTCTAGTCTCCATCCCATTATTACTAGACGTGACGGGACGGGACGTGCCTCCAATGAAAATTTGTAGTGTAGCAATTGGATGTTACTGATTGATCGATCAATCAACTCTTTTAAAAAAGTGCTGTATTGTATAGATTAGATCCATGTTCCGTATAAATTGATTGACTTTTATACTAAAAATATTTAAATGGAATGCTCACAAAAACTCTTTCTCTTTCATGATGTTTTTATTCTTTTATTAATTAATAACCACGAACGATCACAGATAACTTATAATCTATAAAAATGGCAGAAACAAGAAAACCAAATAAGTTGTACGCAACCCATCCTAAGGGATACGGAAAAGGATCACGAGCATGTCGTGTTTCCGGACGTCCAGGTGGTAACGGATTAATTCGTAAATATGGTATTAATATGAAACGTCAAGCATTCCGTGAACGAGCAATTGATATGGGGTGGATGAAATACAGTTAAACTATACTATAACATACTACATATAGAGAAATCAACATCAACAGTTATTAAAATGATAAAGTATACATTAAGAGAATCGAAATTGAATGGGGTTTTCTTTCTCTTGGTTTGGTGTTCCCCCACTAATATCGTATTTTGTGTCTGTGTGTGATATTATACCTAAGAATATGTGATGTATTTGTGCAACTCCTCGAGCGAATTTCTATCTAGTTCGTGACAAGAAATGTAGTATGTACTGTATTACTGTAGTATATAAATGTACGGTACAGAATAGTTTGTGCTCTATGTCTTTCAGTAGAAGCAGCCACGAACGTCAAACACTACTTCAGCGTACTGGTTTGTATCAGAAAGTATATCTTGGGTAGATATGTGTACTTTCATTCCAATATAGTCTAGACTGGTAGTACTGTAGATATTATGAAATATCTAGCTACTGGCCTGTTGTTGTGTAACTTTAACTAGGCTACTGTATTTGATTTGAGCCATAAATTATTCTCTCGAAACATATTAAGGTACCCCAATCCAAGAAGACGTATTACTACAATTGTATTCAACATGATAATCAACAAGGACCAAAACAAATAAATATATCATCTATCAAGCCTAGCTAGACGTGTAGTGCGTGAGTTATATAACTTTTCTTGACGGAATAACATTCATTTTTAATTAATTTTTTGATAAAACCCAACATCCAACAAACGCACGTAGGTATGGACTATCCTAGACGGAATTTTCAATAATTCATATCATGTCCATGCCATTATATTCCATTTTCCATTCTATTCCGAATTGGTACTACTATATAAAGTACTAAATCCCCCGATATTTACTACATTTTTTCCTTCAATATAAAACTCAATCGAAGTCAAGCCAAACTTTCATATCAATCTTCCATTTTGATATTGTTATTATTACTACTATTATTATTCGGTTGCGTCGATGATGTTTCAACAAGCGAAGGAGCCAATGGAATAGGTGTTTCACATGGATTAAAGTACCGTGTAGTAGTATGTGTATTTTTCGTTTCTGGATTTGTTATAGTTAATTCTTGTACCAAAACACTTCTACTTTTTTTTGAATTTGAATTTGTTTCTTCTTGTTCTGGTTTCATTGGCGCTTCTGGTCCATCTTCTGATGTATTTATGTTTCCTTCTTGAATTAAACGTTTAGTATCTGTTACGTGTGCCATACCATTTACTGTTAATAATGTCGAAACAATTTTTAAATTTGTTTTACAACCAACTAAATCATCTGACGTTGCTATTTGTTTTTTTGGACGATCATCTGGTTTTAAATATTCAATACTTTCTTTACCTAGTATTAATTCAACAATTAAATCATTATTGACACGTGATCTTTTAATTATCTTAACTTTATTATTACTATGCTGTTGTTCTTGTTGTTCTTCATCATCATCTTCTTCTTCGATTGGTCCTGATTCTTTTTTTATTCCTTCTGAAGTTGTTGTACTTGTGATTTCTATAGTATGAATCGTATCTAATTCATTTTCACCCTTTTCATTTGCTTGGATTGCTAATTCTGGTACATTCAATGTTTCAAGATAACCCCTCATGGACCAATCACCACGATTCTTATCTAATATCCATGAACCATTCAATGAATCACGATAAACATCTTGTTGTTGGTGATGCTCAGGAAAAGCATCGGAAGTAGAAGCAGTAGCTGCCGCAGGGGCAGCAGGAACTGAGGGTGACGCTAATGACATCGCGTTTGGTTTCTTGTTGTTGTTGTTGTTGTTGTTGTCGCTTTTCTGCAGTAGATAGATAGTATTGGAACTGCGAGTTGTTCATCGGCAGATGGAAGATGGAAGTAATGAAGTTAGTAGAGTTATGATATCTAAATTTGTGTGTGTGTCCATTCGACAACTTGCAGCTCTATTCATTATTCATACGTACTGTACGTAGGACACATAAGACCACTCTACACCTCGAAAATTGAAATCCTCTCGGACATAAAACATTAAAAAATATTTTTTGACTAAGCCCAGGCGGGTCACAGACATTATATTTTTAAAGCAATACTGCTGTAGTCTCATACACAGAGTGATGAATATTATGAAGAATGAAGTATCGTTGTTTGGTAGGCAAAGAGTAGATCAGACATCGCTCCCGACAAAGAACTACCTGACGACAAAAAGAATAAAATAGGCAGAGGAATTCGTCTTCTAGCTATCTATAAAGTTATACTCTACTGTTAATCAAATTCCGCAGAAAGATAGATAATAGAATCAACATACGATTTGATTCGACAATTCGACAAGAACAAGAACAAAAAATAAAGAAAAAATGGGTCTTCCACGACCAAAAAGAAGTAAGAGACGGTACGAGGGTGATGATGCAGCTGGGACAGATGGGATCACTAATTTATCCAGTTTGAATAGATATTCCCCTGATGGAAGAAGGATGCGTCAACGTTATGCAATGGCAGCCTTGGGCCTTGTTGTGGTGATATCTGTTCTGGTATTTGCTCTTTCTGGAAATAAAGATAAGGATGGATCTTCTGCTGGTAACGGTATGTCAGCACAAGATTATCTAGAAGTTCCAAAAATTCCCACCGCTCCAACAGACGCTTTTGAGATCGTAACCCATCAAAAATTAGACGATTTAAAGGCACATGTGGCTGTTTATAAACATAAAAAGTCGGGTATGGAAATCGTTACGATGATCCCATCGGATCCTAATCATGATGCAACATTTGGTATCAACTTTAGGACACCGACCGAATCAAACGATGGTGCACAATACGTAGTAGAGAAATCGATACTGGTAGGTTCAGTGAATTATCCTGTAAAAGATCCATTTAATCAGATGAAACGTGGATCACTTCAAACCTACTCAGATTCATGGACCGAACGGGATCGTACCTCATTTGTCATGGCATCACGTAACTTAGCCGATTTTCGTAATAACGTGAAGGTAACGATCGATGCTGTTTTTAATCCACTTTTTATCAACGAGGAATACAAATGGATCTTTCGTCAAGAAGGCTGGAGGTTAGAGACACCTGACAATGTCAACCTACTTATCAATGGGTAAGATTTTTTGTCAACAAATCATCATCACAACAATGTCTTTCACTGAATATTTGTACAAATTCCCATCGATTGATTGTTATCTATCTCTAGCCGAAGGATTTTAGTGCCTGTTGATCTTGATCTATTCTGTTCTTTTCTATTCCTTTTTTAAGCAATTGTTACTAAGCAAAAGGTGCGTTTCCTCCTTCTATCTGTCTAATCTTTATTTATTTTAGGAACGCTTATGTAAACGCTAAGGCCGACCAGATGGACCCCCAAGAGGTTATGATAAAGCAAATCTACAGCAATCTCTTTGCTGATCACGTGTATAGCAAAAGTCCAAAAGGAGACGCCGCCCAAGTAGTCACCATGACATACCAAGAACTGATTGACTACTATAATACGTATTACCATCCATCTAACGGACAAGGATTCTGTTATGGTCAACAGGATTTTATTGATGTGTGCTTAAACGAAATGAATCTCGTATTACAGATGTATGAACACGATGAATCGGTTCGTAAAAAGTCGAAAGTGGGCTGGCAAGATTTAACTGAAATCGACAAGGAGATAAAGACGATCAGTTATCCCGACTATCAAGAAAATGTCGATTATCGATCGATAATTGCATGGGTTCTTAATGAGCAACCCATGGATCTTCGTACCGAAGTTGCTTGGCATTTAATCTATGAATTGCTAGCGGGATCAACTACCGCACCAATAGCTAAAGTTATTTTTGAATTGGACCTTGGTAGCGATATCGTTACACACTTCCAACATTCTCTCCAACAATGGGTCATGTAAGTTCGCCAATTTTAGTTTGAAAGGGAAATTAATCATATTATTGCATACGAATGAGCTACTCGAGACTGACTCTTTTTGTTTTGCCCGTTATGAATGATAGGGCGCTCGGTGTTAGTGGTGTTGTTTCAGAGGAACTGGTGAAGAAAGCTAATGGTAAAATCATGCAAAAACTTGAGGAAATAGTCAGTAATGGCTTCTCTAAAGATGCTATACAGGCTGCTTTGCATAAAATGGAATTTGCATTTCGCGATCAGAGCTCTTCGGATATGCCTGTCGGTGCGAAATATTTTGAGGATATTCTAAACCATTGGAACTATGATCGAGATCCATTGATGCCACTTCACGCATCGAATACATTTGTCGAGCTCAAAGCTGAAATTGAAGAAAATGGACAAGAATTTATCTTGGAACTTATTACTGAACAAATGTTCGATAGTCAACATACCACATCATTAGACTTGCATCCTGACAAAGGTTACGCCCTTACATGGGAGAAGGTAAGCTATGCCCTTTCTATAAGATAATCTGATGTAATACTTGTACTTGTATTTTTAATTACTTCTCTGTGATATCGTCTCTAACTCGTTTCTCGGTACGTGTTGCTTTTGTTACCTCGCTACTGTTGTAGATGGAACAAAAATGGCTAGATGATATAGACAACTACATCACGAAGGAGGAGGGAATACAGATCATGTCAGAAACAGCAGATTTAAAAAATATTCAAGAGGCGGGAGATTCAGATGAAGCATTGGACAGCATCCCACGCCTCCAAATCTCTGATTTGGACGTGACCCTACAGACTCCTCCGTTCCAGGTGATCGAGGATTTGTTTGAATCGGGGGTGACTACACTTTCTCATGAACTACCTTTTACCAATGGCGTCGCTTATATAGATTTCGCGATGGATATTTCCAATTTGGACTTTGATGACATCGTTCTCCTGCCATTGTTCTGCCAGTTGCTTTTGGAGGCGGGTACTGATGCGTACGATGATGTCGAGATGCAACAGCAGATCGATAAGTATTCTGGTGGTATATCAATCACCCCTTTCATTGAAGAAATTGTCGAGTCAGATGATGATGGATATTACTTAGTCCCAGATGGAAAGCACTTCGTGACAAAATTGGTTATCAGTGGATCTTGTATTGCTACAGATTCATGCCTACCAATGATGAATCTATTCCGTCATTTTGCTTGGGATTCCAATGTCCGAAACAAAGAGAAGGCTGTCGAGATTTTGGAGATAATGATTAATGATTTGGATCAGGATGTCCAAACCAACGGACACAAGTACACTACAAGCCGTATCGAATCACGATATAGTCTTTCTGGGTTTGTCCGAGAACAATGGTATGGTGTTACGCAACTCATGCTGATGAGAAGAGCTCTGGATCAGATCAAAGACAATTTTACCGATATTAGTATGCGCTTGGTCAAGATGCAGGATGCAGTAAAGCGAGGGCATCGAAACGGAATGCTTCTGTCTATCACTGGAGACGCTGAGGCACTTAGTGATATCAAGGGTCCAATGAGTAGTTTCTTCAAGAGCGCACTTCCTCTCGCCACCCAAAGGACACCATTTCCTGACTTTGGGAAGGTAGAGCATCCATGGGTTCCTAAGGGTACGCATAGATTACAAGAAGAATTATCAGGGGAGAACTCTAACCAGGCCTTTACTGTGCCTACTCGAGTCAACCACGTTGCTAAGGGGGGTATCCTTTATGAAGTCGGTGAGCGCCTTCCGGGAGCTGATATGGTCGTAATGCAGTATCTGAGTGGTAACTACTTATTTAACGAGCTTACATTCAACCAAGGGGCTCAAGAAGCATGGGCGCTCTTGGATCTCGATTCTGGTGTTGTTATTTACCAAAGCGATCGTGACCCGAGTATTTTTCAGACATTGGAAACATACGATGGTGGAGCGATGTGGCTATGGGATCAGGTTCATGAGGGAGAACTTCCTGTTGAAGCCCAGGCCGCGGTGGTCGGTGCTATAGGCCGCATGGACGCAAACAACATGATCGAGCCGAATAAATTGGGCAAACAATCCATCATGGGATATTTCAAGCAAGACACAGTCGAAAATAAACAACGCTGGCGTGATCAGATCCTCGCGTCAAATGCCGATGATTTCATGTCAATGGTTGAACGACTAGGATCTTGGGGACATCCATCGGTGTGTATCGTTACAAGTCCTGAAATTTATGACACAATAGATCTTCTTGACTTCGATATTTCGAAGTGTGATTATTCTGGTTACCAATGCTAGAAATGCTATACATAAAGTTATATTCCACTGTTCGACACACATTACATAAGATTTGTACAAATAATAACTACTGTAGCAAACTATGACACTACGTGACATTCAATTTTGTACCTTTTTCGATTCAAAAACTATGTGTTTCGTTTGGTTTTTTCTTCTGATATCTTTAGTGATAGTTCTGTACAATGTTTTGTTATTCTGGTAGTACGGTAATTACTACGTGTAGTAGACGGAAACAGAAGTTATTATATAGATAAGATTGCGGCTTACTGTAGTTAAGATTTCTATATCTATCAGGCAGAAAAAAAAGTAATCAAGTAAGCAAAACTAGTGCCAAACATTTAAATTTTTGGTACAGTATTACATATTTCAGAAATCAGTAAGTTATATATCATATCGCTGCATGCTACCGCAGTATCCAGTCCACTATTTGTTTCATAGCCTCATCGTTCGTGTCTTCCTCGGGAAAACCGTGTCCACCATCATGATAACACGATGATACTGTAAATCCTCCTTTCTTTAAAAGATCGCGAACCTGTTCTCCCGATGAATTGGGTGTGATCTTATCTTGTTTACCCAGGACGAATAGAACATTCGACTGGGAAGAAGAATCGTTATCGTCATCATCATCATCGTTACTGTTATTAATATCTGCAACAACACTACTAGTACCCGTTCTACTACTTAATGATTCCAACTGTTGCGTATACGGATTCGGAAATGAACAGCCGTTCATAATATATTGGCGGGGATGATATGGAGTTCGTTTCAATGCAATTAACGAAGCAATTAATATAGCACCCTGTGAATGACCTAGTACGATATCAAATTTTTCTGTTTCCCAAACATCTAAAACCTTTGTAGCAGATTCTTCGAATCCTGTATATTCTTTAGCATTAAAGCTACGAACACCTTCCGGCATAGTCCACCACGAATAACCATCATCTTTATCGAATGGACCTTGTACTGTAGTAATCTCTAATTGGACTGCTGCTTTGTTACACGTACTAGTAGACATTAATGCCTTGTTTAATGCGTCCAATCGTTTCGGAAATTCCTTTGCTGTTCCTCCACTTCCGTGTAAGGCAAGTACCTTGAGTTTTTTGGTGGTAGCAGGAGTAGATGATGATAACGACGACGGCGATGACTTCACAGTCTGATCATCCATTGTTGATGATAATGACGACGATGGCGATGACATTCGACTACCTGTAGTACACGATGTGCTGCTGCGAACTACAGTTGGTTGAAAGATTGTTTGTTTGTTATCGGCTGCCGCCGCAAATAAACTAAACGACGAAGCAGGGCCAGGACGGAAAGAACAAAACAAAGCAGCAGCAGTTGCTCCCAGGTTGCCTTTTATGATATACCTCATTTCCTGTACTGCATCCACGTGATCAGCTACCACAGATGTCAGGGATCTATTGTAGTTAATCTTTTTTTCTTGTCGCCTCTTATCACAGTCTGCTAATTCCCATCGTCATTATTGCGACTGTAAAAAAATCCGCGATGAAGAAATATAGAAATATCGAAATATCCATCCCGTCCAGCCGCTGTACGGTAGGTGACGTCAATTTTATATTGGTGACTGAAAAATCATATCTTCGATCGAATCTACTATCATGCATCGATCATCGTCGAACAGATCATCACATCGCTCATCATCATGCTCTCGTCGTCATAACGAACAAGAAAGTCTATTCCTAGCTAGATAAAAGTACTTTTGAATCCCTCAGACAGACACAATCAATCCTCGCCATTGTCAACAATCAATCAATCAATCAATCAATCAATCAATCAAACAAACAAACAAACAAACAAACAAACAAACAAACAAACAACTATTTATCTTATTTTTCCTGGAACCAAAAAACGAACGTGAAGTATTATAAGAAATATAATATCAACAACAGTAGAAAAAATAAAGTATAATAAAATAAAATAAAATGGCATCCAACGACAGCAGCAAGGTAAACGTTCTCATGGTAGGAACTGGTGAATATACCACTGGATACGTGGGTGGAAAGGCAGCCGATAGTGACAAGGGAGCCGGTGTTGTTGCCCTTACTATGTTTGATTTACGTCGACGAAACAAGGTCGATCGTATCGGTATGTGCGGAGTCAATGTACGTACAAGTAACTTAGTAGACGAATGAATGATCAATGAAATCACGACACCCACTTCTTTTTACTCTGTTCTAAAGAACAAAGAATATCAAGATACCGTATAAACTTTTTTATATGAAGAGATAATATCTTACGCGTTATCATCATGTTCTTCTTATTTTTCTTCGTTTTTATAGGGCAAGAAATTTCCAGGAATTCGAACCCATATGCAAACAAATATCGGCGACGTTTACGATAAAATGGATTTAACCTGTGATACGTTCCCTTCAGACGAACAAGTCGATCCGAAAGCATACGAGGTTGCATGTCAATCGTTCCAACCTGGAGACATTGCTATTATTTTTACACCGGACGATACACATTTTGATATTGCAATGGCATGTATCCAACGGGGTATGCATGTCATGGTAACAAAGCCGATCGTACAAACCTTAGATGATCATCAAAAATTAGCCAAGGCGGCCTCTGAAAAGGGTGTCCTAGTAGGTGTCGAGGTTCATAAGCGATTGGATCCATTCTATGCAGACGCAAGAGATCGAGTCCGAGGTGGGTTAGGGAACTTCCAATACATGTACGCATATATGAGTCAACCGAAACATCAATTGGAAACCTTTAAGGCATGGGCTGGTAAATCCTCGGATATTTCCTACTATCTCAATTCGCATCATATCGATTGGAGTGAATGGACATTGGCTGGTGTTGCACGACCCATTCGAGTAACGGCAACAGCCTCGACAGGAGTGGCAAAGAGTAAGGATATAGACACGGAAGATTCAATCACCTTGACCGTCCAATGGGAGAATATTAATGATAAGACATTAGGATGTGCGGTGTACACTAGTTCGTGGGCAGCGCCGAAGAGTGATGTTCATTCTCAACAGAGATTCTTGTAAGTAAAAAAATAAAAGATTAAAATACGTCCGTGTTTGTATTTCCTATGAGTCCACATGGATTTAAAAAATCCTCGGACGATCCATTTTTTGAGCTGAACTGACTAACTTGTCTTATTATTTTCATTGGTTTTATTTGTGCTGCGCTGCAGTTTTATGGGTACGAAGGGTGAAATCAGCGTCGATCAAGCTCATAGAGGCGCATGTGTGTCGACCGATAGTAATGGATACGCGTCCATGAATCCGCTCTTCATGAAATACACTCCCACTAATGGTATGTTTTCTGGTCAGGGTTGTTATGGAGTTAGATCCTTCGAAAATTTCATTGATGCATGTAGCGATGTTAATGCCGGAACAACAAAGCCGTCGGATTACGATGACGGGTCTCTCGCTACGGTCTACACAACGTTGCAAGGAACGGCAATCCTTGAGGCGGGACGGAAAAGTCTCGATCTTGGTGGAAGACCAATGGATATTCAATATGATGGTGATAGTGGTATGGAACCTACTGGTATGACAGCTCATGTTTTCAAATGAGATCATCAACAATTATAATTTTACGCTATGATACATTCTTAAAAAAATTAAAATAAAAGACAATTGAATATTGAATAATACCGCACTAGTACTTTAGTAACAAACACTTTTACATAGCATTGCATATTCTACGCTTCCAAAGCAATTTATCGAGGTGGTGGTGGCGGCGGTGGAGGTGGTCCTCTTCCTCTTGGAGGCGGCGGCGGTGCACGTCGTGCATTTCCATTCTGTGCACGGGGCTTCGGTGGGGCTGGTGGAGGAGCATATTGTTGTTGCTGCTGAGGTGGAGCAGGCTGTTGGCTATATTGTTGAGGTGGTGCAGGTTGAGGAGGCTGTTGGCCATATTGTTGTTGCTGTGGTGGCATAGGAGCTTGCCCGTAAGCTGGTTGAGGAGGACCACTGTATCAATAGATTATTTCAGGATTGCGAGAAAAAGAATGACATAACACAAGAAATCGAATGAGTTGAGAATTTTTGTGATTTATTTTGAAAAAGAAAGAAAGAGAAGGTAGGATGAAACAATTCATGAACGAATTGTTTTGTCTACTATACATCCCCATCAACACAAGCAAGGATAACACAACATAAAATATCATATCAAATGAGGCATTTATGTTTACTTACCCTGGTGGACCCCCGAATTGCTGCTGCTGCGGTGGCATAGGACCACGCCCTTGCATTGGTGCAGGTGGTCCTGGAGGTGGCGGGCCTCCGTACTGTTGTTGCGGTGGCATAGGACCACGCCCTGGAGGTGGTGGTCCTTGTCCATATTGTTGGTGTTGCTGCGGTGGCATAGGTGCTGGTGGTCCACCTGGAGGTGGTGGACCTTGTCCATATTGTTGTTGCCGCTGTGGTGGCATAGGACCACCACGTCCTTGCATCGGTCCGCCTGGTCCTGGAGGAGCACCGCCATGTCCAGCGTTTGGATTCTGGACGAAATTCATGAAATCTTCGTAACTAAACGTTCCACCCTGAAACGAGGCTCTATCTTCTACCATGAACCAGAAGAAACGAGCTTCCATGTGTTGATCGCCCTCCTTCACAACAGTTATCTTTGAGCTGACAGAAAATGGATCCGCGTCGTCGTCTCTCAAGGCTGAGATAATATTTCCCAGTTGTGTCGAGAACTCATCTCCATTATCTAAATTCAGTACAGGTTCAACATTTTCAAGAGAAGGAACACCAAACAATGAATTAACAAAGTTTGAATTAGCTTCTCTACCTATCCAAAGGAAGAATTCGATACCATTGTCTACAAGATAAATACCATCACTAGATAGCGAATCAATAGTTAAGGGCAATGCACTGGGAAGCAAGACACGATTCCGACCAGCGAATGACTCCTCCGGTGTGTCATCTGCGTTATCTTCTGTAGGATGACCAGCACTTGGTTCCATATCGTGCAAGGAGAAGAGTGGTGGATAAATGAAGGCCTTCGATTTACAAAGCCACATTTGATTGATATTAAAAAATGCTTGGCTACGCTCGTCGGGATGAACATCAGTTCCTCCACGGAATGCAACATTCTTCATCAAAGCCAGGGTATACAAGGGGAAAAGCTCCAAAGATGTGGGTATAGAATCATCTTCATCTTCGTTTGACTGAGGAGCTTGTGGGACAGCATATCCAGAAATCGTTCGCCTATCACCACCTTTAGCAGCACGAATTAAATCCACACAAATTTGTTGCATTCGCATTCGAGCGTTGTCCAATGTTGTTTTCAATGTTACATCGATAGCTTGTTTCGCTATCAGATTACAAGTGGCGAAAACGTCAACCGAATTGACCAATTCAGAGGTCAATGTAGTGGTTGGGAATGCCTGAGTCATGACGCGAATACGACGCTGACCATGTCCATTTGTGTACAGGAGTGCAGACTGAACTGTCACGTAGTTGCTGGCTAAATTTTCTCCATCGTGAGATAGATCAAAACCGAATACCGAATCGGAATTAACGTTAGGAAGCGCCATTAAATCTGCTCCTCTAATATAAAAGTTTCCATAATAGTTGGTTATTCGCATCCCCTTCGTTACACGGGTTCTCAAGACGGCCTCAAAAGCTGTGTTTTGTGTGAGCGTCTTGTGTACTTGTTCCTCAAAACGCGGACCATCTTTTTCAAGATTGAACATCACATACGAATGAAGTGATCCTGCAGAATATTTAGGCAAGTCTCCCAAGGACGCTATATCCATGTAAGAATATGGGAACAAAAACATATCTACACTAATTTGTTGTCGACTAAATTCAACCGCCGTATCCTTGTACCATTCACTATCAGACCGCAAGAGTTTAACTTCAGCACCCGTTCCCATTAATGATGGATTTTCCCTAGGTTTGAGGGAACCATCTCCTAGATTTGGTTGAACTGATTGAAACACGACCATTTTACCGCCGACTTGTTTCATGACAGTAAATGCAGCCTTCAGCGCAGGACCCAAACAGGATAGTCCTGGTGCTGGATTTTTAGTGAACATTTCGGGTAGACTGTCTAAGAACGTATCAATGACTGTCCTAGATTCAGTCAAATTAACTAGAAGACTGTCCGGGAGGGGAACAAAAAGTTCTTTCAACGATGAAACGACCAACATCTGAGGCTGCGCTAAATCTGGGGCTAGATTGAAATAATGGACCGAATTATCAAAGGTGATGAACCCAATCTTCGTCCGCTTTCCACCAGGAAGATCATCCAAACTACGTTTGATAGCATTTGCGGCACATTCGAGCATCCCACTATGAACAGCCTGGGCGCTGACATCCAAAACGAAAAAGTATGTAGGTTCCTGCGGTGGACGGACCATGTACTCAGCCGGGGCGATGAATTCAACAACACTTTTGGATAATTCGGGACGTTCAAAACGATCACGACGAAATCCTTCGTCATCCAAATGACAGAAATAGGCTGAGGGGGTGGTATTCACCTGAGCACAAATATTACACCTCCAACTTCTACCATGCTCTAACCAATGAACAAATGCATTGACATAGGTACGGCAACGTTTGCATCGAATAATTCCAGCGCTACCTGGTTGTATCGTATCGACTTCGTCTTCACCGTCAGGACACGGTGCCAGTGGACGGACGACCCCACCGAGTGGCACTTTTGCTGCCATAGCGATATTGTTGGTTGCAGGAATTTTGTCACATGTCAATCGAAAGAATCGTTCGGGTATAGTTATATTGAAATCGATATTTTCCTGGTAAACATTTGATTGATGCGATTGTTGTAGACCAGGTGCCATTCCATGTCCCATGCCTCCCGGTGGTTGAGGTATAGGAGCCGAACCCGGAACACCACGTCCTTGCATCATCGGTGGTTGCTGCTGATATTGCTGTGATGGGGGCGGTGGTGCCCCAGGTCCTGCAGGAGGACCAGGTGCCTGGAACATTCCTGGAGCAGGTGGTTGGAATTGACCCGGTGCTGGAGGTGGACCACTACATTAATAGATTATTTCAGGATTGCGAGAAAAAGAATGACGACATGACACAAGAAATCGAATTAGTTGGAAATTGTTGTGATTTATTTAGAAACAAAAGAAAAAGGTAGGAAGAAACAATTCATGAACGAAATTTTATTGTCTACCATACGTCCCCATCAATGCAAGCAAAAATAACACAACATATTACATGAGGAAATGATACATGTATACTCACCCTGGTGGACCCCCGAATTGACCACCCGGTTGAGGAGGAGCTGCGAGTCCACTAATGATATATTGAATTAATAATTGGTTCCATATATGCAGCAGCAAAATTTCAATGGACGAAGTAAGAAATGTCAATAATAGGAACAAAAAACAAAAGTAATGATGAGATTCAGATGATTGCGTGTGCTATGTACATAACATTGATTTCCGTTGCGATTCCGAACCGTTGAAAAGATGTGATGTTGAACTAGAAATACTTGAATAGCCGTTTTTATGTCGAATTGCAACACACTAGACTTCGAACATACGTCAAATATTTGCCGCATAGTACACTATTCCAACACCGATAAAGCATGTATATTCACTGTTTGCTTCTTTTATGACCGACATGACTCACCCTGGTGGCGCAGGAGGCTGGAATGACATGTTTCCTACTCCCTGATTTATTTGCTGCATACCTCCAAATCCACCACCCGGAGGAGGAGGAGGAGGTGCGAATCCTCCAGCATTTCCAGGTGGTGGTGGAGCCCGAAAGCCACCACCACCACCACCGGGTGGTGGTGGTGGTGCAAAACCTCCGCCGATATTCCCTCCGGGAGGTGGGGGCGGTGCGAAACCTCCGCCGCTTCCTGGCGGTGGTGGTGCTCTAAATTGGTTGCTGTTATTAGGGGGAGGAGGAGGTGGAAACACCATCTTGTTGGAAAGTCTGTTGGAAGAGCTGTTTGTGAAAATAGAGGAAGACAAAGAGCAACCAATATAACCAATATTTGTACAGTACTGTAGAACGAAAGTTTTACGTTGTTGTTGTCTTTGTCTTTGTCCAAAAATGATGACCTCTCGCTCGTGAGTGTGTTTGTGTAAATAATGGTGGTGCGTTGCCTACCGCGCTAGTATTGGATCTACGACTGTTTGTGAAGATAGTTAACCCTAACCCTAATTTTTAGATTCGTTAAACCGAAGTTGTTGTTGAATAGTCATATTGTTGATGCAAGATGAATCAGAGGTTCAATGAAGGAATCAGAATGGACAGATTGTAGGCAGTCCACTAAAAAAGTTCAACTGGCTCAGGTTCAGCAAGATCATACAATTCAGAGTCAGAGGGTAGGCAGGTGAAGAAGCAAGATTGGAAGGAACAATGAATAAGATTGATGAGAGCCTGATTGGTAGGATCTTGAAAATGCTGGATCCCATTCATCTGTGACATATTTTTGAGAGCAGAGCAATAATTGTATGGTCCTGCAATAAAGTATGATAGCAAATAAACTGTTTACCTTGGATGGAGAGGGGTCATGTAAGTAAGTAAGTAAGTAAGTAAGTTTATCACCAATAATATTGGAAGAATAATAAATAACAAGTATCAAAGTAGAAAGTGTTGGTTAAACTCTTTCCTTCCCAAATAAGAACTGTTTAAGAATCTGAAAGTACAGCAGTAATAAGGATGAAACCAAGTTCTTTATTCCATGTGTGAAGACTATGATATGTACACTGATGATAAGGTATAAAGTAGTAATGCAATGGCATGGTTGTGTGAGAAAATTCCCAGAAAAGGAGTCCTGTCCACTGAATATTGCCTTGGTCTGCACAAAATGTATATCTACCAATTCCTCCCTATTATATAGATGAATTCATTGCATACATGTCAAGAAAAAAACTGCAAATTTATTGTTCCATGGAAGTGAGTAGCCCCCAGTAGGAAGGAAGGAACGCCCCCCACTCATCAAGATAACAATGGAAAGAAAGATAATCTTGCTATTAGGAATAGAGAAAGTAGTCTCATTCTGAACAGGGCTCAAGCCTTTATTGAACGCGACTGCAGTAAAAATTACTGGAGAAATCCAACTCATACATATTTGTTCTAGTTAAAACAAACAAATTGAAAACTGTCTTGGAAGATTAGTAGTAGTCAATTTGATCAAGATAAATTAGTAGAGACTTTGGGCAGTGTAGTGATGGTGCAGCTCAGATGCTTTCCAAGCTCAAAATACCTAGAAAAACTAAAGAAAACCAGTGGCTGCTAAGAAGATAAGGCTGGCTATGTGATAATCTTCTCAAACGTTTATGGAAGTTCACCCAGAACAAAAGAGTGGTTAATCTTGCACCTCATCCAACAAAGGAAATGGAAGGATATTCAGGCGGCTCAAGTAGAGGTGGCAAATCTGAACAAAAGAGGATGGGTGAATCCAATGCAAAAGCAATAGTAGTAGGAAGGAGAAATGTCCAACCAAGCTAAGATGTTTGGACCATATAATGCTGATGATATTAGTATCAACCATTTTTCAGACATATCCATTGTGGTGATGAAATGTGTGCCGCCAGTACAGAAATTGTTCTACTATTGGTTCTAAAGAGAAGATCAAGAAGAGGAAGTTTTGAGATGAGACCTCCTCCAGCAGCCACAGTAATAGTGACATCTCTTGTTGTTAATGGCAAAATATAAGATCAAGACATGCAGATATGCTGATGCTGTTTTTGAAATGATTGGACTGTCAACGCAACAAGTAGAATTATGTATGTTTGTTTCTGGCTGTTTTCAAAACAATCAGACCATAAATAAGTTTCCATATCAAAGTAAAACTGAAGAAGTTGAATCATTCTGAGAGACTATCCCATGAAATTTGTAATGGATAAATGTGGTAGTAGATGTTGAGTCAACCAATGTATTATTCAATAAGCGCAGCATCTCAACCTCATTCTCATTACTTTCAACAATACACTCTGTAATCCAAGAAAATTGAGTCAGATGCCAATACAACAATTGGACCTATTGGAACCTGTTTCAACTTCCAACAGTATTATCAAGAAGGTTGGACTTGACATATCTTCTGACTCCACTGAAGCATAACCTACCACTGCTGTCAACAACATGCTTTTCAACACTACTATTATTGATTGACACTGAATGTTACAGATAAATAGCAACAGACGGCCATCATTTTGATACTTCCTCAGACATCATAGATCTACAAGGACCAACTATTGGACCCAATAATAATATATTGTTATTGGTACATACATCATTTGACAAACTTACAGATACTTCATCCTTATTGTTCAACTACTATGACACCAAACACCTACCCAATTCCAAAAATTAATTGTGTCAGATCACAATCACATCGCCACTGAAAGAGTTTCCCTGCTATACTCTACCGCGTTGTGGCGCGAACTTTTGTTTGATGTTTCTCAATTATAAGTGAGCGCCTATTAACTTTAAGATACACTTTTCCATTGTTGTCATTGTTACCATTATTTGTTCTCCTTTAATATCATAATAATTGTTGTCGTGGTCGTGGTCGTTGGTAATTTAATTTATGGTCTTGTTTTGTGAGGGATGAAAGTTTCGGAATTACTAGTCTGCATTTTTTCGATAGCCATCAATAACAATAACAATAACAACAACGACAGCAGCAGCAGCAGCAGCGACAGAAACGTCATGTCAAAAATCAGGGGGAACGGCGTTTGTCGAGTAGAAGTAGCTAAAGTCGAATGGGATGCGCTTCAACCTTGGCAGAGATCTAATCAATCAAAAAGGTGATTAATGTTTAGGAAATAAAGACAACCCAATCACTTGCATATCTCCTCCTTGCATAACTAACTAACACTAACAAACTGTCTTTTGTTTTCTCAAATAAAAATAAAATTAAAACAAAGCACCGGGACAGCGTTTGTGATCGATGGCGAACGGCTTTTGACGAACGCACACGTTGTTAAATCAGCCATCGATATTCGTGTACGACCTCATGGATCGACTCGTCGTTTTCCTGCCAAGGTAAGTAATGAAAAATAAATCTACAGTAATATCGATCCGATATTATTGGATAGTCAATATAAAACTCAACTCGACTCGTCTCACTCATGGTTTGTTTTCTTTTTTTAAAATGGGAAAAAATAATGAACATCGATTTGATGTGAAAATAAACACAATCAAAAATAGGTTATCTGCTATGCACCCGACGTCGATCTTGCATTATTAGAAATTCTTGGTGAGAATGAACGTGCAGACTTCTTTGGATATTCTGCTGAAAGCACTGGTGGGAATGAGAACAACGACGATTCAAAGCGTCTACGAACAACGGCTAGCTTAGAATTTGCAACAGAACTTCCAGCCTTGCAAGAAACTATCCATGTTGTGGGATTTCCTACTGGAGGTCGAACAATATGCGTGACAGAAGGAGTTATCTCGCGAATTGATTTATATCATCGAATCGTTGCCATTCAAGTCGACAGTGCGATCAACCCGGGGAATAGTGGAGGTCCAGCATTTAATTCAAAGGGTCAAGTGGCAGGTGTGGCATTTCGAAAGAAAGTCTCATCTAAATCACAAAAGGTAGACAACATCGGCTACTTAATCCCTGCCGTCGTAATACAAGCTTTTTTGGGGAGGGTAAATGTCAAAGACACAACCTACAAGTTATCTGGAACTATTCCCTACAGATTTCATTCGTTAGAAAATCATTCCCTGCGGTTGTTTCACAAGGTCCCGGATTCAATTAACGGGATATTGATAACGAGCGTGGCTGATGCAGTTACAATGGACGGACAGGGACTACAAGAGGGAGATATTCTTACAAAAATTGATGATAGTCAAGTGGCTGATGACGGTCAAGTAATGTTACGGGGAGATGAATTGATTCAGCACGCGTACCTCATGAGGATCAAAAAGAAAGACGAACCCGTAATATTCACTGTATATCGAGATGGAAAAGAAATTGTTTGTCATCCATATATTCTTAAAGATATTCAACCTATCATCCCTCGTTACGAGAATGTCGACTACATGCCAAATTATATGATTATGGGGTCACTGGTACTTCTGCCTTTCTTTCTAGCAATGCGAAATTTCAATCAGTGTGGTTCTTTACTTAAAGCCGATTGCATCGACTATTACCGACGATGGCCTCGACAATGGGAGGGTCAGACAGGACTGGTAGTTCTTGTGGAGATATTCGCCCACGAATTAAGCTTTAGTTATTCACGTCCATGGCGACGAGTAGTTTCGTACAATGGGATCAAAATTAAAAGTCTTGAACATTTACAAGATCTTTGGACGGAAAGCTGTGCAAGTGTTGTGTCGTTTGATCAGCAGCAGGACGGCACAAATAACAACAGCAACAGTAACCGTAGTGCTATAGGTGACGAAATGAATGGTGATCAATCACCTGTATTTGCTAGATTGGAACTAGAAAACGATGATGATATTGTATTCGAAGTCAGGTCTGCGATGAAAGCACAGGAAGAGGTAATGGCAATTCATGGTAAGAAGATAATATCTATGTTATTATATCTAAAATGTATTGACGTCCTATATCACAAACATGGAACTAACCTCTTCATTTTTTTCCTCGTCTACATTTCTTTATTTCATTATAGCTATCAGTAAGCCCTACAGTATTGTACCACCAAATCCAGAATACATTCTATAATGTCGATTCGATAACAACTATGTGTAGTATGTTGACAGGATTGCTTTCATTTTTTAATTCAAAAATCAGTCTGATTCATTCATCATCACTACACAGAAAATTAAAATTAAAACAGATATGCTGGAATACTCCCCGCTTTGTGTAGGACCTATATCATCATCATCATCATCATCATCATCATCATCATTCAATTTAACACCGACATGATCCCAATGAAACAAAGAATTTGTTTGTTTAAGCAAGCGCGACGGATTTTCCAGACGCGCTCGACCACTGTATAGTAATAATAGTATAATAATAATATTATAAATGCAGGTAATTTTTTAAAATTGGTTAGCATAGTATAGTATAGTATCGGTGCATGTGCATTTGTAAATCATACCGAGACGATAGGTCAAAAGTAATAATAATTCCGTGTTGATTGATTTTGATTTGATTGACCATCCTTACCTTTTGAAGTTTCTCGAGCATAGCTTCAGGTGTAACACTATCATCTGCTGTAACAACCACCTTCTTGGTTTCTAAATCAGTTTCGCAACTAGAAACACCTATATTATAGTGAAAAATTTACAGAGAGGTAGGTCATTATTGAGACTTGAGAGATATCAATCAAAATTTTCATCGCATTATTGTCTCTCTTTGTAATCATCGTTCTGCTTGCATTGTTATTTATTTAGGTAAAAAGTTCTTACCTTCCATCTTTTTAAAAATCCTTTTAACTGCATTTGCGCAGCCTTCACTGTATTTTGTATTTGAGTATGTACAGTATGTTACGATAAATAATTTTTGCAGTGTCGAAAAAAAGAGATCGAATATCAATAGTACATAATGATGAAAGCACACAAAAGTGAGAAAATTACGACAAGAGAACGAACAAATTCCAAAGTACATAACTTCTTTACGTAACAAATAAGTGGCAATGATCGATCAATCGATGGTCCTCATTGATAGTGGAAGTACAATTGACATCATCATGACACCACCCCGTCAAACTTAGTTTGATGTCTTACCAAGTCATTCCAACGTCAAATGTAGTTTCCGGCATTTTTACTTAGTTTTGATATATTCTTACTGTGTGAAAGCTATGGTGGTACGTTGTGATAACAGGACAGGAGGACACTTAGTTCTGATAGGGTTGATCGATTGACAGTTGTGAGAAAAATGATGAGGATCTTATTGGTGTTTGACATCTACTGTACTAAAGTTCAAAGTGCGCGAAGTTTCAGAGATCAAGAACATGGTGTGCACGATATATTTATTCCCGCATGACTCACTCCTGAACATCAATTTTCAAAACTTTTTTCGACATTCACATCATAACACAAATTTCATAAAAAGTACGAGTACGACGATTGCTGAGAGTAATACTATTCTTATCAGTTTTTTCGAACAAAGACAAACTCGACGAGCACAGCTAATTGTCGAGTCTCTACCGTATCGCTATTTGCTACAGTACAGTATACTTACTTCAGATCTCGGATCTTCTGGCGTAATAGTAGTAAAGTTATATTCTAATGGCAGTAGCGCGTTATCACTCTGCCGTGATTCAGAAGATATTCTTTGTAGACTACCTAATAATACTGGTCGTTTCGTATTATGCGATAACAAGCGAAGCACTTGCGGCGCTGCCGTATTCATCTTTGTTATTCAAATCTAAAGAAACATTCAAGTTAGCGGAACTTCAGAATCTTGAAGCTTCACTTCAGATTACAAATTGCGAACAATCAGTACTAGCATATCATCACAATGACGACGATGACGATGATACTGATACTATACATGAGCGTGAGTTTGCAGTTCTATTACGGTACAATTGTACGAGATTGTTAGTAGATCGTGCTACAGGATCATCACTTTTTCGATTGGATTTACAAAGTAAAGGTAAAAATGACGAAACTTTTACTACCATAAAAAACAGTTCTCCGTTGATGTTTTCAAAAGCAGTGGTAGAAGATTTACTACAGTCCCAAGTACTATCGTTATCAAGCTTGCAAAGATCTACTGATTGGATAGGACAGATAGTCGAAGAAGGACATGATCCCATCGAATTAGTAGGAAAACTACAACTGCAGCAGCATCATGATAATTTGACATCTAAATTTTCGTCCTCCGATGACATTAGTGGTGATTATATCGGTGAATGGACGTTAGACTATGTGAAGATGGTAGGTGCAGATGATCCGGCACTTCGTAAGAAAGCAAAAGAAAAGCCTTTGTATACCATGAAGTCTCTACTTTGTGCCGTCGCTCATGAGATGCCACCTCGACCATCACTTAATCCAGCTCTTGCCGATAGTCGTTTTCTTGTTGTAGATACAACAACAGCAACTACTTATGCGATTGAAGACACAGAATCAGACTCATCATCGTTTTGTTATCTTATTCGCCATATTAATGATGATAAGCGATCGCCAACGACAGAAAACAAACCATCACAACAAATAAAATGGGCAGCGAGACCGTTCCAATATAGCAGCGCAATCAATTTCGAAATAGCGGAGATGGTAATTGGTATTTTATTTACTTTAATAGATAATAATTGCAGAAAAGATCAGAGAAGGGTACTATTTGATCCGACTTGTGGAAGCGGGACATTCCTGGCTTTGGCCATAGCAAATGGTTTCTACGTTGAAGGGTACGATAAAAATCCAAGTGCCGTAGACGGAACAAGACGCAATCTAGAATACATGTTTCCCAAAATGGAACTGGAAGAATTTGCGCATGTTAAGATTCATGACAGCTGCACTCCTTACAGGAGGGATAGCAGCGCATCGTCGTCGTCGTCATCGAATGCAGCTAACATATCGTGTGTAGTGGCCAATCTTCCATGGGGAAAAAATAGTGTACTATATATCAACGAAAATGAACGTATTCTTCGTACTGTTCGGTCTCAAATTCAAGTCGGAACTCCATGTGCCTTTATCACAAGACCATCGCCAAACGCGGGAGATAACGATAAAACTACATCGTTTTTGTTTGAATCTACTGGCTTTGACGTATTGGGTCAACCATTTGTTCCTCAGCGTGACTTCTCGCTTCCAAGCGGCAACAAAAGGAAAAAGAAGAAAGGTTGGACTGACGACGACGGCGGCGGCGATGGGTCACGTAGTCAGAACCAATGTGTCATCACTATCGCATTGGCTATATGAGTAGTTTGTGTAATTGTTATACACATTTCGGACAGCTCTTTACCGTACTATTCCAGCAGACAGTATTGAACTTGTGGTGGTGTTCCCAATTTAAATCGGCTTACTTCGCCTTTACTGTGCAGAATTTGCGAAGACTATTTCTGCTTATTTCATTAATTGAGCTAGAAGATCTGATGGAGGAAAATGGTTTAGTACAAAAATGTAAGAAGTGGATCGCATAGCTTCGTTAGAAGATGCCGACGAATCTGTTCAGTCAACTCACAGGAAGGAACGTATTTCTAATACACGGAAACGACGAGGACCAGGGATACGTGTTTTTCAGAATCGAGCAAGCACGAAAGTGAAAGCAGAAATCGTTGTAGTACTAAATTCAAAACTTTGATATAGTATTGTTATGCAATCGCGTTCGCATCCTTTGTCTAGAAGAAAATTTTTCGTAATAAAGAAAAGAAAACGATTCATTACTATTTATACAACCAGCTACTCTCTAATCCTAGATATAATGTATTCCTGTCCGCCTTTTCCCAAGCGTTTACAGGTGAATGTTCTTGCGTCGTGCTGTCTCTTTCGTAAATTTCACCGAGGGCAGCGTTTTGTATTATTAACCAGTCGAAAAGTTTTCTACCGGTTGTCAATTAATTTTTCTGATGTTGTAAAGCATTCGCCCCAAAAATACTACTGCAAAGATTGTCAATGTTGACATTCGGTGTGCGGCATCTCTGTGATGGACTAAACATTTCAGGATACCGACGATGCAACGTCATCACGGCTTCGGTAATTATCTAGACGCTACACCCGGAATATCGATCAGGGTTAACGGCTCGGCTTTGTTGATCTCAAAAAAGATTTGTTCAGCATAGCTACCACTATGCGCTGCGTTAGTAATATTCGCATTCGTATTTTCCGTTGATGATGATTCAGAATACACCTCAACGAGTACATTCTTAAAGTATTCCTCTTGTTCCTTCCATAGTTTCTCAGAGGAAAATGTTGTCAGATTGTTATTTTCGTTTTGGTCGTCTTTCTCTAGTTGTCCTCTTCTACTCAGAAGTTTGTTGCGTTCTTCCCGCAGTGCTTGTAGCATTCCCACTCGATGTTGCCCATCCAAAATAGACAGATTACCCTTAACATCTTCATACAAGCATATGATACCAGGAAATCCAAGATCCATATGTTTAGCCTTGTCGATAGCCATACGCCTAGCTCGACTATTTCGGTAGGTTTGTTGTCGCTTCCATATAGGAATATTTCCAAGTCGTCCTGAGGATACGAGATAGATCCGCTTGTAGCCCAAGTCAACAATGACCGGTCCAAGTATAGGATGAACCATATCTTCGCCTCTATCATCGTCAATAGTATCATCATCATCATCATCATCATCATCATTATTGGTGTCTTCTTTCATCCTCTGGAAAGGACTAACAACAGCCCGTTTCTCTTTGAGTTCCTTCTTCTCTTGCTGTGAAAGAGAACGATATTCTTTTGGGGAGAGATACGGTATAGATTCCTCTATTTGCTGCTGTTTCTGTTGTTGCTGGTTATACGATGACTGTAGTAGCGATAATTCTTCCTTCTTCTTTTTTACTTCCACAGTTTTACGGAGTAAGTTTATCTCTAATTTTTCAAGTTCAACTTCTTGCTGTTTACGTTTTTGTATAATATTCTGAATCGCTTCCAATTTGTCATTTTCTTGCTTTGAATTTTTCTCGATCGATTCTGATTCACTCTCGTTGATATTTTTAACATCATGCTTCAGACTATCTCTTTTTCTTTTAGGCTCCGGATCTATCTTCTTGACTGTCAGCTTTTTCTGTTCTTGTTCTTGTTCTTGCTGCTGTTGTTGGAATTCTTGCAGGTTTTGTTCCGATATTATTGCTTTCTCTTTCCAATCGGTTACCGTCACTGGACCATTACTGTTACTACTAATAATTCGTGATATACCCATTTCAGTTTGACTTTCTTTTTCTGCTGCTATTACCTCTTCTTCTTCCTGCAATGCCCATATTTTCGGACGCAACAGTACAATAATGTCGTCAGGAATGGCCCTTTCATTCTTCTTGTCGACGTCGTCGTCGCCACCACCCCTTTTGCTTGTTTCACTATGTTGCTCTTGCTCTTGGTTGTGATTTTTATCTTCTTGTGCACCAGTCTTCTTGTTTTTATTTTCTTCAACAATTGTTGTTGATGTGGTATTATTGACTCGTCGAGTAGTATCTGTATGAATTTCATCCTCCTTTTTCTTCGGATTACTTGTAGCAATAGATGACAATGAAGAAGGTTCTTTAGTTGTAGTTGCAGTTGCAATAGTTACAGGTGCAGATAAAGGATTCTCAACAATGGCATAACGATTTCTTGTCGTCACGACGGACGGTCGAAACATAGATATAGTAGCAGATCTTTCACGAGGAGGAGAAGGGAAGTCCATTTCCTCCTCAATATTTTGACCATTATTCACTCTCGCTTCTGATGTATTAGGCTTTGTCGGTGAGACAGGTCGTATATACCGTCGTAATTGTGGAGGTTGTGATCTTTGATCTACTTTTTTCTGCTGCTGCTTCTGATTTAGTTGTTGTTGCGAGAAGAGCGTAGTACTTAGAGTCGTAAATGTTGTAGTTTTGACTATTTGTTGTATTATAGTTGGTAGTTGGAATGCATTCACTGGTCCTGTTGATGTTGATGAAAGTATTATCGTCATTAAAAAGAAAATCATCATCCGCATAATCGTTGATGATGATGCCATAATAATCAAGATCTCAATAAACCACGGCCGAACTACTCCTTATTATTGATAAGCTTTACCAACCAAAAAACATGATTAATAAGTTACGGTACATCCTGTAACGTTACTTCTATTATATAATATGTTGTAAGTATTATTTTGATAATTTATAATTTGGTATCTTCAACAAATTCTAGATTTTTTTAACAAATTAAATTTGCTTCCAGGTGGCGTTAAGTGAGTGGGCTTAAATTGTGAGAGGAAATGTGATTGGTTGAAATAGCCTTTATTGTGAAATGAAAATGTCGGATTGGTCAATTTCGCTCTACTGGTGTATTTCAAATTTGTATTTATGCCGGTATGTGTGTTTTCAAGCATTTTTATGCTCTTTTGGATTTGGATTTGGATTTACTTCGAGCTTTGCTTGAGCCAAACGTACTACAATGAAGCCTCATAGCGGAAAAAATCTGCACCTTCACGCAGAGCTACGATTTCTCTTGTAAGGTTCAATTGAACCTGACAAGATATATAATAGCATATACTAGTACTGGTAGGTAATAGTAGAACATAACAATATCTAAATTTCATTTTCCATTGAATTTTCTTTCTACATCATACATCAGTAAGTAATACATCGTAATACAGTACATACCATCGTATCATGTCATTTGAAGATTGTAACGAATACAGCGAGGATTTTTTCGTAGAAGAAGAAAAGAAGAATAACGATGGCAAAGAAGATGACAGTAGCAATGACCTGAGTATGAATGCAAGTATAGAATTTCATCCATCAATTATCGAATCTATTCTCGAAGAGGATGAGGATGATGACGATGATGGTGATGGCATCAACAACAACGTGATGCTTACACCCAGCAAAACTACAGGTAGGGTTGTTAAGTTTGCTGATGACGAAGCAGAAAAACGTGATGCACGACGTGATAAGGATCGCTCTCGTCAGGAACTATTATCGAAAATTGCTCGTTTAACAGATCATCTTAAGGATGTACAAAGCCAGGTAAAGGTTGAAAAAGATAAACGTAAGAAGAAAGAGAGATCTCTTTTGAAATTAGCCAAGGAGCTTAGGAAGAGGAATACGCAGAAGGAAAGTGATACAGATCGAATGGAAGAGGTATGTTGTTCGTGTCGTTTGTTGTTGTTGTTTGTTGTGGTAGGCTAGGCTAAACGAGTGTGCGTGTTTAAAAAAATTAAAATCGATAAACCCACCCATTTTTTTTATAACAATGCACTTTGCTGCTTCTATTAAACATTTAAACTCAGCTCGAAGAAAAGAAGAAGTATCTTGAACATCACTGGGTTCTGGCACAAAAAGAACTCGACCAAGAAAAGTCAATGCATACCAAACTTCATGAAGATAGTCAGAAGGAATACGAACATTCAGTTAAGGATGAAAAATTCAAATATGAAAGAACTGTACAAGAAAATGAAAATCGATTGGTAGATCTTAAAAAGGCTCATACAGAACAATGTGATGAACTTGGACGAGAAATTCTAAAGGCGAACTTAGAGGCAGATCGTTTACACAATGAACTTGCCGCAAGAGGGATGAACGTACCACGACGTTCACTCTTTAACAGCAAAGAGAATAAACAAACGAATATGTCTTGGAGAATGATTGTCTCCTTTTTGGTCATCCTTTCGGGTATGGTAAGTTTCCGATTAGACTAGGTTAATTTTTTACGCCGAAGACACACGTGAATAGTCTGCATGTTTCCAAGATAATACTCTCACATACATCCTTATTAATTTAACCTTTATAATAGGCCTATTTCATTCTTGAAAAAAGTCCAGAAATATTCACAAGGAGTGGCTTATGTTCACCTGTCATGCCTGGCACGACTTTGGATGACAATTCTCATGGAGTCTTTGAGGCTCCCTGGTGGACACCATCACCCTTGAAGCAGCAAGTATTTACTACCTTTTGCGCCGATAATAGCTTCACCAATAATAATGATTCGACAAAGACTCTGACGAGTAGCATTCCATCCTCTATCGAATGGACAAGAGATGGAAAAAACAATAAGTTAGCTATATCTGTGGAAGGCGAAGTTGTTTTGAAGAAAACTACTGCCAAGACTCAGATTACAAGTCATAATATTCAATTTTGGAAAAGAAATGGATATTTTGAGGAGATTTCTTTAATTGGTCATTAGATGAACATATTAGATGAACATATTGATAATGACATGTCATGATTTAAATGAATTGACTCTACAAATTTGTGTTATATTCCGTCCATTCGGTAACAGGAATCCTTTAACACACAAACAACGACAAGGACAGCAAACCAATATAGAAAATACAACGTACCAGAACAATCGAATGACGAAACAAATCAAATCCAGGTCCAAATTCATTCATATAGTTTCTCCACATTGTCACTTCATACGCAGTATACGGTATGGTAAGGTTAATATTTCAAACGATATATCGCTAAAGATAGAGGAAAAGGAAATGCAACGCGAAGAAATATTACGAATCGGCACACCGATTACTCTTCTGCCTCGACCAGGGAACTCACAAAATAAATATAATTTTTAAACCACGCTTTGTGTGCCTCACAAACACATTTTGTGTGATTAAACGCTACATAAGACTTACGCTACATTTGATACATATAAAAGTTATATTAATAAATACTTTATACTACCATTAAATGAAAAGGGTATCTTTTCTACAATGATGTAGCTTTTTGTTATTTGTTCTATAGTCTATCCCTGATATATATGTTTGCATTGCATGTACCGGAATCTTTTAGTGTAAAAAACTTCTGGTTGATCTTAGCAAAACAATTTTCAGTTCTTTCTTCTGTTTCCTCTCTACCGTATTCAAACTACTTCGCTGTCAAAGGCATTACCTGCAGTATCCGTCGTCATCGATGAAAGTTCTGGTTCTTTTTCTTGCTTCGGTACGGTGCAGTAGGTGAGAAGGTAAGCAAATAGAGCAACTCCGGCACAAATCAGCATAACTGCGTGATCACCTAACAAATCTGCTGTTGGTTCAAATAGTGTTGCTCCTATCAGTGCTCCTAATTTCCCAGCCGCGGCCGATACACCATTCCATGTAGCACGATGTTCCTCTTCGAAAATTAAACTAGGCATAATAAAAGTTACCGTGTTGGGCCCATAATTACTAAAGAAAAATGTCAAACCATAAAGGAAAACTAACATGATAGGGTTGCCACGAAGATACGTCCAATTGATACCGATTGTTGCATACAAGATTGACATGGCAGCAAAACCCTGTAACATGACGTATCGTGGGGTTTGTGTCACGCAAAAAGTTTTCCTTCCCATCATTATTCCAGCAACAGCATATCCAGGTAGTGCAATACTGGTTAAGATCAAACTATCTATTGCGGTCTTTTGGAGTAGTTCAATACCAGTACTCCCATCTTTGTTTCCAAATGCTGCTTCGACTACAATAGGTTGAAATATTGTGTTTCCGTAAAATACAATATCAAAGAGGAACCAAGTTCCGGCTGTACCAAGAACCTTTCGACCCAAACCAGGCTCGTTTAGCAAGGTTTGCACCCATCTCGCGTTATTATCACTACCGATATCATCATCTGTTCTTTCATTGTCGTTTTGAACGTTTTCTATTGTGTCTAGTAGCACTGCTATTCGCTCGCTTTCATCTAAGTTTGTAACGATACTTTCAAGAATAGAATCGTTCTCTAATTCTCCATCCGTTCCATCTTCTGATTGTTCTACTTCCTGAAAAGTATCACGACATTTGACCGCTGTCATCATTTGCCAACATTGCATTGCCATCAATATAAATCCTGGTAGAGCGCCAAGACCTAATATTGTTCGCCACACAATATTCAAATTAGTCGTACAGTATAGGAGGAAGACCGCGATGAGTGGAACACAAATGAATCCTAATCCCTGCATATTGAAAGTTAGTACAACTCTATGAACGGATGACGAGTCACCCATTTTTCCTAAATGCTGATTTATCTCACCGGGATTATTGTTATTATCATCCGTCAAATCTGATTCTGTGTGTACGGGTACAGACGACATCAGTTCCATTTGTCGATTGTTGTCTTCTCCATCATCATCTCCTCCTCTACCTTCTTCAGCGCTCAGAACAGCAGCTAGAGGATACACTCCGCCACATCCAATTCCTAATAAAAATCTCCATAATGCCAACCATAAAAAAATATCCTCAGCAGCAGCAGCAGCGTGATTAATAGGAGACGACAAAGCACAAATCAAACTTGCAACGATTTGTAATGTCATCACCAACCGTAGTGCACCCAGTCGTCCTAATCTAGAATCACCCAATGCTCCACCAATGAGTTGTCCGAAAATCATCCCAGCTAATAGAGAAGATGCAACAGCAGCAGTATCTTTATCAGAACTACCGGGATGGACTTCTTTTAGAATCGGTATCACTAATGATATGTTAACCACATTATAACTTGTAGAGAAATTACTTATCATAGCAGTAATTTGAAGTGAATTTTGATACCAATGATGACTATTATTAGCAGTAATAGTAGTAGTATCAGCAGCAGTGGATGAAAGAGGAGATGATGATGATGCATTATTCTCTTGTGCTTGTGAATGGACAGCATGCTGACCTACGTTCCTATCATCACATTCATCGACGTCGTCATCAAAAGTGTCATTGTTCCGCATAGAAGTTGTTTCTGGCTGTAGATTAAGCAACGGTCTTTGCATGTCTTGAAAGCTCTGGTATGTGCTTTCTTCGGGAGAAGATGGCTGTTGCATTGTTGTAAAGTGTCGATGTAAAGAGATAAGATGAAATTCAATACAGGTTCGAAGGTTTAATGTTCGCTTCGTTGTAATACTAGCTGTGAAGTTAAAGTTGTTTCAAGATTCAAATTCCGATTTTAAAATTCCTTGCCTACTTCGAAGTATTATTCTATTATTGCATGAAGATTCAATTTATTATACGGGACTGGAGTCCGTGATCAAACCCAGTCATTTATTCCTTCGGATTTCGACTGCAATAATAATGAATAATGAATAAATCAGGAGTAGGAGGTTGAGCGACTATTTTTAAATTTTTAGATTTGAATGATAAGAACGAATACTATACTCAAATACTGCGAATGATATCGAAGGATTACTGCAACGACACACATTTTTTTTTCGGTATCTATCAAGTGTTGTGATATTTCAACCTGTACCGTTTCATTCAATTAACCTCGTCTGACGAAGCATAAACTATAACTGTCGTTGCTTCTTCGAACGATCAATAAAAAACGGGAGGCAGAAACAATGGCACGTATACGCGATAATGATATGAAGAAGGTAGTGTCGAAAAAGAAAAAGAAAACATGTTGCAGCCAGTTTGCAATTTTTATTTCTCTTTTGCTGTCATCAATAGTCGTTCTTGTTATGATCGTGATGAATCAGAACCAACTGGATGTCAACTATGGCACACTTGATATTCTTAGTATTACTCCGACCAGCACCGTCGTTCAAAATAAACCAAATGATATTAATACTAAAAATACTAAGAACAAGATGAATTCTACAACTACAACTACGACTGCAACTGCTCATCATTGTATTAACGAAGATTTTCATCCACAGAATAAAGTCGGAGTTTGGACGATGTTAAATGACAATATGGATTACGTTAAGGGTGCAGCTAAATTGGGTATTGGTGTACGTGCTAAAACAAAAACGCCATTGGATTTAGTTGTAATGGAATTGAAAGCAAAACCATTAAGTGATGAGATGTGGGATATATTACGACCTTCAGGATTTATGAAATGTTCTGTGGAAAGTATAAAAGCACCTGAAAAAACACGCGGTGACCTAAAAGAAAAATTTGCTGTATTACATGTATGGGCTATGGAAATATACGACACGGTTGTTTTCTTAGATGCAGATACATTCGTTCAGAATAGTATTGATGACTTGATACATATGGATCTGAAAGGGAAACCAGTAGGTGTCACTAAAGATATACGTGCAAAGAAATGGGTCGATACATTTAATAGCGGTGTGATGGTACTACATCCATCTATGACAGAACACAAACGATTAGTTGATTTATTATATAGTGGATTAAAATTTGACTATATCATGTCTGATCAAGGTTTCCTTAATGAGGTATATAAAGATAATTGGCACGAAATTGGGTTCTTAATAATGCCAATCTTGCATTGTACCTATTCCAACGTAAATTTTGGGATGAACATAAATTGGAGGATATCAATATCATTCACTATACGATGCAGAAGCCGTGGAAGTGTAGACCCAATGGTGGTTATGGACCAATATGCAAATTATGGATTAATGCATTCGCCTGACTGAATTCAAGATAAACAAATTGATGAAATATTCATTCAAAGGAGAACAAATCAAACAGCTAACTTCCCTTTTATCAACGTTCCCAGGATGCCATTGGTACATTTTTTTAAACTGCCCAGGGCATCTTCAATTTTTTTGATTCGTAGTACTATCAAAAGAAATGAATCATTGAGATTACAAAACGAGTTATAGTTGCGCTAGATTAAGTGCAGCATTCTAGACATAATGTGTAAAGAGAGACACCAATTTGAGGTTTTTTTTAATAATTTTTTTTGAACACAATATATTATATTACATTCTAATGATGTGATGTGATGACTTACTCGGTTACATAGCTATCCAAGATCCGGGACTACTACCCTCCACAGTAGTGGATCGTTTCCATATTCGTTCGACGATAGGATCTGAACCTAGGGGTCGACCAATTCTACGCACTCCAATTAGACGTTGAAATTTCGATTCACGTAGAACCCTCGAAACATTAAGGGGAACTAATTGTACCGTATCACCAACTTGTAGGAAGTCGATCCATTCCGATCGTTTACCATCATTACTATTACTTGATTCATCTGTAGTCGCTCCTTGAGAAACCAACATACTAGGATCTCGCCTTTTCCAATATAACTCCCCCGGTACCCCGTTTTCGTCGTCAGTGCTACTATTAATATTACGAGACGACGACGACGATGATGGTGATGCCTCGCGAAAAAGAACCCCATGAGCTTCAAGGGATGCACCTATACCCATGCCTCTCGCCCAGTAATATCCTCCTACATGATGATTACTCAAGCCGATACCAACGTATGCTAACCCTGGTACATGATTTTTTGAAGTGACATCGACTGATGCAATGATCGAACTCTTTCCTGAACCGACCTCTCGATTAATTTGATCTCTGATGCTTGTGTCGGTCACTTGAGTATGTATAAAAATTGATCCATCCAATACATGTAAAATGTCTTTATTATCATCATCATCATTATCATCATCTTCGCTACTTTTCCTTTGGTCATCGAAGTTCTGTCGCAAGATTTCATCTAAACTGCTTCTTGATAACGATAACGATGTATTATTGATTGCACTTTCGGCGAGAGACATTTCGATCAGCAAAGTTGGTGTCGGGATGTCACTTAGAAGATCCTTTACGCGAACAGCATTTTCGTCGTCGTCGTCCCCAACGACACTGTTCCAAAGAGCAGCGGAGCTTGTGGGGGTTGCCGTATTTCTTCTTCTACTTCGTGTTAAACTAAGAAGCTCATCTGCTGTCTGCTTCCTATAACAGTTTTGTCGAAACGTAAAGGCATGGAGTACTGAGATCAGGAGGAAGATAAATAGTGAAAAAAGTAGCGGCACTTTCTTCATGATTTTTGTTTTTGTTTTGTTTTCACTGTATCGTTGGCGTCTTTCAAACCCCCTACAGTACAGTAGCTAGTTACGTAACGTTGCACTTCTTGGACATACAATGAGACAGCAAAGAGGCCAGAAGATGATTTGAAGATATATTACGGTAGTTGTTGGATTTTTTTGTTTTGTATACAAAATTGACTAAATTTAGTTGCACTAAATTTAGCCGGAGTTGCTATGCGACTAAAGTAATTATTGTGAATCATTCTTCTGGCTTACCTCGGTTTTGTTGAACACGTTTTTCTGGATCTATCTAAGTGTATATAGTTTCGTCAAAAGAGGTTGATTGTTGTCAGTCGTGGCTAACTCGGGACTGAACTGATGTGACCTATTTTTGGTGGATTGTGTATTCCGGACCACTTGTGTTCCGGGGTTCACTAGCCACTAAAGATACTAAAAGAGCTTCCTCTAGGAGTGAGGATGGTTGTGGAAGAAGAAGCGCTTTCAGCGGTCACGTCAGCTCCGGAGCTGCCGCACAACAAAACACGATGTTTCCAAAAGAATGAGTCCAGAATAGATTTCTCTTCTGGACTTTGATTTTTTCTACTAGCGCGCGCGTTGTATAAAAATAAATCGCTTGATTCCTTTTTACAGCTTTAACACTCCTTGAGATTTTACGTCGGCATTTAATACAAAATGAGATGTTTGAGTTTGTTCGATAAAGCGCGGTTAAAAAGTACTACGGTAGGGATAGGGTTGGAATCCAAGGTGTTCTCTTTTTAGTCTTTTTTTAAAATAATTTTTCATCTTATTTTGAAGGGCATTTATTTTAGGTCATCCTGATCTATCATCTTATTCCTCCTCCTCTATCCTACAATTTACATACAGTACTATAGTAACCAACCCTCACATTCTATCATTCTCTGTCAATCAACTATCTGGTTGGATCTAGCTTTTTTTGAAGCATAATGTGAATGAATGCAAAATGCACATGAGATGTTGCCAGATATCTGCTGCATTGCTGATGAATGGATGGATGGATGGGTGGATGAATGGGTTGTTGTCTGTGTTAAAGAAAAGGAATGCTATAAAAGTCAATCATGAGATGATATCTGCTGCATTGCTGATAAATGGATGGATGGATGGATGTATGGATGGGTTGTTGTTTATGGTTGAAGAAAAGGAATGACTATTATCAACTAAATCTTCACTAAAAATAGTAGAGATATCTCATGCTTGTCAGCGTAATTTAAGGTAAAAAAGGAAGAGGAAAAAGATTGAGTAAAAAACGCAACAAAAAAAATCACACTATTTTCATAAGTCCTCCATCTTTATCGAACATTCCATACAGGACACCCCATATCATCTATTTTTATCATTGTCCTTTATATCAGAAGACATGTATTTTTGTAAACTAATAACATACCCCACTTTGTTCGTTCAGTATAGAGTTTGGCACATAAGTAGAGGATAGCTTTAGTACATTATACCTTAACTATACATAGACAAACTGGATACTACCTTCATAACTTGCTGGTCATATTCCTGTCACCTTCAGCTCTTTTTATATGACCAGCCTTTCTTCTACTAGTAGTATTAGTAATTACTACTAATGTTGGTCATAATGGTGTATGGTGGTGCCATTGCTACTGCTGCTGCTGCTGTTACTGCTACTGCTACTGCTACTAATTCCTACTTGATTGTTGGAGGGAATGATTTATCTTCAGGTCAGAGGATGACAGTATTGTGGGTTTTCACACAGGAATTCTCACACCATATAATGGTGGGCTGGTACAGCAGGGGGGATTGATGATGCAGGCCTTATGAGTACTCCAGAATCACTTGTTTTCTTCTAACTAATCAGACAATGTCCTGATTGTTCAAGAACTTAAGTTGAGCTTTAACATTAGACCAAAGTGTTTCAATTAGATCATTATACCGTAATAGATCAATACATGCAATCGTTCTCCAATTTGTTTCATTGTGCTACCTACACATTGGTAAAAATAGAAGTCCACATCACTTTCTTGAAAAAAGAGTTAAAAGTTAAAAGGCTATTTCAAATTGTTGTACTGTGTATGCATGACACAACAAAAAGTAGCGCGCGCTTTATGATCACACACCTTTTCTATACACGGGGGAAACTGTGCTTTACCGGCGGTACAAGTTCAAAAGTTGAAAGTAGCACTCAAAGATTCAGCAGCATTCTCACAATCAATCAATAATTTCAAAAAGGCCACAATAAAGAAAAGCTTTTATATCAGCCAGTATCATATTTACACAACTTCAAATCAACCAAATATCTTAATCATCATGTCGGAAACCACTTACAGTATCGAGGTACGTTCTATAATTCATTGTCCTAGTACGAATTGATTTTCTTGTCGTCGAGATTATCAATGACGATCAATATTGTGTTTTGTTGTATCTTGGATTATTAGGGCTGTATGAGAACCTTTAGCATTGTCGATCGAGATCCGTACCAATACCATAATACCATGTACCACCACTCATTCACCCATTCCCTCTTCGTTTTGTTTTTGCCTTTCGATACACTCACTTGACTTGTATGTATTAGCCCGCGAAATCGAATCGCGCTAAATGTAAATCATGCAAGGAACAGATCTGAAAGAGGAGTTAAAGATTATGGTGTCAGCACCAGCGAAGGAAGATAGTGGATATAGTGTCAGTAATTCTCATCATCTATTATGTTTCAAGATTCCTCGTAAACTACATCAAGGTGGGAATACCTGTGGTCCCGAAGAATTTGTGGAGGATTATTTGGAAGATCATTCGCCGAATCATGATTTGTTCACGGGATGGTGAAAAAAAAGATGAAATTATTCAAAAACTCAAGGAGGCCCAAATAAGACCAAGAAAAAGAAAAAAGGTAGAGGAGTAGTGGTGATGGTGATGTCAATGATATTATGACACGTCTGAAGGTAGCTCATAAGAAGGAAAAACTGGCGAGGACGACAACGACGACGAGGAACCCGCATCGAAAAAAGCGAAACTGAAATCGACCTCAGAGGAAGAGGAATTTAATCAGATGCTGAGTTTATATCATAAGTATGCCAAAATGACGGTTGGTGGACTAAAAGATTTCCTGAAATGGAACGGACAAATCCAGGGGGGAGTCAAAAACTTTGTTCTGTTTAAGGTCATCGATGGAGAGCTCCACGGTCGATTGTCTCAATGTCCTTTATGTCAAGGCAATTTAAAGTTCGTCGAGGATGATTACGATAAGGTGTGTGTTTTACCAAACAAACAGACACACAAATATAAAAGAAGTTCCAGTGGATTTTGTTGTTGATGTTCTCACAATTATTTGCTGTTTCAAATGTACCTCGATTTGTTCTATCCTATTCTTTTCTGAAACACCCGTTTGTTTTGATGCATTCACTAATCGATAATGAAGATTCATTGTCGTGGTGCTTACAACGAGGATATTGGTCGTCTTATTCCGTGCTCCTACAAGGCTCCTCGCCTGGAGAATAAGGATGTTCATCGTGTTTTCCCTTGGTACACAGAGGAACCCTCCGAGGAAGAAAAGGATGAAATGCTTCGAATTAAGGAGGAGAAAAAGGAAGGCGTCGGTGTGATGAAGAATGAAGACAATCCTGTTGCACAAGAATTGTTCCAGCAAGCAGAATCACTTGGAATCGATTTGTCGACTGGTGCTGGGAAGAAAAAAGCGGTAAGTTTTTTTTATATTTCTATTTCTATTTCTGTATTTTTAAATCATACTTTGATTTATCTTTATCTAATTAATCATAAATGTTCTTGAAATTTTACCCTCATTCATTTTTGTTTCTGTTGGTACATTATTATTACTGTATGTGTTTTTTTATAAAATCTTAGGCCGCCGATTTTGTTGCTTTAGTAGATGGCAAAGTTGACATCCCAAACAATAGAAATGCCAAGATGGAAATTGGCAAGCTAGTGATGGTAAACAACGAGAAAACTCCGAAAGAAATCATGGAAGCAATTATCGAAAAATACGGATTTGCCGATGTCAAGGAAGAAAAAAAGAGTTCCATGGAGGCGGCGGCGGAAGCAGCGTGTGGTAATCCCGCAAATGCTGGGCTGATCCTAGCATTCAAGCAGTGTTCCAAGTATTATTTTGATGAGGGGAATCGTAATGCAGGATCATCGTACGTCAAGGCGATCGCCACTCTTACCGAACTTAAAGAAGAAATCACCGCAGCGAACGCCATGTCATTTTCTAAGGGCAAGACGAAGCTCCCCGGTATTGGAAATGCGACTGCGGGAAGGATGTTGGAGTATGCAAATACAGGAACTTTTGCAAAATTAGAAGAGAAAAAAGCAGCTCATAGTTAGAAATAAATGTGATCGGGAATACATACATGTTTTTAGTTGAAACTTATTCGAATCGACTGGGTAGTGATAAGGAAAAAATAAGAAAAGTAGAGGAACAAATAATCTGAAAGATGAATTAGAATGCATAGATGCATGCGTAACGAAACCCCAAATATTTAGTTTCTGGTTATTTACAAAAGTAAATGCATCGTGGTATCTACTGAATAGTTGTGACTTTTCATACCATTTACTAGAGTATTAGTTTTTAGTATTGAGTATTTAGGCAATTTGAATGTTCTTAACAGATTGTATGACAACAAATACTTAAAAGTATTATTCGAGGTATTCTAGATTGATCTTTTTATAGCACCAATAGACTAGATTCATTCATTGCAGACGCAGATGCAGATAACAATGTTGGTGTGTGTTTCTATTTTACAGTTTTCGTTTTGTGGTACTATTTCTGCATTGTATTCCTATTAGTATTCAATAGAGGGCAACATCTTACTGCTGTTGTGGTAAAGGTCAAAAAAAAGAATGCAATAATGGAGAAAATTATCGGTCTACAGGGGTTCTAATACTTAATATTATATTCTTCTCCAATTATAACCAATTCTAGCTAGTAGATCTAGAAATAGGGGGAAGACCCTTTCCAATACAGAGGAAGTATAGAGGTAGAGATATAATGGTGTGCAGGGGAATATATCATCGGGTCCTATCTCTCTCTACCAACAGAAGCTAGCTCTCAAACTTTTATCGACAGAGTTTATTGTTTGGATAACGACAATTCTCCACTTAAATGCAGTATAGTACAACAACTCAATGACACGAACATGCTTGAGTACGAAGCGACGTTTGTAACAAAGAAGTTATTCGATTTATAATATACTCTGTGTTTTTTTTTTACCCGTTACTCGCTACAGATCGATACCGTATGAGTTGAGACACGTGCCTGTCATCGTACAAATAATATATGGTACTGTATCGATTCGATTCTCCAACTTCAATTCGATGATTACTGTGTCTCATTTTCATTTCCACTTCCCTGAGATGAGATGACCTGCTTGGTGGTAATTGAATGTACTCAAGAATTGTTGTTACATTCCGAAGAAGAAGACTTTCTCCATCGTTCATCTAGATTTTTCATATTGCATTTAAATAATGGTTGACCAAGTTTTTCACTCACTAGATTGTGTTGTTTACACAACCATAGACATAGATCTTTTCGTGATTCGACCTCCACAGGAGACTTTTCGATACTCTCTTGAAAATCTTGTGCACAATACGTACAGGGATAAAATTCGGCAAGGGTGTCATAAAAGTTCCTCATTTTTGTTTTTTGTTCCGTTGTTGGTGTATCTGGATACCATGCCGCCATACTATGTAATAACTTCCAGGAACTTCGACCCAATTCTGCAGTACCCGGTGGACATTCCACTTTTTTTGTTTTTATTATTTTATTATTATTAGTATCATACTTCTTTTTCATCTCCAGAACTGCCTGCATATCATCACATGCTGGTCTTTCGCAGTCGGTATCTTGAAAGAGCCCTTCCTTCTTTTGAGGTGCCATGGTAGTATGATTCTAGTTTGTTGCACTATTTATTATGACTAAAGACGACTATTGCTACAGTACAATCAACAATCAGTCAAAATACATTGGTTGGCATACTAAATTATTGTATACACATCAATCGTCATAAAATCACACAAAAATACCTTGTGCATGTTTGTGAATGATTGATTCGATTCGATTTTTTTCTGAGTCGTGCATGCTAAAATCACTGACTCATAAACAGATGAAATCTCAACAAAAAATTAATCTGACAAAAATTCTTATGTCGTCACATTGGCTATGACGACGAAGACGATGACGATGGGATACGGTCGAAAGCTAATAATAGAAAGCATAATTTGATTTCATAATTATTCACAAATATAGGAAAAAAAAACCACAAATATAAACATGAACGTTTTAATACACTTACTCGGTGTATCCATGATCATCTTGGATGAATGTTCCGGTTTATCGATGAGGACTACTGCTTCGTCTTCCGATAAAATCGATGTAAAATTCACCGATAAAAATCCTATTTCTACCACTACTACTTCCAATAATCGCCGTGATTTCTTGGGTTTGGCGCTGGTAGGAGTTCCGATAATGGTGGCATCGTTGACATCTGTACCGTCCTCGGCCTCTGCTGCTAGCGATGACCGCCTGTTTCGGCCTAATCCGCTCCTGAATCCCGTACTGGAACAACTTCGTATTTGGGAACAAGTCGATAAGGATAACATGAAATATGGTGGAGAATTAGAAGCGGGTGATGCTGGTAATAAAGGGAAAGTTGATGCGTACCCAACGCTACTTGTACCGATATTGAAAATTGATCAAGAATTGAACGAAATTAACACGCTGGTTCATTCGGGTGACAACAACAACAACAGCAATAAACCGTCCAAAGATGCCATGTCCAAAGCTCTGACAATATTACAAAGTCCAACCTACGACAAGATTACATTTAAAAAAACCTTCAATAAATATGGTGATAATATCTACTACTCCGATCCCGATCGTGCGAATGCGTATTTAGGTGGAGGTGCGACACCCAAAAATGAACAATCGATTGCCTATTTGTTACGAAATGACATCTTAACGAATATGGAAAATCTGAGAGCCGAACTGGAATTTTTAATCAAAACTCCGGAAGAAGAAAACGAAAGCGTGGAGGATCTCTACACGTATACTGCTATTGTGACATCCGCCATGAAAAAATATCTTGCGATAGTCCCACCAAATGAATTAAAGGAAGCACAAGCAGCGCTACTAGCATCATCTTAAGTCATCGAGATCGCCCCATCTGCGGATATCACCAAGTAAAAAGCAATTTCCGCTTTTAATCGTTTTTTGCAATCATCGCTAATTTTTTATCCAAAAAAATGTATACTATCTGATCTGTATTAGCCATATAATACAGTTTCCTATTCTCTAAGACACACGACTGTATCTTGAATATAATTGAGAAAGTGAGACTATCACTCGCTCGTTCGTCACCAATGAGATCTAATTTCATCTTTCGCGTACCGTTTTACCAATTCATTGATTGCATTATAATTGACCTACATGAGTGATATAACATATTATACTATATTATACATACTTGAAGTAGATAAATAGTAGTTGACATTTTTCCTAAAAAAAATCTCTTAAAATAAGAAATTATATTTTTTTACACATATCATTGTGAGTTCATAATTAATCATTTCATGTGATCATAGTAAGTTAGTTCAGAAAAGTCGAAGTAAAAAGCACAGTCTCTCATTTGCTTGGTTGCTTTTTCTTCTATTCGCACCTCCTCCATTACAGCACACCGCATTAACAATTGCAGGGTAAAAACAGGAAACAAGGCCTTCTGTTGTAGTTGTCGTATTTTTCGTTTAGATTCTCGACGTGCTGCAATCTTATGTAGTATCGCTCGGATAACTTGTCATGTTCTATATACCCCTGACGTTTCACTAATTACGAAGTATCATCCATTAAATTGATCTATAGCCATCACGACTATTCTCTGGAAACCTTCAATACGAAATTGTCGCCATATGTTGTACGAAATGGGTACCAACCTCCACTCAATAAGAAGAATTGCGAATTATCATTATCATTTTCATCTTCACACAACCCTGAAGGTTTCGATGGAAGTGGAGTTAAGGTAGCAGCATTTCGTCCTGGAGGCGTTTCGGTAGATTCGTCTTGGTATAGCTGAGTCCATTTTGCTTTTGTATTGGATGAATCATCGTTATTGTTCTTACTTTCTACTAGGTCGAGCAACCACGTGTCACTGCATCCATGCAACCCAGCATCAGTATTAGTTGCACCTCCAAATACAATACAAGAATCTGAATCCAAAGCAATAAGGCATGGAGAAGCACGTGGACTTGGACTTGGTCCATCATCAATGCTTTCAATTTCCTCCCAGGCCCATGATTCTGTATCCAAAATGAATACTTCATTCGACATGTTACCATCCTGAGCTGCACCACCGAATAAAACTATTCTGTTGGTACCAGGAAGACGAACAATAGAGTGCAGACCTCGTGCAGATGGGATTGATCCAGTAACGGGTTGCTGACACATCTCTGAAGTTTGTACGTCAAGGAGTATTACATGATCGGTGCAACGATGATTGTGAATAAGAATTTTTGTGGAAGACGATGTTTCATCCTCTCCCGCCAACGTTACCGCACACAATCGACTGGTAGATTGTTGTAGTACGTCAGTAGATAATTCCTTCCAGGTACCATTATTATTACTACTATCACTACTACCAGCGCTGTCTCTATCATCTTCACTATAGACCTGTACATCTTTTAAAATATCACCACCAGTCCCTGCTTTTTTAGAATCCCATCCGCCGATAACTACTCCAACGGACGTATCTTTGTCCAGTTTACACGTAACAGAGGCTGCTACTAAACGAGATTGCGGTTGCGACGACGATGGAGGTTCCACGTTCTTCCACGATGATTCAGCACCTGCAGCTGCAGCAGGATTAAAAACCCATAGATCGTTAGTCGGATAGCGTTCTTCGGTTGTTTCGTCTTCAGCATATCCACCAAATACGTATATTTTTTCATTTAATCCAAATGCGACATGACCACTTCTCGGGGGACTTATTTTACTACTAAGGTCGAGATTGATCCATTTTGCGGTCCAAGCTGAAGTCATTTCGACAATAATGGCGAATAAGAGCAGGACGAAAAAATAAGCGTTGGTGGGAAGAGGTACGGATATCATCGTTGCCTTTCTGATAGAGGTATATGTTATGAGCAATTGAATCACAATAACATCAGGTTTACAATAAGAAATAGATCCCAAAGATCCATACGACTATAAATATATTCTGAATATTCTAAGAAATGAAAAAATTGGAGTCACGAGTATTTTAGTCATGAGTATTTTTAGTCACGACAACTTGTAGCTTTACTATGGTGGTCCATTACCAATGAATCTCTGCTGCCTTTTCCATCCCTGTTCTTGCCGCAATGGTTGCTTTCCTCACATAATACCCCATTGGACAGGATAGCTCCTTTGATGCTATGCCAATTGGTAGTAGCTTAGCGTTAGCTGCACCTTCTATTTTATGTTGGCTCTCCAAGCAGAGCAGAACATCTTGATGTATCCCTTGGACGTGGCTAGTGTTACAATGTACTTGGTGGATCATTGTTTTCTGTCATGTGTGGAATTCTTGTAACTTCTTCATTGATTTGTGAGACCACTGAGAACAAGTATACCAACCAACAATAGTAGTATGTGTCATTCATTAACAACTCACATATGTTGCACTTTTTCCTTCCCTTGCAGTATCCCGCCCTCCTTAGTATCTGGTTGAAGACTGTCATCCGCTATGGCCTTCAATCTCAATGGATTCAGCTTCAACAACTAATCTGTTATTGACTCAGATGATTGTGTTCGCAACACCTGGGTGGAAACTGAATTAACATTGGAATAATAGAAGTCATGCACAAGCACAAGCATAAAGCTGGTAATTTCCCATTGGATCTTTCTTCCAATGAAAACATTTCAGCAGGCATAGGTACTATACTTTCCTCGATTCTATGTCCCTGATGATTATTTCATTAAACACTGTAAATCATTGTATATCCTTGTGTAAAAATCATTTTTAATTGTCTGTAAAGCTATTTTGAGGTGTAACAACAATAAGCGAAATTTTATTCAGAGAAAAATTCACATAGATTATTCTGAGTTGCTTTCCCATCATAGATTGACCACAAAAACGTACAGAACAAAGAGAACATTCCATCTGACTAATATTTGATTGTTTACGCCGATGGAACTAAGAATGTCAAATTGTCCTTAAACCTTTATAATGTACAGTTATTTAAATTTTGTTTAGAAGCAAAAACGGCGTATTGCAGAGCTAATTGAATCATTATTCCATTATTCCCCAAATCAATTATATTATCGTTTTCGCTATGCAATAACAACGCTGTTGCTATTCGTACCATTTCATTTTACATCATCTTATCCTTTGCTAATTAGTGTGTGTACCTAGGATATGATTCTCAGCATCGTACTCTTAATTAAATCAAGAATTTCGTCAATAGCTGCCTCTGGCAGACGTGAAAGCGAGGGGATTAAGGCGCATGCTTCTTCTACAGTCGTGTCAGCAATTACTAAATTCATTAGAGCCGCAACTTCAAATCCATGTAGCTCGAGTTCATCTCCGTCGTCTGTTTCTTTTCGAAAAGTAGTTAGGGCATCTTGTAAATTATCCAATTCCTCCACCAGTTCTGAATTCAATTTAACACACAAGAGACACAAATGCATCAATTGTATTGTGCCACAAAAACGTGGGAAAAAAGGTGAGTTGAATTTTGGAATCAATCGCATATGATATTGTGTGTTTACGGTAAATTTCCACCGTAGTACTTACCCTGATGGTCCTTTTCTTTATTCGCCATCTGATTAAATCTTTCTACATACTTCTGGGTCTTTCGATATACTTCATTGAGTTCTTCGTCACGAGTTACTGCCTGACCAGCACTAACTTGTAAAATCACAGCCACTTGGGCGTTCGATAAAATGTGGATATCGTCAAATTGAGGGCCAAATTTGCGTTCAGCAGCGTTCTCCTCTATGCCAGATTCTTGCATATTGTCGATTCAAATTCTACGTTTACAAGCTCTTTATATTATAACGCGTTGATGTTTTGTATCCGTAGCAAGTCTGAAAGTTAAATTAGGTTGTGTTGTTGTATTTGTTTCGATTCGGCAAGGGTTTGTAGTTTGTTTTCGATTCGATTCGACAAGTTATGTTGTTTGTCGTTGTTTGTTGTTGTGGTGTTGTGGTGTTGTTTGTTGTTTGTTGTTTGGTTTGTTTGTTTTTGTTGATTCGATTCATTCGATTCAAAAACTTATTGAAAATCGTAAAAACTCGCATCCCCCCCCCCCCCCCCGACTTTTCAATACTAACTTTGATCACAAAATTAAGTCCACAGAAGCTTTGTACTTGTTGTAATCTACACACATTGAAACTTATAATACATTGAAGAGACGCGCTTTCATCCTGCCTAGCATAGACGTGCTAGTAGTAGACAAAAATAAGATTTTGCATCAAGACAATATTATACATAACTTTAAGTAGGACTAGCTAGATTGTAGTAATATATATGGAAGATCCGATGTATATAAGTTAACGTCTTAATTATCATATTTCACCCTAACAATTAATTAAGTTCGAAGAAATTATGTTCCCATTTCTTCTCATTTTCTAATGCTTACTTGTAACAACCACATGTCCATATTTATGCTGATAAGTCTTTTGATTCGGCAAAAAACGTAAAAATAATACTACAACTCCCAAGGCGCTCCCCTTCCTTACTCGACGGCAATTTTTGCGTTAAATTCCCAATCAGGCAACACAGCCATGGCCCAGTTGAACTTGTCACGGAGTGTCCTTGAAAAAACCTTTTCAATTGGAACTTCGTTACGCTTACACCATGCAACAGTAATTCGTGGGTCCATATAGTTAATTTTGGAGGTACCCAAGGAAACTTCCTTATTATCATCCTTATGCTTAAGATCCATTTCCATCTTAGCAATCTTTGAGCTCCAATTTGTAATTTTCTTCGCAACTTGCTCCGTGGAAGGAATCTTCTCCCACAAATGAGCTTGCTTGAATTTGATGGCCGTAACATCACGTTTTTTCTGCTTAGCAGCTTCATCGGCTTCCGTAGCCTTGATTTTTTCTTCGTTTGTCTTGGCCTTATTCTTCATCTTCTTAGCTTTTTCCACTGCCTTTTCAGCTGCGTCTTTTAATTTCTTTTCGTCGTGTTTCTTCAAAGGAATCTTGGCGGAATCGTTACCCTTATTTAAATATATGAGTATCTTCTTCAACATCTTTTTCTGTTTCTTTAACTGTTCTAGCTTACCACCAAGATTATCAAGTTGCGTCTCTTGCGCCTTGCTGACGGACTTTTGATGGTTACAAAGAATAGCAACTTCACGATTCGCATTGTTGTATTCAGCAACTTTTTCAGCCGCAGTTAGTCGATTCCATCTATTAGAACCTTCTGTCTTGCGAAGTTCTTCTTGCAACGTCCGTGAGGCGTTGTACGTACGGAAAACTTTAGCAGATAATCCATCCATGAACTGTTTAAGGTGATTGTTTAGCATAGTAGGATTAATACTATCAAAGATTTCATCCGTCTGTTTCTTCTTCGCACAAAAGGATTTGAGATTGGTATACACCTTATCACCCATACCTTGGTTGTCGTTGAACATGGCAGCGCCAAAGTCGATTGTTTGCTTGAAAAGCATGGAATCCTTACCAAGAAACTCGAGTTCGATTTCTTTATTATCTCCACCCTCCCCATTGGGGTCAAAATGAAGATGTTCAACCCGGAGAGAACAGCATCCGACCGTATCGGCTTCTTCATCGGTATCCTTTTCGCCACCAACACGAAGTGCTAGTCGATCAATAACCCACGTAGCGGTCGCAAGTTGTTTTACCTCCTTATCCTTGGACTTCAGATCGGTCTTGTAAGATTTACGAACCTTAAGAATCTTTTCACACAACTTCGCTGCTTTGTTATACTTGAATCGATCCGATTTACCCTTAAAGGACGATTGCGCTGCCAACTGCATGTACTTGGATTGGTTGTTGATGTTTTCTTTCCATGTGGCTAACCATTGTCCACGGGGATCGTGACGAATATCCCCCCAAGCATGACCAGGAACATCACAACGTGGGATAGGTGCACATTCCGACAAATTCAGTGATACTTGTTCCGGTGCCACACGTGATTTGAGCTTTCCCATCTTGGGATGTTCTCCCCGTCCTCGGAAGGCACTTGGTGGTTCCATGTTAAAGTTACCGACTTTCTCTAAGTGTCCGTCTACCTGTGCAATTCCAAATTTGAACATGAGCTTGTTCCGATCGTCCTTATTCGTTTTTCGTTCTTGATCAGAAATTGCCTTCTTAATAAGTTTTTGTTGATTCAAATGTATTCGGACAGGTTCAAAGTCACACTTTTTAAAATCCTTAATAATATGACCCTTGCCTAAAGTGGATCGAAAATCGGCAAAGAAATTCTTGATGAATATCTTTCCAGTTTTCGGATTCTTTAAATGCATTCCATCCGGATCCATGGCCGCAAAAAATGTCATACTATCATTCAGTATGTGTATATATATGTTTGATTTTATTATTAACGAAACGAAGAAGTCTTTTTTTGTGAGATACGAATAGTGAAGAAAACAAAAGACCATCAATACAATATATATATATATATATACATTTAGTAGTAAGTAACACTCACGCTTCCTCTTGTACCGATGTTAATTGGATCGGTTTACCATCATATTTCATTTTGACACGATGTGGTTCATACGATTCTGGAAAGCTAACACCGGCATGTTCCATCGTTGACCATTGACAACCTTCAGGTGCTTCCTTTGCATTCCACCATAAAAATGATTGCATCGCATATTGAAGCCGTTCTGATTTATCTAACTTCTTAAGTGCCTTTGTTGGCACTAGTAGTAGTACCATTGGCAGTAGTTGTTGTCTTTTTACTCTTTTTCTTTGCCGATGACGATGATGATACGACTGTTTCTGGTTTGCTGCTACTTCCTCCATTTTCTCGTTTCCGTTTCTTCTTACTGCCGCTACTACTTTTTGCACTACTGCTAGGAACAGGAGATGCAGGTGTGTCCATGTAGTCGCCGTCGCCGTCGTTATCATCATCATCGCTTTGGTTTTTCTTCTTTGGACTGATTTTTATCTTAATCCTTTTCTTGCTAGTCTTGTTGGTGGCCATAGCTGCTAAAGGCATGTCGTCGTCATCATCATCGGAACTCATACTTGCTTGTATTGGCCTGACCGTGCTTGCTTGTTACTTGTGTCTACTCAACTACTTTGAAAACGCGAACTGCAGAGCGAAGAATTCGTGCTATTGTAGTAGAATATTAATGAATGACGATGGTGAGAAGTCTATAGATGTCTTTAACTAATAACGATATCGTAATAGTATATTCGTTATTAGAGCTGAGTCGAGCAGGAACGAAGCCAAGAAAGTAATCAACGTATCTATTATTCAAATTTGAATTGTGTACAATGCTGGCTGCTAATACCGTAAGTAGCTTAGAAGTTGAAAGCAGAACAAGACAGCGTTAGTATGTGGTTTTTCTAGGCTGGTTGTACACAGGTAGTAATACTGTAGATTTGACTGCTGTCTTCGACAAAATAATGCATATGTTGAATGTTAGTGCGTAGAATGCGGTAAAAGTTACCATGTTATTTCTGTGGAGCTAAAGTGAAAGCAAAAAGCAATGCAGTTAGGGCGCGTACAGCAGTGGCGTACAGTACGAACCGGTAGGTTGCGCGAATTGTGTACGACGGCAAGACGGCAAGACACTTATTCTTCGACGACGTCACAGTAAAGACGATGCCAAAGAACATTATGGCGCGAATAGTAAGATACTTTTGCCGGTGATGATGATGAAAACGATGTGCTAATATCGCCGGACGACGTAAAGACGAGACCACACAAAAAAATCTTGAATAAATGTTGTTTTTTCGAATTCTTTTTAAATCAGCGTTCGAGCGTTGGCGTATCTTTGAAGATGATATCATATGTTAACGACGACACAAATTCAAAGTAGATATGTTAAGAAGTTCCCAGTACTGGTGTTAAAATAATGATCAAACTTCGACCTCAGAGACGCCTTAATAATGTTCGTTCTATAGCAATTTTCCTGTGCTTTCTTGTTGCTATTGTTTTCGTTGTTAATAATAATAATAATAATAATAATAATGACGAACTACTGCCGATAGGAATGTTAGTGTTTGGATTTTCTTTGGATACCACCACTCCGTATCATCTTGGTCTATCATCAATACATCAAAGACAACAATTTCTAAGAACAACAACGTTTTTACCATCCGTTGCAGTCCCTGTGGGGGGTGATGACGTTCTTACTTCACACGACGACAACAATAACGACAACAACAACAACAACAACAACAGCAGCAAAAATTCAAATCCAGCATTGTTCCATACCGTACAGGGTGTCGTTTGTAGAGAAGTGACCAACGAGCTTCCTGTCATAGGAACGGTTGCCGTGTTAGAGGCCACCGCTGACTCACAAGAAGATCTTGTTAATGAATGTCTAGAACTTGAAGAAGAAGAAGAATTTGAGATTGGAGTTGATGTTGGTGGTGTTAAGGAGAAAAAACAAAAACGTATAGCAGAGGGTGACCCGTATGGTGCAGTACTTTGGCCAGCAGCATGGGCTGTTTCAAACTATATGCTTTCTCGACCGGATTTGAGAGATAATCTAAATTCCTTATCTATAGTAGAGCTAGGAACAGGGACAGGTAAGATTGTGTGTGTGTGTGTGTGTGTGTGTGTTTCGATTTGTTGTCATTATATAGATGATACGTTTTTGTTTTCGTTGAAATTAACGAGAAATTTAATGCATAGTTCATCTGAAGTTCGAGGTTACTTCTTGCTTGAAGATTTAATATTTCCATCAGGATCGCTACTACAACGATGCATGTGAATTGTATCTATTGTTTAATGCACGATGTAAATCAATTGCTCATACAGAAGTACAAACTTTGTTGAAATCATGATTCTTTAACGCTGGTTTTGATTTGTATCGTATACATTTCCTTCTCTTTATAATTACTACAGGTTTGGTATCGATTTCGGTAGCAATGGGTGGAGCCAAACGAGTCATCGCAACAGATTATGAACCGTTAGCCTTAGCATTGACCCGATACGCTGCCGATAACATAAACTCATCGTCCTCATCGAGGATTGAAACACAGCTATTAGATTTGTGTGATTTAGAACAGCAGCCATTACCTGTACAGGGGATCGATATTGTTTGTGCTGCGGATATTATGTATGAACCAAAAACGGGGGTCGCCATGGCTCATCGAGCGGTAGAAGCATTACGTAATAATTGCCGAGTAATAATCGGAGATTCTCCCGGCCGTGTACGTTCTTCGTTGAATTGAAAGGAAAGGTCGTGAATGTTATATAACGATACGCACTTTTGCTTGCTTCGTTCTCTCACTTTCTGTCATATTTTCTTCCTAATTCTATATTTGCATACATACAATCTGAAATTGACAACATCTTTTCTAATTAAAGGCGGGAAGGCCTGCGTTTTTAGACACCTTAAATGAACTCGGTGTGGAGGGAGCTGAGTTTCAAGAGACGATAGGGAAGACTTGTTCCGGACCGAGAAATGACCTCATATGTGGAAAAGGTTCGACGTCCGTATCTGATACACCGCAAGAATTATCCGTTGCACTTTTAGATTTGAAACCTAACATGTTGAAGGGATGATACATACATTAGATTGCATAAAATTTATTGGACTTTTAGATCATTGTAGTATCTTTCATCTACTTTACTACCGAAAAGTAATACTACAGAACATGTATTTGTAATATATCTATATTAGTGTGAATGTCTATTTTTTAAATTTCAAATGTCTAGTTGCTTATGAACCTGGTTAAGTGTGAAAAATCCCGTTCCACATTTATTTAAGGCTCATTCTTTTCTTGTTGGTTTCATTGCGTTGCTTAGACCATAATATGGCATCCATCGAAAGCGAACGTCTCAGCGATACCGGTGTATCATGCTTTGTACTGGATGAATAATTTTCGATAGAACTGGATTGTTGTTTTATTTCTATGGATTTTCTCGATCCATCTGATTTGATATCCGTGGATATCAACGTTGACTTCGTAACTGGGCTTCTAGCCATGGTAATTGCCATACCATCTCTTTGTTGAAGAGTTCCGTCGACGTTATCTTGATTGAGATTTTTAGAGGCGCAAAGTTCTTTTGTCCAATTTCCTTTCCATTCAATACCTAATGTTTGTCTTGCGATGATCGACCCTTGCCGTTCTAACTTCACAATCATCTTCTTCGCTTTCTCGACGTCTTCATCAATTTGTTTCTTCCCTACGTCGCCTGCAGCAGTCTTGACCAAATTCGACCCACTTCCAACCAATGATATATTTCCAATGGATTCCCACACATTCGTGCAAGTATCTGCAGCATCTTTAACAACTTCTCCAGCTGCGGTTCCATATTTGTGACCGACGACATCTACCGTCACTTCGGCTGTCTTGGCGCTCACACTTCGACCTGTTTCCATCACTGCTTCTGAGACTAGAACAATGGCTCCGACACTAGCCATTCCAACCCTTCCAGCTGCTTTAATTATTTCACGGCTTTCGGGTGATAGCTTTTCGGCTAGTCCACCTTCTTCAAATTTGTTTCCAATCGTATACAAGCCAGATAATGTTGCATCCATTGTTTTTTGGGCCGCGAGCTTCGTACTTTTTCGTACGTATTCAGAAGCTCTTTTGGTCGAACCAGAAAACGCTCTAACGATAATCGCATCACGATGATCCACCACCCGATGTTGATCATCATCAACATCTATCCAATTTTTCATTTTCTTTCCCGCGTTACTGATCTGTCCTTCGATAGCTTTATTAGATTTTTGAATACCAAATTCAACAAGCTTTGCCCCCGTTGCGATTAGAACTGCCGTATTTTCACCGTTATCTACAACACGTCGTATTCGTTCCCGTTCTAGGTCCAGTTCTCTCAAACATTTTGCTCGAAGTTCATACACAAGGGTCATTGCTGCTGAGTGAGTATACTCACTGCAAATATCCCATTCTTTGTTTCTTGCGGTCAAAAAATTGAACATACTTTCCGCTACGACATCGCTATTCCTTTCAGGGTCATTGGTGGTAGCTGGTATTGATGACGACGACGATGACGACGATGATGATAACAATAATACGGATGGTGTCAACAGGCACATGTACAGAGTACTCAAAACTCCTAACTTGAGATGTCGTGAGTCTCTCCCCATTGATAGGAAGGAAGCAACCCGCGAAATGTGTTCGTCATGCATTGACATATCATCGGCCTTATTCGAAAGAAGATAAGATATGCTCTTCAAAAGAGCGCACTTTTTTCTTGGTGGTAGATCGCTTTGGAAGTAAAATTCTTTGCATATCAGTAATCGGTCCAAATTTCCGTCCAGCAATATGTACACATCATCTTCCATATCTTCCCAGACTACTTGATCTCGGTTGAGTGATAAAATCGCGAGTAAAATTTGAGAATGACGGCTTGTAGTAGCAGTCAAATTCGATATCGATATCGATTTCGATTTCGACTTCGACGAAGATAGCGATGAAGACGAAGATGGGGATCCGACCGGTGAAGATTTTGTTGGAGTTGATGTAGAAGATATGGGAGAATTCGATGATGAAGATGCTGTTGATGAAAGCGAAACAGATGAAGAGGATAAAGATGCATTCGATGCCGTTTCGTCTAAAGAAAGTGGTACCGATGAGGACGACAATGGCAACACATTTTTGGGGGGAATTTTCTCTTTCAACTGTGTATCCACGCTACGATCAACGCCCCTCAGTCTCATCATATATGAATATGGTGGTTTCTCCATCACGATTCAATCGTTCGACGATTATTCGCGGTTCTGCAATTGAGGAGTTGTGATGCAAATAATAGAATCAATCGAATGAATCAATCAAGCTATGATTGACTGAACGCCATCGTTCGGAACAACCCACCGCCTGATCGGTACGGTGATTACTTGCTCGATTATTACACTTCAGAAACCAGTTTCTCGTATTTAGATGTGAGATTATGGTACAATCAAATACTAATACGAAGTACATGTAGTAACTTAGTGCTACAGTGCTTTATGCATTATTTTGTAAAGAAGAAATGTGAAAAGTTTTACACACAATTAGATAAGGTTAGGGTTAGGAGATGCGTTGTACTTTCTTAAAAAACGCAATTTTTAATGAACAACTGAATAACAACATGATGGCATCCCCAATCTTTAATGTATTTTTGATATTATAGCTTGATACCATAACATTGTACATTAGTAATAATATTAATAGTAACCCTTACCGACACAAATTAATCCAACAACACATTAGCTAGCTAGGCTGTTGAGATTTACAAAACATCTTGTTAGACTAAATTCTTTGCTCACTACACCTCTTTTATAGGTGTATATAATGTCATATAATTATATATTTGTCTTTGATGTGGCAATGATCACAAAATAAAACTGTATTATTATTCATCAGCATTATTTTTCTCTGATGGCAAATAATACAATATAGTGTGTTGAATTGGATTGGGTTGAGTCATTCATATCATTCTTATATTATAACATGAATGCCAGTCAAATATATGACGAGCTGGATAGTTCCACCATATTACAAGTTAATCTACTTTCAAAAAACAAATATATTGTTGTATGATTTAGCTGAATGTTGTTAATGATTGTTTGCCACCCCACGCCACCCTAAGCTACAGTAGGAATAAAAGTAGTAGGGTACTGTCTTTTACTGTGGAATCTAGTCATTGAAATGTCTACTTTTGGAGATAGATTAGATGAGACGCTGAAGACACCCGTAACTGCTTTAGACCCAGCACATAATGTAACAAAAGCTACGATGTACTGTATTGTATTGTAGTGTAGTATCATCATTCTTGTTTGCACAGAAAAATGTGGGGAAGACATGGATGGTAACTAATAATGGTGCAGAGTTGCTCATGGGAAGAGAGGAATGAAAGTTTTGAACGGCCCCGACCAGCATCTGATAGTTATATTTAATTTATTTAACGGATCCTTCCCTTCCGGAATGATGAAATGAAAGCGCTGTAGGTATTTTTGTGGTCTCATTTTGTGTATTGAAATATGCTAATATTACTTATTGCAATCGTGCCAAATCGTCGTTTGGCTTGTTTTTTATCCCCATCTTCAAAACATAAAAATTAAATAAGAAATCTCAATCAAACATTAAATAGGGTTTTTGACAGTGACCATTGAAGACTTCTTTGAGAAAATAATACTATACATTCTTTACTACTACTACTGTCGTTTGTTCCATAGTCCGTACGGACAAACGGTAATACAAAAACAATTAGCACAATATATTTTTTTTAATTTTACCTTTAGAGAATAATTTCATGATATGTTAGCAGGAGGTCTTCGAAGGTGTCATACGATAGCACAACGAGAATATACATAAAGCCTACATGAATCTTAAATTTGTATGATATTTTTAGTTACTTGAAGTACCATCTTTAGCTACCATAAATACTAGTACTTTACATACATCAAGATGCAACAAAAAGTGTTAACAACAGATAACCAACAGAACGACGTGACATTAGTGTCTGCATTGATGAATACTGTTATGCAAGATAAGAAATCATCAAGGATGACGCGAAATAATAATAATAAAAATAATAATCAACCAATAATAAACGAAGAAATAGATAATAATATAATGCTTCCGAAATTACCGCCAATAAAAGATTATGGAATGGAATTTGTTTCTGAACTTAATAAATTATCAATACAGGAACGAGATGAAAGTAATTATGATATACATGGTGTATCAGATATTATTATGAATGAAGATCCAGAATTTATTCGTTGTTCCATAAAATCAATGAAATCTGAATTAGATAAAGTCCCCGATAATGCTGGTAAAGAAGCATATCAACATGCATTAGAACAGGATGCAGAATACGTATTAGATGAAAAATTTCTTATTATGTTTTTACGTGCAGTTGAATTCAATACGAAAACAGCGGCGATTCGATTTGTTGCCTTTTTTGAAACAAAGTTAGAATTATTTGGACGAGAGAAACTTGGAAGAGATATACGTGTTGATGATTTAGATGAGGATGATATTAATTGTCTTGAATCAGGATATGCACAAGTGTTGAATAAAAGAGATCGTGCTGGACGTGCTATATTTATGTTAATGCCTATGATACGGAGATATAAAACATTACAAAACAGGGTATGTGTGTATATGTTGTATGTTGTATGCTGTATTTTGGTATTAGTACATGTATAGTTATGGTGTTCTACTATACAGAAAGTAAATTCAACAACAACCTGTAGTAAAATAAATCCTTACAAATTCTTTTTTTCTCTCTTCTCTTTTTTCTTCTTGTGTGTGTGTGTGTGTGTGTGTGTGTGTATGTTCGTTGTCATAACAAAACAAGATGCGAACAATATATATGGTCATCATGTTTGCTCTCAAAGACGTGGAAACACAGAAGCGTGGAATTGTCGCCATACCATACAATGTCGGTCCAAGTCATACTAAAGACCGTCAGGCTGTCTGGAAGAACGCATTACTTGTATCTGTACTTCCCATACGGTTCACCGGAGTACATTACTGTTACGATGATGAAAAACTACGTGCAGTTTTCTTTGTTGCTATGGTCGTATTTGAAAAAGCTGCAAGGATCAGATCACGATTTCATTTAGGAACTGATATGGAAGTTATATATACATTAATGACATTCGGTATACCAAATGAGGCACTACCAGTAAGTTTCAGTGGTAGTTTACGATTGGAAAATCATCATGATTTTATTCGAAGAATGCGTAAGGAGGATGATGAATCGAAAATATCATCATCGAATGGCAATGTTGTTGTTCGACGTATTATTGTGCCGTCACAGTTCGACGTGCTTTTGGGACGGGGAAAGCCACTTCAAAAGTATAGTGGTAATATTAATTATCATTACGTGATCGGTGGCTACCATGACCATTACGAGGAAGCGTCGAAACAAGAAAAGACAGAACTTGCCATGACCATCGTCAACAAAATACACAGTCGGGGTGGTCGATTTCTTAAACAAGATGACGGTGGCTGGTTAGAAATACCTAACGAGGCTGCCCGATCCAAAGTATCTCACACGTTTCGAAATCATCGAATCGCGGCTCGTACTGCAATCAAGAAAGAAGCAGCAGCATACGCAGACTCTATTATTAAGGACCCACCAAGTATTTTGGGTGGTGGTGTTCCCTTTACTCCCATACCAGCACAGTGTAGTAGTAACGACAGTAGTAGTAACGACAGCATCATTCATAGACCTGACAAAATATTTAGCGGTAATAATAGCAACGCTGTAGGTAAAAAGAGAAGGAAAGTAAACGTATAACAGCAAATGGCATGCATAATATATATTATAAATATAATAAGGAAGGGAAAAGTATAATAATGTATCTACTTAAAGGAAGAAATTCTTATTATATATCAATTAATAATATCTATATCGCATCTGTATCCGTTCATGATTTAAATCTTGTTTTTAAGTAGAATAAGCAGTAGTGCGATCTGCTTGGTATGATTACGTAATAAAATGAATCTGGGTACGATTTTGATTGACTTGAATGACCTCCAATGCTTCGTACTCTTCCAAGCATGACTGCATCTGTTGAACCGTGAAACCCTTTCGAATTACCATGGCTTCGACAAGTTTTAATTCAACCGTAGTAGTATTCGAAGTGGCAGAATAGTCTCGAATAATATTGAAAATTCGGGACATAACATCTTCTCGTCGTACCGACTTTCCATCGTCACCAGTCTCCTCAGATAAAGTGGCCTTACTCATATGGGTTAATCGAATGGCTTCATCTACATCTTCCCTTGCGACAAAGTCACTGAACCGTAGTCGAGCTAAAGCCTGACCAAGTCGGAGAATTGAGAGTAGCTGTCGAGCAGTCATGGCAGTCTGATCACCAGTTTTACTACCACCAGACATTTTGATGTTTTTACCTGGTCGGTCCTGCATACGAAGAGACACGTATGCTTCTACAATATAAGGAGCAACTTCAGGAGGTACCACCGGGTCGTGACGTCGAGCTCGAGATATGTACTCTCGGAGAAGCATAGGGGAGACAAGTCCCTTTTCTTCGTCATAATCAGACTTGATGACTGCGTCCGTGTTACCTTCGTCGTCATCGTCTGAATCGGAGTCGTCTTTTTTTTCTTCCAAACCTTCATTTTGATGTACGAAGGTAACATGTCGAGCTAATGCCATGTCACGGTCGATATCAGGAACATCCAAGATCAAAAACATCAAATCGAATCGACTTAATAACGAGTTAGGTAAATTAATATTTTCTGATAAAGATTTATTCCGATTGTAGCGACTGTAAAGTGGATTTGCCGCAGCAAGAACAGATGCCCGTGCATTCAGAGTTGCCACCTATTTATCATGGTAAACATCATGTCAACACAAAGGTACATGAAGGTATGAGTGAGCGAGTATGTGAGGGATGAGACTGGACGGCTATAATTATTGTTTCACGAAGAAAATGCCCGATCGAATAACAAAAGAAGATTACAAAACTAACAGAAAATAGTACGAACGAAGTAAAAGTATTGCAGTAGTACTTACGATACCCGCCTTGGCAATCGAAACCGTCTGTTGTTCCATTACCTCATGAATAGAAGATCTATCCGATTCATCCATCTTGTCAAACTCATCAATGGCACATATCCCTCTATCTGCAAGTACAAGTGCTCCTCCCTCCAATGACAATTCTCCCGTCATATTGTCCTTAGTAATGGACGCTGTTAGACCCACTCCCGACGAACCCTTTCCCGTCGTGTACACACCACGAGGTGCGACACTCGCAACATGTTTCAACAGTTGTGATTTGGCAACTCCCGGATCTCCCATGAGACATATATTGATATCACCCCGAATACGCATCCCATCGGTCATTTTTCGAAATACGCCACCGGTTAGTTGTAGTAGTAGTGCTCGCTTAACGTTAGCATGTCCAAAAATTTCTGGTGCGATGGATCTGCTAAGTATACCGATAGGATCTTCCGATGAGGTTACCTTCCGTATATCAGAATCCAATCGGACCAATTCCTCTTCCGATAATCGATCACGATGGGAGGCATCATCTAATGAATTTTTGTGTACCGAAAGATTCTGTGCATCCACGAAGAGTGTCGACATAAGACCGGCCTTCCGTCCTTTCGCACCATGTCCGTCATTGACCTTCTGTGGTAAGAAAATCCCATCAACCGTAACAACATCACCCGGACTGGCCAATCGAGTCAATTCACCACGACAATATACACTCAACGATCGGGGGATGTGTCCCATAGGAACCTGATTAGGAAGTTCTTGTAACTTCAGTTCCTGAAACTTAGTAAATTTACTTCCACGAGTTTCAAGTTTCAAAACACCCATCACACGTCGACCACGTTGTCCATCAGCAGTACCACCACCACCCGACGAAGCACAAACGGGACAGATCCGTTCAGGTAAGAAATCACGTCGATTATGTGTTTCACGGTACAATTCTGCACCACATACATCACATGTATAGGCAGCAACCTGTAACATAGGTTTCACATCTGATGCTTTAACAATCATTCCCGTTATGGTAACAATCCGACCCATACTTTTAGAACGGACGTGACGTAAGGATACACCTCGGGGTATACCATCATCACCAACATTACCAGCACGATCAGTGTCTAAAGTCTTTGACGATATAAATTGATTTTCAAATGGGAATAAACTACCACGTCGTCCGAAGGGTAAAATTCGAAGTTCGTACCGTCTCATTAACATGGGCGGGAATGCATTCATATTATCACCATTGTTATTATTATTATTTGCAGCATCTCCTGCTACTCCACCTTGATCGGGATCATTATTCTGTCGTTCTTGTTGTGATTGTTGATGAAGCGCAAGTCGCTGTTCTTGCAAAATATCCATAGCGTCACGTAATAAAACAGAATTGGTATTATTGTTGTTATTTTCATCATCATTATTATTGTCGTTGCCATTGCCATTACCGCCACTACCACCACTTCTTCGGTTCGTTGTTCCTCTTGGTGTGCGTTGGAAATTATTTTTTAATAGTTCATCCAGTGCAGTACAAAATAAGGAATGATATCGCAGTCCATTGCCAACAGCACGATCTGCTAAATCCTTACCACGAACAGCATCCCATTCCACAAGTTCGCACAATGGAATTTCAACTAAAAATGTTGTGGCTGAATCAGTTAAATAATCTTTATCCACAATTTTTTGTAATAATGGTGGAAAGCATGGCACGCGTTCAATACGTGGACCGTTACCGTCTGCAGTTGGTTCAAACATCCGTGTATTGTCATCGTCATCATCATCGTCGTCGTCACTATCTTCATCATTATCACGGCGGTCGACACGACGGATTGTATGTTCTAGAATAAAACTTGTAAAGATGGCTGCAAAATAAATCAATGTATAGAGACGAGGGCGACGAGTTAGGACAGATGTACTTTATGTGTTTGATTTATTTGTCATTGCTATTTAATATTGTCTTGGTATTATAATAGTATTATAGAATCAGATATGGAAGAATAGAATCAAATCCTTTGTCTACAATACGTATATTATCGTGCACGGTATCGTCACTCACCGGTATCGGAACCATAATCGGGATATTGTCCTCCTGATACAATTTCGGCAGCCGTTGCGGTCGTATCTTGTGTCGCCATAATACTCGTTGGCGCCGATATTATTAATTCCTCTGTTGTTATTGCTATAGTATATTCTAGGCAATTAGAGATACAATGACGGATCAATCCTTATTATTCCTTATTCCTACCCTTTCTTTGACTCCAAGATGGGCAACGGATCGTCTGTTCCTACAATACGGAAATAAGTGTGTGTCGAGATAAATGTTTTTGACCATTGTTCGCGCCAAAATTTGAAAGCCCGGTTCGCGCGCGAGAAAATAAAATGACAAAATCCTTTCGTGATAGTTATTTGTTTTTTCTTTCTTTCATTTATATACTGTAGACTTGTGGAAGAGCGTAAAAGGTAGGATCAAGTTACATCTATAACTTATTTTTTTTAATAGAGGATACAAGTGATAGTAGGCCAAAGTAAATCAAGATGAGATCATCTACATATTTGAACAACAACCGTCGCTCGACTGGTAGTATTAGGTCAAGTGCAGAAAGTCGTTTAGGTTTACCACGTGCATTCCGAACTACTACTGATGGGGCGGGCAGTGGACGTAATAATAGTAGTGGACACACTTCTCCTCCATCCACTGAGCAAACAGATCAAGAAACGGATTATGATTCTTACGATGATGATGATGAAATGGAAGAAGAAGATCTGTTATCAAGAAAGTATGGAGAAGCTGCTGATGATAGTGGGGGTGGTAGCAAAAAAAACAAGAATAGTGATAATAATAATAAACGAGGTGCTGGAGCAACAACCACCGATCAAGATATTGCTAATGAATATGCACAACAAGAAAAGGAAAAAAAGAAAAAAGCGAGAAGGAATGTTCATACTACTATTACTCCTGAAGATTTAGTCAAATCAAAGGGATTAACTGTTGTTCGGAATGGAATTGCACCAAAATTTCATTCATTCAAAGTCAACAACGACAAAGATGTTAACAATAAAAATTGTACTACTACTACTACAACTTCAACCACCACCAATGTCAAGCCCCGATATACGAATACAACAGCATCAATGGCAAAGTATTCACGTAAACTTGTTGCATCCTATACTGATTGGATGGATGATATGACAAGTGGACTACCGCTGCAAGAAACATCATGGAAATTACGTTCGTTAGGATCTAAAACACAAGTGAAGCAATACATTCAGGATATGAGAAATCGTGTTCGTGATGATCATGTGGAACGTGCATTGGGATTAGAAAAGGCAGAAACATTATTAAGACAACTGGAAGATTATTATGCAGCCGAAAATCAAGATGATGATGCAGCACAAGACCAACAAGATGAGCAAGAACACGAAGACCAGCAGCAGCAACAACTACCACCTGCACCAGAGGAGGAGGAATGGGATAAGGAAGACGAAAATGAAACTACTACTAAGGAAGTGACGAATGGTGACACCACCACCACTACGACTACTACTGCTACTACCATCACAGGAGCAGCAGCAGCAGCAGCAGCAGCAGCAGACTCCAGCAATGGTAATGATGATGTAAGTGCGGGAGCGGGAGAACAACAACAACATGAACTTCGTCGTCGTTTTTTGCAAATGCAGAAAGAACGAAGAAGACATGCATTAGAAGATAGTGATGACGACGAAGAAGAGGAGGCTCTCTTTGAAGATGTCATCCCAGCAGCAGCAGCAGCAGCTAACAAAGAAAAAGAACAGGAACAAGATGCCTCCACCACTACAAAAACAAAGACTTCAGCAACGAAAGCTACTAGACGTCATGTTTTGGATGATAGTGATAGTGATGATGATGACGACGAGCAGCGGCTTGAAGTAGTAGGAAAACCGCTTTCTAGCATAGAAGAAGGAGGTATGGTACCGGAAGATAGTAGTAACGATATCGTCGAAGACAGCGGTAACGAAGACGGGGACCTCACTACGAAGGATCACGACAACAAACAAAATGATGCTGATACTATGATGAAAGATACAACGGACACGGATACAGCTACAGTAGCTACGACCACCACAACAACAACATCACTCCCTATTACTAACGATAAAGAAAAGAAATTCCAAAAAGTAATGGCATTATTGGAAAGTGATGATAAAACTGAAATGACATTATCCGAGGAGGAAGGAGCAACCGTACTAGCAGTAGCAGGAGTTGAAGAAGGGGAGGATAACGACATCATTGATGACGAAGTTGTCGTAGGTGGGAAAACGGATACGGTCGAGGACAATTTCGCTACTGATAGTAGTAATAGTAGTAGTAACAATAACGAAAAAATTCTCGATGAGGTGATTGATGAGAATAAGGAAATAGAGACTCCTGAGGAATCAATGGAGACTACTACTTCCACGACGAAGAGTTCTGAGGATGACTATGAGACCATGATGTCATCGAAGGATGTTGTCGAGGAAGTCAAGGATGGAGGAATTGATAACTACACGGATACTTGCGCTAATAGTGGTCCAATCAGTAATATCGCTGCTACCACCACTACTACAACCCAAGAAGAAGGAAGTAAGAACGTTTGTGGCACAGATCATATTATGGAAGTACCAAAAATTAATGACGATTCGCAACAAGTCGAGCCCGATGTCGAAAATCTAATGGATTGAATTCCGAAATAGGAATGAATCATGATCAATGGAAAGGAATAAAACATCGGATGTGTTTCTTTCGCATTCTCTTTAATAATGCCATCAATGATTCGCTTTGGATATTATATATCTAACTACCATCTAATTAAATGAACTAAAATCGTTATTAAAAGAAAAAAATCTGAGAGGATCTATTGGTTGCTTTACTCAAACTTCTATCATCATTTTTCTAGTTGTCTCAAATGGTTCAGAAGTAGTACAAAAAAACAAGATATATGTCTAAGGCCAATCAAAACGTGTAATCTTTTTGAAGTATAATTCCCGTTAATAAATCAGCTAATTGTAAACAACGAATGATGGACCAAAACTTTTCCGGAATTTATTTACTGGTTCTGATCACACCGCACTGTCAACGGAGTTATCAGGACTGCAGTAAAATCTTGAAGCCACCTCCAGGTCTTGAGATGGCACGTTTTAATATTTTTGTAGGAAACTGTTGACCACCCATACCACCTATCATGTAGCGGATGTCTTCTAATGAATCTGGACCTGGCGGGAAGATTACCATTGCTGTTCGATTACCTTGAGTAGGCATTTCTAGAATATATGATCCAGGTGTTATCGTGGAGGTGGTTGTTGATGGGAGAATAGTTGTTACGAATTTTTTTTCGGAAGAATAATATCCATTGAGTTGATCTTCGGCCATGCGATGAGCAACATCAAAATATCTTCTTCTGCAATATTTGGTTTCCCATCAGAATCAGTACCTCTCCAAACTTTTCCACTTGCACGGGCTTGGAATAGCCCCATACTTGCTTTGGGAAGACAAAGCGGTAAAATCTGCTGATGGGTCTCATTTAGGTCGGAACCAAATGATATAATAGAAGATATACCCAGAGATGCGATAGCCCAATTATTAGAGGAAAGGAAACCAACAAAAGCTCGTCGAATTCCCTATTTCACGAAATAAATTTGATAATAAACAAAACAAGATGAGTTCATATTCATTCCAGAAAAAATACATAGATACGCATTTTTGCCTTGCCATTATGCAAGCCACTTACCCTGAGAGCTCGTTCAGGGCAAACGTTTGGTATTGCCTTCCCAACAACAGCAAGGAGAGACAAGACTTCAAATTTCAAGATCGAGTGGTACTTCACCACAAGAGATCTATTTTCTTTTTCATCCAAGCCTTACTTGAAGCCGAATTTTGTATAAGAAGACATATTTTTTCAATAGGCAACTTCCCATCATCGCCAAATAGCGGGCCGCAGTGGTAGAAAGTCTCATCGCGGCACTATATAAAGTTACCTTCTTCTTGACAAGTTCAACGCTATCATTTGGATGGAATTTGATATCAGAAATGATTGATAGCGCTGGTTGTATGATGTCCAAGAAGAGGTCTAGTCCCGTCATTCGTCGAAAGTCCTGCAAAGACAATCCCAACATGCATCGTTCTAGCCACGCAAACAGAAGTGTGTTTTGGTCTACCAACGCAAGTAACGCCTTCCCGTTTTAATGGAAGAATCGGTACAATCTGAAGACAGTCTTACAATCTCCTTACGGAGCACCGGAGGAAAAGCATCTACAGAGAAATTCTTTGGCATTCCTTGCCGCTCAAAACCTGAGATATTACTAGAGATCCTGCTCTTTTAACTCCCCGACGCTACTACGTAGCCCATTCCGTTTTCGTTTTCGCTTCTTCGACTGCCTATCCGTAGCTGTTCTACTCACCCACGTGACGAATTCTCTCTCGATCAATTGTTTTGTCAAATCCAAAGCACTGGCATCGGAGTTGACAGTAGACGAAGATTGTAATCGCACTAACAACGCTGCTATATTCCTTCGAAGCAACGTAGCTGTACGAGCATCCATCAACAATTTTGTCAGGTGGGAAAGAAGTTTCGTTACATCATTCTGCTTCGAACCACCATAGTCCGTTCCGTTTCTCACGATATGGGTTTGAAGGAGCGATAGTATCAAGTCTAGAGACAATGGATTCTGTTTTCCCGTATCAGGATCGGCACCCGCTAACCATCGAACCAGCAAACGATAGAACGAGCCTTGTTTTGAAGATGTCATAAATTCGCTAGACGATTCGATTTCCCTGAGTGACGAGCCATTATCTGTAGAGATTTGAGTATGATTGTAGACGGAATCATAGTACTTGTATTTGGGCCAGCTTTTTTCGTATCGCTACATCGCACTGTAATGACACAAGCGGAGAGACATTGCGGCACCGATGAGGAGTGCAAATTTTCTATCATTCCTAAGAGTGACTCGATGTTCCCTGGTATAGGGCAAGTACTATTAGCGGTCTCAAGAATCTGATGTAAGATTGATACCTTCCCTAGAGCTCGACCTAGTTCTCTTAATTGAACGACATCTGGGTTGTGATTCTCTTGGTAGTCGTGACGGTTCTTATAGTCTTCATCTACAGCCAACATGTCGCTCTGTAAGAGGCTGTCCAACGCAGGGACGAGTATTTGCATTCGATAATGTTGTTCCTTCTGCTGTTGTTGCTGCCTACATTGATTTTTATTCCGATTCGAATTTAGCACAATTCCTGTGACGCATTTTCCAGCTTTAGCGGCGATCTCGCAATAAACTTTCAAAAGTGATAAATTCTTTCCAATTTCGGCATCTTTTACCTTCATCGACAATGGTGATTCAGTCGACCTTGATACTTCGACGAGCAATTGTAGGGCTGTGGCCATTCCTCGTAATCCTAGAAGGGATCTCCAAACGTCGTTCGTTAACGGGTCATCCAATGATTTCCCCTGCTGCCCGTTCACCTCATTCGATTGAGTACTACTGGTACAACGAATAGAAAAATACACACGCATTAGATGGGCCATTCGCGCCACCATAAAGCCGACCAGTTTTCCCTGAAAGGCGATATTACCGTCGATATTGTGTGATGAAGCATTCAAAGTTTCGATCGGAGACCTTTCTTGAACCAAATATCTTTGAACGGCAACGGCTTCCAGTCTTCCCTTCCCCTCTCGCAAAAAAGCCCCTAGTATCCCAATAGCATCACCGAGAAGATTCGGAGGGAGAAGTTTCCTCCATTCATCGTTGCTCTCGTTATCTTCGTTCTCATCTTCATCCTCATTCTCGTCATTGTTGTCTTCGGTCAAGGGTGGCATCAGTAGCGTTTCTGCTAAATCACAAAGACTTTTCCATAATGGAACTAACAAAGCCCCCCGCATTTGAACGTACTCGTTCATACGTAAGAGCGATGAAAATGCATAACAAAAGACAGGTCCGCATCGTAGATTCCTAGTTGCATCTGCCGTAAGGGGATCATCATCATCATCATCATCGTTGGCGTCATCTTCGTCGTCCATTATTGTATCGTCATTATTATTGCCGGTACATGTTTTATTATTTTTCCATTCTCGTACAAATTCACAAATCCCATCTGTCCATGCTTGTAACAGCGATCCCATCATTTTATTGACCTCCGCCGCAGATGGCAACGAGACTGCTTGCTGAAAGGAATGTTGCGCAGGATCATTATTGATAGCAGCAGTGGATGCATCGTTATCCTGCGCTTGTTGCTGCTGCTGCTGCTGATGTTGTCTTTCCGAGAGTAGCAAGAGAAGCTGCACGAATCTCAATATTACGGAAATCCGATTCATACACGCCAAAGAGGAATATGATGACGAAGATGGCGTCGAAATAGAAGAGCAACCCTCAATGCTAGTCGTAGGAAGAAATTGCGTATAGTCTCTTAAAAGAATCTCGTGTGCTCTCAATATTATATTCAATGACAACGAAGACGCTGATGACGATGACGATGATGACGATGATGAAGACTCGGAGGGAACCGATGCGAAGATGGTGGCGTCATCGGCAACCTCGACCACTATCGAACATGGCAACGTCTTAGAGCGGAGACAATCTCGACAACTTGTTTTCCCTTCAAAATCACCCTGCAGTCGAGTTATCATGGATCTTGCGGCAATCGTCACACCATCATCATCCTCCTTATTGTTCTCCGCCATGATCGTATGGGTCTCGCCTTGCTCTTCGCAGCTACTCTATCAGATATTGTTTGGTGCTATTAAGAATCAAATCAATGCTGATGATGATACGTAAGTTATACGTAGAGAAATAGAATTTGAAAATGATGATATTTGCTTGTGGCAAAATCTGGCGCGGTCGATATTGAATATATTCAGGGGTCATAACAAATATTATAAGATACGGTACATTACAATCCCCTCCTCCTTTTGTCATGAACACAAATTCAAAATTGAAAAACCAAGGGGGAAAAGTTCATACTAATCGTTTCAAAATACTCTGGAAGATGTGGAATAAACAGAAGTAAGTATTAGCTGATGCTCTATTATTTGACTCTTATTTCTTCTCTCATATAGGCGTCCCATGCATGAAATGTCGAAATTTGGCTCTACATTAGTTCGTATGCACCTTGACAAAAAATTCCCCAACAAAACCAACTTCTGAAGCTGGTCCATTTGATTTAGACCTTTCAAATCAGTATGACAGTTAACTGAAGACGAATACCAGCAAGTATTTAGTACTCAATGAATCTCACCAATTTATGAAAGAAGATATATATATATATATATATAGAGAGAGAGAGAGAGAGAGAGGAATATAATTTAATCTAATGTAGCAATATTATAGGAAGCGGAGGTTATCTGTTTCGATGTAGGATAATAAGTTGCAGTAAATGATCTAGAACTGACGTGCAAAATAATGTTCGCCCATACCCATGCTCATCTTGTAGTTAGCAACGAGATGATGTCAATATTGATCTTTGACTGGAATAAAATATACATGTAATCATTGTTGTTCGTTAATCCCAATTCATGATTGATTTTCTTTTTTTAATGATCGTATTTTCACCCATAGCCGTTACACGTGGGTTGGGATTGACTTCAACCATTGTTTTTGCGTTTGTTTCTGATGTATGCGTTCTACTCGAAGGAGAAACGATACTCTTATATTCCGCGATAGTTGCCTCTATTGGCTTGATTTTAGCCATTGTTATTGCAGTTATTTCTGATATATGTGTTCTTCTCGAAGGAGGTAAGGCTAGGGCTATACTCTTATATTCCGCGATAGTTTCCTCTAGTGTATCGATCCGTTCCGTCAATTCAGAATTTGTCTTCTCAGACCGTTCTTTGTCCGATCGTAACGAATTAACCTCGGACTGAACCGCTTCCATCATTTCGGTCATTTGTATTTGATTTTGTGATACTAGTTGGATCAAGTCACTACTTTGTACTTGAATCTCGCGAAGTCCTTCTACCGAATCTTCCAATTGAGCAATACTCACGTCTTGCTTTTCAAGCACATCAATAACTAATGAATCTAACGGCTGATCTCTTTCTGTAGAAGGTGGGATGGACGACGAAGTTCCTGCCGATAGCGATTGAGCCATAGTGTTCAAAGAAGAAACTGTACTCTGAAGAGCAGAGAGGACGTCATTCATGCTTGAAGTTTTCGATGTATCAAAATTATTAATATCGTTACTGTTACGAACTTGCTGGGTTTGACTCATTGGAATAGATGGTTCCATATTCGGTGGTTGCTGCATACTATCGACATTAGAATCCATTGCCAAATACTGCTGGTAATCTCTTTCCGTCATATCAGCAAACTCATTCAAAACTAATGATTGTTTAGTTTGTCGATGATAGTGTTCTACTGCGATGAAATTCGATGCAAAAGTCTGAAGATATTTCTCGTCGTAAGGCCTTCCATAATATTGGCACCATTCTCGATAGACTTCACGAATACGATCTTCAACGGCGAAGGTTTCGTTTTCAGAATATTCCGGTTGTGGTTGAACCCACAGTGTAAGTCCGTTGGATGATGCTGTTCTCTGAAAAGATCTGTAGTGATTACTTAGTAGAGCTGTTCTCGAATAGAAGGCATCTACCACAATGCTAGCATCTGCAGCGAAAAGAATGCCGAATAGGAAAATTTTATAGTGGATTGAAATAGAAAAAGCCCCCATCGTTTTCCTTTTATGTCCCAATTTCTGTTGAAAAAGAATAGGTTCCCCAGAGGCTTGATGTGTCACCTCCTTTCAGTACATTCGTCGCTCCTCCTATTTTGTTGCCGATGATGATGTCGAGATGTGATGATCGATGTTGGTATCCATGGTTTCTGGTGAAGCACTCTACTCGCCAACACAATGACATTGATAAGAGTATGTACGTACCGCCGGTATGTATGCTATAGTATGTTCAATGTATCTCTCATTTGAACCCCACCAAACGTGACTAAATCTTGAGTCAGTCACTGATTGTCCGTATCGTATCTTTGCAATAAATCCCCTTGTTTTGAAGTCGTGATGATGTCGTGATCTGTATTTGTTCTGATTTCATTGTTTCATATCCATTGTGTATGTAACAACAAGAGGACAGCGACTCCGAGACATCAATTAAAACACCAGTAAGGAAGAAACAACTGAAAATGTCACAAAAAAGACAAGAAACCCAGAGCAGCAACAAGAAATAATGAAGCCTTTCCCAATCATGGTACTATCATTGATCTTCCTATTCCTTTTAGAGAAGAATGGGTCTCTTACATTTTCCGTCGATGCGTTCGCCATCACCCAAATCAATTTATATGGGAAACACCATCCCATCGCATTCTCCACCACTGCTAGTACTGTAAGTATTCGTACTTTTGAGTGCCCGTTGTACGCCAATAATGTCCCTCGAAGAAAGTTCCATGGCATTATAGGAGGACTGTTGGGTGGCGGAATGCTACCCTTCACTTCTAATGGCAATGCAGCTACTGACGACGCGAAGGGTGTGAAAGCATTAGCTGATGTGCCAATGATACGTCTCAAACTTCCAAAGAGTGGATTTGGTAGAGAATATATAGCTTTGAAAATGAAGATTGAAGGTAAAGGACCTTTCGATTTTATGGTAGATTCAGGTTTAACTACCGAATTAATTACACCACATCTTCAAGGTATTCTAGGAATTAATGAGGGAAGTAATAAGTTAACGGCACTCGCATCTGGAGGGAAAACGATAGCAAATTCTTTGGTGGAATTAAAGGGTGCATCTATCGATATCGGAGATGGATCCAGTGGCTTAGCTTTACCAAAATTAACAGCTGTTATTACAAATTTCCCCCAGGAACATATCGACCCAACTCATGATCCAGTTGAAGGTATGTTGGGGATGGAATTATTACAACTTTTTGATGTGGATTTCGACTTTCCCAAAAACCGCATTCGACTTTATGAGCCGGGAGGTACCGACACGTCTGGTCTAGTTGAAATTCCTGCTGTCGTTATTAACGAAAGTTTGCTGATCGGTATCCGCGTGACAACGCCAGATCAAAGTAATAGCCAACCAATTTTGGGTTTTCTCGATTGCGGATCAGCTTTTACCTGTATCAATTGGAAGGCTGCGCAGGCCTTGGGATTGCCTCCTAAAAATGATCCAGTATATCGCAATGGTCCTACTATTACAGCACTTGGTATCGATGGTAGACCCTTGACTTTGCCGACTATCAAAAAACGACTAAGTTATGCTGGAAATCCCATTATCGATCCAAAATCCGGTAGGCCGATCGGCTTTGAATCTCCTCCAGCTAGTTGGAAACCATGGGATTCAGTCCAAATTGCCGTTGGAGATCTTCCCGTTTTCAGCAATATACTTGGAGATGGTGTGACTCCCTACGATGGCCCAGCAGCGTTGATCGGTCTCGACTTTTTAGCTCAGCGTAGAATAATCCTCGAAGCTAAATCGGATACTTCTCGGCGAAGAAAAGTTGCAATCTCTCCACGATGATGATGATACGGTGATATTGAACACTATTTTCCTCCTAATTTTCTGCCCCGCTATTCATTCGCATTCATTCTCATCTAATCCTGACTGTATCATACGGCATGTGTTCGGTTCCAATTTATGGTTGGGGATAGTCAGGAATACATAATATAATACTTGTTACCTCATTCTTAACAACGACACAGCGACATAAGAAATGAGAGGGCGATGCTATAGCACATACTAATGACACCACATATAAACAAAATATCATGTACTATGTAATATAATTCATCATAGTTTAGTATAAAAATACAAGCATTAATGTTATCATACTACTTCCTCATTACTTCGTAAGGAAGCATTACAATCTTCTCTGTTATCTATTTTTATGATCTTTTGGGAACGACTCCAAAGATAGATTTCTTTGCCGAAATTTCTTCATCTAAGAGATTCTGTAATACATCAATAATCGATTCACCGATTGGACTACCACAATTAAGGGTACGTCGTAATCGATCTTCGTTAATGTAGAGTCCCGATACATCATTGAGATTTCGTATAATTGTTGCTACATCTTCTTCTGAAGAGTTGGTGTTACTTTCTTGGTAGATAAGAGAAACCAATGTTTCAATGACACGACCTTGTACGGACCGATCCATATGTTCTACCTTCTCGGTGTTAGACTTAATGTGTTGCTGAAGTGCATCTACTGACTGACCGTCTGAATTGGAAATTATTTCAAGAGCATCTTCTACGTCTAATAAATCTTCTACTCTACCATCTAATTCGTCAACAATATAGGACAATTTCGTACTTTCACCTTTCAAACGACTAACATCTCTTTCTAATGAATTCTTTGTTTCCTTCATTATGGCTATGTTCGTTAATGCAACTTTTTGATAATATAAATATGGTCCCATAATCATAGACAATATCCAAGATGCTAAAGCAAATTTACTTCCCTCTACGATCATCGTACTAAATGCCAGTATGAAAGTAATCCAAGCAACGACGAAAGCAATTTTTTCCCTAAGATTCATCTTTGAATATGGTTTAACAAGTGGACGCATATCTTCTTCCTTAGTTGGTCCATACGTAGCAGATGAATTAATGGAAGCTGGTCCATCATCTCGTCCAACTTCTACTTGATAATCATCGTCTATCAATGATGTTGTTGGTACTGACATTAATCCTGTTGCGACTGACATTATTTGTTTGTTCTTCTACTATAGTTTCTAGATAATTTCGGTATGAGCTTTATCTGACCTTCAACGCCATCGGGTCAACTATTTGCTACTTTAATCGTCTTTGATTGTAGAACGTTGACTTGGATGGATGGAGTTACTAGTCTAGCGTCTATTGTTGTTTCACAAACCTCTTTCATAATTTTCTTATTTTAGCGATCTGTGAATGGGCTTGCTCGATTAGTTCTGGGGGAGGAAAATAATAGTTTGGGGATAATACGACGCGCAATCGCGATTTTAAGGGATGAATGCGACGACATCGGCATGTCTCTGTAAGATTTTCATTAGTCCTACAAGGTTTTGTTGTACCTATTAAGTACAGTATTATACTTTTATTTGCCAGTGCTGTTCATACATCCGCTTTTGTTCCTTTCCAATTATTAGAATCATATACTACTATAAATACCATGTCTATTGCTACATTCACTACGTCCATGGGGACTTTTAAGGCCGAGGTACGCGTGAAAATACTATGTTTGCTTTTGTGGCGTCGTCGTAATTATTTAACTCAGCTGACGGATATAGTTTCCAATCTCTCTTGCTTTCACTCATAACGTAGCTGTATACCGATGTCATGCCGATAACATGTGGAAATTTCATCGATCTCGCTAATTCCGGATTTTATGACGGTATCCATTTTCATCGAGTAATTCCAAACTTTATGAATCAATTTGGTTGTCCAAATGCTGTAGACTCCAACAGCCCTAGTGCTGGTAAGTTATTTTTTATTAAAGTTATTTCATCGAGATAGACGAGAGATGTTTGATACCGATGATATGTTAGATAATATAATACACATGTATACATAATGATGATGATGTTCGTTGTCGTGGCTATGTTGACACAGTACCAAACTAACCGACAATTTTCTTTCGAACTCGGATTACACCCGATAAACTCATATATACACACACATTTACATATAATAAGGAATGGGTGGACCTGATTCTAATACTTCATTCAAAAGCTGTGATGGAACAACGATTAAACGCAATATTGATGGTGGAATCCCAGATGAAATCGGAAAGGAAAATCAAACAATCTCCAATCACGTTGGTAAGTGATGCAAATGTTTGTATTTACAGTACTTAAAAAGCCATCACAATCACAATTCTCATCCATTCATTCAAATTGCTTTGCCTCACCAACAGGCACCTTAAGTATGGCAAACACTGGTTCACCTGAATCTGGAGGTAAGATAAATTAATATCTCTCTACTAATACTGCTACTGTATCAGTACTCATTTTTTCAAAAGAACGCGAACACCCTTATATTATGTCGTAGAACGAATTATTTCTAACCAATTATTTAAATCTCGGAAAATATATAGGTTCCCAATTCTTTTTAAATGTCGCCCACAATGATTTCTTGGACTGGTTTAACGAGAAGACTGATTCTGCCCACCCTGTGTTTGGAAAGGTAAATATAATATCATGACTAAAAATCTCTTTTCTGTGCAACTCCAATACGTTTAGTATTTGGAAAATACATAATATTATTACTTTGTTGATATACAACAAATGTACGAAGAAGGCAAAATCTTACACGTCTTTAATTGTATTTATTGATTGATATGTTATCCTTTCTATTTTAAAATGCGTTTTGATGTCTCAACCAGGTGATTGAAAATATGGATCTTTGTCAAAAAATCTCTAAGGTTCCAACTCGTAATGATAATCCTGCCACCCCTATTAAAATGATTTCAGTTCGTGTTGCTTAGATATATGTTGATGGAAGACGACAACGAGATAGGGGATAAATCTCTTTTGTGTTTTGTCTACTCATTTAAATGGGTAGTATTACGATGGTCCAGTTTTCGATATAATGTGTTTGTAATTATTTACTGAACATAATAATTTTACTTATATATGTCTAATATTTTAAAGTAACTGAATTGTCTTGCGCATCTTACAATTCTGGATGATCATGAGTTTGTATTTATCAGTGATCACTTAGACCAATTCAAGCTCGGAAGTCCATCGTTTCAGCACGATAGAAAGTTGAGAAGGCATCGATGACGGATAACAATTGGAAGTAGAATTAAGATATATTAATAGATTCATAAAGAACAACAAATCGGCTAAGAATAGAAGCTTACAAGTCATGCAACAAGTCGCACTTTATATTATATAATTAAGAGAATCATTGTTTGATGCTAATGGATCAGTCATAACAGAAGAACATTGTCAGCTCATATTACTGCTTTTAGTAGTTTGCCCCCCCCCCCCCCCTTTGCAGTGTGCTAGTCTGTGCAGAGGAGTAGAGGAGTACTGTAATAGTGCATTGAGCGATTAAATAATAACGATAAATCTGGCATGCATTTATTAGTGCTTTTACTGTTGGCATCGGATCCATCCAATAGTTAGATTACAAACTTTTTTTTTTTTTTTTTCATTCTCTCACTGACGTGGGTGGGGGACATCTGTATTTTGTTTACTACACGTTATCGACTTTGTTTGAGATATCTGGAAGAACATACGAATCCGCAGTATTGCACGTAGTCAGGTCATGATCGGTAGCTGTAGCTATAGCTGTGGTTGCAGCTGTGGCGAAAGAATTTGCTTCCGTCGTCGTTTGTTGTTCTTGTTGATGACCATCGTATTGATGTTGTACGGCACCCATTTCGATGGCAGTAGGAGTTGTATCACTAGCTCCTTGTAATTTTGCTTCCTCTTCCCAAATTGCATACCGTCCACTTCGTACAAAACAAAATATTAAACCACTCGTTGAGAACCATAATGTGGCTGTAACGAACGCAACGACAGCCCAAGCTTGCTCCTCGCAGTAGTCGCGGTTGCGGCGCTCTTCTGCATAGTTGTCAATATAAACAGTATTATTATAGTCGTCATTATAATAAGTAAACTGTTTATAATAATCATCATCATCATCATCACCATCGGTTAAAGTAAAAACAGAACAATATGTTTGGTCCTTCCAAACAACGATCATCACAACACCAGCAATAGTACATGTTATACCGGCTAACGTAGAAATTCCTACCGATACAAACATTCCAGTTTTACTTTGCCGACAACACCAAACAAGTTGAAGTAATGCCAGACTAATTGAACCAACAATGAATGTTACCCACCATACCCATGAAACTAAGAATGCTACAATAGAAATAATTTGTGCAGTGATCATGAAACCGTCTTTGTATGGTCTATTTTTTTGTTTTGTTTTGTAGAAAAAAAAAGAAATACGTAAACGAAAAAGAGTGTGAGGTCATATGTCAGGTGCAATGTACCAAAAGAAAGATACAAAGAAGGAAAGGAAATTATGCGCATAGTACATAAAAGATAAACAACATGCATCATCGTATAGTCAAATGTAGAATTTGTAATTTATAAAAATAAGGAATCGACGCCGTTGCCCACTCGTTCTTCCTCTTTTTCAGATTTTTCCTTGTCAACTCTTTTAGATAATAGTATGATATAACTTACAAACACATGCACATACTAGTTTCGCGTTTTTGACCGCAACCGCAGCAGCCACCGCCACTGCCACTGCTTTCCTCGGAGCAACAACCCATTCTATCGTTTGTAATGGATATGATATGTTATGATAGTCTCCGTACTTTTATGATGTGTCGAGTCGTCGGTAAAGATTATAATAATCTAATTTTAATCGGGGGAGATGGGAAATTATTTATTTTATTTTCGATTTCATTTTTTTATCTTCGTGTCAAAATCCAAAATTAAATTTAAAAAATCTATTTTTTTGTCATGCGGTATAACTACGACGACAAGGTGGAGACGACAAGGTGACAACTTTTATTGTTCATTTATTCGATTGTCCTATTATGATTAGAGATGGCATGAAGAATATCAAGCGATAGCTACAAAGATTCTTCATTAAGAAAGAGTAGAGAACATCAAAAAATATGAGCCTGCTAGCTGACACCTCTAGCTTTGTTGTAGAGAACAACAATAAAAAGTGTACATCAAAACTAGTCGGACGAAGTCGAGCAGGTGATGCGACTGCATTTGCAATACCGGAACTTAAATGGTTATTTGACTGTGGGGCGATGATACAGCAATGGAAACCGCGTATCATTTTCTTGACCCACACGCATTCTGACCATGTACATTGTATTTTCCGTCGTTTCATCAGTGATGATCAATCGCCTCCTATAATATACTTGCCAGAAGCAAGCTTACCGTTTGTCAAAGCTTGCGTGAAGTCATATCAAGAAATGAACGACTGCTGTTTATCGGAAGAAGCAGATGATAGTCAGAAAGAAGGAACGAATGAAAAACCGAAAGGCGAATGCGATCTACGACCCTTAAGAGCAGATGAAGATATTACCTTTTCACAAGGAGGGACTAAATTTCGAATACGTACATTGAATATGGTTCATCGCGTCCCGTGCTTGGGTTACAGCATTTTCAAGTTACGTAGTTGTCTTAAGGATGAATATAAGGAACTTCCAAGTAAAGAAATTGGTCAACTACGGAAGAATGGTGTAGTTATTACGACGGTTGAAGAAGAACCATTTCTTTGTTTTATGGGCGATACGACAGCTAAAGTATTCATGGATTATCCTGAAATTTTGAATCAACATTCTACCGTTATTGTTGAATGCTCCTTTATTGATGCTAAAAGTCGTGACAAAGCTGATACTTCAAAACATGTTCATTGGGATGATCTGCAACCTCACATAGCTTCACATCCATCCACAATGTTCGTTTTGATACATTTTTCTTTAAAATACTCATCTCTGTCTCTTCGTCAATTCTTCCAAGACCACCAACGTATATATGACAACATCCATCCAATGCTAATAGAAGATGAAATTGAGAAACAATGGCGGAAATCTGGTGGTGAAGATAATGACTGTCCTAGATGCAAATGCAGGATATGTAAAGATGAAAAATAACAATTCTAATTAGATCTACGATGTACTGCACCTTATAAATTACATTCAACCCGAAGAAGTGGACCGCTTTGTTCATTTCTAAAGTGGAAGATGAGAGTATAATTCCTATTAGAATATGGATTCGATTCTTCTGCCTAGGATCTTTCTTTTTTTGTTGCATATCATTGAAGAGACTTTTAATGTACAACTAGCTTTTTTGCAGATCTTTCATACACTTTGTATGTGTTCATTCTTCATCCAAAAGAGGACATGACATGTGTATTCATTTCAGAAGTAGAAGACCAGCGACTACTTACTTCGAGAATCTGTTGCTTTGTTGCTTTAAATTATCATACAGCAAAAGCTTTCCATTACATTGTCTACTTGTCGTTATTTAAGATAAGAGATCTCAGACTTTCTTTATGCCTCTAAGCATAAACAAAATACCCAGATATCACCTAACTAACCAGTTAACATCACATTAGACCTATTGCTACTTGGAAGACATTAGAATTAAAAACCAATTTGATCATAACTAGCTGTTACACACTAATAAAGCTTGATTTTAAAATCATACCACTGTACCATATAAATATATAGGAAGGACTATATATATATATATATATATATATATATATAGAGGTCTGCACCAGTAGTCATAGGAGAAATAGAACATATAAACTAAAAACAGGAGCGTTATTGGCAGTAATATCGTGGTGATTATGACTGATTGCATATTATCTATAATATATGGCATATATATATATATATATATACACACACACACACACATCATAGTCAATCTCTGGCAATATTTTGGTCTCTATGATTTTGGACTGACAGTTGATGCTAGCTCGGAATTACAGTAACTAATACTTTCATCACATTCCCATTTTCTATACATGCGATATAAAAGAAGATAGAGATATTGCTGTAATACATGCCATGTCGGTAGTTTAGCTACTACGAGTGCTGTATGCTGACAACAGGCATTGGTTGCAGAAGAAACAGTTTCAGTTGTTAACATTATATTCACTAGTCACGCGGGACTCGACTTGACTGATACTTTTTTGTCGCGTCACTTTCGAAGAATGCCATAATTAACACTGACACGGTATTTATCGTACTTGCAACGCCATTACAATTATGATTGGCGTACAATTTAGACAAGTAGACGATGATACAAAAAGGCGAATAATGTTGCTACGGTATCTCATCCTTCACTGTAATGCTACAATCTAAGATCATTCTTCTTTTAAATGCAATCATCACAGTAACCAAGAGAGTAAAAGAAACGTTGCCGGCGTATCACTTGAATGTTTCGGAACATTCCCCCATCCCCATTAGTAGAATTAACTTGCTTCTTCGCGGAGGAAATCACATACCACGTGAACTGTTCGACAAACGAATGCCAAAAAAAAAGCATAAAACACTTTCACTAGCCATTAACATAAAATTGAAATTCTAGCGTTCTCAGTCAGCCGTATCTTCATCAATCATGAGTTCAACAACTTCCCCAGAGTTCGAAAAATATCCGAATTTATTGGAAAAAATTGGAATGGTATGTTAATCCTACAAGTACTAGATTTGACTTTGTTCGTGATATCCACTTTGACCTATTATTTTATCCTATTTTTGATAATAGCTGACTCATCGTTTGTATTTTATCTTTTTTCTGTAGAGAGAGTGGCAAAATATGATTGATATTGTTTCGGTTCATGCTGAAGCTGTATACGAAATAAATCGAACGGCTGGTCACCGATTAGCAATTCATGAACTGTGCAAAACAACAAACTCTGTAATTAGTATTCGGTCATCAAAAGACGAATTGTCCGACGATGAAGATGATGATGACGATGATGATGACGACGACGACGATAATGAAAATTCCGAGCAGGAGGAAGATGGAATGAAGATTTATGAAGTTGCACAACTTATGATTGATGTATCTCATTCTCTGGGTCCAATCCGAGTAATCCTCCCTTCTAATGATGATGATGATAATAATGATAATGATAACAACGAAGAAGTAGAAGCTGGTGATGGTGTTGCTGACGTTGTTGACGGAGATCAAGATGAAGAAGTCATCCATGACGAAGAGGAGCAAGCACGATTAATCGACGAAGAAATAGTGAACCTACTGGGAAATGATAATGAAGTACTTATACAAAATGATACACACACGACAAATAATTATCGGTACCATGAATCTATACTAACCGTAACTGATGGTTTGGGAAAGACTCCATTGCATATTTTGTGTGAAAATTCTTGTGATTTAAACATGTTGAAAGTGATCCTGGGAAGTACGCGAGATAACACAAATAATCCCCGTGCACCAACAGCTCTTTCTCTTTTACTGGCCAAAGATTCAAAAGGATGCACGCCTCTTCACTACATGTCCTATTCACGACAGTGTCCCTTTTCTTCGTTGAAACACGTGATGGATTATTGTAAACCAACTTCTCATTTCAACGAAGACCGTACAAGTGTTCGTGTGGATCCCACGTTATGTACAGACGAGGATGGTGAAACACCACTTCATTGGGCACTCGATGGATATATGTCATCTCGCAGAATAAAAGAACTAACGAGGTACAGTCTTGATGCAATCATGGTCAATAATCATAAAAATAAGACACCGTTTGATCAATTTGTTACCAACTTTGTTGACACCGATTGGACTATTCATGACGTTTGTGGACGGGAGGTGTGGGAAAATATTCAATCCTATTTACGAGTCATTCGAGATAATTACCGTGACATACAACATACTCATCACGGAAAACGTCAGGGAAATTTTGATCCTGATATTTGGATGCCACTGCATTTTATTGCTGGTTCTCCCTATGACTTTCCTCCTATCTTCACAGACCTTGCTTTGAATTATTGTAAAGCTGATTTACAGAAATTCGATTCTAATGGTATGCTCCCACTTCATTTAGCTTGTGGTAGAAAAATTATGTCTAGTATCCATCATCAACAACATCAGCTACAGCAGAACAAGTCCTGTAAGGATGCCGTTTCAATGAAAATCTTGAAGAAGTTTCCACGTGGAAGTTTAAAAGTTGTGAAAAAAACAAAACGGCTTGCCCTTCATCTGGCCGTCGAGATGAAAATGCCCATGCCGTTAATCGCAGCCTTAATCAAGACCAATCCAAAGTCGTTAAACATACCTGATCCGGTTACTAAGCTATGGCCTTATGTTCTCGCAAGTGTTGACAATGACAAATCGCTGTCTGTTTCATACGCCTTGTTGCGAGCTGATCCATCCGTTCTACAACTAGCAAAACGGGTGGAACAAAGAAGTGATAATCTAACTGGTCCTATCATGGCAGATGATAGCGAGTACGATAATCATTCCCTGCGTCGTACAGTAAGACGCTTAACAATCCGTGATACTTTATAAAGTATATAAGTATGAAATTCATCATACTACAATTTTATACTACAAAATAATAATTAATAAAAGAACGAACGATAAGAGAAACTATTCATCAAATTATTTATTAATATCATCAAAAACGAGCAAAGTTTTATTCTTTATCTATTCCTAAAAATTCGAATACAGTAGAGCTCTTATATATTGTTTACGTATATGTAAAAGATGATGTGAAAGGAATTGAGTGTCGTAAAAATAACATGTACTACAATCATAGACGTTTTTATATCATCGCAGCAAACCTTTTCTTCACGTATGTGCATGTAACATCCCAGTATGCTTGGTTCTACGTGGCGCTGAATCTCTCTACCATCGTTTTTTTTTTTGGTAGAATGAATTGCTGCCTTCCGAGACCATGGCGTCATGGTGATGATATGTTGTGCGTTTCTTTTTCTCTTTTTGGGGGCAATCAAAGCCAAGTAAAGTAAATGACTATACACGTAAACACGCATCCTCCAATTACAAAGTAAGCATCGGTGATATCTCTTCGTTCAATAACTTTCATTGTTGAGTTGGATATTCCTAAACGATCATCTATTAGTCCTAGAAATTTTGATACCCCAGTCATACGTCGCCTTTGATCGACTAACGTATTCAAACTAGCTTCACCATTAGCTATAAGACCCGTTACCATATATTGACTTTGATTCCATGATTTCGCTTCGTCGGCAAGATTAAGATTATCTCGTTCCTCGGTAGAAGAATATTGCTGCTTCCGGTTTCGTCTTCTTGTAAGTAATTCATCTCTTTCTTTTTGATGACGTACATTGGTATTAACAACTTTATCGTAATGTTCCCCCTGTCTCCGTACGCCAACTTGTTCTTCTCGAATTTCTTGTATTTTTCTTTTCCATACTTCTCTTTGTGCCGGTGTTTCTCTCAAAACGAGCTGATTCATCATATCAAGTTGATTCGATAACTCATCTAACGAACAAAATAAATCTGATGGGTGCAGAATACCATTTTGAACCTGAGCTAGCTGCTGACGGGAGTCATAGGCTAGCTTACGACATTTGGGAAACAGCTCTACTATAGACGTCATTCTAGCCTCGGATTAAGTGATTTCAGCACGGTGATGGGAACGTTACTTCACTGGCCAATTGCAGTTTGTAATTTAGTGGACACAAAATGTAGAAGACATTGTCAATTGTCATTAGTTTGAACACACTATTTAAAATTTATTTTTGTGAAACTTTTTTGTTTTGTATAAATATGCTCCAGTCACGGTTTTACGGGATTAAGTTACTTTCACTCTCTTATAACCGATCGTGCTCTACAGTATATAGTGCAGTAGTCTAGTATTGTACCTACTAGCTAGAACAGTGTAGTAGTACGATGTATATTGTATATTCAGAATTAATTTAGTTTCAGTTTTGCATTCAAATGTAATATTATGACAGCTATATTGTAAGAATTCAATGTACAATCTACTTGTAGTAGTCCTAATGTAGGTCCTAGCAAGAGAATGAAGAGTTTAACTTTCATTCTACCATCCAACTTTCAGGTCTTTGGATGATGGCAATGTATATCTCGTCCATGAAAAACGCTTTTATAAAGTCAAGATAAATGAAATATGTATATATCTTTCGTCTATTCCTATTGATCGCCTACATTCGTCACGTCGTCCGCCGATCGTCCGACAACATGGGCTACAATCACCGTGCAGTCATCGGGCATTCCTGTACGTAATGGAGCAAAGTGAAACACATAATAGTGTAAATAAACACGAAGGGTGAGAAAGGATCTTTAGTAAGACAATACGTTAGTTCAGAGCAAAAATTTAAGTGACATACCACCGCTCCACATTATATCATTATCCTTGGCAAGCAGTGCGAAGGGAGAATCTTTTGACGAGTCTAGACTGTTCTCCCGCGCTTTCTCGCACAATTCCGATGCTAAACTTCCTACTTTTTCGGAAGAGAGTATTGTCAACGAGTTACCCATCGCCCAACGTTGTTCTCTAGCTGCTATGTCACCCCCTCGAATTAGACCAACACCCTGTTCCCATTTCAAAGCAATTTTGGTAATATCATCGATATCCACATTATCAAACACTAAAAACAGTTTTCCAAGAAGAAGATTTATGTATACATAAATATATACATTTATATATATATATATATATATAGAGAGAGAGAGAGAGAGAGAGAGAGAGAAAGAATGAGATCGTATTGGGGTAGCGGCATTCAGTGTAAGATACACGACGACTCATGATTAGGTGATACTTACATCCATCGGTTGCCATAATGATGATATCACCCCGTCTCAAATGAATGGAGGTGGTGCAAGAGTCACGAGCTGTCTTGAATGATGTATGCTCATCTGTACTCAATTCTTCTCCGGTCCATCCAACTTGGTATGGGTGGTTAAAGGAAAATAATTGCTGCTGAGAAATGAAAGCCACTCTAAGATCCGATGATCTTTCCGCTCGTGGTGTTATTCTATCGCGTTTCAAAGTTCCTGCAATATCAGAATCGATATGCCGTAGGACTATGATACCTGAATCACCAAGATTACTGAAATGTAATTGATGTCTGATACAATCGAACAAAGCCACACATGCGGTACTAGAGCCAATGATGTTTTCAGCCTTGACTCGTTCGTAAGCTTGTGCTATGATATCTGCAGGAGGGATGACACGTCGAAACTTTCCACCACCTATGTCTTTATCTCTATGACATGCTTCCAACAAAATATTTTCGCATTCTTCCATCAATTTATGAGAAAAGAGACGTGGGTCGACGCCATATTGTCTCCAACTTCCAACACCGTCCGCAACTCCGAAGTATGTCACATCTCGTAAAAATTGATCATTTTCATCTTCCAAATGTACTCGGGTGCAAAAATAAGCATCCTCAGACAAATCCAGATCCGTGGCCAGGTCTTGAGGGCCGTGATCTTTAAACAAGTGGTGCAATAATGACCCGATCAATTTAAATGTTATTTTGAGACGGGGTAAGTCAAGGAATGTGATGCTATTATATTTTGTTCGTGATTGTACACAAACACATACTTTACAAGAGAGAAAAACTATGTTCGCAGTCGCATCGAAAGAATTAACATTAACTTACCTCTTCGGTTGTGTCCCACACCGTCATGCGTCTTGTAAGGATGAGGCAATTCGTCCACTCCCATATTAACAGAAAGTGGTTTTTGTTCTAACGCAAGATGAGCATTCATATACAGTGGAGGTTCCGCCATACTTGTGTCACTACTCAACCCGACACGTTCGGAAACATCATTCAGATATGATTTTTTCCCTCCCCTGTCACTTGCTGACAGTCCATAATCATTCATATCTCGTGCAGTTATTAGACCTTCAACTTTACCCTCTTTTGATAGAATAGGTAAGCATTTAATCCCTAGCTTAGACATTAGGCTGCGGCACATACCTATTGTTTCTGTTGGTCTTCCGTAAATGACTTGAGACATAGGTGTCATGTAATCTCCAATGACTTTGTTCACAATTTCTTCGTCGGTAATATTTTCATCCTTAAATCCCGCCGCCATCATACGTAGCAAATCTCTGGATGTTAATAGTCCCACAACACGTCGCGGGCTTTCAGTGTGGTTATTTTTGTCTTTTTCTGATGGATTTTTGGGTGCTTCGATCACCATCATTCCAGACAATCCACCTTCAATGACGGTTGGTATTGCATTACGAATCGTAGCATCTTCACTAATTACAGGATTTACCCAACGATATGCATGTTTGGACTGTATCATTCAGCATTGATTGTTTGATTTGATTTGATTTGATTTGTTTTGTTTTGTTTTATTTTGTATGGTTTTTGAGTGACCAAAAAATAGAGAAAAAACGTAAGTCAGTTGAGAAAAAGTAAAGAGAGTAAAGTTTTTGAAAATGTAATCAGACTGCAATGCACTGTAACAACTTATGTACTGTTCATATATCATGGAATGGACTTACGTCTAAAACTTCTCGGATAGGCACATCTGCAACTCTACGTCGTTTAACCTCGAAATCGACTACATCTGATTCCGACGTACTCGATGATGGGGCTCTACCAGGAAAATTGGTGGTACCATCATCATCATCATCATTATTGTTGCTTTTGATGTCATTATTTTGGTCTTCTTCATCATCTTCTGTTGCAGTCGAAGATGAGAAATGTCGTAGTCGATTCTTTTGCTTTTCTCCTGTTACATGTTGTGATGTTTGGTGTCGTTGACTGACTGCTGCTGCTGCTGCTGTTGTTGGCAGTTTTGCGAAATGTATGTTTGAAATGAACGTCGTGGTGTCCAATAAGAAAGCGTATTATCATCTTCGACACTACGAGCACCACAAAATGATGACAAAGACGAAGGAGAAATTCTTCTGGTACTTGAAGGACATGGTAACCTTGTAGATCCTGCAAATCGAATTAGAGAAGTCCTACAGCGCATAGCTTTGTGTGTAAATAGTGCTGATGATGATACCATGGCTCGAATGATTAGAAGAAATATTTAAAAGAATGAAAGATCCGTCTGATCGCGAAACCAAAATGAATCTATTATCGATTTGGAAGACTACAGTATATGTATGTTCGCCAATCCTCTTTTTCAACCACTGATGCAATATAAATGTGTTCTAAAGTCTAATTTTTGTGGGACAGCAACAGTTCTGTCTTGGTGGGAGATTTGTCGAATTTCAATGAAAGTGTGCGTTGCATTTTAATCAAAAATACGTGCACCAAAAATTCAGAATTTTTTAGCGTGTATCATTATTTTGTGTACGTAGGATTCGATTCTAGATTCACGATGAATTTCGTTCAGGAATTCTTGCGCCTTGCTTACTGCACTTCCTCCAGCAAACGCTAATTTAGTCATGAGTTTAACGCGTTAAATTTCACGACACAAAGCACGGAGTCTTTTGCGTGTTAATTTTTATTAGGCAAACCTCTACACTAAGTATGTACATACGTGTCTATGGTATGTTATAGTACTTCGCACCCCTTAAAGAACACTTTGATGCCATCACAGAAATCAGTATTTTTAAATTTAGCATCATTCCACTATTCCACATGATTCCACTTTCCACTTTCACTATTCTTGTTGCACTCTTCACCTACAATCATAACAAATTACAAGTACATTCCATATTGGCTTGAATATTCGATGATAAAAATACCAAAACAGAGGAAATCGATCAATAATCGCGATGATGGTGCCGGTGGTGCATCATCGCCATCAAATAATACTAACTGCTATCATTGTTGTCGTCGTATATGTTGTCGTATAATACGTCGAATACGTCCTCTCGGAATAATACTATTATACTGCATGATACAGCATTCCAATTCGCTGATAGGAAACACAAGAATCCATTCTGGTCGTGGCGGCTCTCCTTCTTCTTTGCGATCTTCTTCGTCCGGTCAACAAACGGGTAAATATCATTATCATGATCGAAAACGAAAGATAAAGATAAATGACGACGACAAAAGTAGTAATAACACATTACGAAACAGTAGTAATAGTAATAGTAAAAAGGTGGTATACAGTGGTCGAGACTTTCGCACCTACGAGGATCAACAACGACTCCAATTGGAATGGATGGTTAGAAATACGGCTAAAGTTATAGGGGAGCAAAAAGAGGAAATAATGTCTCCTCAATTGATAAAGATTACCCATAGTCTTATGCAAGCATGGGCTAAACGTGCAGCTGTTATGAAATCCTCAAAAGCTCCTCATGTCGTTGAAGCATTACTACAACGACTTTTGACAGAAAAGAAAGTTCAAGATAATAATAACAAAGGGGGGCGGGGACGAGATGGTGGTGGTAATCGGAAAAATCAAGTAGAAATTTATATTGATGATTATAATGCTGTACTTGAGGGATGGTCACATTCTAGAGAACCAGGATCGGCAAACAGAGCCGAAGAAATTCTATTGAAGATGGAACAAGAGGAAGGAACTAAACCCAATTGTCGGTCCTATACTGCAGTCATTAAAGCATTAGTAAAGAATGGTGATCGGGATACAGCAGTAGATAAGGTAGAAAAAATAATCATGAAAATGGAAGCAACGTGCGATCCCAATATCTTGCCTAATCAACGATCATACAATCTGTTACTATATGCATTGGCCAATTCGAATCAAGATAATGCTGCGGAACGAGCGACACAACATCTAGAACGTATGCTTCGTCGATATCGACAAAATACATCAGAAGAGAATAATATATGTTTGATTCAGCCTGACACAAATTCATTCAATCAAGTTATTGGTGCTTGGGCGAGAGAGAAAGCTCCCAATCATTTGGTCGGGATGGAAAAAATCTACAATTTGCTCTTAGAATTGTCGAATGAACTCGATGTAGAACCAGACGTCGACACCTTTAATCTTATCATGGGCGGATGGCTTAAAAGCGATGACAGTGAAGCCCTATCGAAGATTCAACAAACTATGTCCACCATGGAGGAAAGTTTTAAAAGTGGGAACAGATCGGCACGACCCGACTCTGTGTCTATCAATACACTCCAATCAGCATTGAAAAAGTTTTCTCAGGATGAAAATACAACAAGCAGTAGCGGTCGAAACTATCTATATGACCAAGACAAACAATTGAGACTGGAAAATGAATACGGTATCCCGCGAACCTCTTTCAGTCAAAATATTCTCATGGATAGTATTATTAAGAGTGGCGTTGACAATGCACCGGAGCAAGTATTGAAAATTTTGATCAAAATGGAAAAGAAATTCAAAATGGGACAAATAGATATGAAAACTGATCAGTGTAGTTATAAAACTGTTATAGGTGCCTATATTAAATATGGAAGAAAGAATACAGATAAAGTTACCGAAGAGCTCTTGGCACGTATGTGGGATTTGCACCGAAATCATGGTGGGAATGCTCCGGACACGACTATGTACAACTGTGTTATAAATGCATACGCCTCGATCAAATCTAGTCACGCATTGGAAAAGGTTAAAAATATATTGGAACAAATGGAAAATGGAGAGAAAGAAGAGTATCCGAAACCCAATCTGATCACCTACAACACTGTGCTAAAAGCTATGCGCAATGGAAGCAAAAAAGAAGGAGCTGCCTTCGCAGAAGACATCCTGATAAAGCTAGAATGTATTGGTCGAAAGGATCCACAATTCTTACCCGACAATTACTCATACACTTCAGTCATCACCGCGTACGGAAGATCCAACTCATCGAAAAAGGCAGAAAAGGCTTTGGAAATAATAAATCGTATGATTGAAGGTCAGAAAAGTGACAATGGGGCGGCTGCTACCGTAACGTCTCAGTCTTTCAATGCTGCATTGAATGCATGTGCTTTTGTTGGTGGTAGTGAGGAGAACAAGACCAGGGCATTTGAAATCGCAACCAAAATTGACAAATTGAGACAAAAATCTGGAGAAGTACCTGATAGTACGTGGTATGGCACTATGTTACGAGCTTGCTCATCATTGGTTCAACCCTCGAAATATAGAGAGAAGTTGGTAGAACGCTACTTTCAAGAGGCGTGCGAAAATGGATGCGTGGGTCGTCTCGTGATAAAACAACTTAAATTTGCTGCCACCCCAGATAACCAAATGCGTTTGTTGGGTAGAAAATTTGGCCGACGTGAGTTTGTAAATCTGGACGACTTACCAAAAGACTGGACTAAAAATGCGAGGGAGTGGCAGTAGTGGAGTTGCTAGCGCCATCATATCTAGAGTGCTGTCTTCGACATAGTTGAACCTTTACATATGAAATATAGTAAGGACCTTGTTAAAGCTAGTCTATATTTGTTTTGATCTAATATATACAAATAGGGAGCTAGTCTAGAAATACAATTTATAGTGATATTACATAGATCGAGCGCACTGCATTCGTTGTTTGCTATCCTTAGCTTATTATCTTATCCTTTTGCAAGGACATTGCGTACCGAAAGTTGATCCCTTTTTCTTTCCTTCTATTCGTCGTAGCCATGCACTCGGAATCGATACAAACAAGCATATTCGTGACCATAATTCGAGTCTATAGCTAGGCTGATAGCATGCAGACGTGGAATTTCCTTGCCAAAGACTGTTGTGGCTACTTCAAATTCCTGGAGGTAATCATTTTGTTTGTTCTTTTGAATGTTGTATTCGAAAGAACCCAAATTCCAAGCTTTCGATGATGCAGATGCCATATCATCTTCATGTCCCACTATCCGAAACGATCGAATGGCACTATCCGATTGCGTTGTAAAGAGCATTGATGGGTGCTCAATAACGACGCTCTCCACATAGATTGGTGATGGAAGCCTTATTGTAAGAGTTCCGAAATTACCCCGTTTGAAGTCATCAGGAACTGCACCATCCTTTTGAAAAATCTGCCTATCCTTAAGTTGCTCTTTCAAGGGTGTTTGTTGGAATGACCAGCACTGGCCTAAAGTATGTGGTGGATAGGTTGCTGTCAAGGCAGCTTCGGGACCAAATCCGTAGAAACGTAAATGGCGTTTTGTAGTATTCTATTGAAAATTGGCAAGTAATCTATTAATGATTTTGATGTCCCCCGTTTACCTCCATAAATGATTTCAGCACCATTTTTCAATGACGCGTGATCGAAAATCCCAGTTGTGTCAGCTCGATCAACATCTAACCGACTTTGACAATCTTTGTAACAAGCAAGTCCGTTTCAGAAGAATCGTCATCTTTTGTTACGACATTGCCGACGGATTCAGACAATTTTTGAACAAATACGTTGATCTCTTCCAGAGCTTCAATAGCGTCACCGTCTTCTTTTATAGATTTCGATATTTGTGCCTCCACCCATTTACGGACCCTATCCTCAGCAACAGCTCCACCGATGAACTTTTCTGCCGTAATTGTAGATCGTAAAGTCAAAGATGATTCTTTTTCTTCTAAAAGTTGTGTCGAAAGACGTGGCTCATCAGTCTCATCTTTCTCTTCATCTCGAACACCAATAACTTCTGGTCCGCAATCCGTATCGTAATCGACCAGATGGTCCCATAAAGCAATTGATGAGGTTGTCATAAGAGTTTTCCCTATGACTTCCTGCGTCATTTTTTGAATTTTATCATGCAGATCCGGATCGTCGTGGCTTCCCTTATGACCCACCAATAAAGCTTCCAATTTGATCAATTCTTCTAATCTTTCATCAACCTTTTCTTCTCGATTTACAAGTAATTCCTTTATTTCTTGGAAGCGTTCCATTACATCATTGTAATGTGTGGTGAGATCTTTGGTCGACGAACTGTATTCATCTTCCGCTTCTTTTAATTTTTTCAACTCATCCAATAAACCATCATTCCATTTTTGCAATTCTTCTAATAAAGATTCGTCTGTTTCAATGATTGTTTCCTCCTCCTCTTTATCGCCGTCGTCGACGTTGACTTGAACGGATTGTTGTGATGTTGGTATTTTCGGAGGTGGAGGTAAGATTGAATCGTCTAAAGGTACCAAATATTCTGTCAATTTCATCATTGGTGGTAACACAAGTCCTATTGACACAGTTGAAAGAATGGAAAAGCATAATAGCCACAGTAATCGTGAACTCCAAGTAGTCGAACTAATAGTACCTTCTGCTGTGTTTTTTCCTTCTTCTTCTTCTTCCGGTATAGGTATTCCATTTGCGTCAGCAGAACCATTTTTAAATAACTTTGATGCGACTATAACATTGTGAACCTTCTCTACAAATTCTAAACAAATCGATTTGGCATCCGAAATAAAATTGTTGAGGGACTTGGATTTTTCTTCCGGTATCGGTATTTCGTGTCCGTCAACATCGCTGTCGTTTTTGTCTTCTTTCTCTTTCTCTTCCGTTCCTACATCTTTTAGTAAAGTAGATTGTTCAGTGACAGCAGCAGCAGCAGCCAGCAGCAGCAATATGATTGCCATTAGTAGTATTTTTTCCTAGGATGGGAGGTACAGATTTAGTCAGACCAGTCATGTTGGTGGTAGGAATATCTGAAGGAGGAACAGGATGTTGAGAGAATGAAATACGTCTAGCATCCGGTAATGTCGCAAGAGTGCTGCTCGTACCACCACCATTGTCCTCACCAGCAGCAGTGGCAACAACATCGAGGACAGGTTCTTCACCACCGCCGTTCGCCGAAGTATTTTTAGCAGTGACAGCAGCAGCTACTGGTGATAGTTTTTTATTATTCTTTCCATTTTCGACGGTATCGAGTTGTGATTTTTTGTTGGTAGTTAACGTCGATTTCCTCGCTCTTTTTGTTTTTTTAATTGTCTCTGGAGGTGTCATTCCCGTCGTCTCTTTTGATCGACGACGTTTCCGTCTTCCAGATCTTAACGTCATATCCTTTTTTGGTGAGCGGGGAAGGTGAGCCTACAGGATTTTCATCTTCTTCATTTTCATCATCCTCCATCTCTTCATCCTCATCTTCCTCTTCATCGTTGTCGTTATCGTTATCCACCTCGTCGTCATCCACCTCGTCTCCGTTCATGACTGCATCGTCCTCTTCTTTTACTTCATCAGAATCAGATGTACTAGCAGCTCTTTTCTTCGCCATGATTATTAGTTGTGGTTGTTACTACTGTATAGTAGCGGCTTTCGATGTCAGATGTTCAAACAAAAAAGTAATCTCCAAATCTTTATGAATCCGAATGAATCGAATCCAATCAACAATGACCAACTTTCAAACTGAAGATACTATGTAACTACATTAATGGGTATGATGTAACCGTGCCGAAGGTTCATCCTCCATTTCAAAAAACTAGTCTCGACGTATTTTGATATTTTCCTGACGGATGCCAGACAGTAAATAAGGACTATACCTGTACTACTTTTTGCGGCCTTCTCAATTCTCATCACACTTGAACAGTCTTCTTTGCATTGACGATGGCCATTGACGTCAATGATGATCATGATATCAATCTCTTCCGCCAAAAATCATAGAGATGGCACAATCATCAAATGCCGGCCATCAGCGATATCGATGATTATAGCAAGGTAAGGTAGGGTATTGACATGGCATGTTTAGCTGGTTTGCTTTACATTTATTCTTGGTAGATTATAATCATTTTTTGTGATTCTAGTCTTGGCTGTTGTTGTCATCGTTGATGTCATCGTTGTATCATTTAAAGTGTGACAATGATAGTGGCAGTGACAGTGATGGTGGCGGATGTTACTTCTTTTTCATAAGCAACATCCACAGCAAAAAGTCGGAGTGGCATAATAATTAATCATAATATAAACTGATTTTTATTGCATCATCATCAATCATCACCACCATGCCTTAGTATAGTATACTAATATTGTGGTACTGTAATGCGACAATAATTATTTAGATACAATAACATGCATTGCTTTCCTTTCTAACAACGGAATGGAACGGAACAACATTCAGCCGATACTCGATACAATACGAAGTTGAAACATACTATATGTATGTAACAAATTAGAACTTGCTGCCATGGGAATATGAAATATATATAGACTAAACAGACTATGCATACATGCATAACTATAGGAATTTATCTTTAACCACTACAAAATGAATATCTTACTCATCTTTGTCATCATCATTGGCATCATCATCATCATCGGTTGGTCGTTCGTTAAGCGCGAGCGTCAAACCCGCTGAAAACTCACCTTTGATCTAATACATACCCAACACATTGTTGGTCTGGAACCAGGATTCCAACGGTCCTTGGAGGGGTATCAGATCATTGTTTTGTACCCTCAGGATCATGGGCAACAAGCCCTTTTTTGTCATCAACTCAACAATGCGTCCCGCCAACATTGGCTGTTCGATCCAGGTCTTGCCCAACATTTTTCCATGAAGCAAAAACAATATTGGCCTGTTCTAAAAATGCGAGACCACCACCGAGTGCATCTAATTCGTGTCCTTCTATGTCAACCTTCATGACCACCGTCGATTCTTGGCAGAACTTCATTGTAAAAGGAATCCAGTGTAATGGCGTGCGCAAAGTCCACACCTTCCACTGGTAATGATGATAATGATGATGATGATGTGTTGTTGTATGCTCACTGCCATCTAAGAATTTGGACTGCGTCCCCCCCCATGTTCTTGTCCGCCACGTGAAGGGTCACCTTGCCTCTGGCCTTGCTGAACGCCACTTTATAAAGATGCAGTTTGTGCTTATGTAGGTCGTTTTTCATGAGGGTCCGACAGGTATGATCGTAGTTCTTCTTAAGGGGTTCCAAAGCGTAGGCATCTTTTCCCAAGGCAAGACTGACAAAGGTATTGAACTGACCAATATTACTACCAACGTCCAACAGATACGAGTCCTCATACTTTTCCAAGGCCGCTTTCACTAATTTCAAACTTTCGCATTCCCAACAGCCTCTCTCTTCAATGGATCGGCTCACCCATATATCCTTCGCGGGTGGATAAATCGACATGATGTAGGACGGTTCGGTCCTAGTTTTGGCATACTTGAACGTATTGTTATTGGTCATCATGCCTGCTTCTTCTTCTTCTTCTTTCTTGCTTTTGGTGTCGTCGAACAATCCCTGGCAATGCACACGGAATTGCTCTTCAATTCCAATGATACCATCGTAGCTGTACCCAAAGTCTCGCTCAGGGCCTGTTCTACTACTTAAGAGGTCAAGACTTTTGGGCAACTTCATTTGAAAAACAAAGCCGATCAAGCCTAGCGCCGGTAGACAAATGGGAAACAAGCAGAGGAAATATTCTTGATTTTTCGAGGATTGGGTCTGCTTTTTTGTTCTAGATATTTGATGGTCGAGGGTTGTTCTCTTGGGCCGTTTCGAGCATGACTGTTGTGACTTGCGTGTAAGTTTCATGAGGAGGCATTTCTTTACAAAAAATAGAGGGATGGATACGTACTGTATGAACGGAAGATGGTCCTGTTACTAAAGAGATAAATGAATATACTTCAAGTCAGGGGTTATAATTTCAATTATTACCCCTGCTTCAAGTTAGTATCGTATTTAAAAATTTAAACTTCAACAGAGCGAAAACCAATAATTGTTAAAACCATAACAAAAATACAAAAATAGCTAAGATAGTCAGAGCGAAGAAATAATTATTAAAAACACAACAAAAAGGCTAGTAGCGATAGTTTTAGAATTTTGTCGTTGTAGAAATAAGATCGCGCCGAACCGCCAATTTTTCTACATGTAAAGGGTAGAAAAATGAGACAAACAGAGCCGTTTACTTACTTATACGATTAACCGATACAAGGTATTTAAAAATGAAAAAAGTTAGACAGTCTCGCGCATGTCATGTTTGTTCCGTGTAATAGAGTGGCTGTTTGTTTGCTACACTTAAATAAGTGTTCTCGTTCCATCACGATAGTTTATAATTTCAATACACGACCATACCTTTTTTCCATACCAAAGAGAGGCAACGACGACAAAGGTGTACAGTATAACTCACCACAACAACAGTAATCATAGATCGAACTTTATCCGGGAAGGCGACAACTATCCCCTTTCGACAGTGCTGTACCTGTAATAGTGTAGTTGTAGTTACAATCAGTCGTGAATTTCAGATACTTTTGTTTATCGTAATAAAAAATTGAGTCAAGTCAATTTGAGATACATACTGTACATATCATAACAAAACAATTAACTGCAATAATATATATATATATAATTACAATAATGATGAAGGGCAGTACTATATATTCAGCAGTACAACTGCTGTTAATAATATCTACCACCACAGTTGTACAAGTAGTAGAATCTAAATTGGCAGATCGTTCACGAGTTGTGAAGGCACGTCATGAGTCTGGTATATCGGATCGGTTCCAAGATAATGGCCGTCCAATTGAGGGACAATCATACCGTTCCACAAAAATTCAAGAAGATTCTACCAGAATAATGGAGAAAAAAGAACAGCAACAAAAACCTCGTTTCCAAGCACAAGAAAAGAAAAAACAGCAACAGCGCCGAACAACGCAAAAAACAAAGCCAGCTCCATGGCAACGAGATATTCCACAACGATCGGATGCGGATGCATCAACAACAACCATAACAGAAGAAGAGATAGAAGAACAAATTATTCGACGTAGAATGAAGGGTGATGTTCCAATGTTCGTTAGAGAAGATCGTGTTGGGAATAATAATCTTCAACTACAATCACAAATAATCAACGACGAAGAAGAAGAATTATACGATGCTCGACGTAAACTTTCATCTCAATTAACAGGTTGTTGTTATGACTATCAGAATTATTATGCTGCAGACTTGTGTTCATTGTATGGTAATGATTGTGAATCAGGAGAAACTCCATCACATGATTCTGGTGATGAAGATTGTTCACAAGATGGATTATCTTTTATTGGAATTTCATTTAGTGTCAATACAGCTAGTAGTAACCCATACTCGTACCAGCTCTGTGATCAATTTCCAATGGAAAATATTATTGATCGTGATTATGATTACGTAATGAGCATGGATGAAGATGGTTGGTTGGTCGGTGGTGGATATAAAACATTTGACTATTCAGGAAAAATGCCGTAAGTAACGTAGTTAGTAATGATAATACGGAATATGAATCAAATCGATTGATTGATAAGATACTTACTTTATATTTATACTCTAACATTATTTGTTTATATTCATGCCACATTATACAGTTACATTGACTCTTCACACACTGAGTTGCTTCGTGTTGGTAATCTTGATCCCGACCATGGAGGTACATCCATCGACCAGGTGTACGATGCGATGACATCGGTTTCATTCCCTCCATTTTCTATCTATCCTGAATACCTTAAGGGTGGTGGTGGCGGCGGATCTGGAGATGACGATGATGATGAGGTTCCCTCTGGAGATATCACCATGATTGTATCGATTGTCGAAACATATGAGGATGCAGATTCATATTCAGCGTATGAATACTTTTTGGATGATTTGTTCGATGCTATGTCTTCCGCCGGTGGAGGACCTTGTATGGATGACCACGACACTGATCCGCATATATCCATGTCACGTGGTATTAAGTTCTGGTCTGCCTATCATCAACAGCAGTATATGTACCAGAGTAACTTGGAGATTTCTGTGTGGCAGGCAATGTACCCATACGGAACTCCCATCGGTTCTTCAGGATATGCTGCTTTCCCTCCTGGTCATGGTGGATCGAAGCAACAGGTTGGATATGGCAGTCTATACTTCTTCTTCGATCGTGCAAATATCACTAAATCTTTTACTCCCAATAGAGACCTAACCAGCAACGAGGAGTACTATGCCACGCTGTACATGAAAACTGATGTCTCGGATTTTTACGCAAGCACAACTACCGTCAACTTTGATTACAGTGGCTCTCGCGATGATGAGAGCGATTACGAGCACAATCCCTACGGATTCGATTCTAAAATGGCTAAACACGATATGACTGATGGATGGAATTTACCTCCGAATTGTCTCCAAGAAGGTGAAACATTCTTTGGTATTCCACTTTCTCGTGCTTCTGACTCTAAACTCCAATCTTCAAATTCATTCCAAGAACAATTTGATTTCGAGTACCTCGTTGATCGTAACGGTACATACGTCACTTCGTTTGGTACCAATCATGGTTGGTTGATTGGAGAGGAGTTAGGTAATGCTGTTGGTTCTATTGTTGACAAGGATACAGCTCATATTCCTATATTCTACGCAGGAACAACAAATCCCGATATGGTACGTACGATTAAATTGTAAATAATATACACAGCAATTTCTTCAATTTACTTCCTCGAAATTATTTGAATCCGTCAAGTCAAACTAACATTATCCAATTTGTTTTCTTTTGTATATTATTACTGCTACCTTTTGTTTTCTTTTGTATATTATTACTGCTACCTTATCTGTTTTCAGGGAGGAATGTCTCTCAGTAGCATGATCAAGATTGCGAGGAATATCGATTTTGGTGCACTATATATCAAACCTGCATTTGTCTTTGTTGATGAGGATGGGCATGTTAAACTTCAGTTCGAAGCAGACACTGACTCTGCTCTGGCTTATCTTTATGACAGTTTTTGCAAACAAATGGGTATCACATGGAACTACGATTCGCCAGAAAATAGCATTGGGGCATACACGAGTTGTGCCATGCACGGTGCAGGCGATCGCGCCGCTTATGGTTGTGGACCTAGTGGTACCAATCAAGGTGGTTTCTGTCCCCAGATGACATTAGCTTACTCACCAAGATTTAGTTCGGAAGAATCTGCTGCAGCATATTTGGATCGTTGCAATAATTATGTCGACTATTGGCGATCTCTCTATCCATCAGGTGTTGCGGTTGGCACAACAAATTTCTGTCCAAACGGGGGATGTATGGCACTATTTATGAATCGGATTGATGTTTATGAAGTTTTCAAACCTGATTTAGGCGGATCTTGGGTTGAATATAACGGTGCTTCGATGCCCCCAACATTTTCACCTGCCCCAACATGGATGGGTGGCTGTGATGAACCCCATAACTTCCATCTTGATAAGTGCTTCCGTAAACGATACAAACCAAAGGCATCAGCAGTTGCATGGGATGCTCTCGGTTCCATCGGTCAATTCTCAGTTATGCTGGTTCTTTTCATGGCTGTCACACTATCTGTTTCGATCTTTTTGGCTCGTGCTCGAAAGAAGAGGAGACGCGGAGAGAGTTACCTTGGGTTTTTCTTCCGGGATCTTTCTCGCAAGAGAAAGAAGAAGAGGAGAAAAACAAAAAATTCAGATCTAAACGAAAAGATGTTAGATAGTGGTGCATCTCGTCGCTCGAAATCTAGTAAGCGGAGTTCTTCACGCTCCGGAAGCAAGTCTCGTCGTAGTAGCAGCAAGTCGGCTAAGGATCGCAGTGGTAGTCGCACTCGATCTCTCAGACCAGTCCCAGTTGCAGCTGGTAGTGTCGCGGAAAGCAGCAGCAAGAAGAGTAGGGCACGTTCCGCCTCACGATCACGGGGACGTTCCTCCTCACGATCACGCAGCAAGAAAGAAAACAGTGGTGTTTTTGATCTTACTGTGAAAGAAGACAAAGACAACAGGCAGCAGCTTGTTTAAGAAAATGGAGAACCAAAGGTCTTTGTGTATATGTAATACACAACAGCGAGAAGATCATTCTACGCATTTCAATTTAACACAAATCATTATACTTTTCATCGTCACGTGATTCAATATAACTTTTTATCTTTCAGTAACTGTAGTTATAAAATTAAAAAAAAATTACAATAGATTTTCCCACATTTCATATCAATCCGATGATCTTAGTATTTTTTCTGTGTATGTTGGAGACGTTTGTAATAAATTACCACTAACAACGGTGAACCAAGTTATTTAGTGTATAAACTTCGAGTTTTAGAGAATAAATTACATCTTTACGACCACAAGAATCTCTCTTACTCGGTACTCAATCTGTTTTGATGCAACTACTACAAACAACTGCATTGTTGATGTTAAAAATGAATTGTAATGTCAGAACAGATGGAGAATCAAATCTTGCAAAGAAAGAGATAACGGGTATTATCTTAAAAATATATATGTAAGAATATTAACCTTGCGTCCTTCTAAAAAGATTGATACTATATTATTGTGTATCGATAGTTGTATCAATATAATAGTCGGTGGACCGGATAGAACGTAGACGAGCATTTTGTGATGTGAGGATGGATACGTGTAGAGTGTGTTTCGTTATTCTACTATTGTATTATATTTGTATTATATCTAAAAAAATTGTTGAAATTGTTGTTCAAAGAAATCAAAGACACCAAGTTTAGCTGCTCCTTGTTCAACTATAAGTGTACCTGCGGCCTTCCACATCGAACCAAGTGGTAACTTTCCTAACGGAACTGTTTAAAAGGAAGAAAAATTATACATAAACACAAAAAAAAGGAAGTGTGAGAAATGACTTGCATATTAATATATATATAGTAAAAGATCATCGCAATATTCAAATAATATACGAGATAATAACTCCAATAAAACTTGAAACTTACCCATCGGTTTTGTTAACAATGGTTGTTGTTCGTCTCCATATCGCTGCTGCCATACCATGATAGGTGGTAAAATTAAGAACAACGTACTAACACCAAATGCACCACCATAATCAAGTGCGGTAAAGAATATATCTGGATCAGTTAATGACAATGCCAATGGTGGTAAGAATACTAATCCAAATAGTGGTGCTTTCCATTTATCGTACGTTGGTCCTTCAGTTGGTAGATTAAATACGTCTGTCCATCCATCTATTAGACCATAAACGAAACCAATCAAACTTGTAACGAGTGCCAAGAAGGAAAATATCGTAACAAGATTACCTAACATAGGATTCCCACCAGATGATTGTAATAACGCAACAGGGTCAACTATGCCAGAAGCAGCGGCTTCCGGACCAACATTACCCAAAACAACAGCATTCCATGCTACAAACATCAATGTTGGAACAGATGTACCGAATAGTATAGCCTTAGTAATTTTAGATCGATCACCTTCCAATTGATTCACGACGGTTGGTACAACATTATGATAAACTAGTGACAAGAAGATAATCGGTAATGCATTAACAACATTTTCAGGATGTTGATTGGATGGTTCAATAAGTGAATGGAAGTCTGCTGATCCAACACCCAAGGCGATGATTCCTGTAAAAACAACTGCCAATATCGAAACAAAAACATTGTTTGCTTTTTCAATTGTACTTGGCTTTGCAGAATACAATCCAGCAGCAATTGCTGTTGCGAATACTGCCTGAGGTACACCATTCGGTACACCTAACGTATCTAATCCCAACAGGACATTCAGATTTGATCCACCCTGTGCGATGTATGCAACCAACAAACAATAATGTAAACCGAAATATGCCGCACTACCAAGTTTAGACCATTTTGGACCAAGTGAATCTTCATATAGATCTAACATACCCTGTCCGGGTTTACCACTTTGTCCTAAACGATTAATTGATAATTCCGCAATTAATAAACCTGACATCGCCATGTATAGCCAACCGATACCCATTGCACCTGTGGATGGTATAAATCCAACAGATGCGGTGGCAGATGGTAATGCTAATATACCAGCCCCGACCATTGTTCCAGCAACAAGACTAGCGCCACCAAATACTGATCCAGAATTATGTTTAGCAACGACTTTTGTTTTCGTCGTTGTTCCTTTAGTATTATTAATGTCGTCGTTATTCTCAGCACGCTCGTATGTCAAAGATGAGAAGATTCTTGGAACTTCACCAGTATTATATTCTGGATATATAATTCGTTCATCTTCAACACGTCCAATCTTTTTTATTATTCCATCGACGAATATATTTTTGTTGCTATTGTTATTGTTGTTGTTGTTTGTTATACCGGCAGTAGTCTGCGAAGTTGTTGCTATGGTTTCTAAAGAAGATGTTGTCGCTGACGCTGATGATGACGATGATGGTACATCAATGACTTCATCTCCCATCGGTGTTTTAAGGACACGTAAGCTATTATGTATGCTGTTGTAGTTTCTATTCATAATAATGTTCCCTATCCTGTTTCTTTCATTAGTATTTCTATTGATAGTAGAGACAATGTTACTATTACTATTTCTCGTCGTTGGAGATACGAAAGCAGTAACCATGATTTCTGATTCTGTTTCGATAGAGAAAGATTTCAGTAATACCAAACAGAAAATTCCCGTAACGAAGATCATCGTTGTTGCTCTTGTATTTCTTGTTGATGATCGTTGTTTTATTATTATTGTAGGATTACTACTAGTATTACTATTGGTCCTCGTCATCTTATTGTTGTGTGTGTGTGTGTGTGTGTTGATGATGAATAGCTGAGTTGATTGTTTGTTTGTTTTCTGTCTGACGATCTGACTATGACTTCACTTGACTTAACTTGTCGAACGTTGAAGATTATTTAATGTTACAACTTAAAGTGCCAATACTATACAATGTCGACCCGGTAGTTAACTTGGTCGAAAATATGATGAATCTGTTCTTGCGGTTGGTAGACGAGAACTATGGAGTTGAATGGATTCTTTCGCAATCTTGTCTTCGTGGGAGAACCGAATCTTCTTCGTGTTTCCCTGTGTCGGTTTCTCGGTGCGTCGATTTCTGTATGTAGAGATTCGGATTGATTCGACGTGAGAAATAATTGATGATGCAATGTTTTGATGAGCGTTATTCGATTTATGGAATTATGATTATTAAAATTTTATTATGAAAAAGCAAAGTAATGTTCAACAATATGCCTGGACTGACGCAGGAACCGCGCGATCCACAGAAAACCGAACGCAATACACGTGGATGAAAAGGCGCGGAGATTTATGTCTTATTTTGTACTCGATTCGACTCCCTCGATTCGATTCGAACAATAGAAAATAGAATAGACTACTAGTACTACTGTACCTCGAAGTATTAGTGTACTAGTAGGACTATTGTGAATGAGCCTCGGGCGTTGTTATTCTGATTCTAGTAATACTGTACAGACAAAATTATAAGTCTATGGACGAAAACTAAAGGAAATGGCATTTTGAAGTAGTAGATTAATGATAATACACAAAGTGACCACCCTAACAAAGTTAGATATACCAATGAAAGTACCACCCTCCCTACGATAATTAATTATCTTGGAGCAAATAGTGCCTTCAGATATGTTTCTAGATTCTGAGCACATTGTACATATGTACTGGCTTCTTCATTGTAAAGTTTGCAATTGTTCACCATCAGCATCAGATCTGCATATAACATATTCCTTGATTTGTAATGATCACCCTTCCGGACACGTTTGTCAATCGTTAATAGATCGATGGGTTCCTTAATGATCGTCAAATAATCCTTGACTTCGGTAGTATCAACTGGTTCTCGAAATGGCCAGGAAAATTGTTGTTCTTCTAATTTAACAATCATTCCCAATAATTCACTCTTTAATGCATTCTTAGCTCTATCCAAATCTTTCCCTTGTCCCGTCGTTGCCATTAAGTCGGATATCGTCCATCCTGCTTCCACCATACCGGGGACAGCTAATGCACGAGCGGCTGATTCATTCGCGCGAGAAACTCCCTCTAGGTGTGGAATCCAATTTTTGGGTAATGGATCGTAGACAACCTTGTGAGATTGTGCCTTAAGACGGATCCGACTCGCAATGAATTTACGTTGAGCTGCTAACATTTCAGGAATACGAGTAAAGTCAATAGAGGGATGTACGTAACATTCCATCATGGTACCACCGTCATAATCTTTGATCAGACCTTGGAATCTACCCTTTGGCATGGATATAGTTTTAGTAAAACCCTGCTTTTTGAAATATCCAATTGCGTAATTGTCAGCATACGTAATGAAATATTCGATTCCTGTTCGTGCACCCTCCTTCTTCACTAGGTTCATTAGCTTGGTACCATATCCCTTAACCTGATGAGAGGCATTGACGGCACAGAATGCAATTTCAGCGAAACGCATTTCCGGAAAAGCTCGATAGCAAATGGAACCGATGACCTCCTCGTCTGTATCCTTAGTCACAGGGTCGGGGTTTAAAATGACCAAGGAAGTATGGCGTCGATCGAAGACAAGTCGAGCAATATAGGTACGAGGCATTTTTGGAAGCTGCCTAGAAAATAAAGATTTAAGCGCAACCAACTTAATGAGTGATTCCGGCTTACCGTCATTGCGGACCATGATGTATTTGAGAGAATCGTATGGATTGCCGGAATTATGTTTGTCGTTCACGTCTGGAGTTATTTTTCCGTTTTCTTTCTCCGGAGATTTTGGAGTTTCCTTGTCATTGTCATTCCCGGCGTTCGTTGTTGTTGTTCCTGCATTCTCGGCATCGGCATTTTTCCTATCGCCCTCGTCATCATTCCCAGCGTTCGTTGTTGTTCCATTCTTGGCATCGGCACTTTTCTCATCACCCTCGTCGTTATTGTCATTATTCTTATCAGCTTCAACTTTAGCTTCAGGTGGAGTATTCTTATTTTCTATTTCAACACCCTTAACATCATCGTCGTCGTTGTCAACAACGTTTCCTTCGTCTTTCTTTCCTTTTGGTTGTTGTTCTTCATCTTGATTATCTTTCTGATCGTTTTTCTTGACAAGATCATCGTCAATTTTTACAAAATCTTCGTCTTGTTTATTTTTTTGATCATTTTTCTTGACCTGACCATCATCGTCGACTTTCACAGACGATATATTTTCTTCCTCTACAGAATCATCCTCTTCCCCTTCTCCACTTTTTGAGTTATCGTCCTGATTATTTTTATTTTCTTCCCCTTCCTTCTTATTGCTGTTATCTTCCTCTCCACTTCTTGAGTTATCGTCCTGATTATTTTTGTCTTCTTCCCCTTCATTGTTCTTGGTGTTATCATCTTCGTCTCCTCCGTCACTTGTCGTTTCAATTTCCTGTTTTTGTCTTTTTGCACGTGGCATCGTGTCCTCCTCCTCCTCCTCATTATCACCATCATCATCATCATCAGCAGCAGCAGCAGCAGCAGCAGCACCCTCATCGGCCATAGTGGATTCTTTTTCTGAAGACTTTGACGAATCCGCTAAGATTTCGTCGGCCTTTCGTTTTCTTTTATTTTCATTTTTAGGGTTATCATTATTCTTGTTTGTAGCAACACCATCACCGCCAGCATCTTTTTCATTTTCATTTTCACTGGTTGCGTTGGAGGTACCATCATCTACGGCGGCGGAATCCTCCTCCTTCGCATTCTGCCCATTTTTGTGCTGTTCTTTTTCTCCTGCCATCGTACTATAATGTTAAACTACAGTAGTAGTACGAACGGGTTCTGTGTACTTCAGAAGTACTTGTATTACCGACGATAACTTCGTTGATTTATCAACATGGAAAATGGAGACACTTGTTTAACTTGACTTGTTTGACTTGTTTTTTGTCGTCAAAGATTTTCATAATTCGGGGGCAGCGTGAAATTTGATTTCTTTGCACAATTTCGAATTCTTTCATTGAAGCTCTGAATAACAGCCAATGAGTATCCTGGTTAGATGTTAGCAAAGATACCTTTTTTCTTTGAACGTGACTGTCGATCGAGACAATAATTTGTATGGCCATCTGTATGAAGTACTATGGCAAGTATCGTGAAGACCGCTATTACCACAACTTCTTGTGCGAGACCACACCTACAGGAGAGGAACGCTCTTTGCTCACAATCAAGGAAAGCGCAAAGAACCCTAAACATGCATACTACTGTTTTTCTTCTCGTGCTTCTGCTGCTATTAGCCCAAGTTTCTAATTCGAACTGTTTAATAGTTACTGGTAGAGGCTCTTCCGTCGTCTCCTCAATAAACACATCATGGCGAAAGTTTTCTGCATTTTCTTCGAAACATCGTAGTCAACAGTATGGCGTTGCTGCTTTGACAATGAAATCAAATAAAAACATCAATGGACTGAAATCTTCTGAGCGTGACGATGATACTAATACCACACCGTTGAAATCTTTTTTTGGTCCTAAACTAATCCTTCCAACAATTATTATTGTTCTTGCTATTACAAGACCGATACCTATGACGGATCGTTTCTTTTCGATTGGTTATCCAATATATATGTACCTTGCAAATCGTTTTAGATTTGCAAATAATGCACCTAGTATTGCTAAATTTGGAGGAGGAAATGATGTCTACAAAAAATTACCATTAATACGTGAAGGTGCTGGTCCTTGGTTTAAAAATTACGGATTAACGTTTGCTGGTATTGGTATAATATTACCACTTATTACACAAATCATCGCTCCAAAAGCGATTGCTGATGCAGCCGCACCACATCTATATTTAACATTATGTCAAGTTGCGATGGAATTGAAGATGAAAGGCCCGAAATTCCATTCCTTAATTGAGTTATTAAATCCGATCGGTTTTAATGCATATAGGTTAATTTGCTTGAAGACATGGCTTACGGTGGCGTATCAAAGTGTTGTTACAAGTACAAGTAGTACTTACGTCGGTTCTTATTGGGAGGTCTTTAGTTTGGCATTAGCTTTATCGAATACAATAATTTGGACTTACAATTTATTTGTATTTCTATTATTGAGAACTTTACCTCAATATTTAGATCGAAACAAATTTCCTGATGTTGATAATATGCTGTGGAAGGGTCAAATAATTCCTATTCTTTCAAAGTAATCACAATAATAATATGAGAATAGTTCAAATTTAAAGCGATCATGACGGATGTTGTAGTGGTGGTGAAACATGGAAAGCATACCGTATCAATCAAACAAAAATTTACAACTTACAAATCGGTAGTTCAATCTATTATGATATATGGTTGTACAAAACCGTTCGTACCAATCATAATTGTTTTAATCACAAATAATACAATGTAATGGTATATATTATTTAACACGGATATATATATATATTAAATATCGATATATATATATATTAAATATATCCTATATAAAACACAACAACATATCCACGCAATTGCTTTATCACTCGATATGACGGTGATAGAGATAAAATACCGGTATTAGTGCATAAACAATCAAGTCGCTTATAATAATAGCGTAGCTAACGCACTACTAGCTAGTAGCTTGCATTGAAAACTGTCACAGTCATTTTCATTTAACAAGTTATAACTCAGAGGCAAGATATCCTCGAAGTAAGGATACAACATGATTGAGTATGACTAAGGCAACTAAAGCAATAGAGGACTAAATGCATGTAATGGCAGTTTGTAACGATAATTTGATACACATCAGTAAAAGTGGTATCTGGAAAACAAAAATTTGTTTGTTGACAAGGTTAAATTTATCGCTATTAAAAAATGAATTATATCATATATAATTGTATTGTATTCTGACTCGAGCCCCGTTGGAGAGGCGTGTCGAAGAAAGGTTGTTCTAACATTACACTACAGCGTAAGTAAGGGATTGATATTGGTAGATTGGTGGATGGTTTCCAAAAGATAAGAGAGAAGAAAAAATGTTTATTTCTTTCCGAACATACCTCCCTTTTTCTTTCCTGGTGTTTTAACTGCGGCTGTGGTATCGTTGTTCTTTCCATCCCTCCAGACCAATCAAATTTGGTCTTGGCAAATCTGTGCCCTAAGGTGTTTTGTTTTTGGCCCAATCTTGACTCAAATCGGTACCTCTCTTGGTGTAGAATTCAGTGTAATCTTCGAAGACACCGGCCTTGGCGACATTTCTCTTGTAGTTATCAGCCTTTTTCTTTTGTTCCTTTCCACGAAGAGCAGCATATTGCTTTGCGTCCAAACCATTAGGGACGTATGATTTTCCTGCCTTAATATCACCGATTTTCAACTGAATGGATAAAAATAAAACGACGAAAGAAGAGGAAGAAGAAAGGGGTAAATAAGATACAAATATTCATTACTGTATAATATATACTTTCTCCTATAATTGCACCATTGATTCAAAATTAAAAAGTATCTTAAGTCGTGAAGCTTAACTTACGTTCTTGGAGTTTCTGGCACCGTAAGAGTTTTGGTCCTTCTTCGGGGCGAATAAATCCATACCGGCGACGGCATCGAAGATAGTTCCTTGAACAGCAGTTCCAGCACGTCCCTGGGAGGCAGGGGCGAAGCCTTGAACGGCGGCAACAGCAACAAGGGCGAGGACAATGGTAACAGATTGCATGATTATTATTTTTGATAAAATAGATGAATATAGAAATTGTGTCTAGAGCGTGTACAAGTCGTAATGCTTTTAGGATGTCGTGCAATGTACGAGGAGTATTCTTCTTTCCGACCAAAGAATCACAAACAAGATGGCAGAAAGATTTTGTTCTTGTTGACCTTTTTGTTTTCACTTCGATTTCCTCTCGAAAGACGTAGCAATTTCGATGACGTGTGTGACGCACGCACTGGTGGCATTTGCGTACGACGTAAGGACGATGTCTTCAGCCACTTGCTTAAGAAAACTTCCTGCATCAAAAAGGACGTGTCAGACGAAGCACTATGTATGTTGAAGCCTTTTGGAGGACGTCATGCAAGAAGGCTAGGATAAATTATACATGTAAAACTATTTGTAAATATCGATGATATTGTTCAGATGTGGGAAAGATTATTTTATTGTCATAGTTTACTGTAGCCTCTCATTATGGATATGTTTCTTCATGTATTTTGACGCGCATTTGTGCGCGTCGCGCGACTTGTTTTTTATTATATGTATGTATAATTAATACCTACTATACACATTATCACTACTAGTATACAATCTACTAGTTTTAGGTTTACACGGTTATTTCAATTTTTTGTAGATTCGATTGATTCATTCGTGCCGCGAGTATTCCTATTTCTTGTGGAAAAAAATCTTCAAAGATCGATATTAACAATCGATCAAAAATTAAATAATCCAAATCACAATCACATTCAGAACATCATTATTCGTCGTGAGGTTTATTTCTGACACTGAAATCGTTACGAATAACACAAGGGGACGAAACGAAACGCGAAACGCTAGAGTGAGTGAGAGAGAGAGAGAGAGAGAGAGAGAGAGAGAGAGAGAGAGAGAGAGAGTGACCTATCATTATTTTATTGTGTTATACCTGTACGACCTTTGTATCAACGTAATCAATACTGGCAATCTCCCATTAACAATACTGCTACTGTCAATTTGGTTTCCATCATCACGATGCTCTGAAAAACAAAAAAATGTTTCAAGTAATGGTATCCCAAAATCGAGCGTCTGTATTAGGATTTGTTCTGACGAGTCTCATGGCGCCCTATAAATATGAGCACACGAAAGAATTTAATTTGATAGCACAACCAGGACGTGGTGATAGTGATGGTGATGGACCATACGACAACTACATGACACCTGGACGGCACATCTGGAAATGTCCTTGTCCTGATACGTATCGGGGGCTTCATTGTGATGACGATGCTGGAGAAAAATATGCTGAATACGTTCAAACGGCTTGTAACTATTATACGTCAAACGAAGAATCAGTCGGTGCTATTATCATGGAGGGTGGCATGAGTGTAGGGTGAGATTGTCGACTCCCGATATTCTTTAAGCATTCCTAATTTGAGAAGCAGGAAAACTTACTTATCTAACACACGGAACACGTTTGCAATTTCAAAATCTTCAAATATTCCACTTGCATTTTTCCTTTAAAGAGGTGTAATTTTACCACCTGATGACTTTATTCGGAACAGCGTAGATATGGTTCGGAAGACAGGAGGGGTGTTTATTGCTGATGAGGTACAAACAGGTTTTGGAAGGTTAGGAAGTACGTTTTGGGCATTTGAGCAAGGGAATCATGGTGTAGTTCCCGATATCGTAACAGTAGGAAAGCCTTTTGGTAATGGAATAAGTCTTGGTGCTGTGATCATGACTCGTGCCATTGCTGATCATTTTGATGATATGGGTGTAGAGTATTTTAATACCTTCGGGGGTTCGCCTGTAGCGGCCGCGGCAGGCTTAGCCGTGCTTGATGTCATGGAAGAAGAAAGACTACAAGATCACGCATTAGAAGTGGGAAAGTATCTGATAGCAAGCTTTTGGCAGGTGCAAGATCGAATATTGTCAGATTGTAATTTTTTGATCGGTGATATTCGAGGAAGTGGATTATTTCTTGGGATTGAACTGGTACGCAACGGAGAAACGAAGGAACCTGCTGCGATAGAAACATCCTTCCTTTGTACTATACTGAAACAAAAGTATCATATCCTCACTAGTATTGATGGCCTTCATGAGAATGTTTTAGTAATCAAACCTCCATTGGTTTTCTCAAAAGAAGATGCTGATTACTTCGTTCAGTCCTTTTCCAAAGCATCACAAGAAGTGAATTCGTTGACAAGAAGTGAGCTTACTGCCATGTAGAAGACTCCGACATGATCAAAAATAGACAAACCTCTATTATTTAACAAAAATAAACCTACATATAGTTTACTATTTGCATCGATGTTGCTGCTTTCCACGACATGCTCACAAAGGAAGAATAATAGTACGCATTCACTGCATGATATGACTAATAAGTTCCTAACGGAAAAAAAAATCTTTATCTAAGACCACATTACAGCGACTTTATTTCTCTGATATTTATTAATCTTCCAACAATACAATAATTGGCTGGGACTACATCGCTTTCAAAAGGAGAGAATTAATTAATGTATGGTTAATTGATTGTCATTATTTGCTACACTAGATACCTTTTTATCGTGATGTATTGTACTTGTATCTTCGTTGTTCTTTATTGTCATCTGTCTCCATTCTTTTTGTTATCTGCCAACCATGATAAATCGTCATTACCAATTGATAGATCGTCTTCGTTAATTGTACATGCAGGTCGCATCAATTGTCCGATAGCAACTAATTGCCCCCAAACTTGTTCGGGTGATCCACTACAATCTATGTTAACGACCGGTACTCGATTTCCAGATAACCAATCCATTGTTACATGTAAATACTTATGGTAATTCCTTAGACGTTTCAATGCTGTTTTGATATTATCATCATCTCTTCCTCCTCCATTCTGATCATCAAGTAAGGCTTCTTCCTTCCGGTGGAGGATACGTTCAAGTAATGTTGTATCCTCACATCGAAGATGTAATGCAAGTTCTGGTTCGCCACAAATTTCAACAAGATCTGCTGCATTTTGTAATGATCTAGGGAAACCATCTAACAGAACACGCTTTCCTGCATTTTGTGGTTGCCGCATCTTCCTTCTCATTAATGTAACAATTACTGCAGAACTAACTAGGTCACCTCGTACCATAATTTCCTTTACTTCTCGTCCCAATGGCGTGTCACGATCAACCTCCTCTCTTAATAAATCACCACTAGATATATGAACAATACCACATTCCTTAACAAGTCTTTCACTAAGTACACCCTTTCCACTGCCCGGCCCGCCCACCAATAATACCATCCCCGCAGGAGCACTACCTAAAATTTTATCCGATGATATTAAAAATTCTTCTAAATCAATAACACCATTCCCATCTAAGTCAGCATCCTGAAAGATTTTTTCCAATGTTGCTTCATCTGGAGTTTCACCAATCGCCTTCAACACAAGTGCTAATGCCTTTCGGTCTAAACAACGTGGATTTTTCGATGCGGCATGTTTTTTAAATAAATCAACTAACGCATGTCGATCACTTTCAAGCATAAATGCTTTCGATCCAGGTGGTTGTGGTGATTTATTTGTATCATCATCGGCAATCGTAGATTCGAACATAGTTAGTGTACTTTGATGATAACTTCTACTGCTAGTATTAGTATTAGCACTCATTGGTGTTGCTGTTGTTGTTGTGTTAGAAGAACCATAATAATTATCAGGCCGACAGTAGCAGAATGCACTAATCGATCGTTGAGCAAACTGTTGATTTGCTACTTTTGATAGGAACAACTTTGTTGGCGTCACAGCAGTAATTCGTTGCAAAATGAAACCCATGATGGTCAACGATAACGATACAATGCAATACACTTTATTAGATTGTCACTGCAGTGGCTATGATTAGGAAATTAGATCTCATGACTACAGATTTTTGTCCAGTTGTTGTCGCAGACATGAACAAAAGAAAATGGATACTGTACGAAAGAAAAGGTTCTTCGCTTATTATTTTTGGATTCCAATGATCGTGACACTTTAGTCGTAGGAGTCGGAGCAATAGTATCCGTGACCAAATCCAGTCTCGTACTCGTAACTGCATAACCGAAGGTAGACAAGGTACTAAAAGTAGGTACCTCTCGGTCGAAGATTTTCACAAGATTTGTGTAGTTTGCGCAAACGAAAAGTACGTCATAGATGAGGATTGCCACGAAAGAAAAAAGAATCTAATAAGAAGCACTATCGAGTAAGTTTACTTGTACTCCAGCATTTACAAGACTGAAGTAAATGATAACCTCACAATTTTGTTCTTTCGACTCGATACCAATTCAATTCATCTCTTCATATTTGTAATAATAATCATGCGCATCCAAAACCTTTCAACCGCTTTATTAACTTTATCTTTAGGAACCGTGAACGCATTTTCACCTGTTGCCATTACTTCACGTCAATCTACATCATTTGCATTAAACATGGCAGAAACTGCATTAACTCAAGATGAACTCAAAAAGATGGTTGGTTACAAAGCCGTCGATGATTATGTCAAATCTGGTATGGTTGTTGGTTTAGGAACTGGTTCTACTGCATACTTTGCCGTTGAACGTGTTGGTAATTTATTAAAATCTGGTGAACTTAAAGATATTGTTTGTATACCAACAAGTGAACGAACGAAGGAACAAGCATTAAGTCTTGATATTCCATTAGTTACCCTTGATACACATTCGAAGTTGGATGTTGCTATTGATGGAGCTGATGAAGTTGATCCGTCATTGAATTTAGTTAAGGGTGGTGGTGGTGCACTCCTTCGAGAAAAAATGGTCGAAGTTATGGCCGATAAATTCATTGTTATTGGTACGTAATTAAAAAAATTAGGCCTATGATATATTATATGCACACAATTATTAATTTATCCATTTGCTTGTTTGTTTCCTAAAATTCTTTCTATTTATTTTTCTTCCTATTTGTTATCCAAAATATCATAAATCACCACACAGTCGACGAATCGAAGTTATGTGATGGACTAGGACCTGGTTTCCCCATTCCTGTTGAAATTACACCATTCTGTCATGAACATACCATGAGACAAGTTGCTGCTCTTGATTCATGTGCTGGATGCAAGCCTGTACTGCGAATGGGTTCATCATCAAGTAATCAACCTGATGGTGATGATATTGCTGTAACTGATAATGGAAATTATATTGTTGATTTACATTTTGAGGAAGCTATTAAGGATGCACGTAAAATGGCGTTAGATATTAAGGCCGTTGTTGGTGTTGTCGACCATGGTCTGTTCTGTGATATGAGTACAGCTGTTATCATTGCAGGAAAGGATGGGATATCTGTTAAAAAATAAACACATGAATATGAAATATGAATAATACTTACTTTTATATAATAAATACATACATAAATAATGATATTTTTGTTGTAGTCACCGTCATATTTTTGAACTTCTTCTGTCAAAATTACTATCTTCATTTCTAACTTATATCAGAAATTTTCACACTTGGTCACAATCAAGATCTTATCTTATATAAATAATAGTATGATAATTGATAAAATGTTGAAAAACTACAAATCGTATGAATAAAAATATATTATATATATACTATCTATTTTGACTACAAATACATCATGTAAAACAATTGAAATTTATGCATAGATAATCAAAGAAGACTTCATTCTGGAAGATTGCCATAGCTACCCCCCAAGATACCTTGTCCGTTACTCTGGAAGTCGTCATCGTCCCAATTTTGTGCCTGTCTCTTGGCTCCCATAAGAAACACACAAATCGTAGCTATAGTGAGTGGAAGCCACAACAAAATACTGAAGCCACTCATATAATTGACATTATATCCAATATGAAAGCTGTCCTCATAAATCAAACCATGACTTGTCTTGAGTATCACACTCAATTCGTAGTAACCTGGACCGTGTGGGATATAAATTCGCTCAGTATAAATTCCAGGTGACTCGATATCCTTTCGAAATACTAATAATGAAGTCGAAGTCTTGATCTCAACAGCGTATTTGCGTTTATCGGGTTCATTTTGGATGTTTGGGCGGTTGTCAAAAATCTCAAAAGTTACTGGTACGTATACTCCAAAAATATCTCGGTATTGTCGACTAACTTCATGAACAAATATACCCTGCGATGCGCTGTACCCGTGAGCAGCGGCATTAGTTCGACTTCTCAATTCGCCGTTATTCCAAACATTTAATGGATGAAATGGTGCTTCACTTTCCAATGTTATCACATTACCAGATACGGTGGATATCACCAAGTCTAATTTGTTTGTACCGTGCACATCATCTGCTTGGACTGCGGAATCAATTCTTTCTCCTATCTCAACGCTCTGGGTGCAACCTGATCCACCCTCTACAATCACTAAATAGGAATCGATGGGTTGCACAACGTGAAGACCCCCCGCGCTGCCACCATGTGGAGCCGCCTTCGAATCGTCAGGCTTTACCTTCGACTCTACTTTCGTCCACTTCGTACCATTGCGTTTGATATAATCACTGATATGATCTTGATCTCCGTGCATGTCTACTAACAGAGGTGGAGGGAGCTTCACGTGGACAAAGTCTTCCCCAACATTAACAGCTTTACGACTGGCCAAAGCCTTTGTCCAGATATTCATTGGAAAAGCTTTACCAACAAGATCTTTACCTGTGTCTGCAGAGATGGCAAAGAGAAAATGACTTGATCCTTGTCCGTGACTTTTGATCTGTAGAAGAATGACTATATCAAGCACACCGTCACCGTCTACATCACCGAGTACCATTGGACTAGATCCCATGACCTCGGCATTTTCCATACTGTGTTGGTTGGTAACGCTGAAGAGTAAATTGCGATGCCATATCTTTTTACCCGTATGATCGAGGCAGAATATATTACCACCGACATCAGCTACAAATATTTCAAGGTTAGTATCACCTCGAACGTCTTCAACCAAAACACGCGATTCGATTGCATACTGAAATTGAACAGGCCAATTATCCTTAACAAAAAGATTCCGAGCATCCATTACATAAAGAAACCCCATACTAGTGCCCATTAATATCTCGGAGGAACCATCACCATCGATGTCTGCTATTGTAGGACTAGACAGAGCGAATGCACCAAGCTTGCTGTTATCTTCACGCATAGGAATTGATCCAACTAACGTCATATTCACAGGCGCTGAATGGTCCCCACTTAAGTCGAGGTGTTCCTGACGACCTAGAATTTGGATTAAAGAATACAATTAAACGTGAGCAATTACGAATTCAATATGCGAGCAGAGTTATACTCCTACAAAGACGAAATATCACACACAACATTTATCTACCAAAAGTGTTTGAACATCATGCAATACACTCACCCCATCTTGGATTGTCTCCTAGATGAAAAATCATGATAGCGTTTGCAGTGTACATCCCTCTTTCAGTTTCGGTCTCGTCACCGTAATCACTATTCGCGAATCGTTTATAGGAAAAGAAACCCTCGTATTCGTCTTCATCAAAATAGTAAGATACGCCCAAAAATAATAGATTTTCTGTTTCTCCGTTATTGTTATACATCTTGGGCAATTCTGCGAGCACAGGAGTAGAAAGAATATGTGGTGGCAGTCGAATGTAGTGCTTGTCATCGAAATAATCGTCATGAAGTTCGCTATACCGACCTTGATAAAAGTCGTCGTACATGCCATGGTTATCGCGAGAATAGTCATCATGATGTGGGTATACATCATCGTCTCCTCGGTGTACAAAAGTAGTATCGTCATCACCCTCTATGTCAGTATCACTTCTATCAACTATCTCGCTTTCTCCTCCTTCCGAAATCTCATCAGGCTCTTCAACTGTATCAATGATGTCGTCGTCGTCGTCATCGTCATCATCGTCGTCATGTCTTTGCATATCGTCAGCAAAACCTCCCCACTCTGAAATATCGTCTCCTGCTCCGCCTTCCATATTTTCTTCGGCTTCCTCTTGGTCACCTTCCATCACTTCTTGCAACCTTCTATGATCGGCTTCTACTTCCTCGTTTGAATCGTAAACGATCTTTTGATTTTTCTCGTCTTCTTCAATGGAGTCGTAAATTACCTTCTGGTTCTTTTCATCTTCTTCGAAGGAGTCGTACACCACCTTCTGATTTTTTTCATCTTCATCCAACGAGTCGTACACTACCTTCTGGTTCTTTTCATCTTCTTCGAAGGAGTCGTAAATTGCCTTCTGGTTCTTTTTGTCTCTTCGAAGGAGTTGTACACCACCTTCTGATTTTTTTCATCTTCATCCAACGAGTCGTACACTACCTTCTGGTTCTTTTCATCTTCTTCCAAGGAGTCGTAAATTGCTTTCTGGTTCTTTTCGTCTTCTTCAAAGGAGTCGTACACCACCTTCTGATTTTTTTCATCTTCATCCAACGAGTCGTACACTACTTTCTGATTATTTTCATCTTCTTCCAATGAGTCAAACACTACCTTTTGGGCAATTTTTGGGTAATGATTACGATTGCGTCGTTCTTCCAATCCCTGAACGTGGTCGTGATCTTGTTTAAGCACATTGCCTGTTACACCTCGCAAAATTGTTTCGTGATCTGCATTACCAGATCCATATGAATATTCAAAGTATGAATGATACGGATCATGAGGCCGTTCTTCGTTTTGTCGATAATGATCGCGATCGTGATCGTAATCGGTTTCGTCCTGAGGTTCTTCGTCTCCCGCTACCGATGCATCTCGGGATGCCTTCCGGGCTTCTTCAGCCTTCTTTTCTTCCTCTTCAGCTATTTTCTCAGCTTCGTACGGATCGATTCCTAGAGTTTCGTTGACCATAGCTTCAATCCATTGTCGTCGTACGTACATCCTAGGTACTTGTGCCTTGAAAAAATATCGACTTTTCTGGTCTGGAGCTACCTGTAGACCTATAACGTATAGACCACCGTGATAATCTGTTAAGATAGCATCTAAAATTCCATCTCCGTTAACGTCAGCTATGATCGGACTGGTTTGGAATGCACTCGATTCGAACAATAAAGGAAATTCAACATGCTCAGTTAGTCCCTCCTTGATAAAATTCATATTATCGTCACCACCACCACCCGCGGCGTTCTCGCCATTTACCGATGAAACGTGAATGTTGCCCTTAGAGGGTGTCAACATACCCAGGTGTTCGTATTGTGTCGCGTATAGGACTTGTCGACCGGGTCCCTCCCAAGGCAAAATAGGATAAATGATGGGAGGTTGTTGTATTCCCATGTTGCCACCTATCCAGGAGCTGTGGCGTCACTACGGTGGGAAACTCCCAGCGAAAAACGAAGTGGGCATTCTTCTTGTGCACGGCCGTATCAGGTTCATAAATCGGGGTGGCTTTTTGTTAATCAATAATTTATGGTCGTCGCTGCTGTCACTTCGAAAATCTTCGGGATCGTTTTTGGATATGGGTTGATCATATGGATCTGTCCGAAAGGGTATGTATCCTTTCGAGGATGGATTGCCGTAGACTGTGACGACAAGAACAACTAGAAGGAGGAAAACGAACAAGGAAAATTTTCTTCTCTGAATCCCCATGGTCATAGTTTCTAGTTTTTAGTTTCTGCTGATGTGAAATGTGAAGATTGTCATCTTGTTCGAATTTTTGAATTTCTTGTCAAGAAAATAAAAAAATGTGTAAAAATTATGATTCGCTCGATTCATCTTAATCCCGCATGTCTGTGACTCGACTCGTGACCACAAATCTCGGAAAAGAGAAAACAAAAAACATCAATTTTGAATTTGAATGAGCAGAGCAACAATCATGAATAAATCATAAACTTGATCTTTTTTAACAGCAATCACAAATCACAAACACTCCTCTACAATGAATCATCAACAAATTATACTTGCCCGTCGACTTGTTTCGTGGGGAACGAAGAGTAGCAGCTTTCACATGAATAGCAGTAGGAATGTGATGACAGTAACTTCGTCTCTTCCACATCAGCATCAACATCAATTGCAACCTTCTAATAATATTCGAGACCGTCGTCGATTCTTCTCGAACTATAATAATGAATACGATGATGATGACGATAACGATTATCACGACGGTATGATGCATCGTCAACAAACAGCTCTCGTCGTTGGGTCGTCTGGTAGTCTTGGTAGATGTCTAATTGAACACTTATCCCGAGACTTGAAAGTACGGGTAATAGGAGCAGACGTGATAGCGCCGTCAAGTGAGGATGAGTCTCGTTTAACAGGCGGCTTCGTGGAGTTGCCAAATACAACATCGTTGCCCGAATTGACTATGGCATTAACGGATGGGTTACACCAACTGATTGAAGACGATCAAGAATTGGATGCTGTGATTTGCGTCGCTGGAGCATGGGAAGGAGATCCATTATTGCCATCATTGCCGCCTCCAATTGATATCATTGCTGAGAACGATGAAGACGATAACAATGTACAACGATTATGGTTATTAGATTGTGCCCGTGAATATTCCGAAAATGTTGAACGAATGCTTGGTAAGAATCTCTACCCTGTTTTGGCAGCAGGCTACGCATCGCAAAATTACATGACCGAGGGGGGCGGTGTGATGATGACGACAACGACAACGGTGGTTTATTTGTGGCCATCGGGGCAACCGCTGCATTGAGCAGTACACCTGGAATGTTAGGCTACGGTCTTTCTAAAGTCGCAACTCATCACTACGTACAAACTCTGGGAGAAACATCAGGTAAGGCCGTGACAACTAAATCCAAACGAAAATTGGCCAGACGTATAAGAAACCATTCATCAACGCAATCATATTTGAACCGTTTGAGTGTTGTTGGTATTCTACCAACAACGATCGACACACCTGCAAATCGTCAGGCTATGCCAAACGAAGATTTTAGTGGATGGACTAATTCGATTGATATTGCTAAAGAAATCGGACTTTGGATGAGAAAACCTGCACTAAGACCCCACTCCGGTAGTCTCGTGAAAGTCCATCCGAATTCGAAAGGGGACGGAGCAGAATTTAAAGTTGCGAGGTAACTTCCCGAGATATGCACATCAATCATGCGCATCAATCTATATATTGTCAAGTATTGCTTGCCACGAAAAAACTTTAAACACCTTTTTAAACATCTCAAGATATATTTATTAGTGCGACTGACCATTTAAGAAGTTGTTTAAAATTGAATTTTAAGAATGATTTATTGCTAGCTTAAAGTCGTTCTGTGTCGACAAATTTATAAATATGAATAAACTACAGGGATAAAAATTAGTTGTATTGATGTGACCGACGAATAACATGTTTGAACAGATAATGTGATTTGTTTATCTACGTCCTCACTCGTATCTATTTGCCTCGGTTGAAAATCCAGTTTTACCTCCGCCACTTTCGGCTTTTTCTTCTTGAAGTGTCCTCAATTTCGCAATAAGTTCTTCTTCGTCTTTGCTTAGATCCTTTGGAATGTCAACCTTGACTGTGACGTAATGGTCTCCTCTTTTAGTGGGGTTACCCAGGCTCGGTGCACCATTGCCTTTTAATCGCATAACTTGTCCAGGTTGTGTTCCAGGTGGTACCTTAATGGTTACCTCACCATCAACGACGGGTGTCTTGATGGAATTTCCGAGAATAGCATCGAGGTAACTGATTGATTCTTCTGAATAAATCTCAGGTCCCTCACGTCTAAAGTTACTGTCTCCTTAACTCGTAAAAAGATGTATAAGTCTCCTGCAGGTCCACCATTTGGACCAGCATCACCCTCTCCTCGTACACGAAGTTTATTTCCATCTTCTACACCAGCGGGGACGGTAACCTTGATCTGTTTCGTCTTTTGATTAAGTCCCTGTCCACCGCATGTTCCACAATATTCTTCAATTTTTGACCAGTTCCTCGACAGTTGGGACAAGTTTGTTGCGTCTGGAAATTACCTAATGGCGTTCGTGTTACTTCTACCGTAACTCCACTACCACCACATGTGGAACAGGTACTAATATTACTACCCGGCTTGACACCATCTCCGGGACAGGTATCACATGTTTCCAAATGACGGATTCGTACCTTCTCTTCTCCACCAAATACAGCTGTCTTGAAGTCAATTTCTAAATCAAATCTCAAGTCGTTTCCGACAACCGGTCCTCGAGTTTGCGGTCGTCCTCGTCCACCACCACCTCCACCACCAAAGCCTCCACCTCCACCTCCACCACCGAAGAATGAGTCAAAAATATCGTTCAGGTCAACTTCTTGTCCAAATCCAGAACCACCACCGCCGAAGGGTGATCCCTGCCCTTCACTTGCAGCGGAAGTTCCGACGCCCGATTCACCAAACATATCATACTTTTTCTTAAGATCAGGATTCTTCAATATTTCGTATGCACGGTTCACCTCTTGGAATTGTTCAGTTGTGTCCTTTCCGGGGTTGGCATCTATTTAAGATGAAAAGAAAGAAGGAGAAATAAATGTCTATAGTGTTAGTAAAAACAAAAATTTAATTACACACGAAGAATGTACGAATGAATGAATGAAGCGAATTCAATCGAATCCCAGTCTTTCTTTTGTCGACATCAGTTCAATGTACGAGTCAAAAGTTTTTATTTGAGAAACTTTTGTTTGTAATTCTCGACACACGTCGTAACATACCTGGATGGTATTTCTTTGCCATTCCTCGATACGCTGCTTTGATGTCTTTGGCATCAGCATTTCTCTGAACGCCCAAAATTCTATAAAAGTCTCGTCCAGTTTGTTGTCTTGACGACATGAAGAGAGAAGTACTGCTGCTGCTGCGACTGCTAATTCTTGCTCCATTATTTAGTATTTTGTTATCATTCGACAACCCAACACGAACTCGATGAGTACTAGGTGCGAATGCATTTACTCCAAATTGGTTTTCTTCGTTGTTGATAATTTCATTGGTGGCAAGACATAAAAAGGCCGTCACGGCAAATGATGTAAAGCGCATCGTGTATGTCAATTCTTTTGGGGTATTAATCTCTGGATTATTCACAATTCGTAGCTACTTGTAGTAACGAAGCACAGGATTATCTTAAAAGAATAAGTATTTCTGATCGTGTCTTGATGATCTATTACTGGAGATAGATTATAAAGATTATTATCAGAAATGGGCGATGATGTGTAAGTTAGGTATGTGTTCGATGAAGAATCCATTTTGTTCGTTAAAAATTGAAAAATCCGTTCATTTTTTAGTGGTTCAAACCGACCACGGCGTAAGATAGAGTGCTCGTGATAGCGTCATTACTTCATGGAAAGCTGTTTACGCGTCTTTTCACGTGACGGCGGTAGATGGTCAGACCAGGGACTCAAAAGTTTTATGGTACGAGTAATATGTACTTATCTCAACTGAAGATCATATGAAGGTACTAATTTTTGAAAACAAATAATAAGCGAATTTGAATTCACAAAATTTTCTATTATCTTCCAATACTGTAGAATGAAGATACATTTTGGGAAGATGATGACAGTGGAGATTTTACTTTAGATATCTAATAAGAACAGAACGTGGCGTTATAGAAAAAGAAAACATTATGTTATATTCGACTGTATTGATTACATTACACAGTGCAGTGGCTTTCTTGTGTTTGTTACCAAATCTTTACTTCGCGGTTTTCAAATATATAATTGATACTCGGTGGATCAGAAACTGTTGTGCTGAAGTTTGATGGGGTCGTCAACTTGTTAACGTGGTGACTCCATTATTAAACAATTCTGTTACGTCGCTTTTATTAGTTGGGAATGGAGAGCTATTATTGACTACGTCTGAACGCTGTTTTTTTGTCGACTGTGGTTTTGTTTCCTCACAAGAAATCGTCTCGGAGCAGTTCCGTTTGTTATTAGGTGGTTGAGATTCTTTCCATTGCGTATTGTCCCCAGTCTTCTCCACGACATTTGTCGTCACATCAGTAGTTTTCTTTCCATTCGGCTTGTTACAAATCTGCTCACCCGTCGCCTTCACTATCCCGTCGCAATTCATTACGTCGTCCTGTAGCTGTGGTGGTGGTGATGGTGGTGGTGGAGTCTTGCATAATCCTGATAAATTTGTGACATCCTTCCTTGTTGTGGTATCTGTGTTTATTATTGTCCCCTTATTAGCGCTAACGTTGTCTGCTTTCATCGTATCATCTGTAGCCCCGTTCAAAGCCTCGTTTGCTGTGCTAGCTGAAGTTGCAGTTGTTGTAGCAGTATTAGCTGCAGATGTAGCTGCAGATGTAGCTTCAGCTGGAGCTGTTGATCCCCTTGTATTTTCTGTTCTCTTTTGCAAATCTGAAAACTTGACTCTTGGATTGGTCGTGAATCTGTGGTTGTTCCATTCTAAATAGCCGCCAATCAGCCCCAGCTTTGGTGCATGCTCCACCTCTAAGACTTTGCTGGTAATCGTTGAAGTCGTTGTAGTATCGCCTTCGGTGTTATCATAAACCGATGACATTATTGTACGTGTGGTTTTTGCCGCGTTCGTGGTCTCCGTCATCTTAGTTTTTGTAGGAGTATTGGATGCATTCAATGATCTTCCGGGAGAAGTAAAAACCCACTTATGTGCGGCAATTTTTGGGTTGAGAATATCAGAAAAACCTTTTTCGAGCCGATACCTAGTGTATTCTGATCTATCCCTATCAGTCGTATTGTATGCCCTAGATGCTCCCTTCGCCTTAATAAATTTTCCTTGTTTGAGAAACGACCCTCCTCTTCTTGCAATCTTATCAACAATTTTTTTTATGATACTCAATCTCTCGGTCTCCGATGATGATGTTGAGTAATTGTCCCGATGTACCGAGACAAGCCGCATAAAGCGACTATTTCCGATCAGATTGTGAAGAGACTCAGCTAGATCCAATGGATAACCCTTGGGCGGCATCACCACGTCGTGTGGCTTGGCATCAGATAGGCCTAGATCGACACTGATAGATTTTGTTGTTGACGATTGACGCCGTCGTCCCCGCACTTTTTTGGAAGTGTGTGCTGCCTCTTTTTCCTTCAAAAAAGGTACGCCCCCAGGACATTGTACGAGTTGATAAGGCTGGATGGGAATACAGTAGTCCAAGTTCGCCTTGGGGGGAGGTAACGGGGGTAAACTTTCCTTCAATGAATTCGATCTTTTATTGGTTTGTGTTGTTGTGTCACTACTACTGTCTGCTACAGAACTAAAATAGTCATCTTCGTCGTTATCTGATTCATACGGAGGATTGAACATGGACCAAGTCATGTCCTCCCAACCATCCTTGTATATCTGTTGCAGCTCGACAAAAGGCACAAGTTTGTTCCTCGGAAATATTGATGGTTGTCGTTGTTTAGGTTTCTGTTGTCGTGCTGCTGCTTGGATTAGTCGCTGCTGCTGCTGCATCTGTTGCTGCAACAGTAGCTGATTTTTACGTAGTTCCTGTTGTTGCTGATGCAGTTGCTGTTGGTGAATGAGATATTGTTGAGTATATCGCGGTGTTGCGTTCCCAGGACGGTGTTGTAATGGTGGTTGTGGATACTGCTGATGCTGATGTTGTTGTTGTTGTTGTTGAAGCATTGCATACTGCTGTTGCTGTTGCTGTTGTCTGTGTTGTTGCTGATGCAGCTGCACTTGCGCTAGTTGACGTTGATGAGCTGCCATCGCTGCTATGTTTTGGGCTGCTGCGGCCCGGCCCGGCCACGGCAGCGATCCTAGGTTCTACTTGTACTAATGTACGTAATTGAGGTTGTGCCGTTATCTCACTCGATGATGCTGATGCTGATGCTAATGCTGATGCTAATGCTAATGCTGATATGATACTGATGCTGATGCTGATGCTGATGCTGATGCTGACGCTGATGCTGATGCTGATGCTGATGCTGATGCTGATGCTGATGCTGATACTGACGACGACGATGATGATAGCGATGATGATGGCATATGAGAAAATATATTTTGTTTCAATTCTTTGATCCATAGTTTCGTATATCGTTTCAGTTGAACATCATCCTTATTATATTTATCATCAAAAATGCTCATCACTTCCGAGCCGTGTTTTTGACGGGCTATGGCACAGTTATTTTTAAGGTGTAAAAGTCGTTGATGCAAAGCCTCTTCCAATATCTTCGGACTGTCATGATGTCGTTTATACCAATAAAGGAGCAAGAGCCAGGGATATGAGTTGGATGGTCTGCACAGTAAGCACATTTCATTCCAATTACGGTGAGGGGTTCATCTGTTAGATTTTGTCTGTGTTTTTTGAGAAGATTTATATAAAACAGAGCCTCCGACGAGTATTCTTTCGAATCGCTTGGTAGGTTGGCGGGTCTTCGTTGAAACCGATAGATGACTGTTTTAGTAACGGCATTGTGAATGGGTACAGGAAGACTCGCAAAAGCAGCGGTCAAATTAGGATTGAGTTTGCAATTTAGAAGTTTCCACATCTCGTGTGCAATAATTTTCATGCCGATCACCATTCGGGTCTTGTTGTTGGCATCGGATACAACAATTGCATTGGCATCGTCACTACCGATAAGATCATTGGCCACTATGCTGCTCTCATTCAGTTGGCTCTGTCGTTTCTTCTGACCATTTTGGTCGACGTCACCGTTGGCGCTCTTATTGCCCGTTTCAATGTCAGCATCTTCGTCAACCGGTTTTGTTATGGTTACAGACTCGGACATAATCTTTATTTCGAGTTACTAGAATAAATGTTGGAATAATAATGCCAATAAAAATTGAACTAATCTTTTATGGTTTCCTTTCTATCTCTCTCTCTCTCTCTCTTTCTCTTTCTCTCTCTATCAATCTATCATCTATCTATCTCTTTGTCTCTTCTCTCCTCATTCGACAAGAAATTGTTTGATATATTTCGTATGTCCGTTCAGCATGCAAGATATGCCGATACTGTATGGAGTTGTTTCGCCTACCGTGTCGACGCCGAAGTAGCAGAAGTAAGAATGATAATGATGGGATGCAAATTCGTTTAGGCCTTTAGAGTGTTAGCGTGTTGTAAAGCTTCATCTAAAAGTACGAAGTAAGCAAGCAAGGTATGATGCGACAGTTGCGCGCCCACTTTACTACAGGCTTGCCAGCTCTCTGATTTGTCTCTCTTGTTGAACTTATGTACCAAAAAACTGCCCACTCAAACCAACCTTTTTTCATTTGGGCTCAGAACCAGACATGATTCTATGTTAATGATTGAAGGTGTCATGATGATGTGGGTGGTAAAAGAACTGATAGACTGCGATACCATCTCTAATAGTTGAGATAATAGGAAGGACCCAAGACCGACTAGATAGTTTTACAGTCTGTGAGAGCACAAATCATAACAACGATCGTCAATCTATAGTGTTCTTCTTTATCAATAGTTGTTATGCTAACTATGTTAGTCAATCATGTTGCTTTCCAAGCTCTGTAAGCATAGCAGTCAATACATCACTGTTTTAGTGGTGGAGGGCCGGACTTGCTAGCTAATTTTTTTGCTGCTTACTCATAAAGTGCCACTTCATAAGTGCACAAAAAACGTCAGTCAATCAGATTATCAGACATCTTCTTATGTTTGTTGATGTTGCCAATTCAATTATCTTTGCTTAACAGTTTTTTTTTGCTTGTGTCTCCACAGTAAAATGTCTACAGATTGGTTTGTTTGCTGTTAATGTTATGTCGTGTCTGTGCCTTTTGTTTTAAAATACACCTCCTTCATATTATAAAGCAATCAATCACTGACTGACTGCCATCTTTTGAGCAACTTTTTCATCAGTTCAGATGATGATGAAGGTTTTCCCATGTTGTCTTCTGGAATAACCATGCCCCCTACGCACTCAAAACCTCACAAGGAATGTCAGTCACACTTTGACTATATTATTTTTGATCCTGCGCACAAAATACACAGGGAAAATCATTTTTATGTGCATCAACAAGATTAATTCAATTGACATGGTAATGGGGACAACAACAAATCCAAGCTTCAGTGGTACCAGTGTTACTTGTGGTACTGGTTGAATCTTACAAAAGTGGTGTTGAATTAACGATAATATTATCTCTGCACGTTTAATAAAAGAGAGAGGAGAATTATGTATAAGTAATAGACTAAAAGCGATGGTTTATTGGATGTCTCTTAATGTTAAAAAATACTGTATAACTTATTATCTAAAAGCTGCCGCTTTGCTCCTCAAAGTCTTAGAAAGACAAAGAGTCAACGATCGACCCGCCTATTTATTCTATATTACTAGGTATTACATTAGTTTATCTCCATATCTATCATTGATCATTTGTGTTTCTACTTCTGATACACTTTGTTCTCTACTAGTTGTTCTTTTCTTTCCCAATTTGTTGTACAATTTTGATATCAGTTGGTTGAATTTATATTTGGGTTTCTTTAGTGGTAGTACTATGCTTGACGATCTCGTTTTCTTTAGTCTGATGTACACATTTGTTAGTGGATTATTAGAGTATTTCTTCGCTTTCAATCTCTGAGTTATTTTCCATGACACTGTAGTCTTTGCTGGCTTGGTTTTCGTGTAGTGTTTCCATATTGGTTTGCTGTTCTCTTCTGCTAATTCCTTGACTCTTTTCATACTATGGTCTATGACCAATCTCCATCTGTTTATCCACTTTTTCAGTTGTTCGTTTGTATCTTCCAATCGTGATTCAAGTGGTTCATTGTATATCTTCAGTTCATCTTCCGGTAGGACCATTTCTTTCATTGTACACAGTTGTGTTATTTTCTTTGTTAAGCAGAATGGCAAAGGGGTGTTAACAGGATTCAGGTTATGGCGCCAAGGTTGGCGCCACTTTTTGGGGTCAATTTTTTGTAGGGGCATATTTCCCTCAAAAAATGGACTTAGACCCCCCTATTGAGACACAGTGCATCTCCGTTCAAAGACACGTGCTTTCTTATTAAGTTAAAATAACTCCCGGTCACTATGTATTGGCTGTTACTACTCCGGCAGCTGCAGTCCTAAATAAAATTTGGAAGAGCATGTGTTCAAATATAGAGAGACGAAAATCGTGCCGCGCAACCCTCTTTTTGGTCAATATTATTATGTGACTCACACCCAAGATTCAAAATTTGAAAAATTATTCAAATCACACGAAAAAGAGGCAATCAACGCATGGAAAATATGGATGAAATGGTCAGTCTTGGAAAATAACTAGCAAATTTACTAACAAAACTTTCTCAAAACTTGTTTTTTCAAATTTTCACACACACTAACTACTAGTAAAAATATTTTAGTCACTAGCTGTTTTCGTTAACTTTACCACGCATTTTACGTATTTTCATAATATTACAAAAGCACACCAAAAACAACCAACTTTTTAACACTACAATGGCAATAAAATGCCTCCTAAAACACGCCCAATCAGTTCAGAATGGGCCGAAACATTAGTAGGACTGTCTATGAAGGTCCCTGAGTCCTGGTGGCCCGGTTACAAGAGTCACAAGCTCTGTGATGGAAGAATCGATTCATATTGTCCTATCAGTCAAAGATGGAATTTATTATTAGATACTAAAGAAGATGATGCTCTCTACCTCATGGCATATGAGGCTATCTATAAGTATGCAGACTTCGACTCCTCCACTTACAACGAGTTCCAACTAACACAACAACCTATTCGAGATGGTGATGATGAGATACAAACAGAGACAAAAAAATATTTTAGAACAGAGCCGGAAGAATGGGATGAGGTTGTTATTGAAGATGGTGGTACTGATACTGGTGGTCGTCCGATTGAACCACTTGCATGGGAAGGAGATGAAGAGTTCACTGTTAAGATAACTGATGAAGAGTTAGCTTCATTAAGGGACATTGATGGAGAGATCAGGTTTGAGAAGGTCTTCCAATGGTGCCTTCCCAGATTTGGAGATGACGATGATCAAACTCTGTTTGAATTCCAAGCTGCTAGGATGAGAAATTATATGAGGAAAAGGGTCCTTGAAAGTGGCTTCAAGCCAAGGTATTACAAAGGCGACAAAGTGATAACTGGAGACCATGTGGCTCGTTTCTATGGTGCTTGTCTATGCAGAATGATCCATGGAGGTCGATCCATTGAACAAATATTTTCAACAAGAGAAATAATGGATGCTGTTCCATCGATTAGAGAGTCAATGACTAAATCTTGTTTGGAGGATCTTACTACATGCTTGCACTACAGTGACGATTGGGATCCAGAGTGTGGTAGTGATTGGGATGATATATATGATGATCCAAAAGTACTTGCACCACCAGGCACTGCAAAGCATCGATTGAAACATGGTCTATTGGAAGATGGATATAATAAGGTATGTACTGTATATGTTGTTGTTGTTGTTGTTTCGAATCGATTACTAACCTACCTTCCTTCTTCTTCTTCTTCTTCTTCTTTCAAGAGGTGGCAAGCTATTGTCAACTTTGGCAAGTGGATCACCACTGATGAGAGTCGAGTTGGGGGCTGGTATCATAGTTGCATGACAATTGGACCTGAACCAAAACCAATTCGAACTGGAGCTACCATTCATACTGTCTGCATCACTACAGGTCGTCTCAGTACATACAAGTTGTTTGCTAGAGTCTATGGTGGTCAATTCGATGAAGATATTCCAGAGATCAATGATTATGGAAAATACAAGATGATCTCTCTCTATGACCTTATGCTTGAGCAATTCAAGCATAAGGGTCATTGTGTTGTCATGGATTCTGCTTACATGAGTGATGCCATGTGTCAAGTTGGAAGAGAAGAATGGAAAATCAACATGGTTGGTACTTGTCAATCCAATCGTACTGGTGCTGGTAGTCGTGGTAAGGCAACTGTCGCTGCAAGAGGGATCAAGGTTGGTACACATCAATCAGTTATGTATCAACACAAGGACAAGCCCATTACCTATGCTATTTGGGCTGATAACAACTATGTCAAGACGCTTTCTAACTTTCATGGTCCTAATCTTCTAAGAGGAGGAATTCAGAGAAAGCTGAGGGATCCAGTAACATTCAGGAGGAACAAGGACTTCACTGATGTTGATTGCCCTGAGCAACAGTGGGTGTACTGTCAAACATATCATTTGATTGATAAAGGCAATGGTGCTGAAGCCAAGTATGATCTCTCTACTGAATCGCATCTGCATGGATGGTCCCCCAAGTTAGCAGCTAGATTTTTCAATATGAATCTTAACAATGCCTACAACATCTACAAGTACCTTTACACCAAGTATCATCCTGACAGGACCCCAATGCTAATGAGATCATGTATCAACGATTTGACTCATTCACTACTGCAGCAAGGATCCGAAATACGAACAAGAGGCTTTGGAGATGCCCCAAGTGCTACAAAGGATATTACTACTACCTCATCTTCATTGGATGGAAGAAAACTTCGATCTGATGCAGTTAGACAACCTTTTACCTCCCCTACTGCAACAGTTACTGGTACACCTCAAACACCAGCTTCTACTATTACTGCAAGGGCACTCCGTTATCGAAAATCTGATTTTAATCGTCAAAAGGAAATGCAGCCTGGAAGGAATCATCTATCAGTTCCACTGATTGTGCTAGATAAGAAGCTCTCTTATTGCAAGTACATCAAATGCCCTGGTTTCAATACTGGAGCAAAGAGAGCAAGAGCGTACCCATCAAAGTATGTATGTGAGCAGTGTTCTATGGAGAAGGGATCCGATTTTTGGCTATGTAATTCAATCAAAATAGTGGATGGAATCAAGACAGTGGTTAATTGTCATGCAGCATACCATGTAGACATGAAATTATATGAGATAACAGCACCAAGTAGTGTTAGTGTTAGTACTATTGTATCCGAACTAACAGAGTAGTAGATACTTAACCAGGTAATATATAACCTCTATTTAATGGAGATCATGTCCGTTATCTTCTTTTCTACTTTAGTTGAGTATACACACACATACTGTTAGCATGTGTGTCGATACTCGTATATTTCCCATTATCAATCTTGATTCGACCGAAAATCACTGTATTTAGCGCGTGTTAATTTAGCGCGCTTCATGGTCTATGTACTCAAATTGCTTGTCAATCTTCAGCCAAATAAAATCTTCCACAATTCTTGGTTGAATTGGTTGAAAAGATAATATTATTAACTGAGGTCACTAGTTCGAGTCGATCTAGCGCAAACTAACAGGCTGAATGATTTTGTATTTATCTAGCAATCAACCAGTGAAAACTCGCTATATTTTCTAAGTTAAATTTATTTTTTTGGAAAAATAACACGTGAATTAACTAGTAAAAAAAATTAGAAATCGGCAAAAAAATCCTTATAACCTGAATCCTGTTAAAGATATAGTGTCTATAATATCAACACCTTGGATTGGAGTGATTTCATGTAGAAATAATGTGCCCACCCTAGTGCTCAAACTAAATCTCAGTTGAGGATCAAAGTGTAACACAGGGAAACCCTAATATTTGTTGAATTTCAATATACTAGTTTAAATAGCGTATTAAAAGTTAAGTGATTAATTCTATTTGCCAGCAACAAAGATAGGCGTTTAAGTGATTCTGAAGAAAAGATCATAAAGAAAGTTCAATATCATTGATGACTCAAATCGAGTCTTGTGGAAAACAACACACCCCTGAATACTAGAATAGTATTCGAACCAAGTTATTCCAAGATTCTATGATCAACCATAGTGACCCATGATACGACGACAATGGCGTGCATGTAAAACCCATCCAAGAGGCTTAGTAAGATCATCACTAGGATTCAATATTCCAGGTATATGTTTCATTATAATATCGCCAGCTTCTCTCCAATCTTGGATAGAAAAGAATCTTAAATCCATATGTCGAGTACGTTCAGTTGGAGAGCAATTATCATTGATGATTTTCAAAGCGGATAGATTATCAATGTAAATATCTGTTGGCTCAGTTTGTTCTTCTTCAAGTTGTTTCAAAACACAACGGAGGTAACGTGCAAGCTTAGCAGCAGTAACAGCAGCAATAAATTCAGCTTCGGTTGAACTGCCAGCAGTGAGTGTTTGAGTCTTCGATCGATAAATGATGGCTCCACCACAAAAGGTGAAAACAAGTCCAGTGGTCGATCTTCTTCGTGTCAAATCATTTCCGAAAGCAGCATCAACGAACGCTTGCAGAACTGGCCGATTTACATCTACAGGGAAATCATCTTTGGAGTTCAAGAGTTCTGGGTAGGGTACAGAATCTTCAAGTATATCAAGGTTAAGAGGAGTCGGTCGATTGAAACGGATACCCCATGTGATAGTGCTTCTTAGATATTTTGCGAGGCCACGAAGCAACTTATAGTGGAATGCAGAAGGTCCAGACGAAAACTTCGAGAGAGTCGTAATGGCATATCCAATATCAGGTCGGCATGTTATGTATACGTACATAAGTTCTCCAAGTACATTTCGGTAGTTGAACTTTGATTGTGTTTCCAGTACTTGATGTGCAGCTGTTCCCTCAGGAGGACCTTTATCTCGAAACATTTGTTCAATAGAGCCGGAAGGAATCGGAGCGATAGGTTTACTTGATTTCATACATTGTTCGAAGTTACTTTCGTTTACTTTACCTTTTGGTATTTTAATATATGAAGCGAAATCATGATTCTCATTTGTATCTTTTAACTGTAAAGCGACTAATTCATCGTCAGATAGATTCGATGAAGCAGTAGAAATATCGATAGATGATAGACCAGTAGATGCGATAGAAGATGTGGCATCAGCATTTTCATTAGTAGTGGGAGAGGAATCGGGTTGGTCGGAAGCTACATCCCATCCATGCGATTTCAAGAAACGATTGATATAGTTAGAGCAATTCATTTCGATATATTTCTTTGTTTGAACAAGATCAGTACCATTATAATCCTTAACCAGGCCAAGATACTCAAACGGTATATCACCCTTGTCACGTTCCGATTTGAATTGAATCTTAGTGCCAATGAGATTATATATATTCTTAGCATCTTGTTCATTTGTACAACCACAACAGAAATCATCCACCTGACGTAAAAGCAAAATGACACGTCCCTCAATCTTCTTAATATAAATGCAACGGTCCTTGGTAGTAGTTTTAAACCCTAGATCTTTGATTAGGATTCTATCAATCAACTTCATCCACATTTTACCTGATTCCGGATGGCCTTGTAGGGAATGTAATACAGGTAGAACGAATCGTCGGTTCAGAGACTTTCCAGTCTTTTCCTTGTACCATTCATAGTAGGCATCATCAATCGTAAGATGCGTCATGGTTTCTGGAGCAGGCGCATGGGCATAGGCATCTCGAGCGTCCCCACCATACATACACAAACCTTTCTGTGCACATAAACCAATATACATTCTTTGGATAGGTAATTCAACACATGACGACCAAGTGCTAACCATCGCATGTAACAAAGGAGCAGCGAATTTGGATCCATTACAGCACTGTCTTGATCTTCTCACCCCGGATCTCTTAACCACATAATTCCAATGAGGACGGAGGATGACAGAGTTCCTTGGTAATGTCAGCGGATCAATTGAATCACCAAACATCTTTTGGTCGTAAAACTGATCCAATTGTTTGTGTTCACCTTTCTTCCAATCATTCCAGGTTGATAGTTTCTTTAGCTTTCGTCGAGTAAAGTGACCAATCGCGGCTTCTTCAGGTGTAATCGAATCAGATTGTAATGTATGGATAGCAATTTGAATCATTTCGACAGGTACATCCTCAGTTGTGATATCACAATTATATCGTAGAGCAGCAATAGATCGAATGTTCTCAACAGTTAATGTCATTACATGTTCCAAATAATCAGATTCGTGAGGAGCATACTTAGAGTGCAAATGATGAACCTTTGTTGACTTTGGTTTCCTCCATTTCCTCTTTGTCGGTAATATTCGTTTCTGTTGATCGCGGACTTCATTATGATAATATTCTTCAGTGTCGTCATCATCGTAAAGTATATGATATAGCTTATTCACTGGATCATATCCGGAGACCTTTCCTTGATGCTCAACTTCACCAAACACTTTGAAAACAATAGTACCCACGTTATATCGAGTTGAACCATCGTCGACAGCTTCAATATCTTCAATCGGTTCCTCTATATGCTTTGACTTTACCTTCTTTGTAGTTCCTGGGCAGAAATGGTGGTAGTCATCAATAGCATGACGCAATTTCTTTCCAGTGATAGGTCGTTCCGGAGCAAAAGTAATGGAAAATTCCAACACCCCTCTTTCTTTTAATAGCTTGAGTTGTGCAATAGCATCAGGCTTTGAAAAGACAGGTACATCATTGATATGAGTGAGGAACGCACCCTTAAGATTATTTCTGAATCCTTTTTTGGACTTGTAAATAGCAGACGCACTTGATTTCTCCTTAGCATCTCCAATATAAACTCGCTTGTAGAGTTCATCAGTTTTCAGATCGAAGCCAAAAGTAGGATCTTCATTTGTTGGTGATACGTTCACAACAGTGGTTTGCTTTTCTGAAAATGGGTATATATAAAATTCCAAATCAGAAGATGCATTCACAGGACCTTCAATTTCTGTGAGATCAGAACTGTTCGATATCCTAAGCAGGTGTTGTGCATTAAGGCAGAGTGATTCGGCGGGAACGTCATTGAACCCTTCATCGAATACACAGTGAACAGCAATCTTACAACGTTGTGACTCAACATCATACCATATGATATTTCGTGTGGTATGAGGAACATAGCCAAGGAAGATTCCTTTACGAGCTTTGTCTTTGAATCTCTTTGCTTGAATTCCAGGAGGCCTGACCCATACACGGCATCCGAAAGTTCGAAGGTTCTTGAGATTATCTTTCTTTCCAGTTGATAGATGAATAGGCGAAGAACCTTGACCGGCGCCTGGGAGTGCATTTCGAATCCGTAGGACATGAAGAAAAGCAAATGGCCAATAGGCGATAGGAAGTCCAGCGCCGATAAGACAACTTTTGATTCCATTTGATACTGTACGATGTGCTCTTTCAACCGGTCCATTTTGAGATGAAGAGTCTGCACCGGTAGGATAGATTTCGTATTTGTACCTTTTGAATAGATTTTGTACTTCAGGGTTACCGTATAGTTCTCCTCCTTGATCCAAAACAACCCATTTATTTTCACATTGAGGCGAATACTGTTGTAAGAAAGATTCCAAATACTTTACTGGAGAAGATTTGCTAAGACGCGTATCTCCATGGAGCATTCGAGTTTGAGCATCGGAGATTAGGATCCAAGCTGTTTCACCGTTCATTCCTTCAACATCTTTACGGCTTGCCTCTATGACTTCACCCTTTTTATCTCGCTTTACTTTTCCTGAGAAAGCGAAATCAATAAACAATCCTTGGTAAGGTCGATCGACTGTATCGCGGAGAGTACTCTTGCCAGACCTTTTCGTTAAGTTTGTTTTGAGACAAGTAGGGCACTTTAAGACGTCATCAAATTTGAAAGCAGCCAAATTAGGTACGCCATCAACGTACGTAGATGCGTTCTTGAGTGAATGAGAACCGCAGTGAATAAGACGTTGGTGCCATAGCATTGCTTCAGCTTCTTTATTTAGGGCAGAGATTGGAATAGTTTTGGCCAAATACTTGTGGAAAGGAAGCGTATGATATTCTTCAGGAAGAGATTCAAGGCATGACATCAGTTCAATGTGCTTCTCTTGCATATAATCATAGATCAATTTCAAAGATTGGGCAGCAACTTTCTTGGCAAACTTTGGATCATCAGATTTTGCTTTCTCAAGAGAGTTATAGACAGTAGCCTTTGGATCGTTCTTATCGAGAGAAGGTACAATAAGAGGCTGAGTAAAGCATAGACCAGATCGTATGACACCAGGAACTGAAATGCTTCGATTGTGTTTGTGACGATGAACACATGTGAGCATGCAGGTACCGTAGTCATAATTGTAGTCAACTCCGTCAAGGTCGATGGTATTAGATTGTAGACCTTGATTTAAAACAGTTTCATTTGGAGCAAAGAACATCTGCATATCTTGTGATACATAGTGCTTTGGATGACCTGTAGCTTCGATGACACTGACTTGTGATAGTAACGTAGTGCTAAAGTGAGGCGAATAGTAGCATTTCACATCAATGAATCCTCCTTGGACAAGAGCTCTAACTCTCATATAACCAACAGCCACGGGAGTGATGATCAGCTTAGAAGTAGCTCCATGCATACGGACATTGCTTTTGAACTTGTCAGAGAAGAATTTGACGTTGTGTAGTACACTTATCAAGTTAGTAACAGATACACCGGCACCACCATCCATTTGTGCTCTAGGAGCATCATCATAAAAGATAGTTGTATCGACTTTGTTGACAGGATAGACTTTGTTTCCGGTGATAATGGTAGCATCATCATGTAACGCATCAAGATCAACATGATTATCTGCAACGATATCAGCAGTAGAGATGCCAGTTGAAAGAAATGTGTCTGGAATCGTTACTGAACAAAGACTTCCAAATTGTATGACTTCATCCAAATCATAATCACTTGACTCAACCAATTTCTCTAATTCAGTTTCTTCGTTGGGAACTAGAATAGGTTCATCAACAGAGACGGCAATAAGAGTTGGTGATACAGCTTTAGTGGGAGATCTGGTTGGTACAATGGGCTCAACAGTAATTGCCATAACGGGTTCGTCACCGGGATAGGGAAGAGAGCAAGCAGTTGGCTGATGATATTTACACAACTGTAGCTGATGTAGTGCTAGTTGTTGTCTTGGTCCCTTAGAACGTCGTCTAAACTTGAAAGGGTTATAGATCTTTGACTGTATTGATGGTTTTGCTTTTGAGTCTCTTGCATTCATCCAGGCTAACACTGTTTTAGCTTCAGGGATATCATGCAATTCTGAGTTCGCTTTCGATACTACAGAATTCACCACTCCTCCCCCCGTTTTCTTTATCGTAGGAAGAAGCAAATCCAACTTGTTTGGAGTTGTACGACGTGAATGTTGTCCTTTCTTTTTTTGACGTTTACGGACATGAGTTCGATTCCTAGGAGGAATAGAAGAAGGCATGGACATATACAAAGAAGCGCTGGCGCCATTAGGATAACGACTCGAGTCAAAAGGGACGTACTGATCGAAGTCATCGGGAGGGCGACCATTGATGGGACCAGTACTGCGATTATCGGCTTTAGGGCTCACACAAACCGAATTTAAAATTGTGCGCCCATAAGAAAATTTGCCAGCTTATCTTGAGTTAAAGAGGATTGAGATTCATCGTCGTCATCAGTTTCATCACTTGCAGTTCCTGCTAATTTTGCTTGTAATGAATTTACTTTCTTATTTGCCTGATGTGTAGCTTCCATCGATAGACGCATAGTACGTTCAAGTTTGTCCATACGGGAAGACGAGGCGTCTGAAGGAGCAGGTAGCTGTGATGGTGGCAAAAGGACGACGGAGTTTACATAGCCAATCGTCAAACCACGAAGTGAATTGACATCGCGATTCTGATTTGTTCCCATACCCTTGATTTTCTGAAGAGCAACACGAAGTTGAATATATGCTTTCTTTATGGCAATAGGGCATTGTAATTGTTGGCAACCTTCGAATGTGTGACCTGGGGTTCCACATATCGCACACGGACGGGTAGTGTCAAATGCTCGGCCAAGATTGTTACTTATGGCCATGATGGCAGTACTAAATATTTTCCGCTCGTGTTGGCAAGCCTCATACGCTAATTTGCTTTCATCACAACCAGAGTATGCAATTGACATCAAGGAATGGTACGTGCTAAAATCCGGATCTCCATTTAGACTGCAGTAGTTATAATTATCCGAGGCAAGGTCCCTATTCGGATTAGCAGAAGGAGTAATGCTATTGATTCGGGTTTGGCTACGACCTCGAGAACGTGATTTAGCTGATATGTTACCATCGATACGGCCAATAGTATTTTCAAAGTTACCATTCTTGTATCGATCAGAAATCCATGCATGAGGCGAGTGCCGTTCAACAGCAACAATATTTCTAATTTCATCAACATTGCTCATGTTTGATATAAAGACGTCTTGGGTAAGTTCATCTTCGGGATCTTCCAAATGATCACGTATTAATGCATTGTTGATTCTATGCCATCCTACGTCGTTGGCATATTCTGCAAACGATTTGCTTCCTTGGACCGGTATCACACGACATTCATCAATTTGAAACAAAAAATGTAGTGGGTGAAGCTGAAGATTAATTAGTTGGAGAGCGGCATGACCGTCAGTCCCACAATTCTTTAGAATGTTGGTGGCTTCCTTCGGAAGAGTCTTGATCAGATATTGCATAATTTGAACACCCCAACCTGCAATTCGATCTTGATACTTGAGAGGAAGGTCAGCATCAGCATTTTCTTCAGGGTCGGCGCACAGGAAACCCCACTTGTTGGGTGAGTTACGCTTGCGGCAGTAGTAAGTGTGAAGCCAGATGCGATTAATGGCAGCGGCTCTTTCCATCATCATACAGTAACGAAACCATTCTTTTGGGCTCCATTCTGTCATCGGCATTGCGCTTTGAACAAAGGCAAGCTTTTGTTTCTGTCCTTGATGAGCGAGATGGCCAAAGAGAGTTCCATCCTTCATAATTAGATAGGTTTGTCCCGGCTTGTCTGCTCCGACGCCGACTTCTGGATACTCAACAAAATTCCAGTCTTGTTGGACGTTTGCTTTGTCTAACGTCAGTGTATTATTGAATTTGGTTAGATGTCGCTTGGCAATGATTTTGACGGGATCATTCTTGAGGTGACATCTTTCACGGTATTAGAAGTAAATACGAATACATACAGTAGTTTGTTAACTAGTTAGTATTAGAGTTACAATGATGTTAGAGATTAAAGTGAGCGCAGTATGTTGTTACATCCTGTGATCTAATCGCATGTGTTTGTGTTTCTTGTGTTCAAAGCTATCTTCATCTATTATTGGGCGATACGATAGGTCTTGTATTGGATCTTACAGCCAAGCAAGCCAAGTGTGAATCATATCCCATAACTGTTATTTAACTGCACCTCGGTTGTATCACAGTTGTTGGATAGTTAATCGAAGTGGTCGACTATCGCGCTAATAATTGAACACACCCTTGGATAGTTTTTGGACTTTTATTTTTTATATATAGGTAGATGGGTCTAACAGTACTATGGTGTTTACCAGAGTGATGTTTAGTCGGATAATCGGCTAGGTTCTCAATACCTGGTCCCCACACATAATCAAATTGTTTTTGTTCAAACCTGTCTTTTAACCAGTAAAATCTCATGTCAATTGCTTTTGACCTTTTTTGTTTGATAGTACCAGTAATAATACCACGTGCTGTTGTGTTATCTGTTTTGATTGGTGTAGGTGGTTGTGGGTGGCCCATTTCAATGAGGCAATTCCGTTCTGATACAGCTTCTGTGGCGTTCAGGTAGATACCTGCCACTTCTGCTTCCGCTGCTGATGCCATAACATTTTTGATAATTTTTGCTAGTACAAGAATGGGTCCATTGAATAATGTGCCGTCCTTGCTTCCTAGATAATGGTAGCCACCTGCTCTGCTTCTCGCTTCCGGGCGCACTAAATATGCTGCATCTGAATCGATTCTGAGTATCATGTCGCTGGCCCGGTATATGATTTGGCCATTTGGATTGCTTGCAGCATAATTTAGGAAATATCTTGTTGCTGCCAATGTTGCTTCAGTACCATTTGCTGTTGATGATGCGATGTCATTAATTGCATGTAGCATAGTGTCATCTATAGCTCTGGCGTAAAATAGGAATTTCCCTGTGACGCGTTGTACGAATTTGATTTGATCTTCATCTAACTTATTTGTCAAGTCTTCTTTTACATATTGAACTTTTACACCATAATCAGGTCGGTCGATCTTGGAAGGTCCTGAATGTCGTTGTTTTGGGATGATGTGGTTGAATTCCTTCAGTGCTTGTTCTACATATCCATCCATGGAGCAGATGACTTCACGGTCAATATAGTTCCATTTTAGGTGAATCCCGATATATTGTTCAGCTTTCCAATCAACTTTTAATGGGTATTTATCTCGTAGTGCGGTAACTAGGTGTTCTACATCTGCTTTGTCGGTGTACTTGATACCAAAATCATCCACTACTAGTGTAAAGTTGATGTCGCGTTCCTTGTGGCTGAATAAGCCATCAGTTCGTTTTTCTTTTACGTAACCATATTTTTCTAAGTGTTGTACCAAGTCGTCATGTGCAATCTTACCGGATTGCTTGAGACCATACCATGCTTTCTTGATTTTGGCATATACAAATCCATTAACTACTAACTTGTCTAATAAGTAGTGCTTGATTATGTTTGGTGGTATCATATCATATTTGAATCGGACATACTCTTCGTCCGGCAATAGCGAGCATAAGTACATGTTCGATATATCTGCGGTGCAGTACTTGGCACCTGGAGTGGAAACGACTGAGTTCCAATGCATCTTGATTGTTTCCATTGAAGCTGTATGCGTTGTTACGTTGCCTTCGTAGTCAATCCTATCGCCTCCTGCTGTGATTCTAGTACGGTATGGTTCTGACTTTTCTGGTCTAACAGCAACTACATATCTTGGATACGTTACTTGTTTGTTACGGGGTACGTCCCCTTTGCGGATCCAATCCAGTACATCTACTCCTTCAGTTTCACCATAACCTTGGAATAAACGGGCAAATTCGTTTTCTCCTGATTGGAGCCAACGATTTTTGATTACAGGATTCTTGTGGTTGATTAGATCTCGATACTTCGCCATCTTATTGAGGCTGTCGTCCCAGACGGCGCCTGAAGCTCCGAAAGCAAAGTTTGGTTGTAGCTGTTCTACTGCCTTGCTGTATCCATTGCTAAACCTATTTGGTTTTTGTTGCACTGTAGGATTTTGGTTATATCGGTTCAGACGTTGTACCTTTTTAGGACGTTGGCTTTTGGCTGTAGGTATATGAATGTTGGTTGGTACGTGATGCCGAATTGGAAGTAGGAGCAATGCCTTTTTGGTTGGTTTAGTATACTGTTGACTCTTCTTCCTGTATTGCTTGATTTCATTGTAGGTCATCTCTTCTGTATCACCATCTCGGTACACTATCTTGTAGTACTGTTCAATTGGATCATATTTTGTGATTTCTCCTTCGTGGTAGCCACTGCTGAATTTTCGGCGTACAATGGTACCGTTGATAAACACTCTGTTTGTTTCTGTGCTGGACCTTGTTACTCGTTGGGTGGTATTGTTTATAGTTTCCACCCTTGGAGGTGGCACAGGCCTTGTTGGTGCCTTAGTTGCTGTATCATCTACTTGTAAGCAGAGTATCTTCTGGATTGCAGTTATGGCTGTATGTAGGTCCGTACCTTGGTTCAGAAATGGAAAATAGCTTGGAGGTTGAGATAATACTTGATGGAGGTCTTGTAGTACCAAGGTTAGACGATCGATAGGTGTGACCTTGGGTAGTGAACAATGTGATGGAAAGAACTCAACCGTATTGGAGATACGATTTTGCTTGGTATCACGCATGTAGCAAGTATAGTTTCTGTAGTGATGAGGGGCTCTTTCAATGTAAAACCCATGACTGCCATGGTTGGACCAGCTACCGCGTTCACCTCTTCGATCATGAACAATAACTTTACATCCAACTGGGGCCATTGGAGTTCGATTGAAATCAAATTCACCATGGACCAGTGTATATGCTGATATTAACGGGTTGATCCTTGATGGGCGCATTAGATTCATAGCTAATACTGTTTGTTTAATAAACAGGTCCCAACAGTTCTTCGGAAAACTCGGATCAGCGCCTTCTCTGAAAGCAATGAGCTTGGACTTGAAGGTTTGAATGGCACGTTCTGCATGGTTCAATCTATGGTCTCCTGGCGATACGATCTGGTAGTCTAAATTCAGTTCCCCTATTGCTGCAATAAGTTCTGTTGAGATTTCATTATCTAATCGCATTACACGCGCTGTGAAACCTCTTTCCTTGAGTTCATCATAACAAAACTTGAATGCTGCTACGAGTTCACTTGACTTCCTTGATTTTAGAGGCACTGCATTGATGTAGTTAGTGTCATAATCGTACATAACCATGATGTATTTGTGACCTCTTGCTGATGTAACAGGATATCGTCCTGGCAAATCCATTGCAATTAGTTGTTTCATATCATTACCATCAATTAAGAAGGTACCTATGTCATGTAATTTCTTCCTAAGTTCAATACGTTCTTTTCTAACTGATAGGTCAATGATATTCGATGTTCTGACATTCTTCTTGATCATTTTCTGGTTCCCAAGTGTAGTTTGTTCTTTCTTGGTGCAGTATTTTCGTACTCTATCTGCGCTCAGTCCCGGCCATGACTTGAACCAATTGTTGTTGATACAGTTGATCCATTCTGGTATAGAGGGTGAGCCTAACGTCATGTGGAAGAAGTTTGTCAATGCTCCGACTGTTTGCACTTCATATGCGCTAGCTGCAGTAGCAATCCCTGCGGTGTGATTCACCCTTGGAAGTGCATCCACCCTTGGAAGTGCATCCACCCTTGGAAGTGTATGTGCCTCGTCGTGTATTGGCACCGAATAGAGTCCATTTTGCCGTCGTCCTTCCATAACGGTTGTACCTGTAAGGATTGGGGGCTTGTCGGTGACTGTCACTTTGTTTTGTGAAAAGAGGACGTGTAAGTTGTTGTCACAGAGCTTTCCCACTGATAAGAGGGGCGTTGATACGTCATCAAACTTGTGGCAGGTACGTGCTAGTGGTGGGAGCTTTGCGAGCGACAGGACGTCTGTAGATGTGGACGTCATTATGGAGTTATTTGCACACTTCACTTTCATGCCATTGGACGTCGCCTGATGGTTGTCTCCGTGGTACGTTGTTGGTAAGAAATGGTCTGTTGCTCCAGAATCAATAGCACCTCTTGTTACGGGGTACCTGTCGATCAATACGTTGCAAACTTTTAAGGCTGCAGGTTTTCGTGTTGGTCCGCATATTAGATTGGATGGAAACGATACACGGAGTGATCTCCTGTTGGCATTCGGAGTGCATGGTACAAGTTGTTTACGATATACAATAGGCGTACGTGGTTGTTGATATAGATTTCTCGAAGGGGATAGATATGTAGTTGCTTTTAACATATAATTATTATTATTATTATTAATGGTTAATACACAGTCACTACATTTATCAATATCCATCACCTTCCCACGTCCTCATTCTGGATTGTCGTACGGCTTATGATCTACTGGGCTCCACCACTTGTTATGGAACTCGTTCCTGGATTCATTACCTCCCATAGGATTCTGCATGGTCGCATCATCTTTATGGTCTTTCTTTTTCTTGAATGAATGGCAACCCTTGCTGTCATGGTTCAAGTTACAGCCACACGAGTAGCACCAGAACTTCCACTGACGCCATACGTTGTACAATTCCTTAGTTGCCTTTTCCTTCCTTCCTCCCTTTCCACCACCTGTATTGGTTGATTTCATGGTATTGATTTCAGCTTTTAGAGCCTTCACTTCACGGAGTAGATCGGACATTGCAGCTAACTGCATACCGGAGGCAGCAGTACCCGAAATGGATCCTGATACAGTACCGGTACCGTCGGTGTCAACGACTGATGGGACGCTTGAAGATTGGAAGGCAGTCTCCAAATGTAGTTGATTGTTATTGAGGGTTTGCACTTCTGTCTCGTATTTTGATTCAAATGCGTCGACGCGGGCGATGAGGGCTTGTTGAACACTCATTGCACTATTGTCAATGCCATCTTCGGTCAGTTTCTGCAGTTCCTTAATGTATAGCTGCTTAAACCGTTTCCATCGACCGATGACGGGTTTGTGTAGCATATCGGCTTCCCACTTGTCTTCAATCAATCGGAGATACGTGTTGTTGTGGCTCCCACTACTACGGATCTTGGTCTGGCAGTTGATGATGAGGGTATCCCATGAATATTCGAATTCAACATTGGAACTCCCTGAAAGGATATCGATACAATGTTTATCATGTTCCATTTTCTTCAAGTATGATACCGGTCCTTCAGGTGATGGCACGTACGCTCGTGCAGTGATGCACCCCATTAGATCGATATATGCTTTCTGTTTCTTAACACGATCTGATACTTTTCCTTCAATGAAGTTGAGAGCTAGGCGGACGGTATAGTTCAATGGAAGTGTTCCATAATCATTCATCTGCTCCTTCATGGTTTCGGGAAATCTTCTTACTGTCGCTTGTAGAGCTTCAGCATTCCAATGGGTCTCCTTCTCGTAGATCTTCTTCAGCGCTTCATACCTTCTCCATGTTCCACTGGCATCGCCGGTGGGTAAGGCCACTTTCTTTGCCGGTGGTGGGAGTCGGGCAAGATCGTCTCCATATCTCTCGCAGTTGCGCTTCAGGGTATCCACCAGATATGCATGTCCTGCATCTCTTTCGGTGTGTTGGCATCCTTCTAGTGCATTACCTAATGCCTCCCGGAATACAACAGCATCAGCAAAGTTAAAGTTGCTCCTTTCTGGTGATTGGTATTCCCGGCCTAGGTGATCATCGATCGATGGTAGATCCTTTCCCATACTGCCAATGCTAGATATCGATACGGTTGATGCTGTGTCGTCGTCGTCGCTGTTCGGTGTGTAGAGGGCTGGTAACTCGTCAGGTACTGTATGGTAGAAGTTTTCTAATATATTATCGATATATGGTTGGTTACGTAATACGGTATATTCTAATTGGGTTCCCGCAGTTGGTACTAATTCTAAGTATCTTCTACTGATGTCAACGGTTCGATACGTCGTTACGATGTGGTCCGTTGAGCCTGAATCTACTATGACGCTTGATGTTGTAGCTGCGATGCTGTTTAATGTTGAAACAGGATCTACTAAGTATGCTGCGTCGCTGATGCCTTGTGCTGTTTCTACAACACTGGTGGTACTGGATGTGGTCGATGCGTCGTCTTCGGAGTCGGAATCTTCCAATAGGCCAAATGGGTTGTTGTCGTTGTTGTTGTTGTTGTCGTAATCGATATCTTGATCGTTGTCGTCTGGACTGATGATCCTGTTACGATTAGGTACAGTGTTCCAACCGGTAGGAGTAGTTGGTATCATGTACTTGTTGTTGTAGCTCCTTTAATCTCTAACTATTAGAAGTAAATACGAATACATACAGTAGTTTGTTAACTAGTTAGTATTAGAGTTACAATGATGTTAGAGATTAAAGTGAGCGCAGTATGTTGTTACATCCTGTGATCTAATCGCATGTGTTTGTGTTTCTTGTGTTCAAAGCTATCTTCATCTATTATTGGGCGATACGATAGGTCTTGTATTGGATCTTACAGCCAAGCAAGCCAAGTGTGAATCATATCCCATAACTGTTATTTAACTGCACCTCGGTTGTATCACAGTTGTTGGATAGTTAATCGAAGTGGTCGACTATCGCGCTAATAATTGAACACACGGACGTCTTTTGGCATATCCTTGTAGTCGATTGTTTCCTCCTTATCATTATCAGCTGATCGAGCTGCGTTCTTGCTACTGATGTTAGTCATCGCTGTGGAAATGGCTTCTAGACTTTTATCACCAGATGAGGGTGACGTTACAGAGGCAGGAGCGGCTTGTCTTCTTGTAAATAATTGATCCATATCGAATCCATCGATCATGCCAACAAGACTTGGGTATACGGCCGAGCAAGAGAAATAGATAACGACACAGTTGTCAGGTACACCGTCAATTGGTTTCTTAAGATTGAAATCAATACCTTTTGCCAATTCTTGTGCACGTTCGAATTCAATGTCGTCTCCGTTCTTTAATCGATATCCCATCTTCATTTTACCAAATAGATTATCTACCTTATCTGTTTCGCTTCTTGAGGTAGCGCCGGATAGGTCCTTGATGTTGTCAATCATTTTCGTACGTAACAAAGTCGGTGCAGTATCAAGAATCTTGGTTAATCCGTTAGTCGGTACATCGTCAAACAAGAAGTTGATATCAGTACCATAGATAGATAGACCATATGCTTCATTCAGAATATGATGGAAGGTGTTTAGCGTTGGTTGTCGGTGGTATTTGAACTGTAGTAGAATACCTTCTAGCTTAGTTGCATCCACATTGTAGGTCGCCATCGTCGCGATAAAAGATAAGATCGATATTAGTTTCAGTCTCTTTTGCCTTTTGTATTTCTTCTTTCTGTATTTGTAATGATAGTGATATCTGTAGTTGTTATTTACGGAAGTGAAATATTCAAGTACAGGTACACATACACAAATTAGTCCAAAGTAGAAAAGAGAAATAACGCATGCCTCCCCGAAACTAAAATCGTTAAACATAGTGGCAACTGTCCAACTGATCGTCGAACGGAAGCGGGAGGAGAGTAGAGAGGAGTCAAAATTTGGTGACGAAGAGCGAATCAATAGAGACACAGGCCAAAATTGATGACAGGGAACCAACAACAATAAAGACAGAAGTCAAAATTGAGTCGGGATAAGGTGAACAAATTTGGCGACACAAAATAGTCGACAAAAGTTCCAACGGCAAGCGAGGTGATCCAGTTGGAAAAGAGAAATAAAATTAGAAGACCTCACCAAAAGATGGTATGGTCGTTGAAAATTAAATCTCGTAGCTCAGATAATTCAAATAAAGATATATGTTACTGGAGAGGAAGGATAGAATAATATCAAGTTATTATTTATTCTTCCAATGTACGATAAAATTCAGAGAACAGGAACGAAGTTACTCAAAACTCGCTAATCCCTTCGAAGAATGTATCAATACTTTCCGACAAGAACGAAGATACTCAAATCTTACTAATCCCGAAGTTGGAAACAGGAACGAATACTAATGATAAGAATTATCAAGAGTAAGGGCTCAATAACCTGTTGAATTTCAATATACTAGTTTAAATAGCGTATTAAAAGTTAAGTGATTAATTCTATTTGCCAGCAACAAAGATAGGCGTTTAAGTGATTCTGAAGAAAAGATCATAAAGAAAGTTCAATATCATTGATGACTCAAATCGAGTCTTGTGGAAAACAACAATATTTCCCAGGGAAAATGAGCATCTGCCCCTCATTATATCCAACTACTGAGTAATTTTTCCAGCAGCTCCTGACACTCTTGTAACTCTGCCAATTTATGTGTGCAGCATGGGAATTAAAAACTGCCAATATTAGTATCTCACTCAAAGGAATGAGGAACATGCAGCACTATGCTATAAATATATTCAAGGCAAAAGGAGTAAGTTTGGTGGTCTAGTAAAGAATGTTCTCTGAAGGTATAATGTGGACATCATTTGATTGATAGGTATTATTTTTCTCCTTTCCACTGTGAGCAACACTTAGTACTGTTTGATCCTCTGTCTGTATTCATTTAGTTGCACCATGCACAGATAAATCCCCATTAGTCAAACAAAGCTGCAATGAACAACAGCAGTGGGTTGGTATTGCACTGCAGTATTCCCATGTATTAACCTAGGTATGTGTGGCATTTAAAGGAGGGGCCACAACCCCCTGATAATAATTTAAAGGTGTGCTTTAGAAATAAACTACAGGAGTACAAATGATTCAACACACTCAATGTTCAACAATGTGTGATAACAAATGTTCAACAATATTTCAATCAGTAGTAGTACTAACTTTCTACTAATGTGAATAGTAATTCAGCTTTGCTGTTGTTTGATGTCACTTCAATTCAAACAAAAAATCAGTACACAACAAAAAATCAGTACACATGACAGAAAAATAGCTCATGCTTTAGATGTTTATTATGTGTTGGTAAGAAATAGGCAGAGTCAGAGGCACCAAGCAAGAGAGGCACTTCCTTGTATATATTGACAATGTGACTTACTTTTAAAAGAGACTGCATATAGTAACTAAACTAAACAACTCCAACATCTCCCACAGTAATAATGAGAGATGATACTGTAGTCGACATGGACCATGTCAACCAAAAGAAATTCTCTTCACTTTTGTCTGTTTCATTTAATACGACATGAAATAAAAAAAGACAAAAGATCTCGTCGACCGGAATCGAACCAGTGACCGATGGATTTCAGTACCTTCTACAGTCCACCGCTCTACCAACTGAGCTACGACGAGACGCGTTACTTGCTGTTTTGCTGTCGATTCCGCCAAAATTTTGGTACAATAAATCATAATAACATAATATAAGACACCACACTACAAATCTACCGGTAGTCGAGAAAATCATTCTCTCGGCCGTTCCGATTTCTTCCTACACACATGATTATTACTTCTGAAGTATTCAAGAAACAACTATAATAGAGTAGCATTACTCTGTCATACTGTCAGCCCTCAGGTTGGTATCTAACAATCGATAGTAAGTTAGTTGCGGAATCAGATTGATAATACCGATACCCATACCGAATATATACCTATACCGATACCGAATATATACCAATACCAATAGCACTACTATGGTCAAGCGTAATCGTCGATCCGGCAGGACTTCGTCACCATCAGCATCTGTTACCGGTTCATCATCGTCGCGTTCCGATGCTGCTACTATTACTACTACTACTACTACTACTACTACTATTCATCATCGTCTGGAATCAATGAGAATTTGTAGTACCAAGCATATATCTAGCAATCAATTACAACAGCTTCATGGTATGTATATTAATGACGAGGACTTAGATAAACAAGCACCAGAATTCGATAACAATTACGATCAGACGCTACGTCATATTGCGTAAGCTTGGGATGGGTAGGATGCTACTGATGCTACTACTGCTGCAGGTGTATCAACTGCTGTTACTTCGTCCACGGCGACGACAAAGAAAAGCGAGAGAAAGCGGAAGAGGAATACTTGTAATAGTAATAGTAGTAAAAAGAAGAACAACAATACTAATAGGAACAACAACAGCAACAAATCAACATCAGCATCAACATCCTCGTCATCATCCGCTACCGAAGTTGAATATAAGGGTAGAATACATTCCTTCCCAAATTTTGCAAAGGTGACGTTGAAGAGACATTTTTTATAAACGTTACGGAATCATTTATGAGTAATGAGAACGATACAGCATCAACATTTTTAGCAGAATCAACAAAGGTATCATTCGTCGAGAATAACAACAACGAACACCGAAACGACCACCGCCAGCGCTACGAGAAGAACAAGAACAGGACGCAGAAAAAGTTTCACCCGCTGCACCATCAGCAGCAACATTAGCAACATTAGCAACATTAGCAACATTAGCAACAGCAACAGAAGCAGTCGATCATCGTGATAGAGGAATAAGAAATGTAAGAATTTACATTGGGATTTGGAATATGTATAGCTCATTTTTTATTAGAGAGCTGAGAGTACTGTAGTACTGTAGAAAAGTGAGCTTTTTTGAGTTCGGTTAGTTGTAACACAGTATATCATCGTAAAGCGCCACCGAAACTACTACCACCGCCGCTACTGTGAGAGACGAACAAGTCGAATCAGATTTCAGTGATGACTAATTTACCGATGGTAATTCGTTATACGAGCACCCAGTACCTACGACGAAAAAAAGACAAGCAGGAGAACAATTGTAGATACCTTTTGCTTGTGTTGTAGTTCAAATTTAGTAGAAAAATAGTCGTTGTTTAACTTAGTCTTTTTGGTCTACGTAAATGAAATATTATACTCTATCTCTTAACAAATATCAATAATGCACGAATTATCAGGCATATCTTTAATACCACCACACTGCTTATTCCCAGAGTTTCCGATGGCTTTGCAGCTTGGTTGTCCGCCAGATACATAACTTCCTACTGCCTTGAAGGTTATTTTATCAGCTTGATCCGTAAATCCAACACTCTTACATGCGTTAACCCCAAGGTAAACGTCAACTTCATAAGCTCCACCATTGTAGTCATCATTTAGAGCAAACTCAGCGCCAACGGTTGAAGTGCAGCTATTGAATGCGTATACTTCATATTCCTCATTGATTGGGCAGTTGTTGTTCATAAAAGTATTCGCATCGAAAAAACTTCCATTTTTTGAGCAGATAGCATCTCCACCATCAACAATTTCATATGAACCTCCGTTGTTCTTGCAGCATGTAACAGCAGGAGAGAGCATTCCTCGAACGACGCGGCTGTTGTTGGATACAGCGACGAATGCCAAGAAAGTAACGGAAGATGGGATAGTGAATTTCATTTTGATGATTGTTTTAAGTTTTTCTTTTAAATTTGTGTTTTATTATTTTGACTTTTTTGTCTTATGAGGAAAAGAATTGTTGGGCTTTCGAAGTTATCAAGAAACGAGCGACCTGAGAACTTGCGAGAACCAACAATAGAACATTCTCTCAGTGGTCACTGGTTGTACCGTAGTGCGAATGATCACCCGCTACGAAACATTTTTTTATTGCATCATGACCGGTCTCTATCAAAATTCGCGGCGCGACTGACGAAATATTTTTACGCAGGGCTGGACTCGTGACTCAAAACAGGTATAATCTTTCTTTTTGGTGTACAGTATTTATTAAGAAGTAACGTTAAGCAGACCTGTTTTTCTCTGATCGATGGATATTTTCGACACACCATTTAGACTATATAGATCCTAGTTCTTATTAGTGAGTTGAGAATATTGTAGAAAAGAAGTGAGCGTCATTGAGTTTGGTTGACGTTTAGTTGACTATCAATTAACTGCTTCCTTTTAGTTAATCTTAAGCTAGTTTTAAAAAAATACTATTATTGAATGATGTTTGAATAAACATAGTGGCTTGGAAATAAAGCAATGATGCCTTAAATCTTTCCAAAGCTTTCCTGTAATTGTATCTGTTGACTTTCATGTATAGTTTGAGAATTTTTCCATGCAGTGAATATATCTTGTGCCGTTTCTTTTGCTTTGATTTGTACAGCATCTGTTATATCAACAACACATTCGCCGTCCTCATCCTCATTATTATTAATTATAGATTCTGCCCAATATATACATCCATAACTCGTAAATAATTCTTCACCTTTTTTTACTTTCTTTGTTGTTACTGTTGCAATAATTGGTGCTGGACCGAATGGTATATGCACACAATTCTTTTTACGTTTTGATTCAGTATAGTAATCTAACATACCTATTTCACTATTTTTAAGAACGGTTGCACCATCATTAATATAATGACTGATCCAACAATTACTAGCAATATCTGAATCATCATTATCATTATTTTCTTCTTCTATTCGATCTGGATTCACATTAACGAACAATTGTGCATCTGGTCCATAATCTGCTTCACCGAGTTTTCGGGAACCAATCAGGTATTGAATATAATTTGCTGCTTCTATCTTTCTTCGGCTATCATTGTTATCATTCGCAGCATCCTCGTTTTCACTATCGAAATACGTTTGATCTTCTGGTGTTATACCCAAACAGATAGAAGATGATGTATCATCATTAAAATCAACACCGATGCCATGGACTGGATAAAATCCAATAACCGTCCCTGCTTTGATATTTTTTGTTGCAAACAAACCTTGTCCAGCTCCTTGTATTGACGATTCACGACATGATACTACTTTTTGAATACGTTTCTGAAAATCTTTCATTATTTCACCACCATCTTGTTGCTGCAGTGACTGCATTCGATCCAACGCAGTACGAATGTCAACAAAACGATCGTCGGTGACATCATCGATACCAAATGATTGTCTTAATTGTAGTCTTATTGTTGTTGTTGTTGCTGTCGTCGTCGTTCGATGATGATGGTATCCATTTATTATTTTGTTGTCGTCATTGTCATTGTCATTGTCGTTGCTTCGTCGTCGTCGTGCGCAGCTGCATTTTGATTGATGGGGCGACGAGACAGCAATGAATGCATATGATAATCGCGATGAAATAAAGAAAAGTGCAAGTATTATTAGTTGTTTTGATGACGACACCTTTCTTGCCATCAATGTCATCATTGTCATGTTTTTATTTTAAATCTTCAAACTGTGAACGTATTTTTGATGTGTGTTTGTGTTGTTTTTTGTTTGTTGTTGACTTCATGATATAAGTACAGTCTGCTCGCGTTAACAAATACATACCCTGTAAACCGGTCTGATGTATTTGTTAACGAAAGGTGTTTGTTACGTGATATTGGTACGAATAAAAAAACTAAATAATGCCCAAATATGCCTGTATAAACACTAAATAATGCCCAAATATGCCAATATAAAAACTAAATCATGCCCAAATTTTACTAGTATTTGTTAGTGTAGTACTGTATGTAATAGCAACTTTAGCATCAAATATATACACCTGACAAGTCATTTTTTTGGAAAAATTGATTATGAAGTTTACAATCGACCTATTTAATGGACAACTATCATATTCCTTAGACTTTTGAGCCTACTGGCATGTCGCAATGTAGGCTCACACACAGCACACATTTTAGAGATTTTAAAATGTATGTGTACACCTAACAAAATATATCATTTGAAAGTGTTGCAAAGGACAACACCAGCTGGGTTGGGTACAATAAGATTATGATAGTGTACTAGAACAATTTAGTTGCCCCCTACCAATTTTTTGTTCCTGTAGTTGAAGAGTAAAACTCATTTTACTGTTGTGGTATGCACACAAATATCAATATTTTTCATCAAAATGAACCACAAAATATCTTACTCGAAAGTGTTGCAGAGGACAACAACTTCTGGTTTGGGTGCAGTATCATTCTTATATTATACTAGAACACTGTAGTTGCCTCCTACCATTTTTTTGTCACTGTGATTGTTGAATAAATTACAATATGTTATTGTGGAAGGCACACAAACAAAATGATTTTCAATCAAAATGAACAACTCAATATCTTATTTGAAAGTGTTGCAGAGGACAACAACTTCTGGTTTGGGTGCAGTAGCATTCTTATATTATACTAGAAGATTATAGTTGCCTCCTCCCACTTTCTTGTCACTGTGGTTGTTGAATAAATTACAATCTGTTGTTGTGGAAGGCGCACACACACACAACAAATGAACAACAGAATATCTTATTTGAAAGGGTTGCAGAGGACAAAACCTTCTGGGTTGGTGCACTAGCATCCATTATACCTATACCTACAAGGTCTTAATAACGCTTAGTTTTCAATGGAGGTGATGAAGTTGTAGGGCCGCATTAACCACAAAATGGGCCATTTAGGCCTCAAAATTGGTTTTTCCACTTTTGTGCGCACCTAAGCTGGATGATCAACACAAAGCACCAAGAGTTAGTTCCCTTTGGAATATATAGTGCACCCCATCCATATATTTTGGGATGATTCACCTTTTTGAGCGTACTGTATGTCCACAAAACACTGCAAATGGGCCATTTTGGGGGGTTATTTGATGTGGGCCGTGTGTGAGCCTACATTATGAGATACCAGTAGGCTAAGGAGACTAAGGAATATAATAATTCTCCATCCAATAGGTCAATTGTAAACTTCATAGTTTAATTTTCCAAAAAAAAGACTCTTTAGGTGTATATATTTGATGCTAAAGTTATTATTACATACTACACTAACAAATACTAGTAAAATTTTGGGCATGATTTAGTTCTTATATCAATAAGTCACTACGCGGGACCCACTACAGGCTATTTAGTCACGAATCACGAACCATCAATCACTACACGGGACCCAACGGTCTGAATCACGTGTAAACCGATATGGTGTATTTGTTAATGAGAGTGTATTTGCTATTTTGTATTTGTTAACGCGAGCAGACTGTACGTGATGTAAAAAAAGATCTCATTTATTAGAGATCCATTCTCAGCGCGTTATCGCCGCATTGAACGTACGACGCACATACTTATTTTTTCCGCGCCCATTTTTCCATTACATCGATCGAACAACCATCAATCTCATCTTCGAATAATAATCAATCATCTCATCAATAATCAATCTATGATACGACAGAACAACCCAAAAATCCTGTACAATACATACTACCACTTTGCTTGGACAGCAACCCCTGAAGTCCTCTAGCTAGCAAGTAAATATATCGCGTGACACACACACACACACTGACTTACGAATTCAGACGAAGTCGCATCCTTTTCGAATACACTGTGAAGTACTGAAAACGATCATATCCGAATTTTTGTTCTTCCGATCATGGTTGTTCTCTCGTCATCGTACAAGTATTATTGGAATTACAATATAATATTAATTTCAATTTCTCTACTACTAGCAGCTCGATTACATCCATCCACTACTGCCTTTCTAATTCGCCACGACAATTCACATTCACATTCATACTATCCAACACCAACATCAACAACAACAGCAGCATCAACATCATTAACAAAATGCTGGATGGGGAAATATAGTCGTCAAAACACATCCAAGAAGAAAAAATTGGACACTGATGATATTTTTGCATATGAAAAATCAATATTTGAGAATCGAGATCGAGACTTTTCTTATATTATTGGAAGTGACGAAACTGGTAGAGGATCTATTGCTGGACCTGTTGTGACTGCATCTTGTTGTATTCTTACCCTTACCAAGAACAGCAACAACAAGAACAAAAGCAGCGAAGTTAAAACTACTACTGATGCTATTGCTACTATTGCTGAGATCATGAAAAACAGTGATGGTGGTTTTGGTGGTGGAAGTGGAAATCTGATTAAAGATAGTAAACAATTATCACCAATAGATCGTGAACGAATATATGAATTGATTGTTAATAATCCAGAACAAATTATATTTACGGTTGCTCAACGATCAAATACTGAAATCGATAATACAAATAATATAGTAACGTCGACGATGGAATGTTTCCAAGAATCGATTGAAGAACTGACAAAAAACAAATTATTTCCATATATTTTATCGTCACGACAACAACAACAACAACAACAAAGTCAATCAAACGAAGATAATAATAATGGCGGAGATAATGACAAAAGTGATAGTAATATAGCTACATCAACATCCACTACTACGATGATACCACCAAATAAATTTGGGGAAGATGATGATTGTAGGTGTTATAGTATCGTTGATGGAAAGAAGGCACCGAAACTAACGACTATTCCATCCTTCCCATGCCGACCTATGGTTAAGGCTGATGAACAAGTAATAACAGTCGCATTAGCATCCATTATTGCTAAGGTAACTTTAGATCATATGGCGTTAGAGGAATGGCACAGCACATACCCCGAATATGATTTCCAACAAAATTTAGGATATGCAACTCGGGAACATATTGAAGCTATTCATCGATATGGTCCATGTCCTTTACATCGAATGACATTTAAATCACTCAAAGGAAGATAGAGAAAATTTAATCCAGTTTCTATTGTGCTATGTATCAACAATATTTATAAATATATATATATATATATATATATTGGTATAGTATATAAGTAGTAATACTTCGAAGTAATAAGAAAAAGAACATCAGCAGCAGCAATGAAAAATCTACTCTAGTAGTATAATAACTTTTCTAGTTGATCTAAAGTAAATTGTCAGCTGTCATAACCTTTAAAGCTCACAGAGAGTAGCTACTCATACCTTCAATCCTTTGCTCTACTGTATCAACTTTAAACGTACACAACCTATTTTGACCATACAAGCTAGTACGAGTAGATTTGATTATTTTTTGTTTACAGTTTAGTTCTAACTTTCGAACTTTATTGAATGATACTAGTGCGATTTTAAAAGTCTGAACCAAAAGTAGATTCTGTAAGACAATAACTGCACATTATGTCGCGGAAAATTGATACAAATCGTACAACTACAAATATTTACGTGTAAGACCTACACATTCAACATGCATCAACACTCGTAGACTGAAAACGCAAAAATAACATTGCCTCTATTGAATACCAAGATCGTCTCATTTTTATTTAATATCTCGTCTTCATTAATCTTCTTCAATCTATTCTATTGACAGCACGACGACGACATCTAAAAGGCGAATCAGCGTAAACAATCTTTGATTTGATATACCTACTATAAGGAAGGTCGAAAGGTATCACAAAAGAAAAAGAAGAGAAGATGACGAACTACCAAGGAGAAGACGATGAGGAACCAGCGGCCGCCGCCACACAGAGATCAGATGATTTATTCGTCCGAGGCTTCGAAGAGCGATTGATTTTTGGTTTCATAAATCAAATAGTGAAAGAATGATAGGTTTAGATGCATAGATCGAGAACGTATATGTAACATCTTACTTCAATCAAATCGTTACGAACAGACTAATTCATTTCCACGCGCCATTCAATCATCATCCGATGGAAGCACTTGTCGTAGATGCGAAGGAGTCACAAAAGTAGTTAGTTCTTTCATTTGGCGAAAAGTTAACTCAAATGCCGAAACAGAGAGTATTGAATAGTCATTGCGTTCTTATTGAAAGTGCCCGATTTAATTAATACCTCCTATTGATGCTGAACTGTGATAGAACAAGAATTCCTCGTAAAAATCCATAACAGAATGCTTTACTATGAAATTAGAAATTAGACTACTGTATTGAAGTCATAAAATATGATTATTCTGTTCTATCTAGTCTTACAAAGATTGCGTCCTACGAATGTCTTGACAAAGTTTGTGCTGAGAGATGGTAGCTCTGCAGTCGAACGATCCCCAGTTGAATCCTTGGTAGCGTCAGAGCCAAAAATGTCAAGGGCCAACTTCTTCGTTTTTGCTAATTCTTTAGAAAGTGCACCGGACGAAATCTGTGTTCGCTGTCGTTTTCGTCTATTGTTTTCACTTGGGGCAATATCTAACCGTGGTCCAGCTGACGCGTCTGCTATTGTTGTAATAATACCATTGAACTTAGTTTCAGTTGCACCTTCCGTGAATAGTAGGAGGTCGCCAACACTTGTCAGTGCATAAAAGGTCAAAGTAGATTTCGTAGCTTTGCCATTCAATGCGCTATCATTGTCCCAGTTTGATTTCACACGTTTCTTTCCAACAGCACAAAGAGCACTTATACAACCATCAATGTCCTCGATCAGGCTCATCGATGATTTCCCCTTTCCAGTCGTAACATCGATCAAAACTACGCGGCTTTGGTTTTGGATGGGTGAATACATAGCTATGGCAATACATTCATGACTTTCGACAAGCTCGACTGCGGTTATAATAGAGCCTTTTGGACTTTGAGGGACAGACCAACACCAGCCTTGAAAGCTTCCTGAACTTCCGTACGGGCCATAAGGTGAACGAAGCGATACACAAGCCTTTGACTGGATCAGTAGTAGATCCTGATGCAAACCTGGACTAATGAATTGTAAACGTTCGATGTCAGAATTTCCCTGGGAATGATCAAAGGTAGTCAAAAGTCGGGCTCCATCTGTATCCCAAATTGTTCCAACCTGCCCAAAGGCAATGGCGAGAAGAGAGTTCTCATCTGAAAATGTAACACCATATTTTTTCGTGGAGCAATTGGAAAACCCGGCAGGAATTTTAACCTTGTAACGACAAGCCCAAGAGATTGATTTGTCTCGCCCAGCGCGTTGCCAGACTCGAAAAGACTGTTCATTGTAGCTAACAGTACACGCAAAGGTACCGTCGATGGACATTCCAATGGCGGATATGCGACTTTTTGGTCCATGAGGATATGTCATAGAAGCAATTTGGTGGTAAGGAGGCGCAGATTTTCCTTGTGCAGAGCTAGAATCATTCCATGACCAAAAGCGAATTGTGCTCACAGTACCATACTCCTCGCCCTTGGCTTGCTCCTCACGGGCTCCAATATATACGTTTTCAGTTTGAGACTCATCAATAGTAATCAAGTCTTCGCCATTCTTACTGAATGCGTGTCCAGTGATAGTAGGTTTCGGAAGCGGGCATTCATCAGGTTCTGTCCTACTGATACGATTGTAAGGAACAACTTCTAACGAAGAAGCTAGGCGTTCTCGCTTTGGATCAAACCAATGAATGTATCCTGGAGCTTGATCCAAACCAGTGACGACGACTTGCGAATTTTTCTGTCCATCGGATCGGGGATCAATATGAAGTGAAGGCATATTATCACTGCTATTTTGTCCACCACAAGCTAGTCCCTGAACTTTCCATATACACCCCTTATTGTGTGATTCGAGAAGCTGTAGGGTGTTGTCTTCGCAATACACTATGATCCCATTTGCAGGATTGGCATCGCATCTATCCGAGGAAGACAAATGAACGATTCCTCCCAGTGCAAGACGTGGATGGACATCTACGGGCCGGTCTCTTCCCTGCGATATCTGCCATGTGACCAACACACTTTCATCTCCTCCACTGTATAGTAAAGGATCCATCGGATAACTCATCGAATCATAAACCATGCTGGTAACAGGAAGAGCATGCCAATGAACTCTACTAGTGATCATGTTTTTTCTTGGATCTTGTGGCAAATTACCTGTTTTTATCAACGACGAAGATACAGAGTTCCTCCATTTAATTGCTTTGATTCTTTCATTGAAATTTGGTAAAGTTCAATATCATTTAATATATTGTTCATGACACGAATGTTTCCGCGGTAATGACCACACGTAATATCAGCATTGTTCAGAGAGATATCGACAGCTGTTAGGGGATTATTTGATGGCATCGAAAAAGTCAAAGGCGTGAATACCTCTGATGAGTTGAGCTGATCGTAGTAGACAGAGATAATGTTCGCTCTCGCTAGAACCACAAAAATCGAGCAGTTCTGTTGCATTGTGTTGTCGCCAGTAGTAGTAGGAAGGACTTTCGCAGCTGAGAGCATTCGAAATGGGAGTGTGTTCGCAAATTTTTTATTATTGCCTCCTTTACTAATTCTGCATTTGATTTTATCAAGTGAACGCATAGTTTCCTTTGACGATAGATCAATATCTGTTGTAGATCCATCAAAGTGTGGCAGAAGGACCCGAAGTACTTCAATGGAGAAGCCAACACTTTTTGATGCTTCCTTGGATCCCTCCTCTTGGCTTATTAGTCTTCGTGCGGCTACGTATACCAAAATTCCATCATCTCTAACTTGTGTTCTTAAATGTGGGACTGTCAAGTCCATAATAGGTTCATTCTTAAGAACTCGAATAACACGACGGGGTCGAAAACACGGTCCCGAAACTTTGTACGCTCCGAAATGTACCGTCTTATCACTACTACCTCGATTTCCCAATTCGAGAAGCGAAAATTCTCGAACGCTTCCATCAGAACATCCTACCATAACTAATGTTTCATCCACCGCATCGGTTGTTCCATTCAAATCCGTATTCTCTTCATCATCATCATCATCATCTTCTACATCCATCCTATCGAGAACATCTTGTACCGTCGTCTCTGATTGCTTGCGTTGATAATTGACGAGACTAACACACTCGATAATGACGTTTTTGTCATCTTCATCTTTCAAAGACGGTGCCAGTGTAGCAATCTTGATTCCAGTTTTGTATGACAAGACAGTAATGTATCGTGCGTGAGGTAGAAGAATAAGACGTTCAGGTTTTTTTCGTTGTTCATATGTTATTTCTGGTGTTATAATCGGTTCAAAAGTATCCCACGATGACACGATATTGGTATGATCGGGAGCTAATGTAGGACGATTTCCGAGAAGTTGACCTCCAACCAGTAAACGATTCAATGGCGTTCGAGGAGAAGCAGGAGAAGCTGAACGAGAATCGTTCTTTTTCGGTTCAATTGACTTCGTCTTACTCTTCGACTTTCGCCCTGGACTTTTACCCCTAGCCATTTTTGCAGCGACAAGTTTTTGTATACTTTAAGAAGTATAATCTACGTATGGTATTAATTTTGAACTGATTTTGTTGTTGTCCGTTTTTCGTTGTCGTCCCTATCATTATTTATTTATTTCAACGTATTTTTCTAAAATCAAAATCTAGCACAATTTTTTTATTTGAGTGGTTCCGAGGCGCGTATGAAGTGATCAAACACCGTGCACGACTGGATTAACATACAAATAAATAATATTCATTTTAACTTTGCAAATAGCACCTACAACAATGTAACATATCTTGAATCTGCCAGGCAGACATCTTATTGGAAAGATCTAGTATCTCAATATTCCAATTTCTTTTCTTTCCTTCTGCCTATCCATTTTTAAGCGTTGATTGTACTGTGCTTTGTGCGGTTAACAAAGGAGTTTTTGTTTCATGTGTTTGGTCAACTTTTTGGAAGAAAGATGGAAGCAGTTAACACCAGAAATGTTAGCTGAAAACACCTTGCTGGCACCTCAGTATCTAACATCAAGAAAGATGCTCGCGTTCTTTCCTCTACAATTTTAGTCACACCCTTTTGTTGATCTTGAATGATATAAATAATACTCTACCAGTTTTTCTTAACATTTAATAATGTTCAGGATGTTGTACAATCACAAAACTGGAGCTGTCCCTAACTTACACACATTGATCGGGGATTGAGATTTAATCTGTGTGTATAAGTGCCATAAGGATTATACTGGAAAAATTACAATCTACACAGGTGCTTGGAATATTTGCACCAATTTCCAAGTAATATCCCAATTGTTGGCTCATATTATATCACATCACTGGATTCATAATATAAATGCATGTAACACCTTTTATAGAAAATCTCACAACCATTACTATACTAGCAAGTATTCAAAATTTTGTGGATACAAACACTATTCTTAAGTTTGTTGTGGTAGTAGTGTATATGGCATGAAGATTTTTTTCTACTAGATTAGAAATAAATGAATTACTTCAGACAATACATTAATACGTTCATAGCTCAAAACTACGAAGATCTTATTATTATTACTATTATTATTCTTATTACTATTATTATTATTCAAATATAATAATGCTTTGAAAGTGAATCATCTTCACATTATTATTATGGTTCCTCATTTATGCCACTCATATCATCCACAGTATACGAAAGAAATTCTTTATTGGTATATACACACATATCGGATGCAACATTCATTGCTCTTGTGGCGACTTCTTCGGCACTCATGTCCTCTACACTCATCAATGCCCTGGCAGCAGCTATATTATTGTTTGTCAAAGTTCATTCATTTTGAAAAAAAAGTTGGATTTGAGAAAGTAGAAACAAAACGTTAGCAATATAGCAACACAATATTCAATATTAGATGATATTTCAACCGTATTAACAACATTTATATGAACAACGGCAGATTTTTTCTTTCTTTTGTCGCTACAAATGCTATTTAATAATCGCTTCTTTCCATATCTTCTTCTTCATTTGTCATCTCATTTAAAAAAAAAACTTACCAAGTGCGAATGGACTGCCACTTCCAATACCAATTATTCCATCCGTCATTTCTAATACATCACCATTACCTGTGATTTCTAACGATTTGTTTTCATCTGCCACAATCAATGATGCTTCTAATCGACGTAAATATTTATCAGTCCTCCATCCCTTTGCCAATTCCACACAGGATCGACTTAATTGACCAGGATATTCATCCAGTTTCCCCTCTAATCGTTCGAGAAGTGTAAAGGCATCCGCCGTGGCACCGGCAAATCCAACAATGACTGCCTTTTGATCATTTTCTTTCTGGTCGAGACCATTCGATGCTTTATTCAATCCACCCTTAGGAAACAACCGTTGGATTTTCACAGCATTCGGTTTCACAATCATATTACCCATACTGACCATACCATCACCCATCATACATACTTTACCATTCTTTCGTACACATAAAATGGTAGTGCCGTGGTATGTATTGTCAGATCTATTACATTGATTGGAAGAATGAAAGGAACGTCGTCCTCCTTCTGATCCAAACGACGACGGAACACTGGTAGTACTAGTACTACTTGTAGCAGTACTAATAGCAGGAGAGTTGGCAAAAATCGTCGCCGTCTGATTATTATTGACCCGCAATTTCGATGCGCCGGCGAAAACTTTAGTCGATCCTCGAATAAAAGCAGAGTTCATTGTGTCTATTAATTATACCTTGTGTTTAAATTAAATGAATTATAAGTACTGTACCTCGTTAACGATGATATATGCAATAATGTCGGAATGTCGGAATGTTGTTTGTTTGGGTTTGTCTGTGTTGTTTAGTCATGCTATTCTCAAATTCGAAGATCATCATCGCTCGCCTTATTTGATTGATTCATTCAGGCGATCTTCATTTCTCGTGACTCGATACATCTTGCAGAAAAGTGGAAACGGGGGCGTCCGGGCGGGGGGATATGAATTAAAGAGGGGTATATTCTTGAATTGTGAGAGGATAATCAGATGACGTGTTTCATGTTCGAACGGCCAAAAAACCTATCAAAATTCACATTCGAGAGAAAAATCGATGGAAAAAGAGAAAAGAGGAGAAGGAAATGTATACCGTATATGACGATCATACTTACTCATTCGACTGAAGCAACAGAGCTGCTATTGAGTAACACTCGTATCGTATTGTAATAGCATCATAGGCTATCAGACATCAATTCTTCTTAGACCCTGGCCGATTGAATTAGAATCAAATAATTCGGTGTAAACTCGCTGATTAACAACCACTATTCCTATCGGCATCATGAGAATAGTTAATAAAGCAATCTTATTGGTCGGGGGAATTCTGTACGGCGGCCATGCAATAGAGGGATTCGTATCGAATCATCATCAGCATCTTCACCATCGCACATCAGTGCTATACTCTACAACCGAAGAAGTTACTACTGACGCTCTAACTATCGATCCAAAGGATGGTGTGAAACTTTTTGGTCGTTTGGCAGAAAAATATATTATGCTGGATGAAAGTGGTGGGATGTGTTGTTATTCTGCCTGTAAGGATTGTGAATTTAGACTACCGGGTGGTGGATATCGGATGGCAGATCAAAGTGCCAGTCGACCAAAATGGATTCCAGTGTATGAAGAAAGAGTCTTTGCAAATCAAGGAAAAGAACATACTGCAAAATGGAGAAGCTCGATCTTTGATGGTAAACTTTTTGTGACGAAGGATGAATTTGTGGAATCTATATTAGAATTAGACTTTGCAACGCCATTGGGTGGACCATTCGTATCGAAGTCAGCAGGTACATTAGAAGATCCAACCGGTGCAGAATATCTATTTGATATATTAGCAGAAGGGAAAGAAAAACTTACACGTCACAAGATGCACCTTTCCCTGACAAAATTATCAGAAGGTGAAGCAGGATTGACATGGCCGAACTTTTCAGCTGCATTGGGAATAGTATAAAAGAGATACAAACTTCGCTAATAATGTAATCATAAAAGATACAAAAAAAAGAACAACTTTTCTACAACCATACTTTTATTGAATAGTATTTTGGTAATATAAAAATTATTCTTTACTGGACAAAATTATGCTAGATTATGATCGAAGTATAGATTTGCCCTGTTCCTGTGCTACATTTTCTACCATCTCCACTTGTTCCTCATTGTCAATAACATAGCTGTTAACACCAGCAAACATGGTATCTTCTACAATATCCTCACTCAAAGAATCGACTAATAATCGGCTTTTAATGGTCGCTCCAGCAACATCAAGATAAATTAATTCTTCACATATTTGTATCATAGTATCTGCCACTAGTTGGTGACGATGGAGTTGTTGTTTCCGACATCTAGTAGTCTCCTCCTTATTACACTCGTCATCATTACCATCACCACCCTTTAGTGATGTTTTTGACGATAACCATATAAAGTTACATCCACCGACAGCATCAATCATTGAGGCAATATTATTCGCTAATGTGATAGGTTCTACTACATTATCCCCCCTCTTATCACCTACGTAAATCTCTTTTGTAATCGATAAAGTCGTATGAAGACCATTTTCAATAGAGTTTCGGAAGGAATCATGAGATCTATTCTCATTATCCTTCTCGCTGCTGTTGTTGTTGTTGTTGTTGTATTGAAAAACCTTACTCAAATTTGTAGAGGATGAGTAGTCTTGAGCTTTTAGTACTGCACCATCATCATCATCAGTAGAGCATATAAAGTAAAAGTTTGGTGGAGCGATAGAAACAAGTGTTTGGAAGTTCCGATAATCTCGTGGATATTTGAATGGTGGAAGTATAACTCCATGGATACCCATCCCAGTAAGTTGGTTTAATTTATCTGACATTTCATCGGCTTCATCTCTATGCTTATTTAGTTGATGTGGTATTTCAAAGGCAATACTTGTATCTGATGAAGTATTAACATCAAGAAATAATCGAATCTCTTGTTGATTGTGAATCGGAAGGTGTAATCCAGATTGAGAATCATAATAAGTAGTCGTCTTCGTCGAAAGACAGCTGCTAGTTGCATAGTTTCTTGTTGGATAAGGGGAATGAACACCAACGACGGAATTGTACTTGGATAAATGCAATATCCTGTATAATGATTTGCTACTAGTAGAGAGAGCTAAACGTAAGCGTGATGACGATCTCATTTTTATTTGCTTCTATTGATTCAATTTTTGTACCTGTTATGGTAACGTTTTTCTAGAGTCTCTAGTCCACTGTATTTTAAGTTAGCTAGCTGGTCTTCACTCTGAACTCAGAAAGAGATTTTTGAACGGGCGGTTGACAAGATTCATTCACAATTCTTATTTTTTTATACACAAAACTGTTAAATAAATACAATTAATCCTTTTGAGATGTTAATTAAATTTTCCACGTCAGATTATTTAATTAGGAGTTCTAGATGAGAACAGCGGAGTACACACACACGTCCAAAGTTTATTGCGTTTTCATTAGAATTATCTTTACTTTCGAACTCTTGTTTCTTGTTGCTTGCGCCTCCCATTGACTTGTTACGACACAACAGAAGACTTGGAACAGCATAACGAACATGAAACATTAATAAACACGACAATGAACAATACAATAAAGCTATCTAGTAACAGCAACAACCATTCTCCAAATAATCAGAATGGCGTTATGGGAATACAACAATCCGAATTGGACATAAGGGATGATGATGACGACGACGACGACGACGACGACGAGACTGAGTTAGCAAGAATACATTATTCATCGACAATAGCTATGTGTCTATGCACTTTTACACATTCTTGGTTACTTGTTTCTGTATTTCCATATAGTGGATTTATGGTTATCAAGCTTGTTCCAGGAACAAATGAAGAGAATGCTGGTTCGTATGCTGGATTATTAGCAGCAGCATTTATGATTGGAAGAGCAATAACAAGTTATTCTTGGGGTCGAATCGCTGATATATATGGACGAAAAATTGTATTCTACACTTCCTTAGTTTTATCGGCTATTTTCTCTCTCTTTTTTGGACTTTCATCATCATTCGGTGTCGCATTTTTTTGGCGTTTTCTCCTAGGAGCTGGCAACGGTTTAGTGGGGATTAGTAAAGCTGTTGTGTCGGAAACTGCTCGAGGGAATGTACAGTTAGAAACGAGAGGGATGTCAATGTCAATGGGTATGTGGGCATGGGGTTTCCTTTTATCTCCTGCTATTGCAGGATTTTTATCAGATCCAATAAAACAATTTCCTACTTTTAATCTTTGGGTATCAAAAGATCAAACAATATACAAAGTTCTTGAATCCTATCCCTTTCTCTTGCCTAACCTCATTTCGGTGTTACTATGCATAATCGATTTCATTGCTGTAGTATTGTGGGTACCAGAAACTCTACCAGAAACGGATGTACGGAGTGCAAATATGATACCAATGGACTTCTGGTATTGGCTGCGGAGTTTTTCCTCTTCTTCCTCGATCCAACCTGCAAATACCAATGATGTAATAAACTATCGGCAATTGTCACAGAACGGATCACAGATGGTCGCAGAAGATGAAGAAGAGAATGTTTCTATACACGACCACATGACTCACTACGAATCTATATCGCTACTATCGACTTCCTCAATACAATTACCATCTTCCAACAATGAGATATGCAACGACGACGACGACCCCAATACTTCTTGTCAATCACCACCACGAAAGGCAACTATGGCTTTCCTTTGGTCTAAAATTGATACAAGGAATCATCTGATCGTGTTCTGGATATTTTCTTTTGTAGCTATTGCAATTGACGAAGCATTTCCACTGTATTGTATTTCAAAAGGTGGAGGCTTAGGACTATCCGAAGGTTCGATCGGTAAGCTTCTTTCTGCAACAGGGATAATCTTCGCTCTCACTCAGTATCATGTATATACATGGATCGTAGACACGTACGGTCTACGTCGATCGATTCAACTTGGAGCTCTATTAAGTGCACCGTTGGTAGCTTTTGTTCCCCTCTCGTTACTTTGGAATGATGAAGGTGAGGGGGGGAAACCGACATCCAACTCTTTAACATGGGGTTCATTTATTTATCTCAGTCTTCTACTGAGCTTCATTCGAATATTTGGTCTTGTATTCTTTTCAAGTATAACTATTGCGACCAATCGCACTGTGATCCCCTCACACAGAGGAACTATGAACGGTCTTTCAATGCTGGGGGGAAGTATTGCAAAAGGATTAGGTCCAATTTTTGCTGGATTGTTAATGTCATCTGGAATTTCGTCAGGTGCTTTTCCGCCCAAAGTAGGATCGGCTCTTGTCTTCGTTACTATTGGTTTGTGTTCTGCTATTACAGCTGGAATAACATTTGTATTAATTGGAAAGACTAAAGGTGCAGTAGATGGACAACACTATCGATATTAGTAGTGGTAGTGGAAGTAGTAGCGGTACAATCAATGAACTACTGATAGAGGGCAAAGAAGTGTACCGCTCGAATACAATAATATGACGCGAAACAAAAATATGTAACCGAAGAAATATTTGCAACTGGGGATTTTCAAACGCTCAATCTACTTTGATACTATTTTTTGCACTTTATATAACATATCTTTATTTTACTTTAAATGCATGAATTTAATATAGTATTCAAAAGCAAATTATTATCGTAAGGAAAAGGAACTGAAGCATGAATTAATATTGCCGTATATTAAACATCGAATGCTATCTTTCATTCTTTAATTTTCGTATATTTTACTTGTCTCCTTTTCAAATAGGATTGTCTGATGATCCGTTCAGCATCTTTTCCCATTTATAGTAGGCAAGTAAGCCTTTGAATCCGAAATAAGTAGAATATAAGATAAAACGTTACCAGCACCTTTTGCTATTCTGCCTTCGAAAAAATGAAGAAAGCTAATTCGTATACATTTGCTTGGACGCATGCATACCGGTAGATTGAATTCCAGATAGAAAGAAGAAGACTTCGTTGTCATGCCCATGTACCTTTTCCTTTAGTCCGAAAGATATGAAGGTAATCTTTCCTTTTCTTCTCAATCCCATCCGGGTCGTTCTTTCAATTCCCAAATTGCTCCAGCAGTTGGTGATATTGTTGTTCGTTTCTTGAAATAAGTTGAATCTAACAATTCTTGAGCTTTCTTTGGATCTCGGGTAAACTTTATTTTAATGGCTGTTTTTACATCACCCCATTGTTTTTTACAACTATCAAATCGTCCAAGCCGATATAGATGATCTATCTGATAGGATGATCCGACGCATCTAGCCCATTCATCATAATACATTCCCACTTTTACTTCAGCGGAAGTAGACGACGACGATGACAACGACGACGACAATGAGGAAAACATATTACTCATTTCTGTCGTTTCGGACAGGACCTCGTCCGCATTAGGCATCATTGGTGCCGAAGACTCCGACGCAGATGGTGTAGAGTTTGTTTGTGACATACTACTATTCAACTCTTGGTTACTGTAGTAGATGTAAAAGACTTGTTAAAAATGTTTCTACTGTAGTACTTCAAGTATATTGTCAATTGGCTGTGTTAAAATTTATTTTCGAGGGGACTTATTGAATGAGCATAAAGGGGATAAAAATATATATGCCCCCGAATTGTGTCGTCGCTTCGCTCACCGCCCAATCATTATTTTTAAATTTTTCATGCCATCAATCATCCATCATTCCATCATTCCAACAATCATAAATCCTGATTGAAATCAACGATCGAACAGATGAGCAACACATCTATTCATAAATCATCAACATCATCGCCAAGATTAACAATAACAATAGAAACAGTCATATAAGCTCTGCTACAACAACTCAATTCGGCACAATAAACCAGAATTAATTCAAATGACGATGTACCAGACCGTCAGTTTCGTTATCGCTATTTTATGCCTTGCAACAGTGTGTGAGAGTTTTGTATCTCGTCCTTCTCATTTACTGCTGACAAGACAACACGATGAGGGTCATAGTCAATGTGTCAGAACGAAATCTTCGTCATCTGCGGTAACATTTCTATCGGCTGTACATCGGCGAAAAACAAAAGGGGGTTCTACGTTTAAGGGAAAGAAAAATAATTCCGGAAAGAACAAAAGCAGCAACAAAGCAGGAGGAGGGGATCGTCGTCGACAAAAAACAAATACGAATGCATCTGCTGGACAGCCTAGACCTGTCCTTACTATATATGAAGACGAACGGAACGATGAAGTAAACGAAAAGAGAAAAAATATCGTATGCGAACACTTTGACTCATGTCCTGGATGCGTCACCAATACTAATGTAGGCGAAACTGACATCGTTCGATCTGCTGCACGTTTCTTCTCTAGTACATCAATTCGTAAAAATCGTCTTGACGTAGAACGGTCTGGAGAAGATTGGGTAGTAGAAGCTGAAGAAGATGGATTCTATGAGGTGGTGGTACCAACTGAAACAAGTGAATGGAGAACTCAAGCCAAACTCGTAGCTGCATCTAAATCGGGCGGTCAATGGACAAAGGAGGGATGTATTTTTGGACTATACCAACGTGGGACTCATAATGTAATCAGTATCCCCAACTGTAAAGTTCATCACCCTTCCATCAATAGAGCAATTCTAGCATTAGAAAAGGCAACAGCCAAGACGGGAACACATGCGTACAGTGACGAATGGACTGGTGGGTTACGTTACGTACAACTACAAGTAGAACGAACGACCGGTAAAATCTGCCTGACTGTAGTGTGGAACGAATCCGAACTTAAAGAGACGCATCCATATTTGTCACGTCTCACAAAGGAACTAAGTAAAATTGAACCGGATTTATGGCACAGTATGTGGTGTCATTGTAACGACGGTACTGGAAATAACATATTTACTAGAAGTCCTCGTAATTGGCATCGATTGTCGGGCCCTGAATTCGTCCGAGAGCCTATACCCGTTGGTGATCTGGGTTGGTTGTACTTTTCCCCTCTTGCATTTAGACAGGGTAATATTGATGGATTTGACATTATTGCCAATGACGTAGCACGAGCGGTTGCACCAGGTAGCAAGGTTTGTGAGTTATATGCTGGAGTTGGTATGCTAGGCTTGTCGGCTCTCATTTTTCATCATAATAATCATGAATATTACCGAGATCGAGTTGAAGGTTATAGTGAACCATTGACGTGGATACGATGCAGTGATGAAAATCCAGCCAATCCTAGATGTTTTTCTGCGTCGTTACGATCCTTGTAAGTACACTACTACACTAATGCTATTTTGTAATTCGAGATCCACTCCTCGCTTCGGTCGTTGTTGCTTGCTTCTGTTGTTTTCCGACGATAAAAACTAACAAATTATTCAATTACCCTGCACAAACTGAACAAAAAAAGACCTCAAAAGATAACAGAATACCCTCGTAAAGAAGAAGAACAAAAAACGGTTACGTTGGGAGATTTGATGAAGACAATGGAGGCTGGCGGAGATTATGAAGGCGAAGCTGCTGATCGAACGGGTCCAAAAGCATCATATATGGTTGCTAGTGCAGCGGAAGCATTGAAAGCTGGACAAGCTTTAGGGGCGGACATTTTAATTGTAGACCCCCCGAGAAAAGGACTAGAAGACTATGTTTTAGATGAACTCTGCAAACCATTTAATCCGAAACAACCGTGTGTGGAATCTTCAGATATGCTTACCGTGCCAGATCATTTGGTAAATTGGGTAAATGACGTACAAACTTTAATATATGTCAGTTGTGGATTTGATGCATTAGCTCGGGACTGCGAAAAGCTTTTATCAAGTGGAGGAGGATGGAAATTAGAGAGTGCAACCGGATATATACTTTTCCCTGGAAGTAACCATGTTGAAACTCTATGTATCTTTCGTAGACGGTAGAGCTTCTTTTGGGTACCAGCTATTCCAAGTTAAAGTACTGTAGTTAATCGCTTTACCCTATTCATAACGTGTGAGTACAAACACCAAAAGTTTTTGCTTGCAATTTCACGCTCTCTGCCTAATAGTGTATCCTTAATTAAACTTTCAATTTGACAGAAATCTTCTAAATATTACTGCTTTTATAGTGAGTATTGGCGACTTTCTATATTATATTAGCTACTAGTAGATACAATAGTTACAGACAAGTAACAAAAGATTTATGGCGGAGATGATTTTTCATATATATTTTAGCACAATTTTTTCTGATTTGAGGGGGAAGCGATTTTCCCGGTATATTCAATATTCCTTTTTTCACAGTGATTGAGATGTACGTTGAACGTGCAGTGAGAGCACGAGAACTTATCAAAATCACAACAGGATGAACATGTGAACATGAACAAATAGAACACAACCACCATCACCATCACCACCAACAACAAGACAACAATAACAGGCTAGCTAACTAGGACCGATCAACAAATTACGGCGTCGATCAAAATCAAAAACAATTAATACCACAACACAGAGATTGATTCAATTTCACTATCATCATGCCCGCTCCAACGCATACAACAGAGAGTGCATCAGACCGAAGGTCTGCAAGAGAACTGCAGGAAGCTCGGGCATCCGGTGCTGTGGCTCCCGCTGTTGATGTCAATACAAACAAGATAATCAATCCACACAATCCAGAATTTATTACGAAACGACCATGGTATCTTGGAAATAACGACGAGGGTCCATCTTTGGACCATCAAGCTCTCGATCCGAATTCTAGCGATAGAGCTTTACTAAGCATGAAATCAGCTGATTTATTACTGAAGCAGGATCGTCAACAGGAAAAGGATAAACGAAAGAAGCAACAATACGAAGTTGGGATGTGGGTCGAAGCGCTCAAAAGTAACAAGGGGACATATAAGATATGCCAAATCGTGAAACTTGGGAAAAAGGACACATTGTTCGATTTGAAATACGAAGACGGGACCATCGAAAAGAAAGTTAAGTTCAAACCAAAATCTAAAAGTATGTTTAAACCGCGGATCCGAATGACTAAATCTGGAACGCGAACTCTTCAAATTGACACCGACAAGTACGGAAAAGAATCGTATGATGCTAAAAGAGACAAATATTTAGGTTATGATGCTGACACTCACACTAAGAAGGTGGAAAAAGTATTTCAGCATCGTGATGAATTGAGACGCAAGTTACGAGAGGAACAAAAGCAAAAACTAAAGAAAGAAAAGGAAGAAGAAGGGAAAGAAGGAAATGGAGTTAAGAAACAACAAAGTGCAGCGTCGGATTCGGATTCGGATGTTGATTCGGATGCTGAGGGAAGTGATGATGATTCAGGTGATGAATTTGCTAATAAGGAAGAAAAACTTTTTACTTCACGTCTTGCACGACAGGGTGGTGTAGGTGGAGCCCAAATGAAGGTTACTGCTCGTAATCTTCGTATCCGCGAAGACACGGCTAAGTATCTTCGTAATCTTGACACCAATTCAGCATATTACGATCCAAAATCGCGGTCAATGAGAGACAACCCCAACCCGGAAGTGGCACCAGAAGAATTGCAATTTGCTGGTGATAACTTTGCACGGATTTCGGGAGACGCCGTTCAATTAGCCCAAACACAGCTATTTGCATGGGATGCAGCGGACAAAGGTGTTTCGGAACTTCATCCACAAGCAAATCCATCCCAAGCAGAACTTATGAAGAAGAAATTCACAACGAAGTCGGCTGATATTCAATTGCAAAAGAAGAAAAAAGTCCTGGACAAGTACGGAGGAGGAGAATATTTGGACGGAAGTGGTGGGTTAGCCGACGCCATCGAAGAAAAGAATTATTCGAGTGTTAAAGCCAGCAATGTGGAAGAGAGAAAGATACGATTTGGTGTCAGTACGACCACCGAAGAATACAGTCGAGACGGTCGTTTGCTTAAGGGTCCTGCTGGCAAAGCCAACAAGATGGTGGCACAAAAGTCCAAGTACGAAGAAGATATTCTCACTAATGGTCATACCACGGTATGGGGTAGTTTCTTCCATATGGGAGCTTTTAGTTGGGGATACGCAGACGATCATTCATTGATTCGAAACTCATATTGTACAGGAGACGCAGGACGGAGAGCGAATATCGAGGCTAATGAGATGCGGTATGGTACCGGAGTGGCAGGAAGTGCTGCGTTGGCGCAAGCACGGGGAATGCTCAAAGCCCTACCTAAAAATACAAATAGCAATGGCTCTAAAAATTTAATGGAACCTCCCTCGAGTCGCTCGAAACTGTACGGCGAAGCCGATCAAAAAGCTGAAATAGATAAGGATAAGGTGAAGGAAGCGTTAGAAAAATTTAAGCGAGAAGAAAAGACCATGAAAGGAGATGGTAACAAACGAAAGTATAACTCTATGAATGCCGAAGTCGACGTGACAGCGGAAGAAATGGAAGCGTATCGACTGCGCAAGGATAACACTTCTGATCCTATGGCTAAGATAGGAAGCGACGAGGTATTGGACTACAAGTAGCTAACAAATAATTTCATACAAGGTTTAATAATGATTCCAGCCTCTGTTTACATTGTGGAAGCTTAATTTTCAGTGGTTAAATCCCTATTCCTTAAAATATCTTGCATCCTCAAATACTTCACTAGATTGTAGTTCAATCTTGAGTATCAGTTCTCTTTGCAACAATTTGTCATCCACTGCATCAATTCTTGACACCTTTACTGAAGCTACATCTCCAGGTTTGTAGGTTTCCAACGCTTGGAATAAATTCGCTTCGGTCTCGATCATAACATCTCCTACTTGGACGATTATATCACCGATCTCTACAAGGCCAGTTTCTGTCCGCGAAGAATAGAAATAAAAATAGTAAATTGACCGTGAGAGACATATGCTTCATTCATTGAACCATGATATTAAACTTCATTTATTATAATATCTTACCTGTCCGCTTGGTTCCTCTCAAACCTGCTTTTGCAGCCGGGCTTCCAGCAGGAACGCCGAGCACAAGAACTCCTCTCCCGATTCCTAAGGCTTGCGCTTGCTTTGACTCCAAAAAGCTGATACCAAGAATCGATCTTACCACCTTTCCATCTTTAATAAGTGTATTTACACTAACACAAATAGAATAAAAAGTTGTTAGAAAAATAAAATAATAGTAATCATAATGATCCTAGAATGGACCATGCATATTACGTCAGTGCAAGAAGAAAATAATGTGATTAAAAAAAAAAGCGAGAAAAATTATCTCACATAGCTATAGCTTACATGTATTTAATTGTATCAATGGGTATCGCGAAGCCAATACCAGCCGATGCACCTGTAGGAGAATAGATAGCGGTATTCATTCCTATGAGCTTGCCCCCAGAATCTAAAAGCACTCCTCCACTATTCCCAGGATTTATGGCGGCATCCGTCTAAGAGATTTTTTCGTAAAAAAACAAGAACGGCGGAAGTTAGTTCAATTATAGTGTAGCAGAAATTGATGAAGTTGTAAAACATAGAAAGCAAGTAATGGATCGCAAGAGAAGATCACTGGTATAATTTTTTTGACGTACTTGTATGACATTGGTTATAGGTCGACCAATTGGACTCTTCACTTCTCTTCCAAGTCCACTAATAACACCCGACGTCAATGTATGATCCAGTCCGAACGGGTTGCCAATTGCTAATGCTGTTTGCCCAACTATTAATCCCAAACTTTTCCCCACTTGGATTGGATATAAAATTTCTTCGGGAGCATCAATCTTCAAAACGGCAATATCCTTTCCCGGATCCACTCCAATAATTCTTGCCTTGAATACTGTTCTTTTATAGTCGTCCGTGGATACTTTATTGGTGGAAGAAGTCCGTACCGGTAGAAAGACATCCTGCGATGATGTGGACGACGAGACCGATAATGGTCCGTTATCATCTGGGATTATTTTGTTGTTACTGTTGCGACGGGGTGTTATGAGTGCTACCTGAGCAAATTTAGAGTTTCTTACCACATGAAAGTTGGTGACGATATGACCATCTTTGTCCCAAACGAATCCAGATCCTGTACCAATACGTTCATCGACAGCATTGGGAGAAAATACGTCCTGTCGTTCGGCTATCACATCGATATAAACAACAGAAGGAGCATTCCGTTGGAATACTTCTATTCGCCTTTTTTCGGTATCTTCCAATCCCGCGAGAGAGGAGGCCTCCGCTACTTTCGGTGTCCCACTCGATGCTATAATAGTCGTGATGAAAGCAGCCGCAGAACTCAGTAATATTTTTCGTCGTTTCGTAGTTGGTTTCGATATTATCGAATCTTGTAGATCATTATTAAGGTCATCGTCATTGTCATTACGTCCGATATTTTGCAATCATGATCGGTGGGAGATTGTCGTTTTGATTGGAGATACGATGACATTCTTTTCGATTTATTAGGTAACGACAATTGTCTGCTTTCAAAGGCCCATGATTGATGTCGTTCGATATTAGAGAATGGTACAGCTACTATTAGTAGGAAAAGAAAGACTACTTTTATCCCAACATTCACCATGGTCAGAATCGTGATACGGCGATTAGTTCGAAGTCGATTGTATTTATAATATGTTTAATGTATGTTCAGATATACCGTATGTTCGAATCAGCATAACTTTTTATTCTGACATCTTGGATTGTCAAAAATTGGATCCAACTACATTTTGACATACTTTAGTTCCTTTTAATATACCTTACCCTTACACCTTAACCTTACAGTACCATGTGGAACCATTAACCCCGCAGTTAGCAGCGACACGTTTTTTTGCTACATTACTTCTCGAAGTATGAACGGACGCTCCCTACTTATTATTAGTCGAACACGAATGGAATAGCGGATAATACTGTAGGGATGATGATGAGCTGACATCATCGACGCATCATAATATACGGAATGCCGATGTAAAAAAAAAAAAGAAGGACTATTTTCCACGACACGATCAACGACGGAAGGAAGCAACTATGATTACAAACTAGAATTCGCTAGTGCAGTACATACGTAAAGATCCAGCCAAGATGACTACCGATCAACAACAACGAGAATTATCGACACTACCAAAAGCGGAACTACATCTCCATCTCGAGGGGGCGATGCGTCGGACGACACTCGTAGAATTATGCAATAAATATGAAATTCCAATCCCAATAGATACGGCAGGACGACGCTTTGATGATTTTTCAGCATTTGTGGACGTGTATATCGCCGCATGTGACTGTATAAGGGAAGTATCCGACATCAAACGTCTCTTCCAAGAAGTGGCGGAAGATGTCAAACTGTCGGGTGCTGTTTGGATCGAAATTGCTCCATCCTTTTCATTCTATTCACATCGATTCGGTGGACATTTTGAATGTTTGCGATTGTTGGCGGAGGCAGCAGAAGAAGCAGAACGATCGACGGGTGTTGGTATCGGGATTGTGGTATCAGTGGAAAGACATCTGGGTGTAGAGGAAGCGGAAAAACTTGCTCATATCGCGAAGCGTGGTGCGGAATCTCTCAAGATTTGTGGTAGACCAGCAATTTTGGGTCTGGGGTTGCATGGTCCGGAGGAAGGAAATTCACCTTCGCAATTCAAAGATGCATTCGACATCGCCTGCTGTAGTAAATCCACAATGGTATCATTACCTCACGCTGGAGAGATTGCACCCTATCCCGGAGGAGGAGCGAAAAGTGCGATCGATGCTGTACAGATTTTAAAAGCCAAACGTATCGCCCATGGTGTGTTAGCATTCGACAACGAAGATGCAATGCAGATTCTCGTGGATTCAAACATTTGCTTGGATGTTTGCGTTTCTTCCAATTATTTGTTGAACGTAGTACCAACGGTAGAAAGCCACCCCCTCGTTAAATTGCTAGAAAGGGGTATACCTTGCACCATCAACTCCGACGATCCTCTATTATTTGGGTGTTCTTTGCTATTTGAATATGAAATTTGTCGGAATGATCTGAATATGGACGATACTATGCTAGCGAGATGTGCGAAACATTCATTTGAATACAGTTGCGCTCCCGAAGAAATCAAAACGAAAAACATAGCAGATATTGATCGATGGTTGTCACTGTCTGTTGAATCATCGTCGCCTTGAAGATAAGCTACAGTATGGAAGGGAATGGACATTTTATATGTATCTTGTTAAATCTATTGAAGATTATTTGCATTACGGTATTTGGAATGAATCGAATCATAAGAAATGTCGCATTCAATCAAAATTGTCGTTTGATATGAAATATAATACAGGGTGAACTGGAAAGAAACGAATGATATTGTCGTGTCTGAAGGATATTTCTTCAAAGAGTACCTTTTGGCTATGACGTTAAAGCTTTATTTGTACTTCGATCACAGCTGATTGCAGCTTTTTAAATATCTTTGGAAGCACTGATCCATGCTTAATAAAAGTAATCATGCATTTTTTTTCCTTCAAGTCTTGTCGTCGTCTCGACAGGTCTACTACTATTACGTCATATTATAATATAATTGGTTTTAAATTTCTACCAAATGTAACCATTATTTCATTTGAAGCAAAGACAAAATCAACAATCTAGCAGAGATTGCTACTCGTCTTTGCTTTGGTAGTTGCTTTCAAGCCGTAGTTCTTGACACTCTTCGTCATTGCGTGTGGGTGTTTGTGTAAGTGTCCCTTGTTCTTTTATCCTTGACTTGACTTTCCTTTACTATTGTTATTATTAATATCAATATCGTCATCGTTTTCCGATACAATGTCACTATTTGTTTCTTAATGGAGGGCGACGACATTTTTTTCGATACCTTTGGTATTGATTATCTATTTCTTCCAATTTTCTTCAGAGATCGAATGAAACCGAATTCTAGTCAAATTGAATATTCAAAAATGAAACGTTTTAGACTATTTTTTCTGAATTAAATTTCCTAATAAAAGAACTATTCTATCGAATATATTATATATATTTATATGCATATATATCCAAATTAGGTCCAGCAAAGACGCATAAGATATCAACTTGGTTCCGTATGTATTTATAGTCTGGGGAGAAATTCAGGTTAATTTCCATAAAAGCCTAGGAATTGAACTTTTGCTCCGTTTTGAACAGACGCAGCTACAAAAAGGCCTTCAGGTATGTAGTCTGTACAGTCTCTCCTCCCTGTCGTATGAGTAACATCAGCCCAACGGGAATCATTAATCGTAGCACTAAGACAATTTTCACGTAGAGTCAAAACAACAATAGATCCCTTAGAAATATTGGTTCTTGGCAAGAATACTCCAGACTGATTGACCGGATCGAATATAGGATCGTAGCTTGCAGATGCTACTCCAAAAAGGACCGGACCTGTTTCTTCCACACAAAATTTCCATACATGAAGCTCGTCTTTCTTCATACAGCGATCACTAATTTGATCCGTAAACCAGCCATTGTTAGTTCCAGCCAAAATATCAAGACCGGATTTCTCCCAATTAGCCTTAATTAGCGAGGAGGATTTCGTGTTATTAGTACGCTTCGTGCTAGTACTACTACTGCGAAATTTCTTCTCAACACTTCCTGCTTTTGCTTGTTTACCAAACGCATCACATAGCTCACTATCCGTTACTAATCCAGTAGACCGAACAATTGTTGACAACTTGGCAGGATCAATACACTCCAAAGAAATAAGTTTTGACATAGATTTTGCGACTTTAAATCTTTGTTCTTGCGTCTCTTCGTTGCGTTCCTCCTTATATTCGCTCCATTTACTGAGGATGCAAAAAAGAGTAAACTCGTCAGTTTGCATCTCTTGATCCATTAGGATGGTTTCTATCCTCGCCGGGTTTAGTAAATGCACGACATTGCTTCCTACAAGAATCTTTGGATCAGAACGGATACACTCTAGGGCAAGGTTTATCGACGAGACTGGACGTGGCAAAGAAGAGAATGCTTCCTGGTGCAAATCATGGTTTATAAAAAAAGCAACCGCTTGAGTAGAATCCTTTTCAATGGCCGAAGCGACAAACGTATCCGCGATTTCTACTAGCTGGGGAATACCGAAGGCTATTGACGCTTTCATAATCGTGTTGAAAGTTTCCATTATTGGTTTATCGTCTATACCGATCTTATCTTCGTTGTCCGTAGTTACTCCATGATGGGACGCTATATCTTTCGAGAGACTTACATTTATTACTGCACGAAGAGCCTCTGAAGCTTCATATTTTTGAAGATCAAGTGAACACTCGCTTTCTTGGATCTTCGTTTCATGATCTGTAATAATTGTCGATTTCATCAAACTCTCAGCAACTAAATCATCGTTTTTTCCATCTGACATTTGTTTCGTAAGATCTTCGATTTGTGCAGCTTGTTCTTCGATTGTTTTTGTCTTATCGCAATTTCCTTTGCGAAGATTATCAGTCTCCACGGCAAGCAATGTTATTTGATATGTCATTTCAGTTATTCGTAATTCATCGCTCACACCATTAATACTTCTATTGTTGTCAACCGTCTTCTTTCGCAAAGCATCAACCATTTTCGATTCCTTGGAAATTTCATTTGAGGTCGTTGTCACCTCATCGAAAATTTTCTTAAACGGACAGTCTAGATCTTACCAAATGCACGCACCGCTAACATTTCTATTATTGTCGACCGTCTTCTTTCGCAAAGCATCAACAATTTTCGATTCCTTGGAAATTTCATTTGAAGTCGTTGTCGTCACATCATCGAAAATTTTCTTGAACGGGCAATTAATATCTTCCCAACTGAGGGAACTGGAGTGCGAGTCGTGATCTTCATCAGTGGTTTCGTTTTTACATGCACTATTTACAACGTGATTCGAAGGAGATGTCAACATATTATTGCCAATAAATCGTCAGTCCAGAATTTGATTTGTAACCTAGTTTTAAGTGTACCGAGAAGCAAATGCAGAATAGAGAAAAAAATGTGTGTCGGCTTAGGAAGAAATGACAACGAATGTAGAGTGGAACCTACTAGCTGGACGTTATTGTATCGAAGAGAGATACAACTAGAAGCTTCTAAGTTGTCGACTTGTTGTACAATGTAAAATTAAACAATAATAAGAGAAGCGTAATTGTAGCGTATTATACCGGTATGATTGATTAATGAAATTGTTCTTTTAAAAAGAAAAAGAATCTTCGTCTGTCAAAGAAAATCACATCACGTTCGCAGACGTCCATAAATTAGAAAATGCCTTACAAACCATATTTTCTCTCACCCCCCTTGCACGACTCACATGTGATGAGTCGAGTGAGTCGTGCAAGCGATTGTCTTACTTACTACAAACGGGAAATATATATAATATATATATGTATGTGCATCAAATTACAGATGAAGATGAAGATGTTATTCCCTGCTGATTCCCAGATTTACCGAAGCCTTTCGATAACGAAGAATTTGAACAGAATACATCCGGAGAAGAAACAGCTACTGTTCGTTCTCTTGAATGGCACACTCGAGAGGCAAAAAAGGCAAAAGCAGAATTGACCCAGGTCCAAGACGGAATCTAAGGAGGTACCATTTTGGAATTATGCTGTTCGTGTCCTGATCTAGATCTTCTGCACACGCAAACACACACGATTTTGATAAGTTGTAATACTATTGTATTAGATCATGATATTTTCACATCTGTATCGTATGAAAAATAAATATCCCAGTGTGATCGCATCTATCTGTCTTTACTTGATCTTAACATTGATATTACAAATAAAATAGTAGATATGTTGAATTTATTAGCTGAACTATTAAATATCACCAGTGAAGGTGCAGTGTGACTTTGTTTTTGTTTTCTATCTCATATGTATGCACCTTTAGGCTAGCTCTAGCCTAGAGAAGAAGCTAGCCTAGAGCTAGCTAGAGCTAGCTCTAGGCTAGTTGTGTAGTGGCTACTTGCATTTACGGAGTCGGGTCAAATGTCAACACGGCCTTTCGAGATAGGTACTCAAACTCTACTAGGGTCATCCCCACCGCTTTCACCGAAAAAGGAATATCAACAATAGGATATGCCCGTGTCTCGATCAAGACCATATCCAGTAAAATACAAGCCATTGCCTTCCAATAACTTGATGTTAGTTTCGGATTCTCTTGCGTATAATCGAATGTTCTCATTATATCATTTAATCGTTTTTCAGCTCTACGTCTATCCTCAGTTTTTTGATTCAATTCGTCCATACATCGACCAAGATACAATCGAATCATAGCCAAAACACCAGCGCATCGTGACGCTCCAATATCACTCAAGTCAAACATGGGAGTCCATTCGTTGTCCATACTCATGATGGTACTTGTACTGTTGTTACGATGATCGTCCCCGTTGTTTGAATTCTTTTTAATATTATTATTGTGACTATCTCTTAGTCCTTTCACCCACACTACCGTTTCATATGTCATCCAATCTGTGAGTGCATTCCAAAGTAAAGTGAACGCTCTAATTTCAGGATTTGATGAGTTTTCTCTCTCTTCATTGTCGTCATTGTTGTTAATCTCGACATCGGATCCCATAAATAATTCCATCAAGGCATCATCATCGTCTTCGTCATCATCATCATTATCGTTACCGTTACCATCCACACCACCTTCAATGGATTCATTATTCTCCCCATCATCAAAAATATCATGTCTTCCCATAAAAACTTCTAATTGTTGTTGTCGTTCTTCTTCATGTTCTTGTTGAATGGTAGGTAGTTTGGATTCATACTGATCCTTAGTCATAACCGAAAATGAAATATCAGCTTCGACCATTTTAGTCTCATCGGTGATTTTATTATCAGGTAAGTTCTCCCCCGCTGCTCTCATCAAACCCTCCAAGCTATTGATAACAAGTGGATCATTAACGACATCATCGGTATTGTTATTATTCTTGCCATTATCATTATCATTTGTATCCACCTCATCGTCCTCATCGGTTTTGAATTTTACCCCTATACTGGCTGCTGCTGCAGCAGCATTTATTCCGGTAGTAGGTACGTATCCCTCTATCGATAAGCTATTGAAATTGTTATTGTCATTGTCATTGTCATTGCCACTAACATCTCCGGAGGAGGCCGACGATTTCGACTTATCATTTCGAAAGGGCTTGATTTTCTTTGTAGCTTTTGTTGGATCACGTTCTACCACAAAATCTTTACAAATAACGTTTTTACGTGCTGATGTCTTCTTCTTAATAATATTATTATTATTATTATTATTGCTCTCGACGACATTCGTGCTTACTATTGTTTGTCCAGTAGTCCGTTGTTGCTGTTGCTGTTGCTTTTGATTTTTCTTTTTCTGTTGTTGATCATCATTATTTGTTTGTGAAACAATTGTTGTTGCTGTTGAATATTTCGGACTTCGTAAAATACTCACTGGTGGTTTTTGTTCTTGTTCTTCTTCTTGTGAAGCAGCTCCTCCCGCGTCGTCAGTAAACGATATTATAGTCGTCACCTTCTTCTTCGTCGATACGATCGTTGTGTCATTATTGGACGATTTATTCGGTGCACTGCTACTGCTACTGCTATTGTTCTTATTACTCTTTTTTATGCCACCAACACCCATCCACGATTCCATCCGTTTTCTTGTTTCTTCGACGTCGTCATTATTTTTGTTATCATTGTTATCATTACTCTTTTTATTCTTATCAGTATCTACCGGTTTTCTTTGAACCTTTGGACGGACATGTTTCTCCGTTGAAAATTTCTGTTCATTCTTGTTAGCCATGATCTATTCGATTCCTTTCTCCGTTCGGTATGTTGTTGTATCCCACGATAGTTTAAGGTGTAAGTGTACTGTATTGTGATGAGTTGATGTATCGTTATTATTGTTATTTAAGAATGTTGTAAAGGGTAATAATAACGTTATCAAAACTAAATTCCATTGCGCAAAAGCCGCGCGAGTCGAATATTTGTGCGTATGGGCGGAGAGACCAAAACAGCGCGGCCATTCATTTTCAATTTCTTTGGCTGTATCATCATGCTGATCGATTTGTGTCAATCAACGGGATCCATCGTCGTATCGACGTCGGTCGAAGAAGGGTCAAAAAATAATACTTACATTGTCTAGCTACTTTTCTTCAACAACATTTTTAACATTAACAAGACTACTACTAACAATAGTCAAACGTTAATACGATTGTATATTAAATCAAATCATCTCTACTTTATAAAACAATAATCAGAGTGAATAATATATTATTATGTCAATGTATCATGAGCTACTCGTGGATCTTCAGGAGAACAATCTATTTTCGATGAATTGGTTGATATGATTCCTACTAAATTGTACATTGCAGGTCAATCAGGTGATGATTACAATCCAAAATACTTTAAGGGACATTCGAAAGACAGTAAGGTGGCTAGAAGAGCAAAGAACAAACAATCGAAACGTGCTAAATTCGATCCTGAGTTGTCGGAAACGACAACTCAAGCGAAGAGACGATTAGAGGGTGATAATACTGGTGGACCACAAAAACCGGTAGTACATGTAACGGACATCACAAACACAACAAAAGCTAGTAGAAAGTCTCCTTCTAAGTCTGTTATTGTTGCACCGAAAGACGATGATGATGATGATGAAGCGACAACAACCACAGCAATCACAGCCACAATCCCGATACCGATAATAATAAGAAATCTCGTATTGAAGCGTTACGTGAAAAGTTACATGCCAAACTAGCTGAAAAACGAGGCAATCGTCCATCGGATCCTAATACTGTTAGTAAACGTGCTGCTCGTCGTGCTGAAAAGAAAAAACGACAAGAGGAGGCAACTAAACGGAATAAGAAAAAGACAACATCCAATGCTGAAAAGAATAGCAATAGCAAACGATTTAAGATGTCAGAAGATGGTGCGAAAGGTGATCGAGCTGCTGATCTATCACAGGTCGATTTTGGACGATTAGCTGGTTTGAATCCTATCGGGAATGGTAATTATACTGAGGTCAATAAGGCTCTTAAGAATTTGTCTAAATCCAAAAATCTTGAAAAGTTATTAGCTGATGCAGAAAGTAAGAAACAACGACTCGAAGAGTTGAAGAAGAGTGGCAAGGCAGAAGATAAGGAAAAGGCTGATAACATAGTTTGGGGAAATGTTATTAAGGAGGCAACAGGTGAACGTGTTAAGGATGATCCTGCTAAAATTAAAAAGGTATTACAACGAAAGGCTGCAAAGAAAAAGAAATCTGCGAAAGCATGGAAGAATCGTATGGACACAACTAAACAGAATATGGACGAAAGACAGAATATTCGTAATCATAATCTTAACCAACGTAAGGCTGGGGGTCAAACTGGTGCCAACTTAAGTAGTAAACGTATCGAATTGGAGGGGGATGATAAAAATGGTGGTCCTACTAAACAAAAGAACGATGGTCGACGATTAAGTCGGGCAGGTTTCGAGGGTAAAAAACAAGACTTTTTGAATAAAAATTAGTAGCAATAGTTAAGTTCTTCACCTACGAAGGATTAAATAATGTATTTACATTCTTATTATATGAAATTTACCTATCTATTGTACAATGATGATGCATCATCTAACGTTACCAGGGTACACTGTTTTAGTAGTGTAGAAATAATTGATGGACGATATTCGGGATTTGATCCAGTCCCGACAAAGGCGAGATTGAAGAGCCTCATTTTTTGAAAACAAAGTGAATAGATTGCTAATTTGATTTTTTTTGTCATTGTAATACAATATGTACAACAGCATTTTTGTATTTGACGATCGATGACGACAGAATCCTGTACAAAAACCACGGAGAAGTGTTGTACTCAGGAGGAGCAACATCAGCATCAACATCAACAGCAACAGCAACAACTACCAGCTAAACAGCTGCAGCGGCCGCAGTAGGCACAACTATAACAACTGCCAAGAACTAGTATAAAATAAAAATGATGAATTCGATACGAAATGCATCTCTTCAACTAACTAATCGATGCCTTATAACTAGAATTGTCAGAAGAAAGACGATGGTTATGTTCGATTATTTCGAAGTTTCTGTACTACTACATCGACCAACAATAAGACAGGCAAGAATGTTGTAGAAAAGACTGTTTCCGCCAATGGTATTGATTTTCAAGTGACAATTCGAAATCCAGATGCACCATACCTTTGCTGTGTTTGCCTGGAGCATTAGGGACTGGAACTTCTGACTTTTCGAATCTTTTGTACGATAATGAAAGTGTAGGAGATGACTTTTCGGTAATTGCCCTCGACATGCGTGGTTTAGGTGGTAGTCAATACAAATCGAATGCCGAAAATGATCGTGTACATAGAGATTATCCAACCAACTTTTATATCAGAGACGCGTTGGATGCAGCAAAAGTTATGAAAGCGCTGGGACATGAGCGTTATTCGTTATTAGGGTGGTCTGATGGTGCAAACTCAGCAGTTCATTTAGCGCTCATCCCGATACGAAGGCGGCTGTTAATAGCATGGTAATATTCGGTGGAGGAGCCTATGTGTCACAAGATGATGTCAAGCGTGGGAATCGTTGAGAGATATTAACTCTTGGTCAAAAACTCATCGTGACGAGAAAGCAAAGATCCATGGGGGATTGGAACGATTGCAAATGCTCAACAACGACGCAACTGACGGTTGGATTAATATCTTCCAAGATTCAGAAACTAATGGTGATATTTGTTTAGCTGCCTTACACCAAGTTGATTGTCCGACATTGGTTCTGCATGGAAAAAAAGATGTAGTATGTGAAATTAAACATGCTACATATATTGCTAGACAGATTCCTGATGCGACATTGACAGTTCTTCCAGATGGAAAGCACAATATACACCAACGATATGCCACAGTCTTCCATGAACTCGTAGGTGAATTTTTAGAACAAACCATGGACAGCTCTAGAATGACACTATCAACTCCTACTACTGTCGGTAGCGGCGAAGACGAAGTTTCGAAGAAGAACGATGATCAACCGGCGATTGATGACATAGCGTATGGCTTCATGGGAAGTAAAGCATTATCGGTTGCGTTAAAGATAGGTGTATTCGACGCTATTGATGTCGTCTCAAAGGGAGAAGATAATGCTGTTGAAGGAGGCGCTACTTTAAACCAAATTCTAACCCATTGTAAAGTCCCAAAAGAACGTCTTCGAACATTATTATCCGCATGCGTTGCACTCAAGTTGATCAATCGAAGAGTTCTGCGCGGTGAAGACGTATTCAGTCTTCCAGAGGCCTCGGCGGAGCAGTTAGTGAAAAGTTCAAAACGTATTGGGGGGATTATATAGTGGGACAAGTAGATGCACAATTCTACGTTAGAATGAAAGATTTGGATACAACGATTCTTACAGGAGATACCTCATCCGACGGATATGAGGCATGGTTCGACAAAGATCCGGACGCGGCGAAAAGTACACCCAAGCTCAGCACAACGGATCTTTAGCAACAGGTTATGGACTACTTAAACGTCTCCCCGAACTATCTCAGGGAGAAAAATATCCTAACCTTCGAATGTTAGATATAGGAGGAGGGAGCGGGGCATTTTCTATCGCCACAGCTCGAAAGGTAAAGGATGCGGACTGTGTTATTTTAGATTTGCCAAATGTTATCAAGGTAGCAGAGGAAATTATATCAAAGGAGGACGAACAAGTTCGTAATCGTCTTTCCACCGTGGCTCTATCAGCTGCTGACCCAGGCAATTGGATGATTGAAGACGAATCTTTCGATGTTGTATTAATGTCTTATGTAAGCGGCTCTATATCATCTGATGCTTTATCGGGACTATACCAGAACGCTTTTCGTGCTCTACGACCGGGAGGTATGGTTGTGATTCATGATTTCTTTGTTGATAACAATGGTGAGGGTCCTAAAAAAGCAGCTTTGTGGGCATTAACTCATGTAACCGTCAATCCAGAAGGGATGGGTCTTCGGCCTGGACGCATCGTAAAGCTGTTAACCGAAAATGGTTTAGTCGGTCCAAAAGTTGAAGATATGATACCAGGCACGACACAATTAATCGTGGCGACCAAACCGAAATTAGCGTAGTATCAAAGTAGCGATAACATCTATCCAAAATAACACGACATAATTTTATTTTACACACCCAATCAATAATGCTTTCCCTCGTCGTTTTCTTTCTTTTAGGTAGAAGTTTTTTTTAAGAGGAAATGGATGGCGGCCGTGATGGCACGAATTCTTTTAGGAAGGTAAAAAATGGCTCTCCCATCCCGCTCATTTCGATGCACATGAGAATACATTCTAGTAAATCAAAACAATGATGATCACCTCCAATGAAGTGCTTTTTTGATTTGCTAAGACTTCCAAGAAGAACTTCGCATTTTGTTGGATCAGATTAAGCTTGAATTCAATATGATCGAACCGTCGATCAATATCGAATTCTTCTCGCATCCTCTCGTCAACGTTCTCATACTGGCTCAGCGTCCAGGCAGTATCAACCCTATCCTTTATTCCAACCTTAGTCAACCTTAAGAAAATAGCATTATTCTCTGCTACCGCTCGAAACATCTTATCTCGATCGACTGTGGTAAGATTTCCCTCGACGGTGACTTTGTTATTGATGTTCTCAAAATCAGATAGTAATTTCTCAACTGTATCATTGGTCGCGTCGAGTGCAACACTTTGTGCCATAATATTACTGATAACGTCGACAGATTTCATGTCAAGAGAGGGAACGATACAATAGTCTCCCGTCACATCATCATCAACGTTGTCATCATCAATTGCGGTATTGACACCAGGGGGTTGAACGTGGACGCAATATCGTTCCTTCCGCTCTTTGCCGGACGATACTGTTCCTACAGAATTCCGTTTGATTTCTTCAACCAATTGTGCTATCTCTTTCGGGGATACATTGAAAAACACAACCGATCCGTATCTGAATACTGCTACGAATCTAGCAGTTTCTGTCATGTCTGAATTCGGTTGAAGCTGTAACACCACACTCAGTCGTTCTCTCATCTTCCTCACACCCTTAGTCGTGAAAACATTGGCGATAACCTTCGATAGATCAATGGATCGAGCCACGTTTAGAGCAATGATAGGATACGACCCGTGTTCATCTCCTGGTTTGATTGACGACGACGATGATGATGGACCAAATCTAATTTCGTGTTGATTTCGATGATTAGGAAGATTTTGCGGTTGATCATTATTCTGGGTGTTGACAAATACTCTTTTCGTTGTAGGAGCTGGACGGCGATGCTTGTTGTTGCTGTTATGATTAATAGATTTAGAATTGGCAGGACCAGAACTACGAGGAAAATTTCGAGGAAAAGGACGGCCTCTTACGGGTGGTTCGATGATAGTCGAAAGTTTACTGGTCTTCCTATTCATAATCGGTTTCATGCCATTGTCATTTTCGCTGTTCGACGGGGGTATTGTAGAAAAGGTGCGATAGCAAAAGGATGGATTATATAGCTTTGCGGTTGATGTTGTCATATGAAACCCTCCGAGCATAAATCTCGTGGCTATTTTACCACAATTGCTAGAGAACATGATATGATACTGAATATGGCACGCAGATTGTATATGGAAAACGACAGCCGGAATAGATTATCTTCGTGACCACAGCATCCGAACTACTATCATGCCATACGCGGTACAGCAGATATGAAACAAGAATGAGAAATTTAGGTTTGTGGTTTGTGGTTTGTGATGATGGTGTGATGGGAGTGATTTGATTTGTGAAATTCCTTTTTGTAATGAATTCTTTACTATTTCGTGATCAAATCCAGTCCCGTATAATATAGTAATAGTATTTATCTAGCTACAAGCAGAGATGTATATCTATCTATCGAAACTGATCAAGTAGTATACGTTACTAGCTACTAGTTATTCAATAGATTAGAGATTCGATATACAGTATAAAAGTTCATAAAGTTACGTGCTCGTCTTTTTTTCATAAGATTATTATTTTTAAGGCTTACATAGCTATTATCCTTTATTGTTTTTTGTGCTTCAAAAGATGGTACCAATTCTCATGCAAATAAAACCCATTCTACTATTTGGTAACGCCAGAAACTTTGCTAAATAGACTGGCAGTTGATGGTCCCTGCTTTCGTTTACCCGTTTGTGTGTTAGAATTCCCATGGTTTGAATTGGAGAAGGATCCAAATCCACTTTGACTTGTTGTCTGGCTGTTGAATATAACATGACCAAGCTGAACGTTTTGTAAACTCCACTCATTTCCTTCCCATCCACACCCTTACTTCCTCCCAAGAATGACGACTTGCGCTTTTGTTTCTTACTTGCCCGCAAAGCAATAGAAAGGCTTCCAGACGTCTTTTGAAGAAACGACCCACCACTACTTCTACTTGTCGAGCTAGACAATTCAGCATTAAGTTGACGTTTTCTCGACAAAGGCCCGAACTACTGCTCGTGCCAGAAGATTGCGAACTGCGACGCGAAAGGGAAGAAGAACGACGAACAAGACCACAGCGCATATTACTTAGCTCTTCCTTCATGCTAACATCTTCGTCGATGAGTCGTTGTTGAGAAAATTCTTGGCTATCCCCGTACTGTTCCTCCAATCGTTGCATCCTAGCACGCTTCGCAAATCGCTTAGCTAGACGTTCCTGAGTTTTAACGTCTTCATCGTGAATTTCGTCCGGGTTTTCTGGGGCAAGATTGAGATGAAAAAAATGATACAGAAAGAATATTAGTCATCGAATATTGAAAGAACAGTACAGTTCAATTTTTTTCTCCCGTGGCTAAGAAAGGACAATCGTAAAAAAATTGTAGAACATACCTTTTGCTACCTCGTTCTCTTCCTCCTCTTCATCGTCAGAGAAGTTTTCCTCCAAGTCAGCATCGCTACGATGCAAGAAACGGTCCTTTAACATCTTGTCGAGGAGCGCAGTTTCGTCTTCTTCCTCGTCTACGTCATTGGACTTTGATTTTTCTCCTTCCTTTTCATCATCACTATCTAATTCGTCATCGTTAAGAAGTCCAAGGCGCTTCGCATCATTTCGATTATCTGCGGCAACTAATTGATCAAAGCGATGCATACCTCTCGCACCAGTACCGCCACCGGCAATACCTCCACGACGACCATCGTAACCTTCCCGCATACGACGAAGCATCTCTTTGTGGCTATCCTTTTCCTCTCGTTGTTCTAGTCGGATACGTGCTAATCTTCCAGCATCCTCGTCACCTTCATCATCGGAGACGTCATCAACAACATGTTTTAAGTCGTCCTCATCGAGTTGGTCAGTAGGACCTTCATCGTCCTCGTTGTCCTTTTTTTTCTTTGAAATCGAAAAACCGAAATCTTCAAGACCAGCAACTTCCTCCTCTTCCTCTTCTTCGGCTTCCTCATCCAAAAGTCCTCCCCCTCCCTTTCGTTTCTTCTGCTTCTTAAGTTTTTCTGCCTCCCGCTTCAACATAGCCTGCCACCCAGCATTTCTAGAACGATTCGGGTCCTTGGGAGACTCTTTATCATTCTGGATGACACTATCATCGAATTCAAGTTCTTCCTCATCATCTGAAGCGTCATCTTTCTTTTCTGGAGTGACCACACTCTCGTCAGGCGCGGTAATAGTCTCGGTGATGACTTCTAGATCGTTTCCAACAGTTGAATCAAAGGGAGATTGATCGTTGCCGTCTAGCTCCAAATCATCCTTTGACGGTGATACGCATTCTTTGTTTGCCCCACCTAGCACAGGTTCTTCGACAAACGATTCCGAGTCTTTCTCATGACCTTCCTTAGTTTCGGTTTCGATAGTCTTGGAAATGTACGGTTGTTGGGTTTCCAACGGCTGAGTTTCTGCTTCTGCTTCTACTTCTTTACTGTCAACGACCACAGAATTTCCATTCGAATCGACTCCTAAATCCAATGCAGAGGGAATTTCTTGTTTGTCCTCTGTAGTGGTCGTCTCGTTGTCATTATTTGCTACTCCACTTTGGCTTTCAACTTCCATGTCATCAGGACCCTTTTCTTTTGCCTCTTCTTGCTCGATTTCCTTCGCCATTTCTTCGTCCTCTTCCTCTGCATCTTCAGCGGGTGGACTTTCATCGTCATTTTCGACGTACGCCTCATCGTCGGGATCGTCGTCAGGATCAATTTCAGCAACATAATTTTGTTCCTGTAACATGATTCGTTCACGTAATTGCTTTCGTTCGTTCGCCTTGAGACGTTCCTGTTCTAGCTTGACTACTATTCCACGCTTCTGCTCAGCAGCAGTCTTGCAGTCTTTCAAATGATCCTCTTCTGTCTTGTATCCCAATTCTCGGGCCAACCAACGGTTCCCTACACTCCGTTGCTTTTGCTTAAGGGCGTTTCTCAGGGCAAATCGAGCCCCCATACTTCTACCCGGCGACAAAATCATACCATCCTTGTTGTTCTTTTGAATCTCTGCTTTAGGTCTAGAAGTCTTCTTCTTGTTCGTGGGAGAACGAATTTGGTTCAAGAAGGCGAGACTACTAGACTGACCATGATTGAGGAGACGTTTCAATGGTTTAATGGGGTTCTTCATGCCGACGATAACTAGATCTTCCTCGTCCGATGAAGATTCTTCACTTTCGGATAGTTCTTCCTGCTTCTTAAAAGCATTGTTCTCGTCGGCCATTGTTGTAGATTTTCCTTCTTCCTTTTTGACGGGTGTTTCTTCTTTCTTCTCAACAACCGAAATACGTGTTTTGTCTAATCGCTGAAGTAGATCTAAACGATCTTCGAGTCGTTTCAAACGTAATTCGTCTGAATTTGTTTCAAACTTGGCGGCAATAGCTTCCTGTCGTTCTTCGTCTTCCTTTGATTGGTTCAATAACATCTCCTCATTACGGACTTTCAACTCCTCCATACGTTTCTTACGGCGGAGTTTTTGGGCATCCATTACCTTGGTAGCACGGGCGGCCTTACGCTTGCTAAGTCGTTTAGGCTTCTTGTTGGTCTTGTTTGATGATAACTTCTTCTTTTTCATTCTTCTTGCCTTGGAAGTTTTTGCACCACCTTCATCGTCAGAGGATTCTGGATCCGAAGCCACCGAAGCTTCGTCGTCAGCATCCTCCTGCTCCGACTCTTCTTCTTCATCGCTACTTTCGTTGTTGTTGTTGTCGTCGTCATCACTGGTGTCATTGTTTTCGTTAGCTGCCTTAGCTGCTGCCTTGGCAATGAGTGCTCTGAGACGTTCACGGATAATACCCTTACGTTGTTTTGTCATCTTACATTCAAACTTTTCTTGTATAGCGGTAAAAAATTGTTTCACGGTAACAGTTGATTTATCCTCCGTTTCACCAAACATGACATCGGTAGCAGCTATCAATTCTTGTTTCTTGGGAGCAGCGTTGGGGGTCGTCGTAGTCGTCTTCTTCGTTGGGCTGCTACTGCTGCTTGTGTTCGAACCACCAACGGTGGTAACCAAAATAGATTCTTTACTTTCTGCTGAGTACGGCGTACGTGGCTTGCGATCACGAATGGATCGTCGAGGCGTCGATAGATTATTATTCTCATTGACATCATTGCCTTTTGCAACTTGGTCGTCTTCTGTTGGAGATTCTTCGGCATCTACGTTTTCCTGATCATCGTCGTCCTTTTCATCTTCGGCAGCAGAAATCTTGCTTTCTTCTTCATCGTCATCTGCGCCATTTTTCTTCTTTTTGTTGTCCTTTTTGGTCTTTCGCTTTTGATCATTGGCAGCAGCAGCATCATCATCATCATCATCATCGTCGTCGTCGTCGTCGTCGTCGTCGCTATCACCGAACACGGCATCCGAACCCGAATCTGAGCCGAAGAAATCAACTGCAGAAGCCTTCATAGGAGAAGAAACATCCGATTTTCTTTTTTCTTCTTCATCGTCATCATCATCTTTCGTGATTTTCTTTTTGTTTTCCTTTTTCGTCTTACGCTTTCGATCATTGATTCCTTCTTCATCAACGTCACTGTCGTCGTCGTCGTCGTCGCTATCATCGAAATTAGCATCCGAATCCGAATCTGATTCACCAAAATCAGCCGCAGAAGCCTTCACAGGAAGAGAAACATCCGATTTGTCTTCTTCTTCATCGTCATCATCATCGTCATCATCATCTTTCGTTGTGATTTTCTTGTTGACCTTCCTCTTTGTTTTTCCTTGTTTTCGATTTCGATCATTGTTACTTTTGTCATCATCATCATCATCATCATCAGACATGTTATTATCCAAATCCGAATCAAAATTTACACTTTCATCATCACCATCATCGTTATTTTTATTCTTGTCTGCTATATCATTCGTTGTGAACATATCAGCAGCAATCATATTATCGTTATTGGCTTTAACGTCGTCGTTAGTGTCGTCGTCGGCGTCTTTGTTGTTGTTTATCGACATCATAGAAGCAACGGTCTTGTCATCATCACTGTCATCGCTATCAGACATCGCTACAGTCTTATCATCATCATCATCACTGTCATCGCTATTATTATCATCATCATCGTCGTCGTTATCATCACCACGTGTTATTACGTCGTCGTCGGATTCCTTAATGCTCTTCATTTCATTCGACAACTTTTTCTCAGTGGTAGAAACAATGGAATCATTGTCGTCGACTGGATTTTTTTTCTTTTTGCGACGACCGCCTGAAGTAGTTTCCACCTTATCGTTCCATTCTTCTTCTTCGTCGTCATTATCCTCATCATCATTATCCTCATCCTCATCATTACCTTCGTCGTTATTATCATTATCATTTTCTCCCAAATCCCAATCAAGTTCTTGTGTTGTTGTTGGTGGTGGTACCTCGTCGTCATCGTCATCGTTGTTGTTATCACCACCAGGTGTCATCATCATGAGATCTTTAGTGAGTTCATGAACATTAGACTTAGCAGGCGCTGAAACGACTTTTTCAATATTTTTGTCATTGTTGTCGTTGTTATCGTTTTTATTATCATTGCTGCTGCCATCGTCATTATTGTTATCATTGTTGTTAACAATATTACTTTTCTTTTTCTTCAGCAATAAGGAAGGATCTTCGATAGTCCATTGATTACCGGTACCGGAATACGTATTTTTTGTTTTAACACTAATACCGGTGGGAGGACGAGGCATGCTATATTTATTTTATCTAGGGATCGATAGAAGATGAGCAATGTTTTGTTATACTGTGACTGCTATTGTTTATTCCTCTTGGTTTACTATAATTTACAATGGCAAGAAGTTACTTGTAGGTAGAATAGAATAGAATATGATATATTTTATGATAGATGTGTAGAAAATGATTTTTTTTAATGTTCCCTTTCTTCTTTATGCTGTCATTTGACTGTGTTTTTCCGCGACGGTTGCATGATGGTGGAAAATGAAAAAGGTATGTCGTATAAACTCGCGTACAAACAAATCTACGTGATGCAAAATCACGCTTTTTAAGGCAAACAAACATAAAAGAGCAATGCGCTACAGTAACTGGTACGTTCGTCATACGTATAAATAAATTGGGCGCGAAGTTGAAATTTTAACAAATTTAAATACCTTCTCATCGAGCATCAGCCTGCATGACAATGATGGAATGTACCGTACCGTATACACAGCACCAGGGCAAGTTAGAATGTGTTATCGGTAATAGGACCTATGCATTATACCAGAGTTTGCTTTCCAATGCAGTATTGAATACTGTATACTTTTTCATTGACTCGACTGCAACCGAACGACCGAGATAGTACGACCCAATTTATCTCAAAGAGAGAGAGAGAGAGAGAGAGAGTATTATGCTACTGATGATTAAAAAACGATCGATATTTGTACCGCCATTCTTGAATAAAAGAATACTTGTTGTTCTATTATTTTTTATCAACAGTCGACGAACAGCAATTGGGTTTTTAATCCAGAATAATAATTACCATAAATCAGCAACAGCAACAATATCAAGAACATGCAGTTCCATCGTATTATCTGTTCGTCGTCGGCGCAAAAAAATCCATAATAATGTTGATATCGTTGACAATGATGACAATGACGACGGTGATGGTGATACGTTTGATACACTTTCGGAATTATTACTTCAATTATCGATTATAAATGACGTCTATAATACAACAACAAGCACAACAATAAATTCATCGTCGTCACAACAAAAAGAACAAAAAGTAGCAAGACAAAAAGAAATATTATTAAGTCGTTTGGACGACAACAACAACAACAACAAATCTTCCTCTTCCTGTTCCTCTTCAAATTCAACTTTAAATATCCATAGGACTTATGTTGCCAAGTCACAAATATCCTCCGCGGGACGTGGATTATTTGCTTGTAATGATTATCCGAAAGGTACATTATTAACATGTTATCCAGGTGATGCATTAGTTGATTTAACAACCGGTAGTATAACGTGGGGATCTCATACGACACAACAACGTCAACATTCACAATCAAAATCAAAATCACAGCATAGTAGTACCTCGTCGACGACGGATGATGATGATGATGGTGTTGATGTCCCAGAAGAAGAAGAAATCAATCACGATTATATGCTAAGAGCTATACATGAAGATTGGGGGATTGTTGCATTGCCCGAATTATATGATAATGATATTAATAATAATAATAATAATAATAATAATAACGATCCATTTGATTCATCATCCACATTCGCATCTGCATCGTATCTTGGACATTTTGCTAATGATGGTGTAATTTCTCCACCCTTGTGTGAAAGTGAATTAGCGATGTACGTCATAGAATCGAATGATATATCGAATGCAATGCATCAAGCATGTCAGGATTGTCATATGGTAACAATTGCAACGAAATCTATTAAAGCAGGAGATGAAATATTTGTAACATACGGACCAGAATATTGGAGTGAGCAACCATTGTTTGGAGTAGCATTACACGACGACGACGACGACGTAGTATCTGAAATAAAAACAACAACAACATTATCATCATCATCAACTGGAGGAGGAGGGAAAGGATTTGGATAATATCCCGTAGTGGAAAGATCTTATAATATAAAATTCAAAAGAAAACAATGAAAAAATCTTCTTTCTCCTTATTTGTGTCCTTAGTACATTTTATTCCATACACTATATGCTTCTTTTGTCTGTGTAGAATTGATGATAGCACCGATTTCTATATTAGAGAAATTTTGACGAAAGATCGTGTCGCTTTTGCACGATAGAGCTACGCGCGTTAAAATGGATCTTTTTTCATGTCACATCAGCAAATAATAAAGTATCAGCTGCTAATTTACTACATGTACTAATAGCAATAACCATGATGGCATCAACAAATAGTATCCTCGTGTATTTGTTCTTCTTCCTTTTAATAATATTTGTGGAAGCAAACGCAGCGCATACATTCCCTCGTACCACTGTCATCAACTTGCCTCGTGATGCTTCTCGTCGAGAACATATTATCAACGAATTATCTTCCCAAGATATCCAGTTTTCCTGGACGGAGGCAACGTATGGCGCGAATATGACACAACCTGAATTATCTGCTAATGCCACTGCTTTAGCAAGATGGTTTATGACACCAGGTATGATTGGTTGCTTCCTTTCTCATCGTCGGTGTTGGGAACAATGTGTTCAATCTGGGAAGCCGCTTCTAGTTTTTGAGGACGATGTGGTTTTGGCTCCAAATTTTCGCAAAATTGTTACGTCAGCGATGAACCGATGCAATAAGGCTGACCTAGTTGAGAAATGGGATGTGCTTCTAGTTGGTGCACTTGGATGTGTGCACCCAGATAGGAAATATGGTTTTAATATTATTCCCGCTTTAGTTGGGGGGATGAAAAAATGGAGATCGATAATTAAATTAGCTGATTTGGACAATAATCAATGCACAACAGATGAATCAGTGCCTTTCGTACACGTCCCGTTATGTCCATTAGGTTGCCATGCATATATAATTTCACCACGAGGAGCATCGAAGTTAATCGATGCTTGTCTCCGGGCATCATATCACGTTGACGTTGTTGCATGGGGTTTACCTGACTTAGATATTGTAGCACTTCATCCCCTCATAGCATGGCAGACTCATTCTGATACAACAATTGGGGGTTTGGCAAACACTTGGAAGAAAGTACTACCATTGTGGGTTCCAGATCCATATACTGGTTTCGAGTTAGGTTGGGCGTTGTCTGCTCCATTACTACGAATTGGAGGGCCTTTCTTTGGTGGGAAGATTTTGTTGACTAACGGTAATGCGCTTGGAATCGCAATCACGGGGTTTGTCCTTGCAGGTATCTTTAGATCGGTGTCTTTGTTTGGTATAACACTTGCATTTGTTGCTGCAGTCACTGCTCTTGTTAGGATTCTAGCATCGAAATGGAATTCATCTTGATTTGCATTCCGTATCCTCTAGGCTAGTCTAATCGATACTAAAGATATAAATGATTTTAATTTTTTATTTATCAGCATAATTACGCAAAAGATTACTCGTCTATACCAAGTCTACTATCCATTCTTCCCCTGTTATTACGATCACCTCCAATTTTAGCTACATACCAGGTTTCAGGGAAATATATCGTACCCATTAATCACAACATAAATCACGACAGTTGGTGATGGGATTGTTATCACTTTCATCATTGCTCACTGGAATTAAAGGTAGAAGGTTGCAGTAAAGATCTGTTCCTTTGCGGATCTTTGTGCCACAAGTGGGATCAAGCAAGTGGCTACTTGTTCAAAGTACTATTATGACGAGAAGTATAAGTAGTATCACTATATGATACTAATGTGTATACAAAGAAAGATAATAATAAATTTAATATATGATTGATCATTATAAATTAATCATACAGTGTAGCCTTCAAAATATGTTGTTATTATTATTTTTTCTTATTGTTCATATTTCAGTTTTAGAAGATGAAGCGTGTCTTTTTATTTTATTTTAAGGTATTGGTAAATTCACATGATTGATTATCAGGGTAGATTTGAACATCTCGGTATAGGACCAAGGGGTATACTCAATACAGTACCTATACCAATCTGCAATATCTTTTTCCTCGTCCTCATTCATTTTAGCATAATCCGGAAAGAGACGTCGGCCATTATTCTTCACATAACAATAATAGCTTGAATACAGAACTATACCATTGTATTTGTTATATTTTCGTTCCACTTCACATGCATGATGCAACAAACTCCAATCCACGTGACCGTAATTTACCGGATTATAATGCACGGATCGATATAAAGTGTCCAAATGATCGTCGATAAAATCTTCCTCTGATTTATAGGCACTTTTCGCATCATCCCGAATTTCGATTTTCTTTTCCATCAATCGTAACGCATTAGCTTTTTCTTTATATTCCTTCATTTCCGTCTGAAATTGAAGCTGAAATTTCTTCATTATTGGAGAGCACACTACTTTCTTATCATCATTTTTATCATTATTTTGTTTGAGTAATTCTATAAATCCCCGTTCGTTGTGTGTGCCATTCCAATTGCTCTGCACCAGGCTATTGCCATACAACCACAAGCATTTCCTTTCACGTTTATTTAAATACTGACTATTGTTAAAATTTTCCCCGTCTATCTTTTGTGCGACTTTGTCTTCTTTCTGTTGGATGTTTTTTTGTATCAATTCGTATTCTCGCCATTGCATGAAAACCTCGTACGCAGGATGGATGTTCATGTTCCTGCGCTTGTTCCGTATCATTTCGGCACCTTTCCGGACCATAAAATCATCATAATCTGGCGGAACGTAGCAGCATCTGGATTTGATTTTATCATCACCATCCGAATTTCCAACAACCTGCTGTTTGTGTTGTCTCGTCAATTCCTTTTCCCTTTTTGTCAGTAAGAAATCAAACTCATAGATGTCAATATTGGCAGCACATTCGAGATCTAAAAAAACTGTCTCCATCTTGCTTACGCGATGTTGGATTCTTGGAATTGAACAGGATGGATCGACTGACTTAGATAGATGAATTGTTTTTGTTCTGAATATTATTGGTTTATAACGGAATCAATGAATATAGAAAGCTATATTGTAATGCAAGGTTATTGTGTATTGTAACTGCTGCTACTGCATGGTAGAGCTACTCTGCTCTAGCTAGCTGGTGGAGGGAGCTAAAAATTACAAAGATGATGCACGCACGACTTAAATTGAGAGACGTTTCGAACGGTCGTTTTCTTTTTATGGTTTTCGTGTTTCGTAAAAATGATCATCGTTTTACTACCTTTCGGGTTTTCGTGTTATCGCCACAAAACGCTTTTGATTACGGATAGCAACGATTTAATTGAAATTGAAATTGAAATTGAAATTGAAATCATTAATTAGGTGAAGGAATCGAAGGACACGTTCGCAAAAATGGAAGTCGATGATTCTTTGAGAAAATGTCACAATGCTGCCGTTGTTTCCAGGCTCCAATATACAAGAAATTATCCACCGATGCATCCGTTATTATATGCGTAATAATGGGAATATCCCCCCCCCAAATAGTGAATCCTCAAAAATGGGATAATTGCCTTCGCTTGTTAGGAAATAATATCTACGAGGTAGAAGGAAATTCGCGTTTTATGAAATTACAACCACAGCAACGACATCTGCTGTATTGAATTGAAAATTATACCATTTGGAGCAATTGATGAAACATCGATGGATGAAAGGAAAGCAAGTGTGATGAGAGAGGGTTGAGAACCATGTTATAGTTAATGGAAACGTTCGCTTTGTGCAATTGAATGCACACCGAATCGTTACCGCGAACTTTGGTGACCAAAAAGGTGCCTCTTCTTCATCATCGCCATCATCGTCCTCATCATCGTCATTGTCATCGTCATTGTCATCATCGTCATTGTCATTGTCATCATCTTCATCATCGTCATCGTCATCGTCATCGTCATCGTCATCGTCATCGTCAGATAATAAAACTTCTGATCCATACAAAGGACTTTTATTTATTGAGCTTGAAACAGTGAGCGGTCAAACGTTCACTGAATATATACTACACGACGATTACGCTGAAAAACAAATGCTTTATAGATTTTTGGAGATATTGATCGCAGTAATGGTTCTTCACAAAAACAGGTTAATACACGGTGATCTAAAACCAGATAATATAATGGTATATGGAGTCGACTATTCTACTATCAAAATTATTGACTTCGGAGAATGTCGTCGGCTTGACCCTCATCAAACGTTCGTTGGTTCGCCGATACCTACTGGAACCGATGAATACGCACCTCCAGAACAAATCAGGGACGGTCCACTTTATATCATACATTTTAAAAGTGATATATTTGCCTTAGGTAGCATCTTAGTTGATATATACGGTGGTAACCATCAAAGCTCGTGTGAAGGGTCATATGCTTGGAAATAGGGCAAAAGAAAAGTGCGACTTTCAAACGGTTCCTACTGATGCTATGTTTGATCTCATGAAAAAATCGATGTCGGGCGTTCATTCTAATCGTCCAACCATAGAGGAAATGTTCTGTGAAGTTAAAAATAGGATACTAGCTATTGACCCTGCCGATCCTCATGTACCGCGCCTTGATTATGATGTATCCAAAATAAATATTTCGAATGACGCTTCTTTGCGTCGGACCTTATCTCTCTGAAGGTAATATTTCAAAGCCTGAATACCGTTGCTTATTCCATTGTGGTGAAAACTGTGCGCATCATAAATGTGGAATATTAGTAGATGATCAATTCATTGCTATGGATGCATCGCAATCGCAAACCAAGCAATCACAAAAAAAACTGCGAAACAACCCCGAACCTAAACTGAAATAAATATGAACAATAACAAGGGAAATCAAAAATTAAAGAGGAAGAATCAATTACTTTGCATTTGCAATGCATGAATTCAATGCTTAACAACAGTATATCTGGTTATTTTTTAAAATAAGAAAAAAAGACAATGCTATCAATCTATTCATCAAACACGGAGTTGATTTTTGTCTGTGAGGCTTCCGTAAGATTTGTCTTTGTCAATTACGTACTTGTGAAATAACCGACCAACAGTAGAAAGTAATTAATAATTAATGAAAAATAGTTAATTTGAAGACAAAGCATTAATACGCTAAATTGTATAACAATACCATCTATGTAGGCTAGTAAGCTACAATACTTTGAAGTATTTTGTTTCTAATATATATTATGATTCTTCAAGTTTGTAAAATTTGATGAGAAGCGGCAATTAATAATGATGTTGATATAGAGATTTTGTATGTTTGTGGTAGTCATAGACGAAGGTTCCATCAACAAGTAGTGTAGAAACCAAGTAGCAAAAACTACAGTCAAACATCCAACCCAATGTAGGAGGTCTAGTCGTACTGGAAAAAGAACTACTACTAGTAAGTATTATTACCCCTGCAACCCATTACATCTACACACTAGCTAGATAGCATAAAAAAGGTAACCATAGTTCTGGGTCCTATCCTATTGAGTTCTGGTCCTATCCTATTGATAGTTATTTAGAAGTTGTCTACGACTACTCATTGCAGTCTTGCATCTCTTAAAAGTACTCATACGTATTTTTCTTTTTTAAATTAGGAATTACACGAGTAGTGGTTTATCAACATTTATTCTTTTCTGATCTTCCTCCTAAAACCGATCTAATCCACTGTTGTTGTTTTTTGCTTGCTCGTTCTTTTCTTTCGTTCGTGGAAAAAGGTCGGGATTAAAAAGTGTCCCTCACATATAGAAACAACAACTTAACAAATATAAGTATAGCAATCACTTAGAATATAAATTTACCTTGGACATGACAAGGCATTATCCAATGGATCTCCCATCTCTTCATCATCGATCTTGTCATCATCACGATTATTTGTAGTATTTGATGATGATACACTTTTGTTTTTTTGTTGACGCCCACGGTGGTTGTCTTTCTTCTCACGCGAGTTATTATCGCGCTGGTCCCGTTTGCTGCCACCACCCCTTTCAGAGGATTGTAACTTATCAGGACTACGATCCCATCGAACGGATAATTGCCTTCCTTGAAACTCAACACCATCCATGGAATCCATGGCTTTTGTTGCAGATTTTCCATCAGAAAAAAGGACGATACCAAATCCAGTGGATTTACCACCAGCCGTTTCACATACTTCCGCATGGCTTACGTGACCGTATCGTTTGAAAGCGTCCTTCAGGTCCTGCCAGGTACAATCATAGGATAGATTCCCAACATAGAGAGATGACGATGACGATGATGAAGGATTACGATTATCACGATATTCGTCGTCGTGTTGATCCTTACCCCCAGTCTTTCGAGCGGGCCGATACCAACGAACTTCTAACGGACGGTTTTGGAAGACGCTTCCATCCAATCGAGAAATCGCTGCAGCTCCATCACGATGGGTGGCAAATGTAACGACTCCCCATCCTCGCTTAGGAATATCTGCGTGTTCGACCTGTCCACACCGATTCTGAACAAGATCTTTCAAGTCCTGCCACGAACAATCGTAGTCCAAATTTCCAACATGTAACTTGAATTCATCATTATCATTGTCATCGTTACCACCACGAGGTTGTTGTTGTTGTTGTGACGACTTCTTGTCACGTCGTACTTCCAACGTTCTACCCTGAAAGTCTGCTCCATGAAATTTACGAATCGCTGTTTCAACCGATCGATCATTAGAAAAGAAAACGACACCCCATCCCTTTTTTCGTTTAGTGACCGGATCTTCGATAACATCTGCTCGATCAATCTGACCACATGATCGAAAGAAATCCTTTAATGCTTGCCATGAACATTCGTATGGCAAATTTCCAACGTATATACCATTCGAACCGCCCGATGATGATGTGTTATTGTTTTCGTGTCTACTTACATCACCACTACCACGACTACCACCACCATTGTTGTTGCTATTAGAGGAGGAGTCACGAGAGCTGGTATCGGGTTGTACGAAAATTTTACGATCGTCCAATAAACTTTCATTTAATTCACGAATAGCTCGTTGAGCTTCTTTCGGATGTTGATACTTTACAACTGCACAACCTTTACTACGACCATCATTGGATTCTAAGATATTTGCTGAATCAACATTACCTGCCTGACGCATATGATCTTTTAGTGCCCACCACGTCGTTCCATATTTTAAATTTCCAACGAATACATTACATGCAGTGTCACCACCACCACTGTTATTACCATCAGCAGGAGATGGTTTACGACGTTTATTGCTTCTCCACCACCTCCTTGACCTCCACCGTCATCAAACGACGGTGTATGATGTGAAGTACGCTTTACCATGTTGTTATAGCTGACTATTAAGTTCTCTTGATACTATATTTAAATATATATAGTTTTTCTTCTCACTTTGCTTTTTGTGTCGTCGTCAATCTTAAATGACTTCGACAACACCATTTTTATGGTTGTGTAAGGACGATGATCTTAATAGTAGATCGCACGTAGTAAAGTTACGTAGGACAGACGACGGCAAAAAATATTTTGTTGTTGTAGGTTAGTACTTATGGTATGTAGGACACACTTCATACGATACTGCTTTACGATACTTGTTGTTCTCCAATAACAGCAATAACATTGGCATCGTAAAGTAGTGGAGTAATATAACAGTGTAGCTAGTACAGTGCAACATTCAATAAACGAAAGAAACTCATATTCAAATATCGTAGACTGTGCCAAGTACAAAGCTATCGCCATCGCTGTTGCTGTCACTGTTGCTGTTGCGTATCATCATCCTTTTAAATCCAAATTACAGTAAGTATGATAGGGGATTTATGACGCTGTGAAGGGCGATAATGATCGAAATGAATCAATCAATCGAACAGAGAGTTTTATTATTTGTATTTATTCAAGTTTGTTCCTTGAAATCCGTAAATAATGTTTTTGTCTTATTTCGGAAACTGACAGTGCAACCAAAATTATTTTGCCTTCCTAATTATTGTCTCACGTTTTCTCCTTTTATACCCGTGTTCCCGAAATAAATTAAATCAGAAATAAGAACCAAAACAAAACAGAACAAAAACAAAAATGGCCGAAGAAGCAGAACAAAAAATTCAATACTTTGAAGCAAAGTATTTGGATCCTAAATATCCCATCATTAAAGCAGATCCAAATGTTGATGATGTTGTGAAAGGGATGAGAACAAGTGATTACTTATTTATTTCAAGTGCTATGGCAGGAACATACGCATACGGGTTCTTGTTAGGGAAACCGGTACGTGGACCGACTGCTGTTATGTGTGCATCAGCTGGTTTTACCTTCGCTATGTTCCATACCATGCAAACGGTACGATCACGTATGTTAGGATATCGTGAAAATGATCGTGAGGTTAAGAAATACGGTCTAGCTCCATTACAACCAATACGATCAACAATTATTAATACACGAACCCCCGCCCGTCAAGGATTGGTAACAAAGTCACCACTCAACTGGGACAAATACTAGCTAGTAACTGTAATACCGCTATTCACAATAAAAACATAAAATAACATAACACTCCTTATTTTTTTTAGAATATAAATTCTGATATAAACTGTTTTAGGCGAAGGATTCTTTAATTTAAGAATACCTTCAATTAATTTAATCAGGAAGACAAATAAATGGATGGCCGACTAGGAAGATATGCACAATATAGGATATCGTTCAAATATAGTATATAGAAAAAATTAGAAGCATTCTAAAATTTAACGATCGATGAGATCATTTTTATGCTATTGTAAATCATCATCATTGTATACACACACACACACACACACACATACTCAATTAATTTATATTAACGACGACTTCTCCATCCGAGTGATATTGTATTGTGAATCCATTCATTGATCGTGTCAGAATTTAACACTAGACTCGTGGAATGAAACGCTCGAAATCGTTTCTTGCGTTCTGTATGTTCCATACTGTTGCAGCCGTGTGGACACTTGGGTTGCTTACAATAACCTTTAGTAATATAAATAATAATAATAATAATAATAATAATTGTAAGTAAGACTGTAAAATACATCTCCGTTCAATTCGGTGGAAGATCGGAAGACAAACAAGAAAGACACTAAGCAAAGATTCGAATATCATCAGATTCTTTTTTTCCTTCTTCTTCGGAACTTACCATAATATATGTATTGACAGTAAATTGATCTATGTAGGCTGTAAATCGTGAATTTTGAACCTCCATTCCATGGAATTGAGATTGTGCCTTGCCACAACTTAATTTAAATTGTTTGATAATATTAGATATCTTTTCAAACCGATGTGCATCAAAGTGAGGTGTTCTGGATTGATGACGATGTGTAATGTCGTGAGAGGAAGAGGGCATGGGTGTAATGGCCGCTGAATCCATATCGGCAGGAATTTCACTTGGAGGATGGCTGCTAAGATTCGCACTGGCCATCCCACCAGCAGAACTTGCAGCATCCATAGAATTTGCGACCATTTCACTACCGGTGTCTTCTCCCATTCCACCACCCATACTGGTACGAGATGGACTCAATGTCATAATATGCGGGTCACCGGTACCGGCTGCACCATGATCTGATAGAGAAGATGGTGGGGTTGTCATCGTTCCGCTGTGGCCCATACCATGCTGTTGTCCATCCTCGAGTAGATCATCCTCGGCAGTAGTTCCCTGAGCCTGTGAAATCACTAAGAATGTTGCTCTTTCA